>OY743108.1:15234682-16592182 GCA_963555685.1 Acrobasis consociella
TCATACGACGCGGTATATTTCAAGGGGACTCTTTGTCCCCACTTCTCTTCTGTCTAGAAATTAATCCTCTGTCACAGGTATTAAATAAATATGAAAGTTTAGGATACAAACTGAAAGACAGTGTATATATAAATCATCTGTTATATATGGACGACCTTAAATTATACGCAAACAACAATAATAATCTGAAGGTTCTCATAGATAGTAGAGAAATATTCACGAAAGATATAGGTATGAACTTCGGGTTAAGTAAATGCAATATCTTACATATGCAAGCAGGAAAAAGAACAGGCTGAAAAGGAGAAGGGCATGTGCTGTTAAGCGGTGGAGAATTCGAACATCTGAAGGAAGGCGAAAAATATAAGTATTTAGGCATTAATGAAGCAGGAACTATAGAACATGATAGGCTTAGGGAACAAATACAGAAGTAATATTTTAAAAGAGTTAAAAAACTGTCCCATACACGCCTTAACGCCAAAAACATAATAACCGCAATGAATACGTATGCAGTTCCAGTGCTTCTACATTCATTTGGTATAGTCAACTATAAAAACAGCGATTTAAAGAAAATAGACATAAAAACCAGAAAATTACTTACACTAAACAAAATACATCAAGAAAAATCTGATATCGAAAGATTATACATGCCAATAGAAGAGGAGGGAGAGGCCTTATGAATATAGAAGCACTGCATAAAACTCAGATTATTAAGTATAGGCAATACTTAGAAAATGAAGCCGATTATCTTATAAAAGCCATAGTAAAACATGATAAATCTAGGGTAAAATACTGCATACATAAAGGAGCAAATAATAATTTAAGTGAAATAGGATTAACAATAAATAGTAAGTACATAGATAGTGAACAAAAAAATGCAATATTGAAGAAACGGATAAATACATTAAAATCTAAACCACTTCACGGTCAATTTTATAACTCCATTCTCGACAAACCTCACATAGACAAAGAGCTCTCATTCAGATGGATCAAAAACAACAGGTATCTTCCTCATTAGTCTCGTCAACATTCGCCATACAGGACCAAGCAGTAGCCACCAGACAGCATGAAAGGGACATCATGAAAAAATCCATAGACGGCAAATGCCGTTTATATGCAGGAACAGAGATGAAACTGCCCAACATCTTATTTCAGGCTGTGAAAAGCTGGCTGGCACCTACTATGTCAAGAGGCATAACAATGTGGTACAATATATCTCTGGACGGGTGTCTATTAGAATACAAATTTTTAAGACATCGAATTTCATTTCCCAGAAAACTATTCCATGATTTTAAATACATTTTTTCTTGTTAAAACGAATAGTTTATCATCGCAGGTTCATATTATAATAACAACATTTTAAAAAATGTTTTTTTTTAAATGGTTTTCTTTTATAGAAAAACGGTATATCGAACTAACATTTCATATAAGATATTAAGTTATCGATAAAACTGTTCATAAAAACATGTTTCAATATGTAACGGTACACATAATAACTCGCTTCGCTCGCTCGGCTCGTGCGTGTGTTGGTCGCAGTTCTAACATAACCTAACCTATAGGATTGCCCTAACCTAGGAAAATGGATAGAAGTGTCTTAGCACTCGCCGGCCACTGCCGCGGCACGCTCGCTTCGCTCGCTCAGCTCGTGCGTGTGTTGGTCGCAGTTCTAACATAACCTAACCTATAGGATTGCCCTAACCTAGGAAAATGGATAGAAGTGTCTTAGCACTCGCTGGCCGCTATCGCGGCACGCTCGCTTCGCTCGCTCGGCTCGTGCGTGTGTTGGTCGCATTTCTAACATAACCTAACCTATAGGATTGCCCTAACCTAGGAAAATGGATAGAAGTGTCTTAGCACTCGCCGGCCGCTACCGCGGCACGCTCGCTTCGCTCGCTCGGCTCGTGCGTGTGTTGGTCGCATTTCTAACATAACCTAACCTATAGGATTGCCCTAACCTAGGAAAATGGATAGAAGTGTCTTAGCACTCGCTGGCCGCTGCCGCGGCACGCTTGCTTTGCTCGCTCGGCTCGTGCGTGTGTTGGTCGCAGTTCTAACGTAACCTAAGCTATAGGATTGCCCTAACCTAGGAAAATAGATAGAAGTGTCTTAGCACTCGCCGGCCGCTGCCGCGGCACGCTCGCTTCGCTCGCTCAGCTCGTGCGTGTGTTGGTCGCAGTTCTAACATAACCTAACCTATAGGATTGCCCTAACCTAGGAAAATGGATAGAAGTGTCTTAGCACTCGCTGGCCGCTGCCGCGGCACGCTCGCTTTGCTCGCTCGGCTCGTGCGTGTGTTGGTCGCAGTTCTAACGTAACCTAAGCTATAGGATTGCCCTAACCTAGGAAAATGGATAGAAGTGTATTAGCACTCGCCGGCCGCTGCCGCGGCACGCTCGCTTCGCTCGCTCAGCTCGTGCGTGTGTTGGTCGCAGTTCTAACATAACCTAACCTATAGGATTGCCCTAACCTAGGAAAATGGATAGAAGTGTCTTAGCACTCGTCGGCCGCTATCGCGGCACGCTCGCTTCGCTCGCTCGGCTCGTGCGTGTGTTGGTCGCAGTTCTAACATAACCTAACCTATAGGATTGCCCTAACCTAGGAAAATGGATAGAAGTGTCTTAGCACTCGCCGGCCGCTACCGCGGCACGCTCGCTTCGCTCGCTCGGCTCGTGCGTGTGTTGGTCGCGGTTCTAACATAACCTAACCTATAGGATTGCCCTAACCTAGGAAAATGGATAGAAGTTTCCTAGCACTCGTTTCAAATGTTTCTCAACTATTTTGCAAACTGAAACTTACGTGGAAACAAAATTATTAGTAACAAAACTTTGATGTTGCGTTATTTCGATAAAATACATAAAATATAAAAAGAAATAACGATAGACTGAGTTTGTAAATAAAGAATAATCGAGGAAATGAAATTTCGATGTCAACAGATTTTAGGATTTGTTCAATATTGTATTAAAAGTTTGCGAATAGTTTTATGGGGAATGAAAATCGTTGAAGTTAATTGCGAGAAAGTGATGGGTTCCCCTTCTGGACATTAGCAAGAAAACACAACTTTGAAGTCTCGAAATTCTGGTGGAAAGAACAGTTGAGTCAACCTAAAGTAATAGAGAACGATGAGGCGAAGCTGATGTGGGAGATGCCAGTTCATACTGATCGCACAATCGCACATAACAGACCTGACATCATATACACACACAAACAAACAAAGCAATAACACTTACCTTATAGATGTCACAATACCGTCGGACTACAATATAGGTGCAAAAGAGATTAAAAAACTAAATAAATACCATCTATTAAAAACAGAAGTAACAAGACTTTGGAACACCAAAACTACAATAGTACCGATAGTAATAGGTGCAACAGGGATAACCGCTACAAGCCTCCGGCGGACATCTTGGACTCACACATAGATATATGTGTATATATGTATATATCACACATTATGCAAAAACAGGCTGCATTACACACTAGTAATATTTTAAGCCGAGTTCTGGGGGATACAGTTTTTGTAGGAGGGGGGGGACGCTGAAACTCCTTCTCCCTGAGGGTCTCAGGGCGGGAGTTCAGCTTAATACCGACCAAAAACGGTCGAGAAGGTGCAAACCTAAGAAATATAATATAGTAGTAGGAAGTAGGATGGTATGGAAACCTTAATGCGCGAATCCGATTCGCACTTGGCCGGTTATTTTAAATGTTTTAGGAATAAGATTCTATTAATCCAAAATATCGAATATTGTTTATGGAACATAAAATTTCTGCATGCAGCCGGCATAGACTCATACCGAAACCTTGTTTTAATCAAATTATTCCATTTTATATAGTCTTGTAACAACACTAAAATGAATTTATTAATCTGCCGTTCCGAACCATAGTTCCAAAGTTTCGAATCGAAGGGCTTTATGGAAAATTTTGTTTAGTTAGCTCAATTATTTTTCAAAATAACAAATTTAGTATCACTAAAACTTTGAGAATTCCGTCATAATCTAGATTTAACCGACCTCAGTCTATCCTCAAATTATTTGGAACTGCAAATTTCTCTTTTCGTTGCGCTTGAGAAAGCAGCCGCAAAATACGTTGTTGTGAAAGTCTTTCTCAAATGTCCTTAAAATCAGACTCATTATAACCTTGTAAGTTACATGTTCTTACCGTATAGTATAACACTATCAAGTCTTCATGCCTAACAGGGTAGGCTGAGCGTAAAGATCAAAACCATAATTGAATCAGTTGTTTCAGATACTGCAGTTATCCTTTGACTCTAAGTTTTCAAGAGAAACTAAAAACTGTTTTGTAAATTTTTAGGGTTCCGTACCTAAAGGTTATTGGCCAAGTATTTGTCGGGCCACGTGTAGTGTAGGGTTGCGAATGCCAACTTTGAGTACATACCAACTACTACTATATATCTACTAAAAACTGAAAATAACTCATCATCATCACGTATTCCGGGTTGCATCCTCAGCGGTAACGCTTCAGAGCCCGGGGTCTGCTACATAACATAGGTGACGTGACGAGGTTTCTGGTTTTTACTGCTGTCTGACCTCCACAACCCTAGGAGTAGGCCAGAACCAATCCTTGGACATGTTTGAGCAAACGCTAGATGGCGTTCGGGACCCACAGTTTAGACGTGTCTTCCTAAACACGGAATCATCTTTCTTTTCGGATAATCAAGTGATTCAAGCCTGCAATATTTTAACCAGACTGACTACTTTTCACAAAGTATGCTTCCAAGTGGCATTCGAATCCATGACCTCTGGACTACGGAGGCAATCATCATAATAAAGATAATAACTGAAATAATATTGCATCACTTTTTGCAAGGGTTACTTAAAAGTTTCTTATCAGCAAGAGTTTACGGGACCATGTAGAAATAAAAAACCCGTAATTAGACTTCCAGTTCACAAAATGATTGCTATAGTTTTGATACCGCGAGGATTGAAAAACACTGATATTTTAAATATATATTTTTTATTCAATATATCCGACACATTTATCTTATACCTTTAAACGAGCAATTCTTGTATGTATATATATATATATATTTATAAATTTCTGTGATCTCGAAAACGGCTCTAACGATTTCGCAGAAAATTTGTATATGGGGGTTTTCGGTGGTAAACAATCGATCTAGATTAGTTTTATGTTTGGGAAAACGCGTGTTTTCGAGTTTTCATGCGTTTTTCTTTCCACGCAGAATATGGTCGCTAATTTCGTCGCGCCGCGACCGCCTTGATTTAGCTCAGTGGTTAAGGATAGCGACCGCTAGAAAGAGTGTTACGGGTTCGAATCCCACTCGGTGACTTACTTTTGTTTCTTTTTATGTTTAAGTTTATATTTTTTTTTTATTTTGCATTGTTTTTAGACAAGTTTAAAAAAAATTAGTTAATGTTTGAGATGTAACCGAGCAAAGCTCGGTCGCCCAGGTACTTGATATCTAAAGCATTTGGAGCATTATACAAATTCTCTACACTAAATTCATTACCATCATCATTACTGCAGCCACTACGTACATAGGACATAGGCCTCTCCCGAGGATTCCAAGATGACCGATCTAAAGCGGCTTGCATCCAGCGCCTTCCAGCGACCTTGGTCAGGTCGTCAGATCACCTTGCTTTCGCGCTTCGCTTGCCATTACGTGGTCGCCATTCAAGAACCTTTTCGTAGCGCTATGTGTCCCGCCCACTGCCATTTCAACGCGCTAATCCGCTGGGCTATGTTAGTGACTTTAGTTCTCCTACGAATTCCGTCATTTCTGATTCGATCACGTAAAGAAACCCCGAGTTCCCTCTCCATAGCCCGTTGAACGATTTTTATCTTTTTTAAGTAACCCGTAGTACAGGTAGCGGCACGAAACTCTAGCGCTGACCGTTATTGCACAGAAGTCAACAACTAAACTGTACTCAGCGCTTAACTTACGTGCCGTTACTTGTAGTTGTAAGGGACCACGTTGCAGAGCCGTAAGTCATCACTGGTAACGCACATTAGTTGTAGACTTTAGTCTTGAGACACTAAAGTATTTTTGATGAAAAGACACCGCATAGCTTTCCGAACGCTGCCCAGCCAAGTCGGATACACTAACTAAATTAACGAATACTAAGTAAATTAAATAAACATAATAATATTTTAAAATAATACTGATAAATATCTACTTACTATTATGTATTCTGTGCTACAACATAGTAGGTTCATTGCTGTTCTTAATAAGGTAGATGAAATTAATTAAACAGGGTTTAATTACCTCTATTAACTTGATGAACCTCGGAAATACTGGGTTTCTGTTGATAGCAATAACAGGCACTTGAGGCCACACTTCAGGCACCGCTACGGTCGCCGGCAATCGACTTGAGTATAACCGAGTGTCATCCTTCACTTCAGCTTCCTCTTTTGGCGGGTTCCCCTTGTTAGCAGTCGAATATAATCTCGCACTCCAAGGAGCAGTCAGCGGAGGGGCATGGTTCGCATTACAACTACAGGCAGCACTGGTCCGCAAAGGAGATAATACTGTGTTATTTAACGACTTCCCCTCAACCTCCAAAGGTTTCCATCGCGAAAAGTTCCGTGCAAGACCTGCAGAAGACTTCAAGTTCGGATTGTAAGAGGTCGACCTTAGAACTAACCTAACAAAGTGCATATTGATTGATGCATATGCCTTCTTAAAAGAAAAATAAGTTCTTTCATTTTGTAAGCAAAATAATAAGTTGAATTAGGTTAACATTCCAGATTATTCTAGCAATAAGCAAAGCACCGGCCGACGACCTCAGAGTCAAAAATAAGATTTAAATAGATAGATCCATCTCCGAGTCCTCCGACAACCGAAACTCTTGCGAATCTCCGAATTGACTTTAAATGACATTTTTGATAGGCAGTGATTTTGACAAATGACAGTCATGTATTTTTTTTATCACCAAGTTCTTATAAATGTTATATAATAATATGTTACGGAAATAAAATTATTTATTTCAAACAATTTTAAATAACAATAACTTAAACTACTTATAAATAGAAAAGCCCTGGCAAATCGCTGCTCCGTGGTAACGTGCCCAGAAGGCTGGCAGCATTGACAAGTTGTATGGCAATGCTTATCTTTTGAGTCAGATAAAGGCCAGCCCTCTGAAAATTATTGATAATTGTCTATCATTATTAATAACTAGCCGAAGCCCGCGACTTCGTTCGCGTGGAGTTTATGTCTCTGGAAAATGCTCATCAGGCTAAACAACCTTTACTAAGGCGGCATTTTTATATCTCTTATAGTTTAGCTGGACCATTATGGTTCTGCATCAGGCGGTCCATTTTCCAAAATCATTTATACCCTATATGTTGCCCAGGCTTAATAGCTATATAACAAAAAAAGTTTCATTCGAATCCGTCCAGTATTTCCGGAGATTAGCGTGTACAAACAGACAAACAGACATACAGACAAACAGATATTTTTTTTTAAATTCTTACTCTATTACTACGTCTCCATCGCCCCCAATTTTTTTTTTTAATATATTTAATGTACAGACACTTTTTATTACTGTTTTATTATATGTATAGATTACCGGAAATCAATCACTATATAATCACATTTGTCGGTGATTATTAATAATGTAAACTAGCCCTGGAACCTGAACCACAAAACTATGACAAATTCGTCGATATAGTACGATCTGTTTCACGTAAGCACATTCCCAGAGGATGTAGAACGCAGTACATTTCTGGCCTGGACTCAGACTCCGTAACCCAACTTAAAAATTACGAACTTCTATACACTAATAATCCCTTTGCCCAAGAAACAATTGAAGCTGGGAGTTACTTATGACTAGTTTGGGAGAAAGCCGAAGAAGTAAATGGATAAAGACAATCACTGAGATACACATGTCTAAGAACAGCAAAAAAGCTTGGTAATTTTAAAGCTTTTTCTACTGTCAAAACATTTACAGGAGATCCGCCAAATCCTTCAAATCCGGGGAATGTTACAGCAAATCAGCTTCTGCTGAATGGGAAAGCTCCATGTCGGCTGTCCAAACCCGCAAAAATACCAATAGAAGATTGCACAGCCTCCAATATCACAAAATCTTTTTACCTTCCTAAAATTATAACCGCAATTAATCTTATCTTATACCTTTAAACTTGTATATTTATTTATTTATAAATGTATGTGATCTCGAAAACGGCTCTAACGATTTCGCTGAAAATTGGTATATGAGGGTTTTCGGGGGTAAACAATCGATCTAGATTAGTCTTATTAAATGTTTGGGAAAACGCGTGTTTTCGAGTTTTCATGCGTTTTTCTTTCCACGCAGAATATGGTAGCTAATTTTGTCGCGCCGGCCGCTATCCGTTTAGCTCAGCGGTTTAGATGCGGACCGCTAGAAAGAGTGTTACGGGTTCGAATCCCACTCGGTGACTTACTTTTGTTTTTTTTTATGTTCGAGTTTGTATATAATTTTTTATTTTGTATTGTTTTTAGACAAGTTTAAAAATATTTAGTTATTGTTTGAGATGAAACCTGTAATGCTTAAAAATGGGAAACCGGCTGAGTACGACGACCTTACCGTGGATCAACTTAAGCACCTGGGTCCTGCTGCGGTTTCTTGGATGTTAGCATTTTTCAATTACTGTTTTTTGATTGACATCAACATCAATGGCGAGTATATTATATCACTCACCTTTTTTGCCGACGATATCGTTGTCATGGCAGAATCGATGGAAAACTGAAGTACTATATGCGCGGAGACAAGTGGCCTAAAAATGTACATGGACAAAACGAAAGTAAGTACCTAATGTCGAATGCCCATGACGCGCAGACCTGTTTGTATTGGGAGCTCCACCCACGAAGCTGTAGACCAGTAGGTATATCTACCTGGGTCAATTGATCTAGGCAGGAAGTTCCAGCATCGAGGAAGAGGTCTTTCGACGAATCCGACTCGGCTGCACAGCGTTCGGGAAGTTACGCAGTGTCTTCTTGTCCAAAATACCTCTGTGCCTCAAGACTAAAGTCTACAACCAATGTGTGTTACCAGCGATGACTTAATTAAGACTTAACGCGCTTTGAAGAGGGCTATGCTTGGTGTTTCTCTACGTGATCGAATCAGAAATGAGGAAATTCGTAGGAAAACAAAAGTTATTGATGTAGCCCAGCGGATTAGCTCGTTGAAGTGGCAGTGGGCAGGACACAGCGCGACGAACCGATGGTCGTTGGGGCAAAAAGGTTCTCGAACAGGGTCGCTGGAAAGCGCTGGATGCAGGCCGCTCCTGATTGGTCATTTTGGAAATCTTTAGGTGAGGCCTATGTCCAGCAGTGAACGTTATGCGGCTGAAATGATAATGATGATGAAAACATTCTAAAACACGGTGGTAACCTAATCCAAACACTACACTACACTCGTATGCAATTCGAATTCGAATCGTGAATAAACACAAAAAGCGCTTTTACGCACATACTATGCACTATGAGTATTTTCCATTTTCGGACAGATCAAAAAAAAATGTTCTAGGGATTTTTTTAAATAATTTTTCGGCTCTGAATACACGTCCTCATTTATTTCAATTATTATTTATTCGTTTCTATAATCCTAATCATAATTCTATAACCATTGATAAACTACTTACTTATTAGTTTACCCTGTAAATCAGTCTTATTTTGCCTTTCAAAAAATAAGTAACAACTTAGCATTGGTTTTCATAGGAACATGTTTATTTAACCGTTTTAGGAAACCCCTTAGCTTTATGATATTAAATAAATATATACGTAGGTACGTAGGGACAAATCACGCAGATTGAACTAGTCCCTTAAGTAAGCTTAGGCTTGTATTATTTTATAATAAATACATATACCTAGATATAACAACCAAGACCCAGGACATTTTAAAAAAGACCATTTTCCCACTTGCCGTGGCCGGTGATCGAACCCGGGATCTTCATTTTATTCGAAGTGAATAAATTCCTTAAGAAGAGTGTTGGCTGAGTGAAAAAAAGTGCCTGGGCTAAAGGGACCTATGGGTAACGGAAAACACAACCAGTACCTAACCTACCTTCTCATGAGATAACAAATACTCTTGGAAGAATCAATTAGGAATAACCGATATCACCATTACCTCTTAATTAACACGTCCTTGTTTTTCTTTTTACAGGACCACAAATTGCAAAAGTTCTTTCACTGTTCCATGCCTTCACGGAGCGTGATATGATACTGTTTTCAGCTTCAATGCGTAAGGTAAAAACAGTGCGTTAGAAACATAGAACGCTTTCCCCAATGCCACTGCAGGTTTTTTGGCAGCCTATTTTATTTTAAACTTTATGAAACTAGGTAATAAAAAACTATTTAATATTATTGTAAATACTTTTTCTTTTAAACCCAGTCCATTTTTAACAAACCTTAAAGCATTCATACATACATAATATCACGCCTGTTTCCCGCAGGGGTAGGCAGAGACTATGGACCTCATTCATTTACTTACTTAATGTATTTCCTAAATCGCCTTCTACGACATCTACGGGAGGACTTGGAGTGGTCCTATTCTACTTTGCCGGAAACCACACGGCGAACTTCTATTATTTATTTGAAATAAGCTTACGGTATCAACTAAAGCGCCCCACTACACAGCACATTAGTCAAGCGAGGATTTCGAGGGTAACCCTGACCTGAATAAAGGTGTTTTCGGTGGCATATATGGTGTGGCTTTTTGTAGTAATTTTTAAATTTTTAAACATTAACTTGAAATGTTGATTACCTAATTTAGCGTTTGAAATAAAAGTGACGAAGTGCTTTGTGTTGTTGAAGTACGGTGCACTTACTTATTTGTTGTTAGGGAGGCGAATAGGGGAATTTTCGGCAATACTCGAGCGTGGCAGTTTAAGATATGAGAGATACCTTAGACCTAATAGAACAACCTTGTTAAGTATTTAGCTCTATATGTAGTGACGCGCGCCTAGGATAGACGATCAGATTAGTAAAAAAAATCGATAGTCTGAAATACTCGAGCGCGTCAGATTAAGATATTGGGGGTTGATTTTAGTGTTTAAAGACTAAATTTAACTAATCTGACGATAAGTCTTTGACGCCGCCGAGTTATAGGGTCATGAACTTGTAAAAAAAAAACGTTAATCCAGCATTCTCGAGCGCGATTTTTTTATTTTTTATTTTGAAGAATATAATCTAAAACTTACTAACAATACAAAAATCTGCCGGTTTACGCATGACCGGAAGTGTGGAGGAGCCATTTCGTCTTCCTAAGAACGCGTTGCGGCATATAAGTCGCGAACGATACATTTTACAAAAAAAAAAGTTTAAATAAACATTTACGTTGGTTGTATCTATCGCTTTATTGTCATTCTTAAATTCCCCGTTTTATCAAGGAGAAAGAAAGGAAAAAAAGAAACCAAAAAACCTTTTTCGGTCAGATTAAGAGAACCCACCAACTTTTTTGTCAGATTAAAAAAATATGCTTTCAGGATACCGAGATAAACCTCCCCTATGAAAATCTGACGCGCTCGAGTATTTCAAAAAAACTTTTTTTTGTTTGCATTTTCTAAAATTCATCGTAACTTTTCGTCACGCCGAAATCGTCAGGTTTTTTAAAGGGAGCTTCCTTGGGGCCTACTTAACAACCCTTCCGAAAATCTGACGCGCTCGAGTAAATTTTTTTTTTGCATTTTTGACTACTTTATATGCCTACCCCCACCACGCAAACCGGCAGATAAGTATACCGTTGTTATCAGAGGCACTTGGGGCATACGTAGTATGAATAACTGACGCGCTCGAAAATGCCCAAGTAACTGTTTTTTTTAACATTTTTGAAAAGCCGTACACGCCAAACCCACCGCTGAAATGATTTTTACCATACGAGCTTTTCTTTTCGAAATTATTTTATCTTTCGATTTTGATAGGTCTCGACGGCGCCGTTGAATTACGCCATTTAGCTACCTCGCCTCCCTAACTATTATAACAAGATGAAAAATTGTCCTATATTAGCCTATATGCATGCATATTTACTAAATAACCGCCGTGTTCATTTAAAATGGATATTCTTAGTATGACAAAAAATTTAAGAAGGGCTGATCGAACTTTTCCAAAACATATTTAGGTAAGTGCTTACTAGAAAAATAAGTTAATGAAACATCATTGTCTATTTTTATTAGGTTTTTATTTATAATACAAAACATTTTCTATACATTTCATTAATTACAAAGAGGTCCTTGAATTGTTTGAAAACCTACCGTCTTAACTACATCGATATAGAAGAACAATAGTCTTTACTCACTCGAACAATTTTGAGATTACAATAACTAGAAGTAGGTATTCCAAATAGTTGGCTGCGGCCTGCAAACAAACAAACACTATAAACTCGATGTATCAACCGATCTAGCGGCTAGCTGCACGTGTCTGCACTGCTGGACATGACTTCACATGACCGAAGTAAACCAACAACTTCCGATAAATTAATTTTGTCCAAACCAAACATTTAGTAAGGTTAAAAATATTTACAAGTATGTTTATACTCGTAAGACCTATTCAACGATACCCCAAGCGATGGGTTAATTAAGAAAAATAATCCCACTTGCACGGGACGCAATATAAAAAAATATTTTTTAACTAGATTTTCATTTTATGGCATGATTAATTTACCTACCCGTGCCAAATTACAGCTTTTTTAGTTACGCTTCTTTTTATTATGTTATAGTACTTAGTTTATTATATATTAAGTATACATATAACTAGTCACCTGGTGGTAAGTATGTTAAAATCTTTGGGTAAAACCGTGGACGGACAGACAGACAGACATGAACTAAAAGAGTTCCTTATTGTTTACTTCGGGAAAAAATCATTTTTTCGTACAAGCTTTTATTGTAAGGCCTAAGTACTTATATCAAATCAAGACAAATAAAATGTAATATGCCCAAACTCAATGGGGTTACGTAATTTTATAACAGGGTACCTTATGGCTCCATCATCAGATCAGCTTCTTGTTGTAATAATACTTATTGCATTTCGTCTAATTTACATTAGCATACTTACCAAATTTTATCTTAATCGGAAAATATTACGTGTTTCAAATTTAACTTGCAAGATTCGACCAAAAGAAACCACAAATGGGTAAACTAAATAAAAGGTTTGTAAAAAAAATTGTAAAACGGAAATAGGTTCCAAGTAGAATACAATTTTAGTTTTAAAACTGTCGCGCTTTAAACGCATGATTAATAATTGAAATTAGGACTTAGCTAACACGAACTTTTTTGTCTTGCTAACGTTTCGAATACGATTGTTTAAATTATAATTATCATCAATCAATCGTTAATATTACAAATAAATAAACAAATATATATCTACACTAATATTATAAAGAGGAAAGATTTGTTTGTTTGATTGTATTGAATAGGCTCCGAAACTACTGGATCGATTTTAAAAATTCTTTCACTGTTGGATAGGTATGTTATCCCTGAGTGACATAGGCTATGTATGTACCACGGGCGAAGCCGGGATGGACTGCTAGTATATATATATCTGTATAAGGACGAATTACACTGATTGAGCTAGCCCCAAAGTAAGTTCGAGACTTGTGTTAAGGGATACTTACACACCGATACTATATTTTATAACAAATACATATGTTATAAAATATAGTATCGTTATACATATGTCGCAGTTAAATTGTATAATCCGTTATTATTCAAAAACTCTAGCTGTTTTGCATTACAGCTCGGTTTTGTAAAACAGCTGAAAATAATTCAGCTCGATTGTCAATGAGTTACGTAATTACGTTTAACAAAACAACTAACGTTGACATGACATATAGGGTTACCATTATTAAATAAAACTGTGTTACCAAACAAAATAATATATGAGGGGTCCATAGTTGTTCTTTATTATTTTTATATTACTCGTGGGATGAAAATAAAACCTAAATTCAACTCCTTACTAAATAATTCAGTCTCCAACATTATAAAACACCAACGAAAAATGATAATCAGCTCGATGCGATTGGATATTGAAATTTTATATAAACCCGACAACTCAATGGCGAAGCGATTTCTTACGACCAATTGATCCACGTGAATTTTGCATCTCGCCGGAAGGCGGGCGTCGAAATAACAATATGGGAACCAAGCTAAAGGTCTACTTTATTCTTTTCAATAATTTGCAGTCCGAAATCACAAACGATGACCCCGATGTCTCTCGATAAAAACGGCTTCGTCCCGGAACGTGGCGAAGAATTTACTTTATACGGCCATATTTGTTATTATGACACTGACACTTCACAAGCCCCAAGTGGCAGAATTCCGAACTAATCGTTCTACAATCTTACGTCAGCTAGTTTGTGAAACGTAACACATTGGACGATCTAGCTAAATAATTTTCAGCTGTATTACAAAACCGAGCTGTAATGCCAAACAGCTAGTTTTTAAATAACAGCGGATTATACAATCCAACTGCGACACATACATACATATTTTCACGCCTGTTTCCCATGTATCGTTATATCGTATAACTAACATTCATGACCCAGGACAATTTGAAAAAGTCCATTTTCCCACTCAATAAATAAACAATAGAATCATGATTAAGTAACAGAATAGTTGGTTTATGATTTTTATGAATCTGAATTTTACTCAAAAACATCCATAAACTCATTCCACAAATTCTACTGATTATAAATATTATAATATTATAATTATAAATGGTTAGGTATTTTTGGAATACTCAAGTAACTATTTCACTAAATACCTCAATGTGTGTTTCATGGAGAGAAAATTGACTTTACGAAATGTATCAAGGTTTGTCAGTCAATTTTGTTAGAAGTATTTATAGCAAATTACGTGTTACAAGTAAAGTCAAAATAATATAAATAAGTACCTACAAAGTCTATCTATGAAAAGAAGATGCTTCATCTACTTACATTAATAACCACAATGACATGTAACTAATCTGTACCTACCTACTTTTAGGTTGTTATGTTATAATGTATCTATTTACTTTCTATAAAAATTGATACGCTATTAAACACACTGAGGCACAAAAAGGTCATCAGAAAATATAGAATGACCTCCCCCAAGGATTTCCAAAACGACCAATTAGAAGCAGCCTGCACCCAACGTTTTCCTGTAACATTGCTCTTCTCAGGTCGTGCGACCACCTAGACTAGAGGGTGGGCGTTAGCTAGATTTCAATAGAGATATTAGCTTTTTTGGCATAGTAACTATTTTCTACGAGTACCAAATCAAACGTGAATCACCAGTCCTACTATAAATCTTTTAGAATGGTTCTTTTTTTTATTTTCTTGTTTTTGAAAGTAAAGGCATCTGACATAGCTTGACGTCTGCCATACAATTATGACAGCAGGGACCAACGGCTTACGGAAGAAGCTTACCTTACGTGCCTTATTATGAAGCACGGAGGAGCTCGAGAAATTTTTATGAAACTTGACCGACGCCAGGCTGTGTCACTTTACGTGCGAAAGTGCTAGTACTTAGTAGATAATGGGTAGTCACTCCTACCGGGCCACCGAAAACAATACAAATCAGTCACAATATCACACATCACCTGATTGTTTGACCGGTAGATAAGGCCTTAAGCTTTAAGTCCGCCATTATATATATATTTGTGTATTCAACTACACCAAGCTACATTTAGCTACTCTAATTCCATGTACTAACTGAAAATCATCCGCTCACCAAACGTTAGGCCTTACTAGATCTCGTTGGTGAAGGCGCCAGCGCATCCCTGCGGTGACAAAATATTTTTAGTCGTAGTAAAGAAATGTACTTATTACAACTTGTTATTAGTCGCAGGGAGCCTGCCTAATGCCTATTTGCAGAAACAGGACAGTGCCAACCCTCTCGGCTGCTTTAATGTGTAAGAAATCTCACGCGAAGCCCTGCCTGGCCTAGGGAGCACTTCAATGTTGTTGTTTGCTCAATGGATACGTGGACTGTAAGTACGTTAACACATCACCATGACAGCTACCTAAATTAGTCTGTAAAGAAGAACGAAAACTTGGAACAAAATCAATCGATCAAATCTTAAGACTAGATCTCGTGAAGACTACATTGTCAGAAGGTACTTATCAGTGTAATTTACATCTATATCTGTGTCCCAGATTGTGTACTGTAAACGCAAATACATGTCTGTAATTTTTACCAACGCACAGATTCCTAGAAGGGACTTAAGTACCTGCCACCTGGCCTGGTATGCCTTATGTATAAAAGGTCAGCAACTTACCAGTCATCTGTAGCATCTTATATGTCTAACCTAACCTATACCTAGTTTTAAAAACAAAATAATGTAGAAATTTACCAACTGCTACTCTTTTCGTACAGATCGTAAAAGCCAAAATATTAAAAGAAATTATGCCAATAGGCGATGCGGCTAGCAACCCACCACTATCATAAATATAATTACATAAATGTATAGATTTTTGTTTAAGTGGCTTATATGGCGTACCCAAGATACGGCAAGATTATTAAAGTGGAATGGTTTTGCTAATTACAAGCGAATTAGATTAATAGTGCTGTATCCCGTCTACAATAAGACTGCCTTGCTGTGGATGTCATAAGAGGCGATTAATTTATTAAACAAACACAACATCTCATGCAATAACTGCATTCACGAGAAGAACGCCATATGGAATAAATATATGAAAGTATTAATACTACGTCTAGAATGATGGTCATTCAAAAACAAATAAAAATGTTATGTAGCAACAAACAACCAGAATTTAAAGCTGCGAATTAATGTTGATGCTCTGCTGCACTCCACACAACGAAAACGAGCTGCATGCATATTGTTATCATTTCTTGAATTTCTCAATAAGGAAATAATGGATAGGAATATGGTTTAGGATTATCTCGTTGTAAATAATAAACGTCCTGTCGATATTACTATTTTTATTTCTGTCTGTTTTAAGACAATTGTGTCCTTAGCGAAGACACATACAAGATGCTCGTCAATACACAGGTATTGTGATTTACACGTTAACCATATAAATATCTATACAGCATCTATATGTACAACATGTGCCGCGGCGGCCCTCAGCCCGGCGCAGCTTGCGGGAAGGGCCCCGGCGACGGCACGGCCCACTATGTGGACGCTTAGCAAGCTTTAGACGTTAACTGGCAGTGCAACCGACTTATGCACGATCGTTACCATTATCAGTAGATTATTAGTTTTAGTGACAGAGATATGTAGCGAGAATTTATACAAAAAGCTGATTGCTATTTCGACGACGTAAAATACTTTTGTACGTGCTGGTTTTGTAAAATATTTCATAGTCCCGCTACTTTCCTAACATATTGACGTTTCGGCCACATATCACTCTCAATTTTGCCACTTCCGCGGTATTTAACTCTTATTAAAAACATCTTTACAGTACCAGTCGTTAATATAATGAGTTTTTACTTAATTACAATTTAAATATTATCGGAACCGAGAGACAGCGGGTGTCGGCTGCTAAACTTTAGTCTATTAGTTCTACCAACACCGAGAGCCTTGAAGGCATTAAATAAAAGTCGATCACAGAATAAAACGCACTATCCTGAACTAACAGCTTACATCTTCATATAGTTAAACAGTACACTAATAACAAAAATATGATTTTTGGTAAAAATATTTTTCTTGTATTTTCTTAACCGATAAATCGTTAGTTATAAGTTGTGCCACTATATTGATCAAGATTCGATTATGAAAAAAAAAAGACGTAAGACACTATGCGATGCGACATATACAATGTCCTTTTTAATTAAGAATAAATATTTTAAGGGGTGGTTCAGACCATCATTTTGAACAACTTTTCCCAATGAATGCATATTGAAATACGAAAAAATAATTTTAGGTTTTCATACAAATCGAAGTAGTCACGTGATATCATTATTATCGAAAATGTTTCTTTTTTCGTATTTCTATATACATTTATTGGGAATAGTTGTTTGAATTGATGGGACTGAATTACCCCTTTAAATATTTGTACTTAATTAAAAAGGGCATTGTATGTATAAACCACAGTAAATATATTACATATTACATAAAGAATGAAAATGAGGTCATCGTAATACCAAGATTAGAAAGCATCGACAAGTTAAATGTTTACTACACTAGGCGATGTATCCACTCTACATTAAAGTATCAAAATCTTCCAATATTAAAACTAAATCTAAATGTTACAGTCGAAATAATATGGAACCTAAAGTTAAACCGGTTCGCTGCGTGAGTAATGCGGGAGAAACAGGGAGATAGGCGCAGCTTGTACAGACAGTGCAAACAACCAAAAGATCTATAATTGAAACGTGAAATCACTGAACGATTCGTTATTTCCATACATTTTTTTATCATTCAGTGATTCCATATTTCAAAACTATTCACCTGTCACCCGTCCGAAAGTTGCATCCGTCTCCCCGACGGCCGAATCCGTTTGAGTCTCAGTGTTGAAATTTATCAATAATCTCCCACACAATGGTAGGGTACTGCACTGATATCAAAGACGACCATACAATTATATTACTATGTAAAAATTACTTTTATTATTGTATACATATCATCAGATTGCAACCATATAACCATAGAGCAATCAAAATGAAAAATGTATATTTATGATACTAACTAAAGATTAACACTAAAAAACGATCAATTTGAAACTAACTAAATTGTTTTATATAAAATAGTTTTGCGTTCAAAGTTTTTCAGGGTTAATAAACATTTTTCCAAACAGAAAGTAGAAGAAATAGTGATTTTACATCTACAGTACAAAACAAATTCACAAACAAACCACGCAGTTAGTATCCATGAATATTGTTACATGTGCGATAGTCATACAAATCATACAATACATGTGACGTCACAAGGTATTATACAAAAATGAGATCTTACACTTATGACATGCTATCACTAGCCGGGCTCTTTCAGCTGCAAACGTTTGGTTTTAAACATGTCTATATGTATGTACCCCAAACAGATATTTTGATATTATCACATTATTGTAAAAGCCATTATTCAAGTGTCCAAAAAGCCAATTTCTTCACTGTGAGTACAACAACGGCTTCAGATGTCGAACGAAACACCGTTTCATTCGGGCAAAGTGACCAAAAATTAGAAGTCGCGGTCATGGCTTAATTCGTTCAAATCGATGAAGACCTATTAAACATACGTTTTCACGTCTATATCCCTTACGGAGCAGACAGAGCCTAGGCCATAAGACCCAGAGACCACTTTTAGCGAGAGCCTATTAAACAAATTTAATCATAAAAGATTTCAAAAATAGGTTAAAATCTATACATATTATTGTCTATCCAAAATCTAACAAATCATGAATATTCCTGACAATTATATAATTTTAACTCGACATACACCGTGTAACTACAAATGCATAGTCAACATACCCGACGCTAAGACATGGCCTGTCAGTATGAATGTACAAGTTTTCTTATGAGAACTCTACTGAAATCTTTAAAAAGTGTTACTTTCCCATACAATAATGCTGCCAGTGCCTGACAGACAAGCATGTGTTGACTAATTTATTCACATTTTTATAGGAAAAGTTATTCCTACTGACGTACCAAGTCACCCCTTCAAATATGTGGACCACACATCTTCAGTCGGTATATCTAACGCTGCACTATATTTATGTATATGTTACGGTTAAAAGCCGAAATGCCCCGAAATGCCGGTACACCTATTTTTTGCCGTAACCATCTGAGACCGTTTACCCGCATTTCGGCTTTTAGCTGAACATGTATAATACACAATTGGGTATATGACTGGGTCAAAAATAAATTATTCCGTACAGTTCATAAAATAAAACGTTTAAGAGCGATATTTGACTTCAAAAAAGCATGACGTCACGCTTTTTTTATATCAATTTTATACAAATCAAAAAATGTTTGTTTTGACGTTTATAATAATTTTTCAAAACCAAAAACCGACTTCTCCCAAACTACACATCCAGTTTTGATAAAATTTCTATGAATCTGTCAAGTACGCCCTTTTAAACAAAAAAGAATTTTCCATATCGGTCCAAGCGTCTCCGAATAATCAGTGAACATAAAAGATCGCCACTTATTGATAACCTCGTCTTTGGAAGTCGGTAAAAATGTGTCTTATTTGACTTGTGTCATCTAGCGGATTATGTAGCTCTCACTCACACTATTATCAAGTCAAATTGTCTGACCCGTCGCCGCGACTTTTAATTTTTAATGGAAAATACAGCGAAATATAATACTATAGAAGCATAATCAAGCGCAAAATATGGTCCCATCAAAAATGGCAAACTTTAAGTAAGCGGTCCATAAAAACTACATCTCGTTTTCCACCAATACAATAGTTTAGTTATTAATAACTAATTACTGGACCAATCAGCGATTTCTGAATCAGCTGTATGACGATGCCTAGAGCAACAGTCATCTTATACAGTGCCAAAAAAAAATATACTAAAACTATTTTAAGAGTAGTGCAGTTCATGAAACTGAACCACTTTCCCTGAGGAACATGTAAGTCTGTGGCCTAGACTGCCCCTCTTATAACTCTTTTGTGTATACATATATTTCGTACGTTTAAATTTGTAAATATTAGATGCGATTATTTTTAAGTTGTAAATATTGTTAATTTAATAAGCCTTTTCACCGCGAACGTTGGATTTATCCGACGAACATTTTCGTGCCCATTTCACGAGCGTCGGGCTGCAAATAGTGATCAGCTTCTTTCCTTGCAATCCTACCTAGCCATAGTACCTATAATTATTCCCGCGTTTAGCTTTTCCTTTACCAACGCGATTTATTTTAAAGTATGAAAAACATATTTTGGTCTCCCACACAAGTTATAACCAATCAGCTGATCCAAGTTTCTATGGAAAGCAAACTTTTTTGCTATATTTTAATATATGTCCCTAGGGAAAAGTTGTTCAGTATCATGATCTGAATCTACTTTTAAAATAGTTTCAGTACATTTAGTGAAGACATTTTGCGTATAAAAAAGTTAAGTTACTCTTCCATAGTATTACAGTTCGCTGGGTGAGTATGCCCAGCTCCATTATGTTCTCCTTTTTTACTCGGAAAAGAAACTAAATTAAAAAAAATACCATCAATAATGCATAATCTACCATGAGATGATAGTGTATCTAGGTCTACAACTGATTACGCTTTCATGGGTCTATATGTATAAAGGCTCAGTCGCTTATATTTTTATAATGTTCTATTTACACACAGAAATGAATATAGCCAGACTTACACAAGCCAAACCGCATAACAACACCATACGTCATCTTTCGAGTACATTAATTCTCTTGAAGATTTTAAAAGGTAAAGACTTGTCGAATATGAAACAAAAATCGCTATAAAATAAAAAAAATCAACAAACAGCACATTCGTCCCCTTGTCATTATTGGGTTATCACTACAACTTCTTTATATGTAACTTCATATTGCGCAATTCACTTGTCAGAATTATTATACTATACATCTATATCCTAACAAAAGGTTTTAATAATAATATTCTCAAACGGAAATTATACCCGAAGAACCCCTTTTCATTGATTTTTCACGCCGCTTAGGATTATTAAGTTACCTTTCCTGAATAAATAATTTGCCAAAAACTAGAAGCAAATTAACTTTACTTTTTTAAACGATAAAACACGAATTAGACACACATTCCACAAACACAAGCTTGGCCCGTGTAGCGCCGGCTTTATTCTAAATATTAGTAGAAGTCAATCGTCTGAATTGTAAAACCAAGCAATGTAGGGAAGCGATAATATGAAAACAGCCCGTAGCTCACTTTCAAGTTTAGCTCACCGCAAAAAATAAACAAATATAAGATCGAACCGTAGTCAGTACTGATTTTACAGTAATAGAGAATTACACGCGGCTAGCAATGCTTAATGATGTCAAAGTAAAATTATAATGGGTGTATGTTGAGTTGAGTTGAGGATTTGAGTAGAGCACAGTGACGAACATAGAAACACATATGGAAATACCCGCCCCGCTTTTTTGATTAGTAAATTATGCGCGGCCTAGCTCCGTGTCAATAAACGCACCAAGTAACTTGGTGGTTGCACTAAAATCCAAAATGTTGATATTAAATATCATTTTGTCAGTTTCTGCCATTTTGTCAGTTTCATTTATTAAATAAAATACAATGAGTTTTTTTTTTTTTACTGACAAGATGTCAGGCCAAAAAAAACGTTATTGTATGCTGCGGCCTACTGTACTCAAGGAAACTCAACTGCTGTTATTATTTCTGCATGAGAGAGTAAACTAAATATACTGAAACCCAATAAATGAAATCGTAATAAAATTCTTCAACCTCATGCTGTTCTTATCTAGACAATACATGCTAGACAGTGACAGCATGAGATAAAAGAATTTTATACGAAACATGCTTTGAGTATTAGTTAGCAAGTGAGCCAGGGCTGGAAGTGTGACCGCTCTTAGCGTGTTGGTACGAGTATGAATGGATGCGATGCTCAACGACGAAGTAGTCAGAAGGTGTTTACTCTGTATAATCCCACCAGTCCTTCTCATAGCCCTCGTTCACGTGTTCTAGCAGCACCTTACGCCGACTGTCACAATATCTGTAAAAAATATATGGCTGAGTAAATTCAAAATATCGATGAACGGGATTTTATTTTATTTTGTTTTATCAAACTTTATTGTTCCAAAGTACAAATATATTTTTAACAAATGACGGACTTAATGCTAAGAACATTTTCTCCCAGTCAACCATAGGGATAAACAGGGAAAATTATGCGGCACAAAAAGCTATACACTTTTAGTCGCGGCATTAATTGCGTGGATGAAGGGAGCTGAGACTTTAGTATCAACCACGAGGACTCTTATTTTTTTTTGGGTAAAAAATATTCTTTGTGTTAAACCATTTAATAAGCTATTGAAATAGCAACTTTAATTTAGGTTAATTTAAGTAGACCAAAGAAGGCAAGGCGGAATGACATTAAGGACTTCTTGAGTGGATGGCATTAAATTGCTCGGGGTAGAGATAGATGGAGAGAAGGGGACGCCTTTGCCCAACAGTGGGCTGTGGGACACATCTAGGTATAAAAAAATGGAATAAGCCACGAAAGACCCCGGAGCTGAGAGAAAACATTTTCATGGAGGTATTTGACCCTGTCGAAGAACTGACCTGTACTTGTCCTGCACCTTCTGCTTGATATCAGCGAGGTTCTCGCTGGTGATGTCCCGCTCGAGGTACTCGGACAGCGTCTCGGTGGCGGACTCGAGGTCGCGCTGGTTGTCCTCGAAGATGACTGACTGGTTGTTCTTGCGCAGGTAGTACGCGAACACGTACGTGTACATCAGCGTCTGCCGGCACTGGCACAGGATGTCCACCGCCTTCTTCAGGAATTGCACCTGCCGACACACTCACGTAAAATAAACTTGTAGTGACCTTCCTTGGTGTGGAAGCAAAAAAATGTAGAGGACGTTTAAGAAAATGCGCGTCAATATCACTATTCCCCGACTGCGACAAAGCGAAAGGGTAATGACATGAAAGCAAGTTCCTTTGCAAATCAAAATTCGCTTAACACGTTCAGTGCCATGTGTGTCATTTTTGATACACATTGATTGTTTTACTATTGTTTCTGGAATTCCTGGCGGTCAAATGGGATAAAAGTTATTGTAGGTTAACGTATGAAATTCAGAGTTATCCCTAGCAAATAAGATAGGGCGCAACAGATATTAAATAACATCACTAGATGGCGTAGTCATGGGTTTATTTGTCTAGAAAACCAACTAGTTTACATACGCTGTACAACAGCATGTAAAGCAGCGTACCTCGATCCAGCTCATGTTGTGCTGCTGCATCTCCTCCATCTTCTCCTTGACGGAGGCGTACAGCTTGGACTCGAAGCGCAGCGACTGCATGTGGTTCATGTAGCGGTTGCAGTAGAACAGGTAGCGCTGCAGCGCGGCCCGCGAGCGCTCCTGCGCGTCGCGCGCCGCCTTCGCCTCATCCTCGTCGTATCTGGAATTACTCAACGTTACATGCCTGCCCATTGCCATTCTTAATTATTTATCTTGCTGGTCACTAGATGGCGCTATCACACTATTTAGTCAAAATAACATTTGAGACTACTTGAAACTTAAGACAGGTTCCGAATTGCGTTTTAGACGACTATCCACATAGACTATTTGCATTTAAGACCATTCGAGACTAACTCATATCATAAAGGCGAAAGTTTGTGAGTGTATGTTTGTTACTTCTTCACGAGCAAACGGCTGGACCCATTTTGATAAAATTTGGTATTCAGGAAGCTGACACCCTGGATTACACATCATATTCGCATTGCAAAAAAATTTTGTATTTAGCCGCAATTTTTTTTTTGCAATTTAAGGGATGAGAACATCCGATAAATAGAACCGAAACTAGAAAGAAAATTACCTTAACGGTTCGAACAGGTTATTTTTTAACATACTGTATAGTTTGCGAGAAGCATACGAGATAGCGTCAGTAGTATTGTACACATCACTACTACTATACCAAAAGTATCCTACACATTAACACTAAATCAATTACTATCTCGCTCTAAGTAATAGTAACGAGCAGGATGGCACTAGTCTATCACGCAATATAAACTTTTTCAGGTTTTAATAATCATGACCATACTACGGCGGCTGCAGTGGACAGTTAGGGCCGCGCTACACTGGATTGGCATGGGATGGCATTGGAAGCGACGCGTCATTTCCAAACAAGCTATTATAACCTTTATTAGAAGTGACATAAGATCGATTGAGCTAGCTCGATCCGTCGCGCGCTCGCGAGCGTCTTTTCCGCGGGAGTGCGCGGCAGGCCGCCGGCCGGCTCGCCACGTTCAAGCGGTTATGCATCTTATATCACTACTCATAAAGTTTATAATAGCTTGTTTTAAAATGACGCGTCGCTTCCGATGCCATGCCATGCCAATCCAATGTAGCGCGGCCCTTATAGGCCGATTATAAAACAAAAGCAGGCCTCACCTATTGCAGTTGTACCAACTGCTGCCGTGGGGCTCCCAGGGCCCGAGGCACACCCAGCAGAAGTCCGCCTTGCAGTTCTGGTTCTTGCACACCATGTGGTTGCAGCCGCCGTCCTTCTCGATGGTCACGTTGCACTTCGGACACTCCTTGGTGTTGGCCGCTATCCAGTTGGACGTCTCGGAGTCGTCGTCGCATTTCTACAAACAAAAATAATAAAAACTAAGTAATAAATGTATAGGGACAAATCACACTGATTGAGCTAGCCCCAAAGTAAGTTCGAGACTTGTGTGTGGATACTAACTCAACAATAGTATACTTTTATATATCTAACAAATTACAGACAAGCACTTTTGCTATATATGTGCGAGAACATGTATGTAAATAGTCTTTAGTGTCTAAATAGTTTTTAGAAGTAGATACATTGAGTGTATGTTTTTCGAATAAAATAAAATAAACAAAATACTATATTTTAAAACAAATACATGTATAGATAAACATCCAAGTCAAAGGACAGTTTAAAAAAAGGGCAAGTATTACATGGTCACTTTGTGGGTACCAGATGGAACAAGACGTTGGAGTAGGTAAAGAAAGAGATGGCAGGATGAAGAAGATGGCAGGATGTTTGCCCAGCAGTGGGAGCTGTGGGACACAAGATCTGGCTATCAAAAAAAAGTATGTTCACAGTCATTGGGAAATACAGGCTCACTGGTAAATATTTTGACATTATTTTTAACATAAAAATTTAAGAAATAACGAACACAAAAAAAAACAAAAAAAAACCTACAGAAAAACACATGTTTTTTTTGTCATGTCCCAGTCAGCCTTTACGTCGCGATATAATAAATAAATAAATATATACGGACATATCACACTGATGGAGCTAGTAGCTAGTAGTAGTAGCTAGAACCCCTAAGTAAGTTTAAACTTGTATATGGGATACTAACTCAACGATACTATTTTTTATAATAGATACATATTTATATAAACACTCAAGACCCAGGATAATTTGAAAAAGGCCATTTTCCAACTTGCCCTGGCTGGGTATCTGACCCAGGACCTTCAGATTGGCAGTCTAGCGTGTTGACCATTACGCCACGGAGGTCGTGAATGATAGTTTGATATGTACTGTCTTAATATAAAACGCAGAATAATTTTGTTACTAGGTTTAAACCATTATCCGACCAAATCAAGTTGACATCTAATAATATGCCATTGTCTCATCAGAAAATGTCAACTTGATTTGGCTCGTATAGTTAATTCACCGCGAGATGTTATATCAGCTGTGGTGCCCGCAGCGCAAGACATGGTAAATCTAAAATACCTATCTACAACCAAAAACGGATATGTATACGTAAGTTATGTGCCATACGAATATTATTTTGTCGCAAATATCCGACCTTCGCGTAATGGGCCCGTCAATGTTTGTCGCATATATCCGACGCTCGTGGTTAAAGGGTTTAAGCACCTTGATCCACTTGCGCAGCAGGCAGCAGCGCACGGGGTCGTGCCAGTTCTCGCCGCACGCGAAGCAGAAGGTGTGTCCGCAGCGGCACGTCACGGGCGCCGCCTCCACGTACGCCACCTTGATGGCGTTGCTGCAGTCCGGCGACGGGCACCAGCGCAGCAGCCGGTTGCACTGACAATGCAAACGAATTTATTTGACAGGCAAATTAAAATACCTGCTTCAAAAAAACCATTCAAAAGTCATTGAGGGTGAAGGCCTTGAACCTTTCACCCCCAATAACTATTGCATGGCTGAACCAATTTTCATCGGACATAGCTAAGAACCACTACAAGGAAACTTGCTTTCATCCCAACAAAATCCGCCTCGAAATCGGTCCATCCTTTCGAGAGCTACGATCCACAGACAGTTATTGGCGTCAACTTATAACACCCCTCTTTTTGGTTCGGGTGTTAAAATCTTGCACTAAAGTCTGATTTTTAATTCCGTAGAATTCTGACATCTGTCATTTTTTGACATATCAGAGATCATAAACCTTTTTGGCCGAGCACATTTTTTGTTAAATTCCAGATTTCAATAAGAGTGTGAACATCTGAGTCTACACATTTTATTTGTTAGTGAATGTAACCATTTATTTAAGTGCGGTACTCCAAATCAAAAGGAGATTTACAGCGAGTAATATTTTCATCAGGAACAGTTGAATAACCGACATAAAATACGAACAACTGTGAAAATTATTTGATTTAACAAACATACATACAAATAAATCCAAATAGCTTTCCACCGCGGTCAATTTGTGGGTGAATGGCTTATACGTCCTTTCCAGGTTCTTAAACTATCTCCATATCAAATTTAATCTAAATCAGTTAAGAAAAAAGTTTTTTTCAACAAGAAAAAACTTAACAGAAACATAACAAATATAACAATCAATGTGACAGTCATGACGTGACAGCTGATGGCCGCATACTTTATTTTTTAATTTTTTGTGCTCGATGGATTACGAAAAAAAATATTTAATAAGCTTTTGGCTAAAAAGGTTGATGATACATGATTTAGTAGGGAGTGATGCCAGGGAAAGAAAAATAACCTGCTGACTTAAAATTACTTAAAAATATAACTTTGATAATTCGGTATTAAAAAATGGTTTAACATTTTAAATATACCAAAAAATTTAAAGTGTATAATTATCTTGGTAAAACATTAAAATTAATAAAGAATTAAATTTTTTATCGCCCTTATACGTGTTCCCTTTTTAGCTGGAGAACTTTTTTAGTAGCAACACTTATGAAATGTCAGAATTCTACGGAATAAAAAAATAGACTTTACACACTAAAATAAATAGATAGCTTAATCAGTATAATTTCTCCCTATCATATGATAGGGACAAATTATACTGATTAAGCTAGCCCCAAAGAAAAGTTAAACTTGTGTTATGGGATACCAAACTCAACGATACAACACTTTATAATAAATACATAATTATAGTTTATATAAGGCAGAGACATGTCTGCTCAATCGGTTTCTCTGAAAATCAGCATCTCGGCTCCTAAAAGCCTTGACACAAAAGCTGAGAGAAACCATTTTGGTGGCATATTTTGTTTAGTATAAGTGCCTTATGTTCTATACTTTTTGTCATTATATATAAGCTCCAATTAAAGATTATTCTATTTCTATTTTCTATAGATCACCTAAGATAAGATAAAACAAAAGTAAGAGAATGCATGTAACCTCTACGAAGCTGTTGGTGATGATGTGCTGGTACTTGAGCTTGACGCGCGGGTCACGCACCAGCCGCATGACGGTCGCGTCGTCCACCAGGATGTCGCACTCGTGGGCCGCGCACGCTATTGTTTGACCCTGGAATCAGTTATATGTATGACACACTGGAAAATATGTCTTTTATAGATTGCGAACGGGCTTACCCAGCAACAATAAGGAATGAACATCGCTTGATAGGCAATTTCATGAAATTACGGCCGATATAAAGCACCTTCACATTCAATTTCGTTAAAGAAATTCATTTTAGCGCCTTAAATTTTTTTGTCATTAGCATTTTTTAAATATTTCTGTTAAACAAAACCTATTAACTCAAGAAGGATTGAAGCTTGATTGGTTTTGTCATAAATTCATACAAGTCACGCAACTCTGTCTCGATAAGTAGGTAAGTATGAATAAAGTGGAACGCGGCAGTAAACATCATTACGATTCATCATTGAAATCCAATGCAAATCGGCAAATTGCGTAACGCTACTTGTGAATTCATTTTTTATGATATTTAGGACGACCTTCTGCATTTGGCCGCTTCGTCGGTCGATTGCAACAAAAGGATAAAGGTCCCGATTCTTTACAGCATGTATATCGTAAGTGTTAGTATGTCCTAAACTTATTGTAAAGCATGGTGCAACCTTTTGTGTATAAATTACACATCGGTTGCGCCATATGTCGTAAGATTTGATCCTTATGCGGAAGGTTTTTTATTCCATTTTTGATCAATAAATCTCTCTCTCTCTCTCATCTCAGCGTATTCCCAGTTGCATCTTCAGCTGTAATACTTAGAAGCCCGGGGACCGCTTTCCGACTTTTTATTCTACACTTTACACGGGCTTGAGCATCCTTGGTTATAAAACAATTAGCACGCTTATCATCTTTGAAGTCGACAAACCAGCAGTTCTTGGGTCTACCACGCCTTTTGATCAATAATATAGCATTTTAATTTTCAACACATTTTGGGCGCTGATATGTATTTCATTAAAACAAATTAACTAGCTATAACTTTGTCTACAAACACTTTGGGTTTTCTTTGTTTATATTACACCTCTACATCATATAATAAGCAGTCAAATACTAAATTAAATTATGAAACTAAGATCATAAAATTTATTTTAAAAAAAAGCTACTTGAGTCTAATACCTTTGTACCCTAGCTGTACCAAGCTTGACTTATACTCAACCCTTGAGAAACGTATAAAGTTGGCAATGTACTAAGGGACAAAATTTGAGCTGTGTCAAGACAAATATAAATAACTTACTAAGCCCTCCTCCATTATCTTAGTAGTTAAATATTCGCACCAGCATTGTGTGCAAAACCTATGTCCGCACTCTAAGCCCGTCATCATCTGAAAATAAAAAATGTATGCTCAATTTCTTACTACACACACACATACTCATTAGACCGACTCAATCAACGCTAACAAATGAGATTACTTATATAATGATAAAGTATAAAAAAATAACATTACATGATTGTTACTTATTCATAACAAAATAAAAATAGAACCTATAGGAAGTTTCCAGATCGATGTGCAAAAAAATACAGGAAATATATTATTGTGAAATGCAATATGACCAGCCTTTCATACTCTTTTTAAAGGGTTCTATACCCAAAGATATTATAATTTATCTCTATAATATGTATAAAAATAACATTATATGTATAATTGTTTGTAACTTTTTTGTAATAAAGAATAATAGGTACAGGAAATATATTGTGGCGAAATAGGATAAGACCTCTCATACTCTTTTACTCTTTTTTTAATTATGCATGTACAATTTAAAATATGCCACATAAAGAAGTAAAAAACTTTCTATTTCTATGGTTTAATTATTAAATTAACTGTAGCAGAAACAAAATACTTACTGTCAAAGGTAATATAGAAAAACATATTTCACATTCCTCTGTCCCAGATGTTGATATCCGCCTAGGTAGCTGCAAAAATAATCAACATTTGAAATCACTATGATGTCATTAAATTTTACATTGAAAGTATGGGATGATAAAATGTGCCTTTTTACTTTTATATTCAATAACTCCTATTAAGCTATTGTCACTTCGAGATACCACTTCAGTTTTCCTGCAATCATAAGATTACTGAAACCTTTGAAGGTAAGAGTCCTTTGCCCGGCAGTGAGATACAGTCATAAAAATGAGAGTGTGTTGTATTGACTTTCAGAAATGGATCTGTGACAATTTATGTGTATAATAAACAGACTCATATTGAAAGGTCCTTTTTTCACCTCCAATGCTTGTCCTTGAATTTTATTATTATTTAGTAGTTAGCTATACTTGCCTTCAAAATCAATACCTATAAACATAACATTATAGGTATTGATTTTGAAGACAAGCAATCTATATTGATTTAGTGATAAAAAAAATATTTTTTTGGCTGCAGTTTATTGAATTTTAAATTATTTCTCTTGCAATAATTGTCACACAAAATGTAAAAGATACATTCTCAACTCCACAAAAAAGACAAAATAAAATCGTGCAATTCCAAAAAGAGATATGGCCGGAAGAACTTGACTTGTTTGATAAATATGGGTCTCAAGAGCCCCGATCATGAGCATTGGAAAAAAGAAGGAGGCCTTGGCCCTTCAGTGAGACTAGAAAATGCTTAAAATAGAAAAAAAACAATAAACTTAATACCTTTGGCCTTTGTATGACTGGTTTTCTGAAAGGATTAATGACTCTAGCCTCGGAGAACAACTGATCTTGGTCCCCATCGTAGAACCGTTCCATAAGCTTCTCTTTGTCCCATTTGAAGTGATTTAAAAGTATGCGCGTTGTTGTTGCTGGTATCTGAAATAAAATAACTTAGTTGTGGACAAGTCATGAAAACTTTAATGTGTGATTTTCGTAGTTTGGGTAGTTCAGCTGCTCTGCAAAACCTTTTTGTATTAACCTGGCAAGACCTAGATTGCATAAGGCGATGCAAATTATCAAAAACCCACCAAAGTTGTGTATAAAATACACAATCATTTATAATATACCCAATACATAAACATTGATTCCAAGAATGTGCAATGAAATTAAATATTATCACCCACAAAATCTTTAAATTCCAATGACTCATACAAACATGACTCATACATTTGTTGCATATTTTATACACAAGACTATTTCACAACAAGAACAGTACCTAAGCTAGTTAATAGATTTCCAGGATATATTTTTATCTTTAAGACTCGTTTCTTCAAAATTGAAGATAAAAATGTTTATATAGCCAATTGAAATGGAACTAATAAAAAAGGTAGATCTAGCAAAGCTTTAAAAAAGGTTTTCATTGTTCTATTTTGAGTAGATAAGATATAACAAAGAAAACTGTTTCTCTGATTAGAAAGCAATGTCATAGAATATTATTAGATAAATACAATGTGGATAAATGGTTTATTGTTGTATTATTATTTATGAATGTTTTAACTATGGTTGTAGTCAATAATTAAAAGAAAATGTTGTGGTTATATAGATTATTAACAATTTTTTTTATAAATTTATCTTAGGACATTGCAACCCTCATAAAAAGGAGCAGTAATACTGGTCTAATTGATAAAATAGGCATTATGAATTTCGCAACAGCCTAAATCCATAGATGTATCCAAGCTGATACCTGTATAACCAGGTCATCAATACCTTGTCTTTAAAAACAACACAGTACAAATTGTTTATTATTTTTAAAGCACAAAAGAATGAGGTTTCTAGGCCATCATCTTTGTGATTGAACAGCACATGTTTGGCTACCTGTGCAAGAAAACATGCGATTGGTAAACTAGGCAGACAGTGCGTTGATAAATGCAAATGCAACACAACAGGATCTACTGAAGTATTCCTAGAGGAGTAACCTCATTCTATTAGTCCATTGTTTACTACTAACATACTGACCTCCACTACAGTGTTCACATCTTTGATGCAATCAACCATGTGCTGAACGATTTCCTCCGTCGATAACACCTCGTAAGGATATTCCTCTAGTTCCGTTTGTCGTTCCCTAGTACTGTGAGTCTCAACGTCCATTGCAAAGTCGACATCATCTCCACTAGACTCGTTACCAGAATCCACATCATCCTTTGTGTCATCTTCAGAGTCCATAGTCGAGACGTTGACGAAATAAGTAAACTTGGTAATAAAAGTACAGCCAGAGCACGTCTAATGATGAAATAATTACACCTAAGATTTAGGAAAGGTCAACAATGAAGAAAATAGTTCACCCACGGGCTGCCAAAACCTCTGACGTATGGGTAGCAGTGTCTGTCTATGACGTCACTCTTGGTTTGCTTTTAGTCTATGGCAATAACAACTTTTTAATTATTGATGCACGTAAATTTTTGTTATTAAGCTATAATTTTCGGAAAATAACAAAATAATCTCTGTAGAAAAATCTTCGGGGCCGAGGGAAGATATAGAAATATTTTAGGCTCGATTTAGTGCATGACCGACGGCCAGCGCGTTCCTCGGTCAGCCAGCGCGTATGGTGTGCCTTAGACCAAATAAAAAAACTGGTGTGCGTTGAGCGTTGACCGTACGCGCTGAAAGTCTTGTGCTTACTAAAGAATCATACTGTCCACGGTTGAATTGAATTAGACTAAAAGGTCTATTACACATGTATTACACCACTTGTGCAGAATCATACTGTCTACAGTTGAATTGGGTAGTCAACTAAAATATACAAAAGTGTTAAAGGTGCCTTTAATCGAAAATATAGACAATTTTAAGATACTGATTTGAATTAAAAAAATCTACGTGTTATCAGGATTTTTTATTTAATTTTAAATATTACACCGGAAGTGACGACACACATCAATCGAAATGTACATTTTTCATATGCCTGCCTGCAGTAAAAAATACTAAAAAAACAATGACATCTGTCAACTGTGAATGTCTACGGTAGTTTGATTTTGCGTTAGATTTGCGCTAAAAGCGCAGCGCTTCCAGCGCTCTCCTAGCGTGACAGGTGTCAAACACATGTCATCAAGAAATCCGCGTTCGATTAGCGTTCTGTTACGCGGATGAAGTTAAAAGTCTTTTTAAAAAAAAACTATTTTAATCACTGCGTAAAAAAGGGATTTAATTAGGTTCACTACTGAACTAGTTATTTGACAGAATAATTATTTCTTTAGGCAACCGCTCGGGTAGAGGTCTTAACACGGACTGACTGCCGGAGCTTCCTCTGAGACTGGCTAAGGAAGAGGGGTTGCTGAGCAAGCCCGAAGGGTTGCTCAGTCAGCACTTAAGCTGTCATACAGAGGATGTAACACCTCCCCCTTTAAGAAGAGACTTTGGGGTTGATTCAAAGTCTCTGTTAAATTTTTGTTCTAAGAGGAGCAATGGGACTTGTCATTTCTATGTTATCGTCTTGTATGTTTGTTGTGTCCTCAACTTTAGGGGTAGGTTCAGGTGTTTTGTTAATTTTAAGTTTAAGTTGAAATGGACGGTTGCTGCCAGAATTACATTTCTTAAAGATAACGTATAATATGAATAAAAGTATTAAGCACAAAAGTAAAATAGTAGCTATAGAGTAGTGCGTCCCATATTTAACAATATGTGGCTTTTGGTGTTCGATAGCCTCTACGTCATTTAAAAGGGACTTAAATTTAGTATTACTTTTAGAATTGATTTCATCCAAATCTATGTTATGTAGATGTACAGAAGGTGCATCTTTTATTACATTTAATTTATTTTTATTACAACAGGTGTCGTCTATGAGGCTAAAATCCGGAAAATGATTAATAGGAGACGTTATGTTTAAAACATTATATTTTGGTATAAGGCTAGTGCTTTTGCAATATCCTATGCAATTTTTGGGAATAGTTACTATACCTGTTCCTAGTATATTTGTTTCATATAATTTAGAATTAACACAGTCAATTGATATCTTATTGGGTTCTGATTGTACATAAATCCATCTATTGTTTACTAATGGTTTCCAAACGTCTAATGTCCCTAATATTGTTCTTGTTTCACACTGTTTTGGTTTTTCACTTATCACCTTTGATAGTAATTCACTTTCGCAGATCGGTTTAGCGTCAACGGAGTACACGTTTTCAATGTCACAGATGTAGGTTCCAGTGTCCACTTGCTTACAAATGTTCAGATCATCGAAACTACAGTAATAGGTTTTGTCTTTGGTCATTGCTATGTATTTTTTATTAGGCACAGTTAAGCTGAATGAATTTGGTTCTTTAGAATTATGTGGAGTTGGCAATGCTATATTATGGAACAGTACATACTCCTTTGTAGTTACTAATGGCACTTGTAAAATGAATATAATCTTATTATTAATATAGTAACAAATTAACTTAGAGATACTTAAAATAACATGTACGGAACTTATATCTAGAGTTACAGGCAGCTCAAGGTCACTGGGCAGATGTCTGTAGTTATCAACGAGCTCTTGGTGTAATTGGTTAGGAGTTATAATTGCGGGATGCAAAGTGTTTTGATGACTAAATAATATACTATTAATAATGTCTTCTAACTGAAATGAAAGAGTAAGTATAGATGTTTCTAACATATCGAAGACTCTATTAAGATTAGTGGCTAATTGTAATTCATTCGTAATTTTGGTAATATTTGCAATATAACTTGAGAGCTCGTTAATAGCTTCATTTAAGTTTTCTTCATTTTCCTGTATCTCATGTAACGTCTTATTATATTGTATTGTATTGTCAAAACAAACCATAGCGAGTTTTAGGATTGGTACAACGCCATCTATTGATGATATATTAAATCATATTTTTACTGGGAAGTTATACGATTGAACATCCCGCCCGCCATGGACAGAATGTCCATCATCACACTTACAATTAGTTCCTTAAAAACAACAACATTCCCAGTATGTATACATTGTCATACCTAAAACCGCCCACCATGAAGTAACTATTGAGCTTAGTGGACTGTAAGAATAATCAAAACGTTAGTTTATTCATGGTGTATAACATTATAACAAAAAACATGAACGTTTGTAATCTTTTATATAAACAAAATTTACAAACAAATCAGATTTAATCTGAAATTGGCAACATGCACAATTTGCTAACAAGCATTTTTATAATTGAGCCCTTACATTTAGGATTGACCCACCACACGTGCAATTCCGTCCATTCCCGGAAATTTGTCTACAACCCTTACAAACAATCATTTCCCGGGTTAAAACTATATCTCCTATACTTGGTTCAGCATTCATGGCACCACTTTCAAAAAAAAATCCTGTACCATCCGTTGCATAAGTTGCTACCTTTTTAGGCTGCCAATATTGAATTTTTATAATTCGCGTCAGGTACAAGACACAACGTTTTTTCCACCAGAAAGTGTCCGGGTGTGATTGGATTCGCATGTGGATCAGTATCAGTACTCAATTTAGGCATTAACTGTGGACCACATTATGCACATTTTTTCATAAGCATTTGCAATAGTAAAGGAAGAAAGGTGAAACTAATTAAATAAAGGTGTTTATAACAGAAAAATCAATTTGCGTTCTCTCCAAACAACCAACTTTCTGCGTCGTCGATGAACGGGTTTAACAAGGTAAGTTACATTTTATTTATACTTCTTGATTTCCTAAAATCCTTTATTTCTTCTTCCTTAAAACCTTTCTCCTTGCACTACTTCTATGCATGTGTCCACTGCTTTTCCTAGTTAGCCATTATCAATAATTAGTTCTTTTTCAAGACATTCAGATATTTTAGTTGCAATTGCTAATGAGTTACCATATTGACACTGGGTTTCTTCATTCCGAAAAGGAGGTTTTACAGTATATCTTCCTTCGGAATCCCTAGTGTTCATAGTTGTGTATATTTTTTCACACTTGTCTTCTTCCTCTGACCATTTTTTCTGTTCTTCTACGTTTGGTTCTGCTTTCAGCTCCCAAAATTTCTGTAGTAAACTGTTTTCTTCTACTACATGCATGCATCGAACAGATGTACGAAAGGTTTTCACCTTTTCTTTGCCGGACGACACCTTCCCAGACAATATCCATCCCAATTTTGTATTTTGGGCAATGAGCATATCTGGACCACCCCTAATTAAACCTTCTTCTATAATTTGGCTGTATACTTCTGCTCCCAGAAGTATGTCAACCTTGTTAGGAGTGTTGAAAGTTGGATCTGCCAACCTTAATCCCGGCTTGTTTGACCACCTCTGCTCTGCGAATTCCTTGTCAGGCAGCAATGTGGTTATGGTTTTCATAACGTGGGCTTTAACTTGCACTACAAAACTAGGGTTAACAAGTGATTGTATATTAAAATAGACGACATGTTTTGACGTCACAACAGAATCCTGATCACTTCCTAAACCCGACACATAACTCTTGCACTGTTTCTTTTGCAGACCCAATAGCTGAGCTGCTGACTCCGTCATGAACGAAGCTTGCGATCCTTGGTCTATAAGAGACCTGAGAGTTATGCGTGTGCCTGATTGCGATATAACATCCACCAAAGCCGTTGCAAGCAACACTTGACCTTGTGAACTTATATGGCATGTAGTCACATGTTCATTTGGTTTGTCTTGTTTGGCTACTGGTAATTCTGATGAAGTACCTGCTGTTGGGACCTCAGCTACATTACTCGCTTGAATCGATGTCTTCATATGTAGAAGCGAGTGATGTTTCCTGCGACAGATCTTACACTTGGATGGTACACGACATGAATACACCGAGTGGTTGGAACCAAAACAATTGAAGCACAATTTCCGAGATTGTACGAAACTACGACGTGCTTCGGTATGCTCCCTACCAAACTTCTTACAGTTTAATAGTTTGTGATTATCTGCACAAAACGGACATTTGTTCAACTCAGTTACATGAAGCGCTTTAGTTTTAACAATACTCTTTGAAACCTTATCATCTAAAAATTCCAATGACCTAAATCTTTGTTGCAAGAACTCTTTAAACTGATTGTAACTAGGCAAAGAATCTTGTGATTCGCTTAATTTCGATTCCCACATTTTCCGAGATTCTGTATCCAGCTTTAGACACAAAATATAAATTACAATCACATCCCATGTATCCGTTTGCAGGCCGAGATTTTTCAATGCATTCATACATTCGTTGCTGGTATCCAATAATTCCTTTAATGCACTTGCAGACTCAGTTGTGACATTTTTCTGACTCATAAACCTTTTTAATACTGAGTTTGCAATAAAGCGTTTATTATTGTATCTGCTTTCTAACTGATTCCAGCAAACGATGTAATTGTCACTAGTTATAGGGACATGTCTTAAAGATTGTTCAGCCTCGCCTGACAAATGGGATTTAAGGTAATGTAACTTCTCAACATTACTTAGGGATTGATTTGTATGTACTAAAGACAAGAATAAATCTCTAAAACTGCTGTATTCATAGTAATTCCCAGAAAAAGTAGGTATCGTGATTTTTGCTAGCCTCATATTACTATGCGATTGATCCTTTGACTGACTACCTTGCACATTAGAAATAGTTGGTACAACGGGATTGACTTCACTTAATTTTTCTTTAAGTGCCGATTTGTAATCAAAGTACACTTCTTCAGTAGCCTCGTATACATCGTCATCATAATATTTTTGACCTTCTAAATCCTCAGTATTGTAATCACCTATCAGGTTGTTATGATTCTCTAAAAACGCGCACCATTGAGATTCAAGAGCCTCAAGCCTTGTTTCTATATAAGAAACGGTTAAACGCGCCTTAGGCGATTTTTTAAAGTTAGTGAAAGCCTTGCTTATGGTTTTACTTGTGTTAATCTGAATCTTAACTAATGACTCCATCGTGTTTCTTTTTTACCAGAACAATGTCACAGATAAATTCAAAATAACCAAATATTATTGACTTACACACAACTGCTTGAGGTACTAGGTTAAGGTTATGTAATTCTAGAACAAATGAACTACAAATCACACATACAATGTATCGAGGACACAAATAAAACACTTTGATATTTATTTAATATTCATAAAATTTTCGAAGTTGAAAACCAAAAACGATGAAAATTTTCTAATTCCAAGATTTCCGTGAAAATTTTACAAGTGTTTGAAGTGACCAGCTGTCATCCATTCAAAAACCGGCATGGATTCCCCGTCGTTCCACTTTTCTTAAAATTATTCTAAGTCCATACTCCGTTAATATTATATTGTGCTAATACTGAAGTGGTAATTAAAATGTTTTCTTTCATAAGTGAAGCCAAATGCTTTTGGTTGTTTTGTATTGCAGTTATTGCTTTTTCATAATTTAAACCTTCGTTTTCATCTAAAGTGCCGAAAATATGTTTAAATATTGTACCTATACCTCCTATCCATGCACGTTTAGCTCTTTTATCAATCAGGTGTGAAATAGACATAAATTCTCTGCTCATGTCCTGGAATCGTGCCATCAGTGGCTGTATTAAACTATGACACTCAGCTATTGTTTGCGGTGTTTGCGTTTCATAACACAGACGTGATGTTTCTCCTAAAGCAAGTTTAATATTTTGTATATGGGGTCGAAAATGTGAAATATCTACTGGTATAACAATTTTTAGTTGAACATTGTTTATTTTTAATTTTCCTAAGTAGTCATAGTAGAGGCCCGAGCTGGAGGTAATTGGCTGGATGAAATCTCCATGAGATTGCCCTCGAGCTGAGCTGCAAATAACAATTATAATTAACATTAACTAAAGGTAAGTTACTATTATCTATTCATACATTATATTTAAGTACTAACATTTAAGATTTATTTACAGGTCTGCCCCGACGTTGGCGGGTTTCACTTGATCGAAGTGATGGGTAATATGACGCCGGTTTATTAATAAGGTAAGTGTATTGTTACCATTTATTTTTACTACTTTATAGGGCCCTTTCCAGAGAGGTGAAAGTGCCTTACGCATTCTTAAATGATTTTTCAGATACACATAGTCGCCTACTTTGTACTTAGCAGAGCGAGTATGTGAGTCATAGTAAGTTTTAGAAGATTCCTTAGATTTTCTTATGGAGTCTAAAGCTTTTTCTCGGGAATATTTAAGTCTATTTTGAAGCATACGCACATAATCAGGGTACGTTGCTCCTGGAGACTCTTCATATATAGAAGTTGGGATTACGGGCTTGCATCCAAACATTAGTTCATAAGGTGTAAAGTGGGTTGTTGAATGAATGGTAGTATTATAAGTGAGCATAGCGGTGTATACATAACGGGGCCAGTTTGTTTGTTCTTCATTCGTGAAGGATCTAAGATATTCCTTGAGGGTCGAGTGACTTCTCTCAAGGGCACCTTGAGTCTGCGGATGATAAGGAGAAGCCCAAAGGTTTTTTATTTTAAGGAATTCACAGGTTTTCTTAAAGAGTTCAGAAGTGAAATTAGTTCCTTGGTCCGTGAGGATTGTTTTAGGGATCCCAAATATGGATATATAGTGTAGTAAACATTCGCTGGTTTCTTCAGCGGTAGTACTTCGGATTGGATATGCAGAAGAGAATTTTGTGAGGTCATCTTGTATGGTTAGTATGTATTTGAGTTTGGCAGGTCCAGCCTCAGGCAATGGCCCGACAATGTCAAGGGATATTCGCTGACAAGGTTCAGTTGAAGTGCTTGTAATCTGCATAGGAGCACGGTTTATTTGTCTAAGGGCTTTATTTGTTTGGCATTGTGGACACTTCTTTACGTAATCCTCTACATCGCTCCGCATATTTTTCCAGTAGAACATCTCCTGGATTCGCTTGAGCATACGGTTCATTCCAAGGTGTCCAGCAATAGGGATATTATGATTTTCTTTCAAGATTTTCGGAATTTCCGAAAGAGATGGATATATAATTTTATCTTTATATATATGAATTTTGATTCTTGTATTATTGAATAAGTAGAGCAGCATATTATATATTTTAATGAATTGGTGAGTATCGAAAGGATTCCTGAATTCTGTTATTGCTATATCTGGGGTAGTGTCCTTATCGTATTTTGCAACCAGTTCATTCCTGAGGGATTTGAGGCTTTCATAGATGTCCTTATAGCAAGATTTATCGAAATGATATACCTTGAAGAAGAGGAAGTAATATGACTTATCTCCATGAGTGAAGGATATAAATGAATTTAGAGTCCTTTCTTTGTCTAGGATCTCAGAACTTTCGGGTGTTATTTCTAGGAGGGATTGTACATAAGGATTAGATTCATCAAGGTCTATGGATGTAGGTATGATAATGATCTTATGTTCTGATTTAATTATATTTTGATTATGATCCTGGATATTAGTATCTACTGTACTGTTTTTATTTGATGCAAATTTTAGGAATGTAGAGTAATCTCCATCGGTCAAATCTATTTGACCGCTGGTAGATGGTACTGGGGTGACATCATCCTGGATACATTCGGGTGATGTTTCTTCTGGGATTTGATCAAGTGAGACAGTTGGATCAGGACCTGTCACTTGTTCTGGGACGATTTCAGGTAAGGGTCTGATAGGTTCATTCTCAATCTCATTTCTAAGGGTATCAGGGATATTAGGCGGTAGAGGTTCAGGTAATGATGGTATGTCCTCATTATTATCAAGGAGATCTAGTGGTGAATTGATATCAGGTAACGAGAGTGGGTCTTCATTAGGATTGGAAGGGGAAGGTTGATCTATTTCGCCTGGGTTAAATGATGCTGGGGATATTAATAAATCCAAGAGGTCTCTATCGAGTTCTGGAATAGGTTCTTCATCTATTCCGGGTTCTATAGTGGGAGCAGTCTCGGGTTGAACAGGGTTGACTGGGTATCTAGAGAGTGCGTCAGCATTTGAATTTATCTTACCCTTTTTATACTTTATATCGTATTCGAATTCTTCTAACTTAAGACGCCAACGGATTAAACGTGAACCTGGGTCTTTGCATTTAAATAACCACTCTAAGGGTTTATGGTCAGTGACAACAGTAAAGCGATGACCGTAAATATAAGGTCTAAAGGTTTTAGTTCCAAAGATTACTGCTAAACATTCTTTCTCGGTCACGCTATAATTGCACTCCGCTTTGTTGAGCGTGCGAGATGCGAAGGCAATAGGACGGTCCTGTCCAATTGGACCCTGGGATAGTATAGCTGATATCGCATAGTTAGAGGCATCGCAGGTCAAGAGGAAAGGTTGGGTGAAGTCTGGATATGCTAGAATTGGAGCGGATATGAGTCTATCCTTTAAGGATTCGAATGCTAGTTGTTGTTCATTTTGCCATTTAAATGGAATATCCTTCTTTAGCAGGGATGTTAAAGGTTTTGCTAGCCTTGCGAATTCCGGTATGAATTTTCGATAATAAGATACTAGTCCGAGGAATGATTTTATATCTTTTGGAGATTGGGGTTTTGGGAATTCGGAAACGGCTTTTATTTTATCTGGATTTGGTTTAACCCCATTTTCACTTATTAAATGCCCTAGATAGGCTACTTCCTTCCTGAGGAATTCGCATTTTTCAGGTTGAAGTTTTAGGTTGAATTCGCGTATTCTCTCGAAAACGGCCCTTATATTATCGATGTGAGAAGGCAAATCATGGCTATATATCACTATGTCATCCAGGTAGACGAAGCAACGGGTGCCCTGAAGGCCAATAGGCAATTATTCATAAGTTTTTGAAAGGTAGATGGTCCATTTTTGAGACCAAAAGCCATGCGATTGAATTGGTAATGTCCTTGAGGAACGGAAAAGGCAGTTTTGGGGGCGTCTTCGGGAGACATAAGGATTTGATGGAAACCGGAAGACAAATCGAGAGTTGTGAAATATTTACTGTTTCCCAACTGGTCAAGTATTTCAGATATTTGTGGCATAGGGTATAATTCTCCAATAGTAACATCGTTAAGCTTACGGTAATCTATCACGATGCGCCATTTACGATGGCCTTGAGGATCTGGTTTTTTAGGAACTATCCAAATGGGAGAGCTCCAGGGGGAAGATGAGGGCTCTATTATGTTCTCTTTGAGCATTTTATTGATTTGAGTTTCTACTTCCTTTTTATGGCATTCAGGAAATCTGTACGATTTAGTATGTATCGGAACATCAGTACTAGTTTTTATCTGATGTTGAATTGCAGGGGTAAAAGTGAGCTGATCATTAGGTAGATGGAATATGTCTGAATATTGAGAACAGAGTTCTGTGATGGCTTCCTTTTCTTCTTGGTTTAAGTGATCAGTTCTTAATGAATTAATTACTTCGTTGGTTCTTTTAGCTATTTCCTTAGAGTTCGCATAAGGTGAGGTTGGGTTAAAATATAAAGGTTCAATGTCAAGATTTAGATTAGTTTTAATATTAGCAAAGTTTTCAGAGGTATTGGCCACGGTTATATTGACTCTGTTGTTATCCTTGACTTTGACTATACAGTTGGCTATCAATAGGCTGTCGGATAAATGCTGGTCTGCAATAATACCTTCTTTAAGGTCGGTTCTACGAATAGAACATTCAATGACAGCCTCCGTGCGGGGTGGAATGACATAGAAAGGTTCGGAGAAATGCAATTTAATATCTAATTTCCCTATTTTAAGAGTATCACGGGTATAATCGATTTTACAACCGAATTTAGTTAAGAGGTCAGTGCCTATAATACCATCGTATGGTAGGTTTATATTTTTTACTACGTGGAATTTAAAAGATAAGGAATTTTTGTCATTTAAATTTAGTTTAAGTTGGAAATGACCTTCGGTTTGAGTGGTTTCGTCACTGGGATCTATGCCTTTTAATTTGATTGGTTCTTTGATTAAATTTTTATTTTGTTTTATACTAGTCTCCTTTATAAGGCATATGCTTGAACCTGAGTCTACAAGTAGGGATAGAGGAATGTCAGAGGCTGGTGAGGTTAATAGAACATGAGGTAGTAACCTTTTAGTAGTGTCTATGTTTATTTCATAGATAGGATTTTGAATTGGATTGATTGATTGGGCCTTATTACCCTTGTGTCTTGGATTTAGAAGGTGAGCGCTTGCTTGGGGCTGGTTACCCGTGTGGCTCGGATTTAGAAGATGAGCACTTGCTTGGGGCTGGTTACCCGTGTGGCTCGGATTTAGAAGGTGAGCACTTGCTTGGGGCTGGTTACCCGTGTGGCTCGGATTTAGAAGATGAGCACTTGCTTGGGGCTGGATACCCGTGTGGCTCGGATTTGGAAAATGAGCACTTGCTTGGGGCTGGTTACCCGTGTGGCTCGGATTTGGAAAATGAGCACTTGCTTGGGGCTGGTTACCCGTGTGGCTCGGATTTGAGGTGTCATTATGATTTATTTGAAAGGTTAATAGTGGGGAAGTATTGGGTCTCACGAGACACCGCCGTGAGCCCATTATTCGTTTAAATCCTCATGTGAGTCTAGTTCCTCCTGAGAGTTCTCCTCGTCAGGCTGCTCAAGGAAATTCACCCTTGGTTTGAAAGCACTGGGTGATTGGTTTTGTGGGAGTTTGAAACGGCTGTTATTATATTCGCGCTTTCTGCACGTGGAAATTTCATGCCCTGTAGCTTTACAGTAACGGCAGAAAAGATTAGCAGTCCCTTGTGCTGCTGGGTTAGATGATTTTTGTGCTAAAGGTGCATTATTAAAATTAGGTTTTGAGGGGTTAAGTTTAAATTTATTATTATTGGATTTCAGTTCGGGTTGAGCACGTTTGTAAATAGTTTGTTGTATGCGCTCTTCTGATATGGCGAAATTGATCGCTTCATTAAGGGTTTTGGGAGATTTACACCTTACGATGTTGGATATGCGAAGGTGCAAGCCCATAACGAAATGATGGAGGGCAAGGTCCTCCATAGCAGCAGTTCGGCCTGGTAGTTCTTTTGCTTTGGTGTTGGACAATGATATTTCAGTTAAGAGTTGAGACAGGCATGTCTCCATTTTAAGAGAATATTGACTCACCGTCTCCTGAGGACCCTGTTTGTTTTCTTGTAGGTCGGTGAGTAGGTGAGAATAGTGTTTCCTTTCGCTAAACTGTGTTTTGAGGAAATCTTTTAATTGGTCCCATGATAAGAATTCTTTTATAGAACATGCCACTTCAGCTTTGCCGTTGAGTTGACTTAGGATGTATTTGAATATAATGGGTTTCTGTATTTCCGTTGCTAAGTTAAGAGCATTATCGCAGTTAACTAGAAATGAGTTTAAGGTCTCGCGACTACCATCGTATGATTTAATAAATTTAAACAATACATTAAGTTCTAGGTTAGACATGGTTATAGCGGCTAATGTGCGTCTAGTAATGCGAGGAGAGTTAGGGGCTGATTTTGATTTTTCGGCTTTGGCTTCTGTATCACTAATGTTTGCTTCAGGAATATCAAGAAATACTTCTTCTTCCTTTGGGTTTAGTTCCTTTGGCATAATTTGGTACACTTAAACTCAATTGAGATTTACAAAATTAATATAACAAAACAAAAAAAAAATAATACAAAGTAAATTACGGGACCCTAAAAGCGTTACAGTTAGCTAGACTAAACAATGACCAAAGACTTACAGGATGTGGGCGACTGATAAGAACGCGACGGCGGCCGGGAACATTCCGATGTGGGTCGAGGTCACGGCGTATGATGCCTTACTTGGTAGGTTAATCTCGGCGTTTACGAGATCTGGATCGAAGTACACGAGATCGTGTGTGGTACCGGTACGGCTGCGTCAGGAAGTCAGGCTGGAGTAGAGCACCCTTCGCACAAGGGTAGGGGTTGCGGTTCAGGATGCAACCTCCGTTGGATGACCCCTTCCGGGATCTTTCACGACGAGGGATGATTTGCAGCGACGATTATGAATTTTAGCTGCACTTTGTCACTGCACTTTTCACTGCACAGATTTATTTGGATTTGTAGGATCCGGGGTGAGTCCGTGAGCGGGTTGCGGGCTTAAGCACTGGATTTTCCGGATCCCACCGCTGCCACCAAATGTTACGCGGATGAAGTTAAAAGTCTTTTTAAAAAAAAACTATTTTAATCACTGCGTAAAAAAGGGATTTAATTAGGTTCACTACTGAACTAGTTATTTGACAGAATAATTATTTCTTTAGGCAACCGCTCGGGTAGAGGTCTTAACACGGACTGACTGCCGGAGCTTCCTCTGAGACTGGCTAAGGAAGAGGGGTTGCTGAGCAAGCCCGAAGGGTTGCTCAGTCAGCACTTAAGCTGTCATACAGAGGATGTAACAGTTCGCAGAGCGCTTAATGAGCGCTTTTCATCGAAGGGTGTCCACATTTCAGTACTACCTTTTTTATCCTATCTATCCGACCTGGACAGATGACCACAAGAGCATAAAAAAATCGATCCCCCTCGTGCTTCAGAAAACAAGCACGTGTAAAACGCTGGTCCCGATTGTCAATTGTGTGAAATGCCTTTACTCGTATGCAACCTGAAAAATCTGCCACCAGTTTTGGTCCATTACATATACGAGAAACAAAGTCACTATTTAAGGATGTTTACCTACATATATAAGTTCAAGTACATGGTATAAGTTGGTGAAAGTAAATTCAATACATACATAAGAAGTTGGGTAAAAATGCATTCTATTTCTAACTGCAAATAAAGAGAATTTAATCTAGAGACTAAATTCTCTTTTAATTTATCCCTATATGACATGATGCATTAAACACTTGACCGTTATTTGAAGCTTATTTGTTTGAGATAGGCACTTCCGGTTTTCCGCTAGTATATACCTCTCTTTCTACCCCGTATATTGCATCTCTCTCGCACATCCGCCCCACTTCCCCCACCAGGCAGGGCTATCGAGACTTGAGTCTCGCCGGCCTCTGTTCGTCATTGGCGTCTTGTTTTCCGCCGCGAAAGGTTGTCTTAAAACAACCGGTGTTTTTTTGTGTTATTTTATAACAAATAAAATATATATATATATATATATCTTTCGTAAAAATTAATATTACTGTTGAATATTTAGTAATAAAGTAAGGAAATCCTTTCAAGGTAAGTGAAATTTAAATTTCACATTAAAAAAATTACGGTAATACCGTTCGATTTAAAATTAAGTTATTTTTATAAAAAAATATTTTGACTAAGGTTCACAAGTATTTTACTTGTATTTTAACCCCGTGATTTTATTGCAGAATATTATTTAATTATGAGTGATAAAAACGCACCCTCAACGTCACGAGCGCGGATGAGGAGTATGAGCCGAGGCAGCGAGCATAATCGGGATAAATCATCGGATAGCAGTTCTTCGTCTACATCATCCAGCTCCGATCGAAAGCGTCGTCGGGCGCGTCGTCACGGAAAGAAAAAGGGGGGCGGCAAGAATAATGAGCAGCTCCTTACAAATTTGGCACAGCAGGTTAGTGAAATTTGCTACCATTTAAGGGAAAATGTTCCTATAAATAAATCAAGGTCACAGTCTGCATGTATGCAAAATGATGAGCCGTTGATAGACGACAACGTGAGTGGTGACCTATATCAGGACAGCGATGGCTCAACAGAACCTCGCGAGGTCCAATTACCGTTTAATTTTGATATTGAAACCAAATTAAAGGAACCTGCGGTACCTAAGGCCCCTGAAAACTTTCTGCAATCCCTTCAGACCATCCAACATTTTGATAAAAAAGAATGGTGTGAGGTGCGCTATTCGGACGTACAGAAGCTGTACAACCACACCCCTGGTTTTACCGATCTTGAAGTTAACGATGAAATTCGTGCCTATGACCAATTAAAACATCTAGCCTATTCAGACAAGGCATATTCAGCCCTTACGTTTTGTGTTTTAAAACAAAAAGAAGCCTTAATGTCAAGTTTAGCTGAACTTTTAACCTGGGCTGGCACCAACAGTAATTTTAATGTAGAGGATCTACATAATAATAATAATAAAAAAATAATAATAAAAAATCTTTATTTTTCCTTCATAGAGGCGTACAGAGAACAATTTTGCTTTGGTATAACTCTAAAACTAGACTGGAGTTAGTTCCCCGTAGAACCTATCGTTATGAAGGACTGGTGCCTGAAGTAGGTTTCGTGAGAAAACCTGTGACACAGGTCACCAGGACCCCCTGCGGATAGATTGTATAGGATACCAACAATACCGACTAAGTACACAGTTACATTAATAATTATAATTTATAACTTAAAACTAAAAGAAACGATTTAGAATTAGGGAAAGGAATTTTATATATAATTATAATTATACCATCATTGTTTTTTTTTTTGTTTTAAATGTATACAGAACCATCACAAAGTGTATTAGTAAGTGTTTGTATGCGTGTGTCATGTGTTTATGTAAAAAATTGTGGGATGTGTGATTATGTGTGTGTAAAAGGCAGTAATTTTTATTGGATGCAAGTAGCCAATTCGCCATGTATAGGATTCAACAAGATATGTGAAAGGGAGAATGCAGAAGAAAAGTTAATTACGACGGTATTATTTATTCAGGAGGTTTTAGTAAGTTCTCAATCTCGTGGTAATCTAGTTTTTTGAGATATTCTGATACAACGGTTTTACATGTAAATTTTGGTAGTTTGTAAATGCTGAGTTTGTGGTTGAGTTCATTATAAACGTAAGGGCCGAGAAAACAGAAGAAGTGCTTCGATGTGGCAGTTCTAAGAGAAAGTGTTTTGCATACAGTACCCTTTCTTCGTTTATTTTTATTGAGTTCCGGGTCATATATAAGATAGGAGTGGATAATAAATTAACTGAGCTCTTTTGCAGTGGTGAGTATTTTAAAGTGTCGTCAGACTTGTTGCAATTAGTATGTGGTCATAGAGCAGAAGTCATTCAGATGCGTCGTGATGGCATCACGAACAGCGTACGAGACCCTTTAACAAAAACTGCCTTGCGTAAAATACCACCTTCAAACCAGCACATCTTTAATTCTGAGATGTTTAGTGCTGCCCTTGAAAAGGCTGGTGGGGTCAAGAAAGCCTTTCTGCCCCTTAATAAACCTACTAGTTCTAGATCTGCTTCGCAAGCAGGCACTAGCAAACAGACACGCCACCCCCCGCAGGGGTCGGCTCACTTCCATGGACCCTCACAGGGTACCAATCACGCTTGCTGCTCGCAGCAGCAATATTTTCATCAGCCCTCGCAGGGCTGCCACTATGACCCTCCCTCGCAAGGATGTAGTCATGGTCACCCTCAAACCGTCCGACGATCTGGCCCTAGTGCCAGAGGTACATTTCGGTCCACACGAGGAGATCGACAAGGCAATAAATCCCAGGATTCCAACAGAGGAAATCGGAAACGAGCAGGGGGCTACACGGATCATAACTCTACCAACAAGAAACGTAAGTTCTGACTCGAGGTTCAGAGCGGGTCGTTTGGCACTTTACCACAATCAATGGCAACGTCTGGGAGCTCCGCCCTTTTTATTAAGCATAATAAAAGGGTATCGAATACCCTTTGTAAGGAAACCCCCATTAAAAGTGACAAATTTAAAAGGACGACATTGCACAGTGGAATCGGAGAATATGACTGCGATCATATCCCGAATGAGGGAAGAAGGCGTACTGGAGGTAGTTCAGAACTCTCCCAGCTTTCTTTCCACGATGTTCCTGACACCCAAAGGGGACGGATCCGATCGGCCAATATTTAATTTGAAGGCCCTGAACCAGTTTATTATCACAGAACATTTCAGTCTTGTAAATGTTTCTCAGATCCCAAATTTTCTTCAGAAAAACGACTGGCTCTGCAAAGTAGACCTCTCCCAAGCATACTTTCATTTACCAGTGGCCAGAAGTCACAGGCGATTCCTAAGGTTAGCTTACAAAGGGGTTTTGTTGGAGATGACATGTCTCCCCTTCGGTCTGAGCACAGCGCCAAAAGTATTTGCCTCCCTGACAAATTGGGTGCCCCAACCTCTAAGAGACCAAGGTTTACGAATAATAGTTTACCTGGACGATTTCTTAATAGCCCACCAGAACCACAAGACCCTGATATCCCATGTCAAACTTTTACTGAATCGGCTAGAACACCTAGGGTGGCAAATAAACTACGACAAGTCCACTACCGTACCACAAAAATGCCTAGTTTTTCTGGGGATTCTTTGGGACCCTTGGTTAAACAAAAAGTCACTCCCCGAAGAAAAAGTGACGAATATTGCCAGCAAAGTGTCAACGCTAATAAAGCGCGGCAAAGTAAACTTAAAGGACTTACAGAGTCTAGTGGGTCTTTTAAACTTTGCAAGTTTTGCTATTCCAAACGGAAGATTGCATTATCGTGCTCTTCTGACATTCCTCAACTCCCTGTCAAAAATGCCATCACAAAAAATCTTCGATCTTCCGACAGCAGCACTAGAAGACCTAGAACGGTGGCTTCGAAATTGTCACCAGTGCTCGGACATTCACCAAATGCCATCGAGTCACTTTGTAACAACAGATGCCTCCGACGTGGCCTGGGGAGCCCAAGTGGACGGGATCTCGATGGCAGGACCATGGACGGAACAGGAAAAAGTACTTCACTGCAATATGAAGGAAATACTAGCCATCCTAAAGGTCCTAGAACGACATGGCCACCTTCTGAGCCAATCCACAACCTTATTTCAGAGCGACAACCGGACGGTGGTATCGTACATAAGAAACCAAGGTGGGACCAGGTCGCAGGCATTGATGAATGTAACGTACCAAGTTTTCCATCATCTGGAATTGCACAAAATAAATCTTGTGGCAAATTACATACCCGGGCTATACAACAGTCATGCAGACCACTTATCTCGCCACAAAACGCCGCCAGAGTGGCACCTTTTGCCGCACTGCACGGAAATGATTTTCCACAAGTTCGGAACACCAGTAGTGGACCTCTTTGCCTCAGAAAGAGCCCATGTAGTGTTCAATTACGTAACGTTAGACCTCAGCGACAGGAACGCACTATATCACGATGCCTTTTCTCGCATTTGGACTTATCCCCTGGCATGGGTATTCCCACCACCTTACTTAATACCAAAAGTGCTCAATCACCTCAATTCAGCATCAGGGATTTATCTTTTAGTAGTTCCCAGATGGAATCGAGTATTCTGGCGGGCAGACCTAAAGGCACGAGCGATCGCAGCCCCTTACACGATAACCAATCTCGATCAGAAACTGATAGACACAGCGACGAACTTGCCACCTCCAAAGACCCAACAGATGACCCTGGAGATATGGCAGTGTGGGGGTGGACAAAAAACTTAAGCAATTGGGGAACAGCACAACTGAAACTGCTACAATCTGCTTGGCGCCCTTCTACACGCAGAACTTATCAAGTAGCGTGGAATCGATGGCTTGCATGGGCTAAAAAATTTAGAGTCAACCCTTTAAACCCTACCGGATCTACGCTAGCTAGATTCTTAGCAGATTTACACCTAGTTGAAAAACTCGCGTATAATACGATCTTAGTGCACAAGTCAGTAGTAGCCACATTATGCAATACAGAAGGTGCAGGGCAGCTAAGTTCACATGTTCTGGTTCAGCATATTTTGAAGTCAATTGCCACTAATAGACCTATAACTCGTAAACCAACTACCAATAAATGGTATCATTCCTTTCAACGGCTAATGTCGATGAGAATAATTTATTTTTGACCTGTAGACATACTGCTACACTCTTGCTTTTGTGTTCAGGGAGACGGGTCCACGATTTAACATTACTTTCCGTGGATCCAGACCATTTAATTCTTAGTCAAGATAGCTTAATTATGTGGCCAATTTTCGGTTCCAAGACCGATAATGCCAGTCACAGGCAGTCTGGCTGGAAACTCACTTATAATTTAGATAACAGGAATCTTTGTCCTCGTTTTTGGGTTGAAAGAACTATTGAGTTGCTCGCTGATAGACGCAAGTTAGCGAAAAGTTCGAACCTATTCGTTACTATTAGAGGGCAACCCAAGATCACCTCACGGACTGTGATGGCAGGGTGGATAAAATCCATGCTAACAGAAGCAGGTATAACTGCCACACCGGGAAGTTTCCGTTCAGCCGTATCCTCAAAACATTGGGCAAACAATTTCCCTTTAGACGAGATCTTATCAAGGGGTAACTGGCGCTCTAGCAATACTTTTCTACGCTTCTACAGAAGAGAAATTAAGCCAATCGAGAACGACAATAATGTGATTGGAACTTTTAATCCCGTTGATTAAAATTTGTTGTTTAATAAAAATAAAAATAAAAATTTAATTTTTATTCTTTACATACTTTGTATGATTTGTGATTCACATATGCATATTTTCAAAGTTCTAAGCCTAAGTACCAACATGAAAATCTTGGATGATTGTGCACATAGTTTGAAAAATATATTTAGTTATGATAATTGTATCTCTCTCATAATGGTTGTGGAATATAATTGATTATTTACAGATAACTTGTATTTTATTTCTTATTGGTTTTATAAACCTTGTATAAAAATATTTTCTACACATCCGCATTTAGGTAGGTACAAGGTACTATGACCTTGTATACCTACATGGAAGTTCTTTAAGTAGGAGCTCCTTTCGCAGGCTCCTCACATTGGCGTCCACTTCCACCAGGCGATAACAAACACGTCTCAAACAAATAAGCTTCAAATAACGGTCAAGTGTTTAATAGCGGCGTTTTACCTGAAAATAAAACGCTTATTAAATACTTACCTTATTTGAAGCTTAAATTTAATTTCTGCCTGGTGTTTTTCGACTCAATGACGAACAGAGGCCGGCGAGACTCAAGTCTCGATAGCCCTGCCTGGTGGGGGAAGTGGGGCGGATGTGCGAGAGAGATGCAATATACGGGGTAGAAAGAGAGGTATATACTAGCGGAAAACCGGAAGTGCCTATCTCAAACAAATAAGCTTCAAATAAGGTAAGTATTTAATAAGCGTTTTATTTTCAGGTAAAACGCCGCTATTTTTTGATGATAAATTGAAAAGTATTGTTGTCAAGGTAACGTAATTTTCAAAAACCAGTTAATAAATGGAAATAAAACCAAAAGAAAATATACGATGTGTATAATTTGTGCAAAGAAATATTTTTCTAGTGTAGATCTACACTGTGGTGAGGTGACTGTTGAGTTCACATAATGTTTGTCGTCATGTACTTATGGAGCCTGGAAGCCAACATACTTTTAGTTTTTTTTTTATACTGTACTTACTTGTTATTAAATAAGTCACACACAAATAAAATAAAAACAAGTTTCCGGCTTTTTTTTTTGGTTGCCTAGTACCTATGTAATTGATCTGTCACTTTAATGAGGCGTTTTCTTTAAAAAAAAAATTAGTTCATTCACGTGACATAGATGCCGCCAGCAATCACATAAATAGATCTGTCAATGTCTGTTTCATATAAAATTTTCATAGTGAGAGTTTGTCTTCGAAATCAAAGAGAATATAATCACTTCGTTTTGGAATATTTTTATTTTACTAAATTTTGTTAAAAATATATTATTGTTTGTAAATATGTATTTTTTTACTCAAATAATACCATAATTAATCAATCTTGTAGATTGGTTAATTAATTACAAATTTACTACAAGTATTGAACCAAACGGCCTCTTTCATTTTTGACAGAACGATTTCAAACTCTTATGCGCCATCTTTTGACAATGTTTTTAGCCACATTTTTTTTTTCACTGGAAAACGCCTCATTATAACAATATGATCCGACGTAAGACGTAAGTAACATAGTTGGTAAAATTTGTATACCTACTGTCTTGTCTATTGCGTACTACTGATGTAGGTATGTAAGTTAAGTAATGTAAATATGTTGAAAAATACTCGTTTACCTACCCGAGTCCCGGGACCAAGGAACATTCTTCAGATTACCACCTGCCTAGTCACCCTACTACTCGCAAATTACATTATTTGCGTTTGCCGAGCGTTTTCAACGCTCCCAAAGCGCGCGCTCGATGCGCGTTAGGAGAACGTTAGGAGAGCGCTAGGGGAGCGCTCCTAGCGCTATGGCCTATGGCGCTCGAAGCGCGAGGTATAATCCGTTTCATACATTTTCATACAAATTCATCGATTTGACAGCTGTCGCGCTCGTAGCGCTGCGCTAGCAACGCTAGGTATAACTACTCCCGTACATGGAATTGTATGTTCGTGAATCGTGATGTCTACCTCAGGTGCTATTTTTCAAACGCGGAGTCACTAAACGAACGGTTTTTTGTATGGAAAAACCATTCGTTTAGGTGACTCCGCGTTTCAAAAATGGCACTTCTGGAGTGCTGTTTTTCATTGAGGGACTCGGCGAAACACAAAACGTGTAGTTTTCCAACTCACCGCTCGCGTAAAATACAAATTGATCGTATTTTGCATGGTACAATAAAATAAAGTATTCTCTTCCCGTGACAGCTGATGACGTAGGTGGAACTTGACTACGTCATCAGTTTGATATGTTGCCACTGTGTGAAATTGAATTACCTGAGCGTAATGCATTTTTGAACTTTATATACCAATTTCGAATTAATAATCCATTATATCAATTTATAAAATATTGAATTGATAAATCACGCGAGAATCGCGAGATACTAAATAGCTAAGTTACTTAATATTTTTTTAAATATTCATGAACTAATTGAGAAAGTCCTTAAATTTACCGAAAAGAACAATCAGTGGCAACACTTTGTGACGTAGTCAAGTTCCATCTCGGGAAGAGAATACCTGTTTTATTACCATGGTATTTTGAAACCGTCGTGTCAGCAAAAAACAATATTGTTTTACGCAGAAAACATCGATAATTTGTCTATGCTTTTCAAAAAATTCAAACATTATTAAAAAAGCTACGTGAAATGGAACGGATTTCCTATGATTGGTTTCGATGACATATCTACGCTACAAATGTCAAAATTACGGGTGGTCAAGACCACTCGTTGCAAATCCTTCGCAAACTACCAATTCAAAAATGCGCCCGTTTGGAAACGCTCGCGCAAACCCTTCGTAATATGACAAGTGATTTCAAAAATACGTCTTCAGAGGTGCTATTTTTCAAACGCGGCGTCACTTAACGAACGGTTTCTTGTATGTAAAAACAATTCGTTTTTGTGACTCCGCAGTTCAAAAATAGCACTTCGTCGTTTGATACATTAATTGATTGTTGTCAAGTTGTTGTGCTGGTAGATGACAGTGACAGTGACATATAATAATACATAACGGTTTTTGTACGGAAAAACCAGTCGTTTAGGTGACACCGCGTTTTAAAAATGGCGCTTCAGTACCTGAAAGTGAAAATTGCCAACATGTTGCCAACATTACTCAAAAAATCTTCATTGTGCATCACTTCCTCAAATAAGCTTGATCTTGCTTGAAAATAAAGGTCAATGGAATTTTTGCAAATATCTAAATAAGTAAGACCTTATTTTTAAATCTGATTAGAGAAAGCTTCTCCTAGAGACTATTCCTCGAAAAGGATTGCGAATCAGATCATTTTAAAAATTACTTGACAAGCCAATTTGCCTGTTGCCTCAGTCGCGCGCACACCGTTGAAACGACAATACGTTATGCTACGGTTCTCTAAGTATCTAGTGTTTGGTTTAAACTTTCATTGCGTACCTATGTAACCTACGTTACTAAAAATCTATATATATGTCGCAGTTAAATTGTATCATCCGTTATTATTCAAAAACTCTAGCTGTTTTGCATTACAGCTCGGTTTTGTAAAACAGCTGAAAATAATTCAGCTCGATTGTCAATGAGTTACGTAATTACGTTTAACAAAACAACTAACGTTGAAATGACATATAGGGTTACCATTATTAAATAAAACTGTGTTACCAAACAAAATAATATATGAGGGGTCAATAGTTGTTCTTTATTTTTTTTATATTACTCGTGGGATGAAAATAAAACCTAAATTCAACTCCTTACTAAATAATTCAGTCTCCAACATTATAAATCACCAACGAAAAATGATAATCAGCTCGATGCGATTGGATATTGAAATTTTATATAAACCCGACAACTCAATGGCGGAGCAATTTCTTACGACCAATAACTCACAAATAGCTAAGGTGAATATAATTCATTATAGTAAACTAAACTAACTAACAATAATTACAATTAAAAATTAAACTAAATTAGCATAATAAATTAATAAGCATTGCCATACAACGTGGCAATGCTGCCAGCCTTCTGGGCACTCTTCCGCAGGGGAAGGATTTAAGAGATATTTTTTATTTGTAATTGTATAAGTTTATAAGTAATTTATTTTTAGTATTTAAGTTTATTTTAGTTAGTTTAATTTACGACCAATTGATCCACGTGAATTTTGCATCTCGCCGGAAGGCGGGCGTCGAAATAACAATATGGGAACCAAGCTAAAGGTCTACTTTATTCTTTTCAATCATTTGCAGTCCGAAATCACAAACGATGACCCCGATGTCTCTCGATAAAAAACAGCTTAGTCCCGGAACGTGGCGAAGAATTACTTTATACGGCCATATTTGTTATTATGACACTGACACTTCACAAGCCCCAAGTGGCAGAATTCCGAACTAATCGTTCTACAATCTTACGTCAGCTAGTTTGTGAAACGTACGTAACACATTGGACGATCTAGCTAAATAATTTTCAGCTGTATTACAAAACCGAGCTGTAATGCCAAACAGCTAGAGCTAGATTATACAATCCAACTGCGACATATATAAAAGGAGAAGTTCCCACTAACTGACTGACTGACATAAGACACACGCACAGCCGTAACCGCTTATGATAGAAACGTGTTTGGACAGTTGTTTCAATTCAAAATGCGGACGCACACTAAGAATGGATTTTTAAAAATTTTAACCCTAAAGGGTTGAAATAGGGGTTTTAAAGTTTGTATGAAAACTCTGTAAACCTGCATCGATTTTGATAAAAATTGAGATACATACTTTTTAAACAGGGACTGTAATACCGGTAAATTTTTGATACCGGTATCAGATTATCGATATACATATCGATAATCATACCGATATATTTTTGATACTGGTATCAGATTATCGATATATTATCGATAATTATACCGGTATATTTTTTATACCAGTATCGGAATATCGATATAAATATCGATAATCATACCGGTATATTTTTGATATCGGTATTATATTATCGATATAAAATCGATATAAATATCGATAATCTGGGAGCGAGTTATCGATATTGGTATCGATATCTATTTAGATACTTAAATATCTATACTTGAAATTTAATGTATCGATATGGTACTGATACAAAAATATCAGTATATTACCAGTATTTCATCACTTTCCGCGTCCGGCGCGTCCCGAACCCCGCACTTTGCTGATTTGCATTTCAGTGACTTTTATTCGAAGCCGTTATATGTCATTTATGTTCAGACAGGTTATCACGCTGCACGCACTTCTTTTTGGACATCCTTGGGAGACGCATATGTCCATCAGTGGACTTTATGCGGCTTAAATGATGATGATGATCACGCAGACAGTTTTATTTCTCTCGTTTTCGTTTTTTTTTTCGAAATTTTATTTTCTAAACATTATTACGTGACATGGTTTTGTTTAATTTTCCATCCAGATAAAAATAAGTGCGCATTTGACGCGATTTATACATATAACGCAACATAGTTCGTAGGTGAAAATCAAAAACTAGGAATCAACTTGTCGCGATAGGACCTGTGTGTGCTGAATTTTACTCGCGTTAGAATGAGATAGCCGTATTATGCAATACTACTGCTTTTTCACCGTTGTGCCGCGGGGCCTGCGGGTGATAAATTGCTTGCATAGTGAACTGTCGTGACCTTGACGCGTATAGCGCGTGCTAATGTTTACAATATTATTTAGTATCGGAAATATGAATCTCGCAGACTTCAGTGACTTAGTTTCCTTAATAGTTTGTGATAGATAGATGTAGATAATGCACACATAGACACACATACATAGTGGCGAACCACACTATCCTCCTTTTGGCTTCCCCGTAGTCGGGTAAAAATTGTTTGTATAGATGATGTTCTCCTACATTTTGCATTAGTAGTATCTTAATCACTACCTATACAATGTCCTTTTTATTAAGTACTAATATTTTAAGGGGTCATTTAGTACATCATTTCGAACTACTTTTCCCAATAAATGTATTTCGAAATACGTTTAACTTGAACCGTAAAAGAAAGAAAATTTCATAGTAACGATATTACATATCTACTTCGGTTTACGGAACCTAATGATTTTTTAGTATTTCGATATGTTGCAAAAAGTTGTTCAAAACGATAGACTAAATCATCCCTTAAAATATTTGTAAAAAAGGAAAAAGACAATATGCGTGAAAAAAATATGTGTTATCTAACCAGTTTATTCATAAATATTCTAAAGTACTAACAGTGAAAACAGAACAAAAAATGGTTAAAAAACGAACGAGATATAGCGATTTTACGAAAATATGTCTATCTCACTCGCAAAAATGTTATTTTCTATGGCAAATGTATAGATGATGTGGACTTTGACGAACATATCGGACTTTTCGTCCTAATTGAAACTTTAAAGTATCACAAGTTCGTCGCTGATTATAATATTTTATAAACTCTTTTATATTTGCTTACTGTGGTTTTTAAGGATTTTATCAAGCAAATAAAAAAATATTCTCTATTGTATACACGATGAGGAATAGATACTGGAGTTCGGCTGATGTTAAACCGTACGCTCAAAATAAATAAATGCTCATACACTGTGGCTCAACTCGTACAGCGTTGGCTCGTAACAGATTCTGGTCATACGCTAACCGGACAAGTGCGAGACAGACTCACGCACAAAGGGTTCCGTACCTAAATATTTATTTTATTACTTATTGTTATAGCGGCAACAAAAATACGTCTTATCGTAAAAATGACAACTGTCTAGCTATCACGGTTCATAATAAAGCCTGGTGACATACAGACGGACAGATGGACAGACAGACTGACGAACAGACAGACGGAAGGACAGTCAGGCGGACGGACAGACAGACAGACGGAAAGAGAGACGGACGACAGACAGACAAACAGACAGCGGACTCTTAGTAATAGGGTTTTTACCATGGGTACGGATTCCAAAAAATTGACGATTACTTTTTCGTGAAAATATTGTAAGTTTTCATGAATAACTTTAGGTAGGTAGGTAACGTAGGTAACGCTCGAGGGCAGCGGCGTTTAGAGTGCCATATTGCATGTAACTACCCTTTTTAGTTTCGAGTTTCCGACCATTAAAAGTCTAGGTGTGCATATCCCCAGCGGAAAAGTGTCGAATATTAAATGTTGACTATACTAGGTCTTTAGTGTAAAGCTGCCTTCAAATGTTTATCGATAAATGAAATTTGTGTATTCAGTAATTTTTGGAAAATTCGCAAAAACATATTTTGCCAGGGAAACGTTTCTTTGGCGGAATTTTGTAAAGAATCCAGAATTCAAGTAGTAGAGTAATTAATGTATCATAAGAGACAAATGTTTATGTACAAATGTTAGGTCTTTTGCTGGATATCACAAACGGCTTGGGATACAGTTTGTTTTTTTTTACACACATTGCTATTCATTTATTTTTAACGTTTGTAAATACAGAATAAAAAAAAATACAACCGCTTACGAATAATAAATATAAGCACACCATGGCGAAACTTGAATTCCCACATTGTCAAAAAATAAAGGTACATTTTTTCGATTCTCTAAGAGGGGGGGGAGGGGGCGACGCACGCCGTTAAAAGAACGAAGTGCAAAACCTCTAAAAGTATAATACATAATACTTCAAATACCTTCATGATGTAAAACTTGCCAATGTCTGAGGTTAGCGGATGCGGATCGGAAGGGCATTTCAAAGAAGGGCAGAATGAACAGTGAAAAAATTTGGGTACATTGCAGTGGAGTGAGGAGGATTATGAAGCCGAAGATTTTCTGAACTGCGTTCATGAGCATTACTAAGGAAAACGAAGCGCTCCTTAAGATACTTGGGATAAGAGGAACTTAAGAGGATGGAGTAAAGAAGAAATAGAATATGCCAGTCTTGGCGAAGTTGAATAGGAAGCTTTGAGTAGCGTGAAAAATTTAGCTCAAACTTGGTTAATTGCTTCTGCGCAATATATAGGTAACAAAATTCAGCATAATCCAAAATGGGGAGCATTAAACTATGTGAAAGCGCAATTTTGGTATCCATCGGCAGAAAGTTACGCAGTCTTCGTAGGGACGCAGAAAAAACAATAATACAAATATCGCTCATAGGCTGCTTTATAATATATTATGAAATATTATAAATGTTCTTTGCATCGACGTTATGTGTTTCTGAAGGAAGTGTTTAAGCTAGATTTTCTTAATCCGCTAGATTCCAACAAGTTACTTTTTTCTTTACGTCAAACCAAATACTTTATATGCAACTAGCTGAAGCCCACAGCCTTGTCCACGTGGTTAAATTTTTGACAATCCCATGAGAATTGTACATTTTCCCGCTGTTCAGCTGTTTTGAGTTGAGGTTCATACAAACTTTTATCCCCTATTTTAAATATGGTAATACAGTAAACTTGTGTTTTGAACCGTGAGCTCATGTCATTTTTTACATTTCTAACTTCAAAGTTGACCAAGTTGAATAAAAACTTTTAACCCTTATTGAAACCCCTTTGGGGATGAATTTCCAAATATCTCTTCTTAGTACACACTTACGTTACCTAAGGAACGTTTGTGCAAAATTTCATGTCTCTAGACCCAGCTGTTTTAGCTGTGCGTTGATCGATCAGTCGAGTACTTGACGAGTACTTTGTGTCTAGATGGGTCTGATGATGGAGCTGTAAGTTGACCAAGTTGAATAAAAACTTTTAACCCTTATTGAAACCCCTTTGGGGATGAATTTCCAAATATCTCTTCTTAGTACACACTTACGTTACCTAAGGAACGTTTGTGCTAAATTTTATGTCCTTAGACCCAGCTGTTTTAGCTGTGCGTTGATCGATCAGTCGAGTACTTGACGAGTATTTTGTGTCTAGATGGGTCTGATGATGGAGCTGGAAGGTAGCCATAGGAACTCCGTAATAAAACGACATAACTGTATCAAGTTTGGGCTCGTATGATGCGACTTGATGAGTACTTTGGTCCTAGATGATATCCATATGCTAAACTATTTTTAAGATTAGGGAAAAAATTACGTTCCTTGTTATGAATGTGAATTGTGTTTGATTAGATGGATGACCCAATGCCAAGGTGAGCACATGCTGAGGGCTGAATGGTATTAGGGTGTATAAACATGTCAGTAGTGTCATAAGGTGCAAATTTTGGTATCGGAAGAATTCACTTGGCACATATGTAATATACGTAAAGTTAAGCTAATTTAGCCCGGTAGCCATCCCCCACCCCCTAGGGGGTAGGTAGGGGGGGCATTCGAAGTTACTCGCCGCCGCGCTTCAGAAAAAAAATCATATCAGCTTCTATTTACCTAACACCTCAAGTGTGGTATCATTTTCTGATAAATCAGTCAAGTTAAGTATGTATTCTATATATTTTGAATTAAAAAACAACTTAATACTTGCAACAAATTATGTGAGACGACATGGTTGGATTAGTTCTTAGACACCGCCGCGTGCCATGTTCGATTTTTTTCAGATAGATGTATGACAGCTATATATAATAAAGTATATATTTTTTGAAAGCTAGATAAATATTCTTTAAGACAATATTTTTCGTTGTACAAAATACAGGATTTCTGATAAAATAAATCAGTTAAAATAAAAAAAAATGCGATCCGATTTTAATATTTTCGTCAATATTTTCCCTTTTTTACTATTAATCTTTACATTAAATGTGAAATTGTACTCAAAATTGAATTCCTCATGCCTGATTTATCAGAAAATTACACCACACTTGAGGTGTTAGGTAAATAGAAGCTAATATGATTTTTTTTCTAAAGCGCGGCGGCGAGTAACTTCGAATGCACCCCCTACCTACCCCCCAAGGGGTGGGGGATGGCTACCGGGCTAAATTAGCTTACCTTTACGTATATTACATCTGTGCTAAGTGAATTCTTCCGATACCAAAATTTGCACCTTCCATACATTGGGTGACACTACTTCCCGCACTATTAGGATACCAGGGCAAATCCTGTTCTACTAAAGCACTTATCCCTCTACAATGGACGTCCGAGGAGAAGAACCGTTTATATGTCCTATATTCGTGGGAACAACATGATTAAAAAAAGAAACTACTAAACAAAAAAAAAGGTTGGTTAGAGAAGACGAAATTGAAGCGACAGGAGAAATCTCGCGGATTGCCCCTCACCTCATCTCGCTCGAGTTTGGTAAAACCTCGCCTTAACCAGTAATTGCATAACTAATTTAAAAATGATTTTACAAATATAAATTACACTAGCTGTAACCCGACGTCGTCCGCGTAGAAGTCTAAAATGGTTGTAATAGGATTTTGAATTTTTCTTTTGTCATCAATTTTGTTCTAACATATGAATTATTAAGTTAGAATGTTTGAATATAGTGTAGGGATTTAAGGGGATAATCAAAGATTTTCCTTTCCCTTTCTCGACTTGTCTGCATGGCCTAGGCAGTAGGTCACCCCATTTCATCTCTCTAGGGGTTGAATTTTGTAAATCCTAACCTACTCATTTACCGTCAGAGAACTCCTGCAAAGTTTCGAATAAAATGGTCTAACTAATCTTGTTTTTCCATAAAAACTTTGGACCCCGTTTCACCCCTTTAAGGAATGAGTTATAAAAAATACCTTTCTCAGTGCACCTTTAGACCTCATAAGGAACCTATGTGCCTAATTTAGAGTCTTTAGACCAGTGGTTTGGGTTGTGCGTTGATATGTCAGTCAGTCACCAATCAGTCAGTTTCTTTTTTCCAGTTCCCCATCCCGTTCCCATTTAAGTTCCCATCATTTGCTAGAGAATAAAAAAGCGCAACGGGAGGCTTTAGCATGGCCTAGGTAGGAGGTATGTTGTTTTTTAACTGAGTTACATCGAATATCTCCCGGCTTCATCATCAGAACAGTCATTGACTTCATAATATTGTATTGTCATCCAATTTACACAAGTATGCAAAATTTCAGCTAAATCGGTTGAGGATAACTGGTTGAAAATTGAGTTGCAAGATTTGACCTAAACCAATATTCATACATACAAACATACAAGATACATTACAAGTTAAATAATATATAATAAAAAGCTTGTAAAAACAATAGGTACTCGCCGCCACGCAGCTTCGCTAAGTTGACAACTGACGCGCCAATCGCCATGTACCATGTACTTACTTACTTACGTACAGAGCGGCAACAACGCGACGCAAGCGACTGCTACCTGGGTACCGATCTCGCAACGCCGCCGCATTATTTGTATCAGTATGAAGTATCGATAAAAGTACCGATTTTTATACCAGTATCTAAGATATCGATACAAATACCAGTATATTTTTATGATTTCGATAGGATTATTATTTAACCGATATTTTTAAGAAAATATCAGTAAAACTGAAATACCGATATGCAATCCTTTTGAATCAGTATGAAGGATCGATAAAAATACCGATTTTTTTTATACCAGTATCTAAGATATCGATACAAATACCAGTATATTTTTATGATTTCGATAGGATTATTATTTTACCGATATTTTTAAGAAAATATCGGTAAAATTAAAATACCGATATACAGTCCCTGTTTTTAAAACATTATTTTATTAGAATTCACCCCCTAAGGGCGCAAAATAGGGGTTGAAAGTTTGTATGAAAAAATCTTTAAATGTGCATCGATTTTGACAAAAATTGAGATAAATGTGTTGCTGAATACTAATGCCAAAGTATATTTTGGTTTTCTAAAATCCATCCCCAAATGTTATAAAATAGGGGTTGATAGTTTGTACGAAAAATATTTAAAATCTGCTCCAATTTAGATAAAATTTATTACTCCGAAATATAAATAATTAAACACGTATATTTCGGTTTTCTAAAATCCATCTATCTGTTTCTGTATATAAAAAAGAAATAACTAAATGAATAAATGACTGACTGACTGATATATCAACGCACAGCCCAAACCTCTAGGCCTAGAGACTCCAAATTTAGCACATAGGTTCCTTATGAGGTCTAGGGGTGCTCTAAGAAAGAATTTTTCAAAACTCAACCCTTAACGGGGTGAAACGGGGATCCGAAGTTTGTATGGAGAAAAAAAAAATTGTAGGACCATTTTATTCGTTGCTTCGCAGGAGTATTTCTGACGGTAAACGAGTAAATACCTGTTTCAGGAATTTTTAAATTCAACCCCTAGAGGGATGAAATAGGGTGACCTACCTAGGCCATACTAAAGCGTTCCGTCGCTCTGTCTCTCGCTCTAGCAAATTACGGAATCGGGAATGGGAACGAGAATGGGAACGGGAATGCAAACACGAATGGAAATGGGAACGGGAAAAATAGAAACTGACTTATTGGTGATTGACTAATATATAAACGCACAGTCCAAACCACTGGGTCTAGAGATTCAAAATTTGGCACATACGTTTCTTCTGAGGAGCAGTAAGAAAGGATTTTTCAAAATTCACCCCCTAAGGGGGTGAAACGGGGGTCCAATGTTTGTATAGAGAACCAAGATTAGTTAGACCATTTTATTCAAAACTTCGCAGGAGTACCTACTTCTGGCGGTAAATGAGTAAATACGTGTTTCAGCATTTTTCAACACATACTACCTGGCCATGCTGAAGCGTCCCGAACTCTCTCTCACGCTTTAGCACAGTATTTCCCAAAGTGGTCCAGGCGGACCCCCAGGGGTCCACGGGAGATTCGACAGGGGTCTACGTTAGGCGTAATAAAAATTGGGGGTCCAAAATCGTAACCGGGGGTTCATGAAAATTAATTTACATAAAAAAAATTATATATGTCGGCGAGTTCAAAATAATCCCATTTATTATTGTTTTCGATGTGCAAACAGAAAGTTGTTTACTACAAAACATAACTGCTAGATTTTCAAATGTTTCAACAAGTATAAAAGCGGTCGCCCCAGCGACGAGCGGCTCAGTTTTGTTTGTGCGGACCGCCGTACTGTGAACATCTCCGTTGTGTGGGCTTGGCCATAACTTCTTTAATTGTGATTGTTGTAATAGATGAGGATTTGGTAAACCGATTTATTACAATGATAGTTGTTTCAGCTGACAAGAGTTTCAGACGATAAGCCCAGGTGGACACAGATTCAATAACTGTGTGGGCCAGGGGTATTCAGATACATGTGGTTGGAATCCATAATACAGCGCGAGGCGGAGCGCTGTACTTACTTATCGTCACACTTTTAGTGAGTTCGGCGTAGGTCATCTCCTGCTCCGTCATCAGAAGTTGGATCTGAATCTTTTGCCCACTTGAGTAAATCCATGGGAGAATAGGGGTGAAGAGTCCGACGGGGTCCGAAGAGTGTGATCATAATTGGTCCGTCTTTTGAATTGTCCAGAGATGATGGACCCGTATTTTCAGTTTGCCAGAGGGGTAAAAATTCACAAGGATACGCAGCGTCAAGGTTCCGGAGTGGGGGCTTGCGGAGTCACACTTAAGTAAAAATCGTGCTTAAGTGTGACGTCACGCAAAATTTCAATGCGCTGTATCTTTGTCATTTTTGGTTTCTCAGAGAAAGGAAAGAGTGTGTGTACAAACTACAATGTTGTTTGATGCTCTATCCACCTATGTAATTGTATCCACATAGGTGGATTCAAATTCTATTCTTTTTGATGGTAAAGTGGTTTTTCAACAGTCAATCCTATAGAGCTGTGTCGTGACTTCAGTCTTAGCCTTTTTAATAGTTTGTGGAAGGAGTTTAGCAGTGCAATGTGTCGATAACTTTTGGGGTCATTGACAGGCTCTGGTTTTAGTATCGCAACCGCAACCCATCCCGTGTTGCATATGGTCTGTGTGACAAATGGTCTGTGTGACCACCGTCTGTGTGACAACCGTCTGTTCGACAAGCGTCTGTGTGCCAAACTATATAGATTTGCATATCCAATATCCAATTGCTACGGGATAAGCCCGTGCAAAAAATAAAAATAAAAAATAAAATAAAAACTTTTATCACAAAATAAAATTGTATCTACGTGGGTTATATTATAAATGACATGTATATATAGCTGTATTTTATTTTGACCAAAATAATACTGCAACACCTATTTACTTACCTGATTTTCATTTAAAGAAGAAAGAAAGAAAGAAAAATACTTTATTTGGTGCAAAACAGGAGTTACATTATCCATTATAAAAATAAAACTATTTTTACACCAAAATGGCACCACTCAGCATATGGCAATGATATATCTTTACATCATGCCGCTGGTCTTCCGTGGTACCACAAGATAAGAGAGAAAGCACTACCAGATATCCATTGACAATGATCAAGTCGAAAATACTGCCAAATTAAATAATTAATATTTAAATAGATAATATATATATATATATATATATAATAATTAAATGAAAAATTAAATATATAATAATTAAACAAACAGAATAATATAAGTATTAACACAGAACTACTATCTACCGATGATTAAACAATTGGATGTTCAGAAGATGGCTTTTGTATTTTTTCTTAAAAGTTCCATTTCAGGTCCAGTCAGTGCACATCGCTAAACGAGTGCAGGAGGGAGCTGTTCTCTAAAAAAAAACCGTGAGCCAGAGAATTTTCGGCAGCATCTTCTAAGAGCTGTTTACCATGGAGTGCACGTATGGGGCTGATTCAAAATCATTCCAGTCCGGCGGATCAGGGATAGGAAATTGGACTAAATAATTGGAAACCGAAGTGGACTACTGCACCAGTGGCTGCTATCGCTTGTTGTGAACTGATTCGGTGCAAGTGCAAGTCACGGTGCAGTGTTAGGTGTAACTGTCTAAGAAAACTATTAAAATGTACCGAATTATGACAATGTGGTGGAAAATGTTATGAAAAAATTAACTAATATAAATATAAAAATACGACTATTGATACATCAGACCATAAGCGACAGTCAATAATTAAGTACGTATTCTATATATTTTGAATTAAAAAACAACTTAATACTTGCAACAAATTATGTGAGAGGAGACGGTTGGTTTAGTTCTTAGGCACCGCCGCGTGCCATGTTCGATTTTTTTCAGGTAGATGTATGACAGCTTTAGGTAATAAAGTATATATTTTTTTAAAGCTAGATAAAAATTCTTTAACATAGTATTTTTTGTTGCACAAAATACAGGTATTCTGGTAAAATAAATCAGTTAAAATAAAAAATATGCGATCCGATTTTAATATTTTCGTCAATATTTTCCCTTTTTAGGGTTCCGTAGCCAAATGGCAAAAACGGAACCCTTATAGATTCGTCATGTCTGTCTGTCTGTCCGTCCGTATGTCACAGCCACTTTTTTCCGAAACTATACGACCTATACTGTTGAAACTTGGTAAGAAAAAATAGAAAAAAAACAGTAAATTTTCCCCATACTTAGAACTGAAACTCAAAAATTTATTTTTCATCAAACCCATACGTGGGGTATCTATGGATAGGTCTTCAAAAATGATATTGAGGTTTCTAGTAGCATTTTTTTCTAAACCGAATACTTTGTGCGTGTGTGTCCCCCCCCCCCCCCCCCCCCCGTAACTTCTAAAATAAGGGAATGATAAAACTAAATAAAATATATGTTGTTCAATACCATGAAAACTACCAGCGAAAATTGGTTTGAACGAGATCTAGTAAGTAGTTTTTTTTAATACGTCATAAATCGTAAACGGCAATTTACCTTTTATTCAATCAACTCAAATATAAAAATTAAAAAAACATACTACAAGACTTTTATATTATGTTATTTGCTATTACAGAACCCTTCATGGGCGAGTCCGACTCGCACTTGGCCGCTTATTTACTATTAATCTTTACATTAAATGTGAAATTGTACTCAAAATTGAATTCCCCTGATTTATCAGAAAATGATACCACACTTGAGGTGTTAGGTAAATAGAAGATGATATGATTTTTTTTTTGAAGCGCGGCGGTGAGTAATTTCGAATGCCCCCCCGCCCCCCCTACCTACCCCCCAGGGGGTGGGGGATGGCTACCGGGCTAAATTAGCTTAACTTTACGTATATTACATCTGTGCCAAGTGAATTCCGATACCAAAATTTGCACCTTCCATACATTGGGTGACACTACTTCCCGCACTATTGCCGGCAACTGGTATAACACGGTCTGTGTGTGTATGTTACTTTCGCCCTTAGCTTGAGTCGCTTGCTCGTTTTGCTCGCTCGCTCGAGTTTTGGTCACAGGAAACTTAGCGAACCTGACTATATTTATTTCTATATTCTAATTTGTTAATGGACTTCTAAAATATTTCTATACAAAAACGAATGACCGCGCTGCATGTATATAAATAATTAAATCCCTTATAATGAGTGTATTTCTGTCAAAATGAGGTCTAATTGAGAAGGTAGTGTTTTTGTTTACCAGGGAAACTGCGAACTATATCGGGGAAGAGCGGTCTATATCCTAAAATCAATTCCATGGCTTCAATCGTAAGGTGCATAATGATTTTTACTACGCTCTAACCCCAGTAAAATCATACTTTTGCAACAGTCTTGATTGTTAAGTATCTTGGCCGGCAATCACATTTTTTTTTCTTTTTTAAAAGCGTAATACGTCCGCTTTTCCCCATTTCAAAATGGATCCGCTTATTCACCTAATGGGAAAGACCATGGTATAATAAAACAGGTATTCTCTTCCCGAGATGGAACTTGACTACGTCACAAAGTGTTCTTTTCGGTAAATTTAAGGACTTTCTCAATTAGTTCATGAATATTTAAAAAAATATCAAGTAACTTAGCTATTTAGTATCTTGCGATTCTCGCGTGATTTATCAATTCAATATTTTATAAATTGATATAATGGATAATTAATTCGAAACAGGTAGCGGCACGAAACTCTAGCGCTGACCTTGGCTGCGCAGAAGTCAAAAAGTAATACTGTACCCGTGCGCAGTATCCCCTCTACACTCCACTCAGCGCTAAACTTATGTGCCGCTAAAGTCTGATTTTTAATTCCGTAGAATTCTGACAGCTGTCATTTTTTGACATATCAGAGATCATAAACCTTTTTGGCCGGGCACATTTTTTTATTAAATTCCAGATTTCAATAAGAGTGTGAACATCTGAGTCTACACATTTTATTTGTTAGTGAATGTAACAATTTAATTTAGTGCGGTGCTCCAAATAAAAAGGGGATTTACAGCGAGTAATATTTTCATCAGGTACAGTAGAATAACCGACAAAAAATACGAACAACTGAAAACTATTTGATTTAACAAACATACATACAAATAAATCCAATTAGCTTTCCACCGCGGTCAATTTGTGGGTGAATGGCTTATACCAGGCCTCCGTCACTCGATCAAGATGGCTCAAAATGTACCTACCGGCTAGCCGTGTTTTCTAACGCCCAAGTGGCAAAGGGGCGCCGCACTCCGGCCTGTGTAGTCGCGTGCATGAGACTTGCTTACTGCGTATTGTTTGTTTACAATATAAACTAGCGTTTTATTTAACAATGTCAAGACATTATTGTGCGGTATTCCAATGTCAAAATCAAAGAACCAATAAAGAATTGTCGTTTTTCACATTGCCAAAAGACGAGGAAAGTAAGTGGTTTTTTTTCGTTAAAAAGTAGGTAGTCGTATAGAATAGGATTTGGTACTGTCTAGTCCAATCAGATTATTTTGTAGGTATGAAGTTTGACTGTCCTACTGAACGTCGAAAGTTTTACATCAATGTACTGTATCCAGATAGTATATGTTGTTGTTTTTCGTGTGTGTAAGTGGCCAACACTGGTTTCAGATTTTTCAGGCTGCCTAAAGGCATCTGACATAGCTTAACGACTGCCATACAATATGACAGCCGGGACCAATGGCTTATACGTGTCTTCCGAAGCACAGAGGAGCTCAATTTTTATGCCACTTGTGGTCACCCATCCAAGTGCGGACCACGCCCGATGCCGGTTTACATGCGAAAGTGCTAGTGCGGGCCACCGAGCTCCTCTAGTAAAGTATATAACAACCATTTACGTGAACTAGAAAGTATGCTATAACGAATTACTCAATATCGTATGTTTCTCAATGCGATGTACGGTACATCCATAGTTTATGAAGTTTCTATGAAAATCACACGCTCTTATTACGTCACAACTTTTAAAGTCAAATCATCTATAGATCCTTTTTAATAAAATTATATTTCAAAATATGTGTCACGTTTATTTTTGTATTTAACAACATTGAGTCAACCCTAAGGTAATCTCACAACGGCCGACGTCATCGCCCGCTGTGCACTTAAAACGCTCCGTTGAGTCAAAGCAGTTAAGCTCATATTTCCTCGCGTCGCTTGACAGCTAGAAAGTTTAGTTAAATAAAGCGTAGGTATTTGGCGTTTGTAGGGAAGTGATGTATCTGTTACGTAGTAACTTATTAGTAATCTGTGCTTATACGTCCTTTCCAGGTTCTTAAACTATCTCCATATCAAATTTAATCTAAATTAGTTAAGAAAAAAGTTTTTTTCAACAAGAAAAAACTTAACAGAAAGATAACAAATATAACAATCAATGTGACAGTCGTGACGTGACAGCTGATGGCCGCATACTTTATTGTTTAATTTTTGTGCTTCATGGATTACGAAAAAAAATATTTATTAAGCTTTTGGCTAAAAAGGTTGATGATACATGAGTTAGTAGGGAGTGATGCCAGGGAAAGAATAGACCAGTAAATATAGCTGTACCTGGACATAATGCTATAACCGTAAGTTTCTTTTTGTATGATATAAAGTAATGTTAGTTATAGTTAAAATAAACCGAATTAAACAATTTAGGGCTCTGCGTCAGTGTAAAAAAACCAAAAAACTGAAAATTGAACAAATTTTGATTTCATAAGTACAGCATAATTAATAACTTTGGAAAACTACCTCTACCATATTATAACGTGTGCATTCCAGTTGAATAAATCTAAATTAAACAAATTAATCAATTAGCACTATCGTTAATAAAGAAGGTTCGGTATGTTACAAATTTTCAGGCTTATCTCACCAGAAATTATAGATTACTGTATTTCAACAATTTATTCTAAATATTATATTATGTGTGTTGATCAATTATTAAAAATTAAACAAATTCATTTTATGCATTTCTACATTTACAAATTTTTGTATTTTTTGTAAAGCCAAAATACATAACTATTTTGAAAGTGTTTAACTTAAGCCGTCAACATATTGTTGATACTATAAGGAACAAATCAAACAAAAAATATCTACGATTATAATTTATTTCTATTTTTTTCTTACTTACGTTTTAATATGAACGTTATTTCTTGCACAATAAGGTCGTCATTGGTTTGTGCCTCAACTCCCGACCGTGCTGTAGCGAGTCGCGAGTGATACTCGTGTACAGTAGTTTCGTCGCGTCGTCTTATGCATTTATTTGTAGTCAATGATTGTCAAACTTTTATAAGCACGTGGGAACTTTTACTAACCATGGATCGGCTAGGGTGGAGATTTATTGAAATAGTGTGTTTATTAGATTGATAATAACTACATTGTTGAGCTTTTACTGTTTGTTTATAAAGCTTTTTATGGTACATAATAAAGAACACAGACACAAATCAGAAAAGTAAACGTACAACGGCGGACTTATCCCCAGGGTTTGTTACTGGTACCAAATTCACATTTTAAGTACCAGTCACAGAATTTTCATTATGTTAAAATTTTAAGGGTAATACTCGTATAGTACGGGTATCGTTTATGTAGTAATAGTAACGTTATAGGTATTGTTAAAATTTAAAGGTAATTTTACCGGTACGTACCTACGCGTTGTTACCGTTCCACATGAAACTCGACTGCGAAGAGCCACATTCCCGTACCTAACGAGTCGCGATCGCGACGCACAACACTGCGATGACCAGTGTTGCCTCTCGATAATACACTATCGCTAGTCTATCGATAGACTATCTGTATTTTGAATAAAACCAATATTATCGATAGTATTAATTCTGACGACGAACAAACTATCGATAGTATTGCTTTTCTAATAAATAAATAAATAATCGATACTATCGATAGTTTATGAAACGCAATACTATAGATAGTTTATTCGTCATCAGCATCGATACTATCGATAGTATTGTTGGTTATCCATATTGTTGCCCTAAAACAGGAATTACTATCAATAGTACACAAACTATCGATAGTATTGTTGGTTATTAGAGATGTGTTGTTCCTTTAATGCTTAAGGTCTAAACCAATACTAAACTGTTGTGAGTAATCGATCCGGTTCTTTTGACCCATTCAATTAATTGATGGGTTTTCTCATGAAAGTTCACGAAACAATCGTAAAAGCCGGGTATTCCTACTAATGTAGATATTTAATGTTGCCCCGGCCGCAATTTGCATCGCGTGGATGCTGCGTCGGTGAGCTCACATGTGACCCCGCCAGCGACACAGTATAGAAATAAGCAGTAGAATAGTTTTATTTTGATTAAACTTTGTTTAAAGTAGTGTTGGATACAGCTACATTATCTTATATTAATGCTGACGGGGTAGTCAGGGCCGTAAGACCCAAAGGTTTAGCGTGATCAAAAAATAAATCAATAGTGATGGGTTGCTAGCCGCATCGCCTATTAACATAATTTGACAGTAGCGATTTATTAATAAACAATTAATAGAAACAAATAACCCTGCAAAGTCGTTATTTAGTGTCTTTGTTTATTTTCAACCCCCGACAAAAAGAGGAGTGTTATAAGGTTGACGTGTTGGTATGTCTGTGTATCTAGGTGTCTGTTAATGACATCGTAAGGCCTGAACGAAAATTTAATTTTTTTATTTGAAAACTGACTTTTCGTCATAGTTCTTAGCTATATTTATTAGAAATTGGTTCAGCCGTTCAAAATTTATTAGGAGTAAACACCTCAAAGTCGGTTTTTATTATTTTGCTTGAATATAAACTTATGGGTATTATGTTGTTTTGTTATTTACTATCTATGATACAACACTGAACCTAAAAAACATGGGTCTCACCTAGATCCCAGTATTTTTCACACGACTTGCAAAGAAAGAGATTACGAATATATAGTCTATAGGGTGCAATTGAAATCATTAGCATTGATTTAACTTATCATCATACTCACCTAAAGGATATTTTGTATGGTAACAATACTGCAATTAATGCAGTAATTAAAAAGTAAGAAAAATGAATAAAGTATCAAAACACTTCGAGTCGTGCGCGCGTAAAAAAAACCTACGTGCCGCAAGGTCAAAGACCTTGGACGGATACAGCCAAACGGCGCGACCGACCGGCATACAAAAGTAGACCTTAATTTACGTAAATAAGGTTTGAAGTTGAATGGGGACGGGTCGTGTCACACGAAAGCTTGAGGACGATAGGTACGTTTGAAGTAGGAACGAATGTTAGGGTACCAAGACGCAACGAAATTGATACTATTATAATTAATTTATTTTTCGTATTAGTTTTTTTTAAATAATTGCAGTAGAGGTATCTGTCAAAGAGTCTGACGCATGTTTAGAGGTTTTCTTGAATATGAAAATGACGACTTTTGATTGAAGTTTTATTAATCTTAAATTACTTTGTATCATGGGTATAGTAGATACTTAAAATATTGCCAACGAATTCAATTCCACCCTGTATATGCATGTATGTATGTTGAATGTATTTGATTTTCTTTATTCCTTAATGTCGCCACGGATTTGAATGTATGGCCACAGAGCAGATAATAGTATTACATACAGAACGGAAACTCGCACGTTTTTGGACCTTGTAAGCGCCTGTAAAATAGGGTTGTTGCTAGTCGCACGTTGACGTTCCCCGAGTCATGGTAATTGAAATAATATTGGTGAGAAACTGCGCATATTATTATTGCTTATCCACAAAAAACAACAAAGAACGAAAATTTTATAGATTTCCGAGTGATGAAAACAGGTAAGCAAAGCAACAAATTCTGTGGTAGCGACCCTGATTGTTTAACTCACACATTTGACGTATGCACAGATATATTATTTCGTTTGTAGTAGTACTAGGTATATTTGTTACTTCGTTTCTATGAAGTGCCATACCTGTGGAATGGCGTTTCGTTAGAATCCTTACATTTCAAAGTGACACGAGCTAAAAAGTCTTTTTATTGTTTCGTACCTAAAGGTTAGAAATTAGCCCAAACTCGATTGTGCTAAGTTGTTTTATAACTGAGTTCTATTGACCACCATCCGTCTGCGTAATCAGATCCTAGATAAGCATCGTCTTCCAAAAAGTACTCGTCAAGACAAATCAAACGAGACCTACTCGATGAGATTCTAACTGAGTTCCGTCGAATATCTCCCGGTTCCATCATCAGAACAGCCCTTTGACATCATAATATTGTATTATCATCCGACTTACAAAAGTATACAAAATTTCAGCTAAATTGGTTGAGGATAACTGGTTGAAAATTGAGTTCGAAGATTCCACCCGAACAAACATACTTACATTTATACATACATTGCAAGTTAAATAAAAGCTTGTAAAAACATGTAGCGATCTTTAGTTATTTTATTGGTAAAATGTTAGTAAGCGCTAGCACGCGTCTAATCGGACCTGCCGAGTTCAAGTCATCGCGCTTGCGAATTTCATATAATTATTAAGAAAATAATTATATCAAGTCAAACTCAGCGAATTTATTTGTAAATATTAAGTGGCTTTAATTAAGTACAATTTTTTTATGTAAAATATCAGTATTTTACTCGTAGTTTTGAAAAAATATCACAAAAAAGGGTTACTTTGGGATTTTTTCCAACCGAATGAAGTTTATAGGATCTTGTAACTGAATGCGAATTTGACGAGCCTGGATACTTAACTTATACATACCTTTTTTTAAGAGTTTAATAGTAGATTGTGCTACAAGGCGTAAAGGTAATACTTTTAAGTCGAGTGCGCTACTTTGAATCCAGAGCAAAACGAAGGATTCCCCAGTTGAATCACGAGCGTAGCGAGTGATTCTACGATTGAATCTTGAGTGAAGCGAGGGATTCGTGTGTAACGCCCGAGACAAAAATATTACCGTACGCAAGTAGCACACATTACATCGCCATCCATGAGAAAAACTAGCAAAAAGATACAAAACAGAATATGGAGAAAGTAGAACAACTACAATACCTAATCAAAGCTCCGACAAGTACTAAGCTTTATTTAGTGTCGTTTACATTCAATAATTACTAAGAAATAATTTTTAAGAACCAACTTCTAAAAAAAATGTTTGTTCACTCATAAACTCGTAACTTTGTTCGCGTGGACCTACATATTTTAAGATTTTTATAATAACAATAAATTTAATGTGCACTATCTATCGGCGTAAACTTACGAAAAAGGATTTAAATTTACACAAAATAATTAATTTTAACACAATATAACCTAAAACATCTGTAATTACTTTGAATCGAAGACAAAAATTGCGCTAATTATTCTTTTTTCCTTTTTCGAAGCAATGAGCATAAACATTTTTACTGTTCCAGTTATTTATTGTATTAAAACTTAATTCTTTTGTTTTTAGCTGATTTTACATAGATAACATCGTGTTCAATTTTCAAATTGTGTTTTAATCCCGTAAGATTTTCTTTTTCACTTTTTAATCCCGAGAACTAGCAGTAACTTTAGCTCCAAATGTTTTGGGATGAAACCATCGTTTAATGAGTAGATGGGATGAAAAAACACTTTTGTCTATGCCTCAAATGGTTTTCAAAAAGTCTAAAGCACGGCCTCTGCGGGAATACCTAGCCTTAAATGTGTCCAATCGCTCTCGTAATTTTTGGTCCAAACCCAATAATTATTTTACTGACATAATTAATTTTTATGTGACTGTAATTCTACTTTTTTTTAACTAAAAAACTCATTGAACCTCATTACATGATACCTAGATGAACCACGCTAGGAATTAATTGGCCATGTGATGAAGTCATACTGAACAAGCTGGCCAGTCGATACTTAGTGACTAGTGTCGTGTAGTGGTTTGAAAATAGTATTTTATACACATAAAAATTAAAGTGTGGTTTTCGTTTTGGTTTTTACTGATTATATTTATTCATTAAAAAGCAGCAACTGAGTTTAACTTCCATAGCGCTTATTATAATACGACATAATAAATAGTAATAATACTTTATTAAATACAAAAAAAATATAATATTTAAAATGTACATAGCACACAGAAAAAGATATTAAAATGTCCAATGGGCGTGGGTGCTCTTATAGCTAATAGCGATAATTCCTTTCAGACAGCTGATGTAGAGAAGTGAAATGCTCCATTTCCCATAGAAGTCTAATAGACAAGGTCTATGTTAAAAATAAGTCTATCTATGTCAAACATTTTAGTCCTGCTTTCTAACACTACATGGCCTCTGTGCGGGCACTTGCGAGCACGTGTGCAGTGCGAATTGCGTTGAGACGTAACTTGGGCATCGCATCGTGTGAACGGTGGGTAGAAATTGTATGAAATGCTATTGTTACGAAACTGGGTTCGAGATTTGGAGAAAAACGCCAAAGTTCGTATGAGGGTTTTTATTCACTACGGAACCCAAAGGTTGACACGTGAAGATGGTCTTCCTGATGTCCAAGTCCAAGTCGCGTAGCATCTGAAGTCCAGGTATCTCGCCAAATTCGTCGCAGGTACTTCCACTTGTCGCACTGAGGTAGGTTTCCTTCGCTTCGGTTCGCTTCGAAGTTATCGCTTTCGTAGCTCATACTGAACTGGCGGGACGTGCACTCGATCGCCTTTTTATAAGCGCCGATACAGCGGTCTACATTATTCTCGAATATTCTCATATCTTGACGAATGTATTTCGATTGACGGGAAACATCGAGACGCCGGTATGTATGTGTGAGTGCGACTAAGCCGACGACCATTCAAAGAACTCTAGCCTTTATGCTATCAGAATATAAGGCCTAGTTTCGCTTGCATTATCCTGACGTCTTTTATATACCATTCCGCTCGCGAACATTCCGAATCTATCTCGCCAGCAGAGTTCTTGCTCGTGAATATTCTACATTTATCTCACTCTGTAAATACCCAACTGCATTTTAGTACGACAGCATAAAAACTTCGTTATATATTTATGTATTTAATTTTTTCTCATGTTACATCCCATTAATATGCAATGTCATGGGAAACGGAATATTTCAGCAGGGGCCCATTTTTGGAACGGTATTAGTCCAGGGGCTGTCATGTTGTACGGGTTTGCCGTGACAACAAGAGTATTACAAGACTTATATTGTTTTTAGAGTTTTAAATTGTTCATTGTGTCACCACGTTAACCCGTAAAGACCCGGACGGTATTAAAATGCCCACGTTCATCGTCTTTCTATTGTGTCTGGTATTGGCGGTTGCGAACGGGTTAAAGTTCAAGGCACAATCAAAACAATCCTACAATTAGCAAAATTCCATATTTACGAGTTATATGTTTCGTAAGCACACGGCGCGATCGGTTGAAAACACGTATAAACTCGTTCGCAGCCGCGCGCTCACCCGGCTGGTGCCTCGCTCTCTCTCCCCGCACCGCACCGCAATCACCGCAAGCATCCCGCTTCACGACATGTTCTCGCGTATTTTCAATCAAATATTTTTTGTTTTAAGTAAGACGTTAATGTGTTTAATTTTGATGAAAATGTGATTATAGTACACAAAAAACTATAATTAAACAAAAATAACACAGTTACTATTTCTGGCTACTGAGAAAAACATTAATTTTAAAACATTAAAAAATGATGTTTAATTTTGGTCTTTAATGTCTAAAAAGACACAATATAGCTTATAAAGATATAAACATTATGGTTATCATTTTGGCCTAACTAGATATCGAGATCAGGTGAAAACTGTGAAAAAAAATGTATAAACAAAAGTGGGGTCAGTTTAATTTTGCTATTAAGTGATCGCATTTGAATGCACCTAAAAGTTAAACTAACAAGGTCTTTCGTTACCTATTATGCTTTTAGGGAAAAGTTGAATAGTGTACAAAATCTCACGATTTTTATATAATACGGTTGCGACCGCGGATAAATAACATAATATATCTAATTAATATTTGATACTCAATATTGATATCCGATAAAATATTGAAAACAACGAGTTTATTATTTATGTCCAGGTTGTGCTATTTTGATCGGTCTAGAAAAATAACCTGCTGACTTAAAATTACTTAAAAATATAACTTTGATAATTCGGTATTAAAAAATGTTATACCATTTCAAATTTACCAGAAAGTTTAAAGTGTATCATTATCTTGGTAAAACATTAAAATTAATCAAGAATTAAATTTTTTATCGCCCTTATACGCGTTACCTTTTTAGTTGGAGAACTTTTTTAGTAGCAACACTTATGAAATGTCAGAATTCTACGGAATAAAAAATTAGACTTTACTTGTATATAAAGTTCAAAAATGCATTACGCTCAGGTAATTCAATTTCACACAGTGGCAACATATCAAACTGATGACGTAGTCAAGTTCCTCCTACGTCATCAGCTGTCACGGGAAGAGAATACCTTATTTTATTGTACAATGGGAAAGACCGGATTGAAATCTAAAATCTAAACTTTACGCTATTCACTTTCCTTATCTAAAAAATATAATTACGACGAGAACAATAAGCACAAAAAACTCACCAGATTGAAAATACATCTTTTGGATACTGAGATACACTCCCAAGGGAAAAAGCGTATTTTACAAAATCGACGCAAAATTGGACACTTTCATATTTTGCTCTTCTGTACACGTGTTATTGCGTATAACAAACACTGCAGACTAAATCTTGAAGCACAACAAAATAGCGTTATTGCCTTTGTTGAAACAATTAAAAAATAGTTATTATTTTGGGAGTTATTGAAACTATTCGCTCTTCCCCCGATCCACTCTTACCCTAATATAGCTTACAGTATCATTTGTTGAGTTAGTATCTTATGGGATAAGGAAATTGCGGCTTGTGTTATGACAAGAATCAAACTTTCTTCAGTCAGGGCTAGCTCAATCTGTGTGATTTGTCTGTATACATATGTCTACTTATTTATTTTTATTTATTGATACTATTCCAAGTATATATAATAACAACAAATATGTGAAACTAATTATGTACATTCAAATTATCAATTGAATTAATTAATTTATATACAAAAATTACAAGTTATCCAATTCATTTTGAATAGATTCAAACTGAAGAAACACTGAGTATAATTCCTGATGGGTGAGTTCTAATTCAGATTCAGTTTGTTTGCCTGACATGGCTAAATATGCTTTTGGTACTTTGCACTTCTTCTGGTAGCTAGAACTTAACTCTGCATTCAGTTTCCAGGTAAAATTAAGATTTTCACCTTGTTCATCAATCACATTAGATCCCATCTCATTCAAAGCAGTTTTTGTTTCTGTTGACCATGCTTTTACCATACATTCAGACTTCTCATTACTGAAGCCTATTTTCACTAAATCAATGTTCAAGTCAGATGGCATAAAAATATACTTTAACATTCTTTTGAATAAATAAACAATAGTTTTGATTGCCAGAAGCAAATCATCTTCGGACACTTTGAATATTTTTCCTAATTTTTGCCTTTCTTCCTCTGTAAATATCTCTCCATCTTGCATTTTCATTTTTGCAACAATACGCCGTAAAAATTGTTCAAACTTTGTTTCTTCTAATTGGTTAATCGTATTGATACCTTTGTTTAGGCTGAAATAATAATGTGGGTCGTTAAGTACCTACTTTTTATATTTTCCATATAAAAATTATACATGCAGCATAAGCAAAGCATTGTGATAGCCAAGAAAGAACAATCATAGTTATGGCATAATAAAAAGTAAAGTACATAGTATATTCTATTATTAAAATGATTTAAAACTTATATTTTTACTTAGGTATTTCAGGCCCTCTGTTCAGGTGTTTTAATAACAAGTACCTAGGTACCCAACATCGTAAAAATAATTGAAATAGAAATAGAAAATCTTTATTTGGAGCATATATAAAATCTTTAATTCTGAAAAGGATGATCACAACAGTCAAGCAAGATAAGGCAAACGCAAGTGTGATACTGATAGTAAAATTTAATAGGGCCTATACCTTGGGGAAGACTTTAACCACTCACAAACCATAGTTGGAAGCAGTTCTTCCGATAGATAAATTCAGTACTAAATCAATTAACTGCGCACAAACAAATGCACAAGTCCGAGTTATTGCACGTTTATAAAAACTATGTAACCAAACAAACACAACAAACAAACAAGCAAAAATCACAGCAAAAATTTGTAATCAAGCAATATGGCAATGTCAATTTTTTTTTTTCTTAAATTAATTTACGGCTCTGGATACTAGTCCTTTAGAGCCAATCTTTATTTATCTCTTCTTTATTCCTAAATTTCTTAATCCTAAGCCCTTAACTATACAATCAAAGGTTGGTATAGGTCCTTTGATTGCTTCACGGGAGCTTCTGGCGACAAATCTATACGAGTCCACTGGTCTTCATAGCCGATTGAGTGGCGGACGGCACCTAAAGACGCTCACCGCAGTCCGCAAATAAATATCACTACAACCGCACTATGACTGTCCACTTTAAACATTTCACATATTGTCCATGAGAATGAACATTTATAACACAAAACTACACCAATTTCATATTATATAGTCCACTAGAATCAATTTGCAAAACAATTTAAAGCAAACTCCAACTGGACCCCTTGACTTCCCGCCAAAAACCCAGTCAATGTCAATCATATTATTATTTTTTTCTTAAATTAATTTACGGCTCTGGATACTGGTCCTTTAGAGCCAATCTTTATTTATCTCTTCTTTATTCCTAATCCTAAACCCATAAGTCTATGACTGTCCACTTTAAAATTTTCACATATTGTCCATGAGAATGAGCATTTATAACACCAAACTACACCAATTTCATATTATAAAATCCACTAGAATCAATTTGCAAAACAATTTAAAGCAAACTCCAACTGGACCCCTTGACTTCCCGCCAAAAACTCTCAATCATATTAATGTGTCCTAGTCCTAGTGCTGCGGCTCGATAGTCTACTATCGATAGACTATCTATAGTTGGGCAAAAGCAATAGTATCTAGTATCGATAGGGAAATCGATACTCTCGATGGTGTCGATAGTATCGATTGCTCCGTAAACGTAAATACTATCGACACACACCAACACCAATACTATCGATAGTATCGATACTATTGAAGCTCAATATTGAATGTACTATCGATAGTATCAATACTATTGCTTCTGAATATTGAAACAACAATCGATACTATCGATAGTATCCTATAGTGACCTTTCCCTCAATAGTATGGCTATATAATATATTGCATTAAAAATACTATTGGTCCTTGGCTAGTCCCGGCTGTCATCATTGTATGGCAGTCTTTAAGCTATGTGAATGTCAGATGCCTTTAGGCAGTTTGAAAAATCTGACACCAGTGTTGGTCTCTTACACACACGACAAACAAACAATCAACAATACTATCGAATAACAGCCTACTATCGATAGTACAAACATATCGATACTATCGATAGTTATTTCGATATTGAGCTTCAATACTATCGATAGTATTGCAGTATACTGATACTAATGTACCAAACTGAGCTATCGATGCTATCGATAGTGTCGATAGGCCTATCGATGTTATAGATGATGTCCAAGGTCAACGATCGATAGCCAAACTATAGATAGTTCGGCAACACTGAGAATTTGTGTCTAAACTAGAGATGTGCGCCGGCAATATTGGCAACGTTGGGAATAGTGCCCGCTACGCTGCAGGCAAGATTGCCCGAAGTGCTTGGTGAAGAATATTAAATAATATTGATATTGATTTGAAAAACTTTTCAAATACATGTATCTAAGCGTGTAATTCATTTAAATTATAATGATATAATAAAGCTATTTAAATGGATTGGCAACTTTGCCAATGTTCCAGGCAAAATGGAAATTTACCGGCAATGGCAAGATTGGGGATATTGCCGGCAGTGGGGAATTTGTCGCTTGGTACCTACATCTTTAGTCTAAAATATGAGCAAGGTTTGTCTTTAGTAAAAATGTATGACTATGTCAAGCCGGGTCTCCTGCACCTAAATTTTCGAAACATTACACAAAAACATGCAAACAAAGGGGCGTGGCTATACACAATTGTCTATGGCATACACATGTTTCTGCTTTCCAAGGGAGTAGTTATACCTAGCGTTGCTAGCGCAGCGCTACGAGCGCGACAGCTGTCAAATCGATGAATTTATATGAAAATGTATGGAACGGATTATACCTCGCGCTTCGAGCGCTATAGCGCTCGGAGCGCTCTCCTAGCGCTCTCCTAACGTTCTCCTAACGCTATCCTAACGCGCGTTGAGCGCGCGCTTTGGGAGCGTTGAAAGCGCTCGGCAATCGCAAATAATGTCATTTGCGAGTAGTAGGGTAACTAGGCAGGCAGGTGGTAATCTAAATGATGTTCCTTTTCTTGGTCGCGCGACTCGGGGAGTATATTCGGACATACATTGTTAAACTTACATACCTACATGACCTACATCAGAGCATATTTCAAATAGGTAGGTACCTACTACGCAATAGACAGTATTTGAAATATACCAACTATGTATTACTTGCGTCGGATCATATTATCATTTAAGTTACAGATCAAATAGGTACTAGGAAATAAAGAAAATGCCGGAAACGTGTTTTTCTTTTATTTGTGTGTGAATTTTTAATAACAAGTAAGTATTTTATAAAAACAACATGTCGACAAATATTACGTGAACTCAACAGCCACAGTGTAGATCTACACGCACAAATTATACGCATTGTATATTTTCTTTTGGTTTTCTTTCCATTTATTATTAACTGGTTTTTGCAAATTACGTTACCTTGACAACGCATATATTGTCATCAAAAAATGCATCATGTCATGTAGGTATAATTTGTGCGTGTAGATACACGCACAAATTATACGCATTGTATATTTTCTTTAGGTTTTCTTTCCATTTATTATTAACTGGTTTTTGCAAATTACGTTACCTTGACAACGCATATATTGTCATCAAAAAATGCATCATGTCATGTAGGTATAAATTAAAAGAGAATTTAGTCTCTCGATTAAATTCTCTTTATTTGCAATTAGAAATAGAATGGATTTTTACCCGACTTCCTAAGTATTTATTGAGTTTATTTTCACCAAATTGTATATATCAATATATGTAGGTATACATGCTTAGAATAGTGGATGACTTTGTTTTTCGTATATGTAATGGACCAATACTGGTGGCAGATTTTTCAGGTTGCATACGAGTAAAAGCTTTGGACAAAATTGACTATTGGGACCAGCGTTTTACACGTGCTTTATACAGCACGCAGGAGATCGATTTTTTTATGCTCTTGTGGTCATCTATCCAAGTCGGATAGTGGATAAAAAATAGTACAGAAATGTGGACACCCTCCGAAGAAAAGCGCTCATCAAGCGCTCTGCGAACGCTAATGGAACGCGGATTTTTTGATGACATGTGTTTGGCACCTGTCACGCTAGGAGAGCGCTGGAAGCGCTGCGCTTCTAGCGCAAATCTAACGCAAAATCAACGCTAGGTATAACTACTCCCCAAAGCAGATGGAAAACATGCGCTGCGCGGGGCGAGAGGGGAAGGGTTTCTTTTTTAATTATTTTATGGTTTTGGGTACGAGTCCTTTGGAGCCTATCTCTATTATCTGCAATTGGTAAAACGCAGAACACATCTTCTAGTTCTTCGTCTGGCAAAAATGATGATAACAGTAATCAGAAATAAATATTATTAGGTATCTGAAGTGTCATTTTTGAAACACGGAGTCACCTAAACGAATGGTTTTTCCATACAAAAAACCGTTCGTTTAGTGACTCCGCGTTTGAAAAGTAGCACCTCATGATGAAGTCAACCATAGAGAAATGTTTCATTCAAAACAGAAATTATTTGCAGGAGACGGTTTGTGTATGAAAAATAATATTTTTGTTTTGTTTTTGTTTCATGTTTTTTGTGTAATGTTTCGAGAATGAGGACTTTTCAGAATAGCAATTAAAAAAAGAAGTCTAGATGGCGTTGATAAAAAGGCATGTGTCAATGTCATAGATGGCAATATTGAATGTCCTGTCCTGTCACTCTCATAGGGGTGGGTCGTCAACGGTTTTGTCGTCGACGAAGCGAGACCGTTTTCCGTCAACTTTAAACGAGTTCATAAAATAGTCTAATTTTCGACTAGTTAGGAACCACATTGAGGAACTATGACAACGTAAACTAAACTTTTATTGCACGATTCAACGACAGCGTCAATGTCTTGACGTGAACTAGACTAGAGTCAAATGAGACATAAAAAATCACGTAAATCAAGTCTAATGACCTGTTTGTAAACAAATAAAAATACAATCTATGCGTATGACAATAGAATTGAACTGCGCCCACTCAGTGCATGGATTTAGCGCATGCGCGTGACAGAGACAGACATATCAGCAAATATTAAAGTATGAATGAAGCGAACAGATTGCTAGCTTCGGTTGGCGCAGCGATAGCGACGAAGAGTCACGATCACGAGTCACGACACGATTAGTCTCGAACAAACGTGTTTGATAGTCGCGGAAAAAGGCGTTCACGAGTGAACTGGTTTATCATTCGACGGTAAACTAGTCTAATAGTTCATGCACTTCATGCCAATTAACGGTTGAAATAAACCGTTCGTTCATTTAACGCCCATGTCTTCTCTCTAGGTAACTATGCAGGTAATATAAACATAATATGGTAATATTCTAACAAAAAAAAATACTACGTTTTAATCATGGTTAGCCCATGTATTGTGAAAAACTGTCAAAATATTGGCACTCATCGTTTTCCTAAAGACGAAATCACAATGGATACGCTTTACGACATAATATCAAGTCTGGACTAACTTTTCACAAGAATTCTCTCATATATTTACTGAATTGAGAGAAATGTATTCTTGGTAGAATGTAAATTGCTTACATTTTACAAGCACAGCTTTTTTGACACTAGTACTGGGCGTTTTTTCATGAAACCCTTTTTTAAAACTCGTTTCTACGAGAGTAACGAATGAACGGTTTTTCGATTTATATACATTTAGTTATACTGAGAACGGACGACCACTCCGGGTGAAACGAAGAAACGAATAACGAAACGATCCCTGATATCCAAAACATGAACGAACATTCCTTCCGTTCCGCTCGTTCATTCGTTTTTTCTTCTACAAACGCGTTTCTTTCGTAATGTTTAAGCAATTTTGAATCTTATTTAAAGGCTGGAGAAAACAGTTTTTCGTGAAACTGGTTCTCGATCCAGTTCCTTTGCTAGATGAAACCAGTCCGTTCCGTTTTCTGCAAAACCCGTTACGACCCACCACTATTTGACACTTGACCAAGGCATCAACGCCATCTAGTGAGAAAAATAGTTACTATATTTTTTTATTAAATGTCACTTTGAAAACCCCTCATTCTGGTGCAGGAGACCCGCCTTAATGTTTCGAAAATTCTGGCGCAGGAGACCCGCCTTCAAAGTGTAAACAAATTAAAAAATAAATTGTCAGCCCATGCCATGATGATTGTCTGTCAGTGTCTGGACGGACGGACAGATCTGCGATCTTCCTGTGCCTGTTGTCACTGCACTGCACTGTCACTGTCAGTCCGCACTTCCGCTTGCTATCGTGGAGGTGATTTTGTGTAATGGTAAAATAATAATAAAATGTCACAAAAAGTAGACAGAGTTCCTGAATACATAGATTTTCCTAAAGAAGAGGAAAAAATTTTGCAGTTCTGGAAGGACATTGACGCTTTTCAAAGCTGTTTAAAACAATCAAAAAATAAACCCAGGTAAGTGAGGTTAGGCATACAGTGCAGTATGGTGCCTAAAATCTGCTCATACTGATGATGCAATCCGCGGTCAAGTTTCTTAGCCATGTGTAGCCTTCAAGAGAATCTTGATATGTATTTATATTATTTCTACCACGATCTTGATGCTCGTAGGAGGCGCAATAAGGCGGACCGCCTCGGCTAGCCGGTTCACCACGGCACAGGCCTATGTTAAAAACATAGCATGTCGTATGGTTTAGAAGATTTATATGTTTTACATCATTTTCCTTGTTAATAGTAACTCCAGAGCCTCTTATTACAGCACACTATACAACTATACATAAAATAAATTTAGTACATATGTTGTGTTAGATAATAAAACGTGTTTTTTTTTACTGCTCTAGGTATTCATTTTATGATGGTCCACCATTTGCCACTGGTTTGCCACATTATGGACATATTCTTGCTGGGACAATTAAGGATGTAGTCACTCGCTATGCCCATCAACAGGTAAAATTTCAATATTTTTCTATGTAACATGTTACCTATCAATTTTGGGATCAATATGCTGTTGATAATCCTGTCATCTGTGAGCAGACCGGAATCCAGTCGACATGCATTGTTTTACTATTGTGTTTCGTGTTTTGCACAGACAACAGGTTATGTAAAACTCTTGTTTTTTTTTTTACTAGCTGTTCAGGTGTCATAGTCGGGCAAAGGCCTTTGTTTCCAGATATTTCAGTTCCTTAGCTATTTCTTTCCAATCCTTGTCAAAAGCAGACTGGTTGTCCCTCCATCTCTCTTTAGGCCTTCCCTTTGATTATTTCTCATCTCTTGGTATCCACATTGTTGTTATATGAGCTTATCTTTCTGGCACTGTATGGCAAACATGTACTGCCCAGATCCATTTCTGTCTGGCATGCTCTCTCTTACATACAGATTTTTTAATCAAAATATGTGTTTTCTCACTATAGATACTAAAGTTATTACAAACAAATAAACATAATAAGCTTAAACCTATTGATCTGTTTTTAGTATTGAATTTTTTCAGGGTTTTCATGTAGAAAGACGGTTTGGCTGGGACTGCCACGGGCTTCCAGTTGAGTTTGAAATAGACAAAGCCCTGGGCATCAAAGGCCCTGAAGATGTAGCAAAAATGGGCATTGCAAAGTACAATGCGGAGTGCCGTAAGATAGTCATGAAATATGCTAACGAATGGGAGACCATCATCACTAGAATGGGCCGATGGATTGGTAAGACAAGATTATTTTACATTAAAACTAAACACATTTCTTTTAACGGGACCCTATTACTAAGACCGTCCGTCTGTTCGTCTGTCTGTCACCAGGTTGTATCTCAAGAACCGCTATAGCTAGACAGTTGAAATTTTCACAAATTATGTTTTTCTCTTGCTGCTATAACAACAATAATAACAAAATAAAATGAACATTTAATGGAGGCTCTCATACAACAAACACGATTTTTTAATAGATAATGGTACGGAACCCTTGGCCGGTTATTTATTTTCATATTGTCACGAGAGTGGGTTGGGGATAGGAAAGGAAACACCAATCCTATGGAATAGTTTCTTTATTTACAACTCTAGGGTACTCACAGTTGTCACAGGTACATACGCGGGAATGTCACTGTACTGTCACACACACCGAAACGTCACTGCACTGTCTTGCGCGTGGAAACGTCACTGCACTGTCACGCGCGGTAATGTCACTGCACTGTCACACGCGTAAACGTCACTGCACTGTCACGCGCGGAAACGTCTCTCGCGCGTATTTACTGCACTGAACACTTCACTTCACTCACTTTTACACTTTACTCACTACTTCCACTTTTACTTTTCTTCCTTTTTCTTCTTCTTTCTTCCTTCTTCGGATTTTACTTTCAAACTAAACTGGCGTAGGCCGCGCCTTATTCCGCTTATATACCCCCCGGATGCGAACAATATCGCATCAGAGTTCTAAACTCAAGTCATAAATTTTCTTTTGTCTTCTTTTATTTCTGGCCTGTATTTTCATTCCAATTTAATCTAGAGTTATCTAGAAACTTCTTACAAAACTTCAAAAACACTATACATGACTGTGATTTGAACCTGCGGTCTATGGATTCACAGTCCAACACCAAGACCGCTAGGCCAATCGTGTGCTGACGTGAGTGACGAAATTTCCCTTCAGATGAATTCTCCTAGTTTGAATTTGTGACGTTGACATTGTCATTATCACTTATCATCCTACGCGACACTGCCCCCTCTCGAGACATGATCGTCCCGATCATTATTGCTTCCATGATAACGTGCCAATCGATCCACATGAACTATTTTGAGAGGACTGCGAGGATTACGCTGAATCCGGTAGGTCACGTCGTTAATTCTGGTGACAATTTTGTAAGGTCCTTCCCAACTTGGTTGTAGCTTTGGAGATTTCCCTTTTTTCCTCACCGGATTATGAAGCCAAACCAGTGTTCCTTCCTCGAAGCTGAGGCCATTAGCTCTTCGATCGTAACGAGTCTTCATCCGTTCACTAGCTTTAAGCCCAGCCTCTCTAATCTGATCATAGACGTTAACCATCTTAATCCGAAGGTCATTAGCGTAGTCGGTTATTCCTTTTGGGGTATCTGGTGGACAACTTGATAACAAATCAGCTGGCAATTTCAATTCTCTTCCAAAATTGGCATATGCTGGAGTAACTGTAGTGGTCTCATGCACCGCAGTCCTATAAGATAAGAGGAATAGCGCAATATACTCGTCCCAGTTTTTCTGATGGCTTTCTACTACTTTTGCCAGATGCCGTTCCAGTGTTTGGTTAAACCTCTCAACCATTCCATCTGACTGCGGGTGATACGGCGTCGTCCGAGTCTTATGGATTCCCATGATTTCACAGACTTCTCGGAATACTTGTGATTCAAAGTTTCGACCCTGATCACTGTGCATCTCCAATGGCACACCAAATCTACAGAATACTTCGTTCACAAGCTTTGTCGCTACGGTGGTAGCCTCCTGATTAGGTAGTGCAAATGCTTCAGGCCATTTCGTGAAGTAGTCCATAACTACCAAAATGTACCGGTTGCCAGCTTTCGTAATTGGAAACGGTCCGGCTATGTCAAGAGCTACTCGTTCCCAAGGAGCTCCGACATTATACAACCTCATGGCTCCTCTGCTTCTAGTCTGTGGTCCCTTAACTGCCGCACAACTCTGACATTTACGGCACCAGTCTTCTACATCATCTCGGCAGTGTAACCAGTAGAAACGTTCTTTAATTTTTGTGAGGGTTCTTCTTATCTCCAGGTGTCCGCCGGAAGTACCATCATGAAAAGTTTTTAAAATCTCCCTTACCTTCTCTCTGGGGACGACCAATTGTAGATGGCAATCTTTACCTTGAGTACTTTCCCATTTTCGGTAGAGTAATCCATCATGTAAAACCAGGCTGTCCCATTGCGCCCAAAGACTCTTTGTAGCCGTACTGTATTTGGCCACTTCTGACCATTTTGGTTTAGTTCCACTTCTTAGCCAGTTCAATAGTGGTTGAAAATCTTTATCATCTTCCTGAGCCTTTTTCATGGCGTCGTCAGTCCAATTTTCATCTATGGAATCAGTACGGATTAGCCGGATGTTTACTTTTTCCTTCTCTTCCTGCCGATTGCAATGTTTACAGTCCTCCAGGCAAGGTCTTCGAGACAGAGCATCCGCATTGCCATGACTCTTCCCTCCTCGATGTTCAATTTCAAACTCATACTCTTGGAGTAGCTCAATCCACCTGGCTACCTGCCCTTCCGGATTTCTGAATTCCAATAACCATTTCAATGCAGCGTGATCAGTCCTTACCAGAAATTTGCGGCCAAGCAAATATTTTTTGAAATGTTGCAATGTCTTTACCACAGCCAACAATTCTCTGCGAGTTACGCAATAGTTTCTCTCTGGCCTTGAAAGAGATTTGCTAAAGTAAGCGATAACTACTTCCTGATATCCCCTCTGTTGAGATAGAACACCTCCAATTCCGGTGTTACTTGCGTCAGCGTCCACAATAAACTTTCCTTCCATGTCAGGAAATCCGAGGATAGGGGTTTCACATAGCCGCATTTTGAGGTCCTGAAAAGCTTGCTCACAATCTTCATCCCAAGAAAATGCTCTTTTCTCTTCGGTCAACCGATGTAATGGCTTAGCGATATCAGAAAACCCTTTCACAAATCTTCTATAGTAAGAGCACAGACCCAAGAATGCTCGCACCTGTGTCTTATCTGTTGGCGTTGGCCAATCTTTTACTGCACTTATTTTAGATGGGTCAGTGGCAACACCTTGTTCCGATATAACATGACCCAAGTAGTTGACCTGGCGTTGAAAAAATGAACATTTCTTTGGACTCAGCTTCAAATTTGCACTCTGTAGTTTCGAAAACACGCTTTCAAGCTTCTTGAGATGATCATCAAAATCTCTCCCCATTATAATGATGTCATCTAAATAGACCAAACAGGTTTCTCCCAGCATACCTGCCAGCACATGTTCCATCAACCTTTCAAATGTTGCTGGCGCGTTACACAGTCCAAATGGCATAGTTTTGAACTGCCATAAACCCTTGCCGGTCGAAAACGCAGTTTTCTCTTTATCCTTAGGATCCAAATCTACTTGCCAATACCCACTTTTTAAATCAAGAGTAGAGAACCAAGATACCACAAAGTGAATCCAAAGTGTCATTGATTCTAGGAAGTGGGTAACTGTCCTTTTTAGTCACATCGTTCAATCGCCGATAGTCCACACAAAACCTAGTCGATCCATCCTTCTTTTTTACTAATACAACCGGAGAGCACCATGGGCTTGATGAAGGTTCTATCACGCCATTCTTCTTCATCTCTTGGATCATGTCCTCAACTTCCTGTTCACGGGCAAAAGGAACAGGTCTTGGTCTCTGCCGGATGGGTGCTGTATCTCCGGTATCAATTTTATGTCTTACCAAATCAGTTCTGCCAATATCTCCATCATTTTTAGAGAATAAATTGCTATATTTCAACAAGAAGTTTCTTGCTTTTATTAATTGCAATTTAGTAAGATTACCCTTGCAACCCTCCATAAACCTTGCGACATTTTCTTCCTGATTCGTAATTTTCCGCTTTTGCCCCTCTTCACACTTTGTCAACCAGGCTACTTCATCACAGTTTCCGACAATCGTTCCCTTTCGCAGTTTTTGCTCCACGTCATGAGGATTCAGAACAGGTACCAACGCAACTTGGCCACTTCCAACTAAGGTTCTAGCCGGAATCCATGATGCGTCTGAGATTCCTCCCTCTATAATGGCGCATCTCCGCGGTCCGCTTCCATTATTAGGCGGTAGCATAACAGGGACCATCGTTTGGGATCTAGGACTAAGGACAGTGTCTCTCAAACATAACACCTTACCAAAATTTCCTCCTTTCATCGGAATTTCATCATTGCCATGTTTTAGAACACCATTTTTCAAGTCAATATTGCACTGATGATTTTGCAGAAAGTCCAAACCAATAATGCAATCGTCGGAGATGCCTGCGACAATCACTCTTTGCCAATAAAGTGTTGCCCCGATCTTAATGGCTACAATTTTTTCTCCTTCAGATGGGATTCGTTGGCCGGTAGCAGTAGTTAACGTGATATTTTTATTCGCTTGAATATACCGACCTCCAATGTCCTTAAGTCTGCGGTTGCTTATGACTGTCCGTAAAGCTCCAGTGTCTAATGTCAACTGGCAAGGTTTCCCATTGACTAAACCGTCTATCACTAGAGTATTTCCGTCGTTAGTCTGCTTCACAAGAATTTCTGGGGCTTTACTACTACCGGCCAGCGCCCACCCCACAGCCCTGGCCTTCTTTAGTTTTCCTGTGGCTGCTCCGACGTCGAAACCGCTGCATCCACTTGACGTCGGAAAGTTGTACGTTCACGCTTCGGGCAAGTGCTTCGAATATGACCCCGCTCTCCACACTCATAGCACATCGGGTTGTAGGGTCGTCGTCTACTGTTTTCTGTGACTACAACCTCTCGAAGCCTTAGAGCTCGTGAGTCATGACGAACCGCTTCTACTTCCAAAGCGTGAGCCACTGCTTCTTTCAAGGTGGTGTGGTGTTCCAGTCGTACAGCCGCCCTGACTTCGGGATCCCGTATCCCATCAATAAAAACCTGCAACAGCATCTCCTCCACGACAGATGGTGATGAATGATATGCCTTGCGGACCAGTCTTTCCACTTCCACGGACCACTGTTGTAAGGTCTCGCTAGCCCGCTGACAACGATCTTTGAGTTGCGCCCTGTATACATGCTCCAGGTGGCTGTCACCGTATCTGGCTTCCAGAGCGCCTATGAGTTCGTCGTAGGTGACCTCTTTCTTCCTAGCGCCGAGTGCTTCCAATACGGACAGAGCGTCATCTCGAAGTGCTAGGGTCAATGCAGACTGCGCCTCCTGCTCATCCCAATGGCTGGCTTTTTTAATTGTCTCCAACTGCAATTTAAAAGCAGCCCAAGAGGATTTGCCGTCGTAGGGTGGCACCTTTAAATTTTTGGTAAAAGGAGCGACTACAGAGCTAGTGACAGGGCCAGACTCTTTGAGAAGTTTAACTTCCTTACCAAGCTGTTGAAGCGTCCCTTTTACTTCAGCAACTTCCTCTTTTACTTCTGTAACTTCCGCCTTTACTTCTGCAACTTCCTTCTCGAAGTCATCCATCCGGGCTGTGTTGGCCCGAACCGCGGCCAAAACATCTTTGGAAAAGGACTGAAGTTGCTCCTCCTGACGGCGTACTTGCTCTTCCTGCAGCGCCCGTATTTGCTCCTCCTGGCGGCGTGCTTGGTCCTCCTGCAGCGCCCGTATTTGTTCTTGCATCATGACAGTAATCTGCTGCAGGAACGCGTTCATTTCCAATGGAGCGGCTGGTGGGACGGCCGCTGATGTTGTCGCGGCTCCGCCAGAGTTGGACTCCTCGAGCGATTGTTCCTCTGCCGCTGCAGCTCCCGCTCGAGTGGTTACCCCTCTCTCATTTCTAGGCACGATCGGCATCTTTCCTATCCCACTTCTGACACCAATTGTCACGAGAGTGGGTTGGGGATAGGAAAGGAAACACCAATCCTATGGAATAGTTTCTTTATTTACAACTCTAGGGTACTCACAGTTGTCACAGGTACGTACGCGGGAATGTCACTGTACTGTCACACACACCGAAACGTCACTGCACTGTCTTGCGCGTGGAAACGTCACTGCACTGTCACGCGCGGTAATGTCACTGCACTGTCACACGCGTAAACGTCACTGCACTGTCACGCGCGGAAACGTCTCTCGCGCGTATTTACTGCACTGAACACTTCACTTCACTCACTTTTACACTTTACTCACTACTTCCACTTTTACTTTTCTTCCTTTTTCTTCTTCTTTCTTCCTTCTTCGGATTTTACTTTCAAACTAAACTGGCGTAGGCCGCGCCTTATTCCGCTTATATACCCCCCGGATGCGAACAATATCGCATCAGAGTTCTAAACTCAAGTCATAAATTTTCTTTTGTCTTCTTTTATTTCTGGCCTGTATTTTCATTCCAATTTAATCTAGAGTTATCTAGAAACTTCTTACAAAACTTCAAAAACACTATACATGACTGTGATTTGAACCTGCGGTCTATGGATTCACAGTCCAACACCAAGACCGCTAGGCCAATCGTGTGCTGACGTGAGTGACGAAATTTCCCTTCAGATGAATTCTCCTAGTTTGAATTTGTGACGTTGACATTGTCATTATCACTTATCATCCTACGCGACAATATTATTATGTATCTCCTTTGAGAATCACGGGTCTTTTCACCCCGGTCCTTTGAGAGGCTTGCGTGGGGATACAGATCCAACACGTAGAGGCCCTTTGGAGAAGTTGTTGTCATGTGGCGCTCCCGCCAAAACCTATTCCTGGATATACCTATGAAAGGTACCCTTGAATAGGTTTTGGCAGAAGAAAAATCTATTATTATTATTTATTGTAGAACACACTAGCAGCTTAATAAGCTGATGCGTGTGCGTCTTGATGTTTGGAGATGTTGTTTTTGTCTAGTATATTTTTGAAGCTGTTAACTGAAGGTGCAGTTACAACATTCTCTGGTAGCTTGTTCCAGTCTGTCACCACTCGATTGGAAAGAAAATTATGAAATGGTTTTTTATTTTATTTCATATGACGCAATTTCAGCTGATGTCCTCTCAATCGTTTGCTGTCAGAAAATTTTAATAGGTCTTGTAGATTGGGTACATCATAATATCCTGTCATAATTTTGTAGGTCTCAATCAGGTTGCCTCTTTGTCTTCGACATTCTAGCGATGTGAGATTTAATTCTTTTGTTCTTTGTTCATAGGGCATATTTCGTAAAGATTTAACTTGTTTCGTGGCTCTTCTTTGTACATTTTCAATGAGTTTCTTATCTTTTTATAAGTAAGGATCCCAGATTACAAAGGCAAACTCCAACAGCGGTCTTATATATGTCTTATAAAGTTTGACAAAGGTCTTCCGTGTTAGGTTCATAAAAGATTTTCGGACAATATATTGCATAGAATTTGCTTTCTTTACCATATTTACTATAAGTGAGAACACTAATCTGAAAAAACAAATAAGGATAAGGCTATAATAAAACCATATTGACTATATGAGATTCCCATTTCAAATCTTTAGTAATTGTTATACCAAGGTCTTTTTGTGATTCCACAGGGATCAATTGCCGATTGCCAAGATAGTTAGTGTTAAGAGGATTTTTCTTTCCTATATGTAGAACGGTGCATTTGTCTATGTTAAGTGTCAATAGCCAGTCATTAGTCCACTTTTGAATATCATCTAGTCCCTTTTGGATTTCTCGAAAATGAGTGCTAGGATTACCATACAATTTTGTGTCATCTGCAAACAATGAGAAATGCACTTGTAACAACTGTTTTAGATCAGTCAGGTATAGTATAAAGAGCAAGGGCCCGAGAACAGAACCCTGCGGAACACCGCTAAGAACTGGCCGTGAGCTCGAAAGGGTATTACCCACCCGAACACGGAAGGATCTACCTGTAAGGAAATCTTTGATCCACATTAATAGTTTCCCATGTATACCAAGATGTTCTAATTTGCGTATCAGTCTTTTTATAGGTACGCGGTCAAAAGCTTTTCGTAGTCTAGGTAGATAACATCAGTAGGTTGTCCATTATCGTGATTTTTAATCCATTCGTTTAGACATTGTAGTAAATTGGTTGATATTGACCGTTTTGGGACAAATCCATGTTGTTCATTTAAGATGACACCTTCTTTAGATAAGAATTCTCTAAGTTTTTCTGCTATAATCTTTTCCATTCCTCGACATAAGATCATATACATATAATTAATACGTGGCGTAGTGGTCACCATGCTAGTCCACCACCCAGAGGTCCCGAGTTCGATCCCCAGTCAGGGCAAGTTGGAAAATGGCCTTTTTCAATTTGTCCTGGGTCTTGGATGTTTATCTATATATGTATTTGTTATAAAATATAGTATCGTTGAGCTAGTATCCCATAATAACACAAGTCTCGAACTTACTTTAGGGCTAGCTCAATCAGTGTAATTTGTCCCTATATATTTATAAATAGGTATTTTTGTAAACTATCTGTATTTATTGGTGTTGTAAAACAACCGAAATAATAAACTAAAAAAGATAACATGCACTCCATATCAGATTAGTAATTTATTTGACTGTTGATACCTAACTTGTGAGGCAAAAAAGGGACGATTTGCGTGTCAGACGAATGGTTATTTATTTCAGAAGATGGTAGGAAGTGGTTGAACATAGGACTTAGATGCCAATTCTCTGCTGTTCACTTAGAATACGGATATGGAAGATATTATATAGGATAGGAGGATACAGATAGGATATGGGAGAGGAAAAGTTTTGACAAATTGTATTGTACTCTGCTGTGAGTCAGAAACATAAAAATATGTAAATATGATTAATGTTTTACATAAATAACATTCTTTGTTCCAGATTTTAAGAATGACTACAAAACACTATATCCATGGTTTATGGAATCCATCTGGTGGGTATTCAAAGAACTTTATAACAAGGGATTGGTTTACCAGGGAGTCAAAGTTATGCCCTATTCTACAGCCTGCTCAACTCCGCTCTCTAACTTTGAATCTGGACAGAACTATAAAATTGTGGTGGACCCTGCCGTCGTGGTATCTTTCCCAACTTCTGAAGGTTATTCTCTTCTTGCCTGGACAACAACACCGTGGACATTGCCAAGCAATCTTGCACTTTGTGTCAACCCAAAGTTGACTTATTTAAAAGTGAAAGAAAAAGCAACCGGCACATGCTATGTTTTACAAGAATCTCGCTTCCCCGTAATTTTTAAAAATGTTGACGATTTTGAAATCATTGAAAAATTCCTTGGAAAGAAACTGAAGGGTGTAAAGTATACACCAATCTTTGATTACTTTGTTAAGCAATGTCCAAATGGTTATAGAGTGCTAACAGATAGTTACGTCACAGACGATTCTGGTACAGGAGTAGTACATCAGGCGCCATATTTTGGTGAAGACGATTTCAGGGTGTGTCTAGCAGCGGGAGTTATTACAAGAGACCAAGACATAATCTGCCCTGTGGACGCCAGTGGCAAATTTACTGAACCTGTGAAAGATTTCTTGAATCAACACGTGAAGGATGCTGACAAAAATATAATTGCGAATTTAAAAGCGCGTAATAGACTGATACAGGTGGGCCAAGAAAAGCATAGTTACCCATATTGTTGGCGCTCTGAAACTCCCCTTATTTATAAGGCTGTGCCATCTTGGTTCGTTAGGGTGGAGCAAATGAGCCAGGATTTGTTAAAATCTAGTGAAGCTACGTACTGGGTCCCAGAATATGTCAAAGAGAAAAGATTTGGTAACTGGTTGAAAGAAGCTCGCGATTGGGCAATAAGTAGAAATCGTTATTGGGGCACGCCCATTCCTCTTTGGATGTCGAGTGATAAGCAGGAAATTGTATGCGTCGGCAGCATAGCGGAATTACAAGCTTTGACTGGAAAAGAAGTGACTGATTTACACAGAGAAAACATTGACCACTTGGAAATTCCGTCCTCGCGCCCTGGTCACCCGCCTCTGAAGCGCGTCTCTGAAGTTTTTGATTGTTGGTTTGAATCTGGTTCTATGCCGTACGCTCAATCCCATTATCCGTTTGAAAACAAAAAAGAGTTTGATGACATCTTCCCAGCGAACTTTATTGCCGAAGGCATTGATCAAACGAGAGGCTGGTTTTACACCCTGATCGTGCTATCCACTGCTCTCTTCAACAGGCCACCTTTTAAAAATTTGATTGCAAATGGATTAATTCTAGCCTCTGATGGGCAAAAGATGTCAAAGCGAAAGAAGAATTATCCAGATCCTATGGAGATCGTCAATAAGTACGGTGCTGACGCTCTGAGACTTTACCTCGTTAATTCCCCTGTCGTAAAGGCAGAGAATCTTCGATTCAAGGAGGAGGGAGTGAGAGACGTTATTAAAGACGTATTCCTTCCCTGGTATAATGCTTTTAGGTTTCTTATGCAAAATGTAGAGAGGATTGTACAAGAAGATAAAGTAGACTACAAGTTTAATGAAAAAACTGTCAGAGAGAATGTCATGGATAAATGGATAACATCTTTCACTCAATCTCTAATTAATTTTGAAAAAAAGGAAATGGCCGCATATAGACTATACACAGTTGTGCCAAGACTGACAAAGTTCATAGACCATCTTACCAACTGGTATGTCAGAATGAACAGGAAGAGGCTAAAGGGAGAGAATGGAGTAAAAGACTGCCAAGTTGCTTTGGACACATTGTTTGGTGTGTTATTTGACATGGTGAGAGTAATGGCACCGTTCACGCCCTATCTGACTGAGCTGATGTACAAGGTGTTGCGACATCTGCTTCCAGGAGACTCCCTGGAAAGTGTTCACTTCAACATGATACCAGAGCCTAAGCTGGACCTTGTCGATGATAACATAGAGAGAGCTGTGCAGAGAATGCAAACTGTGATTGAACTGGGCAGGGTGTTGAGAGATCGCAAAACTATACCTATAAAGTATCCCTTGCCAGAGATGGTGGTCATTCATCGTGACAAGAGCTATTTGGACGATATAAAGTCTTTAGAAAAGTATGTCTTGGAGGAGATGAACATTAAAAAAGTTCAATTAACTAGCAACAAAGAAAAGTATGGGATTAAATTGAGAGCTGAACCGGATCATAAAGTGCTTGGCATTCGACTAAAAAGCGAGTTCAAGGCGGTCACTCAGGCTTTAAAAGATCTAAACAACGAACAGTGTGAAAAGATTGTCGCCGATGGATACGTAGAGTTGGTGGGCCAACGCATTGAGGCTTCAGAAATAAGATTTATATTCCAAGCGACAGGCAATGACCAATACGAAGCTCACAGTGATAACGATGTGCTCGTTTTACTGAACGTGACGCCCGACCAAGACATGCTCGACGAAGGGTTCGCTAGGGAAATTATAAACAGAGTTCAGAAATTGAGAAAAAAGGCACACTTGGTGCCTACAGACGAAGTCAACGTGTATCACTCTGTTAACAAGAACAGTGACATCTTGCGTATACTGAACCTACATCGAGAATTCATCGAAAGTACTGTCAAAGCTCCATTGATTGCCATTGAAGAGATGCCGCAATCAAAACCTATAATCATTGAGGAAACTCAAGAATTGAAAGGTTCCCAATTAAAATTAGTAATCACTTGGAGAAAAGAAACAGAACTTCCTGTAAAGCCGTGGGCAAACGTAGTGTTGCAAGATATCAGTCCCCGGTTTGGCGCCACTGGCAATCGAGCTAGCATTATACTCAAGGATAAGAATGATAAAGATATAAGTGTAGACACACTATATAAGGAAATAAACGTCTTATTTGGTCTTTACGGTATTAAATACAATTTGTGGTGCGATGGAAAAGAAATAAGTAACATTAAACATTTGAACACAAAAACCATCGTAGTGTCATCATCGGAACCGAAAAAATCCGAATCGCAGTCTAGTCCTTACTGTAAGTTCATCAATGTGGCCAATGGCACCAAATCGGCCACTTTGTTCTTGGAGAATCCAATGGGAAGGCAAACTCTGAGCAAGGACATAGCTGTGAAATTTGTTTCCGATTCACTGGGTATTAAAGTTAGTGATCTCGAAAAGAAATGGAAATAAGAAGAAAAATTAAAAAATTTATAACTTTATTTATTTTTATGTAAGAGTTGTTTAGGCCCACCCGCATACCCCTGCAATGCAAACAAGGTTTGAAGTAAAAAGTTTACCTTTTATAATATAACAAGCTGTAAAAAATATTGTTTTTCACAGGTAGCAATTTATTGTAACTTAATTTATTTAATAAATTGATTACAAATATTTAATAAGTTTTTTTTAAATACTAAGTTGTCTTCGAAGACCACGTACTTTGTTATATATAAGATGTTAGGTTTAGCGTAAACAATAACCTTTCATACAAAATTTCAACGCATATTTTCGTGAAATTTAATTTTTACAAATATTTTACGTGTTCTATTGGTGGGAATTTCCTCCAGAAACCTATAGCTCAGGTATGTGCCCCATTCCACAGAATTATGCCATTTTGGTACAGCCGCGCGATTCCGCTTCGTCACGCCTTGGCGACAACAGGCGGCAGGCGGCAGCTGTACGTGCCGCGCGGCGGCGACACTTGTAATTCCTATGGTTTCGTATGAAATTACTGGAACCACGCGACTTTTGGCGCGGTGGATGCCGCGAACGGCAAGCGGCAAGAGACGCGCTGTCAGTGAACTGAACTCATATGCCCCAACTTCTAAGAGTACGACGTATCGTCAGTCTCAGTGTCTCGAAACCATGCCTGTAGGATAGGAAGAGATACGGGTAACCGACCTGCGACACTTTAGCCTCGTCTATATCTCTCTCTCTCTCTCTCTCTCTCTTATATATCAGCACAAGCTAAGGGCTTGTGATTGAAGATAACAAGCCACAACGTGTGACGCAGCCTAAGAAAATTCTCGCCAATCTGAACAACATTAGGGTCAATTTGTACTAGGCGGGAAAATGCTCGAACACTAATTAAATATAAACCTTATTCCATTCAGAAAAAGCTCAAAATAATAATCGTATCCAAAGGATAGCAGCGCAAGTTAGATCAATCATCCTTTCAGCATCATCTACGCGACAGCACGCGCGATTGCTTGAACACGCGAGCGCTACTGCGTGGGTATGTACGAGCAGGCGCACTTGGCGGCAAATTCTTCTTCTTTTATTTACTTGTTCCCACTTTTCTTCTTCTACTAATAGCGTAATAACTGCCAAGTCGCAGACGATATTTTTTTTTTATCAGAATCTAGACGAGCGGCAGCGTGTCAGTTCCAGGTTCTAAAAAACGAACTGTCGACGCAGCAGCCGTGTGCATATTTACACGAACTATTTCGAGGTACTTTAGACCTCTTCTCAAGTGGAAACCTATTCATCCTAAAAATATTAAATTCAGCACATGTAGTCTATTTTGAATCCAAAATTTCAACAATGTACCTTAAACAGTTATTGATATAATAACGTTTTAAAAACCTGGAAAAAATTATTGGCCACTTGATTGATCCATGAATTCCATGATCAAAAACATATCCTACTTCCATATTACTTGGAAAGTTGATATTTGGCATCTAGCATGACGAATAAAAATAGTAGTTAATTATACAAGTGTGGTAAACTGTTCATTACATAACAGTCGGAGGCGGGTTGTCAAACTAGCGGGCGAAACCCGCGCGACATACAACACATTAGTGAAGAAAAAATAATCGACCAAGTGCGAATCGGATTCGCGCACCAAGGGTTCCGTACCATTATCTATGAAAAATCGCGTTTGTTGTATGGGAGCCCCCTTAAATATTTATTTTATTTTGTTTTTAGTATTTGTTGTTATAGCGGCAACAGAAATACATACCTACTTTGTAAAAATTTCAACTGCCCAGCTATCGCGGTTCTTGAGATACAGCCTGGTGACAGACAAACGGACAGACAGCGAAGTCTTAGTAATAGGGTCCCGTTTTTACCCTTTGGGTACGGAACCCTAAAAAGAACTTCAATAATCTAAAGAAAATTTGAAATATGGCGCGCTTAGTTTTTCTTTTCCTAAGCGCATTTCGCGCATGCGCGAATCTGTAGTGATACGAGAGACACAGAAATCAATCCACCAACAGCCAAACGATTATTTAAAAAAAATGGCATCTAGTGTAAAAGATAATATAATTACAAACGTAAACTGAACGTAACTATCCTCTCATCTGTGAGGCGACCGAATTTAGGTCGATAAAAAAATTGCCGTATCTGTGGACCATCCTAAAATCGGTTGGTTCAACGTAACTTGGTTTCGCTCTAAAACAAACGGGCATACCATACTCTATCGCATTTACACGTAGTACAAAATGATTACGAGTAAGTAAGCTAGCAATAGAATCATTCATTCGCCACTAGTTGGGAACATCAACTCCCAGTAAACTTCACTTAAAAACTGTCATTGAAAGTGCGTTGTTGCTCGCAGTTTTGTGCTAAAACTTTCGTGTTTTTGAGCTGTATCTGAGGTTTCTTCGTAAGAAAACTATGGAAAGGTAAGTAATAGTTCATTTTATTTTAAATTCACATAGTCATCTTTTGGATTTATACTAAAAATCGATGTCTAAACATTCCCACACCCACCTAACGGAAAACACATGTAATTTTGTTTGCACTATATTTGGACTAATAATTAATAAAACTAAGAGGTGTTTTGTAAAATAAGGCAACAAATTAATAAATAATTGTTAGTTACCATCAAAAGTAGGTATTACGGTCCAATATTTGCATTTTCAACTAAAATAACCAACACTGCGATCATCGACCGAAATCCGGTCTCACCACAGACAGCATTTGACAGCTTGGTTTTGCGCGAAATGGGCTGAATGGAGACGCGCTTTTATATATTTTTTATTTTTTTTACAAGCTTTTATTTAGTTTTACCTGTCCCGTTATCTGTTGGTCTGTCTGTCTGTCTGTAATCAAATCTTGCAAGTAAAATTTTCAAAATATAGTTTTAAATTTTTTTTTTAAATTATTTCCTTTTTACTAACTAACATTTTAATTTACGATTTAACTTTTTTTGGGTTTGTTTCACTTTTCCATTAATTTTTGTCTCTATTTTACTTGTTAAATTTGTCATTACAGTGTTAGTATTTCAAAAATCTTACTTTATAATAAATGTATGTACGAAAATAAAAAAGTCCTCTCCATGTATTTTTAACCTTTGCAGCTGATAAGTGGGCAATATTTTACAAATTTTATTACAGGGTACTTGAAACATTTTTCTTAGAAACTTAGACATGTGTTTATGTTAAATGTTAGTTTACTTTATGTAAGTAGATGTTAGGTTGATAATAATATTTGAACTTATTACGACATTTCTTTTTTAAATTTGAGTTTTTAAAAAGTACTGATTTATCTACTAAGTTTAAGTACCATTTTTGTTGAAGTCATACTCAATGTTACATTGAATTTAGCACCATGTAAATTTAGTTTTATATAGTTAATAAGCTCAACTTACTGTAAACTTAAAATGATTAAATCTCGAAGCTATGAGTTATGTGAAAAAAATATATGAATCTGACTTACTTTTGAGGACATTTTGAATGTATGGATTTGCGCCAAATTATTAAAACATTGATTGTGTACAAAAAAAATGTATGGTAACATGTGATGTTTTGTTAATGTTATTGTAAATATGTTTAAGTATTTATTAAACCAAATAAAACACTGAATACTACTTTTATTTTATTTATAATACTGAAAATATAGTTGATTTTTGGGGCACTTCAAATTAATGAATGCATTTACGCCGATGTAACTTAAGTATGTATGTACAATCAAGAGTAATTAGTAAAATACTTATCTAAGAATCATAATCTACGAAGAAAATAGCTAAAAGTCTTATTAAAGTACAAGAAATTCTAATTAAACAAAAAAACCAGGCATACAAACCCCTGTCTGTGAGCCAACCGGATTATGGTTCCACAGTCAAGGCAAAAACAAAAAAATGGCCGCCACAGTTGAGAGGCTATTTGCCTGGTGTGGCGAAGTTCTAAGGAATTAAAATCAGAGATGTTACTGAATTAACCTTTATTTTAAATGTTTCCTCCATAAATAAAACAAAATAAGCATTATTTAAATATAAACATTATCGACAATTGAATTAAGATAACGTATGTGCAGTATAGGTTTATTGTTCAACGGTAAATTACAACATTTTATATATTGAACATTGACATTGTACAACGTGGGTCGTATTATCAATTGATATAATAATTGATCAAGCGGCTTATGCTTTTATCTTTTGATATACTATAGGTAAAATGTGCCTTTCCAGTGCAACTTAACAAAATTTATAACAAAAGTAAAGAAAAAAATAACAGACGCGGCTATAATCTTTAATTTCGGGAAAATTGCAATTGTTTAGAAAGATATTGTAGGCAGATAGGCAAGCAAACATTATCCAGAGTTTTCTGGATAATTTTCATGGCAGATCCATATTATACTAAATACAGAGTTGTTTCCTTTTATCCATCACTTAAATGTTTGTATAGCTCCTTTCAGTTTGTTATCTCTCTATTGAATTTTCAATAATAAAGCCGAATATTTTGGTAACTTTACGTCATTAATTTCATTTTACGTAGGTAGCCCTATAAAGTGAAACAATTTGATAACTTTGGTGATTTAAAGCGACATTAACCTAAACAATATAAATAATCAAACAAGAACAAAGAAACCAATGTCTTTTGTAAATTCACATGACTGTTAGTATGCGTGCGTATAAAATACAACGATAGACAGACACATATAGTTAATAATATTGTTTCGTTACGTTGGATTGCTATATGATTAATTAAGATATTAGCGTATATTAACAAGCAATAGCTTTCCAAAAAAGTATGAAATTTAATTATAAAAGAAATATGAAATTAATACAGAAGTTGTAATATAACAATGCCAGAATAATTACTAGTTAAATTACCGAATAAAAATAAAATAATTTAGTTATTGGAATATAATGGCCAAACGGAATTTGCCATCGATTTTATCACAAGCACATTCATTATACACATGAAACACAATAATAATAACTTTAAATATGACATTGTTGACTAACAGTAACGGATTTAGTAATGCAGCCTCCGTTTATTATTATGTAACATAATACTGCTAGAAAATAACGAGTCTACAATAAACCGTAATATTATTGCTCAAGAGAATGCTCGCAGGCTTCTGTAACTCAACACGTTAATCTCGAATACATCACAAAGATAAAGTACTTACTCTAATAGAATGACGTTTGCGATTTTGATTATAAGTATTACATGCAGATACGAGAAGTTATTGTGAATCGCGTAACACCAGTGATTATATTAAAAATTACACGTAAGCCAACGAGATTTACACACATTAATTACATAATGCTCGATAAATTATTTATTATGCGTCAACAAGATACAGTAATATGAACTCTCGTCGTAAGCTAAATATTTCGAAGGGCTAAACTGTTAACTAGGTAAAGGCTCGACGTCGTCAGCAGTCGGATTCATAAGTTAGCGATCGTGTTATATTTATTGCACTTTATCGACACTAAATACACTCCACTTCATACATAGTTACACTAGAATATCATCCTACTAAACCACCGTCTGTTTACATATCGTTTAATTTAGGCCTGCCACTGCCGTGGGACCTTTAAATTGTCTAACAGCGAGTGCGAATAAATAAATTATTTATAATCATTCATCTACTACGAGTTAAGATAAAAATAGCGAATATTTCACACTAGAAAAATAACTAAAGATTCATTAACGTTTTAAATACAATATAAGATACAACATCGCCTACCCAGTGACTAGTCTAACGGCGTATAATTATCATCATACTCGTAACATTTGAATAGCAACAACGATAAATACATCACAAGGGATATGAGGAAGGCCGGGGCCAGGCTCCGCGGCCTGCCTTCTACATAACGATCATATGTTCGCTGAAAATATATTCCTAAAACTTGTACGGGAGGTACAATTTATAATAACTAATAACCGCTCAATAAGGATTGCTATAAATACCTAAGGAGCTCGAGGCTGATCCGCGACTGTAATAGCTACCTATACATTCTCGTGATTTACTGCCGCAAAAACGAAACTGAACCGAACCGACAAAGCTAAATCGCTAACTTGGCGAAAGCTAAATGCTAACTTTGCCTGACACACAGTTACATAATAAAATGGAACCGGAACAAAATTAGTTCAATTTTTATCCAAGTTAGGCATCATGCATGTCGACAAAGTTGACAAATTATTTAGTATTTGCTACTTATTACAATTTCGCTTTAGGTGTATATAGGCGTTAGTATACGCAGCGTTTCCACTTGAAACTAGCGAAGGGAAGGATGTGTTAGATATCGATAGCAGAAGCGAGGCGACGAAATTAAAGTGACATTGTCATTTCGCTGCACACCGCACATATCCCTCGCACATCTCTAATGGAATCTCAACGATATGACCTCCTAAATCAGTCATATATGCTACTAACTTAACGCGTGTCTACTTTTTTAGCAGTGTTTTACTTCTTTAAATCAGTAGCATAATACTATGCAATATATTTTATCAGTCATATATGCTACTAACTTGACAAGTGTCCAATTTTTTTAGCAGTATCCTTTAAATCAGTAGCATTTTACTATATCATTTATTCAAGAGGTGCAGATGTTTTTTAATGAGTACAGCGGTAAGTCGGGAGCCGTCGAGTTGGTGTGCAGAGTCTAGTACTGCGGCTGGTGCAGCGGCGGCTGGTCGCGCTCGGGCAGCCGGCGCACCTTCATGGTGCCGTCCGCGCCGCACGAGAACAGCCGCCCGGCGCTGTCTGCAACAACAATGGTCTCCGATCAAGATAGGGTGGAACATTTACACACCGTCCAACAAACATAAGTAGAACAATTTTATGGTTACTTTGACTATCAAAGAAATCATTTTTTTATATTGATTTGCGTAAGTTACAGTCGTATTGAAAGAAAAATGTGACTGGTTGACAGTGATAATTAACTTTATGTCCAGTCCATTCACTTGATCGACTTCTACAGCTATCATTTTTCTATGCTGAAAACCGACTTCACCCCCAAACTACATAACTGATTTTGATAAAATGTATGTGGGACAACCTTGCAAATATACCCTTTCAAACAAAAAAAAAATCTAAATCGCTCAAAAAGTCAATGAACATAGGTAAAAAAAGATCGCGACAAAAATAGCATCCTTGTTTTTTGGAAGTCGGTTAAAAAGAGCATTTAATGTTTTTTGCTCCTAAACCAATTTTCAAAGTTCTTAGATAGAAACTTACCAATATGTATTTGTGTGACGCCCTGGCCGATGTGCTTGAAAAATGAACTTCTCGCGTGTTCTCCGGCGAAGGTGTGAAGCAGTTGGTGCGTAGACATCGAGAACACCTTGAGAGAAAGAGATTGCATCAATATTTTATTTATCTCAATGTCTCAATGTGTCAAAATGAGCACATAAATAACATTGGGTCACATAAGTGGTGTAGGGTCTGATCGCCACGTCTACACTTGATGATATGATGATGAAGTGAGCTGATCGCTCTGGTGGTGTGGAGAGGTTTTGAAATAATACCACCTAAGTTGAGTACTTATTTCGTAAAAAAAAAAGGTAGGGGCTGATTGCCATATCTACACTTGATGATATGATGATGAAGTGAGCTGATCGCTCTGATGGTGTGAAGGGAGGTTTTGAAATAATACCACCTAAGTTGAGTAGGTACTTGAATTAGACTGGTTAATTGATATTGAATATGATTACTCGAAATGTATGAATGACGTTAAACTACTGAGTCGGCATCTGCCTGACTTACTTATTATAAGTATTGTTCAATATATTGAACAAGTAGCATAAAAATTTCTCGTACTCCGTGCTTCGGAAAGCATGTTAAGCTGTTGGTACAGGCTTCGTTTCTTCATCGTTGTACGGTAGTCATCAGGCTGTAGCCAAATGCCCTTAGGCTGCTGGAAAAATCTGACACTTATATTTAGTGTATATAGAACCAGTAAGTAGCAAGCGACCGTGGTGCACCAATGAAGCGGCAGCTACCTTGATGTCGCCGTCGGCGGCGCCGATGGCGTACAGGTCCTCGCGGGGCGACAGCGCGACGCACTTGATGGGCGCGTGGTGCGCGTGCAGGCGGTGGCGCGTGGTGCGCGCGCGCAGGTCCCACACCAGCACGTCGCCGCGCCGCCCGCACGACACCAGCGCGCCCGCCGACCCCGCCCACGCCACGCACGCCGCGCCGCCCTCGTGGCACGTCCACGCTGCCGACAGTCACAGCACATGCAATATTGAGCCCGACTTTTTGGAACTCAAGGGGTTCAGTTGGAGTTCGCTTTCAATTGCTTTGAAAATTGATTCGAGTGGACTTTATAATATGAAATTGGTGTGGTTTGGTGTTATATGTAAAATATTTAAAGTGGACAGTCATAGTGCGGCTGTAGTGTATTATGTGTGGACAGTGGTGGGCGTTTTTAGGCGGCGTACGCCACTCAATCGGCTATAAAAACCAGTGCACTCGCTCCCCTGAAGCAATCAAAGGACCTACACCCACCTTTAATTGTATAGTTAAGGTTAAGGTTACGAAAAAAAAATGAAATAAAGATGAGCTCTAAAGGACAGGTATTTAGAGCCGTAAAATAATAAAATTAAATAAAACATTAAGCATCCTGGGTCTTGTAAATATAGTAATCTTAAGTTACTATCCCATAACACAAGTCTCGAACTTACTTTGGGGCTAGCTCAATCTGTGTAATCTATCCCTATATTTTTATTTATTTATACGCCGCGATATATGTGTGGAAGAAACACAATACCGTTTGTACTAATTTATATCGCTAGACTACACTCATTGACATCCGATTTTGCAGTTTTCTGAAGGCGTATAATATGATCGCTATAAGTCTTGCTATCAATTAAACCTAATTATGATCTTGTCCATAGAGTATCTTTCATTTTTTACGATCTTTCGCCGAATGCTTGACTTTCTTTACGTCTATATAACTGTAGGTAACTTAAAAAAATCTAATAAAAGTTTCGAAAGCAAAAATAACTAAATTTGAAGAATACTCACAAACCACTAGAGCTTTTTTGATCGGCATCAATGTATCCCATACGGCAACGTTTTTACTCTCCGAACTGTGACCCGCTGGAAACAATATAATATTGTTCAATATACATATCATTCAACCTGCAAATAGTGTCATAACTCTATATCATCATTATACATACCCGTAGCAACTAAACTGCAAGATCCAAGGAATACGAAATCACTGATTCCTTTACTATGACATTGGTGAGTCTGAAAAAAAGAACAATGAGTTAAAGAAAAAACTTAGATATCATTAGAATATTACAGTTGTCGTTGTACATATACTACGATGATCATCAATAGAGATATTTGATATCACTCGTATTTAATGGGCAGGCTGGCAAACCTTTATGATAGATTTTTAATTTTATTAACGATTTTCAATTAAGTGCCAAAAATCCGCCATTTAGAACTAACTGAGGACAGTTGAGTTTTGAGGCGAATCTGACGATGCAATGCATCCAGCCAATTGGAAGATACTAAGTAATAAGAAATTGACTTTCTTTAATTGAATATATAGGAAACATACGCGCGAATAACATAACGCTTGGCAGTCTTGTAAAAGTACTCACAAAGAAGGGGCGGGGCGAAGCGTGCGGCTGGCCGGCGGCTTGCGCGTGCGCGGCGGGGTGCAGCTGCCACATGGCCAGGTTGCCGTCCGCGTCGGCCGCCGCGAACTTGTTGCCGTAGTCGGAGAAGCGCACGCGCGTCACTTTGGCGAACGCGCCCGGCGCGCGCGGCGACCACACGCACGACCCGTGGCCCCACTCCCACAGCTGCACCGACCCGTCCGCACCGCCCGTAAGGTCTGAACGTACCATGTGCATTTATATCATAACACGATCAAAGTCATTGCTGTGTACTGAAAATGATTTGAAGATATTAAGATTAAGGCTCTCATGTATGCCGCGCGCTGGCGGTTTATAAGACTGCCTGATGCCCAGCGGCTTGCCCTTTGTGTGCCTTTATATACCCTTTGAAGGGCTTTAAGTGGCTGGAAAGATCTAACACAAGTGGAGTCGACATTTAAACACATTCCAAGGAGTATTCTAGTTTACAATACATATATCTAACTTACATAACGGTTGTGTAGGATGGGCTGCCATTCGTTTTATATTGTCGATCTTGTGCTTCAATACCTACACAAAATAAATCCAGTGAGACAGTGTTTATATTGAGGTATTTAAACATGTAAAAAAAGTTAGGTACGAAACTAAAAATAAACGATGAAAAACAAGACGATGACAGATTTCATGCACCACATAGTAAAATCAACACACAGACGATATACAAAATAGCAACTAGACAAAAACAGCATAATATATAAATAGGAATTGGAAAGATCCAAATAGAATATAACATCGCCAACAACTTAAATATTCCTTGCTACATGAATAATAATTATACGAAAAAAATTCAAGTCGTAGTGAGAAAGAAGAAATCAATATCTAAGAGAGAAACCAAAATTGGTACATCAATTTAGGCGCCTGGTGAAAAGAGGGTGGCTCGTGCCGTAAAAGGAACAAAACAATAAAATAAGAAGACTACAAAATCAAATAAAGGTGAACATCGAGCTGAAATAAATAGGGAGTGCGAAATATCTGAGGAGTGAGAGGTGGGGTGGGCTAGGGTAGTCACTGACCGGTTTCATGAGAAGCTTCGAGCGGTGCAGCACCAGGCGACAGTATTTCGGGTCGTGGCAACCCGGGAACTGCAGGCCCTTCACCTGCGACCAACACTCAGTTATGTCGCGCACGCACTCATGCATACATTCGCTGTCATACATATTCTAGACCGCGGATGAGTAATGCTAATGAAATGAATTATCTTGTGCCTAGTTTAACCTAAAAAGTTTAATTGCAATCCTAATTCACGATATATCTATTAAGTTTCCACAATCTTAGTCTTAGAAAGAGAGAGATATATAGAAGCGCGAGCTAAGCGCTGCGAGGCGACAAACGCAAACACGAGACATGTACACAATACCCACACACCGTTAGTTGCCCGGCTGTTACTCAACGAATAAATGTTTGCAGTCAACCGTGAACTCTATTACATGTAGTCTAAATGCGATAATAGTGTGCACGATTGTGGACCTGCGCTGTATTCAATGAATCGACATTGGTCTACAATAAACGTCGAACGACGCGTACGCCACTTACAAACGGCTAAGGAAAATTCAAAATTTTATTCAATAATTAAATATATTCCAGGCACTTTATAATTTACATTATATGTAGTGTAGCGTATATTAAAATTCTATTATTTTTAAAGAAAAGTTATTAACTTCTTAACGACCACTGCTGAGAATAAACTAATTTTCACAGTATTGGTCGTCAACTATTGTCTTTTAATAAGTTATAAATACTTATAATTATAAAAAAAAACTTGAGAGATGTCAAGGGACACCCGGATGGAACGAAGTTCCTTTCGAATAATGAGGAGAGAGAGAGACAGACAGAGAAACACGCGCATGCCGCACGGCTTACAACTATAGCAAAAAGTGTCGTTACAATTTTTGATCTTAATTTTTTCCGTCTAGCCCCCTTTCATTTATGCAAGTATTACATTATAAAATGTAATACTTGCATAAATTACGTAATAAGAGGTGAAAAAGACTGGATTATAACTAGTTTTAATGCAATAGTATTAATGCATCTGGTAATTTTCAACTGCCGCAGAAATATCCGCCAAAAACCGAAACATTACAAGTTTAAATGAAGCTTAACGTCTTATTAAAATAAAGATAAATTTCCGAACTACAATACAAATAACATCCCATTACATGAATTACAACAAATATGGGAACGGATTAGGTTCCTTTTACTAATTATATCGCGTTCGAACGATGATCGTAAACCAACGTATCGATAATGACGAGTTATTCGTCAAGTAGCGAAGTTAGTGCATTAGTTAAGTCGACGTACTGTGACAACAAACGCTTCGTGACCAGTCGGTACCGAGCTTGCTCGCCGCTCCTGCTGTGGATGTTATTGTTATATAAAATTAGCTCCCTGATGTTTTATGATTATATTATCGTATTTGTTAATCCCTTATGATTAGTTCTTTTATTTACAATATTATTTAAATTTTATAATATAACTAATTTTTGTTTTCGGCAAGAACGATAAATCGAAGCTCGCATGTTATGATAGATCGATCACTGAACGAAATAAAACTGAAGTCTTGAAGTTGAGTTTGTAGACAAACAGCGCTGCTTTATCGAATGTCGGAAATAGCTCGGGAAATCGTAATCGAATACAGTTCGATCCGCGCCAATAAATCGATACGATGAATTGTTGCGTGTGGTGACGAATGCAAGTACGGGCTTTAGTTGATCGATCTTGGGAAACACTGTACGATGCAGGTTTTAATATATTGCAATTAAAATAATGCACTAACTGTGATAACTTGCAAAGTACTTCAGGACTATCCCAATATTTGTCTGTGCACAGATCGGCTTAAATGTCAGAAACTAAACTAAGATCTAAACTAAAATAACAACCTGTTGAAAAATTATGAAATAGCGATTTTATGATTTTTTTTCGGTTGATTCAGTGTTCATAAAAAATAGCATATTAGTGCAGAATTTAAAAGTTAGTTAGGACAGATTTATAAAATTCCCAGTTATATCATTGGGTGTAAAGTTAGTCACATATGTTTATAATACCAATTTATAATACATATACATTACCTGAATAAGATAGGACTGAATGGAAAAATACATAAATAGGTATTCCATACCAAAGTGTTAGAGTGCGATGATTTGTTAAGTTGTGACTTGATTTTATGATAACATGTTTTTAAAGAAAAAATATTTATAATAATTAAACGTATATTTAATAATACATATAATATATGTAAATAATATTTAGTTTGGGTTTGAGATAACGCAAGACATCCATGAACATTCTACAACTTTAAATATCACGTTCATAAAACGTCACAGCTCAACAGCTTCAGTACAGCGCACCGTGTGAGTTCTGTCTGAGTAAGTGCTTCGGCTTCGAACCGTAAGCCAATAGCATCGAAAATTATTGGTAACCAATGGTTACCTCATGGTTGCTATATAGCAGACTCCTCTAGCTTTAGAAACCCGAAACCCGACACACAAAAATAAAAAAGCATCTCCTGTCAATTTTCGTGAAACTTAACGATTGTTTCGAAAGAAATAGGTGAATACTTACGACACTGGCCCCTCGCCCCGTCTGGCTGGCCATGCCGATGGGCACCTGCGGCGCGTTGGGGTTCAGCGGCGAGCTGTTGCCCGTGCCGGGGACGGAACCGTTGCTGGGCCTGCAACGCAACCCAAGGTTTGACGTGTTTCCTGACGTGAAGCCTAATGCAAAATACAACTTGGAAAGGCTTGAACTGATTATTCAGAGGTCAATAAGATTAAAACTCAAAATGTTACAAATTACAGAAAAGGTCCAAGGCAATAAACATACGCTTATATACACGTCCCAGGGCTTCATGGGGCAGGCAGAGTATTTTGAATCTTGCGGCTCGTAAGCACGGCTCGAGCCCAAGGCCATGAGATCCAAAGGCCACATAAGCTTCCTAGTGGGCGATTTAGCTAACAATAGGATTTTACTTGTCCTGGTGCTGTATGATGAGGAAACCGGTGTCCGGTAGGGTGGTGGGATCCGTGTTGAGCCCCATGAGGTCCACGTCGCACTCGTCCTCCGACCAGCTCACGCCGCCGCGGAGTAACAGTGACACGTCCATCTCTTGCACTTCTCGCGCCGTCGCAACAGCTAGAAGACCACCACCGACCTGTTTATGATCATCGTATTGTGAATTATCTGTACATGTTGAGATTAAAAATAACACAAAAAGGGGAACATTCTGTCTTTCTATCATCCAGCGAGTACTCAGTAGCAAGTGCAGTGTAAGTACGTACTTCGCAAGGTTCAATCCATCCATCTACTCCAACCTTTAGTCCAGCAGCGGACTGATATAGGGTGTAATGAATGGAGTCAAAAGACCGAACTCTTTTCTGACAGGTATGTGTAGGGTCACAGAATTAATATTATATCATACAGGACTTCTTCTTCTTATCGTGTGTTTTAGTGACTAACACTAGTGTCAGAGTTTTTAAACCGCCTTAAAGGCTTCTGACATGGTTTTTAGGTAACTACCAATGTCAAGGACAGTGACCGGGACCAACGGCTTAACGTGCCCTTCGAAGCACGGATCATCTTACTTATTAGACAATTAGGTGATCAGCCTACAATGTCCTAACCAAACTAGGACAACAACACAAAGTCGTCGCCCCCGCCGGGAATCGAACCCGTGACCTCCGGGTATGAGGCTCTAACCACTACACCACGAAGGCAGTTACAGTACAGTACAGATACAGGACTGAATCTCCGAAGGTCCCGCGCAATATGCGTCCCCTTCCCCCGTTCTCGCACCTCTCCCCCGTTATCGCCTTGTAAAGGGCGTCGAGCGGTCGGCTGCAGGCGCTTGGTCGCGTCACAACAAAAGACTTTAGGAGATTATCTTTATTCCGTTCTGTATGTAATGATACATTCTGTGGTAGGGTTAAGCACTTATGGTATTCCGCAGCTCCGCAGCGCCTCACCCTGTTGAGGCAGAAGGCGGCGATGGAGTCCTGCTCCTTGTGTATGATGCGCACGGGGCTGTGCATGTCGTCGTCCCTTGGCCGCTGCGGGATGCAGCCGGCGCGCGGCTCGCCCGCCTCGCCGCCCGCCGCGCCGCTCGTCGACGCCGTGCGCTTCCGCGAAAACACGGCGCGGATAAATAGTTCCTGACAAACCAAAATAAATGCACTTAGCTATCTGGAAATAGCGGAAGTCAGTATGCCTACCCATCACTCAGGCACGTGCTTTCCATAGAGACTAAAAGACATTGTCTACCCGGAGGTTTCCTAATATATGCGCATTTTTTTATTTAAAAATAAATTATAATAGGCCCTATTTTCAAATAAACGCGCGCCTAGAAGACAATTCTCTATAGTGTCTCGATTTACACACATTCTCAGTGCACTGATAGAAAATTGCATCTGTAGTCTGATCGTCTACGTATTTCATCGACGCACACATACGCTAAATTTCCGCACACATAACCAATATCTAAGACAAGAGCTAATGCCGGCCATTTTTAAAACGCGTCAGTCATAAACAAAGCTAATTTTTGTATAGAAAAAGCCAATAGGTTAGTGAAACGCTGATTTTCAAAAATGGCCCTTATCTTTAAGCTAGTTCTATCTCAATAATCAACGTTTTTTATCTCTTTTCACTTTTGACTAATAAGGAATGATATCGATTTCGAGCCTTTTCATTTGTTCCGTGATGCATTCCGTGATGAAAACTAGAAAGTTATTGGTTCTCGCTTGTGTTACGCTACCAATTTAAATACGCGGAAGATGTTCGAGGATAAAATGAAATTACGTAAACTTTTGTGTTGGTCGTATATATTTGATATTTTTTCTTGTCCAATGATAATTATTTGCATTATTGCATTACAAATGATTACGATCTGCTCTGAACTTTGTTTGCGATATCAAATGAAATAAGGAGAAAAACTTTATTACCGTTTTAAAACAACACTTTAATGCAATGGAAAGTTTTTCATGTAAAAGTTGTGCGCCAGGTGTTTGATTGCTAACTTTTGAGGACAAAAGAGCAATTATCATAAATAGCCGATGCCAGCCCATTTTGGATTTCATTCAAACAAGCGGTAAGTTAAAAAGAACATTTAATAGTATTAAACAATATGACGCGTATAAGTGGCTCTCGGGGTGTAAACACACTAATAGGGTCAGTTCAGTCAGAGTTTTTTTTGTCCCACTGCAGGGCAAAGGCCCCACAATTAGTCTATCCTGCAATAATCGGTAATGCACGTCCCTGCCATCACCTTATTAATATAATTATTTCTCATCCTTGTCACTAGATAGCGCGATAGGTAATAATTAAAACATCAAATCTTCTGTTACTGTTATTTAATTCAAGTAGTTTTGTAATTAATTAAATATGACTGATTTGAATTTTATTCTCCAGTACGACCCTTTCTGTAGTAACATTCTTGGCGTGAGTAGCCCGAAGATTTGGCCTACTGTAGAGGCCGGGAATGAAGGTATTACAGAACGAGTGATTTTCAGCTAACGCTCGACCTTGACAATAATTACCAGTCTGGCAATCCTATTTCCGCCGAGGTATGTATAATATTTTTTCACAATAATTTTTAAAAATGTGAGGAAATAACCAAAATATAACCATCTGTGTAAATATTTACCGTGTGATTTTAAACCAACATTTGAATAAAATTGTTGCCATATTCATGTGCTCAAACAGTGCACTTTTTATAATGTACAATAATGGTGGAATTAAACGCAAATGGTCTTTGCCAAATATAAAAACAGAACTTTACTGTCATCTACACTTCCTTCTTGTTTCTTTGTGTTCCGCGGCTAGGAATGAACTTTCATACTTTTCTGGCCTCGGCCGGTAAAGTAATGCGTGTGCCGAGAATTACAAACTTCGGGTCTTCTTTTTACTATAATCTGCCTACATTTCTAAGCACGTTTGCGAAAACAGTATTTATATTTGTGACTATATTTACCTGAACAGATTCCTGTCGTACGAGGTAGGTCCACAATCTTCTCGCTGGCGCTGCACTATACAGACACGAGTTGAAGGGAGTGTTGTGCTTTTCCAATAAACACCTGAAAACAAAACAATTAGTAAACCCTGTTGTCGAAATCAGTTCGGTTAATATTAACATAAGTTTGCATCGGAGGAGCGGTGTATCCATGTACCTTTATTTTGCTAAAGCTCAGCTAAAGACTTTACTTTCCTACAACATAAAATAAAGATCGTCACGCCAATTTTGTCGAAACATCGACAGTTCGTGCGCTACGGATAAAATGTAGGAGCAGCAAATCCCGGTATGTGGACGGCAAATTGATGTCTATACTGCTTTATAAAGTTGATCCCAAGCAACTTAGAGCGAACCGCACACTAAGTTGACCGCGGTACAAAGTAGCGTGATAGTGTGTATGTATATAACATACAAACTATCATGCGACTTTGTACCGCGTCAACTTAGTGCTTTGTACAAAGTCGCGTGATATCACATGCGACTTTGTATCTCCAGTTGCTACGATCCTTACACACATCTTTAGCTTTATCTACACATATCAATCCCTTCATACATCTGCAATCTAGTGGCTGAATGTTAAGTTGACCGCGTAGGTATATTCAATACTCACTTGTACTTGTTGATGGGCGGGCCCTGCGTGTGATGGTCGGGGAAGCAACCGGGAATGTAGTGCGGCGGTGGAGCGCGGGATTCTAACGTTTCGGTCAGTTGTTGTTGCCACTGGTCTACGCGACGAAGCGCGCCGTGCACTGTCGGGCTTGTCGTAGCTAGTTCTGTCAAGTTAATTATGTTGTTAGTGGCATGTCAGGTCTAATCGACGATGTCATTGAAACATCAATTGGCAAATTCGTTTGCTCCGTCAAATGTGTCGTGTAATAACAGCAGAAAACCCCTTGTTTAATTTTTTTAAACCCCTTATTTAATTCGCTTAATAAATCCATTTAGCCATTTTGGCGTGAATTCGGAACAAACATCCATACAACCACACCACACATCCACACAAACTTTTGTATTGATACCATTTTAAGGTCAATAAAACTTAATCATATCTCTCTCTCCAGGTCTTTTAAGTCTGCATTGCAGGAGCACGACCCTCTCTGTGCTGCTAAAGCCATACTTGGTCAGAGCAGTTAAAGAATGTGGCCTACACTCTTCACGCTGGCCAGATGAGTTGGATAGGTCTCTTTGATGTTTGTGAGCTTTTTTAGCGTGTATTACCTAAGTATCGCCTTTTAAGACATCCACGAGAAGACTTGGAGTGGTCATATTCTACTCTGCCGGCAATCACACAGCGGTTTCAACGTAGTCATTAGTTAGTACATATAAAGTAGGACCGTGCCGTACCGGACATCTCGATGCCGCACAGCTGCAGGAAGTGCTGCAGCTTCTGCTGCGCGAGCCGCAGCACCGCGACGCGCATCACGTACCACGAGTACGAGTCGGGGTCCGAGTGCTCCAAGTTCACCAACTTGCGGTGCTTCTCACTCCTGCCGGAACAAACACATTGAAAATTATCTAGGAACATTATCTTGAAACGTAAAGGATTTACACAAATATAATAAACCCGCATTATAGAATTGAGGGTATACAAAAATACGAGACATCAGATGGCAGCACAGTGACGCCAGGTCCAATGCTGCTGCTGCTGTTATTGGATACATTTGACGGCAAAATATAACCTGACAACTGATGGTCCAATGACAACAGTCGATTGTATCTGACGTCAGTGTACTTCGTCATCTGATGTCCCATAGTTTTAAAAACCTTCATAAGTTTAAAAATAGTGGTGAATAGACGACACCTACAGCTCATGAGTCTGAATAAAAATGTTATGGAGTGATAAAAATGAGAATATAGTGTTAAGAGTCGACAAGCTGGACAACTGCACTGCAAAAAAAAAAAAACAAAAAATTCGTTCGTCGTTTATAACGTCACCTATCGAGCGCTTATCAATGTTTACCGATGCGGACTTTTCGCCGAAAGAAGTGTACCAACGATTCCGGAGAAGACTAAAGGCTCACCCCGATAAAAATGACTATGGTTAATTATAGTTTTTAAACCTTTAAAAGCCTAGTAAAAACAAAAATCTACATCAGCCTGTACTTCAACTTTGACTTCGTAAAGATTGAGGCTCACAAGCCCTCAACCGCGAGAGTTGGAAGGAAGAGCGATATAAGCGGTTGTATATTTGTTTGTTTGTTACCTCTTCACGCTTCAACTACTGAACCGATTTGGATGATATTTGGTATGGATATAGTTTGAGACTCGGGGAAGAACATAGTACTATTTATCTCGTAATTCCCACGGGGAGCGAAACCCGCGGACACAGCTAGTTGGATATAGGCTGTCGTTTACACTATAACGCACTTAGCGGGATTGGTGTCAAAGATGTCGTCATCGTCCCCATCGCTGCCGCTCTCCTCGGCGTCCTCGCCGCCAGACTCGGCCGAGTCGTAGTCGTAGTTCTCGGGGTCTTGTTCTGCCGTCGGCTAAAATCACACCACATTATGAACAACTGCCACTGTTGTAGATAAAACCAGGTGCGAAAGAATAATAGTATAGACGAGCAATCTTTAGCACAATCTACATTTTTCTCGCTAGTTTAGGGATGACCGATTTACTTTGGTTTACAGTTTAGTCTATGACGAATCCTCTATCTCTTTGTCTTTATCAAGGGATGTTTTTCAGATTAACAAGAGATATTTAGTAAAGTATGGGTCACTTTCACTTCCAATTGATTCAGATCTATGACGATTAACATACAGTTCTTTAGATCAATCAGAGCCATACATTAGTTATCGCTGGACTTCCTAAATAGTCTATGAACTTAGCTTTCTTCACCCGTTCGTTGAAACAACACCAACCTTAGTGAGCAAGTAGGTGAGGATGCTGCACAGCGGCGGCACGAACTGCTCTCGGTAGGTGGGCCGGCCTTCCTGGATGTTCTTGTGAGGCGCCGTGGGGCCCAGCCCTAGCAGCCGCATGTTAAGTAAGGCGCGTTTCTCGCGAAGGGACGACCAGACGGATGTGCCCTCTGAGCGTTCTACCAATTTCGGCTGTGGGCGAAGATACTTTGGTTAAGAAAAAGACATGCAAGTCATATGGAGATCAATGTGAACGAATGTTATACAACGTGGAAGGGACTTACCCGGAGAACGGGCAGAGTTGCAGGGACGGGGGACGGGAACGCATATTGCGCGAGACCTTAGGAGATTCCGTTCTGTATGTAATATTCGTATTAATTCTATGCCAGTCTGTATACCGCAATTATACGTTCCCATCCTTTTAGATGAATTCTTTATTTTGTGGGACTACATTTTTTTTATTCTGGACTAACCCATCGTGTGGGATATATATGTATATACTATTGAAAACTATTTTTTCGACTTAAGGATCCATTTCTAAACTATTTCGTTTTATAATGCAAAATTATATTAGAGTCAAGTGTCCCCCTCTATATCCTAAACGATTATACACGGTGATTTTTTAGGACGACAGACTAGACCGCGCCGCACTTTTAGTCTGTGAAAATAGAACCTATGGAATTACATGCAGTAACACACACGACGCACAAAAAGTGCGGCGCACAAAAAATCCGTGTAATTTTGGCAGACCGCGCCGCGCCGCGCCGCGCCACACCGCACTAAAAGTGTGCGAAAAAAATACAACGTATGCTTCAACCCGCGCTAACACAGACGTCGCGCACTTTAATCTGTGACCTTCACTCGGCTAGTGGTGGACGTGACGTGCGCGGTATTACAGCATGGCGCTAGAGATAGATGTACCGATGTTAATTCATGAAATACAAAACAGACCTGCAATTTATGATACTTCAAAATCCGAGTATCATGCTATAACCTTTCTTCTGGACCAATGCACTTTCTCATTATTGTTTCCGAATGTGTCAAAGTTGGTCTTAAAATGAATAGCAACTCATTAAAAGTATTAATAGAAATTTTATAAAATTTGAAAAAATTGTCCGGATATTGTTTTGGAATTGCATGTTTCATATGGAATTGTCCTTTTAGTAATCTCTCCGAAAGTATAGGATGTACCCAAAATTTTCTATTTCTTCTTCTTTTTCTGTACTTCAAGTATAAAATAATACATCGCAATCTTTGCACTTGTCCATCAATCCATGGCGTGTAAAACTGTACGTGTCCCGTCCCTACAGTTCTGCCGACAGAATGATTCAAAATGTGCGTCGTGTGTGTTGAGTCCGTGAACAATCCGCGAAAGACTTTTTGCGCGCCACGCAGACTATTTGTGCGCCGCAGACTCGATCGGACAAAAAGTCTGTCGTCTGTGTTGGGCCTTAATGGTTCTGAAGCCGAAGGCCACTTCATAGGCATCGTTAGTAAGACCTAATTAGCTGGTCAAAATAAAAATTCAGAAACAAAAAATGTTGACTAAAACTCAAAAGTAAAATTGTGAGGTCAATTAGTAGTACCGTCGCCATACACTGCCCGCCGGCCGGCCGGGGTCATCGACATTACGCAGTAGGCGGCCGGCGTATAACTACGTGGTCTCGATCGAAAATCATTTACGCAACTTTTTTATCTTACGACATACAAAAATTTGGATTACGTACATGGATACAGGAATTTATTTACTATACGACATTTTTTTTCCAAAAAATTCACAGCAGTTTGTAGTATATTTAACGAAATTTAAAGGAAAACTATCAAAGCTAAGTAGGGTTTAACAATAAAAAGTTATAGGCGACTGTTTGGAGTTTGGAGTACTGTTTTATAGAGAACGTTCGGAGTACTGATCGTTAGAGAATACCTGTGGCGGCGCGGGCGCCGTGGTGAGCAGCCGGCGTACGCCGCCGCCGAACAGCCGCGCGTGCGCGCGCTGCTCGGGCTCGTGCGCCGCCAGCCGGTACAGCAGGTGCGCGTCCCGCGCCGCCAGCGCCCAGCCCAGCAGCGCCAGGTACACCGCGCAGAACGCCTCCGCCAGCAGCACGGCCAGACGCGGCGCGTCCTCTTCCTCTGCCGCGCGGACGGCAAGCCCGCGTAATGCTGAGACGCCTGCACGAAAACATACCTTGTGTACTTCATCATCATCATCATCGTCAGGTCTTTTTAGTCTCCACTGCAGGAGTACGATCCTTTCTGTACTACCAGAGCCAGTGTAAACTTTGCCAGACTTTGCCAGGCTAGAAGGGTTGGAGAGGTTTCATTGATGTGTATAAGCTTGTTTTTCCTAATTCGCCTTCTAAGACATCCACGGGAAAACTTGGAGTGGTCCTATTCTACTCTTAGTCTACCAAAGTCACAGAATTAATGAAAGTATGACATACAGAACGGATCCTCGTCCCTGCACCTCAAGGCGAGAATGTTCTTACTGTCGAGGCGACCAGAAGTGCTATTTTTGAAACGTGGAGTCACCTAAACGAATGGTTTTTCCGTACAAAAAACCGTTCGTTTAGTAACTCCGCATTTGAAAAATAGCACCTCTGGCGTCCACAGCCGACGACTCAACACCCCCACACAAGGCCAAAAAGGGGGACAACGACGCATATTGCGCGGGACATTGATTCCGTTCTGTATGCATTACTTATTTTAATTCTGTGCTAGTCACACTATCACGTCTTAATCCCTAACGGGGTAGACAGAGCCAGAATGCTAAAAGTCCACTTTTAGCGTAATAGTAGCATAGTAGATGGAAAAAGAGAATCAAAATAGTGATGGGATAGCTATAGCTAATCGCATCGTAAATTTGCACAAAAAAGAAGCAACTTATACATTTTAAGTTGTTCTCCCAAAAGCGGCATGGTAGAACATACTGTAATATTTTTATTGTAAATGAAACTAAACTAACAAATTATAAATATATATATATATATATATATTTAAAATAAATAATTTAATACAAATTAATAAACTTACCAGGCCATTTATTTGGTGGAGTGGTAACTGTTAATTCTTCCGTAGAATGCCGTCTCCGTGCAAGTAAATGACTTGTGCCTGGAGTTTCCGCAATGACACTGAAAAAGAAACATCATTTCTGATTTGCCTGCCTGCCTTCACAGAGAAATATAAACTCCAACAGAACATCTGAATATATTACATTAGTAAACACGTAATTATTATCATTATTATGTTGGTATACACGGGTACATGGGGACCCGGTCTTTTAAGGCGTTCATGTCATGGGGTCAAAGCCAACATGAAGAGGCCTTTTAGTATCTTTTTATTTATAAAATGAGATGGCGAGCCATCATAGTGGTACATAAAGGGATAACCTCCCTATGGAGGTCTATCATATATAGTATAGTCATTGAAATGCACTAACGGACAGTTCTATTATATTAAGCTCGCTATCATATGCATTCCTCTTGTCAATATCAAATAGCAATCACCCTAAAATATGTCGATGACCAGTGGGTTTACAACTTACCAATCATGATGGTGCGTGTGCTTCAAGCTGAAGGTGTCGGAGTCGCAGAGACTCTGGTATATGCAGGCCGACAGCGCGACGGCGAGCTCTCTCAGCGTGTGCAGCAACCGGGTCGCAGACCCGCCGGGGATGCCGAGCTCGCCGATCGTGCCGAGCATGTCGTGGGCCACCGACTGGAAGAGATACATTACATTCATAAATCAATGCAATATTAGGTTGAATTTGTTTGATATATGGAGTTTCGCGCAAGGACATAGCAGACTAACTTTAATGTCATGTCTTGCGGAAACCAGCAACTTTAGAAACAAAATCCATGACGCCATGCACAAGATCGTGCAAAAATAAAACAAAAACTGGGTCCGAAACAGCACAAAGAACAGCTAGGGAAAAGAGAACAAGCAAGAGAGAACGAGAGAGAGAGAGAGAGAGAGAAAGACAGAGAAAGCGATAGAGAGGAAGAGAGAATCAATGCAATCAAAGCAACCCAACCTGTAAATGCCTAACTGGATCCGCAACCACAGTGTTGTTGGTCGCCACAGCCGCCGCCAGCAATGGCAGTGTCGTCGGGAACGGCAGAGGCGACAGTAACTGCTGATGTTGCTTATCTTGGCCTAGCTCTTGTAACAGTAGAACTAGTTCCATCCGAACGGAAGCTAGACCGCCACCGCCAGCACCGTGGAGCGAACAGTACGAAAGCAGAGTGCGGAGTAGAGTTTCGTTGGCTGAAACAAAATTATTTAGTTTATTTTTTAAGAAAATATTGAATCCGGAAATCCGAATATTGAAGTCCGGCGCACATATGGCGAAGCGCAGATCATTTTTCATTGTCAACGCATTGTTGTCTTTGTGTGCGTTGAATTTAAATGCTCGTATAATCGCGTTCCTTCGCGCTATTATTCTCCTGCAGTCGTTTTGACAAATTTTGATTTTCAATGCACTCAAAGACAATAATGATTTGATAGTGAAAATTATCTGCGCAGCGCTTTGCAATATGTGCGCCGGCCCTTAGGACAGACTAAAATGTACCATATCCCACTCCCTCCTGCACAGGCCAAGTTGACATTTGAACCTGCGTTTTCATCAGGAAAATATTCACTGAAGATAGTTCGTAAAAAAAGCAAACCCCTGTGGCAAACTCTGTAACAACAACAACGCGTAATGTGCCGACGAGCACATTACGCGCAGAATTCACAGCGAATCTGAAGCTCACCAAATGTGCGCAAACTGTGATGTGCAGTTCGAATATACGGAGATGAACTAATGGTAAACTTCCAATACTCAATATTTGTACTTTGGAATAAAAAAGTTTGATAAATAAATAAGTACTCGCCTAATAGTTAGGGAGGCGAATAGGGGAATTTATAGAATACGAGAGATACCTTAGACCTAATAGAACAACCTTGTAAAGTATTTAGCTCTATATGTAGTGACGCGCGCCTAGGATAGACGATCAGATTAGTAAAAAATAAGCGGCCAAGTGCGAGTCGGACTCGCCCATGAAGGGTTCCGTAGTAGCAAATAACATAATATAAAAGTCTTGTAGTATGTTTTTTTTAATTTTTATATTTGAGTTGATTGAATGAAAGGTACATTGCCGTTTATGCTTTATGACGTATTAAAAAAAAACTACTTACTAGATATCGTTCAAACCAATTTTCGCTGGTAGTTTTCATGGTAATGAACAACATATATTTTATTTAGTTTTATCATTCTCTTATTTTAGAAGTTACGGGGGGGGGGGACACACTTTTTTCCACTTTGGAAGTGTCTCTCGCGCAAAGTATTCGGTTTAGAAAAAAATGATATTAGAAACCTCAATATCATTTTTGAAGACCTATCCATAGATACCCTACACGTATGGGTTTGATGAAAAATAAATTTTTGAGTTTCAGTTCTATGTATGGGGAACCCCCAAAATTTACTATTTTTTTTCTATTTTTGTGTCAAAACCTTAATGCGGTTCACATAATACATCTACTTACCAAGTTTCAACAGTATAGGTCTTATAGTTTCGGAAAAAAGTGGCTGTGACATACGGACGGACAGACAGACAGACAGACATGACGAATCTATAAGGGTTCCGTTTTTGCCATTTGGCTACGGAACCCTAAAAATCGATAGTCTGAAATACTCGAGCGCGTCAGATTAAGATATTGGGGGTTGATTTTAGTGTTTAAAGACTAAATTTAACTAATCTGACGATAAGTCCTTGACGCCGCCGAGTTATAGGGTCGCGAACTTGTAAAAAAAAAACGTTAATCCGGCATTCTCGAGCGCGATTTTTTTTTATTTTATTTTGAAGATTATAATCTAAAACTTACTAAAAATACAAAATCTGCCGGTTTCGCATGACCGGAAGTGTGGAGGAGCCATTTTGTCTTCCTAAGAACGCGTTGCGGCATATATAAGTCGCGAACGATACATTTTACAAAAAAAAGTTTAAATAAACAAAAAAGGTAATTTTATTTTACACAAAAAAGATCTCTTTACATTTTTGTCCAAAATTAAAACTTTTTGACAAAAAAAGAAACCAAAAAACCTTTTTCGGTCAGATTAAGAGAACCCACAAACATTTTTGTCAGATTAAAAAAATATGCTTTCAGGATATCGAGATAAACCTCCCCTATACGCGCTCGAGTATTTCAAAAAAACTAATTTTTTTTTGCATTTTCAAAAATTCATCGTAACTTATCGTCACGCCGAAATCGTCAGTTTTTTTAAGGGAGCTTCCTTGGGGCCTACTTAACACACCTTCCGAAAATCAGACGCGCTCGAGTAAATTTTTTTTTTGCATTTTTGACTACTTTATATGCCTACCCCCACCACGCAAACCGGCAGATTAGTATACAGTTTTTATCAGAGGCACTTGGGGCATACGTAGTATGAATATCTGACGCGCTCGAGAATGCCCAAGTAACTGTTTTTTTTAACATTTTTGAAAAACCGTACACGACAAACCCACCGCTAAAATGGTTTTTACCATACGAGCTTTTCTTTTCGAAATTATTTTATCTTTCGATTTTGATAGGTCTCGACGGCGCCGTTGAATTACACCATTTAGCTAGCTCGCCTCCCTAACTATAAGGACGTAATCTAAAAGGTAACGTTCAAACGTTGTCAGTGCAGACACAATAGTAAAACAATACATCAACAAGGCGCCCGGGCGTCCGATGTTTGAAGGGTTAGAATAGTTATGGAGTAATCATTTGTCTTTGATAACATGATAGATGCTCACCTTTAAGCCACTTCTTGCGGCGTACAGCCCTCTGCACCTTAGCCTCAAAGTCGGCCTTTTCTCTGACGAGCAACTGATGCAGCGTAGGCCGGTCGGGCAACGGCGGCGGGTCTGCGTCGGCGCACACCAGCTCCCCGCCGCCGCCGCCCGCGCCCGCGCTGTACCCGCACAGCCGCCGTAGAGCCTCCACCTCTCGCTCCAGCCAGATGTACAACTGGTAACGCAGATGACCACCTAGAATAGATATATAAACTTCAATAAATTGTATTCTGTGCAACTCTGCTTTTTGCAAGATAAGACACATAATAGAAATTGACAATTTCAGGGACATTTTGCACATTATAACATAAAGAACGGAATCTCCTAAGGTCCCGCGCAATATTTGTCCACGTTCCACATCTTCGCACCTGTTCTCGCCGCTCAACACCCTCTACAAGATTTATACCTATCTTCACATCAGTCAATCATATACTTACCATCGACTTCAAACCCGGTGGCCAGCGTGCTGAGTTCCTCCATGAGGATCTTGAGACACGCCACGAACTTGAGCTGCTGCGCCATGATGTCCACCGTCGGCGCCTCTTCAACCTCGGGGCTCTTCTCGACCTCTCCGTTGACCAGGGGCTCCTCTTTCTTGCCTAGCTTCATCTCTAGAGGCGGAGTAGACGCGCCTGATGCACCAGATCTGATTAAAAATCAAAACTTATGAATCCCTTATTAGCCGTGAACATACTGATCAACTTTCAAATTAACCTTTCTAAGGTTACATCTAGCGCCTTTATAAACCATACCTGCAAAATGAATTAGGGTAGATTGATATTTATTTTTATCAGGTAGGTGGTTGTACCAACTCCCGACTAAATAAACCCCGACTATTCGACCACTAGTCATGAAAGATAAATATAAAGTTGACTTACCCCTTATCATCATCTTCATCTTCCCACGTCAGCACGAGCTCATCATTCTTGCTAGCGGTGACAGGCGCGCCCCAGTCCACGACAGCGGAAGATGCAAAGTCCAGAGATTCTGCCACTTCCGTTTCTGTCAAAATATGCTTTACTTCATTTTCTGCTTACAGTCAGGGCGTAAATAATACATTCAACAAAGAGCTCTTAGGCATGGTTTACATCAAAGCAAGAAACGGTTATTTAGTTCGGTCAATGAGTGCTCAAAAGGGGCATGTGGATGGAAAAGCCGAAAGCAGAAATGTTGACTCGGCAACTTTGTTAGGACTAGTTAGGACATAAACATACTAAAAGTCCTTACCCCTCCGAGGTGAGCCCGCGGGGAGAGGGCACAAAGAAGGTCCAGTTTTTTGTTTTTTTATATACATTTCGAAACGCACCGTTTTCGAAGATAAAAAAGTGAAAGCCATAGTTGTAGAGAATTTTATCAGCTTTCATAATGTAGTACGACAAAATTTCAAACAAAGCACCGTTTTCGAGATGTAAACAAAAAACCAAAAAACGGGACTTTCTTAGTGCCCTCCCCCCGCGGGCTCACCTCGGAGGGGTAAGGACTTTTAATATGTTTATCTGCTTTCGACTTTTCCATCCACAATTATTCGTTGATTGTACTAATTTTACAGATGAAAAGCTTCATTTGTCCACGCCTTTCGCATGTTCGTTTAAAACCTACGACGCGCTGACGGTAAAATGCACCGGCCTCTTAGTGTTTGTCGAAAGCTGCCTGGGATTACAAATAAATTTTAAACTTAAACTTAAGTTACTCAGCTTACATTTAATTACTAAAATCAGTGCACTATCTAAAATCTAGTAACTTTGGCTACTACATTTATACGACTATAAATGCAAACAAAATAAGAAAACAGAACATAAAGCACATAGACGTACAAACGGACAATGTGTCGTACTTTTAGCTGTGTCCTCGACCAGCTGTCCTGTATGAATGCCCGGCTCGTCAACAGACGGGGCAGACACCGGGTGTCTCGGCTTCTCGTCCCGGATCCTGTTGGGCAGCTTGGACAGCACCTCTAGGGCCAGCGCTGGACAACCGGCTTTGAAGTGCCCGTGCGCCGTTTGGAAGTACAGTCGCCGTTCTAACCGGGTTATGCCTTCTTCTGGTTCTTGCTGCAGTAAGGCTAGAGTTCCTCCCTGTGAAGAAATTTTTTAGGCTTAGTGTAGTAAGCCACATTATAAATATCATTGCTGCAGACCTAGCTTTTATTTTTAATGAATGCATTGATGAAGGTATTTTTCCAAATTTAATGAAATGCAGTAAATTGATTCCTTTATTTAATAAGCGGCCAAGTGCGAGTCGGACTCGCCCATGAAGGGTTCCGTAGTAGCAAATAACATAATATAAAAGTCTTGTAGTATGCTTTTTTTAATTTTTTTATATTTGAGTTGATTGAATGAAAGGTAAATTGCCGTTTATGATTTATGACGTATTAAAAAAAACTACTTACTAGATATCGTTCAAACCAATTTTCGCTGGTAGTTTTTATAGTAATTAACATCATGTATTTTTTTTAGTTTTATAATTCCCTTATTTTAGAAGTTACGGGGGGGGGGACACTTTTTTCCACTTTGGAAGTGTCTCCCGCGCAAAGTATTCGGTTTAGAAAAAAATGTTATTAGAAACCTCAATATCATTTTTGAAGACCTATCCATAGATACCCCACATGTATGGGTTTGATGAAAAATAAATTTTTGATTTTTAGTTCTAAGTATGGGGAACCCCCAAAATTTATTGTTTTTTTTTCTATTTTTGTGTCAAAACCTTAATGCGGTTCACATAATACATCTACTTACCAAGTTTCAACAGTATAGGTGTTATAGTTTTTGGAAAAAGTGGCTGTGACATACGGACGGACAGACAGACAGACATGACGAATCTATAAGGGTTCCGTTTTTGCCATTTGGCTACGGAACCCTAAAAAGGGGGTAAGAACAGATCCTGGCAATTATAGACCAATATCGATTTTGCCAGTTTTGAGCAAAGTGTTTGAAAAGATAATGCTTAATCAAATGCAACATCACTTTATCACCCATAACCTTTTTCATAGCCAGCAGTTTGGTTTTACTGGAGGGAAATCGACCACTGATGCGGGGGTAGCGCTCGTTACTCAAATTTACAACGCATGGGAAAACAAGAACGATGCAATCGGTTCTTTTTGCGATCTCTCAAAAGCGTTTGACTGCGTAGATCATCCAACACTTTTGCTCAAATTCCGTCAGTACGGTTTTGACGATAAATCAATAAACCTCATTCAATCATATTTAACGGATAGGCTTCAGACTGTTGACATAAATGGCACAAAGTCAATCGGATCTCTCGTTAAAATGGGAGTACCTCAAGGTTCTATCCTGGGACCGTTCCTCTTCTTAGTGTACGTCAATGATTTGCCTTACGCGGTTGAGAAACAAGCTGGCATTGTGTTGTTCGCCGATGACACGTCTCTTATTTTTGAAATAGACCGTCATAGCGAAGATGCTACTTCGGTGAATAACACCTTGACGGCCATTTCTAACTGGTTTTCAGCCAATAACCTTATGTTGAATGCAAACAAGACCCAATGCATTAGATTTAGTCTTCCTAACGTGAGGCAAGCCAATGTTGATGTGCTACTGAACGGTCAAAAATTAGATCTCGTTGAAAATACTACTTTCTTGGGAATCACAATAGATTCAAAACTTCAATGGGGTGCACATATCTCTAAACTCGCTAATAGGCTTAGCTCAGCGGCTTACGCTATTAGGAGAATCAGACAATTGACAGATGTGGCAACTGCTAGACTAGTTTAGTTACTTTCATAGTCTGATGTCTTATGGGATTCTTCTATGGGGGAGTGCAGCTGATATACAGACTATTTTTATTTTGCAAAAAAGGGCAATTCGTTTTATTTACGGTTTAGGATCAAGAGACTCCCTAAGAGATTTTTTTAAGAAAATTGATATACTTACTGTACCATCCCAGTACATATTTGAAAATATAATGTATGTAAGGAAAAATATTGCCTTGTTTAATAAAGTGGGTGATTTTACGGATAGAAACTTACGTAATATAAATGATTTATTTACTCCGTCCTATAGGCTGAAAACAGTTAGTAAGTCGTTTATGGGAAACTGTATAAAGTTTTATAATAAATTGCCAGAATCGGTTCTTAGTATGCCAGATAGGAAATTTAAAGTTTATGTTAAGAAAGTACTCTGTGATAAAGCTTATTACGGAACCGATGATTACCTTAGAGACAAAAATGTCTGGCTTGAGCTTGGCGCGGGTCCCTCTTAAAGGTTTGTATTTGTACATTCACAAATGTCATAATTTAAGAATATTCTGTACATGTTTTAGTACAAAATTTACAAATTGACATTAATTTTAAACTTGACATCATGCTTAATTTATAATTATGACATAACAATGTATTCTCAGTCCACATATCTAATTTTAATACCAGTATAATTGTAAGTTGACGTTATTGGAGAAAATGCTGCAGTACAGTTTGTTACCGTTTCTTCTGTACTTGCGCTTTGGAAGCGGCAGTAAACTTAGCTATAAGTAAATGATCTGACGTCAACATTTACCTTATAAGAAATCGAAAGGAAAAAAAGTGACAATTATCAAGTGATACAAATATCCAAAGATAAATAAATGAATTTGACTTTGACTTTGACTTTACCATAATGGCCTAAAATCGTAAACACGTCAGTCTATTTATATACGACAGATGATGCCACAAAATTTTGTGACTCTTATTACTCTATCGCTCATTATAAACTATGTACAGCGGCAAAGTGGCAGGCTTTTCGAGATTACACGAAACATGAGAATAATGATAACGATCAAAGTGGTATCTTCAGTATTATGCATCGTGTAACCCTGGACTTATTGTTAAGATCTTTTCCCAAGTTGTTTTGATCAGCCGCAGCCGTGCCAAACGCGGGGATAAAGGTTTGATCATACCTGCGTGGGCATGTTGTGTCTCTTGAGACGAGGATGCGTGCGCAGATACACGTAGAAGTTGAACACACTGGGCATGGGCTCGCCATCTTTTTCCTTCGCGGCGTGTAATCGTCCTCCCGGGTTTAGCAGCGTATCTAGAGCCTCCCCGTATCGCTTCAGTTCCCATAAAGCCATCGATCGCACGAACGGGTCGGGGTGAGCCCGTTCCAGGATGATCTCGCCATCTTCCGTCTCGCCTCTGTGTATAAAAAAAAATTATTTATATTAAAATAGAAAGACAGCGTGAGGGATGACCTGCTGCTTTTGACCAGATTGAAGAGCAGTAGCTAAAGATCGTAATCGGTGGAAACAGAAAGGGAACGCTTTTGCCTAACAGTGTGATCTATGGAACCCATAGAGTTAAAGAAATATTAAAAACTTTAAAAGAAAACTAATAACAAAACTCAAAACTGCCTACGATCAAAAAAGTGCCGTATGTCTGATTAAGAAAGAATTTAGTATGGAAAAGTAGTAAAAATAAACTTACCCTAATATTTCGTCCATTAGTAATTTCCTTAAGCTGTTTGGTAGTAAACTATCTGACTCGTATAACCTCGCTACGATCATCGCTAACTGCAGGTCTCCTAACCGCGTTATTAACACCTAAAATCAAAAAGAGAACGTCATGGAAAAGTTAGATTGACAAAAGGTGAATAAAATCTAAGAATATCAAAAATATACCTAACAAATTGACGATGACAAAATCTAAACTTTTTATTATACTAAGTCAAAAAAACTAGTATGTAATAACGTTGTAAACATACCTCTAAAGCATCTTTCAAAGCTCCGCCAAGCAGGAAGAAAGCGGCTGCGTGCTCGAACCGCTGCTTGCCGAGCAGAACGTACGCGTTCGTCAGGGCGGCCTTGCGCCAGCGGTCCTCCGTGAAGTCGTTGGAGAAGAACTGTAACAATTAACACATTGGAAAATTTACACATATTCCAATTACAGGTAGGTAAGTTAAAGCCTCGACTACTTTATTTCGAGGGAGTTTAGCTCAGTAAAAATCTAAATGCACGGCACTAAACAATGCATTAGAAAATTTACCCATATTTAATACTTTATGGTAAGTAGCAGTAAGCAGTAGGTAAGCAATTTCTAGTAATAGTTCCACAAAATGGCTAAACTCAGTCTTAAATCATGCATGCGACAGAGATAGCGGCCAAAAGGGAATTCAAAAATGTTAACCTTTTTAGTTAAAATATGTTTTTTCTTCTTTTTGCAATGTCAAAAATTTAGAAGAGTGATAGAGACAAAACATATTTTAATTACCTACAATAGGTTTAGCAAACGTTTGTAAATTTGTTATGAATAAGGCAGTAAGTCTAACTCACGGAAGTCATCCTGTCATCTCGGTTGGAGCGGAACAAGCCCCAGAGCAGCATGCGCTTCTTCATAGCGAGATAGTACAGCGCCGCGTCGAGCGGGTCCTGTTTCTGCATGTAGGCGGAGCGGGCCAGCTTTTCCACGCAGGTCTTGAGCAAGTCGCCGCGGACCCACCAACCCACGCCTGAGCACATGACAGACAAATTGATAGTTGACGTCGTTGGGAGACGCTAGCAGAGCAGATAGTTGCCGTTCCTTTGGCATTTACATCTAAGAAGCGTCACTAAACTCTTTAGTAAACAATGTAACCTCTACAATAAAATAGAAATTACTAGTTATTTATGACCGAATTTTTTGAAAAATTAACACTGACTTGATGAACTTTTAAGAAAATAGTACATTATGGTACTAGTGTGTAACATTGGTGATTACCGCCGCGGCGCCATTGAGACCCGAGCCGTAGGCGAGGGTCTTAAGAGAGCCAAGGACGGTAATCATCAATACACACGTGTATCATACGACGTTTTTCAACACACTTGTGAATAAAATAACAATAAAAACTCATTTTATTTAGTAGATAAAAAGTTAATTTAGAGAAACAATTAGTAAATGTGCAGTTAGTAAAATTATAATTAACTGTTTTTGATGACATAGCGGTCTCAACAGATAGATTATTTATTGAAATACTTCATGTTCTATTGTAATTTGACATGGCTTATTATTCGTGTAGGTAGGTGAAATCCAATCATTGGATGTACTTGGTGTTTCGTCAGTAGGAATCTTTTATAAATTTTTCAATATCGTCAGACGATTAAACCTTTGATTTCTTGCTTCTAAATCCATCGCTATAAGCTTACAAATTAGAGTATGTTTTTAAGTCCACTCCATTCTTTGTTCGGACTGTACTTTTTAACATTGAGTATAAACACCACAAAGAGCTAGGTTTGTACTTAGAAGATAATTCTTTAAAGTACGCCATGAACACTTCTGAAAAAGAATGCGTATTCTTGCTGTTTTGCCATTTTATGAAATTTTGGTACGCTAATAGATATTTTTCCTTGGAGTTTTCAGGTAGTAAACTTTCTACAACGTTAAGGGCTTCACATCTTATATCGGGCGGTGTACAACATAAATCATTTTCTTCGTAACTAGTACTTGTAGACATTTTAATTAATAAATAACTATAATTTCAACAGTGAAAACGAGTTGTTAAAAACTGTTTCGCTATGGCGGGAAAAATTAATCAGTTTTCCTATGCGCGCGCATTGCGATCGGCCACAGACTAAAGAGATAAGGTTTTTTTTCGCGCATAAGATTTGCGCCTATTCTGCCACGTACAAAATGGAGAATTTAAAGTTTTCTTTTATTACAGATATTTGAGTGAAAGTTTTATTTATTAAACACGTACGAGTTAAAATTATCTATTTAAATAAGAAGTTGCATGAAATGAGCAAGCAAAAGGAACATTAATTTGTTTGTTTTATTCCATGAACTCAACCAATAAAATTAAAAAAAAATCTATAACTCACTAGTGAGTTATAGCAATGAAAAAGTTACAGTTTGATTATGGGTGTCATTATGTGCCTAATTGCGGTGACCATAGAGCCACTTTATGAGCAAGTGTGTTGAAAAGATTATTTTATTGTTTTATTGTTACTTGGATATGGAAATATAGTGTCGTTTGAGCCAATCTATCTATACATATAATAAAACAGTAAAAAAAGTGTGTCTGTACATTAAATATATTACCAAAAAAAATATTGGGGGCGATGGAGATGTCGTAATAGAGTAAGAATTTTAAAAAAAATGTCTGTCTGTTTGTCTGTTTGTACACGCTAATCTCCGGAAATACTGGACGGATTCACGACGACGGACGAATGAAACTTTTTTTGTTATATAGCTATTAAGCCTGGGCAACATATAGGGTATAAATGGTTTAGGAAAATGGAACGCCTGATGCAGAACCATAATAGTCCAGCTAAACTATAAGAGATATAAAAATGCCGCCTTAGTAAAAGTTGTTCAGCCTGATGAGCATTTTTCAGAGACATTAAGTCCACGCGAACGAAGTCGCGGGCTTCGGCTAGTATTTAATAAAACACCAACCTATAGGTCCTAAAATAATACTTCCAGTGCGCAAATTTTGACAGCAAATTAAGTCCGATTTATTTGTGCACGACATTCATCCGAGATAGTGTCGTGATGTCGTCCTATTTCAATGTAAAAAAATTGGCTACTATCCATCTACTATCGTCAGGTAGCGCTCACTGTTTGGCACTGACGGTGCACGTAGTTACGTACGTATGTCATGTCGTTTTTGGAGTAAAATTCGTTACAAATGTATATGTTGGATTTGACGAAATAAGTATATTGATATTTGAGATTACTAGCGACAATTATTTGTACATTATATTACCATATTTAACACGTAATATGGAGTGATATCTATATATCTATATTCTATATACATATAATAAAACAGTAAAAAAAGTGTGTCTGTACATTAAATATATTTCCAAAAAAAAATATTGGGGGCGATGGAGACGTAGTAAAAGAGTAAGAATTTAAAAAAAAATGTTTGTCTGTTTGTCTGTTTGTACACGCTAATCTCCGGAAATACTGGACGGATTCGAATGAAACCTTTTTTGTTATATAGCTATTAAGCCTGGGCAACATATAGGGTATAAATGATTTTGGAAAATGGAACGCCTGATGCAGAACCATAATGGTCCAGCTAAACTATAAGAGATATAAAAATGCCGCCTTAGTAAAAGTTGTTCAGCCTGGTGAGCATTTTCCAGAGACATAAAGTCCACGCGAACGAAGTCGCGGGCTTCGGCTAGTAGAATATAACTTAGATTGACATTTACTACACGACACAGATTGTAAAAAGTAATTTCTAAAATGCCGTTTATAATACAAGAAAAGTTCTACCCACTTTACCAAAAGTAGACTCACCCAATTCCCTCATGGTGGACCACTTGGGTTGTCCTTTAGCATATCCCGGCACCAACTGCAACAGCTGATCATGGGTCTCGGAATGGTAGGCCCAAACGAGGTTGCAAGTGCCGACGCCGGTCCGTTGCAGAGAAGCACGTTGCGCTAGGGGCAAGCATCGCAGGAGGTACCCGTAGTGCTTCATTGCAAGGAGGAATCGAAGGCCACAATCGTCTAGTGAATCTAGAAGAAGACGTATTCATAATACCACGGCGCCATCTAAGGTCATTCGCCATAAAGATGGCAATATACCTTTCAAAATATATTATGGCTATTAAAAAAAAGTATGAAGTGGTTGTTTAGGATTGGCTGTTGTTCGACAAATACTGCCGAACCGACAGTGCATTAATGATTTTTTTTTTAAATAGAACAAGGGTTAGTGGTACTAGTTTAACGATATTTAAATTGTTGATAGTGGGAGAGTGAGTGTGAGAAACAAGAGCCGAAGAGTGAAATTGAGTATATTATTAAATTACCTGGTAATATCTCGTGGCTGGTGGCTTGTGCGACGTCAACGCGGGCGTTTGTCGCGATTCTTTCAGCGAAGTCCGCATCGCAAGTGGACACCGTGTCGGCCAACGCTAGTAAATGCATCTGATCCAGGGAACTCAAGCCCGGCAAGTGAGTGTGAGTGAGAAGGCGAGAGAGTATTCGACCTGTCATACAATAATACAATTTAGTATTCAATTCCATGAAAAAATATGTTATTCATATATAATCACCATAATTTCAGCCGCATAAAGTACACAGCCTATTCGGATTTCCAAACGTTTATGTTTCAGAATTGAGCCTTATACTTGAATAATAAACGTTCTAATTCAAACTAATGCACATTGAATAAGCTTCTTTCATAAAGTTACCTTGTCTAGGGCCAAAGTGCGAGAGAGGTTGTCGTTCCGGCATCGAAGGCCGACGATCAACACCCTCTTCCTCACCAAGAAGTAAAGCATCTAAATCTTCGTCTGTGTCTATAGTTCCTTCGAATAGGTCTCCATAGTCCTAAAATCAAGCGAAATTTGAGAGGACCAAACTTGAGTACAATTTACAGAAATTTAGACTACTTATCATCCTTTATAGAATTAAATGTTACATAGAATTTTACCTTGGCTTCCTGGATCGTGGACGGATGATGTGCCGATTCTTTATCAGCGACGAGTAGAGTCCAGAGTGGCAGTGGAGGCACCGACGTAATTTCCGCGTAGTCTAATTGTACGTCCTCGGTTATCTACACACGCAGTACATTATTACAACTACACGTTATTTGAATCTGTTAAATAGTCTGAATCTTAAAAACTGAAGAGTACATAAGTGAGTAAATAGCTACGTGGTTCCAAAATAAATATAGTTGTTATAAAGAATTATTAAGGGTTAGTGCATAAACATTTTATTCAACTGGGAGACAATCTATAAATAAATGCATCTAACGAAGATACTTCGAAGAGCTTCATGATGACAGCAGCATTATAAGCTCTTCGAATTGTCTTAGTATTAAATTATAAAGAGATTTAGACAAAGTATACCTTGACACCTCTCATTATGAGAAAAAAATGATTTAGATTCAAACTCTTTTCTGTCATGTCGATGCTTGATTATAAGGAACCTCCTTTACTCATTTTTTTCTTTCTTTTCTTTACCAGCCTATATCAGTCCACTGCTGGACTAAAGACACTTTCTAAATCAAAGGATTTGCCCATAATCATCATAGGGCAGGCGCGCTAGTAATTGCTGTAAATGGTATAAAGGCTGCTAATTCTTAGTTAAATATAATTCTTTTAGTCGCCTTTTACGACACGCGTGAGAAAGGTGAGGAATGATGACAAATTATATTGTAATCTGTCATCATCAAGCGGCTGACTCTTGAGTCGTAATATTACAACAGAAATAGGTATAAACTAAAAAGTAGTAAAATAGTATAGGGTAGTGATGTGAGGTGGCGTGTCGGTGTATTACCTGTGCAACGCCATCTAGCGGCGAGCCGGCGCCGGCAGCAAACGACACGGACAGCGTGCGCGAGCGGGACCAGCCGCGCTGAAACACACGTGCTCATGCTGCCGTCACGATGCTGTGCGGCATGCGGTGGCTTATTGTACAATGTACATGGCTCTTGCAATGAGATAGCGCGTATTACATCTTAAATCACACGCATGTTTGTTTGGATGATAACGCCATACGCAAATAGCAAGCTTTAGCAATAACTTCTTTATTAGAAATCGAATTTCCATTCAGGATGTTTTCGTTTACGTACTTCGCTTTTCAATACAGAATAAATTTCAATATGCCATATCGTTATGCTTCGACAGAACGCACGGGTTTGTATCCCGTGCGTTCTGTCGATGTTTTAGCGTACACGGGTGCGAACGGCAGCTATAAACCTTGTTTACTCTGTGCGAGTGTTTAGTACGGATTCGCGATTGTCGTGGGAACCAATCATAATTCTTATACTTAGAAACTCAAGTTAATACGAAGCACTCAATCATACATGTGAATAATTTATGTTTGATTTTCCAATTCTTTATTGAAACCTGATATTGAAACGCGTACAGCTCGCGATTAGAATAGGAATAAATATTTTTAGCATGTTGAGAACATACAGAATATCTATCTTTTTTGATTTCTGTATTATTTCTTCTTCTTTTAAGAAAGAAGAAGATTCCTAAGTCGTTTCTCATTGCAAAAACTCTTAATGATGATTTATGTGAGTTTTATTTACTTCTGTTTACTAAACTAGAATTAAATTCCACAATCATATGATTTAACTATTATTTCTAAGCGATTAAATACTTCAACATATTTGTAAACAATCTTTTGGCACACTGACCTAAAATACAACATAATTATTAGTTAATTCACATGACATCACATCTAATAAGAAACAACCAAGCACACATTAGTGTTGGTTTTAATAGAGCAAACTCATAGTACCTACTTAGCGACTGTAAACATCTCAAGTGAGTTAGTGAACACTGCACAGAACTCGCCAAATTATATATTGGTGTTTCCATACAATATACAACGTGGAAGGGACATATCCGTAATAAATGGAAATACAGACTATACTAGATCATTATGTATATAATAAAAGAACGTTATTATAATGATAATAAAAGGAAGTAAACAAAAACGAAATTCTCGTACAAATTTCCCGGGCGATTTTGAAAAAAAGGTATATGGAAATACCGGTTCTTTTTAATTTTCTACTTTTATTTTAATTTTATATTACTTTAGTGATCTAGTATAGCCCGTGGTTCGATTTATTACGGATATTTCCCTTCCACGTTATATATCTTTAGACTTGTAAAATCGTTTGAAACCTTTATAAAATTTGGCGAATAATGTAGGTAAGAAGTTTCAGAATAGGGGGATTACTCATGCTAACATGTAGAACAATCAGTTGCCAAATTAAAGGCATTGATAGAATATAAAGAAAAAAACAATCACATGTTAAAGCTGTCAGCTGTATATATTTGTAATCTTTCGCAAGTTTAAGCTATATTATAGTGATAACTGATAAGATAAGCAAAGCCTAGTTGACTGTTTTGAACTGTGTCGTTTATTAGTAGTTTTTGGTGTAATACTTCGCTTTTCATTTGGTTGGCTAAGCGTTGCGTGATTACTTTTATTTGGCCACTGAATCACAATGCGGGACACAGACATTGGGTCAATAGAAAGATGTATTTAATGTACCTGTATAGTAATGTGGAGTTATACGATCATATTCATACCTGTCTGGATAAACTGTCTTCGTCGCCCTGAGAACTCCTGCCTGTGTACGTGCCACCGATGCATCTGTAAATGTTTCCATATTTAGTGAGTGCACATCATGCCTCGCTGATAAGCCTCGTCACTCTAAAAGTGAAAACTAAACCACCAACTTTGTTGACTTGAAATGATGGCGTAAGGTCACCATAGCCTTTTATATCATGTATTAAGGGGACGCACCGTGAAAATGGGCATTATCTATTTCTTATTTCTCAGCAAATATCAGAAATTTAGAACTGATACTTGCTAATAGCATACTAGAACGCTTTTCTAGCATAATTGTGGTTGTGGATACACGATTTGTTAATTTTTGTAACACAAACTTGCTCATCAAAAACACCTCTACCAAAACATATATGGTCTAATTTCTCACAAACGAGAGGGACTTCAGCTTTGAAACTTTTTATGCAGATTAGTAATTATGTAATCTTAAAAATTGTGGTACAATTTTTTTTTTGTTGCTTTAGTTTTAATTTTAGAGCCATTTTTCTATAATTGATCAGTTTTGCGTGGCTTAAGATTTCAGTCATTTAAGCCCTTTTGCCTTCCTGAAAAATATTGTACATGCCGTCTCGCTTTTTCGCGAGTGTATTTAAATAAACTGTTCTTGTTGCACAGATTTTTGACAGTTATATATCAAATTGTCAGATGGCCGATGGGCCTCACGAAGCAAGGACGCGTCGCTCTTCACAAAAAAAATGACATTTGATTTCGTAAAATTATTGTCACAGTGTAGAATAATATCACGAGTATACATGGGTCGAACAGTCTGTAAACAAACGTGCGAGCAACTTTCTTACACTGTGTCACTTGTCATAATGTCAAAGGAAGTGTCAAAGCATAGCTTGGCATAGATTGATTACGTGACAGACATGGTCGGAATAGATTTTTTTTATACAAGTAATGTACATACAGTATCGATTAATAATATTTTATTTTTATTTAATTACCAGTTTTGTGGCAATAAATTAATTTTATAATAGCCAAATAAACTTATCTATAGATAATACTCTTCGGATTTATTTACTTTTAGATTTAGAGAAATATACACGTACATATTTTACCACTGACTGACTGGCTGACTGATTGATATGGTTTTTAGGGTTCCGTAGTAAACAAGGAACCCTTATAGTTTCGCCATGTCTGTCTGTCTGTCTATCTGTCTGTCTGTCCGTCTGCGGTCCTACTCAGAAACTATAAGTACTAGAAAGCTGTAATTTGGCATGGATATGTATATTAATCATGGCAAAAAAGTCGGAAAATAAGATATGGGAATATTTTTTTTTATGGTAGCTGCCATACTAGTAAAGAGGAAGTCAATATTTTTATTTCACTACAAACACATTGTGTGGGGTATCGTTGAATAGGTCTTTCAAAAATATTATGAGCTTGGAAACACCATTTTTCGATTTAGGGATCCGTGTCTGAAATATTTAGCTTTAAAGTGATTTTTTTTGTTAAAGCCACGTGTCTATCTGCTAAACGGTTATATATATACACGTGAAAAAAATCACGGCGATAGCATATATAATGTAGTTTAAAGGAAAACTATCAGAGCCAAGTAGGGTAAACAAATTAAAAAGTTAAAGGCATTCAACTTATAAAATGTAGTCAAAAAGGAAAATTTTATACAAATTTAATAGATATACTTAGACGTTTAAGACGTTTTTAGTGGCATGAACTTAAAGTTGGCATTTAAAACTACGGAACCCAACATTGCGCGTGGCCCGACACACACTTTGCTAATTATTTGATCTGCACTGTAGTGATAGGTGTAATGAAGGACTTGCTTGGTGGGGGAGCAGACAGGGGGGGCTTTCTGCTTAACCCTCCAAACAAGCAACCAAGTGAAGGCAGAGGTTACCTACGAGGCCGTAGGCCGTTTTTTGAATGTTATTTTAATATCATTATAATATAGTGATCTAGTACAGCCTGTGGTTCGATTTATTACGGGTATGTCCCTTCTATGTTGTATATTAATTATTTTTTCAACATATTGCTCGTAAAGTGGATCTCATTGAATTTCATCGGCTTTAGACATATATAAAGTAGCACATAAAACACGCTTGCGTTATAAACGCAAATAGTGAAGTTATATTATGCAACAGCAATATTTTAACTTTTTTTTCGAATTCCGAACTCGCTCACTGCCTTGTGGCACCAGCTAGTAATAGTTGGCTAGCCGCGCTGATTTTGATAAGTATTACGGTGGGAAAGCAGCCGTGTGCATCACAGTTTTATGGTTGAGTTTATTTAACCGCTCCTTTACCGCCAATACCAGACACAATAGTAAGACAATGAACGTGGACATTTATTAATATCGTGCGGGTCTTTACCGGTTAAAATAAAAATCAGTTTAGATATACGTGTGTTGAAAAACTTCGTGCTATATACGTGCGTATATTGGTTAAACACTCGGCACTATCACGCCCTCGCTTTCGGCTCGCGCAAGAAAATTCCGCCTCGTGTGTTATAACCACTATAGCGCACAAATATGGTAATATACACAACTATTTTTCAATTTAAAAAATATTACTTATTTTAATATAAAGAATTGAATGATGCAGCTCCTTTTATAAAGTTACGTATGTACCCCTTACTTATTTTGTACAACACGCTGACTTTTCATTGGTTTTGGAAAAAAAATCGTATTGTGAATAAACTCCTTTATCTATATACGTAATCCAAATTTGTGTATGACATAAGATAAACAAATCGAGACTACGTAGTTATGTCCGACCAAAACTACCGCATGACCTCGATGAACTCCGGCCGGCTGGACGGAGGCGGTGCCTGGCGGTAATACTAATTGATCTCACGATTTTACTTTGTTTTTGAATTTTTATTTTGACTAGCTAATTAAATTTTACTAACGATCTTTATTAAGTGGCCCTTGGTCCAAAAAACAATGAGAAATTACCGTGTATATTTTAAAATTTAAATAAATTATTTCTGTTTTATCTAAAGGCTGACCGGTAGACAATGCGTTAGCATTAAGTCCACCTTTTTTTACCATTATGGTCATTTAAGATTTAATAAATAAATAAATTTACATGTCAGTTGCTGTAGTAAGCCATAATTTATAAATATCATAGCTGCTGACTTAGCTTTTATATTTAACGAATGTATTTGTGAAGGCATATTTCCTAACCTAATGAAATGTAGTAAACTAATACCCTTATTTAAAAAAGGAGAAAAAACAGTCCCTGGCAACTACAGACCGATATCTATCCTGCCAGTTTTGAGTAAGGTGTTTGAAAAGATAATGCTTAATCAAATGCTGCTTCACTTCAAAACCTACAACCTGTTCCATAGCCAACAATTCGGTTTTACTGGCGGGAAATCGACCACCGATGCGGGAGTGGCACTCGTTACACATATATACGATGCATGGGAGAACAAAAATGATAGAATTGGATCATTATGTGATCTCTCCAAAGCATTTGATTACGTAGATCATCCGACACTTTTGCTTAATTTTCGTCAATACGGTTTTGATGATAATTCAATTAAACTAATAGAATCTTATTTAACAGATAGGCATCAAACTGTTGATTTAAATGGCATAAAATCGCACGGATCCAATGTTGAAATAGGCGTACCGCAAGGTTCAATTCTTGGACCTTTCCCTTTCTTGGTTTATGTCAATGACTTGCCTTATATGATTGATAAACAGGCTGGCATAGTGCTATTTGCTGATGACACCTCACTTATATTTAAAATAGATCGACATAGCACAAACGCTTGCGCAGTGAACAGCACCTTGTCTTCCATTTCTGATTGGTTTTCTGCCAATGCTAAATGCGAAAAAGACCCAATGCATTCGATTTTCTCTTCCAAATATGAGACAGGCCTGCGTTGACATAATGCTAGATGGTGAAAAACTCGATCTTGTTGAAAGTACTTCCTTCTTAGGAATTACAATAGATTCAAAACTTCAATGGAGTGCTCATATAACTAAACTTTCGAACATTTTAGACTTCCCTCCAGAATGTTAGTCATTGCTCAGATTCTGGTTCATTGAACTAGTAGGCTTGATAAGTCTCAGTTTCAAAAACACAACGTAACTAATAGATTACGTGACATGACCTTTTTCAATTCTTTACAAAAACATAACATGTTACACAAAAAGTTAACATACTTTTCATTACGTCATGGTTTTCATACTGTAACCTCTATATATTTTTAACTCTATCTGCACTGCATTTAGACATTACTACAAACCTAGCGGAAAAAAACGGACAACTTTTGAATCAATTTTGACAGATTTTGAAAAATAAAAACGTAGAGCCAAGCCTTAAGGGCGATGGAAATTTAATTAAGAAGGGATGGGTTCGAATTAAGAAGGAATGGGTTTTAAAGAAATAAAGACGGCGTAATTCAATTTTTATACGTATTATAATTTAAAACGGTCAATACCTATTCTTATTTGGATTATCCAAAGAAGTTTAAACCAATGTTTTTCCTTAAACCGTCCCTACTCTGAAAGTAACTCTAATCAAAATTCAAAAACAGTAAACCGATTTTTCACTCGTGTCAAATCTTGGGCTACTATAGAGCACTGAGCGATATTCACTCTACAAGGCCTATATAACATACCTGACAAGATGAGCCAGTATGGCCTTCACCCATCTGATCTTGCCGCTATTTAACAACTCCATTAGCTGTTTGGGATGGTATTGAGGTAGTACTGGACATGCCATTTGTGATGCTTCGAACAGGCCGTAGTCGGGCATGTAATCTAAAAGTGGCTGTAAATACAAAGCATGTTTCACGAAATATTTTCATAAATTACCGTTGAAATATGATTACAAAGTATAATTGTAAAAAGTTAATTTAGGTCGTAGTTAGGGTTTGATAAGCCTCGACAATTTCAAAGTCTCGGGACCCGGGACTACTAAATTAACAATAAGTCCAGGGGCTTCGAGACATGAGACGTTCCGGGACCCAAACTTTAGCTTTGGGAAGTCACTGCGACTAGAGTTTGGGTTTTTGAAACCTCGGCGGTTTCAAAAACCCAAACTCTAGTCGCAGTGAACTCGTCAGTATTCTAAAATCTGTGTACATAGTACCCAATACTCAAAATGTAGATAAAATATCTCAATATATGGTAATAGTAACATTTCATACCTGTGGTTGATCGGGTTGCGACTTATTTCTTCTCATTGCATTTCGCTCTAACAGTTGCAAGTTAATCGACGAAACGCGTTGTAAATGCGGCGCGGATATCCGCAGGTCCGAGTCGCGGAGTGCTCGAGATTCTCCTCCTTCGTCTACCTCCTACAAAGACAGAATGGTATGTTCACGATATCGTTATACATGCTTATAACATAGTCAAAAAGATTCAGCCAGACCTGCATCCTCTGAATCTCAGGAGAGGTACTTTGGGTAATTACATGGCATACTTGTTGTAGAATTTTAAGTAGGTGATAATTTTTATGCATCTATCGAATCTTTTTAAAAGGGGTCCAAGTCCGATTTACATGTTTCTGAATGAATTTTGTTCGAGTTTTTTTTTTATGGGGACCTCTATAAGCCGAATGTCTAGAAACATACCTGTCCGGATATGTATCCTTGCGAAGCGTTAGCATTCTCCGGCTTCCATTGTGAATACACGTGCATCTCAGAGTCCATTCCGACCACTAATATCCCGTCGCGCACCCACGAGATCTGCATTGGCAACGGCGGCAGACCGTCAGCGGTTTTCAATTCTATCCGACGCAGCTGCATCCACCGGATCTCTTCCACGAACAGGGGCGCGGCCAGCGATGACGCCTTGCGGAGGATCGGCCGGTTGTTGTTTATGGATTCTTTCATGGCCTAAGGATTGAAGAAATAAGATTTTTTTTATTGAAGTCGGGTCGTCGTTCCTGTCTCACGCCCTGAAGATGATCGTCTATATTACGTGAGTGAACATATTACTAGTACTTAGATGGGATACAGTTAAGTTAGGCCTATGGCAACATGAACACACGTGAGAGTCGAGCAGCCTTACTCACAAACCGTGCGTGCAACAGAGATGGACTGATTCCATCGCGCATCGTCCATCTACACAACCATCATCACAACCTATGTGTAGTTTACAAATATAATGATACTCGTAATTTAGTGTATAGTCTATTCGTTTGACTGGCTGGTATGCCGTCGGCGCGCCGAAAAAGGCACACCAAAGTTTTCAAAGGTGGCATGCCGACGCATGCACATCATTTCAACAAATGAACAATTTGATATAATATTACTCGTTGTTACTTGCTAACCTACCTTCAAGTTAGCCTGAGCGAGATCACTAGAGACAGGCGTAAATAACAGCACTCTGGACCCGACAGCCACCGTCAAGATGTGACTTCCATCTTCTTTGGACACCCAGTCAAGTTGCACCAAATGTTTCTGTGTCAAAGGACACGTGTTCCCGTTCTCCATGATGCTTCTGCGGAGGGACTGCAGCGTGCTGAAGGACGGCACCGCGAGCAGGCCGGCAGATTTTCCCGTGTCACCTTCGCCGTTGCGGTTGTTGCCGCGCTCTTCCGAAGAAAGGGTTTGGAGGACCTGTTGAGGAAACTAATATTGGAGACGAAAGCTGGCACAAAATTGTATGGTAATTAGTGCTACGGATAAGAAATTAGGGCTATAGAAACATGACGAAACAAAGATTACAAGCTCTTTATTATTACAAGCTTTTATTTATCTGTATGTTTGTAAGTAATGCAATGTAAGCTCAAACGATTGAGTCATACGAACATATGTACTTAAATCGGATGATAATATAAAGATGTCATAAGGTTGGTCTGATGATGAAGTTAGGAGTAGTATATAGCATATATTATCGCCTGCAAAAGTCTAGCACATCTCTTTACGATTGTCCAGATTTGACAGTGTGTATTGATTTTCGCTTTATGGTTTACTGGGCTAACACTGACCTGCGTCAACCTCGCCTTCTTCTGTATGAAGGACGTGTCGTTGAGGTACGACAGGTCAATCTGCGTGTCGGTGCAGACGCCCACCCTTGGCAGGCTGACGTTCCGCAGCGGGATGGTGTCCTCCAGCAGCCACTCGGCGCCGCCCGTGCTCTCGCACTCGTACACGCACACGCACAGGTTCACGAAGCGGGCGTCCGACGTGCTCGCGGTGCTGCCTTTGGGCCGCGTGAACGATTTGCCGCATTTGTACGCGCACGCGATGCGGCCGGAGTATGCCGCGCTTATGTGTAGTGGTTGACCTACAGAGAAAGAAATTTCTACTTTATAAATAACCCAAAATTTGCGCATTAAATTTTTTTCATAATATATTGTAAATACTAACTCATTTATTTATGAAAAAATACAAAAGTTTGCTAAAGCTATTTTAGTGAAAATAAAATTTGTCCCTATCACTCTTTTTAATGTTTGATTGTAAGAACAAGACAAAACATATTCCGTCTTATTATAAAACGCAGACTAACTTTGTTACTAGGTTTAAACCATCATCCGACCAAATCAAGTTGACATCTAGTAATATGCCAATATCTCATCTGACAATGTCAACTTGATTTGATCGGCTAATGGGGCTAATGGTTTAAACCAAGTAACAAAGTTAGTTCTCGTTATATAATACGACGGATTTTAACTAAAATAGGTTTAAATGACAGTTGGTATTTTTTGTGAATATGAGGGGGAATTAATAATATATAATTTAAAATGTGAAATAAAAAATGTATGCCTACCTGGAGTGTCTATGGTGGATTCTTGGTCTTTGTTCATCATTTCCCACTCTTTCCAAGTATACTCAAATTCTTCATTATCTGTCTTCGTAACGTTGCATTTCCAAAACCTGAAAAACAAATGTTAGTAAGTAAAAGGCAATAAGACTACCAAACCTATTCATACTCGTCAAATTCGAGAAAAAATTACCACAAATACATTTTTTAGGTATTTTGGAGGATATTTTGTGTCCCGTCTAACAAATCGGACATAGTACTATCACTACATAGTCATCTTTAGTGAAATTCTTAAAACTTTAGAATATGAAGTGTAGGATCTGACCGTAACGTGTTGTCGGTGCAAGCAGTGGCCATGATGTAGGGGGCGAGGCAGGCGGGGTAAATGGACGCGGAGCTGAGGTGGCCGGCGGCCGGCGTCGCGTGGATCACGTCCACGCCGTCCGGCAACGACAGCGGACACTCGCACACCTAACGACAATCATTTTCCAAAACTTAAACCAACTTCAACATTACACAACAGACTTTTAACACATTGCAGGACACTCAGCCAGGCACAATAAGAAAAAACATGCATAGCCGTAAACAGGGCCGGATTTAGAGGTCGAGAGGCTTCGGGGCAACAAAGGAGTGGAGGCCCCCTGGCCCCAAATTATATTCCAAATAAAGTGGACAATTTTTTTCAGTTGAGTTTTTCAGTAAATAATTTATTGTGGAACCAAGTATAGATTATTTTATTATTTAACAAACATATAAATATAATCGGAAACGAGAAATATCTGAAATTAAATTTTAGCGTTAACGAATGGAATCTTCCGAGCTTTTTTCGTCAAAAAATCGTTTTTTGAAGTTTCCATTGTGGGGGCCCCGGGGCTGTAGCCCCGGTTGCCCCCCCCCTAAATCCGGCCCTGCGTAAATGTCCTGGAATGAGTATAAAATTGACAGGCAAGTATACCATTTTTAATAATAAAAAAATAAAAAAATATAAAAATAAATGCATGTATGCATTCGAATTGATAACCTCCTCCTTTTTGGAAATGGTTAATGAGAAACACTCACACACGAATGCAATATGCGGCCCATCTCAGTCACAAGCTGTACTTGGTAAAATACCTTGTGGCTTGCGACATAGAATACTTACTCCCACTACACTCCATTTCCTTCTGTCGATGTCGTAAGGGACGACTAAAGGACAAAGCACACATCTCGTGCTACAACTGCATTCTCATAGACCCTTGGGAATGCAGTTGTCAGGCAGGCGGCCGGCGTAAAACTTTTTTCTCAATTTTGCTTTTGCATGGTCTTCGTCATCCTTGGCTGAGCAATAACATGTATATTATCTTTCGACCCAAAAGAGCACAACCGAGGATGCGAGGCGGAAACACGCTTAGATGAAGAAGTAGTCCATGGTAGAGACTAAAGAGTTGGTTGAGTATTTCGCGGGTTATCCCATTTCACTTGTATAAATGGTTCAAATCAAGGTGGATCGATACTTCACATATTGTACGCATTATGCAGCGCACAATCTTAGTAATTCTGACAAAATAATTTGTCTAAACTTGCAAGAAATTTGCTATGACAAACAGTCACTGAAGATTTTCAAGTAACGAGAATAACTTTGAACTAGCAAATGAATAACCTTTTTTGTAGATATGGCTAGATAAGCGTGCGCTGGAGGCGGTGGAGCCGTTCGATCCTGATCTATCGATATGGAGTTTTTGCGCGATTCGGACCCTTCCTCCTCTTGTACTAAAGCACTGTCTGGCACGTACATCATGCTATTCGTTAGGTCGTCTGCAATAGAAAAAAAAAAACAAGGTAAAATCCCCAAAAAAAGGTGACAGAGAAAAGATAAATCTTCTTCTTTAAAAATCTCAGATATACATGAGACCTTTATTCTTTTTTTATAGCTCAAGGTTTGAAAGCATACAATTTTACATATTTCTTATCCAGACCACTTTTGGACCCAGGGATTCGTAATCCGCTATTTTCCAATAACTCAAATCAGATACTTTTTTGTAATCTAAAAACAAACATTTTCAATGGTATTTGTATGAAAAACAGGCAGATGACGTTAGTTTCTTTGAGTCAAATAGCGCTCTTTATATCAGTTTTTCTGCAGTTATAAATCTAAAATCACATTGATGAAAATGAATATGATCATTAAGTGACATTATTTTGTGACGTTTTATTTTCTTAACAGTTCCAAATATATTATTTTTGACCCAGGAAAGTACCCAATTTTAAGTGCCTTTTTAGAAAGTAAACAAATACAAGAGTTACCTACCATTAGGGTCGGCTTGTGAAGACACGGTCAGCCTCCACATATGCACAGTAGAACCTCCGTCAGTGCGCTCTAGCACGACAATGTAGAAAGGCTCATTGAACACGGCTGCTTTGCGAAGATCCACTATAGCTTCCAGACCAGCTTCTGTGATGGTGTTCACGTCGGAATTCTCTCCACTGGGGTTTGTGTTTGACGTGTCGGCTGATGTGCGTTCACCTGCACAGAAAATCATAAGATTAATTTTGACCTCTGAAATCAAACCACTATTTAATTAAAAAAAGAAACAAAAACCTAACTTAATAAAATATATAAAACTGAAAGATACCATTTAGATTAGTGCCAAAACTATTTAGAATATTAGGGTTCCGTACCCAAAGGGTGAAAACGTGACCCTATTGCTAAGACTCTACTGTCTGTCGGTCACCAGGCTGTATCTCATGAACCGTGATAGCTAGACAGTTACAGATACTAAAAAGAAGAACAAGAAATATTTAAATGGGGCTCCCATACAACAAACGTGATTTTTCATAGATAATGGTACAAAACCATTAGTGCGCGAGTCCGACTCGCACTTGGCCGATTTTTTACACCAAAACATCTTTCTAAAGACATAAGGGGTTATTGGTTAGTATAATATCCCATAACACAAGTCTCAAACTTTCTTTGGGGCTAGCTCAATCAGTGTAATTTGTCCCTATATATTTATTTATTGAGACGAATCTAAAATCCTTCCAGCCGTTTGGAAGATAAAATCATACAAAATACACGCAAACAACATTTAATAACCCTTAATATAGTCTGGTCTATAAAGTATGCATACACCCGAAATATCATTATGCAGCGTATCAAGATGTCAAGAAGTTGGCGGAAACAGAATAAAATGGAAGAAACTCAACCAACAAGAGCTTCTTATTATTAAAGAGCTAAACTCTTGTCTGTGGAGCCACCAATGCCTTCCATCTCTCTGTCCAAAGTCAACTACATCTTTGTAGGATTAAACATTGACTTGATCTTTAAGCTGTTTTATAAAATTATCTCTAGGTCCTTTGCCTCTACTACCTTAAATTTTTCCCTCCAATATTACTTTAAAAAAATAATCATGTCTAATATGTGTCCTAACATTTTCCCTCTCTTAAATTATGATGATAAATATAGTCGGGTAAAATAGAGAAAAAAGAGATAGAAATAAAAAAAGAAAGAGAGAGCATATTGACCGGTGATGAGCTGCTCTTGGAAGACGTGCAGCATCTGCGTGTTGTGCCAGTCGTGCGTGGCGTCCGCGATGGCGTGCAGCTGGATGATGGCGCCGGGCCGCGCCGTGGACTGCTGCGACACCAGCGTGATGCGGTCGTGCAGCGGCACGCCGCCGCCCTCTTCCAGCGTCGAGTCGGACGACATCGACATCGTGTCGTTTTGCTGCTACGGTCAAAATAGTGTCACGTTATGTTCTTGTCCATCACAGTGTGGTTTTACAGTGCCGCTTTGTACGCGCGGTTGGTAAGCGTCGAGGGTCATGAGCTTTGAGCTGTGTCTTGTCCCATTCGCTCTTTTCAATATTTGACAGTGAAAGAAAGACAAAACATATTTTAAATAAACAAACGTTTGCTAAACGCAAACTTTTGTTTTTATGAATAACGGTAATAGTAAACAGCAATTTTTGTTTTTGTTTGTGTCTTGCTTACCAGCCGCACGGGCGGTAAACGACTTTACGACGTTTTAATTCTCTGAACAAAGAAAAGTATTATGCTCTTAGTTAAAAAAATAAAATACTCGAGTATGAAATCAAAATCAAAATTTTCATAAATTTACTTTACAACTACAGCATCAGAGCGACTTACGGAAGTGTGGAAATTCGAACAACTAATCAAAATTGCCTTTTTATGACATACCAAAACGTCTTTATGCCGTCTCTCAGATGTCGCTATTTCAGCTAGAAGCGTCCGCGCATCGATGACTGCCTGGAATACTCGCAAGCTTTCGCCATCACTGGCTACGAAACACGCCGACGGCGAGTTTGATAAATTGCCGAGGGTTGTGCTGCAAAATATACATACATATAAGTATACCATCCCAGAAAAAGCATACAATGATAAGTCTAGAGCGTCGCTCGCAACTACGACAATATCTTTCCGCTAACGAGAACGCAAAATTATTAGGTACAAAGTAGGTATTCTGAAGTAGGCACGATTTTGTCGGCGAAACGAGCCCGTGAATTTATTAGTGCTTTCATTTTATAATCACATTTGCCTTACCTAGGTAATAAAGTAGGCAGCCAAGCGACGTTACTGAAGGCGGACAGATGCGGCGAGTTGACCCGTGCCAGCTCGGAGACGCCGCCCGACTTGCCGAGCGGCCCGACGCATTCTACGCGCCACATTATCAGTTCTGAACATAGTCCTCCCGCCGCGGTGTCTTCCACTTGGTTCGCGTCTCGAGAACTATCTGTTAAGAAAAAAAGATTTAGTGTTACCTACTGCCTGTTAGTTTTACATGACTTTTGTAGTTGAGGGAGCGGTGGGTGGATCTTACTCTAATGTTGCCAAATATGTAGATATTCATTGAACAATGTCAGTAACATTATTGCCCAATGAGGGTGGAACTCTTAATAGCTTTTCAATATGTACAATAAACAAAGTAACTAATAGATCATTGTATTATGTGTTGGTATCCATAGCTTTTCTTTAAAAATAAATTAATTGACGTGTAAAAGTGCCTGTAAAGGGCTACTTACTGAATAAACATTTGAATTTCACCTGCGCGTATCGTTAGTACCGTTTTAGACGTAAGAAATTCATTTCTGGTAAGTGACTAGAAACAAAAGTGTCGAACCACACGCAACGAATGATGAACGACGCATATCGCGTTAAGTGCCCATGGCCATACTGTGTTTGACAGAGTTTCTACCCTCCATTCACACCACGCGCAAGTTATGCGGATATAAATTCTATGAACGACACAATCGCGCATCGCGCATGATACGCTGCGTCGTTCGAAACTAAATCTATAAAAAATACGTGATATTTGTATTTACCGGAAATATTATGATGGCTAGTTGTGAGTAGTAGAGGTAATACTGGATGGCATGTGATGTCGTTCACCCTAAACCTATGGCCGGACGCTCTTGAAGCATGGCCTATTGATAGCACCTGCAAACCATAATAAATAAGCATTACATACATACATACTATCACGTCTTTATCCCTAATGGGGCAGACAGAGCATTTTGGGTCTTGCGGTTCTATGCAGAGCCCAGGGCCGCAAGACCCAAAATCCACTTTTAGCGTCATGGTGGGCGAGAAGATGGAAAAGCAATCAATACAGTGATGGGTTGCTAGCCGCATCGCCTATTAACATGATTTGCATTTTTGCCCATTCCCTCGATCGGCTTTTACGATCTGCGTGGGAAGAGAAGCAGCTGGTACATTCTAAGTTTTTTTTATTTCTCCCAGACCAGCATGGGAGATAAGCATTAAATTCATGAAATTCGTCATAATGACGAAAGGCTTCGTTTACGTTGCTTTATACATTTTTTTATTTGAACAATTAAAATTTAAATAGGTATAAGTGTGTAAATAAATCAATATTGGCTAGTATAAGAATTTTATGAATAATTGTGAGAATCACAATGAAAGCAAATATAAAGATATTTTACTCTTTATTTATTGAATTAGTTATGAGAATTACTTAAAAATAAATCATTTTACAGTTTTAAACCGCAGTTTCTACGAAAACGACCACGGCCATAAACAACACCGTTTTATTTTCGACTTATTATTGTTACAATACTAATGCAACAACTTTTTCACAAATTTTCATTTTTGAGTTCAAGCTAAAAGAAACTAGCCTCCAAATCAGCCGTACCTGTGAGAACTTGGACTTGTCATCGAACGTCAACTGCCACAGGTTGAGCGTGCCGTTGGTGTGGTTGGTGACCATGGAGATGACGGGCGCAGAGTCCAGCACGTCGCCCTCCTGCTGCTCGCCCTCGTCGCCGGCCACGCTCATCTTCCTTTGCATTTCGTTGTTGTTCTCTTCCCGACCTTTTTGTAATACTAAATCACTAAGCTTTCAACGGATATGTGGATACGATTATAAAGGCTAATTTCAGGGCTATGCGGGAGATACAAGGAGTGGAGATACTCGTGTGGCGCCAGAACCTCGTTTCACAGCGACGCGGACCAGTGGCGGATTTAACAGCAGGCTGAGTAGGCTGTAGCCTAGGGCGGCAATATTGAATATTTCCCACCCCTACCCTCCGCGCACCACCGCTACCCTGAATAGGGCCGGCATAATCAAGGTTTTATTTTAATTAATTAGGGCGGCGGACTGATACGTACCAATTTCCACTTCTTCGCCACAGAAAAAGCTGCTCATAAAGGATCCGAAAAAGGATGAGCAGGGGCGGTAAAATATAATTAGCCTACTGGCGGCAAATGTGTAAATCCGCCTCTGACGCGGACCGTTACGTACGAAACACGCTCCGGTAGAGCCCGTACAATGCCAACCGCTCCATCGTACTGAACTCTAGTTCCATAGCACTGCAGGGGCTACCCGTACGGGTCCCTCGTATTACGATCGAACCGTACAGATCTCCCGCATAGCTGTAAAACCAGCTTAAGCATTCAGCAGCACTAAAACTATTAATAAATAAGAAAATAGTACAGACGCAAGTGGGATTTATGAACTGACGCAAGTTGATGTGTGTAAGGAGGAATAAAGACGTAAGAAATTTGAACGTACAAGAATGGTCTACGAAAAATGTGCTACTGGTATTTTTGTGCACTGCTGCATGTTTTATTTTCTTATTTTATAAAAGGACGTACGACAGATTCAAATAAATAAAGGTCGCGTAATACAGTGTGAACTGTAAGAAAGCGCAACGCACTGAATGTATTTCCAGTTTCTAATGTTCACTGTCACTATTCAGTATTACAAGCGAAACAAAGCGAATTATTATAATATGTTTTACTCAATTTTTTAAATACACAAAATAATATGTTTACTAATTTTTTTTTAATACACAAAATAATAGCAGTCTGTTAAAAACGCAGCAAATAAAAATATATATCTAATTAATTTAAAACACCATCCTAAGATTTTACGTTCTTTGGGTAGGCATAAAGTTTAATAGAAAATTGAGCCAATATATTAACTATATAATTTAAAAAATGTACAGCTTTTATAGTAAACCAGATTATTTGCATAGAGAAAGCATATTTTTTTTAAATACGTAAAGAATATACGTTTGCGAATATATGACGCAAATGTTTATAAAGTGTGCGATTTTTTAACAAACGTGAATAACTTATATGCTAATGAGTATTTTATGCATATCATTATACTGATAAAAAGAGGGTGTGTGTAATATCAATGTGAGAAAAGGGTAAAAATCCAAATGGTATCTTGCAAGTGTAGAAAATATTATAAAGTAGTAAATAGAGTTATAACATCAGTAACAGTTGTAGATAAGATATTGGATACAAATACAAAAGTTTACGAAACATACAATAAGTGCAAGATGAAAACCTTGTTTAAATGGTAAAAATATTACAACATCGATAGCAATCATATTTGTTTTATCAATCCATTTTATATTAGTTATGGCTATGTTATGTGTACAAAAAAGATTGGTTATGGGGTACCACATGGCAAAACAAAAACACGTACCTCGTCTTCTGTGCCTGTGAGAAACTAGAAAGTGACGACCTTATATAAGTTTTCTTAAAGTAAATCGTAGCTTATCTAAATGTAGAGTACCTATAGTGTCATCTGTTGGATAGTTTTGTGTAATATATATTATCATTTTTACATCTACATCACTATGAAATCCTGTCTGCTCAGGTTAATGGGATTCTTATGTGTTTTTTTTTTTTCACATAATACATTTTTGAAAGCCTATAATATTCATAAAAATTAACAACCGTTTGGTAGACCTATTTTAGTTGAAAACGTGTTTTGTCTCTTTCACTCTTTTCAATATTTGACTTTGAAAGATCGAGACAAAACATATTTTAACTTAAACAGATTTAGCAAACATTTGTAATTTTTTGGACATGAATAAGGTGCTTAGTAAATACATAGAGCATTTTCAAAATGCTATCTTCTATTACCATCAGTGTAAACAACATTAATAGTACATTATGGTACTAGTGTGTAACATTGGTGATTACCGCCGCGGCGCCATTGAGACCCGAGCCGTAGGCGAGGGTCTTAAGAGAGCCAAGGACGGTAATCATCAATACACACGTGTATCATACGACGTTTTTCAACACACTTGTGAATAAAATAACAATAAAAACTCATTTTATTTAGTAGATAAAAAGTTTATTTAGAGAAACAATTAGTAAATATGAAGTTAGTAAAATTATAATTAACTGTTTTTGATGACATAGCGGTCTCAACAGATAGATTATTTATTGAAATACTTCATGTTCTATTGTAATTTGACATGGCTCATTATTCGCGTAGGTAGGTGAAATCCAATCATTGTATGTACTTGGTGTTTCGTCAGTAGGAATCTTTTATAAATTTTTTAATATCGTCCGACGATTAAACCTTTGATTTCTTGCTTCTAAATCCATCGGATATTCTCTTTAGATAAGCTTACAAATTAGAGTATGTTTTTAAGTCCACTCCATTCTTTGTTCGGACTGTACTTTTTAACATTGAGTATAAACACCACAAAGAGCTAGGTTTATACTTAGAAGATAATTCTTTAAAGTACGCCATGAACACATTTTCTGAAAAAGAATGCGTATTCTTGCTGTTTTGCCATTTTATGAAATTTAGAAAAAGTACGCTTATATATATTTTTCCTTGGAATTTTCAGGTAATAAACTTTCTACAACGTTAAGGGCTACACATCTTATATCGGGCGGTGTACAACATAAATCATTTTCTTCGTAACTAGTACTTGTAGACATTTTAATTAATAAATAACTATAATTTCAACAGTGAAAACGAGTTGTAAAAAATGTTTCGGGCGGGAACAATTAATCAGTTTTCCTATGCGCGCGCATTGCGATCGGCCACAGACTAAAGAGATAAGTTTTTTTTTTCGCGCATAAGATTTGCGCCTATTCTGCCACGTACAAAATGGGGAATTTAAAGTTTTCTTTTATTACAGAGAAAACAAAAGTTATACTTGAGTGAAAGTTTTATTTATTAAACACGTACGAGTTAAAATTATCTATTTAAATAAGAAGTTGCATGAAATAAGCAAGCAAAAGGAACATTAATTTGTTTTTTCTATTGAACACGATCTTTTTTTCGAATAAAAACTTTTTTAATAAGAACAAAGCAACTCAACGCAAGTACATACAATTCCATGAACTCAACCAATAAAATAAAAAAAAATCTATAACTCACTAGTGAGTTATAGCAATGAAAAAGTCACAGTTTGATTATGGGTGTCATTATGTGCTTAATTGCGGTGACCATAGAGCCACTTTATGAGCAAGTGTGTTGAAAAGTAATAAATTAAACAATATAAGAAAAATATCACGGCAAAAATTCGTAACAATCAATAAAAGAAAAATGTACTAACCGTTTGGTTGTGTCTCCTTCTGCTCTTCGCCTTGAGGCCACTCGGTATCTTCTTTTTCTTCTTGGACACTGGCTAATGGCGTTGTGACTGTTTCAGGTTGTTGTTGCCCAGCTATTGAAACAAAGTATTTTGATTATTCTTCATTTTATTATTCGCTAATTATTACGAAAAAAATTGCATTAAACTTAAATGTGTCGTTCTAAAATTGTTTTAAGACATTCTGCTCTTTCTTCCCTCTATTTCTTTATCTCTTACTTACACAAAGTTACATTCATAAAATCATTATTAAATACGACGGTGCTCTATGGTTCAAAGATACACGATTTTTTATTATAAAAGACCTAAGTTCGTGTCGTGAATAAACCCATGCCACAGAATTAATAATAGTATTACATACAGAACGGAAACTCGCACCCTCCCCCGCAATCTGGCGTCCCCGCAACTCCTCCCCCGTTATTGTGAGATGAAGGAGGACGTAAACCAGGGTTATTGCTAGTCGCACCTTGACGTTACGCGAGTCACTTGTGGTTGGGATTATTGAACCATAATGGTGAGAAACTGCGCATATTTTGGTTGTTTTTCTACGGGAAACAACAAAGAGAGAACATTTCACAGATTTCCGAGTGATGAAAACAGGTAAGCAAAGCAACAATATAAATTCACATTATTATGTAGGTAAGTACTAGTTACGTACATTTTTATTTACCTTTTCTGCGATCTTGTGGTTAAATGGGAGCAAAACAATGATGATCAAAAAGAGATTTGCCATCTGCCTATCAATATAATCTGCCTTTATGGAATAAATATTAGTGAATTTAATGTAATAATAACAATCATAAGATTTCATAAGATACGGACGCGCACAACATATAACATTGTCGCGGCGTCTTTTACAATACTTAAATATATTTTTTTATCGAAAACTTTCTTTGCTATGGTTTTCATTTTTAACCCCCGATAAAAAAGAGGGGTGGTATGCGTTTAGTCTGTTTGTTGGTTTGTCGGTCTGTCTGTCCGTGACATTGTAGCGCCCGTATGAATGGACCGATTTCAATGTGGTTTTTTTACGTGAAAGCACTTCCCTTGCGATGGTTCTTAGCCATGTTTGATGAAAATCGATTCAGTCGTTTAAAATTTCTGGGGTGTTACCGTTACAAATTTGGTATTTTGAAATTCACCTGGCAAGTAATAGATAGCGCAACAGTTATCCATTCCAATTAACATCGATTAGAATAGTATGTAGTTCCGCCACTTATCACTAGATGGTGTCGTCGGGTTTTTTTAATTTGCCTAGCAAATCAACTTGTTTAATTTGAATATTTATCGTGTGTGCATGAATGTAATGTACTTGTAGCCATAGGTATATACTGCTGATAATACAGTGTACTGTATTGATACGAAATATAACTTAATTTATTTATTTAGGCAGCTATTGGATTTATGTTTCGATTTTGTTTTATTATAATTGATTTATTATTTTTAAGAAAATGTTTGTAAATGCTTTCAGATGCCAACAATGGATTCAAGCAGCTGGGCGTGATGATCTGCAGTCGAAAAATTATAAAACGTTGAACAAATCTTATCACATATGCGATTTGCATTTTAAGGAGTCTGATCGTTATAAAAGAAGACTTAAATGTAATGCAGTTCCATCTCCAAACTTAAGTATATCTACTATTCGAACAACAGACAATAAATTTTCTCAGACAGACACATTCACACAAGATTTTTCATGTCAAGTTAATTTGGAAATTTCAAGTACACAGCTTCAGGTTAATTCGGACATTTCAAGTACACAATCAACACAAACCGGATCGATTCTCTCTTCGAACTCACCAAGAAAACGAAAACTAAAACAACAATTGCAGATTGAGTGTAAAAAAAGGAAACTATTAGAGAACCAGTCATTGCTAAATTATGGGTAAGTAATATAAGACAGAACAACAATATATATATTATTTTGAATAAATACCAACGAAATGTATAATTTTGGTCGGTATAATTATCAAGAAAGATAAAAATCATAAATCATACTTTTCTAACCCATAAAATCGTTTAAATAATAATTATTTAACCTAACAAACCTTTCGTATACATTTAAAGTCGTATAAAATTCTTGAAATCTATTAACGTTACGTATAATAAACTTTCTGTAGATATATTATTAAGCATAATAATCATTGCGTATATAAATCGATTAGTAGAAGATTCTTTATATATAATCATTATTAGATATAACAAACTTTTGATATAGCGCCTGGCAGTATGTTGCGGATAATTTTATTAAGACAAGCCAATGCAGAAGGGTTGATTATTAATATGTCGCAATCACATAATTTAATTACTGATTACGTATTAACATTAATAGATAATTTCCTTCCTCAAATTTTCGTTTGTTAGCCATAAATAAAAAATAAGTGCAAAACGTTTAAAAGTACGAAATATTGTTATTTATGAACTCTTATAATGTGATACTCTTACAATGAAAATAGACAAATCAATAATAAGTGAAATTAAATCTATATCATACATATAATAAAACAGTAAAAAAGTGTCTGTACATTAGATATATTTCAAAAAAAATATTAGGTCGAAGGAGATATAGTAATGGAGTAAGAATTTAAAAAAAGTCTGTCTGTTTGTCTATGTGTCTGTTTGTCTGTTATTACACGCTAATCTCCGGAAATGCTGGACGAATTCAAATTAAACTTTTTTAGTTATATAGCTGTAAGCCTGGGCAACATACAGGGTATAAATAATTTTGGAAGAACACCTGATGCAGAACTATACTGGTCTAGCTAAACTATAAGAGATATAATAAGCGGCCAAGTGCGAGTCGGAATCGCCCATGAAGGGTTCCGTAGTAGCAAACAACATAATATAACAGTCTTGTAGTATGTTTTTTTTTTAATTTTTATATATTTACTAAATGAAAGGTAAATTGCCGTTTATGATTTATGACGTATTAAAAAAAACTACTTACTAGATATCGTTCAAACCAATTTTCGCTGGTAGTTTTCATAGTAATGAACATCATATATTTTTTTTTAGTTTTATAATTCCCTTATTTTAGAAGTTACGGGGGGGGGGGGGGGGACACACTTTTTTCCACTTTGGAAGTGTCTCCCGCGCAAAGTATTCGATTTAGAAAAAAATGATATTAGAAACCTCAATATCATTTTTGAAGACCTATCCATAGATACCCCACACGTATGGGTTTGACGAAAAATAAATTTTTGAGTTTCAGTTCTAAGTATGGAGAACCCCCAAAATTTATTGTTTTTTTCTATCTTTGTGTCAAAACCTTAATGCAGTTCACATAATACATCTACTTACCAAGTTTCAACAGAATAGGTCTTAAAGTTTCGAAATAAAGTGGCTGTGACATACGGACGGACAGACAGACAGACAGACATGACGAATCTATAAGGGTTCCGTTTTTGCCATTTGGCTACGGAACCCTAAAAATGGTGCCTTAGTAAAAGTTGTTCAGCCTGATGAGCATTTTCAAGAGACATAAAGTCCACGCGAGCGAAGTCGCGGGCTTCGGTTCGTAAAAAATAAGTTAGTTATTTTTTTATTTCTTTCATACCTTGGGCCTGGGGCGAAAAATTTGGTTACACATTCAAAATGCGCACGCATTTTGTATGTGTAACCAAATTTTTAATACCTTGGGGCTTGGGCGGAAAATTTGGTTACACGTACAAAATGCGCGCGCATTTTGTACGTGTAACCAAATTTTTCATACCTTGGGGCTTGGGCGGAAAATTTTGGTTACACATACAAAATGCGCGCGCATTTTGTATGTGTAACCAAATTTTTCATACCTTGAGGCTTGGGTGAAAAATTTGTTTTCATAGCTTGGCTATTGGCAAGATTTGTTTGTTAATAAAAAAATTGGTTAGTTTTTGTAGCCTTTATGTTATGACTTCTTTTTTTACTATTTTCTTGTCAGATTTTTTTACTAATCTAATCGTTTACTGACAAATTTAGATATTTTATTTTTATGTTTGCCCCCACTTTTGGGTATCTTATTCACAGTTTCTTTTATGTTATAAAATATCTTAATGGACATTGCCTACTTCTTTTTTTAAACTTTGCACCTTTATAAACCTATTCTATACCTTGAGTTTTTTTTATAAGAAAATTAAAGTTTATGAGATTTCCCAAATTTGAATTATTTTCGTCTGCCTGTCTATACTTTTTAGATGGTATGGTTTTTAAGTCATATATCTTCTAAACAATATGATTTTGATAGTTATATGTTTTGAATGATATGTCTTTTCAACAATATACATTTTGAATGATATACTTTTTGTCCTGTATACCGCACAAGTTGTATAACAGGTGATGTTTAGTGTACATAAACGTTATATAAATGATTTTATGCTTTTTAAAATGAAAATGTAATGAATATTATAGCTATTAAAAATATATACCTTAATGATTATGTCAAATTAACATTATATCTTATGAACGTTATTAAAATGTAAATATATAAAATGTAATTATATCAAGCAATACGCACCCCTAAATTATATATCGCCAGAATTACGCAAGCTGATTGATATGCAAAATCGATTGAAACGGAATTGGAAGGGGAATAGATATAGCAAAGAGCTAAAGTTATTTGCTATGAATATATACTTTGCTAGCCCTCTAGCTTACAGAGTCTTGGCAAAAACGTTGTGCCTGCCAAGTGAAAGGACTTTGCGGAAAACCAATATATGCATGGGCACAAAACTTCATCCAAATGTACTTAAATGTTTAAATTCCAAAGTGCAAAAAATGAACGATGCTGAAAAATACTGCATCATTTGCGCTGATGAAATTTCATTAAAACGAAATTTACATTATCAGATTAATGAGGATAAAATAATAGGTTTCATGAAATCAATGGTTGTCAAACAACAGAGCCTGCGTCTCAAGCATTTGTCGTGATGGCTAGAGGAGTATTTTCTAACTGGAAACAACAGATAGGTTACAGTCTATTAGCGCAGAGTAAAAATTACAAAGAACTAAACGATTGGCTGGATGACGTTATAACAAAACTGATTGATATAGGTTTTAATGTAGTAGCCTTCGTGAGTGACCAAGGTTCAAACTTTTTAAATTTGGCCAGCGAGCGAGGTGTTTCTGTCGATAAACCCTATTTTTATATTAATAATAGAAAATTATTCTACATTTTTGATGTGCCCCATTTAATTAAATCGCTTCGGAACAACCTCTTAAAAAATGATTTTGAATTCATTTCTGAAGAAACTAAGCTTACCGCTAAATGGGGAGATATAGAAACATTCTACAGTCATGATTCTCAAAGGTCACATCGGCTGGCGCCCAAACTTACAGAGTCCCATATAAATCCGAATAATTTTGAAAAGATGAAGGTCAAAACGGCTACCCAAGTATTTAGCAATACAGTTGCTGCAGGTATGAATATAGAAATTGAAACCGGTAAACTGGAAACGTCGGCAGTGGGCACTGTCACATTAATAGAATTAATAGATAAGGCTTTTGATGTTTTGAATTCGTGCACTGTTAATGACTCCAATAAATACAAAAACGCCTTCGCCTTTCTGCAATACCAAATTGAACTATTGGATAGAGTTGAGTCATTTTTATCAACAGTCACAGTCACAAACAAAGCGAAAAAAAACGTAACCAATTCCATAAAATGCCTTAAAGGCTTAAAAACTTCTGTGCAAAGTATTAAATTACTTGCACAGAAGCTACAAGCAGAAGGTTTTAAGTTCCTCTTTACAAGAAGGCTAAACCAGGACCCGCTCGAAAACTTTTTTGGAGCAGTAAGACAACAAGGTGGAAATTGTCGGGAACCAACCCCAGTTCAATTTTGTAGGGCTTTCCGCAAATTATTTATGGTAAATATTTTAAGAACGTTTGACAGTGCCAACTGTGTAGATGATTTTGATCAACTTTTGCTAAACAGTGATTATATAAGAGAAGATAACAATGATTCCACGCATATTAATGTCGAAAATACAATTCCTATTCCAGCTGCTGATGAGTCTTTGGCTGTTGCAGTAGGAACTGTAGATTATAGATTCGATTTGCCGGAGAAAAACGCATTTGTATATATTTGTGGTTACCTTCTCCGCAAATGTTACGACAATCACAAATGTGATAAAATGTGTGATTTTATTAGAATATCTAAATTACAAGAACAAAGTAAATTTTCGTCAACTTCTTCAGAAAATCTGTTTGTCCGGGAGAAATCTTTTAATGGAAATCCTACTCTTTTGATAACTCCGCCAAAAAATTTTGTTAATTATGTAAAAGAAATGGACAATCGAGTGAAACATTATTTTGAACAGAATATAATTTTCAATGTAGGCAACAAAATTTTAAAAGAATTAAATGATATATCTTTCATTGAGTGTTGCGAATGCTTCCCTAATGAATATTTAAAAAAATTGTTTGTACGTTTTCGGATATTTAATATTATAAAGTTTAATAATAGACGATTTAAAGATAAATCTTTTAAACGAAAATATTTTAGTGTATCTCACATTTGAAAAATGAAAACTAAGAATGTCTTTCGGTTTTTTTTTCTGATTGTATGCAGGTTTCAAATATAACATTTATAATTTGATTGTTATTTAAAAAAAAATATTGCTGAAGGAAAAAGAACATGCAAAGTAATTGATAGATTGGGCAAAACAAACGAAAGTCTGCATTTTAGCGTAGGCAAGAATTCTGTCATGTGTATTAAAGCCAGTTTTCCAGCCGTTTTTGTCTGCAGCTCGCATAATTCCCAACCGATTCTTGTGATTTTTTTTTGTACATTTGATAATTATCAGGAATTTTTAGTCGATTAAGTTTTTCGAAATTTATCAAAATGGCGAAAATATTAGGTTTGAGATCATAAAAAAGAATCAAGTTGCAGCCACTTGGAAAAAAAAAATGCTCTTACACTTTTTTGTTACCCTTATTAAGACGGAACTTTATTGTATAAACAACTTTTTAGCACGATTTTGGTGATATGCAAGTTTCTGTCAGTTAAACTCTGATTAGGTATTGTAGATGTTCTACTTTTCTTTTTATTTTGTTTTGTTCTGTATTTGCTAGTTTATAGTAGATGGAGATGAAAAGTAGAGTGTGCTACTCAAGTACGGTAATATTTTTTTCTCGGGCGATATACATGAACCCCTCGCCTTACTCTGGATTCAAAGTATGTAGCGCCCTCGCGTTAAATATTATTTATTACCTTTACCCTTTGTAGCACAATCTACCATTAAAACCTATACCCACTTTTTTGCTCTGTTTGTATACATATTTAAATGGAAACTTCAAACACTTTTCACAGAAATAAAGTTTGTTGAAATGTGCGTTATGTTATATTCGAACAAAATAAAAGTACTTATGGTAGTTTTTACCACAATTTTATTTTTATGCAAGTGTATAAATACTTAATAATAAATGTATAAATTATGTAGAATTAAGTTTTATTTTTATCCTCTCCCTTAGCATACATAATCGGAGATATTTTAAATATTTTTGTAAAATTCACATAAAGTCATCTAAAAAAGTGTAGATAAATGATTAGGTACCGCAATGCAATGTACGCCGGTCTAAGGTCACATGCTCGACGTGATGCGCGCGCATTACGACGATGGCGCCTACAAACCGGAAAAGTTAAGTAGGCACCTCGCTCGCAGAGAATAACATACCTTGTGGGTGCTAACTTGTTTTTTGCGGATTATAGTGCTAAAATGCCGGCCGCCGGCGCCGCGATGATGTAAACAAACGTTTGTTTATTGTTTTATTGAATTTAATCATATTTACTGTAACGTTTGATGCCGAACATGCAAATTACTAAATTACAAGAGTGTATTTAGTGCGTTATATTATAAATTAGTCAGTAATAAACAGTCAACCAATGGAGAACAGGAGATGGACATAATAACCTAAAGAAATATTTGTGATGTGTGTGTTATTGTGTAAGGTGATGTGATATTAAGTAGCTCTCCGACTCTTTCGTAAAATTACATATATATTAGAATAATTTTATACGTCATATTGTGTTTGTGCCAGTTTTATTATGTGTGGATTCAGCGAATACATATATGCTTGTAAGAAAGTTCTTATTTACTATCCAGGATTCCAGATAAACGTTAGGTAAGAATATAATTAATAAAGATAAAACAATCGAAAATCTCCCGGTATGGAAAGATATAATCGTAAATGTGCATAGGTATTACATTGATTCCGTGTGGTGGCGACCCTGATTGTTTAACTCACACATTTGACGTGTGCACAGACATATTGTTTCGTTAGTAGTAGTACTAGGTATTTAAGTTACTCCGTTTGTATGAAGTGCCATACGTGTGCCCATGCCTTCTATCTCTCTCTGTCCGAAGTCGACATGAATATTATCGACCTATAGAAGGTATAAAAATATACTGAAACTATTTTAAAGGTGAATTCAGTCCATAATATTGAACAACTTTTCTTAAGGAACAGGTATTGAAATTTAAAATTGACTTCCCATCAGATCCCAGTTTCTATGGATTATATTTAATATTTCGATATGTGTTTCTTGGGAAAAGTTTTTTACTAGCACGGACTAGATCCCCGTCTCCCTCGGCCTGCCCCGGCCGTTACCTGGCACGACGGGCTTGGTCCGGTGTCGCACGTAGAGCGGCTGCGCGGCGGCGTGGTAGAGCGCGGCCGGCGTGCACATGGTGGTGGCGTCGCCCAGCGGGAACGCGGCCGGTATCCGCGCTGAGAACGACACTTGCGCTTGCCGCAGCGCGCCCGCTTGCAGCTCGTCCAGCCATTCGCACACCCTGCGATACCATGTTGTTTGTTTATGCTGTCTGCCTAGTTTGCAGGGACTTTATAGTCAATTTAAGTGTCAATAGCACACAATTACATTTATGCCATTCTATAAATTTATATTTCTATAAAAGTTTTTATAATCTTGGCAACATTAATACAACCAGTGTCATTAATAAATGAAAAATAAATATACATGGACAAATTACACTAATTGAGCTAGCCCCAAAGTAAGTTCGAGACTTGTGTTACGAGATACTAACTCAACGATACTATATTTATAACAAATACATATATAGATAAACATCCAAGACCCAGGACCATTTGAAAAAGGCCATTTTCCAACTTTCCCTGACCGGAGATGGAACCCGGGCTCTCTGGGTAGCGGACTAACATGGTAACCACTACGCCATGGAGGTCGTCGTCATAGTAACGATAATATCATCTAAACGGGTGTTATGTTGTACTAAATTTCACTTTGCAACATGAAATCGCTCCCTTCCTTACTCATCAATCAGCCACATTCAGCATGGCCTTTAGGCAAAATACCTGGGCTCTGTCTGCCCCGCAATGTCTAGGGACAAGGTGTTGTCCTTAAATATACAAATTGGCTTTTGATGTAGATAAAGTATTAGGTTTTAAAGCACTAATGTGATACTACTCGTGTCTACCCACATTCGTGTTTTAATACCCCTTATTATACAACAGTTGCATATATAAGTATAAAAACTTCCAGACTGGTCCCTCTAAAAATACCAATAAATATAAACTCACCATATGAGAAAGCTGCCGTCTACAGGGTGTATTGAGAACAAAAGGTCCGGGCTCTGGTACCAGTCGCGAAGCAAAGAGTCTATCTTCGCATCAAGTGAGTCAGGAAGGTGGGTACAAGTGACGTCAGTGGCTATAGAGTTTATTGAGGTGGTGTTCGATAGGCTTGGATGACTGTGGTTGCCGCTACCTGTAAGGATTATTCACAGTAGCAATTCTCAGATACTCGTACTTTACTAAGACACTGCACATTTGTCACCTCTACTTGTCTACAATCCTTAGCGCCAATTCTTTTTATAAAAAAAAGTGAAACATCCCCATCTATACTCGATTTTGATTGATAGATTATATGGAATTTAATATCTATTCAATACAGCCCATTACAAAAGGACGTAATTAATCAAAGATTAGAATGTGTATCTTTTCAAGGATCATGTTGTTTTTCTGTTACATCATATATTATTTATCATACGAATAGTAATGAAATGTTTAATGGTTCCAATTTATCAAATGCTGTTATTTTAAATAAATCATGAGAACCAATAGTCAAATTGGTTTACTACCTTTCCTTACTTTACCTTCAATTCTCGCAAGCTATTTCACAAAGATCAAAATTAAAAACAACGAACAAAAAAATTAACAAACAGCTTAATCTTACTGCATTTTACCTGGTTGTTCATCGCTGTTGCTGTTATCTTCCGATTGGGTTTTTACCAAATGGTGGCTTGGCCGCCTATGTCCTAAATAGCAGCATGGAATGGCGTCAAGCGATTAAAGCTTTGCTTAAACTACGAGTTATATGTTGAGAATTATAGTAAAGTTCAATCAGACTTCATTTCTTTCAAATCATACAACCACTGTTTAATAGATAAATTGAGTCAAATAAAATTTGTATTTAATAGCGTGTTCACGCAGTGAAGCTTGATACATTTTGAGCAAAACTGACATATAATTAACCAAACAAATACGTTTTTGATAACTTTACTAAAACTCTCTGGCCCAAAATACCACATAATACATTCTAATAGCCAACACAGCTTTCAACATTTATTGGCCCAATCAAATGGACTTCAACGTCTAAAATGAATAATAATAACACTTGAAACGTATTTTAAGCAGTTGTATGATCAATAATGATGTTTGTAGATATGTTATTTTTAGATGGCAACCAGTATAGCTAAAAGCAGATACAGATGTTTTGCCAGAGCAACTATTCGTATTTTATATGATAATCATTTTTTTATTATTAGTCATAAGTAATGATGATTACCTGATGATGTTAATAATTTACTTACAAATAAAATAAACGGCTCTTTTGGCATTGTTAGAAAAGCGTCAATTTTTTCAACATTACATTTCGGCATTGGTTACTTTCTACAAGTAAATAATATAGTAAGTACAACAACTTACTCGTCTCATTTTCTCCGTCCGGGTGTGCGGTGTGCTCTGAACCTGACCCACCTTCGTCCGTTTCTTCTTTGTCTAAAATCTAAAACAATCAATACAATTTCAAAACATGACCTTTTCACTTCTTGACTTATAATAAACATCGATTGGCCATCGACTGCCTGTCAGTCACGATGTGCCATCCGACTGCCCATACATTATGGCATGTTGGCTGTTTGTACCCAGACTGGATTTAGTCCTCTTGCAGGGTGGACAGAGTCATAAGGCACAAAACCCACTTCCAGAATAATGGCGGGTGCGTCGCTAGAAAATGAGATCAAAATTTCAAAATCTAAACTGGCATTATACCACAGATTTGCTTATTTCCTAGATTGGTTTTTACGAACTCCACGGACAGAGAAGCAGTTAGGTATTGATTGATTTCTTTTTTCTCAGACAGCATGGAATGGAAGGAAGATTTCTTTCCTTCCATTGAAATTTAATAGCTCATTCATATTATTAAAACAAATGTGAGATCGTCTTAACAAATCGAAACTAGTCGGCCTTTTTTGACTACAATAGACGTTTGAATTGATCAATTCATATTAAAGTACCTGGGCGGTTACATCTCAAACATTAACAATTGTTTTTTTAAACTTGTCTAAAAAAAATGCAAAATAAAAAAAATTATATAAACTTAAACATAAAAAAAACAAAGGTAAGTCAGTGGGATTCGAACCCGTAACACTCTTTCTAGCGGTCGGTATCCTTAACCGCTGAGCTAAAAACAAGGCGGTCGGCGCGACGAAATTAGCGACCATATTCTGCGTGGAAAGAAAAACGCATGAAAACTCGAAAACACGCGTTTTACCAAACATAAAACTAATCTAGATCGATTGTTTACCCCCGAAAACCCCCATATACAAATTCTGAGCTAATTCGTTAGAGCCGTTTTCGAGATCACAGAAATTTATAAATATATATATAAATAAATATACAAGAATTGCTCGTTTAAAGGTATAAGATATTTAAACACGGTTTGCTCATCTAGTGTAGTCAAAAAGGCCGACTAGTTTCGATTTCTTTAGACGATCATCATCAGGGCGAATGTTAGGACCGGCGACCCGGCGGATTCGCTGTGAGCTGCTTACTTTTTTGGTCAAGTCGTGCAGGATCGCCTCAGCCTGGCTGGTGAAATGCATCTCCTTGTTGTGCAGCCAGTGCAGGATGAACCGCCCGCCCCCCGCCAACGAAGGCACTAGCGGAATGTCTGTCTCGGCGTTTATAGACGCCGCTAAGTGGAAGTGGAGCCCTGACGATCAAAACAAAACTTGATGAAAAATAGATAAGCATAAGGCAAAAAAAAAATACAGTAGGGTTCCGTAGTTGCAAATGCCGACTGTGCGTCACGCCACTAAAAACGTCTAAAAATAATTTGTTTAAAATTATAAGGGCTACTTGCTACGGAAATCTAAAAACTATGCCGGACGGAACTAAAATTCTCATAACGATTTTTTGTATTGTTACATTTTCAACCGCAAGCCGCGTAAAGAACTTCGTTGCAATAGTCAATTTCTTTTGCTAGGTTTTTAGTTTAAAGAACGGCTAAGCCAGAGCAGGGCTCTTAGTCGTAAATAAAATGTAACCATGGTGTTCAAAATGAGTAGGCCTATGGAAGAAGATAGGGAAGGACTGTCTTTTTTGCTGGTCAAAGGTCTCCCTATATTCTCCCATTTTTATGAGTAACAGTCAACAGTCAAGAATCTAAATTCGTAAACCAACCTCCAGTGTAGGAACTAGCGTGGTAGGGGTTGTGGAAGTCGTGGGCGCTGTAGGTGGACGGCAGTGTGGGGATGGGCGCGCCGGGCTGCTTGCTGGACTGCGCGTTCCGTCTGATGTGGAAGCAAGTTCTGGAACAAAGTACAATATCTGTTGGGTTTTGCGAAGTCAATTGACACACTGCAACGCGCCCCGCTACTTGGTGCGGGGCCGCACTGTATGAAAGTTACTTAATTTGTATAGAAAACACGCATACAACAAAACACTAACACCGTGTCTACGCGCGCCGTTTTTGTATGGCGGCCCCGCACTACGCAGCGGGGCGCGGTGCAGTGTGTTAATCGCCTTATCCATCAGACAAATGTTTTTGGGAAGGCCAGGAACGATGGTCGATGCCTTCCGTACATTATTGTTGGCTTTACTTCCTGAAGGACTCGGGCTGGTTCGAAGAGTGAAATCGGTGTACTCAAAACAAAATCATCGTCAACTGTAACAGTAGAAAGCACTCGAGAAGTCAGCATATTTAATATTCCTTATAGACACCAATCTAATAAACAAGGCGCAAAAAAGGGAGGCCCATCAATAGGTGATGTGGGCTGAAAATACAGACATACATACATATTTTGACGCCTATTTCCCATGGGGGTAGGCAGAGACGGGCTGAAAATAATGATGATTTGAACTCACTTCATGTGTTTGAGCCGCTGCATGAACCGATGCTTGTGCCTGTGCGTGGCGCGCTGCCTGCGCGGGGGCGAGCGCGCGTGTGACGTCACCAGCCCTCCGCCCCACTCGTCCTCGGGGAGCAAGGTCTCCGCCCACACCCGGCAGATGTTGTCCACGCATGACGTCACCAGCACGTTGCCCACGCTGCCTCTGTAAGCAACAAATACACAAGCTTATTTATTTCATTGGTCAGTATAAATTAAAGAACATTCGATCAAGTCACGCTTTAAGGTGATTGCGAACCTTGGTCGTCCATACATTTTGTTTTACAGCAATTCTCTTAATGCGGATAGTGTTTCTCATATTACAATCGATTTTCCAATTCTAATGAAGTAGTAGTGCTCGCCTTTACAATCTGTCATAATAATTTATAGTACTTTACAAGAAAAACGATATTTAAAACAAGACAAAAATTAACATTTCTAAGAATGTGTGTGTAATAAATAGAATTCATTTTGGGGTGACATCTAGCAGATTTATTACAAACTACTGCATTTGTCTACTTTGACAGCTCAATGCTTGCAACGACATACTCGTACTTAGACATCATCTAGATGGCGCTGTAATAAAAAGGCTAGCCACTAGGCTAAGTGTATTCTTCCCAAACTAAAAATAATTGTTTTCTTAGTTTGATACCATACTCAAATACTATTATTTAATAAGACATAGTTCTTATCTATTTGGGTAAATAGGTATCTATTATATCTTTTACATAAAATAAGCTTAGAAAATAAGTCAGAAGACTCAGCGTGAAAAGAATGCAACGTTGCCGTTCCAGCAGCAGCGGGCAACGCGCAAAGTGTAGTAGGTACATAGCGGCACGAGACGGCAACGCAGTTTGCTTTTGAAACCGAATGCATTTCTCTCCAAGTCTCCACAATATTTCTAATTTCTACGATACCTAAGAGTGCGTTCTGAAACTGAAACAAATATTTTTTTCAAAACATATAATAATTCAAAGAAATAATGATAGGTATATACTTAGTAGGTTAACATGTACCTATTCATAAACAAAAAATAAATACTTACTAATGTATGTATTGATTACCTACTAAGTATATAATTATGAATACTACCGAAAAATTATTCTTTTTATTTAGATTTTCACAATAAACCTACGAACTTCTGAACGTGACTTATCGAATCTACTACATAAACAATCAAATTAGCAATACCTGGACCACCTGGACATAGTTCATAAATTCGTTGTTTAAATTATTTTATGGGATATTTATATTAAATATCAAATATTCATTGGATATATTATATAAAAAATCTGCGATCGTACCTATCTTCTCGGTATTTATCTTCACGCCAAAGAAGTATTACTTCTAACTAACGCGTGTAGATTGTACATAAGTACACGCCATCGAGTACACACACTCTTTTCTTAAGGATAAAAACGGGTCCCTATTACTAAGACTTCGCTGTCTGTCCGTCTGTCTGTCACCAGGCTGTATCGCAAGAACCGCGATAGCTAGATAGTTGAAATTTTATAATAACAACAAATACTAAAAACAAAACAAAATAAAATAAATATTCAAGGGACGCTCCCATACAACAAACGCGATTTTTTATTGATAATGGTACGGAACCCGCATTAGTGTTAGTATAGTGCGCGAATCCGATTCGCATTTGGCCGGTTTTTTGTTTGTTCATGTGTGTAAATGGCTAGTGTTAGTTTTTAAGCTACCTAAAGAAATCTCACAAAGCTAAACGACTTTCATATAAAATGGCTTATAACTGCCTTCCAAAGAATCGAGGAGCTTGAGACATTTTTGTGCCACTTCTGGTCACCCATCTAAGTGCGGACCACTCCCGGTGTGGGTTTACTTGCGAAATCACTAGTAATGTGCACTTGTTTGTTTTGATTTCCAAGCGCACGGTAGTGCGCAGGCCAAGTTCCAGCAACAGGCCGCGCTTATGCCTTGCACTATTTACACGAACCGCTTCGACCCCCCTGTAGCTCAGTGCCTATTGCAGGGAGAGAGAGATAAAATTGTACCTACGTAATCATATACTAGTACAAAAGCAGTACGCCAAATTTCATAGATACAGCTTCAGTAGATCCTGAAATATGACCCTGCGAAAATAGTTAATTTTGGCACTGACTGACTCACTGACCGGTAATCAAAACCTTTAAGCCTCTTCCCATTGTCCTAGCGTTATGAAATTTGGCACACAGGTCGTGTATTATATGTAAATTAACAATAAATTCAGAAATTTAAGAAATCGGTCAAGCTTTGAGTTGGCTCAATCTAATATCGAATTTTTAATAAAAATATTTATGAACCAGTGATACAATTTCATTTAATTTATTTATTTCATAACAAAACATTTTTGGTTTTTGAATATTTACAGCTTAGTCTAACACACTTAATAATAAAATAATAATATGTAATTCAAGAGTACCCATTTTTAGGTTATACTATACAAACTTATGTCAAAAAAATACATAATGTCAATTAGATTGTGTCATATTAGAAACTCCTCGATACTATAAAAACACTTCTTATGAAAAAAATTTAAGCTTTACTTTGAAATTACTCTCATAAAGTTACATATTTACTTTAGTTGGCAATTTGTTAAAAAGCTTTACCGATTGAACTTGAGAGCTATGCTTAACAATGTTTAAACGGGTTGCGGAAAAATCGACCAAATCTTGTCTTGTGCTTTTTCTCACTTTTCTTTCTTCAATAGCTTCATATTCATGTATATGCTTTGATAAATTTGCTAACAATACTAGAATGTATAAACAGGGAATGGTCAAAATTTCTAATTTTCTGAAATACGGTTCACAAGATTCCTGATGGTGAATACGCACCATTGTCCTTATTGCCCTTTTTTGAGATCTAAACGCATTTTGAATGTTGTAGAGATAACTACCTCCCCAAAAAAGTACGCTAAAGCATATTTTAGACTCGACTAGAGCATAATAATCCATTTTAAGGTGAGTTACATCAATTTCATTTCGGAGGCTTCTTAGCACATAACAAGCAGAACTAACATTTTTTTTAATGTTAATAAGTTCCAGTTTTCAATGAGAATAGGATAAGGAGGGGGGAGGAGGATCGGGGTATAAAATATTGTCATGTATTCATATTACACACTGTATAGCAGGCGTGGCACAAAAAGAAAAATAGGTACAATTTCTTGAAAAAAGTATTGAAATTCCACCCAATCCCAGGTTAAATAAATTTTATTTTAATCAAGTGTTGATGATGATGATGATGATGATGTCCTCCTTGACGTGTCCGTCAACGGCGAACCTTGGGTTAAGTTCGTAGATGCGAGCGTATGTGGCTCGCAAAGCCAAATTTAGTTTTGAAGGTGCGGTTGCAGGACGCACAATGCAACTGACCTAAGGAATTGTATGTATATGTATAGGAAGGCTTTGGTTGAGTTTTCTTAAGGAAGCGCTTGGAATCGAGTTCCCGAATTCGATTTTCTTCATATTTAGTAACAGCGTCCTTAACAGAGTTGCGCCAATTTACTCTCTGTTTCGCAAGCTCTTTCCAGTTCTTCGGTGAGATATGGCATGCGGAGAGGTGACGCTTCAGCACGTCTCTGTAACGCAGGAACTGACCTCCAGGTTTACGCTTTCCACTCTGCAACTGTGAGTAGAAGACAGACCTGGGTAATCTAGCGTCATCCATACGTACAATGTGTCCGCACCAGCGCAACTGACCTTTCATTAGTCTGCTTCAATACCAGTCATTTTAGTTCTACGCAATATTTCTGTATTTGGGACTCGGTCTTGCCACTTCACCCGAAGAATAGTGCGTAAACATTGCATGTGAAAAGCGTCAAGGCGTCTTATGTTCGCTTTGTATAGACACCACGTTTCAGATGCATAGAGCAAAATGGGTAGGACGATTGCTTTGTACACAGCAATCTTTGTGTTTAATTTAAGATCATGCGAGTCCCAGACTCTGGAACGCAGATTTCCAAACGAAGCCGCGGCTCTTGCAATGCGTGAAGAAATCTCTGTCTCCAGGCGATTGTCATCACGAATGCAACTGCCTAGGTATCGAAACGATTTGACTTCTTCCAGGGCCTGGCCATTCAAAAGTATTGACGCAGCATCCACAGATTTGCCACGAGCTGGTTGTTTTAGCACTTGCGTTTTAGATACACTTACAGCCAGGCCAAATTTTTGACACGAGTTATTCAAGTTGTCCAGGAAAATTTGTAGGTTCCGAGTGTCATCAGCTATCAGGCATACATCATCGGCATATAAAACATCTAGAACAGTCAAATCCTGTACCATTTGCCTTGATCGAAACCGCGACAAATTAAATACGCCCTTTTCAGTTCTGATATCAAGATGAATCTGCCCAGAACTGCCAGTAATAGCGTCCGCCAATACAGCGGCAAAGTAAATAGCAAAAAGGGTAGGAGCCATTACACAGCCCTGTTTGACACCACTCGTGACAGAGAAGCGATCCGTAAAGTCATCATCGTGTTGAACTCTTGCGGTCATGCCATCATGGAATTGGCGGATAAGATTAATGAACTTTGCAGGACAGCCGACCCTCTCTAGTACTATCCAGAGAGCAGATCTCGGCACCCGATCGAATGCTTTCTCTAAGTCGACAAAACACATGCAGAGATCACGATTCTGCTTAAGACTTTTCTCTTGCAATTGTCTGACGACAAAAATAGCATCAACCGTTCCCCTGCCAGGTCGAAAACCACATTGGCTTTAAGGTAAAATTTTCTCAGCCAGTTCACCCAGTCAAAGATTCAAAATATGGGCCAGAACCTTACCAGCTGTACTCAGCAAAGCAATACCTCTGTAAGAACCACAGTCCGAAGAATCGCCTTTGCCTTTGTAGAGCTTGCATATAGAGGCATCTTTCCAGTCTTGGGGTACAGTTTCTAAGTCCCATATACGCAAGATAAGTTCATATAGTTGGTTATGAACATTGGGACCACCATACCTGTATATCTCTGCTGGCAGACTGTCAGAACCACAAGCTTTGCCATTCTTAAGCCGTTTGACTGCCCCAAGATATTCGTCAAATGATGGTGGGTTATCAAGCTCCACACATGTTGGGAGAGCTGGAAAAGATGTTACGTAGGAAAGGTCAGCACCGTGACTTGTGGGGTTTAATACTTCATTAAAATGTTTAGCCCACCGCTGCAGCACCTCATCGTGTTCAGTCAACCGCCTTGTCTTATCGCGAGTATAGATAGGACTGACCTTTCTGAAACAGGGACCAAAGATAGCTCTTAGGTTTTCAAAAAACTTTCCGATTTGCTTCGCATCAGCTAGAAGTTGTAGCTCCTGCGCCTTTCTCATCCACCAGTGATTCTTTAGATTTCTTATCTTCGACTTCAGTTCCGTCTGAATTGCTCTCCTCTGGACAACGCAAGATGTCTTACTCAACAAAGATTTGGATGTGCTAACAAGATTCATAAGCTCCTTGTCAGAGTCATCAAACCAATTTTGGTGCTTTTTATTTGGTTTACCAATGACAACTTCAGCAGCTTGATGAAGTGATTGTGCTAAGGCGCGCCAATGTTCATCAATAGGAGCTGTTGTATCAAGTCTCACCTCCCCTAATTTGGATTTAAGCTGTTCTTGCGCTTCTTCTGAACCGGTAAGTTTCGCAAAAGTCAGACGAGATGGAATTTTATGTTTTGCTCTTCGAGGAGGTTTATAATTTAGGTGAACCTTCGACCTTATTAATCGGTGATCAGTCCATCCTTCTGCGCCCCGCATGGCCTTTGTTATGTGAACATCCTTTAAATCGGCCCTGCGCACTATGACATAATCAATAAGATGCCAGTGCTTAGAGCGGGGGTGCATCCAAGATGTCTTAAACTTATTGGCCAACCGAAAGAAGGTGTTTGTAATGGAAAGGTCAAATTCAGCACAAAACGATAACAGCAATTCACCGTTGTCATTACATTTCCCAACTCCATGACGTCCAAGGACCTCCCTCCATACGTGGTGTTCAGAGCCAACTCGAGCATTAAAATCTCCTAGCAGGAATACTTTGTCGCCAGGAGGTATATTACGCAAGATATTGCGTAAATCGACATAAAATTGCATCTTTATATCATTCGAATAAGTCATAGTAGGAGCGTAGGCACTTATAAGATGGATAAATTTATCTCTGCCACAGTGTAATCTAAGAGTAATCAGCCTATCATTAATATTTTTAGGTTTTTCAATAAGTGCTCTTGATATACTAGTTTTAATAGCAAACCCAACTCCGCTACCAGCTTTTTCACTTGTGGGTTTTCCACTCCAAAAGTATGTGTAGCCTCCAAGATCTTCACACAGCTCACCACTGTCCGCTAAATGAGTTTCGCTTATGGCTGCAATATCAATTTTGTATCTTGACAGCTCCCTTGCAATGAGAGCTGTCTTGCGCTCTGGACAAATGCTGGTCGGATTGTCCAAAAGAGTGCGTACATTCCACGTTGCAATAATGAGTTGACGTTTAGGTAAAGTAAATGTCTTTGTATTTCTCTTTGTATTTCGACCGCTCTTATTCGGTACCCGATGACTGCGGTTGGCCATCTGGGATTAAATATGAAACGAACTATGTTTGGGCCACCTTTTCTAGGCCCTTCCCCTATGCAGGGGTAAGCAGAGCGTTCCTAAATAGGACTGCTTAGTCGTCAGATGTGCTGCCGAACCCGTTATCTCGTTTCAGTCGATTACAGGAGCGACCACTCTCTTCTGACCGCCTATGTGCAGAGACACAGCTAAGAACCAGACATACCGTTGTCCAAGTCCCCACCACCACATCCCCATCGCCATAGGACTTTCAAATCGTGATCCGAAATTTTGCCAAGGTTCATCTGCGCGTGAATAATTTCAAGTGCGTAAGTAGTTGCGCTGTTACAAACACACCCTCTCGTTCCAACTATCATAGTTCGATGGTCCGGCGACCCGGAACGATCGGTGATAGCCAGAATGCAGTGAAACGGCCGCCAACCATTAAAAAGATCCCTGGTTGACGCCCTTTAAGGCGCATCACATCACCTTGCTACAACGCCATGGCAGCCGGCTGCTATTGTCTATCGACGTCGCACGCCTACCATGCCAATGCAGGCTTTATGTACATGTCGGAGGATCACCCGAGTTAGCCGCAGGTACGGAGTACTGCGACCCCCTCCACTAGGTTTAGCCCACGGATCGACGTAGTTACCAGGGTGTGGCCATTGCGTACACAACAATTACGAGGAGCCACTAGCGGAGAGCTTATGGGTAGTTAGTTCGTGGCATGATGAACCATTGCTGTACGCAATATGCATACCGATCAGCATGCGGACTCATTTTGCCACTAGCCCAACCCACTACACCCTAAAAGTACTAATCAAGTGTTACGTACAGCACGAAAATCTACTAAGTTCAAATTTTGAATTATTATACTTCTGAACTTGGCATTGGACTGGATTTCAACTCTTTTTTAGGCGAACTTGGCCCCCTTTTTAACAGGTATGTTTTTGGTGGGATTTATATCTACCAGATGTCGCCGGTAACGGCACATCTCTAGATGTGCTATATTATAATTTCGGAATAATGGCTACCAGATCGGATAGGAAGAAATATCAACGGCGCGTCGAAACGATATACCGATTTGACATAAGTTGAAATCATTTGAATATTGAATATAATTTATTATAGGCAAGTTGTATCTAGTTGAGATTCGTTTACGTCGCCTGGGTGTCTGATAGTAGTGGTGACACGCTACATGTAAGTATACACATTTCAGTGGTCGCCGCAGTATAAAACCGGCTGTTTAGTCAAAATTACATAAGGCGGCGAGCAAAAATGCCTTCATCCACGGCGGTGCAAGAAAAGTACGGATGTCACGGATGACGTTTTTGCCAGGATTTCTTGTCTGCGTGGTTGAACGGACTCGTGATATTTTGTAATATTGTTATTTGAACGATAATATACGTGATTCAACATTTCATATTAGAATGTGTTTCAAAATGTTTTCCTAAGTTGCAACTTGCCGCCACGATTGACACTTACTTTTGAAACACAAGTCTCGAACTTGTTTTGGGTTTGATTGAGTTAAAAATCTGTGTGATTTGTCCGTATATACTTTTGTATAGATACCTATATTTATATTTAAAATCTATTTCAGGTCCATGGGAAAATACGTATCAGGAAAATGTAGAAGTGTTTCTTTTTATGTTTCACTTATTTTACATAAACTCTAACAGAGGTTTGCTGTCTCCATCATCCAACATTTCAAGTTCAAACATGCAATAAACTACTTATAAAGTTTCTTTTTAGTCATCGTGCACAGAATAATGACTACAATATTTAACAATTTATCTCGGCAAGAAATCACTATCATTATGTACATAGCATTCTTTCTGTATGAATTGTTTTTTTTTCAGTAATAAAAATTAAACTTCAATAAAAAGAAAATTCAACAATGTGTACGATTTAGTTTTATTTAAAAAAATAAAAATCTACAATGCATGTACATTATGACGACGTTTGTAGCGCGGTAGGTTTTCCTTCCACCAAATGGTCTGAGTGCCCCGGCCCGATACAAGGTTTGATTAGCTATCCGAGTGTCAAAGCTGTGGTTGATAAATATGCAATCTGAGATCAATTTTTTATCGCCAGCCGTGTTTAAAATGATTTTCGGCTGTTTGAAATAATAACTAAAAATAAGCGCTATCCAGTTAGTTTTTAAAATAGTGCCATCTAGTGGCGATTCTCAAATCTATTACAATGCTTTACGCCATCTTTCATGTTTTTTGAAGCTCCTGTCGTAGTGTGAGTGAGTGTAGAGATACGAGACAAAATGACAGATTTTATTTTGGAGCATTTTTCTGAATACGTTGATTGCAGAATAATAGTATGCCATAAATTAAATAAAAGAGTATGTTACAGGCTCGCCGATCAAAAATGTTTGCCTACCAGTAATCCATTACGCTAGAATTTAAAAAAAAAACTGAAAATATTGAAATCAACGCCATCTAGCGGAAAAAGTTTAATGAAGAGCCCTTTGCATTCACCTTAGAGAGAAAAAAAAAACAACCTAAATATGTCCATCAGTTTGAAATCTACGATGCCACAGATATATCTGCCTACACATCAAACCGATAACATTTACAGTAGTTTTCGTATATAAAATCGAATTGACATACACACAAAGTAGGATAAGGTCACGAAGAAAAATTTACGTACTTGGGCATGTATTTGCTGGTTTTCCGCCATGACAGGTGGGTGACAGCCCGTGGGTGCGCTACATAGATGAAAGTGTAGTTGAGCTCCGTCGGCGAGTGTTCCCCGTGCGCTTGAACTAGTACTGTAACAAGGAAAGTGATCGTTGAATTGTTGATCGAATAATGATATATACAGATAAGAACATTATTGACCTCTGTGGCCTAGTGGTCATCATGCTGCGCTGTCCCACCGGAGGTACCGGGATCAATCCCTTATTTTAGAAAATTTTGCGAGAGCCAACGTCCAACAGTTGACTTGGTGTGGCGTAAATGATGTCGAATTGTCCGAAAATTGACTATACCTTTGTTTTGGTACCAGATTTTGACGAGCCGGTCGTTGATGCCCGACGTGGCGAACAGAACACCGTCCGGAGAGAAGGCTAAATGGTGCGCGGGAGTCGCCGTATGACATTTCCACACGCATATCCATCCCTGGAAATAATACAACATGATAAAGAAGCTTCATTACTGCGATTAATCCTAGCACATAGAGAATTAAATGACATAATGTACTTATAAATAATTTTGATCTTATTTAAATGAAAAAGTGGGTAACCTACGATTAGTATTGGCTTCAAAAAAACATGATTGAATAGGCTAAAAGAAATAGCCAGGTACTCAAATTCATAGCCTTAATCTTAACTTTCCTGAAATCATAATTTATCTATGTTTATATAAGTGTTCGTGACTATTTAAAAAACACATGCCGTCTTATTATAAAAACAGGACTAACTTTGTTACTAGGTTTAAACCATTATCCAACCAAATCAAGTTGACATCTCATAATATGCAACTCATAACATTGTCTCATCTGAAAATGTCAACTTGATTTAGTCGGATAATGGTTTAAACCTAGTAACAAAGTTAGTCTGCGTTTTATAATAAGACGGTTTGAGTAGAAAAATCATTATTTTCATGCATCACACTGGGCTTATTTTAATTTCGTGTAAGGTTTCTAAAACTTCGAATTTTCAATGTCCAGTTTTATTTTGTTAAAAAATAACATGCGCGTACAAATTAATATGTTTACTTAGCCGCTAAGCAGTCATAATAAAACTCTACTCTTTATATAGACAAACGATTTGGTCAATAGCTTCGACCGTCCTATCGTAAAGCAATAAAGAGCTTATTACTATTCAATTGGCAATTATTTGCGCAAACATGGTCTGCCACGCGTTACGAGTACAAAGTCATTCAAAGTCTTAATTGAAGACGTTTCGGAGACGAACAATATTATAGAAGTAAGAAATATATTATCCAATTGTTCAATTCTGCCGATATTCGTATACTTATGTCGTAATATAGATTTTTACCGCTAGTCTTTGTTTAGATTGATCGAAAATTAATTTTGTTTTAATTCGTAAATACATTAAATATTTCTGGTCTTTCTCCGTACTGGTCTTAAAGTAAACGATGTACCTACTGCTTGATGTCTCTCTTTCTTTAGTGAGTTTGTTTAAACCTCTTAGATTAACATAACTTGACGTGGCAACTCAAATGAAGAACGTCGTAATTTTATGATCCACAAGCAGTGGCGGTGGCGGATTTAACATTTGCCGCCAGTGGCTATTCATATTTTGCCGCGTTCATTAACCCTTAGCCAGGCAGGGTACACATAGCGAACCACCTCAGAAATATTTTTTTTCTGACGAGCAGATGCTAGCTAGAAACCGCAAAATGTCATCCGTCTATTGTCTATGATACAGTTGATTTCTGAACGAAAAAAAAAAAACGCCTTTAGAAGAAAAAACTTAACATTTTGCTTGTCAAAGTGAAAATAATGGTCAACCGGCAAAATTTGGAGCAAAGTGGAAGTGTTTTTTTTGGATTATGGCGGGAAAAATCCCGGTAAGTGATACTATTTGTGTTTTTATGATAGCAGATAGATTGAGTAATATGTTATATGTTTCGGTTTTACATGATATTTGTTTTTCTTTGAAATATTTACGCCGAAAGTTTGTGTTCAAGATGTGACTTCTGCCTGTCTGGAAAAACTTTTTGTGGTTATCATGTAACCACTGTCCTACAAGCGTTTATCCATAAATGTAAAGGCAAAACCATATTTACACATCAAATATTTTTTATGGTAGATAGATAGGTTCTTGGATCGAAGAATAACCGATACCCAGCCTATGTCCTTCTCCATGGTCCAATATAACTCTACGTTAAATTTAATGAAAATTGGTTCAGCCGTTTTAGCGTGAAAATGGATCATACATACATACATACAAAATTACATACATACACACTTTGGCATTTATAATATTAGTAAGGATACGGCAATGCCGTTTATATCCAAAATTTTGATACCTCGGGGTTACATTGATGTTTAAATAAGGTTTTATACAAAGAAACACACAAATCTTTCCTCTTTTTATGAATATTAGGCTTATATGTGGATTCACCTTTATTTTTTCCATACTTACATGTTGTGACCTAACTGGGCAGTGGTCAGATATAATCCACATCATGTATATTTAAATGGGCAGTGGTCATATCTAGACCAGAGGGTTTTTTTTTTAGGAAAACATAGGAATAAAAAGAAATTAAGAAATTAGTTTCTTTATTATCATCCAATCTACCATTATCTGTATATAAAGATGAAATAATCGCCAGGCCTGGCTAAGAGTTAAAGAATAAAAATAAAAGGCACCTTTCTATCGTCGCCACCCCTCTAACCCTTAGCCAGGTAGTGATCACATAGCGAACCACCTCAGAAATATTTTTTTTCTGACGAGCAGATGCTAGCTAGAAACCGCGAAAATGTCATCAGTCTTTTGTCTATGATACAGTTGATTTCTGAACGAAAAAAAAATACGCCTCTAGAAAAAAAAACTTGACATTTCGCTTGTCAAAGTCAAAATATTGGTCGAACAGCGAATTTTTGTGCAAATTGAAAGTGTTTTTTAGTATTATGGCGGAAAAAAACCCGGTAAGTGATATTATTTGCGTTTTTATAATAGCAGATAGGTTGAATTATATGTAATATGTTTCGGTTTTACATGATATTTGTTTTTCTTTGAAATATTTACGCCGAAAGTTTGTGGTCAACATGTGACCTCTGCCTATCTGGAAAAACTTATTGTGGTTATTATGTAACCACTGTCCTACAAGCGTTTATCCATATAAATAAAGGCAAAACCATATTTACACATCAAATAGTTTGTATGGTAGATAGATAGGTTCTTGGATCGAAGAATAACCGATACCCTGGTGTCAGAGTCTTTTAACCACTACATCACAAAGACATCAATATTTATTAATATTTTTATACAAAGAAACACACAAATCTTTCCTCTTTTTAATATTAGGCTTATATGTAGATTCACCTTTATTTTTTCAATACTTACATGTTGTGACCTAACTGGGCAGTGGTCAGATCTAATCCACATCATGTATATTTAAATGGGCAGTGGTCATATCCAGACCAGAGTTTTTTTATAGGAAATTGTAGGAATAAAATAAAATTAAGAAATTAGTTTTTTTATTATCATCCAATCTACTATTATCTGTATATAAAGATAAAATAATCGCCAGGCCTGGCTAAGGGCTAAATATGCCGCTCTCGGCTTTAGCCTACTCAGTGTATTAGTAAATCCTCCACTGTCCACAAGTACCATTGTAACGTTTAATTTATTGATAAAAGTTGCGAGTACAGTATCCTTGATTAGATATAAACATACCTACTGTCGGAAAATATTTGAACTGTGTGGGAATAAGACTGACCACGAGTAATTAACATAAGAACATAAAGTCGGGTGAAGACAGCCTTGGGTTATATACATAAATATTAATTACACATTACAAGCGTAAAATGGTCATTATGTCAAGCTTAACGACAGCTGTATTTAATCATACAAGAAAATGAAGATGAGACTTGTCTTTAATTTACTTTACAAATTGTTTGTACTAAATTTTCTGTTATATATATATACTATATACTCGTTTTATAGGACTAGACACTACACGTTACGACCTTGCGGGCCAGGAAAAGTTGTTTAATTCCTGTGGTCTAAGACTATCCTTCGTTTCGGTGTGTAATAAACTATTTTCTTAAAGCAGTGTTCAACGTATTTTTAATACATCAACTACTAAAAACACTGCCTAAAGGTGTTCGACATTGTACCTGACCGGAATCAGGGACTGTTATCTCTTTGACACTGCTAAGAATGATAACAGAACTGACAAGATTGTAACCTTTAGCTATAGCTACAGTTCGTCCACTACCAAAAAGGCCTCAAAAGTTATTAGGCATTTTGGTATTAATAGATAAATTAGTCATCTCGTTAGCGTGTTTTCAGGCGAAACGTCCTTCGAGGCTTGTAGTTAGACCAATATTTCGACGGTACATGTAGAATTCTGAATAGGCCACTATACTACATTATAGGTATGAAAGGTAAAAAAATATATCCAGCACTTCATGACTAAAATGTGCATTTTAAACTCTTCACAGGTAAATCGAGACGTGTATAATGAGTTAAAAAGTTTTTTTAATGAATAAATATAACTCACCGGCTCCTCTTCCTCCGGCTGTTTGGGTTTCTCGTCTTTGTCGCCGCCGATCTGGAATGTCACGCCGGAACTCGCTGAAAACAAACATATTTACATGATGACGATCCGCCAGACGACGCCTACGCGATTTACGACATGCAATCACGTTTTTTGGAAATGATAAAACGTGTACAAAAAGGTCGATTATTTTTGGATTGCAAATCATGCATAAAGCAGAGCAGTTCATAATCCTATACTTAATATAAATTGAAGTTCCCGGGCGCGTATATATATCTGTACTCAATAAACTCAGTAACCACTGGTCCAATTTTGTTGCAGTTTTAACCCACCTGTAGAGGCCGAACGGCATTATAACCCGAAAAGGTTAACACATGTATACGAAATCGGCGCATCGACTACTTAATATATTATGAACATTTTCACCGTCCAAAATCAGTACAACAATATTTGCAAACCGTAACAATGTACCTATCCAAATAAGTTTCTTATCAACAAAAACTTTGCATAAACTTCATAAATGTTTAGCAAATGTCACGTGACTAGACAGACAAAGTGAGTCATGTGAGTTTCAACGCAATTGGTTCTAAATAGTGCCACAAGTGCAACTAATCAATGTCTGTCAACATTGTGATAACCCGATAGCCGAGTTTACGCCCACAGCGATTGATTTTAATAAATCAGTACAACCTTATCTGATATCAGATAAACCGAAATAAACATAAACATGGAAGGTGTTCCTAACCGATGATGTGCTGATAGTATTAGTTTTATCTTTTCCCCATCGTCTAATGGTTTGACATTCTTATTTTTTCTTCAATTATAATAATTTTATATTATTCTGTATTGACGATACGATGACGACCTCTATGGTCATCATGCCAGGCTGTCACACCGGCTTCGATAGCCGGTCAGATCAAGATGGAAATATTTTTTTTTAGATTGACCTAGGTCTTGGATGTTTATTTATAAATGTATTTGCTATAAAATATAATATCGTTGAGATTGAAATTCAAGTATTCAACAACAAAAGACAAAAAAAAACTAATAACAGATTCTTTTATAAACCTATAAAAATCATCATCTCCAATGTATCTCAAAACCAAGTTCAATTTTCTTGTTAAGACCAATCTTAAGAGATCTTCTTTCTTCCAACAATCTTCTTCTCGATATATCTCGCTGCCATAGTGGATTTCTTAAAAATTCATTCACCAGACAAGCCGTGATGTTATGGAACGCCCTTCATGTGAATATCCGCAAAGCGCCTAGTCGCCAAGCGTCAACAGTTCTACACAAACTACCATAGAGTATTATAAATGTTTGTGTAGTCTATGAACGGTTTATATTATCTAAAGGTATATTTTATGTAAAGTGTTATAGTTATATAATAATAAATTTTTTATTTCAATTATTAGAATTTTATTTTACAATTGCTAGATTTTGAAACTTCCATTATGCAAAGAATGCCTGTATTCTATATATCTTAAACGATTTGTGACTTACATATAGTATGATTTCATTAAAAGTTTAATATATCTAGTACTTTCGTCCGAAATTTGCTTCAACAGCACCACCTGTAGATTGACTGGTAAAAAAGGCCTTGGCTTTAAGTCCACCTGTTATATATTTGTAATAAAGTTTATTAATAAATAAATCATTATTTTTTTACACACAACTTCAGCCCCTTTCACTTACGTTGACTGTCTTCCTGGTAGAGTGACGCCTGGTGCCAAAGCTGCAAGACCTTTCCGCCTGTAAGCAGCCGCGTTCCTTCAAGGTTCCATGAGAGGGCGGTGATCGGCCCGTCAGCGACCAACTTCCCAGTTTGAACCCACCGGTACTCCAAGCCCTGAAATAACAAGCCACATGCAGTCACATGACTTCTGAATTGGATAATATATCTGAGGATGCCCATAGAGTTCAATATTGCATAACAGCATTTTATCAATTTATTCATAAGACACTCGAGCAACGATTTTGCGTTACGTACGAGAATAGAAATCAGTATTGATTTGAGTGGCGGACTGTTATTGCCTTTTTTAATAGATCGATATAACTTTTAAAATCTTAATGTTTGGACGTCATTATTTCAATAGTAAATAAGAATATGCTCCCACATTTGGCGTGCTTATCAACAATAAATTTCTCATGCACAACATTAACACACATCGCAGTAGCATAATTTATGCAATATCGTTATAACGACACTTAGTAATGAACTGTGAACTACACTATTAGACCATTATTCTGACATATGCGTTAGAGTTATAATAATAACCAAAAGCGTACTTAATAACTAAGAATAGCCCTGATCAGAGAAAAAAGAACTTACAAATTTAGCAATAGAATTAATCAAGCCACGGTTCGGCGGACTCTAGATAAAATCATACATTATTTAGATAAACGTTCATTAATGGCAATATGAACCTACTCCTCGCTTCAACGTATAGCCCCTTTTTTTCTTTGAACTTTAAAATAATTCAGTCACTAATCTTATTTCATAAAGTTTTTTATCTCCATAATCATCTTATCGATTTTACTCTATAAATATAGATTGATAGTGGTTAGATACTACTAATCGCCAGGAAAATGCCCTGATTATTGTTATCGGCTCCTTACATCGTCAGCAATACGTGAGTTACATTAACGTTTTATTCCCAGACACTACAGAATAGTTTTCAGTGCGTGCGATACGCCTGAATGCATCTACATAGTTCTGTTTAATGAACATTCGCCAACAAAGATAAATTAACAGAGCCGATTAATTAATCCGATCTTGTTGCTCTACTTAACAACGATGGTCACACGTTTTAATATTTAGGCATGCCTACTGTCTGGTGAAAAATTGATAAGCTGAATTTAACTGTTAAGTAAATATTTTTAGTTTCGTGAATGATGTCACACATAATGTCTGTCTGTTTGTACAAGCTAATCTCCGGAAATACTGGACAGACTCGAATTAAACTTTTTTGTTACATAGCTGTTAAACCTGGACAACATGGAGGGTATTGATTTTGGAACACCTGATGCAAACCCATAATGGTTCAGCTTAACTATAAAAAATATAAAAATTACGCCTTAGTAAAAGTTGTTCAGCCTGATGAGCATTTTCCGGAGTCATAAAGTACACGCGAACGAAATCACGGGCTTCGGCTAGTATAAACATAAAGTACTGGAATGTTTCGTACAGTTTAACAAATTGTGTGATTTGATAAAAATAAAGATAGAGATACAGCACAATGTAGAGGTACCTACTTGTTTACTAATAATTTTTCAAAACCCATCACTGTTTTGATCCCTTTTCTATCTTCTCGCCCATCATTACGCTAAAAGTGGCCTAAAAGTGGATGTTGCGGCCCTGGGCTCTGTCTGTTTAGAGCCGCAAGACCCAAAATGCTCTGTCTGACCCTAAGATAAGGGATGTTATACCTAGTGTATCGTAGTTTATTGTAAAGCAAAATACTGTTCATAAAGTGAAAGTGCATTGAAAGAAAACAAACGCGCAATTGTTTAGAAAGATATAGTGAGGACGTAGGACGCCTAATCTAAGGATTACATAATTGATAGGAGAGACGCGTGCGTGACTCTTTCGACCGGTTGGTTTCAATGCCGCCGATAGTTTAGCACGTTCAGCCTTCATGCTCGCTTTTCCGGGTAGTTGGATGAATTAGCACCGATTTACCATGACGAACGAGTATTTGAGGAGAAAACAGATACAATTTTTTGATATAAATTATGCATTCTTTAGTAGGTACTATGGTTATTTGAATCGGTCTGTTCAAAATTCATTATCTATACATATCATAAAACAGTAAAAAAATGTGCACTCTATTTCATCAGTGTGTAATAAAGACTGCTGACTAGATCTCAATCATGAACCGGTCAAAAAAACTCATTAAGATATTAGGTTTTTCCTGTACATATTGAAAATAATAAAATATTAAGAAAGATTTTAAATAATTAAACTATTTTATTTCAGGGTTGGATTAGAATTTTAAATTAAAGCAAATTATTCTAAATAATCTTGAACCTAAAGACCGACTTCACCCCCCTTCCTACAAAACCGATTTTTCTATGGGTCAACCTTGCAAGTATACACTTTCATTGGTCTGAGCTCAGAGGTCTGAGTTTCAAACAAAACAAAATTCTAAATCTGTCTGGGCGTTTTTTAAAAATCTGGGCGTTGTTCACCACACATAAAAAAGGGTCGCGACGAATTGACAACCTCCTCCTTTATTCGAAGTCTGTTAATGATAAGGTAATGAAAAGCCTTTAAAAAGAGAAAATGCAAAGTAATATATCATTTTGTGACTTATCTAAAATACAACTTTCAGTGAGATTGTGTTGACAAGACATAGCAATGTAATCCTCCAGCAATTTTATCTAATCACACACATAATAACAAACAGCAAGTGCCAGTAAGGCAACCAAAATCAATAGTAGCCACAATTTAACCAATTTTTATTAGGTGGATTAATGCATATTTGCCTTATTCGTTTCTAAGTAGCATCAAAAGGACAACTTTTTTCAAAAAAATGCCGAAATTATTTCAATATCATACAATCACACTCTAATTATTTTACTTTTCTATGTGGAGACTTTCTCATTTTAAGAAAATTTTAATATGCTTCTAAACATTGTTACCAACCTAAACTCTTCATTCACATTGTAAGTTGATTATGTATGTTATGTATATTTAAAACTACATATACATTATCACGTCTTTAAGTGTAATGGGGCAGATAGAGCATTAATTAAAACTAATGAGTGACAAATCCATTACATTATTCGGAAAGGCCGACCATTTCAATGACGATCATCAAGGTGAGTCCAGACTGGACAGCAATGCCGTCGGGTCGCCGCTCCTAATGGCGAGTATTATCGTCCTGATAATGATCTAATAATTAGTTATTGAGGTTAAGCTGATTTAAAATCATTCCCCAAAGTAGTATTTCAACCATAGTCATAATAGTCACGTAAATATGAATACAACATGCATATTCAAAAACAGACAAAAATTCATACAAAAAAAAAACTTCATCAAAAGAACTTACAAAACAAATTAGCAACATGCAAAAAGTAGTAAATTAAAATTATTGGACCGTAATAAGTAAATAAACTTACATGGGTAGTAGCAGCTGAGTGTATCAACGGAGTAGGCTCAAATATGCACACTTCTGCCCCATACGCAGCAGCAATCTTTCCTGTGTCAGTGCTGCAGTCCAAGGAGCCGATACGGACATAGCCGTGAATAGCACCTGGGATAATCTGAACACGCTCGAAGTTGGATGCTAATATCACAATGTTGCATCCTGCTGCATATGCCTGCAAAGAATAGTAACACATTATTCTGGATCATCTCATACAGTTGGGTAGTATTATGCAATTATGAACATGGCCTAAAATATGATCTCTCCACCTCTCTTGTGGATGTTGTAAGACTGACTGAGGGACTTCTTGCTTAGTAGTAACTTTCTTAATGTTTTTGTTAACCTTTTGTGCGCCATTGAACACTTTAGTTGCAAAAGGGTTGCATGACTGAAGCGCTAATAACAACTAAAGTTGTCTAAATTGTACTGAAGTAATGTAAACAAGCGCTGGCTTACAAAAGGTTTACATTTAATTATTTTTGTATTCAATAAAGTTATAACAAACAAACTTAGGCAATAACAGGTGTCACAATCAATAATATCACCTCCAGTGTTGCTGGAGGGGATATGTGGATATGAACAGAGCATTTTGTAAAACTGACTTCAATTTATTTATAATCATCTTTATACCTAACTATGAACTAATTCTTATACCAATCTAATATGAATTTGAGGAATTGTGGTAGGTTATATTTATTTTTCTCAAAGATATTCAAATATCAGGCAAGATCCTTCTGTCTTTTTACTTGCTGACCTTGCTGACCACACAAAACATTATGTGTAGTCATACTAATACTGATACACTAAGGACACTAGGTATATCAGTTCTCTATCCCTAATGGCTGAACTTCAGCTTGCGGCCCTTAGATCACAAAGCTTTTCTCAAAGTTTCCTTAAAAACAAAACAAAGAGTTACACTCACAACAACCTTCATTTATATTATAATGGTGCCATGATACCATAAAACAAGATATTCTCACCTACAAATAATAAAATTCTGAATCATCGTAAGTTCATCTAGAATTTTGACATTTATGAAGTTTCCCATTTCTAGGCAATCAATGTATCACAAAATCAGTAAAAATATGCTAAGCATACGCTCTGCACCTCATGTTTTGTAATCTTCATCTATCATGCGCATACCTATGTGAATTATCTGTGACATTGTTGAATGAATCTGTGATATCTAACAAATAAGATAAAGTCAAGATAAAATAACTCCACTGGAACAATGCTTCATAAAAGTGCCTTCCAAATAACAATGAATTCAGTTATGATACTGTCATTTATATAGGTATAGAGAACTATGCAAATGAATGTTCAAGGATACAGAATATGTGTATGTACTTTTTAGTGTAGCCAATAGGATACATACTTTAAGAGAATAGATCTATATACAAATCGTGAAACATTAACTATTATAGTTAGGAGATACAGATTCTAACTTTACTTATCAATCTAGGCTAAATTAGATTGTCCTGATTGATGATTCCTCCCCAGTTGCTACATTACAAGATGTGTGGTCACGAGACCAAACGATCAGTCACCAGCCCTTGCATACTTACTGTGAAAGGTATTCCTTCAACTGATCCAACAGCAAAACATTGATCCCCTGAATTACAGGCGCCACTTAGCACTTGGTGGCAGTTCATAATGACCGAAATTTCACCACTATACTGTTAAAAGACAATTACACCGCACAAACACATATCTAGCAAAGTAGCACATAATGAATAAAATAAGTATAAATTCTAAACATTTATAATTAGGTATTTCTTGATAAAATGATCACGGATTATTTCACTATGACACCACATCGAACGTAGAAAATGACGTAGGGAAAGAAAGAAAGAGAAAAAACATGAATAGTATTGAGTACGTTCAGAAATGTTAATAAGTCAATATACACACACATACACAAGCATTAAATGTATAAATATAACATTAAAAAACAAATATAACATTAAAAAACAATTACCTATCATTTCACATATTATTTAAATTACAAAAAAGTAATTATACAAAATGTTACGTTATATAATAATGTTAAGTATTTGTATTTTATTTTGTACAAAATGGAAAAAATTATTTCATAAAACATTTCGAACACACCTCTCATATGTATTTTGGTGTTGCCAGTATCATCATATATTACTTATTCATATTATTTACAATGTCTATAGCTATTATTTGCATGTTTGTATGTTTTAATAGAGCTTCAAAGCCCGGGGTCCGCTACCTTACCTAGGCTAGGCGGGACCCACCGTTTATACGTGCATAATTAATAATAACATATTATGCACGTATAAACTATTTCTATATTATTCAATTTCTGAACTTTTTCCGTTGCAAATATCCTTTGATTCATTTTTATAGGTAGTAAAATAGAAAACAGCAGACATAAGCAGACTGAAAAAGTATGATCGAAAATTAAGGATGAAGTAAAGATAGACAAAGCCGAGCCGATCGAAACGAAGGAGATCGAGGCAAGCAAGCAAATACAAGAAATAAGTTAACAAAAAATTATTGGTTCGGGTGAGCGCTATAGTTAAACGAGCAATTCTTGCATATATATATATATTTATTCATTTATTTATAAATTTCTGTGATCTCGAAAACGGTTCTAACGATTTCGCTGAAAATTTGTATAAGGTTTTCGGGGGTAAACAATCGATCTAGATTAGTTTTATGTTTGGGAAAACGCGTGTTTTCGAGTTTTCATGCGTTTTTCTTTCCACGCAGAATATGGTCGCTAATTTCGTCGCGCCGACCGCCTTGTTTTTAACTCAGCGGTTAAGGATACCGACCGCTAGAAAGAGTGTTACGGGTTCGAATCTCACTCGGTGACTTAATTTTGTTTTTTTTTTGTTTAAGTTTATATATAATTTTTAGGGTTCCGTAGTAAACAAGGAACCATTATAGTTTCGCCATGTCTGTCTGTCTGTCCACGGTCCTACTCAGAAACTATAAGTGCTAGAAAGCTGTAATTTGGCATGGATATTTATATTAATCATGGCGAAAAAGTCGTAAAATAAAATCTGGAAAAATATTTTTTTTTAGGTTGGCTGCCATACAAGTGAAGAGGTAGTCAATATTTTTTTTCTCGACAAACACATTGTGTGGGGTATCGTTGAATAGGTCTTTTAAAAACATTGTGAGCTTGTTAACACCATTTTTGGATTTAGGGATCCGTTTCTGAAATATTTGGGTTTAAAGTGCAAATTTTTGTTGGAGGCAAGTGTCCCCCCCCTCTATCTGCTAAACGGTTATATATGGCCACGTGAAAAAATTCACAGCTATAGTATATATAATGTAGTTTAAAGGACAACTATCAGAGCTAAGTAGGGTATACAAATTAAAAAGTTATAGGCGATCAACTTATAAAATGTACTCGGCAAAAGAAATTTCATACAAATTCAAGTCGCCCAGGTACTCTTATACATTTAAACGAGCAATTCTTGTATATTATTTATAAATTTCTGTGATCTCTAAAACGGCTCTAACGATTTCGCTGAAAATTGATATATGGGGGTTTTCGGGGGTAAACAATCGATCTAGATTAGTCTTATGTTTGGGAAAACGCGTGTTTTCGAGTTTTCATGCGTTTTTCTTTCCACGCAGAATATGGTCGCTAATTTTGCCGCGGCGGCTGCTATTTGTTTGGCTCAGCGGTTAAGGATGCGGACCGCCAGAAAGACTGTTACGGGTTCGAATCCCACTCGGTGACTTACTTTTGTTTTTTTTTTATGTTCAAGTTTATATATAATTTTTTTTATTGTATTGTTTTTAGACAAGTTTTAAAAAAATGTTTGAGATGTAACCGAGCAAAGCTCGGTCACCCAGGTACTTTTATATAATGTATCATCTATTCATAAATATATAAAATGTAAGATTTCACCTTGATGAAGTCCTTGTAAATTAAATTCAAAGTATACAAACTTATTAAATTAATTATTACTAAATAAGAACTAAAACTAAATGCTAAATAAAAAATATAAATTAAAACTATTACGTGGGACACCCGGATCGGATGAAACGAAGTTCGAGAGACAGAGAGACGGCACGGCTTACAACAACTATAGCAAAAAGGGTCGTTACAACTTTTGGTCTTAATTTTTTCCGTCTAGCCCCCTTTCGCAATGCGCGACAAGGAACTTAGTTAAAAAAAACGACGGGTTGCACTCTGGGAGTGCCGGCAGAAGTGAAAACACAGCAGTATGGCCACTACATAGACGGTCGAGCCATCAGCTGTCACCATCCATGGATGCGCGTAGCACGCTGCATCATAAACACACACGAACATTTGCGCAAGCGTTCTGCGCCGCCTAAACGAAACAGCAGGCGCAGGCATTCATTTTCGCCGCGCCGTAGAAAGAGAGGGGGATACTCCCTCTCCTACGCCGCGCCAGCTGTCTACTCTCCATCCGTCTTACGAATTTTCGATCAGGTCACGTGTCCTGACGCGAGTTTAACATTTTTTACCCATTCCAAAAAAAGTGCACAGAGCCGCTAAAGAAGTTTTCACTTCAAAAAAAAATTATATAATAATCGTTCCCAGGTCGCCACCGTCAACAGGTAGAGTCCTTAAGAGGCTGGCGGCATTTCCGCGTTTTATGACAAGGCTAAGCCTTTGGCCGAAATGCGCACCAACTTTTGGGTCCCCACAGACGTCGATCAAACGTGTCCTCTCTAAACAGTTCCACCACCAGCACCACACCCCAGGGCCCTAAATATATATAGATGAAATCGGGACTCGGGTGCTAACTAGTATGTTGTAGTGTAGAGACGATCACAGAATATAAGGACGCGATGCAATGCAATGCAATGCAATGCAATGCAAATGCAACTCATGCATGACTTAATAAGCTTTTTTTAACTGGCAATCTTGGTTGACATAGAACGTAAATTACATAGGCCACAATGACAGTGACAGTGACAGGTGTCAGATTTTTCCCTGAGACGCGTGCTTTTACGCTCTATGCTATGTGGGTTATTTAGTGTTGTCGGACTATCGATAGTTTGGCTATCGATAGTTGACCTCGGAAATCATCTATAATATCGATAGTCCTATCGATACTATGCAATACTATCGATAGTATCGATAGTAGTAAAGCTCAATATCCAAATTACTATGGATAGTATCGATACTATTGTAATAACTATTGATACTATCGATAGTATCGATATGTTTGTACTATTGATAGTAGGCTGTTATTCAATAGTATTGTGGATTGTTTGCTTTTCGTGTGTGTAAGTGGCCAAAACTGCTGTTAGATTTTTCAAACTGCCTACAGGCATCTGACATAGCTTAACGACTGCCATACAATGACGACAGCCGGGACCAACCGAGAACCAATAGTATTTTTAATGCAATATATTATATAGCAATACTATTGAGGGAAAGGTCACTATCGATGTGACAAACTATCGACAGTGTCGATACTATCGATAGTATCGATTGTTGTTTCAATATTCAAAAGCAGTAGTATCGATACTATCGGTATTACATTCAATATCGAGCTTTGATAGTATCGATAGTATTGCTGAGTGTCGATAGTATTGAAGCTTACGGGGCAATCGATACTATAGACTGTATCGACACAATCAACAGTATCCATTTTCCTATCGATGCTATTGCTTTTGCCCAACTATCGATAGTCTATCGATAGTGGACTATCGAGCGGCAACACTAGGGTTATTCATTCGTTCGGCCAACGTTTGATCGTTTGCGTTAAAGTGGAGACTTGTTTTTGTGTTATTGATTTGTATATAATCTGATGAGAATTGGATTATATTGTAGTTGAAGGACATTATTTCAAGTTTGCATTTAACCCTTTTGGATCTCGTTTACAGTGTAACTACATCCGAGAGAAGAAAACAGCTGAAGGTAAGGGAGATAGTAGGTGTACCGTTTAGTTCAGAAATTACTTATTTTCTTCTTTCACGTAGTCTTATTTGTACACTAACGGTCTTATTTTCTTACTCTTGCACAAAAACAACTCAAACGAAAAAGAGATGAGGTTACATTTTGTCACTGGGTTAAATACCTACTTTGGTGGCAATTTTTATCGTATCCGTATCACATCACATCAATCTATGGGACCCAATAGTCAAATCAAACATGCGTGGACTCCTTTAGATTTTTAGCTGTATTAGTTTAATTGACTGTAATTAAACTAATACAGCCTAGTGTAAAAGCCCAGTCTTGTATGAGAATAGTAAATTAATTTTCAAGGCTTATTTATTACTCATTAATTTTTGGGCCTGATATACATAATAAAATAGTTGAAATTTTGCAGAACTGTAGTTCTAAATATGGCCTAAAATTGAGTATCACAGAAATAGGAAGCTTAGTCTTTGCACTATGAGTAAACAATAACTTTTACTAAATGTTTTAACACAATTTATTGTATAATATTATACTGTTGGTGCCTTTTCCCAATAAATAAATAAATAAATGAGTGCAAAGTTAACACATTTTGTTATTACTCTTGCAAAGTGAGCCATTACTAGGAGGCATAATATGACATATTTTTTATTTACTATTAATTTATTTTGTAGAGTAAGTGCATTTGAATACCGACCTGAGTGTATTATGTTATTAGCTAACATTTGTGTCTGATATTTCAAACTGACTTCTAGTGTGCAGGTTTCTTCACCGGAAGCCAGTGGTGTTAGTTAATAACTGGCCAAGTGAGAATCAGATTCGCGCTAAGGGTTCCGTACCATTACCTATAAAAAACGTGTTTGTTGTATGGGAGCCTCCCTTAAATATTTATTTTATTTTGTTTTTTTTTGTATTTGTTGTTATAGCAGCAACAGAAATACATAATTTGTGAAAATTTCAACTGAGCTATCGCGGTTCTTGAGATACAGCCTGGTGACAGACAGCGAAGTCTTAGTAACAAGGTACCGTTTTTATCCTTTGGGTATGGAACCCTAAAAACGACCGTACATGAGTACAAACTCAGAGGTATATCTCACCTAGTGAGAAGAAATTTTATTGCTTACAATAGTACAAATATTTCTTTAACCTGTCATCTGTGAGCAGACCGGAATCCGGTCGACATGCTATTGTTTTACTATTGTGTCTGGTGTTTTGCACAGACAGTTTAAGTTTAAAATCTGTTATGTCAAAAGTGAGATCTGTGGTGCAATTTTTTTTATGTGGAGTCACTAAATTACCAGTTTTTTGTATAAAGAAACTATTTGTTTAGTGGATACCGTGTTTAAAAAATGGCACTTCTGTATTTATCAAACTATCACAAAAAAGAACTATAACCTAATCTGAATTTCTGCAAAATAAAAATATTTAAAACTTGCTGTGCCTGTGGGCTTCGCTCCCATTGGGAATTTCAGGATAAAAACTATCCTATGTCCTTCCCTGGGTATCAAACTATATCCATATCAAATTTCATTTAGATAGGTTTAGTGGTTAAAGCGTGAAGTGCTTACAAACAAACAAATATACAAACTTACTTTAGCGTTTATAATATAAGTAACTAGAGTAAGGATAAAGGCAGCACCTTCTAAAATTTCTGCACTGCTTTAAACAATTTCATGGAATTTTCAATCGCATCAAACATTGCACATGCAATCAGTATTTTATGAACAACAGTACACACCAACACCAACATTTTTTATCTCAATAACATTCCTGTATGCTGTATCAATTGACATGACAATGATAAACCAGAATCAGTGGCTTCAGCTTCCCGAGTGAGCTGCTTCGTTAATGAATGAAGTTTTATTTCCGGCCACTCTTGTTCCTAATTGAACCTAATACTTGCTCTACTACACATGTAGTCATGAATCGTCAGGGCAAAATTGAACCTTAACACTTGATATTACTAATCAAATCAGAATGTTTTTGTCTCAATGCTATGATTTGTCTATGATATCATTTTGAGGTTTTCTCAATTGTAGGTAAATCAGAGCTACATTACTAAGGTCACACATTTATATAAATTATATCTGTTTGAGTTTATGTATAGCATTACTATGCTCGGAACAATTTCTTAATTTTCAATTTGGACATTGACTACCTATCACTCTTTAAATGGTTGTTGACAGAGCTATGTCGTGCTAAGCTGGTATTTTTTTTAATAAAGCGCGTGGTTTTATATTTATTTTCAGTTGTATTATTGGGTTTATAGCAATTTCGTTTTGGCAAAATTTTATTTATTGCACACTAGCCGGAGCACGCGACTTGGTTCGTGTGGACTTGGTGACTACTGAAAATGCTCATCAGGCAGGCAGGCAATTTTTATATTTCTTTTAGTTTAGCTGGACCATTATGGTTCTGCATCAGATGTTCCACTTTCCACAATGAATTGTACCCTATATGTTGCCAGGTTTAATAGGTATATAACAAAAAAAAATCTTTGGAATCCGTCCAGTATTTCTGGAGATAAGATCAATTGATCATACATACAGAAAGACAGACAGAAAATTAAAAAAAAATGCTATCTTTTATTCTTTTTAAGTATTCCTCTATCCATTTCAGTCAAAAATACTAAATGTACAGACAAAATATTTTTACTGTTTTATATTATATGTATAGATGTAAAGATTAATGCACACCACTTGTCCACAAACAATGATAATGAGCGGACTTTATAATCTCATATTTATTTATCAAAATTGGCGTGTGACATAGCCTTTTGTTCTGTTCGCGTCGCCTTTATCGCGTCTAGGATTACAACCGTTTACAATTTGATAAAGACTTACGATATCTTTGCTGCGAGGTGTATTCGGGTCAAGCATATGAAAGACTAAAAGTACAAAGCGAAAAATCGCATTTAAGTCAAATCAAAATCCTTGCTAGCAAGGCAAGGAAAGAAAATCAAAATATCACAGCACCTTCATTCGTGTAGGTCGTAAAAGATGATTAAGGTATGTAGTTAATAAATGTAAAGTACCTACTAAGTAAATGTAGTTTTTTCCCTGACTAACTACTAACATAAGAAGAACCGATGACGATAAGGATTCATACTTTCTCGCCGCTTACGGGAAATGATGTCATCATATACTTGAGAGATTTGTCCTGAAGTCATCGCCTATTAAGAGTCCCCTTACCCTATACTTCTCCATACAAACGTCGTCTACGTTTAATTTTGAAACCACATGTCAGATTCCGGTAAAAATTGGTAATTGTAAAGAAATTGCAATTATCTAGGGTAATAACTGGTTTCCTACAGTAAAATTATAAACTGGAAAGAAAATATAACGATTTAGAAGTTTCCCATACTGATGGTCAAAAATGATATAAAACACTATATTCTATTTCAAGTTCATATTTGTACTGTGGGAAACCAGTTATTACCCTAGATAATTGCAATATCTTTAAAATTACAAAATTTTGCCGAAATCCGACATGTCGTTTTGAAATAAAACGTAGACTACGTTTGTATGGATAGTTATATTTTGGTCTAGGGTACTCTTAAGCTAATATGTGACTTTGCTTCGTACCAAAGATACATAGTATGACGAAACCACCCTTTTTAGGGTTCCGTTATAAACAAGGAACCCTTATAGTTTCACTACGACTGTCTTTCCGTCCGCGGTTTTACTCAGAGACCAAGTACTAAAAGCTGCAATTTTGCATGGGAATGTATCTTATATCTTATCTTACACCTTTAAACGAGCAATTCTTGTATTTATAAATTTCTGTGATCTCGAAAACGGCTCTAACGATTTCGCTGAAAATTGGTATATTTATTTATTTATTTATTTTATTTAAAAGGTACGCTTACAGGTATATGGGGGTAAACAATCGATCTAGATTAGTCTTATGTTTGGGAAAACGCGTGTTTTCGAGTTTTCATTCGTTTTTCTTTCCACGCAGAATATGGTCGCTAATTTAGTCGCGCCGGCCGCCATCCGCTTAGCACAGCGGTTAAGGATGCTGACCGCTAGAAAGAGTGTTACGGGTTCGAATCCCACTCGGTGACTTACTTTTGTTTTTTTATGTTCAAGTTTATATATAATTTTTTATTTTGTACTTTTTTTAGACAAGTTTAAAAAATGTAGTTAATGTTTGAGACGTAACCGACCGAGCAAAGCTCGGTCACCCGGGTACTATTAATTATGCCGACAAAGTGGTAAAATAAAGTCTTGAATTTTTTTTTTATTTGGTTTTTTAACACAAGTTGGAGTCAATTTTGCACGCCTAATAAACCGAACGTTGAGTTAGTGCTCAACTCTCAACATAGGTTTAGCATTTTTCTGGAATTAAACTGTCTTTATTTTATATTCATATTGCACTAAGTAAAACAATAATAATTACAGAGATATGAAGAACAACCCTTTTATAAACACATTTAATACTTGTAGAAAATATTTGTCAAGCTTAACATATAAAAAAAAATATTTAAAAACTGTTCGTGGGTGTCCCGTTGTCTGTCTGTCTGTTTGTCTGAATTAAAATTTTGCAAGTTAAATTTGTTTTCTGCTACTAATTAAAAGCTTGTAAAGAACTGTTATTTCTTCACAAGCTTTTAATTAGTTTATTAGCTTTAATCGCGTTTGAAATGACTCTTCATCAACACGACTTTTTACAGGATGAAAGTTACCATATGTCCTTAGTCCTAATTGATATTCTAACTAAAAGATATATAGTGAAAATGCTAATTTACTGTTTGTTGACTGTTATTTATGTTTTACTATCTAGTAAAAGCATCAAGCCATTAATCACGGAAACGCAACTCTTTTAAAATTAATCCGCGTAATTTTTCAATTTTTCTTGCATAATTTTCTTTACACGGAACAGCAGGTAACTGGTATAGTACGAAAATCAATACAGGATGTCCTTAAAATAGAGCCGGGTCGGTGCAGCGGGCAAGTTCGTAAACGACCTGATAGTTGCATGGAGAGCACTCGGGGAGACAAGTCGCGACGTGGGGGTTCTTCTATTTATAGTTGGCTCCCCCGGCCTCTCAATTAGCAGGGCTAAACTTTTACACATGCCTACTTTACACTTTTTGTTATTTGTATTTGAATGGGATCCCTAAGTTATATGTGAAAGTCACTTGAATGGGATGGTAGACAAGTTACCACTCTTATCTTAAAGTCTTGAAACAAAGGAGGAAAAGATTAAGAGATATAAAATGCAGATAATAAAGGGGCTATTCTCAAAGGAGGAAATGATGGCCCAAAGTGAGCATTAAGCTTGTATCGTGGGTCCGAGGTATAAAACACAGTCACGTGCATAATACCTCCATACCATAACCGCAGATCTTAGATCAATGATCTAAGCCGCAGACAAAAGAAATTACGGATTGCACAGTGTTGTGTAGGTTTTGTGCAGGTACAAGTACCTACAAGGAAGTGTTTGTACAATTTTGTATTTTTTTTTACGGGTAATATTCAGCAACTATCTATGATAAAATTTTAAAAATATAAAAAAAATAGGATTTTAGATAATAATAAACCCATTCGTTAGTTTTTGTTTTGTTTTCATCAACCTTGAACACGCGATACATGAAATTCAAGGCGCAATTAAATTGTCACGAAGAAGAAATTCGTGACCAAAAAGCAGTAAGTAATCGTATATGTGTAGTTGGTACTTGGATGTACAGACAGACAAAGCAAGTTTTTAATCTCACCGAATTATAAGTAACACGATGTTGACTATGTGTGTCTGTACTATCGTGGTTGCTAAATGCTCAGATGGATTTCAATGTAGTTTTCTTAGATAGCAACTTTCTCAGAGCCTGTTTCCACTTCTGGAGAACATTTTATGACACAAAGTTGCAACGATTTATGGAATATGACAAATATTGGAGCAGACTTTGAAATCCAACTCGATTTGTGTAAAAGCAGCTCCATTCAATATGTACAAGAGATACACTAGAAGATTAGATTTTTTTACAAACTTTCTTCTGGATTTAATACGCCAGCGAGGTAGATGGAATCGGCGAAACTTCTGGATCATTGCCAGCGTCCACCTGCAAAACGTAGAATTTTAATTCGATCGCTGCACAAACATTCCGATTAAATAATGCAGTACGTGTCTACTTTATTGTTCAATTTGATGTTTCGATTGCATTTTTATTTGGGAATAAATCTTGTCAGTAGCAATTGATAAAGCGATGTTAGACTAAGCAGATATCAGGTAGTCAAACAAAACACCTAACAAAAAAGAGAAAGCTCTTCTAACATATAAATGTACTAGCTGTAACCCGCGACTTCGTCCGCGTAGAAGTCGAAAATGGTTCTAATCGAATTTTTAATTGTTTTTTGTTATCAATTTTGTTATAACATATGAATTAAAAATCGTTTACGACGGCTACTTCTTCGGAAGGAACATCTCAGGCCAGAAATTCGAAGATGATGAATCTTCGAATTTCTGGCCTGAGATGTTCCTTTAACCGTGGAAACCTATTAGCAAGGTCCGGTGAATATGGAGGATGTTCCTTCAATTCGAAGCCAGCTTCTTGAATTGCATTCATCGCAACTCTCGAGTTGCAGCACGAGTCGAGAGTTGCGATGGCTGCACTGCGTTATGTTTAGCAACAAAACAACTTTAGCGAGTTTGCCACGCCGTTACTTGCGTATTTCCCCACGCTTTGTTTTTGTCCTGCGTACAAATTCCCCGTGATAGTGGCTCTATGATTAAGGCATTCGACCCCTTGGCTGTCCTAGAACAGAGAGCCTATGATCTTATCGGGCGGATGGAATCGCCTTAATTTCTCCGGCATTGGAGATGATGGTCTCTTCCTAGTCATGGACTATTGTTTCGTTTCCGGGTCATGCCATGCCATAGTGAAGCCATGCAACATGACTTCATTCATAGATCGAGCCAAAAATCGGTCAGAATCTTGTTAACCGAACAGCTTTAGAAAATTCTAAGTCTTGTTTGTTTGTGCGCATCAGAAAGCATTCAGGGCACCCAGCGCGCTGACACGTTTTTCTTATCCAAATGGTCGTGTATTATTATTTTTTTATGGACATTTCTTCAGCTACAAAACGAACACTAACACGACGATTCGCCAAGATAATGTTTTCAACATTTTTAATAATTGTTCAGTCACGATCGACCGATGTAGGGCGAACTCAGCACACCAACGCGCAACTGTAGAATATGGAGGAGCATGACATGAACCCCTAATGTTACCCTCAATCTTGATTTTGCTGCTCCGTAGTAAAATTTTTAATACAGAGATATTTTATTACCGCGCGAACTTCAATTTTATCCATTTTTAAGAACGCATTCCGAGACGCACGACGCAAACAAATGACTTCTATTTTAAAAAACAAAAAAGAATTTATTGTTTTTTTATTATAATCACATCACATCCATCAACAACACCGCTACATTTTCCTACTCCTTCTCGGTACATGCAGTCAGACTATGGAACTCATTACCACCTCCTATACGCGAATCTAAAACGATTTCTGTGTTTAAAAGACGAGTAAAAGATCATTATTTGTTGGAATCATCTTAATTGTAACCTATATTTTTTATGTTAAAGTATATATTTAATTTATTTCTAGATATACATATGTATTTATTTAAGTATATGTGTAATATATGTATAAGTATGTTTATTGTAGTTTGTGTAGTTTTATGTAATTTAAATTTTCTTCTTTCTCAATCCTATGTATGAACATGCCTGTATGCCTCTCTTACATAAACACCTCCTCTCACAGGCCTACTGGAAGAGATCTCTTTTGAGATAAGTAGTACTTTTGTACAACTTTTATTTTATGAATTCTCTGTATACATTTTCCGTGTGCATAAATTGGTAAATAAAATAAAATAAATAATTCCATGGAATTTTATGTACTTGCGTACAAATCACATCTAATGTCTGGGCTTTACCTGCCAGTATTTTTTCCAAAGAAAACGTATCGCATTATCAGTATTTATGCGTAAGTGCCTGACTTCTAGCAATGAAAATAGGTCAAAAACTGGGGCATTCTTTGAAAAGCTATAACAGTTTATCATCATATTTCCTCACATCTTAACGACTAAGGCGAACGAGGTTGGGTATCTAATCAACATTTTATCAAAACTTTTTAGTAATATGTGGATGGAACATAAAACAATTTTCGGTCGACTAGCGGGACCTCGCTCCATGAATACGTAATAAAAGGTTAAAACTCCGCTGAAATTCACGTAGCAACCAAATATGATGATGAGGATCAAAACTTCCTTTGGCTTTACCTTTCACACTTAAGTAAATACAGATTAATTTCTGTTCTAGTTACCTGTTGGCTGTTTTTTACACAGCTTCTTTATATCTCTTTTTAGGGTTCCGTACCCAAAAGGTAAAAACGGGATCCTATTACTAAGACTTCGCTGTCTGTCTGTCACCAGGCTGTGTCTCAAGAACCGCGATAGCTAAAAAGTTGAAATTACAAAAAACGTGATTTTTACAGATAATGGTACGGAACCCTATGTGCACGAGTCCGACTCGCACTTGGCCGTTTTATTTTAAAGGTTAAGGTTTAATTTAAAAGTATTGTTTCACAAGTTTTTGCGTATTAAACGACTTACCCGCCGGTGTATTTTAACGTATAATATAAGCCTTTCCAAAGTTACGTTGGTAAAAACCATAGACACATACCTAATATGCGCCTGTTTACTTCAATGGATTTTCAATGCGGATTCTAAATCAGGTGTTTGCTCCTGACCAGAGGCCCTGATTAGTTAGCATTGTCATCATGCTATTCTAATTGCAAGCCTACTTATAATTTATTTAAAAAATCCACACGAGTTTCAATCGTAGATCAGTTTTCACGATTTACGCAAGAGAGGTGGCTAGTACTGCTATTTTACTTCCAGATCAGAAAAGATTTTATATTCATAATTTTTGTAAAACCACAGATGTGGTTCTACTTTAGTCAAGTAGAAATGTGATTCGCGCAGCAAATAAATATGTGAGCGACACGTCAGTCAACATTATTTCTGGGACATATAATTTGCTTGCGCTGTAATTAATGTAGCTTGTTCATCTAATTTCCATATTTGAATAGGACGGCAGAATAAACGAAAAAGGGATACAATAACTATAGTAGCTTCAAGGATGATGCAATATTATGTAAAGATTGTCAAGAGCACGGATCACCCCTTCAATACACGTATAGAATTCCAAAAGTAAAATTTAAGTAAATCAAATATTCGAACTTGATGAATTTCGAAGTTATGAAAGGTCACATATACATAAAATGATATGCGCGTATACTGAACGACCCGTTTCTTTATATTCCTAAATCAAGTTTGCCCAAAGGAGACGTATACTAAATGAACCGTTTCTTTATATTTCTAAATCAAGTTTGCCCAAAGGAGTCTTGTCATAAATATTATACATATTCCTTTAAGTTCTCGAATAGAATATTGTAATTTATTAACTCTATCTCACCTCGGCTGTCTGCTTTGAAACTTGAGGTAATCTGGGGTTAACTCTTACTTAACAAACCAACTGGAATTAATTGGCAAGTTAAATTGTCCTTTTGCATGGTGCTGACGTCGATTTAATTAACGAATTACTTACCTGTGAAATGTTCTAGCACAATTTGGTATATATGCTTTGAAGGCAAATGGAATGGACCATAATGGGATAAACATGTATTGCTTTCGATTCGACTAATCAAAGTGACGATTGAGATATTATAAATATTCTATGATAATAAATTTGACTTTGACTTTTGACTCTAAAAAAGTTTAGTTGAATATGAGGTTGTGTGTGTTTCATTTCGTATTTATTTGTATTCTACGTATTTTTGAACTCTTAGGTATTGCTTTATTTTTGCTGTTTCAACGTTTGACTGAAAGTGACCTTTATTCGCGTACATACCTATACGAGACCACACGTCATATACATTGTATCTGCTTAGATGTAGAATGTAGATAGAATAAAATAATATACTTATTTTCTCAAAAAGCAGTACACGTAGAAATGCAACCTTGATTCATCTGCATGCCATGCCCCAATTTCATAAAAAATACTCGTATACGTGAAAGGCAAATGATTAACGCGGCATCCTAGTACCAAAGTAACCTATATGTCTGAAAGTCTAGTCTGATGCCAAGAGTATGTCGGCAGACAGGCGGGCGCCAGGAGTTAGGAGTCGCCAGCGAATCGTGTCAAGATTCTTCCCCCCACGCGTTCCTTAATGTTAGACCTATTTAGCCCTTTTTGAGATTTCGGTTCATTACGCCTCAAATATGAATTATTTTCGATAAAATATGTACTTAATTTGTACTGTAGAGTGTAGACCCGTCCGCATATCGCGTACCTATATACAGCGCATTGCTGGTGTCTTTAGTACTTAAAGCAAAATTGAAACCGACTGGATCTTAGTTAAGGATTCCCAACATACATAGTTACAAGTTATGACATGGCAGATTTGATTTTGTATAACTGTTTCTTCTGAAAATATACATGTATTCCTTTAATAGTTCCATTTCTCATTTATCTAGATTTTCTATAACCTCTCATTGCACTATTATTACTTAGTAGGTATTGCAGAATCTACGGTAGAAGTTCCGTATTGAATAATAAATGGTTCTAATGGCTTAGCTTTAATTCCTTTAAACATCATTGGAAGCCCATATCAAAAGCGTCTTTTTGCTTGAAAATCGTTATTGGAATGTCTCCAACTATAATCTCCAGAAATCTAACATTAAAATGCTAATCGCCGTTTCTGAATTTGAAGCCGCATAATTATTTTGCCAATCAGCTTTAAGATCCTATATAAAATGACTAGTTGGTGCCCGCGACATCGTCTGCGCAGGATTATCACACAATATCTTTATAAATTGTAGCCTATGTGTTATTCCGATAGCTATATATAATTGTAAAGTTTCATTAAAATCCATTCAGTAGGTTTTACGTGAAAGAGTAACAAACATCCATCCATACATACTTACAAACTTTCGCTTTACTTTTTACTTTTTAATTTACTTGTTTAATTTTACGACCTATTGTAGAACATAACCTAAATAACCTTTTAGGGGTACGATGCGAGATACTGACATATCTCTCCCAGTTAAAAAGAATTAAACTCTGCAATAAAGATAACTCAATAAACCTTAAATACATAAGAGGCTGGTTAAGGGCGGTATTTAAAGTAACTGAACTGACATACTTTTGACCTCCACATAAATATGACGATAAACAAATTAGTGTTTTGTTTGTTCACTGATTATTCGAAGACACCAACCAATTTGGAAAATTCTTTTTTTTTTGCTTGAATGGGCAAAAGTATTTTGCAAATCGGTCCAGGAGTCTTCAAATAATCAGAGAACATTCAATTATCAAAACATAAGATTTTTGAAAAAAATATATTTGTGCAGCTTTTATTGTGAGGCCAAAGTACATATTAGGACAAAAAAAAATAAGCCCAAACTCGATGGATCTGCATCGTTTTTCCTTCCATCTCCGTGATCAGACCCTAGATAACATTAATTACAAAACTGTGTTTGCAATGCGGGAGAAGCAGTAAAATGTTTTGGAGTTTTATTAAAAGATTATTATATTTCATTGTTTGAGGATCAAACTCAAGACCTTGTAACTAGGAGATATACCAAATCATTAACACTGCGGCGCACGGACTGCCAATGATATAATTCGTAAGGGATGGGATGGGGGGTGAGTCGGGGGGCTTCGGAGACAGGTTCGTGACCCACATCGGAACCGCCGCTAAAAGAACGATTGTCGTCCCTGACACATTGACTCACATTCGGCTAGCTTTCAATCGTTGGCGATTAAGTAATGGATTTAATAAAAAATCTGTTAGCACATGGTAAACGATATTCTACTTTGAAACCTACGTTGGTTCTGTATTTCAATATACAAGTTTTGTGACTTTACTGAATTAAAAATTTTAATTGCATACAAAATACAGAATGTCTTGCCTTGAGATCTCAGATTTTTATTTGGTCTGAGCTTGAGATGTGATGTTTTCAGATGAGTTGCAATCTGCGAGTTTTTATTTAAATGTACTTACGTGTCACGTTGCATTATTTGTTTATTATTTTATTTTAAAAGGCGTAGGTACTTCACGCCGTAATCTTACTTAAGACCGCTCTCGACATTCATTTCAAATTAATCGAACTTAAAACGCAACATTTACATCAGTCTGCGAAGTTGTCTCCCGACATTTCCTCTGGGATATCAGTCTATTAGTAATGTTTAATTTAGGTATCGCTACATTGTAGACAGTTTTTAGGGTTCCGTAGTAAACAAGAAACGTTCCGTAGTAAACAAACCTTATAATTTCGCCATGTCTGTCTACTCTGTACCGCGGTTTTACTTAGAGATTATAAGTACTAGAAAGCTGTTATTTAGAATGGGTATGTATATTAATCATGCCAAAAAAGTGATATAACAAAATGTTGAAACAAATATTTTTTTTGGTACGACTAGGGTAGAACCCATACAAGTAAAGTTCGTGTACTTAAATGTTTTTTCGACTAACCCATCGTGTAACTAACGTATCGTTAGTTATTTCAAAAATATTGTGAGCTTGTGAACATCATTTTTCGATTTAAGGATACGTTTCTGAAATATTTGATTTTATATATACTATATAATTTTTTTTTGTTAGGAGTCAAGCCCTTGACTAACAAAACTTTGCCCTCTATCCGCTAAACGGTTAAATATGGACACGTGAAAAAATCACAGCAGTAGTATATACAAGGTCTAACAAAATATATTGAAACTATTTTAAGGGTTAATTCAGCCCATGATACTAAACAACTTTCCCCAAGAAACGTGTAGTGAAATATGAAAAGTAGTTTTTGGCCCCCCATACAAGTTGACCAATCAGCTGATCCGAGTTTGTATGGAAAGCCAAAAAATATTTTTCATATTTCGACATAATGTTCCTTGGGGAAAGTTGTTCAGTATCACGGACTGAATTCACCCTTAAAATAGTTTTAGTATATTTTGTTAGATCTTATAAAACGAAGTCTAAAGGACATAGGACATTTAAAAATAAATTAAAATTACTATTGACTAAGAAATGTTTCTATTCTACAGTGTAAAAGACTATTTAAAAGACAACTTGATTTAATTTTTTATTTTATTATTATGTTGGTACACTTTTCAGCCACGGGTCCATAGGGACCCGGTCCTTTGAGTCCTTTATTATTATTATTATTGATTTAGAATTTTATAATGTTATTTAATTACTCATTTAATTTGATTTATAATTATTTTTTTGCCTATAAATTTGACCGTATATTATATTTATTGTATGTCCATCAAGGGCAGGTCACAGTGGCACATGTACATATTTTAAGATCCTTTTGTAACCTGTGTTTCCACAATAAAGATGTTTTGATTTGATTTGATTTGATTTGAAAACTATCAGAGAAATACGAAATTTTATATAAATTCAATAGAAAATTCGTTTCTAAGTAGACGTTTTTAGTTGGCGTGAACTCAAACTCGGCATTCCCAACTACGGAACCCTACATTGCGCGTGGCCCGACACTCACTTGGCCGGTTATTTTAAATCTCTGCAAAGGATTCGTCCTTCGGTGCTAAGCCGTGGGAAGGCGCGGGGGATGCGCGCGCATGCTCTTCGATCCGGCCATTCTCGTTTGAATGAGACGATCGGTCACTCACTGAAAGGCCGGTGTCACGTGTGTATTGACCTTTATATTTGGCATACTTTGCCTTATCACCACAATTGACCAACAACTGTCCATAACGACCACCAACCCCAATGTAAGGGCTGTAAGAAAAAGTACTTATTCGTTTTTAATTTTAAGTTCGTCTGAAAGAAGCAAAGAAATGGAATTTAGATCATTTGTAAATAGCAAATAATGCAACTATTTTTATATTAATAAGGCAGATATAGTAATTATACTTAGTCTGTACCTCAACAGCGAAATGCATTCGGATTAAACTTAGGATATTACAGATACAACTTGTACCTGATAGTAGGTTCCCTAGGGATGAACACGAACACGAATGGAGTCTCAGCCAAAAGCTAGCACAACATAATAATTTGTGTAAGTCCACCGTTTTACTACAGCTAAACCGGGCTTACAGGCAGGCCAACGAGATTGGACATGTGTGGGCGCCAAGCATCCCTATGATTTGGAATTTTTAATAACGACGTGAGATTATCAGGAAAACCAGAGCGCCCCACGCGCAGATAGGAATGTTTTGTTTATTTTTTAAGCTTCGGTCAATAACTTTGTTGATTACTATTATCAGGTCTCGATAAGTATTAAGGTTAATGACCATCCATAAACATATACATAGTTATAGAGGTTATATTTTATTTTATTTTAATACCTAAAGGTTGACGATTTTTCATTTTTTTTCCAAATGATGTATTTTTGTAAAACGTTATATCTATGGATAATTTTTGGATAATTGTCTTTAAACCTGACTGCCCCCGTTGTCAAGGCGTTCGCCATCGCCTGTATTCGAATCCCACTGGGAAGGAAACTTTGTGAAAAGTTGTTTCCAGTCTGGTTTCAAAATTGATCCAGGCAAGAAGTTCCAGCTTCGAGAAAGTGGTTTTTCGACGAATTCGACTCGGCTGGGCAGCGTTGCGAAAATTACGCAGTGTTTTGTCGTCTAAAATACCTCAGTGCCTCAAGACGAATGTGTTTTAATGTGTGTTATCAGTGATGACTTATGGCTCTGAAACCCGGTCCCTTACTATGGGTCTCATAAGAAGGCTCAAGGTCGCTCAGCGGGCTATGGAGAAGACTATGCTCGGTGTTTCTCTATCGCGATCAAATCTCTTAAGAGCGCCCAACCCGCCTTACTTTTCATACAAACGCTCGTACGTGATTATGACGTTGTAACAGATCTTTCTTGGAAAGTTTTGAACTAACAGGAATCTTGTGCGCTATATCTAGGTTTCTATCGAAATTAAAAATTAAAATTTGGAAAAACAAATTCAGTATAAGTCTCCAAAAATCTGCTTTTTTGTACAAATTTTACCTGAACTTCGGCCGATCATATAGTACTCATGAATTGTAAAAGTAAAGAAAATATTTGCATAGAAACCTTGCAAATGTTATGAAGATTCTAAATGAAAAACATTTATTTCACACACTCGTAAGACTTACTGAAAAACACGTATCACCTGGAACAAGTTTTATGAAATTTCCGCACCCTATGAAAAGTTAATATTCGTTCAATGAATAGTAAATAATAATACTAAATTCGTACAATATAATGCAAACTGAGCGCTCAGGTGCTATCTCTCTCTTCTCACTTTGCTTTTTTTTCTATCATTGCGCTGGATGAAACAACAAGCATTTCCAACCATACTCGCGTTGACGATAGACGGACCGAAAAGGGCCGCCTTAAATGAGGAGATTCGTAGACGAACGAAGGTCATTGACATAGCCAAGCGGATAAGCTCATTGAAGTGACCATAGATTTAAGTAAAAAAAAAAAACTATGTCTATGGAAGTGACAGTGTGAAATGGCACATAGCGCGAAGAACCAATGGCCGATGGAGCAGATAGGTTCTCGAATGGCGGCCACGTACCGACAAGTGCAGCATGGAACAACCCACCTGCTAGATAGTCAAACGACCTATGCAAGGTTGCAGGAAGGCGTTGGGCACAGGCCGCTTCCAGTTGGTCGTTTTGAATTATGTCCAACAGTGGACTTCCTGTGGCTGATATGATGATGATAATGAGGAGTCTGGTTAGGATATTCCAGATTTGAATCACCTGATTATCCGAAAAGAAAGCTTAGATGATTTCGAAGTTCGGAAGGCAGTTTATACATAAACTGTGGGTGGGTCCGGAGCGCCATAGCGTTTGCTCAAACCTATACAAGGATTAGTTTTGGTCTATTTTGCGTCCCACAATTATTTATTTTCTCTTTTTGTCGTATGGAGAAAATGTTCTTGCGTGTTATAAATAAATAAAAATAAATGTTTATTTATTTTCTCAAAAAAAAAAAAGTCTTACTCTAACTTACAAGGTAAGTACTAAGTATTAAGTCTGCCATTTGTAAAAAGTAAATTTTGAGCTTGGAACAATAAAGTGTTAAAAAAAATAAAAATAAAAAAAGTCTACATATATGTAAAATATTCAAATTAATTTCGGCTAATCAACTCTTGTTACTTGTTAGTATTCTGTTCTCTTGTATCACCTGTACATAATGGATTTGATTAAATCTACGCGAACGCGAGTTAGTGTCAATGGAAACATTACACACATTACCGTAACAATGGAGTTTTCCAGCCTTGAGTCGCTTGATTCGACGACGAAAAGGTGTGCGATTGCCTCACACAATCACTTATGTCACGCTATTAGTGTCAAGACGTACTTTCCAGAAGTTGCGCTACCGAACTTTAGAAATATACGCCTGCAATGCTTTTCTGGGGGCACGGCAGTGCCCCCACCAAGTCGAGCAAAAAAGCGTCACGGCCGTACCATCCTTTTCTCGAAGCAATTCAGACCATTTTCGACCCCCTGTAACTTCGTTGTGGATAAAACTAGAAGACTGAAATTTTCAGTAACCATGCAGGCATTGTAAAGACACGGTATATTTCAAATTTCATTCAATTTGAACCAGTATTTTAAGAATTATAACGGGTCAAATTTCTTAATTTTGTCACTCACTGACTCACCGATCATCAAAATTCTAAGGCACTTCTAGCAGACCTAGAAGCTTCAAATTTGGAATATAAGTAGTGTTTGGTGTATGAATCAAGGAAAAACTAAAAAATCTAGAAAAGACCGCAAAGAAAATTAAGCCCATACAGCCAAGTCTTCAGTTAAATTTTTCAATATTGGCTTTATTCGTAACGATTTTTTACGGCAGTTATTATTATTGCGTGCGAAGGCGCGGGTTTAAGCTAGTCCCATATAAATATAGGCGCATGGTAGTGCCCCTGCCAAATCGAGCAAAAAATGGGTATTCCCGTCATGAAAACACGTGTAAATTAAATTATTTAATGCAAAAAACGTACCTACGTGCGTATTCGTACTTATTACGAGTGCGTAAGGTTGTAAATTAATTCACTGCGTTACAAATGAAAAAAAAAATTGAGTACCCGCTTTGAAATGTCATGTTTTCTTATGAATACTTATAGTTTATTAAAAATACATACAAAATTTCCATTCATCACGTCTCATTTTTCTTCCATAAGAATGTGCCAAATTTTACAAAAAATTTAAATGCTAAAACATATTTTAAAGAAAATTAGTTAAATCAACCAGATTTTTTCACATTAACCAAGTTTAATTTTATCATTAAGGTTAAAAAAAACAAAAAAAAACATCATAAAAAGTTTTAACACAAAAGATCGCAAAACTTTAACTTTTTCTTTTGTGCTTTGAATGATCTTCTCGTTTTAAACGCCAGCAGTAATCGCCTAGCATAGTTGTGTCCCAATGCCCTTGAAATCGTTCTTCAAGCTTCTTTACATCCTGGTGGAACCTCTCACCTTGCTCATCACTGACTGCACCAAGATTAGATGGGAAAAAAGAAAGGAGGAGGCATCTCTTCACTGTGAGGTACTGGTTTCGACATTGAAGGAACGTCAGGGTACTTGATGTTATGCTTGATTTTCTTTGTAAAACCACGTATGTCAGTCAAGCAAAAGTAGCAATCATTGAAATGATTACTAGGTTCACGCCATAATGCTGGTACGGCAAATGGCATTGACGTCTTGTTTCCATTCAACCAAGATATCAGAGTAGCATAGCACGAAACACAAAAAAACTTTGGTATCCATGGTTTATCTTGATTAATAGCACGCCCAAAATATAGTAAATATGCACTTCTCACTTTTTTGGAAACATTTTTTGTTTGTGACTTCACAATATACTGTCCGCAAACATAACAAAACTTATTTGGTGCATTTAAGCAGTTGCGACGACCACTTAGTCCAGTATTCATAATGGATTTCCAAAGAAATATGTACGAATATATCGACGTTATCGAATAAAAATGACTACTAAACAAAACAAAATAATAAAAAAGTACAACACATCAAAAATGGTAACTATTTCGTTTACGCCTAAAGTGAGGGTAATAGAAAAAATAATTTGGCATGTACCTCGAAAACTAGACGTGATAGATACCACATATGTTTGGAACATTTAATCTGTGACTCATTAGCTATTCATTTCAGCTAACACTTACGTGGGTACCAAAATCGTGTAACGCAGATTATACCACGCGCTGCGATGCTAGCGAGTGAGCGCGGGCCGTTACTACGCGCTGCGCGGTGCGATATACATATATACAATAAGTAGAAGGTACCGAAAAGGAAAAAAGTAGAACTGTCTACATAATACAAAAAGAAATGAGATCCCATCAAAAACAATACTTGTCAAAAAAACCAAGTCTCGCAACTCAGTTGTTCTGCGGTAAAAAGTTGTGAGATCCATGTAATACCAAGTCGGTTATTAATTTATTCAGTCTCTACTTAAGCGACTTTCTGTCTTAATACGTCCAGTCTCTAAGACCACGATCGTGGTCCATAACAATTGAAAATCAATTGTGTCTGGAATCTCCGTACTCGAAGCATTAAGTTGTTACGTAATAATTAACAGCATCTTATAGTGACGCATATCAATATTAAAATTCTTTAATGTTTTATATAAATATATTGAGACTTGGCCATCGCCTGAAAACACGTGTAAATTCAATCGCCTGAAAACACATGTAAATTCAATTATTTAGTGCGATGGCCAAGTCTCGATATATTTATATAAAACATTAAAGAATTTTAATATTGATATGCGTCACTATAAGATGCTGTTAATTATTACGTAACAACTTAATGCTTCGAGTACGGAGATTCCAGACACAATTGATTTTCAATTGTTATGGACCACGATCGTGGTCTTAGAGACTGGACGTATTAAGACAGAAAGTCGCTTAAGTAGAGACTGAATAAATTAATAACCGACTTGGTATTACATGGATCTCACAACTTTTTACCGCAGAACAACTGAGTTGCGAGACTTGGTTTTTTTGACAAGTATTGTTTTTGATGGGATTGAATTTACTTGCTAGCTGTGGCTAGCACTGTACTGTATGCCTGACTTACGTTGCGTTTTTCACAAAGAAATACATATAAGCCGCTGACCCACCGCCGCTCAACTTCGGCAAAGTGTGTTTCGACAATCTGTGTGAAAAAGACCCAAAATTGGCGCTCACGTACAAATACACTGGTGTGCAATGTGCAATATTGTCACGACTTTTTTTCTAACAGGGCAGACTAAGGTCCTAGAGCGATAAGGACCAGGCCACTTCTAGCGTAATGGTAGTCGTGATTGTAGTAACGATAAACGGCTTAGTGCGAGTCGGGCTCGCGCGCGCATATTTCCGTAATTCCGTGGGAGTCCCACTAAAATATTTATTTTATCCTGTTTCTAGTATTTTTTGTTATAACAGCAACAGAAATAAATAATCTGTAAAAAAAAATTTAACTGTCTATACATATATCACGGTTCTTCAAATACAACTTGGTAAAATACACGGACAGCGGAGTATTAGTAATAGTGTCCCGTTATTTCCCTTTGGATACGGAACCCTAAAATGGGAATTAAAATAATAATGGGTTGTTAGCCGCGTTGCCTGTAACATAATTAATATGGTCGTGGTCGCCCATTCTCTCGATTGATGAAAACCGCATTAAAATTTGTTGCGTAACCGTTCCGTTACCGCCAATACCAGACACAATGTAAGACAATGAACGTGGACATTTATTAATGTCGTGCGGGTCTTGACCGGTTAATTTAAAAGATCTGACTGTAACATACATACAAACAAAGGGCAGTATACTGCCGTAAGAATCTCTAAAGCCAATACACAATTACTTTCACATTTATTCGCTTGTCCATTTGCAATTTCCCCTCTTTATGAGTACAACATTCTCATGGGCACACTGAAGACGATAGTGTTTTTATATTACAGAGGTTTCTCTTCATTAGCGAGGGTGTACGTAGGCGTGCCTAACCCAGGTATGTCACGTCTAAAAATAGGCGTAACGAAATGTCAGGGAGCATAAAGCATTTCCAGAACTATATTAACACAATTTTAGATTTATCTACTGTATTAATCAAGTATTGATAAATTCATGTTTTTGTGTAATCGTAGGTTTGAAAAGGCTCATATAAAAAAATACCGTATGTCAAATTTGTATTTAGTTATCAACTTATCCTTCTCCTAAAGGGACCTTACTTGTATTTTATTTAGTGAATATATATAGTCTTAGAATATGTATCGCTCGATGGCGTCTCCTTACGACCCTGTGCCATTCGATACTGTGAATATATTTTTATTCTTGGAGTCATAATTTGATTTTGAAATAGAATTAAAATTAAGGTAGTATCTCTCTGCAAAAGAAAGCCGTGGGCGGGCGCTGAGGCCGTGGGCGGTTTCTGTTTAGTTTTCCCCTCGGTGCCTCGGTGCGTATGCTCTCCAAATACGACTGACTTGTTTAACTTCCCGCTAATGGTAATGACGTGTTCAACCTACCTATGTTAATTATCTGAAGCTACTACTTACTATTAAAATTTGCTGCGGTTTTGGTCCTGTTTTTATTATTTTATTTCATGGCCAGAGGTTTTGATGAAAAAACTTATTCTAGTATTTATACTCGTTGCTTTGCGACTTTGCGATGCTCCTTGACTCGAAGGATTTTTACATATAAGTTTCTCTTTGAAATTTTATGAGTGACGTAATATGGATAGACTTCGATCAGGACAAACCACACAGATTGTGCTGGTTCAAATTGTCCAAGTCGATTTTTACTAAATATCTTACCAATTTTGTCATATAGATGACAATCACTAGCCTGCCTGCGTTGAACAATACTCAAAGTTTAAGCAATACAAGTTTATTTGATATTGAAACTAACGCTATCTAACTTGAGCTTGTTAGTGAACTTGTACCGTGCCTCCTGTGCCTGCAGCAGGGACAGGAAGCGCTTTCCCTAAGTTGGGGTTTTTAGCGGCTAATTGATAGGCTTGAATATTTTTATTGGATCAAAAACCCCTATCGCTGGGTAACTCTTTCGATCGACTAACCGTATCATATGGAAAGCCTTTTAAAGGGTTTCCCTTTAAATAAGTTGTTAAAACATGCACGTCACGTTACCCTTACAAAAACCATTTCTCATAGGGTAACCCTATCTCATAGGCTAACCCTTTAAGAAACGCTTTCCCTGGCGGCTACGGGGCGGGGGGGATACGTGGGGGGAAAAACCCTTTCAATAAAGCGGAAAATAATACCCCTTTCAATGATTTGGTAAACGCTAAGCCTATCATAAGGATAGGGTTACCCTATAGGGGATACGGTAAGTCTTTTGCTGGACAAGCTTTTTACAGGCTAACATAAACGTGAGGGTAAGCCTATCGTAAGGATGACCACTTAAAGGGGTTTTAAAAATTAGCTGCTAATCCGGTCCCTGGCCTGCAGTCTTGCTTTCAGTGGCGTGCGTGCCTAGCTGTAAAGGTCTTGCGCATGTGAAGCTATACTTCTGGTTTAAATATTTAATTATAGGATTTAATCTTGACAATTCTTGCTGCAGTTAAATACTTTCATCCATCACCTAACATTTAGCTCTTCAATTAATATTTTTTACAATTGTTTTAAATGCCCCCGGGCCATAAAATAAATGTTGCAATGCACAACGACACACATGACAAACAACCACGAAAATTAAATATGTATAGGATGTATATGCTAACAATTTAATGAAAATAAAACAGCTACCTCCTTTAATAAAAAATGCAATAAGAAACATGACTGTGCCTACCAACAGTAGGGATATAAGATGAAACTAGTAACTAGTTTTATTATCTAACTAGCCGAAGCCAGGCCTGTGTCACTCCCCGTTTAGGTATCGAAAATATACCTACGCATTGCGGCCTCTATATGGAGGCTAATCCATCAAGGACGACTCGCTAGGGTCGCTAGCGAGCAGCGAGCAGTGAGCAGTGAGCAGTGACGCACGCGCGGATTGTTCACCAGATTCACCGACAAAGAATAAGAAATAACCGGCCAAGTCCGAGTCGGACTCGCGCATTAAGGGTTCCGTACCATTATCTATGAAAATCAAGTTTTTTGTATGGGTGTCTCCCTTAAATATATTATTTTATTTATTATTAAAATAAAAATACAACTGAGTATTTTGTGAATATTTCAAGTGCCTACCTGTTGCCATTATTGACATCGAGCAAAAAAGGGCAAAAATATCGCGTTTGTTGTATGGGAGCTCCCCATAAATATTCATTTTATTTGGTTTTTAGTATTTGTTGTTATAGTGGCAATAGAAATACATAATTTGTGAAAAATTTAACTGTCTAGCTATCGCGGTACTTGAGATACAGCCTGGTGACAGACAGACGGACAGACAGACTTTGGGTACGGAACCCTAAAAAGGCAAAAAAATACTGTGCAGTGTTTAATTGCTTAAACACAGACAGTGATCCAGATCTAACTTTTTTACGCTTAATAAATACGCTACCTAAAGACGTTTCAGCGTCTTTAGGTAGCGTATTTATATTAAATTATTTATACTAAATAGGTACCGTACCTATTTAGTATATCATGAATTATCATATAATAGGTATATTAAGATATATTGGTACTTAACATATATATGGTTATTATTACGAAAAAAGATTTAAATACGATATAATATATTACCTATGTATGTACAGCTAACAAGGTACCTAGGTGAATATATGCGCAGCCAAAAACGCCTGTTTGTAATTGCCTGCGCTAGATGGCGATGTTAGTATCTTGACAACCCTAGGCGAACTGCTCACTCAATCGGTTTTGTGTAGGCACCTACTTATGATGAACCGTTTATCGAGCGTAATAAGAATGAAATTGGCTTGCAACTGAAATTCTAGGTATCTAAACGAGTAGGCGTCGAATTCTGACACGAGTTAAATTAGACCATATCGCTAACAATATTGAATAGATATTTCTTTGAATTTCTTTTTAGAGTAAGACTTCTGTACGTAAGTACTAGTATGTATTCTGTGCCGAAGCCCGCGACTTCGTTCGCGTGGACTTGATGTCTCTGGAAAATGCTCATCAGGCTGAAGAACTTTTACTAAGGCGGCATTTTTATATCTCTTATAGTTCAGCTGGACCATTATGGTTCTGCATCAGGCGTTCCATTTTTCAAAATCATTTATACCCTATATTTTGCCCAGGCTTAATAGCTATATAACAAAAAAGTTTCATTCAAATCCGTCCAGTATTTCCGGAGATTAGCGTGTACAAACAGACAAACCGACAGACATTTTTTTTTAAATTCTTACTCTATTACTACGTCTTCATCGCCCCCAATATTTTTTTTGGAAATATATTTAATGTACAGACACACTTTTTTTACTGTTTTATTATATGTATATAGATATGGCGCCTAGACGTCGTATTACTGTGTTTGGTCTGAGATGAGCCCTCCTACCTTCAAAGTTCAAACTCTACGCACGCCACTGCTTACACACGTCAGTGACGTGCACAAATATTTTTAATTGGGTATGCACTAATCTTACCTGAATTACGAGAACGGCTGCATAATAACAAGCAATAATATAATGCATATCATATAATTTTCGCTATTATTCGATATTAGGGTAGCACAGGGTAGAGAAGTTCTATGTGTCTGTATGAAATGCGCGCTACTGATACACGTATTGTACTAATAAGCAGGTGTAGTGCAACTTCATCAACTATTGATACATGGGAAGGCGTACGATGCCGAACAATTTAGTAGCTACGAACAGTAATTGAAGCATGTCGAGCTTTAATAAAGTTTAACTTAGCTTCGGTTCGAACACAGACTTTACTTATCTTATGTGTATAACGTCTAACAAAATGTACTGAAACTGTTTGAATGGTGAATTCAGTCCGTCATTTTGAACAACTGTTCCCAAGAAACATGTATTGAAATATGAAAAATATTTTTTGGCCTCTCATACAAGTTGACCGATCAGCTGATCCGAGTTTGTATGAAAAGCCAAAAAATATTTTTCATATTCCGACATATGTACCTAAGAGAAAGTTGAATGACTGAATTCACCCTCAAAATAGTTTCAGTATATTTTGTTAGACCTTATATATATTGACTTTACTCGTAGAGGGCGTGATGTTGATCATGTGGATCATGTAGACTGGGTAAAAATGTATTTTTTCATTTTGTCCGTTAACGAGATTATTCCAAAAATTATTTATTGACCCACATTTTTTCGTTTAGCAAAGTAGTAACAAGTTTATTCACCAGGCAAATAAATAAAAAAACCGACTTTCATGCAAGTGTTCACTCCTTATAACATAACTTATACACCGAACCGCTGAACCGATTTGTTTTTGAGATATACTTTCTAGACAAGAAGCTGATCAATATTTAAAGCTCTAGCAAGTTTATTGAAGTGACAAAAACATCGATTATTTAACGGAAACACGGCGTACAACGAAAATGAGGTTAGCTCACGGATTTGTATTTGTAAGCGCACGTAACGTGCTCAACAGTAATTCTAGTAATTTCACTACGTTATAGTATTACTATTCCCAGGAAAACAAACTACTTACTATATTTCAGTTAACTTAGTTCAAATACGAGTATACATGGATAAATTTTTATCTGCCGTTGATAAACCTTTATTTTATACCAACGCTTGAATTTTTTTTTCGCAATTAATCATTTTATTGTGTGCCTGGGAAAAACCCTTTTTTTTTTAAAGTGAAGCTGAATCTGCTATTCAAATAAAGATTTGAACTAAAATTTACTTGGTGTAGTAGGTTACCTACATTTATTAAGTTTTTATTATAGGCGCTGTTTCATATTCCATAACAGTTATATTTCTCTGTTATTGAATATGAAACAATGCTACCCGGCCGGCCTTCAGGGTTCGTGGTTAAATTAGTAAATATTTTACTGTCTGTAAACTTGTGACTGCTTTTGTCCTTACAACGAAATTCAGTAATCTTGGAATCCTGGAACATTCATCTCGCCGACATTAAATGGTTTCCTGAATTATCACCAACTGACAAGTATGATCTTTCAAACAAAAAAATTATTATTTCAAATCGGTCCAGGCGTCACGATTAATCGCTTAACATACAAATACATTCATAAAAAAAAGAGAGAGTTTTAGGTGTAAAGTGGTATGGCATGCGGTTTGTTTTTGGATTGTACGAGTAGTTTGTTTTATCACGTAATAAGATGTATTTTTTAAGATAAACATTTTTAAAACGTGGATTTATATCACACAGAGCTTAAAAAGGTCCGTACTAGCTCCGTAGAATACACAGGAGTGGTAGAGAATACATTAGCATTAAGTCCACCTTTTGTGGTTAATAAAGATTTAATAAATAAATAAATAGGAGTCAGGCATAAAATGACTAGAAAGAAGCTCCGATATTGCACGTTGTGTCTTTATCACCGTCGGACCTTAGAGACTCATGAATATTAGCACATATTAACCCAGTACCGATGTTATCTCTGTTCTATTTAATTAGTTTTTGTTGCGAACTATTGTGTAGAATAAGTTATTTATTGGTCTCTGGAGTTCCAACTGTAATGAAATTGAACGATAACGAGATAGTTTAATGTTTCCATTTCTTGTGATTTATAGTCAGTTAAATACGGTTTAAGTTTTTTTTTCGTTTAGAAGTTTTAAGTCTCAAAACTTTAACCGAATTATTTATAAAAAATCCAAATGTTCGTTGAATCTTTTTTTGTTAAAATATGTTTTGTTCTTATCACTCTTACAATATTTGTATCATATTGAAAGAAAAAAACAAAGCATATTTTAATTATTAGGTTTATCAAACTTAAGTAACAAAACGAGTTATAATAGAATGGAACTCTATGCGACATCTCATAATCCGGAACATTTTACTTTTGTCTGGTGCATTACAATTTCGCACAGAAGTCTCGAATTAAAAAGTTTTCGAGTCGGGAAAATTAATCTATTTAGCGGAGGACAAAGTTTGAGATCTCGACGCCACCGGCGGCCTTACGTGGGCTAGATGGCAAAATAAAGTGCGACCGGTGGCATACGTCACGACTTTTTACGAGCCCGCCACCAAAACGAGTCACTTAACTTCATAAATAATTCTATACACCACGTCTACCGAGCCGTGTACATTCTATAGTGAAGCGGTTATTTTCGTGCCCTTATTGTCCCGTCTTATTGGGCAACCCAATGGTGACTCCAAATCGCTTCTAATTTTAGACATTAATTCCTTTTCATGCGTGACGTCAATTCTCCTGGAAGATAGCGTGGGGTTTCGCTCATGATGAAATACTAAATCGATTTATATTTGTCGCTTACGATTTTGCATAATGTGTTGATTTGATGAAATTGAATTTAATATCTTATATGACATATATATGTCGCAGTTGGATTGTATAATCCGCTGTTATTCAAAAACTCTAGCTGTTTGGCATTACAGCTCGGTTTTGTAATATAGCTGAAAATCATTCAGCTAGATCATCCAATGTGTTACGTTTAACAAACTAGCTAACGTAAGATTGTAGAACGATGAGTTCGGAATTCTGCCACTTCTTGTGGCTTGTGAAGTGTCAGTGTCATAAAAACAAATATGGCCTCCGATAAAGTAAATTCTTCGCCGCGTTCCGGGACTAAGCTGTTTTTATCGAGAGACATCGGGGGCATCGTTTGTGATTTCGGTGTGCAAAAGATTGAAAAGAATAAAGCAGACCTTTAGCTTGGATCCCATATTGTTATTTATACGCCCGCCTTCCGGCAAGATGGAAAATTCACGTGAATCAATTGGCCGTAAGAAATCGCTGCGCCATTGAGTTGTCGGGTAAATTCTATATTTCTAATCCAATTGCATCGAGCTGATTGTCATTCTTTATTGGTGTTTTATGATGTTGGAGACTGAATTATTTAGTAAAGAGTTGAATTGAGGTTTTATTTCCATCTCACGAGTAATATAAAAATAATGAAGAACAACTATTGTCTCCTCATATATTTTTTCGTTTGGTAACACAGTTTTATTCAATAATGGTAACTCTGTATGCCATCTCACCGCTAGCTGTTTTGTTAAACGTAATTACGTAACTCATTGACAATCGAGTTGAACTATTTTCAGCTGTTTTACAAAACCGAGCTGTATTGCCAAACAGCTAGAGTTTTTGAATAACAACGGATTAAACAATTCAACTGCGACATATATTTACAGATTATATTTGATATTATAACATTGTTATAATGTGAAAGGCTGTATATTAAAATGCATCAAATTACATTAGTGGTAGAAAATCATTTTGAATTTGTATGTAATAAGAAGTGGATTGGTATTGGATTCACGTGTGAGGGGCGAGGCTGCGCGCGCACGTCTACGCGGTCGTAGCGCTACGAACGTTTAGTCGTGTCCGAGCTACGAGAACTATCGACTGCTACGCCGTAGCCCGTAGCACAATACTCACTGTACTCCACTGTCAAAGTGTTTGTGACATTGTGATCTCAAGGGACTGAAAGTTATAGGAGTTGGAAGAGGAAAAGGTAAAATTCGTTACAGTTACACACTCGTTACTGTATTTATTTGAAGGCAGTTTTTTCGCTTTGCAATATTGATGTCGTAACGGTACGTGGGACGCGTATTCATGAAATCTACAGTTCTGCTGCATTATTGAGAAGCCTTATTATAAGTTTATCATAATATCTTTGATGAACGTGGCGGTAAATGTAACTTGAATATAGCAACCGTAACCGAATATTAACCTATTCAAAGCTGCAACTGAAAATTAACGTTTACATATTTTTATTTGTTAAAATGTTTCAACATCCCTTTCTACTGATGTAATATTATAAATGCGGAAAATTAGATGCTTAGGTTATATTTGTTACTAAGTAATAGCGAAATTCTTTGTAAACGTATTGATACATTTAGAAGAAATTTGAAGAAAGGAAGGACTCAACAATTAAAACACTTATTTTTTCAAACCTGTGTATTTTTAACACGCTGCAAATATCGTACCTTTGCCAATATTAGTTAGCAGTCGAGTTGGTATTTTAAGGGTGACCTTTGATATTCCCACTATGAAGTCTGATCTGCTCAAGTACTCACAAAGTGCTTGGTAGCAATTGATAGCCTTTAAATTAGTTTCATACTATTCTATAGATATTTGATAGGAGATTTAGAATCTTTTATGCTGGTCTGGGAGAAGAAAAAAACTTATAATGTAGATCGTAAAAACCGATCGAGAAAACGGGCGAGATCTGAATCATATTTATAGGCAATGCGTCTAGCTATCCAATCCATTACTTTTTTGATTCCTTTTTTACATCCTTACGCCTTTGGGCTTACGGTCGTGGGCTCTATCTATCCATTGTTTTGGATTAGAACTAAATGTAAACGATTTGGAAGTATGTACGACATTTTAATACGATTCATTTGTTTTAGTTTTTCTATTTCTATCTCTGTAAGTAGATATTGTAATGTTTTCTATACGACATAGTGTAAAAAAATTACTGTGGTTATGTGTGGTATACGTTTATTCAAGATTAACAAAAATCCCAAATTCTGTAACTGTTCAGTTTCTGTTCAATAATTAATCCTTATATGAGATGTTCCTTATGAAACGTGGTATTACTTAAATTGCTATGAGCTGCGAGGATGACGAAAAACAAACGATTGGCTTTTCAATGTTTATGACTTTTATTATGATTAACTTGCAAAAAAATGTGTCTTCAATAATAAATATGTAATATTAATAAAATTTCTGTACCCATGTGCTTGTCTAATGAATTATAAAAACGCCCCATATAATATTTCTTCAGAAAGGTTTATAGATGATATCAAATGAAATCAGTTTATTTCAGGTTACAAGGACGCACCATATTTAATAAGACTCTTACAATCTAACATTATTAAGTTACATTAACATTTCAAAGTCGTTAATCAAAATGTAAAATATCTAAGTAGGTACCATGCTTATATGTATGGTTTAACAAAATATAGTGAAACTATTTTTAAGTGAATTCAGTCCACAATGCTAAACAAACTTCCCCAAGGGACATATATCGAAATATAAAAAGTAATTTCTGGCCATCCAAACATACATACAATCAATTGACCGATCAGCTGATCAGAGTTTGTATGGAGAGCCAAAAAATATTTTTCATAATTTGACATATGTTCCTTGGGGAAAGTTGTTCACGGACTGAATTCACCTTTAAAATAGTTTCATTATATTTCGTTAGACCTTATATAGTTGTATTTTAGTACAAAACTTCACAGACAATAGAACATGAAGTCATGTGTTCATCCAATGTACCGAAAGAACATTGCCCGGTCGTGCAATACATTCAATATCGATACTGCCTCCTATTTATCGAAGCTTATGTACTTACCCCTTATTGGCTCGAACGCCTACTCTCGAGTAATAAGACTACTTACGTACGAGTACTTCGAGCCATCCGCTCCCACACATTTTCTTTTCATTAATCTTTAATAACGAAACTTGGAGAATCCTTATTACTTTTATTTTATTTAGGTTTTTCAATAATAATGGTTTAGTTTTGTACCCTTTTATTTATTTATTTTTTTTTTTTTTTCGCTTACATGCACTCATATATAACATGGTTAGTAAATAAGTATGAACATGAACCCTGGCAGGGTGTTGCGAACTATAAGTATGTAGTGTACTTTATATAGTAATAGTGATTTAAACTTGAGGACATGATTCAGAAATTGTTAGTAATAATGGAAGTGGCTTGAGTTTTTTTTTTTAATAAATAAATATATAAGGACAAATAACACTGATTGAGCTAGCCCCAAAGTAAGTTCGAGACTTGTGTTATGGGATACTAACTCAACGATACTATATTTTATAACAAATACATATATAGATAAACATCCAATTTTCTTCTGAATTCTCAAACTAGTTATGTAATTTTTATTCTAAGTATCATCAATAACAACTTAGTTTTTTAATAGAAGTTTTGTCATTATGGTCTAATTGTAGTGATTTCGGATGTTTTGATTGCACTTACATACGGACCGTTATTCAGTATGTCTAGGCTTTTTTTGACGGTAGTTCCAACCTATAATATAATGACATAATATAGCCCTTTCCTCTCCCACGGGTTTATTAAGATTGGTAACAGCAAACGGGTTGCACCGTCCTCTGTGCACAACTTTATGCCGTCTACTGCGATGTCAGTTATATTCTTATCGTATTGAAATGAAGTTCCTTTGGGACCGCAAGGACTTGGCGGATGGGGGCTAGGCGAAAAAAGTATAAGATGTTTTCGTCAAGAACATTTTGAAGGGATGGAATTTTTGGGGTTTTTATAGGGGCTTCAATTTTTGTAACTTCGTTCCAACCGGGTGTTCCACGACACTCAGGTTTTATATTTATTTATATGCTACGTAATTTCCGATCATAGACAATTTTTTGACTAAGCAATCTACTCGTAATAACCTGTTGTATGTAAAATCTTAAGATCAAAGTGGAACGTTTATTTTTTCTCGCGTAAGAGCAGTGTCGCTTAAATAGAATAAAAGCTCGTAAAAATCAAATTACGGCCCGATTTTGGCAGTATAATGATCATGATCAAACAACACTTAAATGTTCCACAGAATGTTAGAAGCAAATATTATATAAGCAAGGCATATAGTATTTATTTTTCGGGGAACTGCACAGAGGCTCTCTTTGCACACTGCAGTAATATCATCTCGAGTCTACCTACACAATATAAGTCTCCTTACAAACAGAGTAGGTACTCTACAGATGAAAGCCAATACAAAGAAAAAAGGTAGTGCTTTTGTTCTTTGCACAATTGCCAATTGAGTTTCAGACTTAGAAACAAAGAAAAATGGAGCATGGACTGACATTTTATAATAAAGAAAAGAGTGATCGCAGAAAAACTAGGAAAAAATATATCATCACAGTTTGTATTATACAGAAAGATTTTAAACATTAACTACAAATAATAAATAAATACTTATATACAACGTGGAAGGGACATACCCGTGACACAGAATAAATACTAGTAGATAATTAAAAAAACGGGCCACAAAAAAAATGCATTTTTATACTAACGGGCAATTTGTATAGGATTTTTTGTTTTTTGTCTATTATTTTAATTTTATTATGCTGTATTGATTATATAGCCCGTGGTTCGATATATTACGGGTATGTCACTTCCATGTTGCATATACAATGCCCTTTTTTATTAAGTACAAATATTTTAAGGGGTGATTCAGTCCATAATTTTGAACAACTTTTCCCAATAATTTTTTATTGAAATACGAAAAAATAATTTTCATTTTCCATAGTAATGATATCACGTGACCACTTCGATTTCTATGAAAACCTACAAATTTTTTTTTCTATTTCGATATACATTTATTGGGAAAAGTTGTTCAAAATGATGATCTGATTCACCCCTTAAAATATTTGTACTTAATAAAATAGGACATTGTATTTTCTTTTGCATAAAGTTTTGTCAGGTATTTAATGAGACCTAACGATTAAGTTTTTATTTTTTGTAAGACGATTAGTTAAATAAAATTAAGAGTATGATAAACTTGTATATTGACAAACAACTGACACGAGAGTAAAATCATTCACTGTTGGAAAAATAATAAAAAATAATAAAATATCAACAGTTGAGTCGCCCTGTCGTCCATTTAGTTTAAACTTTTACAGCTGCTGTAAAACTGTTTAACGTAACGTTGATACAGTTTAGTCATGATCCTGAAGCACGCAGTTCTAGACCTGTCTAGCTGTATTTGGCTAGCTCTAATAACAAGTATAGGTAATATACAATAGTATTATCAACAGTAATGTAATTTTATCTCCATTTGCAATGTTTTCCCGTATTTTATTACCTCTGTCCTTGATTCGCTTATTTTACTCGGATGACGTAAAGTCGGTATTTTTTCAGTGAAAAAGTATCGAACAATAAATGTTCACTAAACTAGTCTTTAATTGAAAACTACCTTCAGATGTTTATCGATGAATGAAATTTGTGTATTCAGTAATTTTTGAGAAATTCGTCTCAAACATATTTCGCAAGGAAAACCTTTTCCTGGCGGAATTTTTTATCGAGTACACAAATTTCATTTATCGAATTCAAATGTTCTCTACATTTATTCGACACTTTTCTGCTGGTAAATGCACACCGTAAAGTCTACTTAAATATTCAGCTTAATGTATAGTACCTATATGGTAATGCTTATCATAATATAAATATTTTTAAAATGATTGATTGGTTATGACCATACTATAAATATTGGAATCTACCTATTTACCTAACTATTATGCCAATGCTGGCCATTCTTCGGAAAAGCATATAAAAGTGCGGTTTCTCAGATAAATTGAAGATTATAAAATTAATGGTTGTTTCCAAAAAACTCCAACTGAACGCTAAAATAAGCAAAAGCAAGATATTCTACAAAATTACAGTGTGTTTTGATTATATGGCTGTTTTTTAAGAGTTCAATAAGCAAGTTTCCTGGGTCAAAAATAAATTATTTGGCATTGTTAAAAGAATAAAATGTCACAAAATAATGTCACTTGTCATTGATCATATCCATAATCAACGTGATATAATATTTAATAATGCGAAAAAACTGATATTAAGAGCGCTATTTGACTCTAAGAAACTATGACGTCATTCGTTTTTATTTCATACAAATTCCATAGAAAATGTTTGTTTTGACGTTTAGAAAAAAGTGTCTGATTTGATTTGTTGGAAACTTCTTTATTCTCTTACTGTCTATTAAGAGCTATGCTTTTATCGGTGGAGTATCAATTTTCTTCTAGTCGTCCCTTGCATTTGTCTCTCTCGTACGTTTGCTGTAAAAATAATTAATTACATAATTGCTCTTATCTTTTAATTCCAACCGACTGCTATTTTTGCAGAACCACGAATACAGGAAGATATTTTTTACAGCATTTCTAGTTCATGACACTGTTGCAAAAGTGTTTCGTATTCTCCAATGAATCTAGTCGTTCAGTACTATAAATATTAGTACTTATACTTAATGAATAATGATAAATAAATCAGTATCGTTATCGCCTGTCAACAGAGCAGGCCGGCGATGCCGAAGCAGTGGTCTGGAAATATGAGCAAATCATTGGCGCGGCGCGGCATTAATGGCGGTAATTCCCGTAATACTCATACCAGAAATCTTTTCATTTTTTATACGCCTGATTGTATTCACACTGCTATACTAACTGGACAAACAATTACACTGTAAAAATCCTTAACATTACATTCACTTAACAAAAAAAAAATCATATTATAGTCATTAAGGTGAATAGTGAATAGCAAAACCTCATAATTTTGTTTGAGAAGTAGTATGAGAGCTATGAAAGTGGCATAATTCGCGTTCCTCCTAGCCGAGCTTTGGAAAAGCCCTCACCGTCGTCAATGGAAGTAATCAGGCTAATGATAATGACGTACAATGTGAGCTTGCATTTATGCACATTTTCGGAGAATGGTGTCGCGCTATGTGTCCTTTGTGTTACGCAAAGCTGCGATTATTTTAACAAAAAGGCTGTGCAAAGACCCCTATATCAATACAGTTGGCTTTGTTATTTGTGATTTATGTCTTGTTACCTTATCCCGTTTTCTGAGATGGGCACAATGTTCTTATCCTTCCTTTATTAAACCTAAGGGTTTGATAAAATTTTGTGACATAGTAGTGTCACTCCTTAGGATTCTGGTGTAGGCCAACGCTCGAGGGCTTTGCCGGATTGTATAGGGCGCTGCTTTCTGTCTATAGACATTTCGAACCTTTTCCCATTTAGTCCTTATGACAATCAAATTACTTGCTTAAATAGCCCTAAGTTGTATAAGATTGCGGATGTTAGGCTTGGTAATCTGTTATGTCTCGTTCGAACGCACGTTGGCTTATACTATAGTTTCTATTCGATTTTATTCGATAACACTACTTAACTAACTTCCTTCGAGGACTATTTTTTCCCGGGGAGCGAACGCTGGATTCAGTTCTCGAACCAGCCCGCAGCTCCTGCAGGAAGCTAAGAACGCCTGCTGGCGCCCTGTATGCTTCCGCCATTGTTCCCGGGTGTTCTAGGAATTTAGAAGTACAGGATAGCACTACTTATTAGTAGTCAGTGTTTAAAGAGAACATTATGAGCGAGCTAGCATCGTTTGATGATGAAACCACGATAATATACTTACTTTTATATAAACCCACAATTTGGTTCATTATCTAAAGACCGTGAGTCTGTCGATCGGGTGTCTAGTCTATACACCACGATTACCGCATTCTGGGGTTATTGTTCATATTGTTCGGGGGTCATTACGTAATGGCAGTTAGAGCGGGCGACCGCATCGATCCCGGCACGTGGCACCGCGCCAATCACAAACTCGTGCACCCTACATACTGCTACGAGAACTTGAGCCCGTTCATAAAACTTTGGTATTAAACCCGTTTTATTACCGCTAACAACTGCTGCGTGCTGTACCGCTGTGAAACAACTTGGAACTGCAAAAATCTTTACGCTGTCGAACTAGTTTCCAACACTTTATTAGTTCTGAGATCTGTAAATAGATTCCCCTCCCGAAAGAAATTCAATTAAACTGGTGTATCTATTTTTTCAGGTTAATTTTACTACAAAGCAATAAACTGAGGTCTCAACCATGGCCTTTGCTGGACTCAAGAAACAAATCAATAAAGCTAATCAGGTAAGAAACTTATTCATGTTTAGAAACCATCTTGCTTCATTGGATGCCGTAATGTTGCCTGTTCAATACTTTTCATCCAGAAATTAGGAAAGATTTTCACTGCGACCGAAGCCTTAGAAAAAAAACTGCGAAGTGACAACGTTTTCCATTTTTGCTACAAAGTTTCCAGATTAGGCCAGTTTCCAAATAAGTCATTATCGCCGCTTCAATATTAAATTTGTTCCATCAAACGGGCCTCAGGATAATCTTCGATAGAATTTCGCAGGAATAGGTAATTTGAGAAAGCATTGACGACTACTGCGTTCATAATAGACGGGAAATGTAATTTAAATAAATATTTTGATATAACTTTAAATTGCTTTTTCAGAGTTAATTTTCACGTTTGTTTTTAGCCTGTCGATGAACTTTTAATGGCCCCCGAGATTTCGTAAGCGTTTGATCATTTAGATATCGAAATTTGTCAGTTTCGATTAAATATTTTCCAATTAACGGAATGGACTGGGCGATTCCATTAAAGTTAATAACCGTACCTCTGTAGGTCTGTTCAGTCGTGAGTCGAGTCTGCGTTGTGTTGGCGTTATACAGAACAGGCGCTCTATAGCTCTCAATTCCTGTCTGTAATGCTTTCTTCCGTTCATGAATAAGGGTTGCGAAATTTTACCGTTGTTTCGTTAATTTCTAGGGAAGTTAATATTAGGTATTTATGAAATACTCATAAAATCAAAGAGACATTCTATGGATGGTTTTTCATCATTTGTCTGTCTGTTATTAATTATTTACGGAAATGAATCTTTCGTATGAATTAAACCGGGAATATGAACTGCAGTCTTTTTTAGGGTTCCGTACCCAAAGGATAAAAATGGACTCTATTACCTATTACTAAGACTCCGCTGTTCCTCTGTCTGTCCGTCATACCAAGCTGTATCTCTTGAACCGTAATAGCTAGACAGTTTTAATTTTTACAGATGATTTATATCTGTTGCCGCTATAACAACAAATACTAAAATCAGAATAAAATTAATGTTTAAGTAGGACCCCCATACAGCAAACGTTATTTTTAAAGATAATGGTACGGAACCCTTGGTGCGCGAATCCGACTCGCACTTAGCCGGTTTCTCATAACAGTATTAACGTCATGGGTCTAAGACAAGATAACATTTGTAATCTGTCTGGCTTCTTTAATGTGTTTTTGCATTCAACGCGGCTCGCTCGTAAGCCAAGAAGCAGATCGGGGCATGATTGATGGCTCAGTAATGTGAACTCCATAATGGCTTGCTTGCGAGACCACTATTAAGCGATTTCCAAGACAAATTCATTTGTGATCTATTTAAGCCTAGGTATCTATCCAGTACGATAAGGATCTGTGTAAGCCCATCATTGGACCTGGCATTGAATAAGCATGTTTTAAACTTCTTTAAATTTCGAAGTACCTTACCATTTACAAAATGACATGGGTTGACATTTCTTAACGTTTCTGGTACTAATATGTATAATTTGTAATACAAAACTTCTTCCATGCTGGCCTAGGTGAAACAATGTCCTAGAAGGTACCTACACCACGCTTCTCCTCTCACACAAGTTGCAGTCGAATGGAGAATCTTGTCTAAAGAAGCCATGCCATACTGCCACTATTTTTGTATGTTTTTCAATCTATATTTCATTTCCTAAGCCGACCTTTGGGCTTTGCGACCCTTGACTCTGTTTACATCGTAAGGATATCATGATAGCATATCTGTATGTTCTCTGCAGGTTCTCTGATACTTACCCATTTTTCTGAAATGAAGTTCTTTTTCGGATAGGGTAGGCCCATGGCTAGGCGAAAAGGCGTAAGATCTTTCCATAAATTTTTTCCGTCACGAACTTTTTTAATGAAGGGATTTATTTGGGGTCTTTTGTAGGGGCTTCAATTTTTGTAACTTCGTTTCAACAGAGTGTTCCACGACACCTGAGTTTTTTATTAGCCTATCGACGTGTCCCACTGCTGGGAAAAGCCCCCTCCCCCCCCCCTTCCTTCTTTCAATGATACTTGCCGCATCCCCATAGTAAATTTTTATTTAGATAGTGAATTCCGGAACGGAACTGAAATGACCGACGGCAAGTATATATTGTAATGTGGCCATCTCATCTCATATTACGACAGACATTCTTATTTGGTTTGGTTGAGGCGACCCAAATAAAATCGAATTAGTAGCACTTGACCTCTGGACCACAGAATGGGCTGTAAATGTACAGAAATGTAGGTTGAGATCTTAAAATAAAACATTGATGTGCATATCGGGTAGGATATTATTCTATTACAGATTGCGCTGTCTTTGTCTAACAACTAGACAGAGAATCATCACTTCTAAATATTTTGTACAAGTCAAATCAATGCCTAACAATAACACTCGTCAAAACTTGATAAGGGCAAGGCAATAAAGTAATGTCGTTACGTCAAATTATTCTCGACACTCGATTCCTTAACCACCGACGGTTAAATTCTCAAAAGGTTGTGTTTGTCTTGTATTTACATGAAAACTTCTACAGCTTTAATATTCGGAATTCTATTTGTACCCCTGAAAGATGGTAGGGAGGGATGCCTGGGATCTTATCTCTCGGGATAAATTCTTTTATTCCGTATCTTGAGTGGGGTGCAGGAACGGCGGTTATCTCTAATCGAAGTTTTCGTGACCTTAGAGTATAATTTAGCTTTTTTATCAAGTGATTTATAAATAATTTACATGCTGCATGAAAAGCTCTTTATAAATAAAAGATGTGCCCATTTTATAGTATAACAGCGATTCTTTGTCGCATTTTTGGAAATATATACATATATAAAAAAATTATTTATTTGTGTACATGACAGATCACGCATTTATCTTATATACCTAACGAGGTGTAAGATTTCTCAAATATGCAGTTTTAGTCATTAACACGATAAGTAAATCAAGTCGGTTCTTTTCTTTTCATTACTATATGGTGCGCATGATCTCTGCTTAGATCAAAATTTACTAAATAAAAATATAAGTTATTTCCATTATTTATCCCGTCGAAGTAACTTCACGGGAAATAAATATATTATTTCTAACGAGATTGTTTAGCGTTGTATATTATTGTTTGAAATAAATAAAATAAAATATGAATATGTACGTACAACGTACAAAGGGCAGTCCTTGAATAAAGACAAGTCCTCGACGGATGCACCATGAAACTGCGCCGGCAGGGGTGGCGGCCGTGACCTCGTCCTATATCGCCGATGTGCTCCAATTATTACGGCCTTATTCGCAACCCGACAGGACTCGATGCTCCCCCACTTTGTATGATAAACTACCTCTCTCGCTGCATTATAAAGTTTAAGTGCTTTTAAGTAATGCTGGTAATGATATAGGTACGTTAATTATGTTGCGGGTAATGCGATGTTGTATTTAAAAAGGTGTAAGGGGAAATGGATGCAGATTTTTTAAAATTTTAATTGAACGATGGTGCCTAGCGAACAAGCATGTAATTTGTTCCATAGTAGGACTAAATGGAACATTAAATATTTTATATAAAAATTAAGATTGACTGAGAATATTAAAACCTGCCTTTAGTAGTTGTTATCAATAAATCAACCCTGTTTCCAAAATAGCGAGTATGCGCTATGCATAAACTAAAAGTACATATTTAGACTACAATTATTAGTAAGAAAATAAGTAATGTCTTGCTCTTGCACCTCTGGACTCTCGGTCTATACGGGTCTACAAATATACATAAGTAGTATAGTATTTCGACTTCGCTTAGCATCTGCGATATCTTCTTGCGACTCATGTTTCTTAGCAAAAACTTGATTTGAATTGCAAGCGTTTACGACGCAGACCCACTTTATGCCGAAAAACATTCTTATTTCTATGTTACTGCTAAGGAACTCGCACCAACCTCCCCATAGTAGGGCTAACGACAAACGGGACGTGGCTATACTAATCTATAATTAACAATAAGTATATTAGAACCATTTCGACTCTTAGCATGCATAGCCTTTAGAGTTTTAGACCAATTTGTACAATACCTTCTTGCGACTGTGGTTCGTCAGCAAAAACTTCATTTGAATGGCGAGCGTTTACGATGCAGATCCGCTTTATGCCAGCCACAACGCGTTATTTGGGGTTTACATCGTTCTAGAACAGGAGGTCACGACAAATTTGGTAACGATAAGGGATATGGCTGAGTCTGGTTTTATAGAATAAAGAGCACCTCTCTGATGCTAAATATGTTGATCTGCCTGCGTGGAGTGGTTGCGTTACTTAGATATGGCGCCTGAAAAGTTGGTTATCGTGACCAAAAAAAAATGATAAGGGATATGGCTGACTCTTGTTTCACAGGATTAAGAGCATCTCTCTGATGCCAAATGTGTCGGTCTGCCTGCGTGAAGTGGTTGCGTTACTTAGATATGGTGCCTGAAAAGTTGGTTATCGTGACCAAAAAAAAAATGATAAGGTAAATGGCTGACTCTTGTTTCACAGGATGAAGAGCACCTCTCTGATGCTAAATATGTTGGTCTGCCTGCGTGAAGTGGTTGCGTTACTTAGATATGGTGCCTGAAAAGTTGGTTAGCGTGACCAATAAATGATAAGGGAAATGGCTGATTCTGGTTTCACATAATGAAGAGCACCTCTCTGATGCTAAATATGTCGATCTGCCTGCGTGAAGTGGTTACGTTACTTAGATATGTCGCTTGAAAAGTTGGTTATAGTGAATAAAAAAATTATACCGTAATTGACTAACTCTAGTTTCACAGGATGAAAAGCACCTCTGTGATGCTAAATATGTCAGTCTGCCTACGTGAAATGGTTACGTAACTTATACACGCTGACTTTTCATTGGTTTTGGAAAAAAAAATGTCGTATAGTAAATAAATTCCTCTATCCATATACGTAATCCAAATTTCTGTATGTCATAAGATAAAAAAGTTGCGTAAATGATTTTTGATCGAGACCACGTAGTTATGCCGGTCAAAATGTCGATGACCTCCCGCCGGCCGGCGTGTGCGGTGTATGGCGGCGGTACTACTAATTGATCTCACAATTTTAGTTTCGAGTTTTAGTCAACATTTTTTGTTTTTGAATTTTTATTTTGACTAGCTAATAAGATCTTACTAACGATGCCTATGAAGTGGCCTTCGGCTCCAAAACCAATAAAAATTCAGCGTATATATGATGCCTGAAATGTTGGTTATTGTGACCAAAAAAATGGTAATGCAAATGGCTGACTCTGGTTTTACAGAATGCAGAGCACCGCTCTGATGCTAAATATATGTCAATCTGCCTGCGTGAAGTGGTTGCATTACTTAGATAAGTCGCTTGAAAAGTTGGTTATCGTAAACAAAAGAAAAAAAAAAAAACGTAAATAGCTGACTCTGGTGTCACAGAACAAAGAGTACCTCTCTGATACAAAATTTGTCGGTGAAGTATTGTTTGTTTTGTCGGTCTGCCTACGTGAAGTGCTAATGTTACTTAAATATGGGTATGGCGCCTGAAAAGTATGTTATCGTGATAAAAAGTAAAATTATAAGGTAAATGACTGACTCTGAACGGCTGCATATCAAGCAAAATACATCTATCGTTAGTATCCGATATTATGTATACATGCCGCAGTTCACAATTGTACTAACAACAGTTTTTAGTCCAGAACAGCACAAAAATAATTACATAATTTCACGTCTATTCAAGAGTCTAGTCCTTTGACTGCATTATATCCAAAAATTGTGGTATTATAGTTGTATAATTTCAAAAATAGTAAAATAAACTTTAGTCCATTTGTGCACTTAACCTCATTATGTTAACAGGCAAATATTTTTTCAAAACTAAAAAACACTTCACCCCCAAACTACACAACTGATTTCGATAAAAGAATGTTCCAAATCGGTGAAGGCACCTTCAAATAATCTGTAACAAATTATGCACTTGCATAACTTTAAAACGTGTGTAAATGTTATAAATGCGTATGATACGCAGGACTTAGAAATTTTGTTGAAATCAGTCAATACTTGAAGATTGAATTTATAAAAATAAAATTCCGGCGTTAAAAATAATACTAATTATTGTTAACGCCGGAATCTTAAAAAGTACAACTGTAACACTAAGTTTTTGGTAGAAAGAGTTAATTTATCTGGTACCAAAAAAGTAAAAATCGAAAATTTTGTAGTTAGTACATTTGTGAACTACGGCATCAATATTAGGGTGACACAAGGTAGACAAATTCATGTGTTTGTATGAACGCACGCTACTGTATCTAAGTTACGCAACCACTTCACACAGTCAGACTGACATATTTAGCATCAGAGAAGTACTCTTCACCCTGTGAAACTAGAGTCAGCCATTTACCTTATCATTATTTTTTCATCACGATAACCAACTTTTCAGGCATCATATCTAAGTTTCACAACACAAATTTTGTATCAGAGAGGTACTCTTTGTTCTGTGACACTAGAGTCAGCTATTAACGTTATTATTTTTTTCTTTTGTTCACGATAACCAACTTTTCAAGCGACATATCTTAGTAATGCAACCACTTCACGCGGGCAGACCAACATATTTAGTATCAGAGAGGTGCTCTTCATCCAGTGAAACCAGAATCAGCCATTTACCTTATAATTTTCTTTTTTTGTCCAGGTAACTAACTTTTCAGGCCCTATCTAAGTAACGCAACCACTTCACGCAGGCAGATCGACATATTTAGCATCAGAGAGGTGCTCTTCATTATGTGAAACCAGAATCAGCCATTTCCCTTATCATTTATTGGTCACGCTAACCAACTTTTCAGGCGCCATATCTAAGTAACGCAACCACTTCACGCAGGCAGACCAACATATTTAGCATCAGAGAGATGCTCTTAATCCTGTGAAACAAGAGTCAGCCATATCCCATATCATTTTTTTTTGGTCACGATAACCAACTTTTCAGGCGCCATATCTAAGAAACGCAACCACTTCACGCAGGCAGACCGACATATTTGACATCAGAGAGATGCTCTTAATCCTGTGAAACAAGAGTCAGCCATATCCCTTATCATTTTTTTTTGGTCACGATAACCAACTTTTCAGGCGCCATATCTAAGTAACGCAACCACTTCACGCAGGCAGACCAACATATTTAGCATCAGAGAGGTGCTCTTTATTCTATAAAACCAGAGTCAGCCATATCCCTTATCGTTACCAAATTTGTCGTGACCTCCTAATCTATTCGCATAGGGTTGTAAACCGCCTGAGTACATCCAAATCCAACCGTATAAATGTTTGATTGTTCCTTTTGGTTGGCTATACTTACACCCAAAACATTGGTCGCTTCTTTATATATTTGCTGAAAACAATATGACACAGCAGTAGTATAACATTTAACTGTTATTTATACAACATTATTTAGACTTCAAATATCAAAAGGTTGACTCATTAATTCAGTCATTATGCAAACATTGAAACATAACAATTATTAACACATACTTCGTTGCGTATTAATTCAAATAACTGAACGCTGAACGAATCGGCGACGGACGAGCTGTTAACAATTAGTTAGCAGTAATTACACCGGCACCTAATCGCGGCGATTCGCAGCCACTGAAGCTTTCCACATTATTACAATTTCAATTTCGCCATAGTAAAAACGAGAGGGCGCATTTCGGCCAAGGTTAGGCCGCGACCCCCGCTTTTGTTCGAACTACCGTTCCGATACTTCGGAGCACCCCTTTGTATGAAGTTTTTAAACGTAACGTTAATGCATTGCTTCAGCGTTTATGGTCTTTGTGGTAAGCGGAATGCGATAATCCCGCTTGTTTATTAAAAATATTTTACTAGCGGTTTTCGCCACTGAATTGTGGGTTGTTGCTTGACAAATCTCAGGTCACTAAGTATGTACATATACATAAATATGTATAGCTTATGGCTCCTCCCTGCGCTAGCGACCTTGAAAACACAAAAAAAATAATTTCTCTTTCTGTAAGTGAGATTATTAGAAACCCTACGAGGGTTTCTAATAATCTCTAAATACTATCCGGTTTAGAAACCTTTACAAAAAGAGTCAAAAATGGCCGTTTTTAGTATTTTTTGCAAAGGAAAATTCAGGGTATTTTATTTCAATGATTTTCGAGGTTCTAATGAAACTTAAGGATACTAGCTAAAAAGTTGTACGAGGGTTTCTGATAATCTCACTTGCAGAAAGAGAAATTAATTTTTTTGTGTTTTCAAGGTCGTTGGCGCGGGGAGGACCCTTATGCAAAACAGGATAGCTTGAAAAAATACACGGCCCTTACATTCTCAGGTCTTTAAAGACACTGTGATTTTGTTAGCTTTTAAAATGCATCTTTTAGCTTAGGGCTGTGTTTCGATTGATACGGAGCTGGGCCGAGGGGTGCAAGAGATACTTTATGTTTTTCTCATTAGCTCTGTTTCAATCAAAACGCAGTCCAAATGTGCCGTGTTTGTGTGGCCAGACCCTCGTGTCCAACAGAACTCTAAAGTGTAAAAATTCTCTTTTACAAAATATGCATCACAGAATCAAAAGCGTTATGAGATGAAAGAAAAATATCTGTTACAAATTGCAAACGTCAAAACGAAAAAATATTCGTGTCTTTGAAATGAATACCCCTTGTTTATTCCTCTCAAAATTGTATAAGTACATTAAATAAAATTAATTTATTCCTTTGTTGCAGTATGTCACAGAGAAAATGGGCGGTGCCGAGGGCACGAAGCTCGATTTGGATTTCGTGGAAATGGAAAGAGTAAGTTAATTTATGGCAAATATTTGTTTGAGACTTTACGCGGCTGTTTACAAGGGAAAAAGTCACGAAAGTAAAGGTTACAATTCAGATTTACACCTTTATACAGCGTTTATATCTCTGTACCTACCAAAAATAACTTGTATAAGTGTCGAACCTATGATAATACGAATGAAGGTATGAAGAAGTAAGATAAGTAATGATCGTAGAAAGTGAAAATCCATAGTCTCTACCTACCCCATGGGAAACAGGCGTGAAAACATGTATGTATGTATGAAATGAAGAATCTATACGCGTTGACGTATCGTTCTCAATTATAAAAACTCTAAAAGCTAATCTAAAATGAACCACATTAATATCTGTCATCAAATTACTGTAAGTAATATGAATAGATCTTTTGCATATGAAGATGACTTTGTATATCACGTCATATGGTAATCCATTTCATTAGGGTTCCGTAGTAATTATTACTGGAGTCTGCCCCAAACTCAATTTAGCTGGTTTGCATGTAAAAGGACGAGCCTCTGCGGTGCCCATACTAATCACACATAAAAAAGTCTAACTACATATTTTTGTGCAGATTTTACCAACTCGAATGACGAATGGAAAAATATTTTTAACATCATCGGTTAGATTATAAAAAAATATATTAGACACGTACTTAGAAACAAAAATGATAAAGATATGACGGATATAGATACGTCACTACTAGGTCCGATTTTTACTTAGCGGTGACGTCGCAAGCCCCCACTCCGGAACTTCGATGCTCCGTATATTTGTGAATTTTTACTTTTTAAACTGAAAAATAATCGGTCCATTATTTTAAATTTGAATAATCTAAAAGACTGACTAATAACAATCGTACTTTTCTTACCCTGTCGTCACAACCTCTATGTAATGATGAATATAATAAATTTTTTGAGGTTCATTCATTTACCGACTTTGTTTATTCACGTAATCGTTGTGCAAAGTCATTAGAAACCATCTTTTATTTACTAAAGAATCTGTTTATAATGCCTGCTAAAATCTCCTTTTTATACTATAAAAATAAGTAAAAGTTTGTAATTACGGTTAAGTTTAATTTCTGAGTCGTCGTTTTCAGGTTTTAGCGCTAGTGCATTAGGTACTACTGTAATATCTATTTTTTTACCAACTTAAAAATTAGGAGGTGGAGGTTATCAATTCGTACGATCTTTTATTTGCTTTTTTTATAAATGTACACCGATTATTCGAATATACCTAGACCGATTTCACGGAATTGATACATATAAGTATACAGAACGGAATTTCCTAAGGTCCCTGCACGTCTCCTCCGTTCTCGCCTTTTAGTTTTGAAATAATATTATTCGTGAAAACTTTGTTTGACTCACTTGAAAAGGTTAAAGGATATAGCTTTGCAAAGACTAAAGGTCGAAAATTGAAGCCAAATGTCAGATGTAAAATTCATTCATTTAGAATCAACTTAGATGATAAGTGTATCGTTACTGCTTTTTAACTGATATATGTTATCCTTTTTTAGAAAACAGACGTTACGTGCGAGCTAGTCGAAGAGCTACAAACAAAAACAAAAGAGTTCCTGCAACCAAACCCAACAGCGCGAGCGAAGATGGCGGCGGTAAAAGGCATCAGCAAATTGAGTGGGCAAGCCAAGAGCAACACGTACCCGCAACCAGAGGGCGTGCTTGGGGACTGCATGCTACACTACGGGAAGAAACTCGGAGAAGATACCATATTCTGTGAGTAAATACTGCTAATAGAAAACCTTACTACATACATAGTTACACACTCTATCACGACTTTATCCCTAATGAAGTAGATAGAGCACACGGCAAGATCCAAAGGCAATGGTTGCAAATGGTTGACCGGAAAGAGAATGCCATACGGCATTAGGTCCGCCACTTGTACTTTTTTTATTGTGCAATAAAGTTTAAATAAATAAAAACGCACTTTTGTCCATTTCCTCGATCGGCTTTTACGATCTGCGCAGGAAAAGAAGCAGCTGGTTCATTCTAAGTTATTACTTTCTCCCAGACTAGCAAGGAAGAAATCTTCGCGATAACACAATAAACTGAACGTGACCTTTGTCTAGCGGTGGAAAGCATAATTTAATAAAAAATATTGATAACTGAAGCTGACATGTCGTAGTTAAACTATCGAATCTACGTTTCATTAAATTCTGATGCGACATCTGATGAATTTATAGCCACCATTTAACACTGCCTAAACAAGATTTATGGGCGAGCGAAACGTTTACACTATTGACCAAAATACGTGAAAGCTACAACAAATACTACAGACGATATGACGAACGATATCGTCGTAGCCGGAGCAACTTTCTTCATAAGTGTTTGTCGTTTCTTGGAGTTAGTGTTCGGAACTTTGCCACTCAGCTTACTTATCCTTCCAGATGTTATATCGTGATAGTTTCTTGTAGCGGACAGAGATTAATATTTTTAAAAAAATGACAAGCCTCGACCATTGTCTGAGCTTGCTCACCTATTTAAGGTAAGTTACGTAGAAGGTTGACTCCAACTTTCAATTTCGAGGGAATTATGATATCATTATTGACAGAGTTATTAAAACAGGACTTTTCCTATTTGAAACAGATTTGTTACCGAGACATCTATCGAGCATAAAGCGGTCAATAGTTCTGCGCTCAAGTATGCTTTAGTTGGCGTGACCTGAAAAAAACAACGAACACAGAAATGGAACGCAAAATGCTTTAACTATTGACAAACTTAGATAGATCCTCGCGTCAACCGATTTCAGAATGTATTATTGAAGTATATAACCTTTTCATGAAATATAATGGCACACGTTAAATATTTTTTTAATATACTACTTTGAACGAGCAATTCTTGTATATCAATTCTGTAGTCTATGAATTGTATAATCCTTATCTTATTTGGAAATGTAACTAGGGTAGCCCGAGCTACCGGATAATGAATATCCAAAAAATAAAAAAATTGTAAGCATGAATAAAGCATATTTCGTACTGTACGTCCACAGCGCAATGCCTGATAGAAATGGGCGAGGCGCTGAAGCAAATGGCCGACGTCAAGTACTCGCTCGACGACAACATCAAGCAGAGCTTCCTGGAACCGCTGCACCATCTACAAACCAAAGATCTCAAGGAAGTTATGGTGAGCGAGTCATTATCATTACATTTATTAGCCTTTTCTATTGAGAGTCATGAAATAGTACAGTGGTTCCCAAACTTATTTTGCCTACTGCCCACTTTGAGAATAAATATTTTTTTAGCGCCCCCATTTTTTCACCTATTTAAAAACCACTATAACTTCAAATTTAATTAATTAATTATTGTGATCTATATATATATTAACGGAGAATTCTAAACGAAACTTTTACTATAACCCGCAACTTGAAACCTGAGATGCATAAACTCGTTTATCTCATTCGACGCTCAATCGTACTCAACAATTCCGAACAAGTATTCAATGAATCAGCCAACTGATACAGGAATGCACAATTCGGGTTATTTAACAAAAACTTGTTAAAACATGATAGATATCTACGAGTACTAATAACTATTAAAATGCGAAAGTGTGTCTGTTGCCTTTTTATTTGTTTGTTTGTGTCTACTTTCATTACGAAACGGAGCGACCGATTGACATGATTTTCATTTTTTCTATATTCAATAAAATAGGACAGATATATGAACTACGCGGAGAGAAATATAGAACCGAGTTTGAGCAATCTTTTAATTCATATTAGTTGATGTTTACAAGTTGTTGTTGAGAGTCGAGAGCTCTTGCAGTCGTTGTTTAAGAGGCCTCCTAGCTAAATAAAGCTCCTAGCAAAAAAAAAAACATTTTCTTTCTGGGTCTCTTACCGCCCTTGAGACCTGCAGCGCCCACAAGGGGGCGTTATCGCCCACTTTGGGAAAGACTGAAATAGTATATTATGCAATTAGTAATTAAAAGACGAATTTAAATCGAGGGCCATAGATGATTCACGAACAAGTGAAGGATTCTAACGATTGAATCTCGACCTATGCTCGTGATTCAAGTGTTAGAATCCTGAACGAAGCGAGTGTTACACGGCCCTTAATATAAATCCGTTTTATTCAAGAGTTGCATACTATACTTTATACCATGACTACGAGAAAAAGAAATATTTAAGCGAAAATAGAAATTTTATGAAGAAAAAGGAAGTTAAATTATTTAAAATCCATATTACAATTGGAACAATTACTAAAATTTAAAGTAATTGTTCTAGGTTTAAACAACAAAATAGTGATTAAAAGTACATTTTATTAACTGTTTTCTTTCACTGATTATTTTATTAAGACTAACTCCTGTGGTGTTCGCCGTGTGGTTTCCGGCAGAATAGAATAGGACCACTCCAAGTCTTCCCGTGAATGTCGTAGAAGCCGACTTAGGAAATACACGCTAAACAAAGCATTTAAATATCAATAGGACCTCTCCAACCCGTCTGACCAGCGTGGAGTGTGTAGGCCAAATCTTCTGGCTGCTCTGGGCAAGTACGGTATGGTACGGTACTAGTAGAGACTAGTAAAGAGAGGGTCGTGCTCCTGCAGTAAAGACTAAAAAGACCTGATGATGATGATTAAGACTAACATGAGATAAAATTCATTTGAAATACTACTTTATTTAAATAATATTCAAAACATAAACATTTTACAAAATACATCATTCAATATGCCACCCCGAACTGTAACTGGCTCAAAGGTGCCCATTATACTGACTGCGTTACCTCTTTGGATAGCGATGCATGATGATGAACCAAATACCATCCGGAGCGGTGGTCCTATCCTTGATCATTTAAGCGACGTCCTATATCACAAATAAAGCTCTTTGCTTTATTTCTAAGTAATTAATTAAAATGACTTACCTTTGGGCTTGACTTGACTCCGCTACCAAAATTTGAATTATGGAATTCCGTATATTGCGATGTCGAAAGTGTACGATTACGATGTACGTCAGTCCGAAAGCTCACTGTCACGAGGTGTGAAATTCCGCAGTTTGTGGGATATAATTGCATTGACGATGAAGCCAGAAAGTAATTTCAATAAAACTTGTACTACTACTTAAAAAAATGTATGTAATTGTTAACCTGTTGTCAGTGCAAAACACTAGACACAACAGTAAAACAATACCCGTCTTATTATAAAACGCAGACTAACTTTGTTACCGGGTTTAAATCATTTTCCGAACAAATCAAGTTGATATTTTCAGATAAGACAATGGCACATTATTAGATGTCAACTAGATTTTGTCGGATAATGGTTTAAACCTAGTAATAAAGTTAGTCGGCGTTTTATAATAAGACGGTACATGTCGAGCGGATCCCGATCTGCTCACAGACGAGACCTTCACCAACTGAGATTAATTTAATGTCCCTCAGTAACAGACCACTCCTTTTTGTAAAATGATGGACAAGAAATATACAGGTACGCATTTATTTGTTCGTAAGCTGCTGGAAAGGCAATGCCAACAATTACTTTATGTTTTTAATAAATGTTTTTTAAAATAATATTTATTTTGGATCCTAAAAACAAGACGCGACACGATATCAAAATGAAGACATGAAAAGCCTTGGAAATTTCGTCCTAATTTGTTTTTATTGGAATACTTGGTTGTTTACTTTACATTAACATGGAAACAGTTTTTATTCATTATTTGTTTTACTTGTACATTAAAAAGTCCCTCAGGCTGTTACGCTTAACTGCGCTTAGTTGTTTAGCGATATTTATCTTGTATAAAATATTATCTTTGAGATAATTTGAGTGTTATGAAATATTAACACATTCCGTGACACTTATGGCTGTGGACGTAAATTCAATTGTTATTTCTATTGTGTCGGCCTGAGTGTCACGGAATGTTTTAAGTATAATGAAGTCTCCGATAAGGAATGTTTTTATTATTTCTTCTTCTTACCTTCCAGACTGACACGCGTACCTATGTATAATAAAACTCATATGGTATCTAAAAACTGATATACGCGCATTAATGATGCATAAGGCTTCGATACGTTTAGATATGTTTATAGACAGGATATGATTAAATGGGAATGTGTATTCTTGATAATCAATGTTTTTCTGTAACTTGTTTGTCTTTGATTTCAGCATCACCGAAAGAAACTACAGGGGCGCCGGCTCGATTTCGACTGCAAACGGCGCCGACAGGCTAAAGGTGATTATCATTTCTAATGGAATGCAACTCTCTGCAATTTTATTTTATCTTTCCTGCTTAGACGTCTAATTTTATCTTTCTTTTTGTTTTATTTAAACGCCAAGGCCCAGGTAGGGTCAGCCCTTACATGAGCCCAAGTCACACACCGAGGCAGGGTACGTGGGTGAAATGATTTATACTCATGAGCTAGATACCTCATAAATGTTCACCCCATAGTAGGCAGCTGACGCTAACTCCAGTAACAAATCCTATAATATACGTTCGTTTCTTACATGTTGTGTTCCTGTCCCGGGCCTGCTACGGACCTTATCATCTCACTTTAATCACTGCCTGATACATTCTTTCCAACGTTTGGTTTGTATGCACTTTATTTTTATTTTTCCTGTTGTTTTTTTTTACTAAAATGTTTACGTGCGTGATTGCTTATGCGTGTGCGTTCGAAGGGCGTCCGTACATCAGGCTCTCAAATTCCAGACGATGAGATTCGGCAGGCGGAGGACAAGTTCGCCGAGTCTCTTACCCTGGCGCAGATTGGAATGTTTAATCTGCTCGATAACGATGTAAGTGCTTAACCTACCTATTTTATTTGCCACTCGTCCTAATCTGAGTGCTTCTTTACAAAACACTATATCCGAAACTAATGGCGAGTCGCAACACCGCTACTGCAATAACTTTATTCTAGTGTTTAATTCTATCAGTTGTTAATCAGAAATATGAATAATACCAAAGATAGTATAATTACTAATATTATAAAATCTGCATATCAATTTTGTAATTTTTTTACCAAAACTATTAGAATTTTTCTTTTTTGAAAATAGGACAAGTCAATTATACTAATGCAGGCTGATTCCAATTAGTCGTTTTGGAAAACCTTTGGTGGGGGCTATTTCCAGCTGTGGACTTATGGCTAATATGATGATGATGAAACAAAATTAAATAATGCTTTTCGTACATATGTAGTCTTGTATTTATTTTAAACTACGGAATGAGCTCTAACTAGCCGCTTTGGCGATACATACGCGTAGGTGGAGCAGGTGGCACAGCTCAGCTTCTTCGCGGAGGGGCTGCTAGAGTACCATCAGCAGTGCACGGAAATACTCAAAGGACTAGTCTCTACGCTTATGGAGAAGTAAGTCGCGAATGTACAGTCGGCTAACGAGACACCAAGGCTGGCTCCCTATATATATATCTTGAATTTTTACTTTATATATATTTAGAAAGACTTAATTAAAAATGTTTCTGAATGTACATTTTCCTTTTTAATATGTTAATATTATTTTAAGTTTAATAGAAAATTCAAAATATAGGTAGAGGGCCGGCCCATGTATCTCGTTAGCCGACTGTACTTATGTATTAGATAATGTGTTAGATTTCTAAAATGCCGAAAGGCAGTATAAAAATCTGTGTTTCCCTCTAGCAGATTTACTTTATTGACTAGAGCTGCTGCAACCAAAATGTTGAACTTCCAGGAAAGAAGAAGCCGTGAGCCGTCCCAAGCTGGAGTTCGTTCCGAAGACGCTCGCCGACCTGCACATCGAGGGCGTGCACGACCTGAACAATGGTAGGCGGTACGGTTCCACCCAGAGTCTGTCCCTCCCCCGCAAGCACCTCCCCCCTTCCTCCTCCGTCGGCGACCTGAGTAACGTAGACCCCCTGAGGGCCTGGGAGGCGCCCACGCCGCCCAAGGCGCGCGCCGCGGCCGCGCCCCGCTTCCGCCCGCACCCCGCGCCGCGGAGCGCGCTCAACGGACGGCACCCGTGGGCAGGTGACTTACCTTTTGTTTGCTCGTTTTTGTTTCGTTTTGATTGTGGATTGCGGTAGGTAAGGATTTTGGTGGTGGCCGAACATGTGGAAAATTACACTCTATCTAGTAACTTAACGTATTCGTATAAAAGGTAACTAGACGTACAAAAGGTCACTTTATTTAGTAATTTATTTATTAAAATATTTTTACGTTTAAAATATTAAAACTTATTGATTCACAATTACCAATGGCGGAGTTGACGCTAAAAGTGTTCTCTCCCAGTCAACCGTAGGGTAGATAAATTGTTGTTCTATTTCTATATATTTCGTATTTTATCCTATTTGTAATTCGTTTTTGAACCGAGTAGATAAATTAGAATTAATGTCCGACCGAAACTGGTTTTCCGGCCGAATCCGAAACCGAAACCGAATGCTCGGCTGTGGTTTCAGTTTCGGCCGAAACCGAAACCGAAACTAACGTGTTCAAGTATAAAATTGTTAAAAATACTGAAATTTGGACCATTTTACCCATTATTCTGCATTAATTAGGACATTAAATGGAAACACATTATATTAAGTTTCTTGTGATCATTTATTTATTTCTTATTATGTGATATAAAAATATTATTTTAATAATATAATTAATATTTTTTACTTTTATAATATTAATTATAAATAAAAAATATAATTAATATTTTAAATACTAATATTCGTTTTGAATTATTCATTAATTTTTTACATGTGACTTGATTTGTTAATAACAACAAAACAAAGTTACTGATTCAATATTTAATTAGCTATACATAACATTTAAGATAGAAACGAAATAAAAACTTACATGTAATCAGTTCCATCAAAACATAACCTCTGTTTGCGTCGGATGATAGATAACGCACTGTCTAAGTTTTGTTGCTGCGGAGATATTCCAACGGCGCACGGCCATTCCCGAACAGGGCTGACCGCGTTGCCGTGCGAATCGAAGTTAGGCGAGCGTGCACGATAACTTCCGAAACGAGTTTCGGTTTCGGCCAAAGTTTCGGCCCATTTTCGGCCGAAACCGAAACTGCTGCCGAAACTTGATTTTAGCCGAAACTCGGCCGAAACCGAAACCGAAATCGAAATTTCGGTCGGACACTAATTAGAATTGATAGGCATTTTAAGGCCGAGTATGCGGCCTGCTGTGAGATATTTAAAATGAAATTGACACTGATTATATGTGGAATACAAATTAAGGAACAGATATCTTTTTTTTTTTTTACGAAAGTACTATTTTGGGGTTACACCATGCAATCCACGGTTGAAATGTTTTTCGCAGCGTCACATCCATACTGGGCACAAAACGCACGCTTCGCGCAACTGTACACAGCACTCGGTGGCGGGCTTCAATTCGTCCTATGTCATGAAAATTAACACAAATTAACGTCACTAATAAAACCAACATTTCCGTATGACTGTAAAAATGTATCTAACAATTTCTGAAACACTGAACAAAATCGCAAGATAATTTAATAATTTATCTAAATATTCCTAAGTCACTAACAATTACGGCTTGTTTTTTTTTTACGTATATCTTAGAATAGAAACCACTGTATTTTTTGGTCAAAGTTAATAAACTAACTCAACTTTACTAGGAATTAGTTAAATGTAATCCCATTTCGATGTAATGGCTCGTTTTGCAGTAAATAGATGCAGACAAAAATGTATAATATTTCTTCATACAAGTATTCTACTTACTCATCTACACTAGTAAATAGCATTTGCTTAATTGATGTGCATGCCGTCGGCGCACCACAAAGGCCGCCTCTTTGTAAAAAACGATGCCGCCTTTGAAGCTGACTGCATTTGACCAATTAAACAAATAGACTATACATAACACAATTTACACGAATAACTTATATTTTTATTTTAGCTTTTTGTAAATATTTCTTTGTTCAGGGGTATGGTACCAATTACGATTATGTACAGTTGTTTAATTGCAGGTTGCCGATTAAGCCCTTAACCCCTTCCTTATCCCTCATTGTCCCTTAGTATAAGGTATTTTTATGTATTTTGTGCACTATTATATGCAAACTCTGGAAGCAACATTTTTGCATATAATAGCTCTTTTATTATATTATCAAGATATAATTAATGAGTATTATAAAATATTAGAAAGTGTCTGTTTTGAGTAGTTTTGATATCGGTATTCATTATCTATATTTATTGATATTTCTCTTAATGTTTTAACATGTTTCTATGTTTTGGTCCCATTATATAAGTACACTTATAAAAAATCATGAAAAAGAAAATATACAATGTGGAAGGGACATACTCGTAATAACTCGAACTACAGGCTATCTAGTTAGCTAGTTCACTATAATATAAAAAAATTGAAATAAAAGTCAAAATTTAAAAAAAATACATCGTTTTTGTACTAATGCCGCCCCGGCAACTTGTATGGAAATGTCGTTTTTAATGTTTTTGACTGTTTATTTATTATCATTATAGTATAGTGATGAAGTATAGCCAGTGGTTTGATTTATTACGGGTATGTCCCTTCACGTTGTATAGATACATGATTCAGTCTTTATAATTGTACTTATATTACTATATCTTCGATCGTGTAGAAAGTTTTCGGTGTTTATTCTGTCTCTTTCTAACGTTCAGTGTTCTCTGTCAAATTCTAATTGACATGCACATAGTTGAGGTACATAAATACATGATAGTGTTTTATCGAGAGACAACCGACCAACAAGAACAGCTCCAAAATACAGCAGCTTTATCAAATATTTTGTATAGGTACTTACAGAAAAGATGAAGACAGAAAACTAAAAACCAATAAGGCCCTACAAATATTTATTCTATGTTTGGAAAGAAACCCTTGCGTGGCTAGGTCGGTCGTTTTGACCTGTATAGATACATTCTTCGTATGCGATCTTCGGAGGCACCTTCTTACTTTAGCAGTAAAAACCTACAGAAATAAAATGGTATCATGTGTCGAATATGAGTAGTGTTGTTCAGTATTTTGAGTGTGGGTTTATTTATGTGCCTCGTGGAGAAGGGGGCTCGCAGGCCGGCACGCCCGAGCACAAGCCGCCCTCCAACCTGGAACTGTTCCCGGGCTCGGGCAGCATGCAGCGCTCCAACAACGGTAACACTAGCACTACATGACACTTTCATTCATACGAAACAATTGTATTTCTGTTTCGTTCGTGACAGAGAAGATTTTTTTATCATTTTTAATTGGCTGTATAATAAAAAATATATATTTTATACGCTTTTACTTAGAGCCAATGTGAATTTAAAGTATTGTGTTTGTAGTACAAGTATACACATGCTTTTAACCACGCAATGCATTAAATAGTACGGCAATAGGTAATGCATGACTCAATCATTAATTTATATGAAAAGTGATTTTTTAACTAATTAAACTATAAGGACCATTCATCAAAGACCAACAAACGGTTGAAAACAATTGCGTCTTAAATTTTTATTAATTGCACTCATATTATACATCAGTTCTTAGTCCTACTAATATTACCACTGTTTTTGATTAGATACAATATTAGGATGGAACGGCAAGCGGCCGTTCTATTACTATTAAGTTTTTGAAATGTAATTTTATAAGCATTATAAATCGAGAATTTTTGTCTTATTAACTTAATTATTTTATTTTACTTCATGCAATTTTTATTTATTTATAATTTTTTTTATATTTAATTATTTATTCGTTCTTAGACCTATATTTTTTTATCACGTTATATTTTTATTTTATTTTGAGTTTAATGTCAAGTTTTTATCTACATAATTTATTTGTAAAAAAGAGTATATATTTAAATCTCTTTTTTTTTTTAAGTTACATTTTTAGATTCAGTAATACTTAGATGCCATGTTTTAGTCGTTTAGGTATTTCTTTATCATTGAAAAACTACTGTGTTATAACGGCTTTAGTATAAGTATTAATTTTAGCCTTTATACAAATATAAAATTTTTCCTTCTGCCCTTAAGCTGTCTTGGTCTTGTTGTTATACAAATATTCTTCTTTATTAACGAATATAATAGAAATACACTTATTTGATGCCCAAATGACTGGGTTTTTTGAAATAACAATTTCTCAGCATTTTAGACAAGTTTGTAGCTCGCGGTTGTAGATATTTATAAACAGACCGCTGCACATATTTTAATTTGTAGACTCAATAAGAGCAACATTTATGCGATGGTTGTAGTTTACATCAATATCAAGACGATAAAATCACCCATGCTTTAGTTAGTTTAGTTACATCGTTACCGAATAGAACATTATTCGCGCACACTACAAACACATCAGTTTCACACATTTTCTTCCGAGTTGTGTGTTTTGAAACAGCTTTTGTGACGTTTTCTATTTTAATACGTGCAAGGGAAAATCATCCTCCGCTATGCATGTCATTACACCATTAGGTATATTCGTTTTTGTTAAAGCCATTGTACGTTTACTGGCATGCTGCTGCGATGTCTCATCTAGCGATTTTGAAACTTGAATAAAATAAAGTAGGTTAAAGCAAATCATTATGGTACCACAATGGTATTGTGATTGCCTTTGAACGCTTGAATTGTTAGACTATAACAGACAGTCACAATACATCTCATCATGTAAGCTGCATTTCGCTAAATTGTTCATGCTAGAATTTACTGCGCTATTTATCTTTTGGCAGATTAACTGTTTGTATTTCCATCTACAGTTATTGTCTGAATGCTTATATATCGGTTCAGTTACAGTAATTAAGTACTGAGCTAACTTTTAGATAAAACAATGCTCAGCTTAACGTTGTACTCGGTGAATAATAAAATTTAATAAAACTTCATCGAGTTAAAATGTAATCAATACCTACTTTTTCCACATTGTTTTGGTAAAAGATGAAATTTTCATAAAATACGTGAAAAGATAAATGGCGTTGTATTTGCTACAACAATATGCACCTAATCTCTTGACTTACAAGATCTTGATTTCCCCAGCATCACCATTGCCGTCGCCGGTTAAGTCGCCGGCGCGGACACCGGTGGCGCCCACCAAGGGTCCGTGCTGCACCGCCCTGTACGACTTCGAGCCCGAGAACCAAGGAGAATTAGGATTCAAGGTGAGTTGTATTGCTAGACAGCTAACGTTGAGTTGTAAGTTAACTTTATTTACTCAACCCGTCTGCCCAGCGTGGTGATTATGGGCAAATCCTCCCTTTATAGAAAAGGATTATAGTCCAGCTGTAGGACAACGCAAGAAGACGCTTATATCAATTTATTGTAACAGGAAAACGACGTGATCACGCTGATTAACAAAGTAGACGACAACTGGTTCGAAGGCTCCGTGAACGGCAAGACCGGCTACTTCCCCATCAGCTACGTGCAGGTGACCGTGCCCCTACCCAACATGTAAGCGGCGGCGCCAACCACCACCATCGTATTCATGCATCCCTGGTACACGCGCGGGTTGGCTTCTGTGGTGAGGTGTGGTAAGCTATGGTTTTCACCAATATTGGTGCTGCTATATAATGACGTCACTAAAACTTTGTCTATATAACGTAGTAGTAGCTCCGTATAATAGCACAATTGATAAACCGAGATAAAATTTATATCGCGCGACGGAGTGTCATTACGCTCTTTATAATAGGTAGAGTGAGATAGTGATAGGTGATAGCGCTCGATTAAAGCCGAGCCATGCCGTGTCGCTAGTGCTATGCTACGGGGTAGATTAAGGGTGGTTTCCTAGAGAACGTTTTTGACACGCTAACGTGAAACAGCGGTGTCCATAATGTATGGGGCCGTCTTTGCGACGCTGAGAGACAGTTCCGCTTTTGGAGGAAATCATAGCTTTAGGCCCAATGCTGTAGCGAGTGGAGCCGTCTGCGTATAATATTTTGCATAACAGTTGTCTCTTTCACACGCATTGTGTGTGACAGCGACGGGCTGTAGCAGGTTCCGAAAGTAGAGCTTCGCTCTTGTTTGTCCAAAAGCGGAAACGCACACGTTTGAACCGCGCGACACAGCGTTGGTCCTTCGTTTATTGATTAAACGTGTAGAATGAATGTTAATTCGATTGTTAAAGTGCGGAATTGAGGGGACGGACATCTTTGTGTTGTCGAAAGTCTAGCAGCACTCAACTCGCGCGTGTACAAATGTAACGTCTGTGGAGGAAGTAAGAAAGATGGCGTCCGAATTATGAGAATTCCTTTTCATTACTGTGATTTAATTTGGATCACGACTTAGGACTATATTTATCAAACTATACAATGCGATGCATTAAATAAATCTGTGCAGGTAATTTACCTCCACATCGTTGAATTTTATTCTAATTAATTCAATTGTTATAAATAATTATATTGTTACATTTATTCATGAATTATAATTAATTTGTGGTACCTGGTACTAAAAAAACAAATTTATGTAAAAAGTACTTTATTTTTACATAAATTTTAACAAATTTAAGTAAGAAAATTAGGACGCCACGGCTACTTCCTTGACATCGGTTACAAGCAAATTGTTATTATGTCACGTTATGCAGTATTATGTAGTTCATTTATGTAATTTTGTGTTTAGTAACTGTGTCAGACGCTCAATGAAATTGTTATGACATGATTTTTACCCCAAATTACGTAGATACCTACGTATTTCCAGAAATACGTGGGTTTTTACTGTCATGGACAAGTCTTTTTATATTACTTTTACTAAAGTTTTACGATCTATCATAATTTCTGTTCGCAATTTTACTCAAAATCAATTAAAAAAAATTCGTTACATTCGCATTTTGAGATTCTACAATTTAAAATTAGTATTCATTCTGGTTCAAAATCATATTACCTATATGTAAAGAAAGATATTCTCAAGAGATCGCCGACAGCGATCAATGTGTTTTAATTGCCAAAATAGAGGAAGAATTACATGTCAACATTTTTTGTAATTTTAGCAAAGTTGCCATTTCGTTTAAGTAACTATATTTAAACTTAATTAATTTGTAGCTATAAATATTTGAATCCATTATTTTATAATTAGTTGACCCGAATATTACGTTAAAGTGATTTTATTGATTGACATTCCCGTGCAGCAGTATGTTACCAGTTGCGATCAGTGTTACAGTAGCGTGTAATCGTCCGTAATGTTAACACCAGTCTATGTGTTTGCTCATAGTGCTAGTTAGACCCAGTCTCGTAGGGACCCAGGGCGGGCGTGGCGACCCAGACCACCGTCGATTGCTAAACTGAGTGTTGGAGGCGCGTTGCCTGGCAAGGCAGCATCAATTCTGAAAAGTGATATTTTGAAGTAATATTTTGAAGTAATATTTGTAAATTAGTTATATTTACTGTGGATCTATTATTGTAGATGCGCTATCAATAGTCTATTCCGACTTTTTGTTTATTTATTACGTTCATTACCCTCGTTTAGCTCTTTCATAATTGGCACACAGTATAAAGTTTATTAGGATTAAAATGTAATACTAGTTAACTTAATGAGATTAGATTTTATAGTTATATCTTTGCGGGTAATTATTTATCTAAATGGAGAAATGTATACAATATAACGTATATTATACTAAAATGAAGGACAAGAAATGTAAGTTGTTAAAAATCTTGCCAGTAACTTATGGCGTTTCGGTGTTTGATGTAATATTGGCAAACAGTAATAATAACATATTATAATGTCATTGTGATAAAAGTTAGAATATTACTGTAGGTGCTGTGGCCAGTGCCACGCACCATATTTTAAACTTAAGTTTAGTCTTTTTTATTTAGCAATTTGTTTTATTGTTTTGCATAATAAACTACTTTAGTCATTTTGATTAATTATTATTTATCTTTTTTGTACATTTCAATGCATTAATGTAATCTTCTATGGATAAATATGAATGAATATACAAGGCCTCTATATGTATAATAACATTGTTAAATGTACTTTATAATGCACATATGATCTAAGATCTTTATTGTCATGTATTTCACATGTCCTATGTCGATGTTATGGTAATATTGAGCATAGTTTCAATGAATTCATCGCGTTATCATGTCGTCTCGGACCCCATTGCATCACGTTTCTGGCATACAAAAGACAATACCTAGATCTAATGTTAGTTGTATGTAAGGTTCATAAATAATTGTTCAGTCTTCAAATGTCTCTTAATGTAAGTATTTTGAGTAATAATACATCAGTGTTACAAAAGTGTAATGTTTCAGTGTTATATGTGCGAGGCTGCGGAGCGGACAGCCGCCGCCGTTCGCTCCGAAAGCGTCACTATCTACGATTTCTCATTATAAATGCAATTAATTGACCTCGGAAGATCTAACATTATCGTCAGAATGGATAGACTGTTGTTGTATTTAAATATTCTAATGACTAGAAAGCGAGTGGTGCAACCAAGTTGTCAAGTGGAGAGGAACTATTTTATAACCCTCTTTTGCTGCGTTGGTTCAATGTTGCTTTACATGGCTATGTGAAGTGATCCGTTTTGGGATTTGTTATGCTTGTTGTCGACGAACGCACTAGAGAGCAGCTACTTCATGTGACATAGGTTTTAATCGCGTGCCCCTAGAGTTATAAGCAGTCCTTGTCCATTGTTTACCTGTGGGAAACAAGGCAGCAAGCATTTACATGATGAATGACAATTCACTCACTGAGTTTACTTGCATTCGCGTTAGATACTTTGCGATTGGTGCGAACGTCTGTTGTGGTGTACTCTTGTTCATGTTACTGTAATCTTAATACTGTAATTTCATAGAATATCTTGAGGATTTATGGAATGTAATACAAATATTATTGATTTGTATTAAAATTTATCCCGAAACTTATTGCTCGTTTTCGCCTCCTAATAAAATGTTAACAATTAAACATTACTCGTGGTTTTATTTCACCGCGTTTTCCAGAAAGAGTACCTTGTATTTATTGTATGTACTTCAGCTACCCACTTCAGATAAATAAACCGTCTTATGATGAAAAGCACACGTAATATGCTACTGTCTTGTCTGAAAATGATGTTGAAAATCAACTTGATTTAAATTGGTCGGATAATGACTTAAACCTAGTTACAAAGTTAATCTGCGTTTTATAATAAGACGGAAACAAGGTTTAAATAAAAATATTGTGAAAATTCCACCGTCATCGCAGACTGAACTGCAAATTAGTACAGTCAACGAATAATTGTGGATGGAAAAGTCGAAAGCTGAAAGACTCCGGAACTTTGTTTTGGACTAGATGATAAACATACTAAAAGTCCTACATAATGAAGGCTGATAAAATTCTCTACTTTTGCTTTCACTTTTTTATTTATCTCCAACCGCCGCCTAGCTTTGAAAAAGGCCGATTTTCAAAAATTTGTTATTCTCGGTAGCACATTGTAGCAATACGAATTTACGAAAATCATTTAGCTCACCCACTATTAAAAACACCCACTTGCTGGAAGCCTCCACGTGGTAAAGGCGGAAACAGTTTACTTTTAAACTGGCTAAAACTCCCAATAATAAAAGATGCTTCGGGCTTATGCTGTTACTTACCATCAGGTTCAGACTTAGCTTGGACAAGACCTGAACTATCGGGATGGAAACGGAATAAAATGCATGCGCTGGGCGTAGCCTTGGCGTGCGCTTGTCGTCTGAACCCGCGCTCAGAACGTAGAACACATTTTTTAGAATAGATCATTTTTCGAAGCTAGGAAAAATTGGAGATAGATAAAAAGTGTAAAAGCCAAAAAGTTGTAGAGAATTTTATCAGGTTTCATTATGTAGTACAACATTCCGTACGCCGCACCGTTTTCGAGATTTACATCTCGAAAACGGTGCGCGTAGCAGTATTTCGGGTTTTAACCGTTTATATCTAATGAAAAATGAAAAAGCTGGGTACATAAAGGGATACATGAATTATCCTGTGTTCAGTGCTGCCCCCATCTATAAATATAATAAAACAGTAGAAAAAGCGTGTCGGAACAATGAATATTTTTAAAAAAAATGGTGGCCATGAAGACATAGTAATAGAGTAAGAATTAAAAAAAAATGTCCGTAGGTTTGTACCCGTGGTTGGTACACGCTTATCTCGTGTGCGTTACTCTACCTAGAAAGTAGCTCCTAGAGAGATATGAGTGGAATATATAATTAGTACCCAATATGCTGTAAATGTGCCCGGCATAAATAATTTGTGGGGGTTGTCGTTTTGGAAAAAAATGGAAAAAACGGTTCCTGCTAGGGTAACGTTGTTCCAGCAGGAAAATTCTAAACTACTGATCGAAAGGAGAAACAATGTGCATGGTCAGATAGCTTATATTTGTGGAAGTATGTGCGGCGAATATGGAATATGTGACGGTTCAGGTTTTTAAGATATCGAGTTTCCTGCTGGAGTAACGTTTAGCGAAATCGTTGTGCTCTAAAACTGTTACATGTGCGCATGTAGAATAATTTCACATGAGTAGCTCTTGATTTGTGCTAATGGCACACATAATTATATTGAAGAAAATATTTATAATTTTCGAGTAATCGCGCTTTTTTTGAAATACAAAAAAAAATTCGCAGCGCCGTTAAGAGAAAACGTATAAGCTCACTAAAAACTGTATTAGGTCCATCTCGACTCCTATTAAATCCATAAAAAAATTAGGAAGTGTAGGTACATCAGTTATCAAATAATATTACAAAAATCAAAATTATCCTATCATAATTTTGACGGTCAACATACAAGAAAACGGATCAACGCAAGACGTGCGGGTATGAACTAAAAATTAGTACCTATAGTCGAATAACGCATTGCGAATTTTCAGCTAGAAATGTTTCGTATGTAAAAAGATATAAACAAAAAACAAAACCTGGAAATAAGGGCCGATAACCCGACTAACTTCGAATGACTACAAAAAAACGGCGGTTTCATACATATCGATGACCTTCTTAACTTAGTCACGAACCGGTCGAAACGTGTTGAGCCGAAGTACACTCAAGTAGAAAACAGACAAGTCAACAATAAATAAACTTGTATGTATACTATACAATATGTAAAAAAAACCTGTACGATCCGTTAGGTAATAATTGCTATTTTTTTACAGGGGTTATATTTATTAGAATCTTTCATCTATCATACATACTTACATATATATGTCGCATTTATATTGTATAATCCGCTGTTATTCAAAAACTCTAGCTTTATGGCATTACAGCTCGGCTTTGTAATATAGCTGAAAATCGGTCAGCTAGTTCGTCCAATGTGTTACGTTTAACAAACTAGCTAACGTAAGATTGTAGAACGATTAGTTCGGAATTCTGCCACTTGTGGATTGTGAAGTGTCAGTGTCATAACAACAAATATGGCCTCCCATAAAGTAAATTCTTCGCCGCGTTCCGGTACTAAGCTGTTTTTATCGAGAGACATCGGGGGAATCGGTTGTGATTTCGGAGTGCAAAAGATTGAAAAGAATAAAGCAGACCTTTAGCTTGGATCCCATATTGTTATTTCGACGCCCGCCTTCCGGCAAGATGGAGAATTCACGTGGATCAATTGGCCGTAAGAAATCGCTGCACCATTGAGTTATCGGGTTTACAAAATTTCTATATTTCTAATCCAATTGCATCGAGCTGATTATCATTCTTCGTTGGTGTTTTATGATGTTGGAGACTGAATTATTTAGTAAGGAGTTGAATTGAGGATTTATTTTCATCCCACGAGTAAAATAAAAATAATAAAGAACAACTATTGTCCCCTCATATTTTTTTTATGGTAACACAGTTTTATTCAATAATGGTAACCCTATATGCTGTATCAACACTAGCTGTTTTGTCAAACGTAATTACGAAACTCATTGACAATCGAGCTGAACTATTTTCAGCTGTTTTACAAAACCGAGCTGTGTTGCTAAACAGCTAAAGGTTTTGAATAACAACGGATTATACAATTCAACTGCGACATATACATATTATCACGTCTTTATCCCTTACGGGGTAGACAGAACCACGTTTAGCATACTGGTGGGCGTATAGGTGGAAAATGTAATCAAAATAGTGATGAATTGCTAGCCCCATTTTTTGGGATTTTTTTTACATTGACTACTTTTGGTTCTCTAATATATGACCCAGATTTCATTTCTGGCGTAAAAAAAACAAAACAACGCCAAAAGGTTGCATTGGCTTTTTAACTGTTTAGCTATCACGGTTCATGAGATACAGCCTGGTCACAGAAAGACAGACGGACAGACAGACGGACAAACGGACACTGGAGTCTTAGTAATAGGGTGTCCCGTTTATATCCTTTGGGTACGGAATCCTAAAAGTAGTTAAAATCCACAAATAGAGATGTAAATCACGCAAAAGTAGATGCACTTCGCGTTTATTTATTTAAGTAATACCTTTTGCCGCCCGGTGCCGGGGGCGTTAGCGGTATCGATGCATTGAATCATCATCGGGCGAGTTGTCATGTCATGTCATGTTCGGACATGACATGTCATGAACGTTCATTCAGCGCGTCCGGCCGGGCGCACTCGAGTTTGCTTGCCAGCGCTTCACTTCATTCAGCAGTAGGTGGCCGGCCGGGCGCACGCGAGTTTGCTTGCCAGCGGTTCATTCAGTAGCGGGCGGCCATCTGGGCGCCCGCAGGTAGATACTTGCAAGCATAGTTTACGCTTTAATGTAGTTTTTCGCATTATTGTCGTTTATGTTTTAATGTAGTTTTTATTTACAAGTGTGTAAATTATATGCATAGTAATTATATATAAATATTATTTTCGTACCACTTGCTCAAAAAAAGTCACATTTAATGGCACAAAAATCGAACATAACAATAGTCATTTTTAATCTGTTAAAAACAGGGAAAGTAAAATGTACTGAATTTCATTCATCCTCTAGAGAGAGAATGTGGTTTTTATTTGGAATACTTACCGAAATTTATACTGAACTGAAATCATTTCTATATCGTTAAGCGTAAAAAAATAACGATTTTGAATCGACAACATGTATCCACAAAATCACTTAAATTTCATAAAATAAACAACTAAATCAAGTCATATCATTGTTTGTTTACGCCAGCTGTTTAGTTTTCCAAAAAGAAAAAGCAAAGGGCCATTTGAGTCTCACACATACAGCCAAGTTTTCTGCGTAACTATATTTATTTAAAACGTAATACATTTTGTATTTTTTATGTAACTGAATATAAATTAATTAAAGTCCGTAGTAAAGAAGGACCTTATAGTTTCGCCATGTCTGTCTGTCTGTCCGTCCGCGGTGTAGCTGCCATACAAGTAAAGAGGGAGTGAAATTTTTTTCTCGACAACCACATTTTGTGACATATCGTTGAATAGGGCTTTTAAAAATAATGTGAGTTTGTGAATACCATTTTTCGATTGATGAAATATTTAAATTACCATTAATTATTATTATAATAATATTAAGATTCATCATCATCCGAGCGTATTCCCTATTGCATCCTTAGCCGTAACGCTTCCGAGACCGGGGTCCGCTGCCTAATCTAATTCATTTTGACGAGGATACTGGTTTTTACATAGTTTTTATTCTTAGGAATAAGGTTATAAAATTGCCAACAAAAAACGCTCGGGTGAAAAAAAAGAAATGCCAAAATACTTTTGAACGTGACTGTATGACAACGTTTTAGGTATAAGACGTCCAATAAAGAAGGTCATCGATATGTATGAAACCGCCGCTTTTTTGTATTCATTCGAATTTGGTCGGGTTATCGGCCCTTGTTTCCAGGTTTTGTTTTTTGTTTATAACTTTTTACATACGAAACATCTCTAGCTGAAAATTCGCAATGCGTTATTCGACTATAGGTACTAATTTTTTAGTTCATACCCGCACGTCCTGCGTTGATCCGTTTTCTTGTATGTTGACCGTCAAAATTATGATAGGATAATTTTGATTTTTGTAATATTATTTGATAACTGATGTACCTACACTTCCCAATTTTTTTATGGATTTAATAGGAGTCGAGATGAACCGAATACAGTTTTTAGTGAGCTTATACGTTTTCTCTTAACGGCGCTGCGATTTTTTTTTGTAGTTCAAAAAAAGCGCGATTACTCGAAAATTATAAATATTTTCTTAAATATAATTATGTGTGCCATTAGCACAAATCAAGAGCTACTCATGTGAAATTATTCTACATGCGCACATGTAACAGTTTTAGAGCACAACGATTTCGCTAAACGTTAAACTCGATATCTTAAAAACCTGAACCGTCACATATTCCATATTCGCCGCACATACTTCCACAAATATAAGCTATCTGACCATGCACATTGTTTCTCCTTTCGATCAGTAGTTTAGAATTTTCCTGCTGGAACAACGTTACCCTAGCAGGAACCGTTTTTTCCATTTTTTTCCAAAACGACAACCCCCACAAATTATTTATGCCGGGCACATTTACAGCATAATGGGTACTAATTATATATTCCACTCATATCTCTCTAGGAGCTACTTTCTAGGTAGAGTAACGCACACGCTTATCTCCGGAAATACTGGACGGATTTGAATGAAACTTTCTTTTATATAGCTGTTAAGCCTATCGATATTATAGATGATTTCCGGGGTCAACTATCGATAGCCAAACTATCGAACTTGAGTAAATCGTTATTTGTTCCCGATAAGTAACACCCCTTGTGTTACTTATCGGGAACAAATAACGGTTCTGTCTAAGCGATAGACAAGGATTATAAAAATATTTATAATAGGAAAGTGCTGTTTCGTGCTGCCACGTGTCCCAACTCTCAAGCAGACATTCGTCACTAGTGCGCCTATGGTAATCTATATTAAAATTGTTAGAATTGAGCTACATCTGGTAGCACGGAACAGTACTTTTCTTTACTACTATCCTTTTCTCTTACCTAGAACCTACATTAGCTAAGCCTAAGAGCGAAAGAGCAACGAAACACTGGCACCCATCTGTGCTATAGCGTTCCGTTGCTTTCTCGACGATGATAGGTAGGTACAAATCGTAAGGTAGGTCTTAAAATCTATGCAAATTTAAGTATTACGATATGACAATATCTTTTCCTGTTGCCTTATTGTTCCTGAAGTGGTGAATAGACCAGAAGTGCTATATTTGAAACGCGGAAGTCACCTTAATGAATGGCTTTTCCATACAAATAATCGTTCGTTAAGTGATTCCGCGTTTGAAAAATAGCACCTAAGAAAAGAAACGTAATTATTGTAAGATAGGTGAGGAATAAGACAGTTTCTTGTGAAACAACTTTTCTATGTTGGAAACAGTAGAAAGAATTCAATAAAATACAGGAATGAAAGCATATTGAATTTAATAAATCAGAAGTAAGCAAATCAGATATATCATGTGGAATGATACGATCAATCAGAACTAGAATTTAAACGTAGTTGAAATAATGTAGATTTGAAAAATTAATACTGAATGTAAAGTGACGACAATTAGTTGCCGCCACGGAGACGGAGAACCAAGTGAAGGGTGGACTCCTTCTGAATATTATAATCGGAAAGAGTACGTCCATCTTCCAGTTGTTTACCAGCAAAAATGAGTCTCTGTTGATCTGGAGGGATACCCTCCTTGTCCTGAATTTTAGCTTTGACATTTTCTATGGTGTCAGATGGCTCCACTTCCAAAGTGATGGTTTTTCCAGTCAAGGTTTTAACAAATATCTGCATACCACCTCTCAGACGCAATACAAGATGAAGGGTAGACTCTTTCTGGATGTTGTAGTCAGACAGAGTGCGGCCATCCTCCAATTGTTTGCCAGCAAAGATCAGCCGTTGCTGGTCTGGAGGAATGCCTTCCTTATCCTGGATCTTGGCTTTGACATTCTCAATGGTATCAGAGGGTTCAACCTCTAGGGTTATAGTTTTACCAGTCAGGGTCTTTACGAAAATCTGCATACCACCACGCAAACGCAACACGAGATGGAGGGTAGATTCCTTTTGGATATTGTAATCAGAGAGAGTGCGCCCATCTTCTAATTGTTTGCCGGCAAAGATCAATCGCTGCTGGTCTGGGGGAATGCCTTCTTTGTCTTGGATTTTGGCTTTGACATTCTCTATGGTATCAGAGGGTTCAACTTCTAGGGTTATAGTTTTACCAGTCAGGGTTTTGACGAAAATCTGCATACCACCACGGAGACGCAAGACCAAGTGAAGGGTTGACTCTTTCTGGATGTTATAGTCAGACAGAGTGCGACCATCTTCTAATTGTTTGCCGGCAAAGATTAATCGCTGCTGGTCTGGGGGAATGCCCTCTTTATCCTGGATTTTTGCCTTGACATTCTCAATAGTGTCAGAAGGCTCAACTTCAAGGGTAATGGTCTTGCCTGTTAAGGTTTTCACGAAGATCTGCATACCACCACGCAGACGCAATACGAGATGGAGGGTCGATTCTTTTTGGATATTATAATCAGAGAGGGTGCGGCCATCCTCCAATTGTTTACCTGCAAAGATCAAACGCTGCTGGTCTGGGGGAATGCCTTCCTTATCCTGGATCTTGGCTTTAACATTTTCTATTGTATCAGAAGGTTCAACTTCAAGGGTGATGGTCTTGCCAGTAAGTGTCTTGACAAAGATTTGCATACCACCACGGAGACGCAAGACCAAGTGAAGTGTTGATTCTTTCTGGATGTTATAGTCAGACAAAGTGCGTCCATCTTCCAATTGTTTACCAGCAAAGATCAAACGCTGCTGGTCTGGGGGAATGCCCTCTTTATCCTGGATTTTTGCCTTAACATTCTCAATAGTGTCAGAAGGCTCAACTTCAAGGGTAATGGTCTTGCCTGTTAAGGTTTTCACGAAGATCTGCATACCACCACGCAGACGCAATACGAGATGGAGGGTCGATTCTTTTTGGATATTATAATCAGAGAGGGTGCGGCCATCCTCCAATTGTTTACCTGCAAAGATCAAACGCTGCTGGTCTGGGGGAATGCCTTCCTTATCCTGGATCTTGGCTTTAACATTTTCTATTGTATCAGAAGGTTCAACTTCAAGGGTGATGGTCTTGCCAGTAAGTGTCTTGACAAAGATTTGCATGCCACCACGGAGACGCAAGACCAAGTGAAGTGTTGATTCTTTCTGGATGTTATAGTCAGACAAAGTGCGTCCATCCTCCAATTGTTTACCAGCAAAGATCAAACGCTGCTGGTCTGGGGGAATGCCTTCCTTATCCTGGATCTTAGCTTTGACATTCTCAATTGTGTCAGATGGTTCAACCTCCAGGGTGATGGTCTTGCCAGTAAGTGTCTTGACAAAGATCTGCATACCACCACGGAGACGCAAGACCAAATGAAGTGTTGATTCTTTCTGGATGTTATAGTCAGACAAAGTGCGTCCATCCTCCAATTGTTTACCAGCAAAGATCAAACGCTGCTGGTCTGGGGGAATGCCTTCCTTATCCTGGATCTTAGCTTTGACATTCTCAATTGTGTCAGATGGTTCAACCTCCAGGGTGATGGTCTTGCCAGTAAGTGTCTTGACAAAGATCTGCATACCACCACGGAGACGCAAGACCAAGTGAAGTGTTGATTCTTTCTGGATGTTATAGTCGGACAAAGTGCGTCCATCCTCCAATTGTTTACCTGCAAAGATCAAACGCTGCTGGTCTGGGGGAATGCCTTCCTTATCCTGGATCTTGGCCTTGACATTTTCTATGGTATCAGAGGGTTCGACCTCCAGGGTGATAGTCTTGCCTGTCAGGGTCTTAACGAAAATCTGCATACCACCACGGAGACGTAATACCAAGTGCAAGGTTGACTCTTTCTGGATGTTATAGTCGGAAAGGGTGCGGCCATCTTCCAATTGTTTGCCAGCAAAGATCAAACGCTGCTGGTCTGGGGGAATGCCCTCCTTGTCCTGGATTTTAGCCTTGACATTCTCAATAGTGTCAGATGGTTCAACCTCCAGGGTAATGGTCTTGCCTGTTAGGGTCTTTACAAAGATCTGCATACCACCACGCAGACGCAGCACAAGGTGAAGAGTTGACTCCTTCTGAATGTTATAGTCAGACAGGGTGCGGCCATCTTCTAATTGTTTGCCAGCAAAGATCAGTCGCTGCTGGTCTGGGGGAATGCCCTCTTTGTCCTGGATTTTTGCTTTGACATTTTCGATTGTATCAGAAGGCTCGACCTCCAAAGTTATTGTTTTGCCTGTCAATGTCTTAACAAAGATCTGCATACCTCCACGCAAGCGAAGGACTAAATGGAGAGTGGATTCCTTTTGAATATTGTAGTCAGATAGGGTACGACCATCTTCCAATTGCTTACCAGCGAAGATAAGTCGCTGCTGGTCTGGAGGAATGCCCTCTTTGTCTTGGATCTTTGCCTTTACATTTTCAATAGTATCGGAAGGTTCGACTTCAAGTGTGATAGTCTTGCCTGTGAGAGTTTTAACGAAGATTTGCATACCGCCACGGAGACGCAGCACCAGATGCAGGGTAGATTCTTTTTGAATATTGTAGTCCGAGAGAGTGCGACCGTCTTCTAATTGTTTCCCAGCAAAAATCAGGCGTTGCTGATCTGGGGGAATGCCTTCTTTGTCTTGGATTTTAGCTTTTACATTTTCAATAGTGTCAGAAGGTTCCACTTCTAGTGTAATGGTTTTACCAGTCAGTGTCTTAACGAAAATTTGCATTTTGATACCTGTAACAACGCAAACTACAATTGATGAAATCGGAAAATAAGAAACGGAACTATAAATTTAGTAAAAGGATGTGTAATTTCTAACAATGAAAGACAAAGAACAAAGAAATTTCCAGTCAACAAAATGGCGTCTGCCATGAAAATTGACAAGTGAGTTAGCTCAGCAGTATGATTTTCAGGACAAAATATAGTATAATCTCTAATAAGAAATAATAAAACTCACCTTATTATTTATAGGAGAAATTAAAACTAATAATATGTATGTAATCTGTCTTAATATTAAATAAAATTCACAAAAACGCACAAAAGAGCACTTCTCAACTTGCGACGCAAAAACAGGATCGATAATAAAAAAAAATATCAGCATCAGCGCTTTTTATCACCTAGAACATTTTTTACAATTTGGCAACACTGAACTGAATTAAATTACACTTTACATGAGCTTAGTTTCACTATCACTAACATAACAAACCAGTAATAGGTACGTCAGCGACTTTGGTACATTTAATTTATGTATAGCATTGGATGGAACAACAAGAAAGGAAAACGCTACTCTGTTTCAGATTTAAGAGGATAAATCTGCTGGTACAATATGAAATTGGTGTAGTTTGGTGTTAAGAAATGCTCATGCTATGAACAACTAGGTATGTGAAATATTTAAAGTGGACAGTTATTTATAGTTGACAATATGAAATTGGTGTAGTATGGTGTTAAGAAATGCTCATGCTATAAACAACTATATGAAATATTTAAAGTGGACAGTCATTCATAGTTCTCTGGTATATTATTAGGTGTATTAATATGGCTGTAGGGGCTGCAGTAAGTAGTGATATTTATTTGCGGACAGTAGTTGTGCAATAACAAAATGATATGTGCCATGCCGTTGGGTTAATGTAGGTGTCCAGTAGGTAGCGTTGTGGTTGGGAGTGGTGATGGAAACACGGGAGCCGTTTATTGTATTTATTCCATCTTCTTAAACCTACTCCTTACATAGTGACGACTCTTACTCTATTGATTACAATACAACTACATCTTATATACTAACTTAGAGTAACCATTACTGCCACTTCAACGAGCTAATCCGCTAGGCTATGTTAGTGACTTTTGTTCTCCTACGGATTTCCTCATTTCTGATTCGATCACATAGGGAAACACCGAGCATAGCCCTCTCCATAGCGCGTTGAGCGATCTTGAGCCTTCTTATGAGACCCATAGTAAGGGACCACGTTTCAGAGCCATAAGTCATCACTGGTAACACACATGGGTTGTAGACCTTAGTCTTGAGGCACAGACGTATTTTGGACGAGAAGACATTACGTAGCTTCGGATTCATCGAAAAACCTTTTCCTCGAAGCTGGAACTTCCTGCCTGGATCAATTGACCCAGGTAGATATACTGGTCTACAACTTCGATGGTGGACCTCCCAACACAAACAGGTAGGGGCGCAACATGGACATTCGACATTACTTTCGTTTTGTCCATGTTCATTTTGAGGCCCACTTGTTAGGAAACTCGATTTAGGTCTCCGAGCATAGTACTTAGGTCTTCCATCGATTCTGCCATGACAATGATATCGTCGGCAAATCGAAGGTGAGTGATATACTTGACATTGATGTTGATGCCAAATCCTTCCCATTCCAGAAGCTTGAAGGCATCTTCCAGTGCTACGGTAAACAGTTTCGGAGATATAACGTCTCCCTGTCTTACACCTCTGTGCAGTGGGATTGCCCCCGTGCATTGCTCCTGTACTCGGACTGAAATAGTGGCGTTACTGTATAAGCACTTCAGCACTTCGATACACCGATAGTCAATACGGCCCATGTTTCGATCGAATCGAAGGCTTTTTCATAGTCCACGAACCCCAAGCATAAAGGCCGGTTATACTCCCTCGTCTTCTCTATAACCTGCCGCAGCGTATGAATGTGGTCTATGGTGCTAAAGCCTTTACGGAAACCAGCTTGTTCGGGAAGCTGGAAGGCATCAAACTTGTTCGCGAGACGATTCGTGATGACCCCTTATACGAGTATATATGACTCAGAAGCGTGATAGGCCTAGATATAGTTCTTTAATAGGGTGTTATCTACCTTTTTGAAGAACAAGACCACCATACGCCTGTTCCACGCTTCTGGCGCTACGCCCTCAAGCAGAACGGAATTAAAGAGCCTATAAAAGACTTACAGTACCGGCGTTCCGCCCGCGTTCAAAAGCTTTGCTGTGATTCCATCCTCGCCCGGCGCCTTGTTGTTTTTAAGATGTTTGAGGGCCATCCTAATCTCGTACAGGCTGATGTCCGGGATATCTTCGGGTTTGTGTAGATTATTATAGTGTCCGGTAAACTTTGCTCTTGGGTCTTTAGCCATTTGTTTACTGGGTTGTAAAACTGAGGTATACAGTTGTCCATAAAACCTCTCAATCTCCGCCAGAACCCCTTCCTTTGTCGACACCACGCCGCCGTCCGCCGTCCGCCGTCCGCCGTCTTTAGCTTCATCAATCGGCTTTGCCCAACCGACATAGCTCTTGCGAACATTTTGGAGCCTTTATTCTGCTCTATCGTCTCCTTAATACATTAAGTATTAAAGGAGCGGATGTCGTGTCGCAAGGACTTCTGTATACGTCTGTTGAGCTGCCGATATGATTCAGCATCTTCGGAGGTCTGCAGCGGCCTTGATCGTCGCTCTGCCATTAAGTCTAGGGTCCGAACAGAGATTTTTTGAGGCTTTCGTTTGGGGCGGAACCTGAATACTTTCGATCCCACCGCTTGGACAGCTTGTTTAAACCCTTAGTTTATCTCGTCCACTGTAACGTAATCCTGAAGGCCTTCAAAGCGATTTCACAGTTCAAGCTGGAAGTCTTCAGAGTCGAAGCGTCGACTTCATCAGCCGCGACCTTTCGACTTTGAGATCAATATTCACGATGCCTCTTAATATTCGGTGATCACTCCCGGTTTTGACTCGAGTGATCACTGAGACATCGTTGAATATTCGTCTCTTTGTCGTTAGGATGAAGTCGATTTCGTTTTTAACAGGGGGCTGGTTCTTTTTTGCTGGACCCATCCAGGTCCACTTTCTTTGCGGCTGCTTTTTAAAGAAAGAGTTCACCGCAAAGAGTACCCCTTGCTCCCAGACTCTAGGGTTGTCGTGCCTTCGCCCTGTCTTCGGACTTCAGACAACCCCACAATGTCCCACCGTAACCTACTCATTTCTTCTTCCACCTCAGCCAGTTTCTCGTCAGTCTTCAATGTGCGGACGTTGTGGGTTACCAGGGCCAGTTTTCGCCGGGGTTGGTAGCCAGGTCCCATTCGGGGATTCTTAGCACCCCCTGCCCCGCCGTTACCATGACCGCTACCGGAGTCAAGAATAGCGGAGCTGCCGGGTACTGGGGGCCTGGTAATTTTTTGTCTATCCATGAGGAGATATTGCCATACTCGCCACGCTTGGCAGGCGGGTGGGCGAGCGCAGTGGAAGTCACTATCGTACTTCCGACGCTGCTGCCCATCTGAAGTCTGTTCATGTTTAGTGACGGAAAAGAAAAATCCTTTAGTCGCCTTTTACGACATCCACAGGAGGAAATTGAGTGGTTCTATTCTAGGCCGGAAACCACACGGCAGATTATCTTAAACAGATTGTCTTATTGGAATCTATTTCACGTAGCTTACTAAGCACGTAACTTGTAATTAGCATGTATATGCATTATCACGTTACTACAGTTGTCGTATTTAGGCGCCGTTAAACGACTATGAAACCCAGCCAGTGGACTCGTATATATAGATTTGTCGCAAGAACCTCCTTTGAAGCAATCAAAGGACCTGCAAAAGCCTTTGATTGTGTAGGTGTTAGGAGTAGGGTTAGGTCACAGATAGGTTAGGTAGGAACTAGGGATAAAGAAGTAAAAAAAAATACAGATGGGCTCTAAAGGACTAGTATACAGAGCTGTAAAATAATTTCAAAAATAACTGGCCAAGTGCGAGTTGGACTAGCACTCCAAGGGTTCCGTACCATTATTGATAAAAAATCACGTTTGTTGTAGTTCTATGGGAGCCCCCCTTAAATATTTATTTTATTCTGTTTTTAGTATTTGTTATTGTAGCGGAAAAAAGAAATACTATCACGATTCATGAGATAGACAGACAGACAGACGGACGGACGGACAGACAGACAGTAAAGTCCTAATAATGGGTTCCTGTTTTTATCCTTTCGGTAAGAAATCCTAAAAATAAAATATTTTATATTCGACCAATTGTCACACGCTGGAATCATCTTTTTAAGCACTAAGCGCTAGTCCTCTGCGCAAGTTTTTAGCAAACATTTTTAATTTACAAATCAATATATATCAAAATCACTTTTAATTATTCCGAGTGAAATGACTTCCTGCTTTAAAATCTCATAAAATGAAAAATTCCCCACGTGCAGACGAACGCGAGTGAATGTTATCGAAAAACTCTCGTAAACACGTTCTCGCAGAGTCATTTTAAACTGCCCAAAAACAAGTAAGGAAGTAGTTATACCTAGTGTTGCTAGCGCAGCGGTACAAGCGCGGCAGCTGTCAAATCGATGAATTTGTATGAAAATGTATAAAACGGATTATACCTCGCGCTTCGAGCGCTATAGCGCTAGGAGCGCTACCCTAGCGCTCTCTTATTTCTTTATTTTTTATTCTCTTTTTTTTAAGGACCTTTATCTTAACAGACATGCCAGCCCTATCGTACCCTTGACCAAGGAATTTACGTCTGAGGAGATATAAAAATTTCATAAAATTTCTTGGCGATTATCGAGCCTGGTATCGACAGAATAGACTGAGCAATACCGATATCATACTGATTTAACTTTAATTCCCTCATAAGTAAATCCCTTTTACATTTAAATTTGGTACACTCCATTATTATATGTTGGACATCTTTTACTACCCCACATAATTCACAATTAGGGGAAACCGACTTATTTATTAAAACATTACTACTAAGCTTTACATCACTAAACCAGGGCACTTGAAGAGGTTCGTTTTGTAGTGTTTTATACCAGATACCTTTTTCTAGTGATCTCTTCTCAAAATATTCTTTCCAAGACGTATAAATCATTTTTTTTAAATCTGTGTATTTTTCCAAATAGTTTGGAAGGAACGAAGTTTGAGATCCAGTAAGACATGCTTTCTTGGCCAACAAATCAACCTCTTCATTGCCTCTTAAACCTATGTGTCCTGGAATCCATTGCAACTTCAACTCAACATCGCATTGATCTAGTTCAGCCACATAGTTCAGTCATATCGTAGGTCATCGATACGCCTCTGATATTTCCAGAGGCACATCGAGCCACATGCTGAAGCGCACTTCTACTATCAGTGAAGACGACGCATTGGCGTAGGCCAGCACTTTTCACATTCAATATCGCGTTGAAAATTGCAATTAACTCAATGGACATAATAGACAGACAGTGATCGGCCCTAAAACACCCAGAGACGTTTCTGCTGTAGTCATAAAAAGCAGCTCCGGCACGCTCAGTACTCTTTGAGCCATCAGTGTATACCATATGCCAACCGTGTTTTTGATTAATTTCATTTATTACCTACATTATGTTTGAGATGGTTTATATCATATAATCTATTTGCATGTTTGACAGCTTCTAAATGTAACTCAATATAATGTTCGAAACCCAGGTAGGCAGACCAAACATTTCGAGCGGAGAAGTTACATGAACATTCTCCAATTTTGTTTTTTTTGGCATAATACCATCAGCGGTTTCTTTTTTTTCTTCCGATACTTAAATCTGATAAGAATACTGAGTTTATTAAGGAGTTGAATAGTAACATTTCCTGACATTGATTGACATTTAAGGCAGTATTTGTATGCTAATTGAAGTAGTACATGAAGAGGAGGTATACTAAGTTCACTTTCCATCACATGAAAGGGAGAGCTCCTAATAAAACCCCGATTATCCTCAGTGCTTGGTTTTGGACCTTTTCTATTTTATTAAAATGTGTTTTCACCCTAGCGCTCTCCTAACGTACTCCTAACGCTCTCCTAACGCGCGTCGAGCGCTCGCTTTGGGAGCGTTGAAAGCGCTCGGTAAACGCAAATAATGTCATTTGCGACCTCAGACCAAATAAAAAAACTTGCGACTAGTAGGGTGACTAGGCAGGTTGTAATCTAAAGAATGTTTCTTGGTCGCGGGACTCGGGTATAGGTAGACGAGAAACCAGGCAGTAGGTATTTAAATTATACCAACCATGTTACTTACGTCTTACATCGGATCATATTGTTTTGTTATCATTAAAGTAACAGATCAATTACATAGGTACAAAGAAATCAAAAAAAAAAAAAAGGCGGAAACTTGTTTTATTTCATTTGTGTGTGACTTATTTAATAACAAGTAAGTATAGTATAAAAACAAACAAATTTTGCACAAATTATACACATCGTTAATTTTCTTTTGGTTTTATTTCCATTTATTAACTGGTTTTTGAAATTTATGTTACCTTGACAACGCATACATTATCATCAAAAAATGCATCATGTCATATAGGTATAAATTAAAAGAGAATTTAGTCTCTCGATTAAATTCTCTTTATTTGCATTTATAAATAGAATGCATTTTTTCCTGACTTCCTAAGTATGTATTGAATTTACTTTCACCTACTTATACCAATATATGTAGGTATACATACTTAAATAGTGGATGACTTTGTTTCTCGTATATGTAATGGACCAAAACTGGTGGTGGCAGATTTTTCAGGTTTTATACGAGTAAAGGCATTTTACACAATTGACTATCGGGACCAGCGTTTTACACGTGCTTGCTTTCTGAAGCACGAAGGGGATCGATTTTTTTATGCTCTTGTGGTCAACTGTCCTGGTCGGATAGATAGGATAAAAAAGGTAGGTAGTACTAAAATGTGGACACCTTTCGAAGAAAAGCGCTCATCAAGCGCTCCGTGAACGCTAATCGAACGCGGATTTCTTGATGACATGTGTTTGACACCTGTCGCGCTAGGAAAGCGCTGCGCTTCTAGCGCAAAGCTAACGCATTTTCATATTTCTTGTCGTTAAGCTGGACCATTAGTTTGAATTCGTCCAATATTTCCTGAGATTGGCGTGTACTAACAGACAAACAATCGCCCAATGATGATAACTTTTTTATCTGACAACAGATTTCGATGAAACAAAGCCTATTGTTGCTCAGGGATGAGCTTAATCTTTTAGTGAAAACCGCGTAAAAATCTGTTCAGTAGTTTTAAAGATTAACGAGTACATACAGACAGACAGACAGACAGACAAAAAAATCCAAAAAATCTTATTTGTATTCTGTTACTCTTTTCTTATCGCCCACATCCATTTTTTGTAATTTTTATCAAATGTACAGACACGCGGTTCCTACTGTTTTATTATATGTATTGATGACATCATGCATGTTTTGATGATAATATATGCGTTGTCAAGGTAACGTAATTTGTAAAAACCAGTTAATAATAAATGGAAAGAAAACCAAAAGAAAATATACAATGCGTATAATTTGTGCGTGTAGATCTACACTGTGGCTGTTGAGTTCACGTAATATTTGTCGACATGTTGTTTTTATACTATACTTACTTGTTATTAAAAATTCACACACAAATAAAATAAAAACACGTTTCCGGCATTTTCTTTGATTTCCTAGTACCTATTTGATCTGTAACTTAAATGATAATATGATCCGACGCAAGTAATACATAGTTGGTATATTTCAAATACTGTCTATTACGTATTAGGTACCTATTTGAAATATACTCTGATGTAGGTCATGTAGGTATGTCCGATAATACTCGTCTACCGACACCCGAGTCGCGCGACCAAGAAAAGGAACATTCTTTAGATTACCACCTGCCTGCCTAGTCACCCTACTACTCGCAAATGACATTATTTGCGTTTGCCGAGCGCTTTCAACGCTCCCAAAGCGAGCGCTCGACGCGCGTTAGGAGAGCGTTAGGAGAACGTTAGGAGAGCGCTAGGAGAGCACTCCGAGCGCTATAGCGCTCGAAGCGCGAGGTATAATCCGTTTCATACATTTTCATACAAATTCATCGATTTGACAGCTGTCGCGCTCGTAGCGCTGCGCTAACAACGCTAGTATAACTACTCCCTAAGATAAAATTATAAACTTAAGTCCCATATCTCTGTTATAAACTTTTCAAATCTGAAACTGTCATACCGGATTTACACATGCTTGTTCGCTATTCGCCTCGTCATCGACGAAACATTCCACGAACTATTCGTGTACGAATGCCGACGCGAACTGCTGTTTACACATTCGTGTGTTGATTCATTATGAGATTCGCACACGAATATGGAGGACGTGGACATAATGGCGGCATGCACGCTACATTTACAATTATGTCTTCTACCCGGGTATTAACCCACGCTTAGGTATATACCTGTATGTGGTGGGTAGATTGGGATGTTTATTTAAAACCAGCCGAAGCCCGCGACTTCGTTTGCGTAGACTTTATGACTTCGGAAAATGCTCATCAGTCTGAATAACTTTTGCTAAGATGTCATTTTTAGGGTTCCGTACCCAAAGGGTAAAAAAGGGACTCTTCTACGAAGACTTCACTGTCTGTCTGTCATCAGGCTGTATCTCAAGAACCGCGATAGCTAGACAGTTGAAATTTTCACAAATAATGTATTTCTGTTGCCGCTATAACAACAAATACTAAAAACAAAATAAAATAAATATTTAAGCTTTTAGCTTATTTGGGGCTCCCATACAACGCGATTTTTTATAGATAATGGTACGGAACCCTTAGTGCGCAAATTCGATTCGCACTTGGCCGGTTTTATATGTATACTGTATAGACTAGTGGACTTTATCCGTGTTATTATAAAACGCAGACTAGCTGTACCCGCGGGCTTCGCTCCCCGTGGGGATTTCGTGATAAAGAGTACACTATGTCCTTCCCCGAGTCTCAAATTATATCTATACCAAATTTGTTCTATATCAGTTCAGTAGTAGCGTGAAGAGATAACAAACAAATATACAAACTCACTTTCGCATTTATAATATTAGTAGGATATAAATTTAGTGAGAGTCCTCTAATTATATGTAGAAATCTATCAAAAGGTCATTTAATGTATAAAACAATGAATATATCTAAAAGAGAAAATAACAAAGATTAAAATCACTGATGCTATAAGTACTTATTAAATATAGAGATATCATCTTATTTGATGTCTGATTGCCTATTTTAACATATAATTAGGTCTACACACATTTGCCCACAAAAAATTTTAACTTAGACCTTTCAATTCGTATGTTTCCATACAAGTCATACAACGGGTACATATACGTCCTGTTGGGTCGGGCGCTAGCTGCCAACTGCCGGCAGGCGAAAGTGTAAACAGCCAGTTCGTGTTCGCTATTCGTGTCCTTTGATTCGCGTCCGAAAAACCGCCCTTAACGCGAACTCGCGAATCGCGAGGCGAATCACGAGGCGAATAACGAACTGACTGTTTACACATGCTAGTTCGTTATTCGCCTCGTCATTCGCCTCGCGATTCGCGCGAATGTGTAAACGCGGCATCAAGTAACAGAAAGTCGCGAATGTCGCGATCACAGAGAATTTGTATCCTAAAGCCAGCTACCACGCTCCCACTCACAAAATGCTTGAGCTGCTTTATTATAAAACCAATATTATTGCTGCCTTCAAAAAAATATTTCAGTAGTATTTTTTGGTTTTATATAAAATATAAACCAAAATTATACACACTAAAATAGCCTATTATTTTACTTTCCTATTTAGCAGCAAGTAGGTCAATAGTGATTTTTATATATTCGCTTAGTAGGTAATTAATTATTTATTACTAGCGAGCTAGCGACTAGCAACATTTTTGTACATGTCAAATAAGCACCCAGTCAATCAACCAAGGATTTTTAATCTGTTTTCGGGGGCGTATTGTATTGATGGTGAACGAAGTCAACGAAGAGAGGAAAATAAAAATAGTTAATTTCCAGAGTAAAGTTTCCTACAAAATCTGCAATTCAGTATGATACGAAAGTAATTCTGACAATATTGATCGAAACAATCAATCTATACTATCACATAATTTGGATTAATTGCATGGGTTCGTAATAAAATTGATAGCAATTTTTTTATTCTATTGTAAACATCGTAAAGTTCATATTTTCTTTGAATTTTATCATATGTATGAGTCACTAGCTTGATTTAAAGTATTACGTGTGAAGAGTTATTTAATTTGTAGTGTTATTCATCTAAAATGGCTGATATGATACGTGCGATGGGGGCTCCAAATGGACCCCCTGTAAAGGATAAGTTGGGTTCGCCTTCTACGGAATCCGAAGGTGGTGGCGATATCGCAGAACTTGCCGCTGATTTAGAGTTGGATGAAGCAGACGGGCCTAGTACTAATGGTAATTATTTTTATTTAAACATTTACTTATACTAACACAATCCCATGGAATTCAAAGTTTTAGCAATGTGTAATATAAATATGTAACTATTTTTATATGTAGATCAAATTAATTTAAAACACTGTACATGAAATACCCTGAAAAATGAAAAATCTTACTTTTTTATAAAAGCATGTGGGTTTTAAAGTCTTGCTTTACTCTGGTGAATTTTATACTTTATATACCTATTTATTTATTCAACTATACAGTTGATTTTCCTATCAACTATATCCTTAACCAGTTATTTCATTGCTTTGGTTATTTCTCCTATTGGCTATTAAATCAGATCAGAAAGTCCCATGTCCAGCAGTGGACTTGAACTGATTTATTAATAAGGACTACACAGTAATAACTTCTTCAGGCCGGTTTTTTCAATGTTTTTAGCAAGAGAAAAACTTATTTCGTTTTCTTCCATTCTATCTAGTCTTCCAAAATATACTATTTGTACACCAAAAAATTAGTGGAGCTTGGTGGTCTGGCGGGAGTGCGCATTACTAGAGCTCTCGCAAATAAAGCGGTACCGGGTGTGTTTCGTAATTGGATGGGTGACCATAAGTACTTTGGAACTCTGTGCTATGGAAGACACATATCAGCAGTTGGTTCCAGCTGTCATCATTGTATGGCAGTCCTCAAGATGCCTTTAGGCAGCCTAAAAGTCTGACACTAGTGTTGGCCATTTACACACATGAAAAAGCAAAATCAAAAAAAATACTATTGTATTTGATGTTGAGGAAATTAACCTTTGGTGTTAAGGCATTCATATTTTTCTAAATCCATATTCAATTTTAAACATTATTTGATTTTGACACATAGTTTTTTAATAGGAGAAAGGCAGGCAGTTCTGGCTCCACCAGAAACAGAGTGGTACCATGGCCGGTTGGATCGATACACATCTGAAGAAAGACTGTGGGCTGCCGGAAAACTGGGCAGTTATTTGGGTAAGTAACAGATAACTGCTTTTTATACTTGCACTTAAATCATAGGTATTATATCATCACCACCATAGAAAGTCCACTGCTGGACATAGGCCTCTCCCAAGGATTTCTGAAAAAAAAATTCAATCCAATTTCCATCTAATCATTTTATTATTATAATATTGACACTTAAACCTTAAGGCCATTGCAGGTATATGAAAAGGTATATCTTTTTGTTATATTTTAAATTTATATTAAGGCTTGGCTCTACGCTTTTATTTTTCAAAATCTGTCAAAATTGATTCAAAAGTTGTCCGTTCTTTTCCGCTAGGTTTGTAGTACTTACTTACTTACTTCCGTCGAGGACAAATTTTTCCGCAATTAGGTCCGAAATTGCCGGTCCCGTTTTGCGTGGGGAGCTGTCACCGGCCTCAGTTCTCAAACCAGCCCAGCTCCTGCAGGAAGCCTAGAACGCCTGTGGGCGCCCTGCACGCTTCCGCCATGGTTCCCGGGTGTTCTAGGAACCTTCTTCTTATGTGTGCGACGCCATCGCACTCCAGGAGGAGATGGCTCGCAGTTTCTTCAGCCTCCATGCATGCTCTGCACAGAGGACTGTTAGTTAAACCTAGGGTGAAGAGGTGTTTATTTAGTGCACAATGACCAGTAATGATGTCAATCATACGGCGTAGGTTCCTCCTTGGCAGTGCTAACAGACGTCGGGATAAGCGTCTGTCCCATTGGGGCAGCGCCTCCCTAGCCTGCCGGCACGTCTGGAGGGATCGCCATGATTGAGCCTGTTCTTCGCCGATTCGACCTTTGATCCAGGAGCGAACCTGCGTGAAGGGAATCGGGGCCATCGGAAGGGGACCCTCCGGTGACATGCTCGATCCCCGACGCGCCAGCTCGTCCGCTGCATCGTTACCCAGTGAGTTACTGTGACCTTTGATCCATTGGAGAGTTACTTTGTTGTACTTACAGAGATTATCCAGGGATCTGTGGCATTCTTGTACTAAGGCAGAGTCCACGTATGCTCTCCTCAGGGCAAGAAGAATTGCTGCGCTGTCTGTCAGGATACGGATGGACAAACCTGATACTTTTCTCCTGGTAATTTCTGTTGCTGCGTGGGTTATGGCTGCACACTCGGCTTGAAAAATGGAGTTTTCCTTACCCAAGGCAGCTGCAGAGTGGATGTTGAGATCGTGGGAGAATACACCAGCACCTACACCGTTGTGTGTTTTTGAGCCGTCTGTGTATACTCTCACTTCTTCAGTACCTGAGCTGTCTGATGGTGCTTCATGTAATTGTATTTTGTATTTTTTGTCAAAAATAAATTGTTTGCGGATCCTGTCGTTTATAGCACCTATAAGGTGTGATGCCCCTAGGGCTATTGAGAGGATTTGTGTGTGTGGTGCCTTGTCTTTATGTTTCCATAGGCCCAACGTATGAAGTCTTGCAGCTGCGACTTGTGCTTCTTGTTTTATGTGTAGGTGTAGCGATCTAATATCTAGGATTGCCTCTAATGCTGCCGTTGGGCAAGATTTCATGCCACCTCCTATCGCCAGGCATGCTGTTCTTTGAAATCGCTGTAGTTTCTCTTGTACTGTAATCAAAGTAGTTCGATACCACCATACTATTGCAGCGTATGTGAGTCCTGGTCTGATGACTGTGATGTACAGCCATTTCATGATTTTCGGGGTTAGTCCCCAGTTTTTGCCTACTAGTCTTCGGCAGTTCCATAGGTTTATGTAGGCTTTGTTTAGTTTTTCATCAAGATGCGTGCTCCAATTCAGCTTGGAGTCCAGTATTACGCCTAGGTATTTGACCTCTTTCGATAGTGTGAGTGTCGTACCAAAGAGCTTGGGTGGTTCGTAGTTGCCTAGGGCTCTTTTATTTGTAAACATAACTAGTTCTGTTTTGTTCGCATTTACTGAGAGGTCATGTTTGTTACACCAATCCTCTACAATGCGTAATGCACTTCTGGTTAGGCTGCATACGACGCTAGCCGAGTTCCCTTGTATGAGTATAGCCAAGTCATCAGCGTAGCCTACTGTATAGTAGTGTTTCTTGTTTAGGGATGTAATTAGATCATCTACCACTAAGCTCCACAATAGGGGTGAAAGTACCCCTCCTTGTGGGCAACCTCTGGTTGCCATTACTTTTGTGGTTTCACTCATGTCTAGTTTTATGTTGCGTAGTTTCAGCATGTTGGATATCCAGCCAGTTACAGTGCCCGGCACTTCATGTCTATTAAGGGCCTCCTGTATGCAATTAAAGTTTGTCTTATCGAACGCTCCTTCTATGTCGATGAAGGTTCCTAGACACAGATGTTTGCTGTGTATAGCATTTTCCAGTATTGTTACCACTTCATGTAACGCTGTTTCTGTTGACTTTCCCGTGCAATAGGCATGTTGCTTGGGATGTAAGGGATGTTTGATTAATGCCGTATCTCTAATGTGCCTGTCACATAATCTTTCCAACACCTTGAGAAGGAAGGAAGAAAGGCTAATAGGTCTGAATGATTTGGCATTTGTGTAGTCTGTTTTTCCAGGTTTTGGTATGAATATTACTTTAACCTCCCGCCATTGCTGGGGAATGTACCTGTGTGCTAGGCAGGCTGTTAGTAGGTGGGTTAAATGTTCCAGTAAGACTTTTCCTCCCCATTTAAGGAGGCCAGGGAAAATGCCATCCGGGCCTGGTGATTTGAAAGGTTGGAAGCTGTTTATAGCCCATTCTACTCTGTCTAATGTAACTATCTCCTGGGCTAAATTCCAGTCTTGTTCTGTAGGATTATGTGTTGTTTCCTCTGGTTTTTCCAGGTGGTCGTATTTAAGGCAGCCTGGAAAGTGGGTTTCTAGTAGTATTTCACATATTTCTTCCGTGTTAGCGGAGTAACTGCCGTCCAGTTTTTTAAGAGTACCGATCGTTTTGTTGCCCCCGCCTGACAGTAATTTGCAGACTCTGGAAGCTTCAGACGTAGTTTCGATACTCGTGCAGTATTTACACCAGGATTTGCGTTTGAATTTTCTGATCCTGTTCTTGTAGTTGGAACGAGCTATAGCATAGTTGTCCCAGTCTCTTTCGTTTCTAGTATTCATCGCTCGGTTTAGGAGTCGGTGTACTTGATTCTTGCGCCTTTCTAATTCAGGGCCCCAGAACTTCTTACCGCCTTTGGGGCAGCAACCTCTGGTGCTGAGAGGGCAAGATGTTTCGTAGCTTTGTGTAATAGCCTGTGATATGGTTTTGGCATAACCTTCTACATTTGGGAGGCTGTTTAGAACCGTACGTTGTTGTATCGGTCCAAGTTTGTTTTGCAGAAGTTTCGTATATGTGCTTCTGTCAGTTTTTCTCGGGTTTCTGTAGGGAACAGGTTTGGCAATTGTAAAGTTTACCTTGTATCGTAGCCATCTATGATCCGAGCAGGATGCCTCGTCAGATACGTGCCAGTCGGAGATGTATTCTAGGATGCCGTCTGTAGCTAGGGTGAGGTCTATAATGGTACGACATCGTTTAGTTATAAACGTAGGTTTATTACCTTTGTTTAGTATGTTGAGATTTGTCTGTATAAGGTAGTTTACCAGTTCATCCCCCCTGGGATTGGATTTCTCCATACCCCAAAGAGGATGATGCGCATTGGCGTCGACGGAGACGATGAGCTCCAGGTTGTTTATTTTACAGTAACTTACCAGTTCTATGAGTTCACGAGTTGGTATGTCGGCGCCGACGTCTCCTGGGAGGTAGACGGAGGCGATCACTGTATTCGGTAGGGTTTTGTGGTCACTCGTTGAGATCCTGATGGCTGTCAGATCTCTGGAAGATAAGTGTGTTAGTGGCAATGCCATGAAATTGCGGGGTAGATAGATACAAGTCCTGGGAGAATCACAGGTTTGATCATAGATTATCTTACCTCCGATGTTGTTTAAGCCACATATATTGTGGCGCCTGATCCACGGCTCCTGGATCAGCGCAAGGGTGTCGTTCTTCTCCAGCTCGCCCCGCAGGGTAGCCGTTGCGGTCTGACTATGCTGGAGGTTAATCTGGATGACGTCAGTCATCCGGGTCCGAGTCGGTGAGTCGGACATCATTTTGTCGGTCCTTCTCCACCTCCTCATCCCTGCAGCCTATCAGTGCCATGCGCCTCCCTGCTTCTTCGACGTCCTCGTCGTCGGAGAGCGCTTGACACCCAGCTTCTTTCGTCCTCACCTCAGCCCCGTTCTCGGCCGGGGTGGCCATCTCAGGTGTGGACGACGCGGGGAGTTGTTGGAGCCCTGAGGGTCCTGCCTCCTGCTCACCCGGTGCAGTGGCGGATGTCTCCTCAGGCTCCGTAGCGACGTCCATACTCGTATCGTCCGTGTTTTCTACCTGGTCCTTGTCACTACCCTTGGTGGGTATCTGTAGATACACCGACCCAAGGGAGAATGCCAGGCAGCGTTCATGTTCCACTAGGTTTGTAGTAATGTCTAAACGCAATGCAGATAGAGTTAAAAATATATAGAGGTTACAGTATGGATGAAATGAAGAAAGACATGACGTAATGAAATAAATCTAATATGTTTACATTTTTGTAACATATTATGTTTTTGTAAATAATTGAATAAGGTCATGTCCGTACAAGGACTTAATGCTGATGCTTTGTCTACCGGTCAGCCTTTAGAAAAAACAAAAATAGTTAATTTAAATTTTAAAATATACACAGTGATTTTTCATTGTTTTTGAAGCTAAGGGCCACTTTATAAGGGTCGTTAGTAAAACTAATTAGCTAGTCGAAATAAAAATTCAAAAACAAAGTAAAATCGTGAGATCAATTAGTTGTACCACCAGGCACCGCCCCCGTCCGGCCGGCCGGAGATCATCGAGGTCATGCGGTAGTTTTTGATCGGGCGTAACTACGTGGTCTCTATTACTACGTATATTTTTATCTTATGTCATACACAAATTTGAATTAAGTAAATGGATAGAGGAATTTACAATAGATTTTTTTCCAAAACCAATGAAAAGTCAGCATGTATGTACTAAATTACTAAGGGGTAAATAAGTAACTATATAAAAAGAGCTGCATTATTCAAATATTTATATTAAAGTAAGTAATATTTTTAAAATTGCAAAATAGTTGTACGTTATTATATAAGTTTTGTGTGTGATGATTTTCCAGCCCAAGCCGAAAGCGAGGGCGTAATGGAGCTGAAAGTGTTTTAACTAATATACACACGTATATCGCACGACGTTTTTCAATACACTTATATCTAAACTGATTTTTATTTTAAGGCTGCTACCAGCGCTAGCGACCTTGAAAATACAGAAAAAATAATTTATCTTTCTGTAAGTGAGATTATCAGAAATCCTCGCACAACTTTTAAGCTAGTATCCTTAAGTTTCATTAGAACCTCGAAAGTCATTGAAATACTATCAGCTTTAGAAACCTTTACAAAAAGTGTCAAAAGTGGCCGTTTTTAGTAATTTTTAATATGTTTATAACGCAAGCGTGTTTTATAACCTACTTTATATATCTAAAACCGATGAAATTAGAGCCACTTTACGAGCAAGTGTGTTGAAAAAATAATTAGATAATATACAGCATGGAAGGGACATACCCGTAATAAATAGAACCACAGGCTATACTAGATCACTTTATTATAATTATAAAATAACAGTAAAAAAGAACCGAATTTGACATTCTCATACAAATTTTCCAGGCGGCCGCACACTTTTGTATGGAAATGCCATTTTTTTTTAGTTTTTGGTTGTGATTTTTAATTGATTATAGTAAGTGGTCTAGTGTAGCCCGTGGTTCGATTTATTACGGGTATATCCCTTCCACGTTGTATATTGGCACTACTGTGGGCACTACATTTATTTTAAACTGACATCGAATTTGCGGAGTGTCTATGTAGTGTAAATGCTAAGAGAACAATCTCATGTATTCAGATTTGTCTATAGTACAGTTGTACTACTGTAAACGATGGGCAAAATTTTAAACAAGTGCCAAGAAAATGTGATTCAGTCCTTTATTTTTACCCAATTTTTTAAAGTTAAACTAGATATTTTATCTTTTTAGGGTTCCGTACCCAAATGGTAAAATCGTCCGGCCAAGCCAAGTCTACGCCACCAAAAACATCTAAAAACTTATTTTATTTTCATTTTATGATTTTTTAAAATTCGTTAACCCTTATTAGGTTTGATAGTTTTATTTTAACTTTTATTAAATACAAATATTCTAGAAACGGATTCTTAAATAAAAAATGGGGTTAACAAGCTCAAAATATTTTGAAAGACCTATTTAACGATACCCTACACGATGGGTTAGTCGAAAAAAAAACTTTCATGGGAGCTACAATATTATAGTACCTGGGTGACCGAGCTTTGCTCGGTCGGTTTCATCTCAAACATTAACTATATTTTTTATAACTTGTCTAAAAACAGTACGAAATAAAAAATTATATATAAACTTGAACATAAAAAAAACAAAAGTCACCGAGTGGGATTCGAACCCGTAACACTCTTTCTAGCAGTCAGTATCCTTGACCGCTGAGCTAAGCGGATGGCGGCCGACGCGACGAAATTAGCGACCATATTCTGCGTAGAAAGAAACTTGAAAACACGCGTTTTCCCGAACATAAGACTAATCTAGATCGATTGTTTACCCCCACGAACCCCCATATACCAATTTTCAGCGAAATCGTTAGAGCCGTTTTCGAGATCATAGAAATTTATAAATAAATACATATACAAGAATTGCTCGTATAAAGGTATAAGATTTTCCCTATTTTACTTTACTGTTTTTTGGCATGATTAATATACCCATGCCAAATTATAGCTTTTTTAGTACTTATAGTCTCTAAATAAAACGTCGGATGACAGACAAACAGACAGACATGATGAAACTATAAGGGTTCCTTAAAACGAATCTATACTATCGCTAGGACTATTGATAATCAATATTATCAATAGTCCTATCGATATTGTTATGGTTTTTTAAGGCCACAAATATAGTATATAGACTAACGATATTTTATACTTATTCATCGATATTTTATATCAATTTTAACAAATGTACTAGCTCTTTAGACGTTACGCAAGCTGCAAGCAGCCCGCGGTTTTCGTGCAGCTGTTGAGGTAGGCTAAGATATTTTTCCAGATCATAAAATGGATAAATCTCCAGTTACTTAAGAAAACAAGAAAAATGTGTGGGCGGCCATTTTGGATCCAAAATCTGAATCCAGACACCATCCTGGATTCCATAAAAAGGCTTTCGGCGGCCATCTTGGTTTGCAAAAAAAAGAACGACGAAGCACGTGGTGGGAGTTGTTCGGCCTACGGCCTCGTAGGTGACCTCTGCCTTAGGCCTCAAGCTTCACTTGGTTGCTTGTTTAGAGGGATAAGCAGAAAGCCCCCCCCCCCCTCTGCTTCTCCACCAAGCAAGTGAGCTTCACTCCTTACGGCTATCAGCACGGCGGAGGTCAAACAACCACATCAATCAGTCAGCCAGACAGTCAGTGGTACAGTATGTACGTGTATATTTCTCGAAATCTAAAAGTAAATAAATCCGAAGAGTATCTATTGATAAGTTTCTTTGGCTATTATAAAATTAATTTACTGCCACAAAACTGGTAATTAAATAAAACTAAAATATTATAAATCGATATTGTATGTACGGTACTTGTATGAAAAAAAATCTATGCCGACCATGTCTGTCAGGTAATCAATCTATGCCACGCTATACTTTGACACTTCTTTTGACATTATGACAAGTGACACAGTGTAAGAAAGTTACTCGCACGTTTGTTTACAGACTGTTCGACCCATATATATTCGTGATATTATTTTACACTGTGACAATAATTTTACGAAATTAAATGTCATTTTTTTTGTGAAGAGCGACGCGTCCTTGCTCTGCGAGGCCCATCGGCCATCTGACAATTTGAAGTATAACTGTCAAAAATCTGTGCAACCAGAACAGTTTATTTAAATACACTCGCGAAAAAGCGAGACGGCAATTACAATAATTTTTAGGAAGGTAAAAGGGCTTATATGACTGAAATCTAAAGCCACGCAAAACTGATCAATTATCGAAAAATAGCTCTAAAATTAAAACTAAAGCAACAAAAAAAAATTTGGACCACAATTTTGAAGATTACATAATTACTGATCTGCATAAAAAGTTTCAAAGCTGAAGTCCCTCTCGTTTGTGAGAAATTAGACCATATATGTTTTGGTAGAGGTGTTTTTGACGAGCAAGTTTGTGTTACAAAAATTAACTAATCATGTATCCACAACCACAATTATGCTAGAAAAGCGTTCTAGTATGCTATTAGCAAGTATCAGTTCTAAATTTCTGATATTCGCTGAGAAATAAGAAATAGAAAATGCCCATTTTCACGGTGCGTCCCCTTAAAGCCAAGGTTTAATTTAATGTGGGAGCTATGCTGCCCTGGTTTGAAGGGGTAAATCAGAAGTTACATTTTTCATACATTTAGATGTACAAAACAAGTTATGGCTTAGGAAGAGAGCATTATCTTTATATTAATAGTATTAGTAGTAGTGTTGTTGCTTGCTTGTAATGCTCTGTCTGCCCCATTAGGGATAAAGACGTGATAATATGTAGTAGTAGTGTTGGCAAAAAGCTTTCCATTTACACTCAAAGTAACAAGATAACAACAAAAGAAAATGAAGTTGTGTACACAGTATTGTATGCAAACTCCCGACAAGACAGTGGATAATGAACTCCTTAACTTTTCCCATGCTGTTATATACAGACACACAATAGAAAGTGATATCTTCAATTGCCGTTTATTTAATGTTCTTACTTAAACCAGTTTATTATCTTAACAAAAAGAATATATGTTGTAAAATCAAAATGTTTTTTTTTAAATTTATTTATCAAACTTTATTGTTATATTTGTACAAAGTACTAATATACTTTTAATAAATGGCAGATTTAATGCTAAGAGCATTTTCTCCCAGTCAACCAAAGGGATAAACTGGGAAAATTTTCTACTAAGTAATACTCATTAGGTATTTTAACTGTATGATAAAATTACATATGGTGAAATACCATAGTACTGGAACCAGACTGCATCTTCTCTCTTTTCTCGGCTTATTCCCAGTTGCATCCTTAGGTGTAATGCTATAAAGCCTGGGGCCCCTTAAACCCTTTATAAATATATTAGTACGAAATCTTAATAGTACCCTTTTTGTTGCAGTTCGTGAAAGTGATAGAAAACCAGGTTCATATGTTTTGAGCTATTTGGGCCGCACTGGAATTAATCACTTTAGGTATGAATTATCTATCATGTGACTTCATTACCACCCATCTAGATGTACTTTACAAGTATACATAAATGTTTGAATATTTCCATAGTATATACCAGTAAGACACATCATTTTCGTTTTGTAGAATTATTTTACAATACAACTGTGAAATCCCACAGGATAACCGCAGTGTGTGGAGATTACTACATCGGCGGTCGTCAATTCGATTCCCTGGCAGAACTGGTTGGGTTCTACAGCCACTGTTCAGACTTGCTGAAGCGCGAGCGCCTCGTGGAGCCTGTGCCTCCGCCCGAACCTGTTAATGATAAAAAGGTGACATTTCTTTCTTGACCAACATCGGTGTCAGATTCATTAAGCTGCCCAAAGACAGCTGATATAGCTTATCCAATGTTATCTATCGATTACGACTAAAAGCTTTAAGTAAGTGGCTTCCGAAGCTCGGAAGAGCTTAATGACTATGCATCTTCACCACCAACTAAGCGTAAAGTTTTAGTAATGTTATTATATACCATCCCTTCAACATCTAATATTACAGGAAAAGTATAGATCGTTTTATTAGAGGGCTTTTCATACTAATCCTTAAATAAGTTGCTTATAAAAATAATGCGATGGGTTGACATGTCATTATTCAGACTTTTCTTTTTTACGCATTAATCTCGCTAAGCGTGCTTTAAGTCGTGAAACCGGTCGGTCTATCGGTTCGGTCTATCCTGTAAGACAAAGAGACGTGATTGTGTAGCCACAACTTGATACATTATTAAGTGTACCTAACCGCGTTGTTGATTGTTACAGAGGGTGGTAGCCATCCTTCCGTACACCAAAATGCCGGACACCGACGAGCTCACGTTCCAGAAGGGCGACATCTTCTTCGTTCACAACGACATGGGCGACGGCTGGTTGTGGGTCACGGCGCACAGGTAAGAGAAGATCCTTTTGGCTGATAATGCCATATATCTAGTCTCATACAATGTCTAATCCAATGTGCTAAAAAGTCCAGAGGATAACTACATAAAATAATATGTTAGTCTTACAATAGTGATGTTCTATTTATATGTCAAATCAAATTAGACTTCATCATCATACATTAGGGCTCAATGTTGCTTGATACTGGAACGTGGATACGGACCAACGGCTTATATGTACGTGCCTTCCGAAGCACGGAGGAGCTCTAAATTTTTTTTTGTGCCACTTGTGGTATATCCAAGTGCGGACCACTCCCGATGTCGCTTAACTTGCGAAAACGCTAGTAATGTTCACTCCTCGGGCTCCTCATATAAAATATTAATTTAGCCACAAAAGCAGTTTGCGTTTACTGTACTCATTCAGATCATTAATTGTTAAGATCTCACCTTGGCTTCGCAATATTTCCGTTACATCCTTAATTAGCGCACGCGCGTTAAATGACGCTAAGTCATTGCACTGCCACTCCACCGTAAGTGGGACAGCATGACCGATAAACAACGCCAACTACGTTGTTTGTGACCAAGTCATTGACTTTACTGTGTCAATGTCGGGGAGATACATACCTCAGATTTCCGTCTATTGTTGTTCCCGTTATACAAAAGTAAGGTAATTTACTTACTTCAAATAATTTTATGAGCTTTACGGAAAAAAGTTTATGAGACCAAAATGTGCCTTGCGAAAGAAGGATCCGCTAGTTTCCAATGAGTCAAATCAGATACTTTTTCTAAACGTCAAAACAAACATTTTCTATGGGATTTGTATTGAATAGCACATCGTGACGTCATAGTTTCCTGAAGCATCAGGTTTTCTGCTTTAATAAATTTAAAATCATGTTGAAAATGAATATGGTCAATGACAAGAGACAATATTTTGTGATCTTTTATTCGCTTATCAGTAATTAATTTTTGACCCCGCAGCGGACCCCGGGCTTCTCAGCATTGCAACTGAGGATGCAACTGGGAAAACGCTCAGATGAGAGAGAGAGTAATTAATTTTTGACCCTGGATACTACCCTATTGACACAGACATTACATAATATAGAGTGGGCTACTGAAAAACAGTGGATCTACCTGTATTAATGTTGTTTAGAACCGTAAGTGGAACACGATACCGACAAACAAATTCGGATCCATTGTTTGTAACCAAGTCATTGTACTTTAGTGTTATTCATGCTTTAGATACCTATATCTTGGTAAATGTCACTGACTAAGGAAACGTTAGACTGTTAGACCTTAGTCAAGCGTGGTTCCCGTTATTGAAGATACTTTCCTTACTTCCACGAAGATCAGTATTTATTAACAGAAATAAATATAATTAAACTTTAAAATAAAACCTAGTTTAAAAGATTTTAAAAGCCTGGCTGGCTGGAAGGTTGCGTTGCCGCTCTGAATACTACAGCTAATTCATTAAATTTTTAAAAGAAAATTCATTTGACCAAGTTGTATTCCACTTTTGTGTGTCATTTGTGTGTCATCCGGTGTCTTCTTGTGGGATATAATAAACATTTAAGCCTAGCTTTCATTCGCTTTAATAATATTTTTAGTACAATACTTGTTTATTCTAAATATTTGTTTTCACAAATACAGCTATCGCAACAGGAAAACCGTGGGCATAAATTAGACTTACCTGTATTGATATTATATTAATTAAAGTAAGGCCACGCTACCTTAAGTGAGACACCACGAACGGTAAACAACATAGGCTGTTGTTCGGTTTGGTTGGTCAGAGTGGAAGGCCTTGTTGTTTGAGTCCAAGTTATTGTACTGTAGTAGTGCGTCATTCGGAGGCCTTAGATAAAATCTGGGGCTTGATAAAGGTCAACAGCTATAGACATCTTAGATTTTCATGATAATGTATTTACTACTACTTTCAATTAACTTTATAAAACCAAAAACTTTACAACCGAAAATTAATGTGACCCAGTTGTATTGTACTTTTGTGGGTCATCATCTTGCTAGATTATATGTTCAATAATGTGCATACATGCGTGCAAAAATACTGGACAAGTGCGAGTTGGACTCGACTACCGAGGGTCCTGTACATCACTACATGACATTGACATGACATAACTGACTTCCAAATTTGGACACAGTTCCTTCCATAGAGACCCTGTTTTTTGACCGCTTGACAGTGTATACTAGATTGTAATAATAGTAGCGTACTTATTCAATTCTTTTGAGTATGTAGGAACGTTAGGAAAGTGAAAAAAAAATATATACGTTTTTTGCGGCATAAATGGCCGTATCTTTTGTTTTACGTTAACTTAGAAGTCTGATTTTTTCAAAGCTTCAAGGGACTGCGGTACTGAATATATGGTTGTATTTTCACTTGATACCTCTATCCGTTCCCGAGATAAAGTAAAGGGTATTGACAGACAGACGGACAATTAAGGGATCCTGTAAGGGTTCCGATTTTGTCATTTTCAGGTACGGTACCCTAAATAGGGCTACAGGAAAATCACTGACATAAATCAGACATGCCTGTATTAATAGTATTAGAAATCTCGTAAATTCGATCATGTTATTAATTTGTTAAAATCCTACCTTGGCTGCGCAATACTCATATATCCGTTACATCGCTTTAAATGACGATGTGATTGCACAACATGCGATCTGCTTCCACTAGGTATACTCGTGTCAATGTTTGCGTGGAAACAATATTAACCGATCATACATCATGGGATATCCGTGCGATATTTCGTTTAATAAGACTGGAGGTATTATGACTTAGTGAATATGAATCGCTGCTGATTGACATATAAATAGCTGCCGTCTGGGTCTTGTCTTTTTGTCCTTATTCGTAGCTTGATAGCAGATTCGAAGATAACTTACTTCAACTAGGTTGACAAACTTTGCGTCAAAACAAAGTAGACTGACCTTTGCCTTGGCGCACGAAAAATAATATCGGACAAAGTTATATTGTACTTTTGTGTATCACTGGGAGGCCTCTAAGATATCTGGGGCTAGATATAATGAAGGTCTATTGACATCTACGACCTCTATGTTATTGAAGTCGTGTTATTAAATTTTAAGATGACTCACTTTGAATTTAACATAAAATCATGCTGGCATGGAAACTCTAAATCGAAGTTGCTTTTTGTTGTGCAACATTAGTGTAACTTTAATTTATATTGATCACTAGATTAAATTCTACTCTACAAACGAATGTGGATGCAGTTTGAAATATTCGGTAAAGAAAACGATTTGTCTGCCCTAAAGAATTATTTTAGTTTATAGATATGTGTATTTTATTTCTTGTCTAGTTCTTCTAAAAATAAGTAGTTATTTTGTTTCCTTTGCATGAAAATTATTTTTTCTGCGAATTTTCTTTCATACAATTCTGTTTGTTAATTTATGTATTTCCGTATTTCCGTACATCGAAGGTTATATTGTGTAATAATGAGTCAGTGAGTAAGAGATACATTGTTTCTAAAGAGTTTTACATATGAATGAGCCTGTTAAATTTTGGTATTTATTCGTTAAAACCATTGTTGTATGGACATCTTAGTGACCTTAATTTGGAGACATCGAGGCGTTTTAAATAATAATTTTCCCCCTGCGTCTCGTATACATTTATCGTTTGTTTAAAAACAAAGATAACTGTAAAAACAAAAGTGTATTTTTGTTACACATGTGCTAAAAACTTTGGATATACTCGTATCGACAAGAGATAATACCGTTAAAGTAGCATAAATAATATGACACTAATCTTTATCTTAACAAACAATTTCAAATATTGCGCAGTATCTTTTAGATCAGCAGTTCTGAGCAACTGTGTTATCACAAAGTAACTTGTTCTAGGACGGGTGAGCAGGGAATGATCTTCAGGGAGTTAGTGGAAGACCTGGACCCGTCGATCGATCCCAACACGGTGTTCTCGTGGTTCCACCCCAACTGCACCAAAAGCGAGGCTGTGGACATGCTCGTAAAGGCCGGGCCGGGGAGCTTCCTCGTGCGGCCTTCCGACAACTCGCCCGGGGACTACTCCCTGTTCTTCCACATCAACAATCAGATACAAAGGTTCAGGATAGAGAAGAAAGGCGTGCGGTATCTGATGGGAGGGCGGACGTTCGAATGTTTGGACGCGGTCATCAATAGGTACAGGAAGGAGCAAATAGTTGAAGGACACACTTTGGGTCAACCGGTAAGACTTTTCTGGCTTATGGTTTATTTGTAGCAACACAAAATCTCGATAATGACATAAAAACTTTATTTAAGAGTCAAACTTTGCGTAATTCAATTTCATTATTGCAATATATTGATTCATATAATGTCGATTCTATTTATACTTGATTTTCAATTAACAGATTACTTTACAACATTACTTTTTATTAGAACTTCCAATGCTACACGGAAACCGCAACGAGTCAAATCAGACACTTTTTCTAAGCGTCAATTTTCTATGGGATCTTTTATACAAATAAAATACGAAAGTGTCATGCTTTTTTGAGGCAAATTTTTTCTGCATTAATAAATCTAAAATCATATTGAAAATGGATTTGACCAATGAAAAGTGAAACTATTTTGTGACTTTTTTATTACTTGTACTGAATAGTTTATTTTTGATTCAGATACCTACCCTGAATGTCATGTATATAAATGGATATTTACCAAATATTATCCGTCAATCAGAAACGTAAAAATAAGTTCATAATATTTATCTTGTAGCTGATAGCTGAGGGGCATGTGATCGAGCCCCAGCAGAATGCCACGGGCGCCGCCGCCGAGAAAATATACGCTACATTGCGCGAGTGTCGAGACCAGATCGGCCTTAAGAAGATGAAGGGCATTAAACACCAGGGCTACCTCAACAAGAAGTCCGACAAAGCCGCTAAGAAATGGAAAGCGTTGTACTTCGTGCTCCTACAAGAGGGAACAGACACGCATCTCTACTTTTACGACTCGCCCAAACGTACGAAGCCGAAGGGTCTCATCGACTTGTCATGCGCATATCTTTATCAGGTATGCATATTTCGCCGATAGCCCCATTGTTATAGTGATTGGTATAGGTGTTTCATACAATAATTTAATGTGACTTTTGTTACGCTTATGGAAGTCATTAATTTGAATGAAGCGGGAGAAACAGACGGCGCCTGACTGTTTTTAACTCCCGACAAAAAAGAGGGGTGTTATGAATTTGACGTCAATGTCTGTCTGTCTGTGGCATCGTAGCTCACAAACGGATTTTTTCGTCGAAAACAACTTTATTTGTGGTGTTTCTTAGCTATGTTTGATGAAAATCAGTTCAGCCGTTTCTAAAGTTATTGAGGGTGAACGCTTTAAAGACGGGGTTTTTTTAATTTGCTTAGCAATTAAATTTGTTATTTCGTTTTAATAGAAATTCGTAACTTTTCTACTACCCAAATCAAGTTGACATTGACAGATGACATTGAGAAATGCGAATCATGTTAAAACATGAATTTTAATTTAAAGTGGATACATGATTTTTTCTTTTTATACAGCTATTAAGTCTGAGCAACATATAGGGTATGATTGATTTTGGAAAATGAAACAGCTGATGCAGAACTATAAGAAATATGAAAATGACGCCTTAGCAAAAGTTGTTTATCGGCTAGTAAATAAATAAAATATTATACTTTGCAGGTGCACGAATCTCTATGGGAGCGCGAGTTCTGCTTCCAACTGGTAGAGAGAGCTCTGCCGTGCCTTTCGACCCACACTTTCCTGGCAGCCAACAGCGCTGCCGAGGAGCGGGCGTGGCTCGAGGCGCTGCGGCCGCTGTGTGTGCCGCAGCAGGCCCGTCACCAGAACAAGGTCTATCATGTTCTTTGAAATCTCTATGTAGTGTTTTATTTTTGTTTGGCTCGTCAAAATTTATTTTGTCATCATCATTATCAACATTATCATCATGATATTTCAGCCGCATAATGTCGCATCATGTTCAGGACATAGACCTCACCCTAAAATTTCCAAAATGACCGACCAAGAGCGGCCTGCATCCATCATCAACATCAACAGGTCTTATTGTTTTCACTGCAGGATTTGCAGGAGCGCGACCCTCTCTGTACTACCAAAGCTATATTTTACCAGAGCAGTTAGAGGACTTGTCCCAAAACTCTCCTCGCTGGCCAGACGGGTTGGAGAGGTCATTGATGTTTATAAGCTTTGTTTAGCTTGTATTTTCTAAGTCGCCATCCAAGGGAAGACTGGAATGGTTCTATTCTACTCTGTTGAAATCCACACGGCGATACCTATTTTAGTTTAACTATGTTTTGTCTCGTTCTTTTAATCTACACTAATATTATAAAGAGGAAAGATTTGTTTGTTTGTTTGTTTGATTGTATTGAATAGGCTCCGAAACTACTGGATCGATTTTAAAAATTCTTTCACTGTTGGATAGGTATGTTATCTCTGAGTGACATAGGCTATGTATGTACCACGGGCGAAGCCGGGATGGACTGCTAGTAATTAATATAAACATCAAGGAGGCTAGCGAGGAGAGTGTAGGCCAAGTCCTCTGGCTGCTCTGGCCAAGTTTGGCTCTGGTAGTACAGAGGGGATTGTGCTCCTGCAGTGGAGACAAAAAGAGCTGACGATGGAACAAATAAATGCTTCAGGTGTCCCGCGTGGTGTGGCTGCGGGCGCTGCGCGTGCGCTGCCTGACGGCGCACCGGCTGCCGGCGCGGCTCGCCCCGCGCCCGCACCTGCGCCTGGCGCTGGGCGCCGCGCCCGTCGCCCGCACCCGGCCCAGGCCGTCGCCGGATCCGCACTGGGACGACGAATTTGTCTTCGAGTCAGTCATATTACATTATCTTGTATCTTGTTTGAGAATCACGGGTCCTTTCACCCCGGTCCTTTGAGAGGCCTGCGTGGGGATACAGATCCAATATGTAGAGGCCGTTTGGAAAAGTTGTTGTCATGTGGCACTCCCGCCAAACCCATTACTGGATATACCTATGAATAGTAGGAATTACTCGCTGATATCACTTCTTAAATCTTTAAATTAATATCACCGAAAGCTCATTGCAGCATATTCAATTCATGTTATTTTGTTACGAATATTTAATAAACCGCAGGCGATAGTCTAACTAACCTTATAAAGAACTGTAGTTGGGATCGCCGACTTGATTCAGTCGATAGTTTATACCAAAGATTTATGTCTAACAAGAATTAAAATGTACTTTTCATTTGCTTGCAGTGACGTGCCACCGGATGTTACTTCCTTTACAATAACTGTTCACAACACAGGAAAGCGTGGCAAAGAGTCCGAGGTTGGTAACACTTTAGCCTTTTATATGTAAATAAGTTCTATTTGTTTTTGTTTTATTTGTTTGTTTTTCGTCTGTGTAAGTAGCCACTTACACACCTGCCATTTATATGTATTGTCATTTTTTCAATACTAATAATTATTTAAATAAACAAATAAAGAATAATAAATTAATATTATTATGAATGCGAAATTTGTAAGAGTCATTTTTCTGCTTTCACACCAAAACGGCTGAACGGTTTGAACGCGAGCATGTGCTAGTTGGAGTTATATCTATACAAGAAATAAAATTATGAATAGCCAAGAACAATCTCAATCACGTTGGCTTCAAACAAATAAACCGCATAATAATCGATCCATTCGTAAAGGACCTACGAAATCCCCTCTTTTTGCGAAGGGAGTAAAAAATGATTTTAATGAAAATATCTATTTTTTCAGGTGGCCGAATTGACGATAGAACTGGCGAACCTTGCGAACGGCGAAGAGACTGAAGAGTGGTACCCGCTGGTTGGAATGACTCCCATCGGAGAGTGGGGATCGCTAAGGTTACGTATTAGGTACGTGAATTGAGTTTTGATACAGAAACTTTTCTTCTAGTATGTTCTTTCCTCGCCTTTTTCCTATGTGGGGTCGGCTCTGTATGTGAAGTTCCTCCTTAATTTTCTGTACTTCGCCATTTTGTACTATCTATACTAATCTATATGTTGGTAATGATAGATAAAGTGCTGATATTGCTTTAAAATATTTTTTTGGAGGTTGGTCGCCGCGCGCATAATAATAATGTAGGTATATTTGCGATACCCGAACGGGGAGTGACACAGGCCTGTTTGTAGGTACATGCAGGAGCTGGTGATGCCGCGCGAGGAGTACAACCCGCTGCGGCAGCTGCTGCTGGAGCCCGGCCTGCCCGCCGTCAAGGCCTTGGCCGAGATGTGCCGCACCGACAGGCAGCCGCTCGCTACTTGTGAGTGTTTTTAAGCTCTGACTAAAATGACGGCTGGTATAAGTTATTCGTGTCTGTGTCTGTAGATTTTGATGCGGGTTTTTATGTTTAACACTTTGACTGTCTTGAAAGCTGTCTTGATTGAAATGGTTCTTAGCTATGTTTGATAGATATCTGTTCAGCAGTGCAAAAGTTATTTGTGGTGAACGCTTGAAAGTTGGTTATTTTTGAGTGCACTTCCGAGGTGGTCCTGTAGAAATTTAATCAGATGTGTAGTTTTTATTTTATTTATTTATTTAATTTATTGCACTTAAAATCTTAAGATTATAGTACAAAAGGTACAAGTTAATGCTAAGCATTGTTCACTAGTTCACCTTTGGGACGTAATAGAAAAGATAGCAGTTTGGGGGTGAAGTCGATTTTTAGTGTAGGATAAGGTCCAACGCAGACGACAGACTCCGTGACGCACTTTTTAGTCTGTGACAGTCTGGGAAAATAGAACCTATAGAATCATACGCACTAGCGCGCCGGACTTTTTGCACGTCGTGTGCGTTACTGCATGTCATTCCATGGGTTCTAATTTCACAGACTAAAAAGTGCACGGTTTAGTCTGTCGCCTGCGTTGGGCCTAATAGGCAATACGTCTGCAGCGGTGCTGCACGCGTTCCTGGAGTGCGGGCGCGGCGCGGAGCTGGCGCGCGAGCTGGCGGCGGCCGAGGTGGCGCGCGAGCCCGACCACCGCGCGCTGTTCCGCGCCGCCTCGCTCGCCACCGCCGTCGTCGACGAGTTCATGCACAAGCACTGCAAGCCCTTCCTGCAGGTACCCACACTTGGCCAGAGTCAGACGTAACAGATACCCACCGCCATAGAAACTATTGGAGGCAAAACTGGGAGTTGCGGGTAGGCACACAGAGATGGCTTTTCATAGATTTTTTGATGAAAGATGATTTGATTTGACATATAAACTCCGATCAGCTGATCGATCAACTAGTATGTGAGGCAAAATCACTTTTCATATTTAGATATACGTTTCTTAGAAAAAGTTCATGAAACACGGAATGAATTGACCCATAATATTATCATCATCATTTCAGCTGCATAACGTCCACTGCTGGTCATAAACCTCTCCCAAAGATTTCCAAAATGACCGATATAGAGCAGCTTGCATCCAGCGCCTTCCAGCGACCTTGGTCAGGTCGTCAGACCACCTTGTGGGTGAGTGGGAGTCCTACGCTTCGCTTGCCTGTACGTGGTCGCCATTAGAGAACTTTTTTGCCCTCATCGGCCATCGGTTCGTCGCACTATGTGTTCACCACCCACTATGTTCCCGCCCACTGCCATTTTAACGAACTAATCCGCTGGGCTATGCCAGTGACTTCTGATTCGATCACGTATAGAAACAGCATAGCGCGTTCCACGACCGTGAGCCTTTTTATGAGACCCATAATAAGGAACCACGTTTCAGAGCCATAAGTCATCACTGGTAACACACATTGGTTGTCAACTTTAGTCTTAAGACACTGAGGTATTTCTGACGAGAAGGTAATAGACCCTTAATATAGTTTTAGTATATGTTGTTAGACCTTATCCCTTCAAATGTCGGCATAGCAGACACAATAGAAAAACAATACATCAGACGCCCGCTCGGGGCGTCCGACATTTAAAGGGTTATATAATACTTTTATTAATTATCTGAGACTACTCTTCCTGCATTCTTAATTTTCATCCCTTCATTATGTCTGTGAAGAACTTTTTGACGATCTCCGTGGCATATTTGTAACAACGGTAGTACATCATTCGGATGTTCTAGGCAAGTTTTTTTTAAAGTTATTAAAATAAAATATAGTATCGTTGAGTTAGTGTCCCATAAAACAAGTTTAAACTTACTTTGAAGCTAGCTCAATCAGTCTGATAAGTCCAAATCTGTAAATGATCTTTAAGCCCCAACTTCAATGATCTAACGCTTCATTTAAAGTGACTCGAGTCACTTGTGAGTTTAAGGTTTGTGATTGTGTAAATTTAGATCTTATTTCAATGACATAAGAAACTAGTTTGTCATTGTATGCATAATATCGCTTCAGTTTTACATGGCCTCTTTTAATAAAAGCAGGATTTGCACTTTTTCATGTGTAATGCCAGAGAAGCTGTATAAAATGTCTTAGCTGCTCACAGGACGCTAAAGTTCAAATGTTTGTGTCCAGGCGGCTATCTCGGAAACCGTGCAGAAGCTAATAGACGCGAAGCAGTCCGCCGAACTGAACCCCACTAAAATGGACTCGCCCGATGACGCTTGCAATAACGCTGAATTTCTACTCATGATACTGGATCAGGTATGTTTCATTAGAATTAAGAAACGTATCAACACATTTTATTCGACTCTTTTATTGCGTCTAGTTATGTATCATTCATTCATCGTTTTGCACTATAGTACTTATTACATTAGAAGTCGAAAGTTCGTGCTGTAAAAGTTTTAGTCCTCAGGTCCATTTTAGAACGGACTGAAACCTTCTAAATATTATTGTCGTATGGTCAAAAACACGGAAAAGTAAATGGCATCTGTAAACCACGTAGTGATTTTAAACTCTTTGCAGCAAACATTACTTAATTTCGGTAAACATTTTTATAGTTAGTTATTACTTATTTCTTTGATTGTTTTCTCACATATATTGAGAAAAGAACTATACATGCCTCGGAAGGAATTGATTGCCGGACTTTTTATTTTGTCAAGGTCTCGCTAAGCTCGGCCTTGAGAACTACTCGTTCGGCAATGCCTCACTTCCCGACCTCTGCAGTGCTATTACCATTTTCAGATCACGTTGTCAATTTTCACTTCACCGGAGGCGTGCCCGCGGCCCGTCCGCTACCTGTGCGGCTGCCTGCAGCGCGCCGCCGTCGCCAAATGGCCGAACGAGAGATTCGTGCGCACGAGGGTTGTTTCAGGTGAACATTCAAATATATTCTTGTTCCTTTTTTCATAACTAGCTGTGCCCGCGGGCTTGCTCCCCGTGGAAATTTGGGATAAAAACTATCCTATGTCCTTCTCCGAGTGTCAAACTTTATTATTTACCACACCGAATTTCATCTAAATCAGTTCAGTGGTTGAAGCGTGAAGAGTAAAGTAAGAGCAAAGATAATATAATTACTAACCTAATAGAGACCCAACGCCAATGGGGAAACTATTGGAGTTGCGGTGTAGGCTATCCCGCACACTGCACTAGCAAAAGTATTAAGAAGTAATTATGTATATAAGTCGATGGGTAGAGGTCCCTCCTCATACAAAAACAGAGGTAATAAGGCGTAGGAACTCCACCTTTCCTGTAGATGTTATTAGTATGTGTCTGGAATTTGATCCTATCCTACTAATATTACAAATGCAAAAGTTGTTTGTTACCTCTTCACGCTTAAACTACTGAACCGATTTGGATGAAATTTGGTATGGATATAGTTTGAGACTCGAGGAAGGACATAGGGTACTCTTATCCCGAAATTCCCACGGGGAGCGAAGCCCGCGGGTACAGCTAGCATATTATAATTGAATATAGAAATGAAATTTGAACGATGATCTAATTTTAAGATAGGTAGCGAAATGATGGAGAAAGGAGGTGGGCAAGAACGATGGAGTTTATGAGTCGTTAAAAAGGTGTATGTTGTGGCGCAGGTTTCATCTTCCTGCGGCTGATCTGCCCGGCGCTGGTGGAGCCGCGCGCGTGGGGGCTGGCGGCGGGCGCGCCGCCGCCGCACGCGCAGCGCTCGCTGCTCATGGTGGCCAAGTGCCTGCAGAACCTCGCCAACCTCGTCGAGTTCGGCGCCAAGGTTAGCTGCTTCTTGTACATGCTTTTATTGTCAGGTTAAAGATTAAAAAATAAGTCCTAACTCAATGGAGTTGCTTCATTTTAGTAGTAGACTGATCACGGAGTATTAAACTAATTTAATACTCCGTGATCAAACTCTTGGCATTCGTCTACCATAAATTGCTCAATACAAATGAAACGAGTCCAAATGAATGAGGCTATGTTGTGTTATAACTGAGTTCTGTCGAATTTCTCTTTGCTCCATCATCAGAGCAGCTCATTGATTCCATGATATTATATTGTCATTCGACTTGCACAAATATGCATAGTTTCAGCTCAATCAGTTAAGGATATTTATTTAGAGCCCATTAGATCCCATTGTTGGGCAAAGGAGAGTTAACCGTTCTGTTACCGCCAATACCAGACACAATAGTAAGACAATGAACGTGGAGATTTATAAATGTCGTCCGGGTATTTACCGGTTAAGGATAACTGGTTGAAAATTGAGGTAAAAGATTTGACCTTAACATACTTACATACAAGATACATTGCAAGTGTAAAAACCTATGCCATATGTATGTTCCCATTGCTTGTCAAAGACTATGTAATAAAACTTACAAAAATACATTCCCAAATAGAGTCAGGCAGGCTGCCGATTGTAAAACAATAGCCAAATAGTTCTAATACTGTTGTTCTTCATTACGTATCGTTTTTGGCATACTCCATTGGAGAATCAAAATCCTTAAAGTGCACTCAGGCTCCGAAGCAGCACAGCTAAAGATGCAATCTTGAACGTGCTAAGGATGATATAGTAAAATGTAATTGAATCACGATGTTCTTTCTTCAGGAGCCTTACATGGAAGTCGTTAACCCGTTCATCCTGAAAAACAAAGAGCGCATGGTGGTGTTCTTAGACCAACTCAGCTCCGTGCCTGACCCAGGCAATCCACCTCACAATTCAAATAACAACTTTGATATAGGTGAGTTCAATACAAAGTAACATTCTTTATTATTGGAAGGCCACGCTGCTAACTAACTACTCACTATGTTGGCTACGACAGTCATCCATGAGAAATGCGACAAAAAAAATATAACCTACGAACCAGAATACTATTCTTTTTATATATCCAACAGAGCGACACCCATTCATGAGTATTGAATCTGCAAAAAAATTTTAGAGGTCAACGTAAATAATTGTGAATCTATTAACGACTATATTTAAAATTGTAGTGGTATTCGTTTACAAATCGATCGATTAACATCAGAGTCCCACGTTGGGCGCCACTTTTCATTATATTGGCGCCCAACGTGTTACCTACCTTTCCTTTTTCGAGTTAACCCTGTTTATACGTATTTTAGCCAAAGAGCTGGCGACCCTGCACCACATCTGCGTGTCGCACCTCGCCGAGCTGCAGACGTTGTCCAAGACCCAGCCTGCCATCAGGAAGCTGGTGACCGTCACTGAGATGCTAACTAAACACAAGCACAAATACCTCGAGATGATCAGATAGGACACACGGACGCTAACACAGGTAAAGATTGATCCATTACTTAATTATGATTCTTTCAATGTGTTACAATATGTACATTATGATTGACCGAGCGAGCGAAGCGAGTGAGGTCTCTAAATCGAGTTGGGGGCGAAAACACATTGTATGTATGTATGTATGTTTGTACCGCGATAGCAGCCGAACCGATGGTTTTATTTTGATGAAACTTGGTAGGCATGTAGGAAACATCAATAGAATTTTCAAGTTCGTTGGGCATCAAAATCGGTTCAGTAATTTTTGAAATATTAATAAAAATGTCCGCGATTATGTAGCAAACGAAACCATAGCGCGTTCTAACTTTGGATACCGCCATCTAGGGGTTATTTAGGAAACTGAATTGCGAAAAATAATCGCGAGGTCTAAGTTCGCGGCGAACTACAAGTATAAATGCATTATGGTGGCTATACCACTTGAGGCGGAATTTCAGCCCGAGCCGAAGGCAAGGGCGGTATAGAGCCGAGTGTGTTTAACCAATATACGCACGTTTATCGTATGACGTTTTTCAACTCTTGCGAGGAAAAATACCTGATAAACTGTTTCAAAGAAACTCAACAATAAAACTTTGAAGCACAAGGCTCTTTTCCCGCCTTTTTACTTCTCAAAATTGTACACTAATTGGCGTAACGTGTACAAAATTTAAAGAAAAAATTGAAGCATATAAGTAGCAAAAATATATTATATAATATTTATAAGCTGCTTTATTTATTTAAAACCGGTGAAGTTAGATCCACTTTACGAGCAAGTGTGTTAAAAATGTAATTAGTACAATAGGCCGACCTTATGGTAAAAACATTATCTAACAGTCAAACCTTTGGATTAATTGGAGAACTTTGTGGGTATAACGTAAAGAAAATATAATCGTTCCTACATTTTTCCAGAGTTCTAGTTACAAGAGAACTTTATCGCCTAATAAATCAGATAAAAATAATCAAACGTGTCCAGAATTTCAATGAAGGCCAGAAAGAGGTACCTCAAGACCAGGACCGTTTATACCAATATAGACCTTTTTTTCAGGGTAAGACCGCGCTTCACCGGCCAAGCGGTAGAGAATAGACATAAGTCCTCCGGCTTAGGTTAAGTCATTATACCTTAGTCGTATACCTACGCGTAGTCATTGTTAGCTTTAGCCGTTATTTAGCATTTACGTTGTATTACGTATTTTATGTTCTCGATTATTTGTGAGCTTCCTCGTGCCAAAGGTTGGGCTTTACATTTGGACACGACGAAGGAAACAGTTAAAAACGAAGAGTTTAAATTCAAATACTGTATTTTAACGAAGAATCGGACTGTCAAGCGGCCATTTTGTGTAGTTGTTCTTGTAGAAAAGGAATGCGAAAGAAAATGGTCGTTTATCTAAATTCTTAGTTAAAACTGTTAAGTATTACTTTAAAATTTATATTGAATAACTTGATAAGATTTTGTGTTGTATATTAATTTGTCAGGCCTCTGATTACGAATTAGCATTTATGGCATTATTTTCTAAAAAAGCTCTCTAATATGGTTAAAATATTTATTTCTAGCTACGATTTGTATGATCGTTTAGTTACATAGTATTTTATTTAGAATGACGTATGAAACGATATAAATGCATGAATAGACTTTGTATTTTTTGGATATATTTTTTCTATGAGTGTCATTTCATTATTCTATACAACATAGTTTAATATTTTTAGGTTATCAACATCATATTTTGTTGGTATCAAACAATAAATTGGTTTTGTACTATCTTAAGTATTATGCTTTAATTTTGAAATTAACAAACATTTATTTATACTATCTATTCATTATAGTGACCTAAATAATCCTTTGTATGACTTTAGTTAGAATTTATATTCAAGTATTACCTAAGTTAATGCATTATTAGTATTAACTCTAGTTATAGATTTAGGGTAGCATTGACCATCACTCGTAAGACACCAAAAATGTACTAGTAAAAGTATGAATGTGATAGTTGTGAGCGTCATAGGGTGGTGTAATGGTGTTCTTAGTAAGCGATCTCACCTAACGGATAGTCGGCCGCTGAATTCGTTCGAATAAAGCATTACGTTTTATGGGGTAAAAATAAGTACTTATATTATGATGACAAGTTGAAAATCATGCTTGTTGAGTGTGCAGATAACAGATCGTATATCCTTGGTCTGAGGTGCAGATGGAAAGCAGCTAACGTATTTTCCTGTCTTAATACTAGTATGTTGTCGATTGAGTAGTTTCACTGACTTATGTATATTCTTAGATTGGTTTATATCAGTGTGAAGTTAGCTCGTAGTCAGCGCCTGATTATACGTTCGATGTGAACGCAGCCTTAAAATTTGGTCTTTGAATGTGACAAATGCACTTACATTTACTCAGTGCACCGTGACTATAATTATTGATTCTCTGTGATAATTATTAATTATTCCTTCTTGAATAATAATTGCATTTTTTTACTGTGATTTTATTGACTTTGGATTGGTATTTTATATATTTTCCCTTTTTTTCCTGTGTAATTTAATCGTTTTTTTTTCTATTTGTCTAAATATATTAATGCTTGGTAATATTTAATTTTATAAATTATTTGTTTTTTTTTAACAATAATAATTAGGACTACGAACGCCTAAGGTCCGTTTAATAGGGATATGGACTGGGTAAAAATATATTTTTTTATTTAGACCGTCAACTAGATTATCCAAAAATAGAGGACCCATATTTTTTCATTTAGCGAAGTAGTACATCCACGAAGATACAGCGCTTCGAAGTTTCGGAGTGAGGGTGATTTACCTTTAATTAAAAAGCTGATCGTGACGTCACGCGAAATTAAATGCGCTGTTTCTTCGTCATTATTTGCTAATCAGATAAAAGAAAAAAATACCATACTACATAGTTACATTTAAATAACCTCTCTTATTCGCTAACAAAATTTTTTTCAGTCCACATCCGTCTTACGCTCTCCTTTTTTTTTAGTTAAGAGTGACGGTTAACTTAAAGTTTATTCCATTCCTGTCTTTCTTAAGCTAATTCGCTCTCACGTTGATAATAATCCTTTAACAACTTTCGATTATATGTATAGTTGCCAAGCATTGAATATATGATTTCATGTACATACGTTATCTCAGCTGTATGCTATACCTTTACTCTGTCCTCATGTTAGGATCAGGTATCAGTAAAAAAGAGAGGGCGCTATATATAGTGCGTTGGACGGCCAAAGTAAATACTTAAAGCCAGTTTACATGTTGAGAAGTGACAAATGCAAGTGACAAACAAATGATTCATGTTTAGTGCATGTAAACAGGTGACAAGAGTTAGCGATAGCATTTGTTCACACGCACTAAAGCACTTTTGTCACTTGTCAAAATGTAAACCAGGCTTTATTGTACGGAGTTGTTTTTCTTCAGTTTATCTTTGCTATAATTTATAGATTATTCTGGTTCCTTGCTCAATAAGTGTTATGTTGTAGTTGATTCATATTTCTAGTGCCATATCATTCTGTACTTATTGTGAAATCACATCACTTTTTTTTATTTTTGTCTGTATAAAAGTTTGTTTTAAATGTAATAGAAATTATTTTCAGGGTTGCTTCAGATAATGATATTAACGTACTATTCGTTTTGAAACTTTTTGAAATTAAAAATACATTTTCGCTTTTACTAATTAATTTTACAATCCAGGTGTTTTTTTTTGTGTAATATTCTTTAGGTAAAGTTGTGTAATATGCTCTGAACATCCTCTACGATAGTTTAAGTTTACTTTGTAAGAACCTTAATTTGAGCTTGGCTTAATTTGAGATAGTGCTTGTTTCTGGTTTTAAAATTGTTATGGCATATTTGATGTTGTATTGCAGAACAAAAGATAAAATATTTGCTTTTACTTTCTGTTGGAATTATGCAGACTTCACATGACATTGGTGTGTTTAATCTATTTACTTAAATTTCCATATAAAAATTGATATGATTCCATTATTTCCAATACTCGCGTTATTATAAGTGCGCACGCGTCGGTTTTATTTCATCTCAATCGCACGTATTCTTAGACAGAGATGAGATGAAAGATTTTGCGAATACTCCTAAAAGTCCCATACTTATTATATCGTTACATTATATACGTATTTAAAGGAATAATTATATTTATGAGTGCTCTGTCAGACTGCAATAGTTTACGAAGTAGCGGACATCAATGCATCGAAGTCGAAACGTCAATATTTATTTATTTAGCGTTAGCTTGTAGGCGTAGTGGATGTGTCGCCGTATTTAAGTGTGTTATTTACAGTGATCCGATTATGTATAGTGTATTTACTTCGAACAAGAACAACACACTGAATGAAACATCATCAGTGTGAATTTGAGAAGTGTACGCGCGTAACCAAATTTTTGGACATTTCGTAAATACACTATGTTTTCAGCTCACTGATTCTTAGCTTATGATAGGGACAATGTCTAGACTGATTTACGCTCCAATTAGACGTGTTAGTATTAACGTAATGCACTAGATTTTCCAAGAAATTGTAACAAAAAGTATAATTAATAATAGTAATATAATATCGCAATATTTCGGCCCATTTGATATGAAAATTTTGATACTGAAATTCAGAGACTATCCATTAGTAAATATAAAAATTTAGAAATGATTTACTGTATATTTGTTTGTTTATTTTTAAAAGGAGACTAGAATTACAGCATGGGGATTTGTAAAATTTACAGATGAACTTTAACTAAGACCGAATACATGGTAAGGAAGAATAACTGTTTATGAAATGAATATATCAAGTTTGAAGAGAAACATAAGCGGGCCCATTAGTCTCTCCTTGCTATGCTGGGTCTTAGCTTAATGGTTCATAAGTACAGGCTTCATCAAAACTGCCATATTGACTACAGTTATAATTATGAATAACATAAGTTATGTGCATTTTATAGATACATACCTATGTTAGTTACTTATTACATACAATGCAATCCTATTTTATAAATAAAGCAATAAGCACAATCTACACTATTGCACTTGTTAACACCTGCATATTAAGCAGAGATGTTGCTTTCTTCCAGCTTCGTGTAACAATGTAACACATTGATATCAGAATCAAAGTTATTAGTTCCAATATGATAAGTAACAATTAACATTATACTAGATTTTGTGACTGTTTTGTAATCTCTTTATATTCTATTTCTTAGTGTGTACTGTTTTCTATTAAATTTTTATCTGTGCTAGAAATCCAGTCTCATATAAAATAAAATTATAGAAATATTTTTTTCTGTTATTTTACTGAAACCTTAAGGTGAATGCAAAGGGCTCTTCATTAAACTTTTTCCGCTAGATGGCGTTGATTTCAATATTTTCAGGTTTTTCTAAAATTCTAGTGTAATGGATTACTAGTAGGCAAACATTTTTGATCGGCGAGCCTGTAACATACTCTTTTATTTATTTTATGGCATGCTATTATTTTTCAGTCAATGTATTCAGAAAAATGCTCCAAAATAAAATCTGTCATTTTGTCTCGTATCTCTACACTCACTCACACTACGACAGGAGCTTCAAAAAGCATGAAGATGGCGTATGGCGTTGTTATAGATTTGAGTATCGCCACTAGATGGCACTTTTTAGAAAAAACAATTGGATAGCGCTTATTTTCAGTTATTTTTTCAAACAGCCGAAAATCATTTTAAACACGGCCGGCGATCAAAAAATGATCTCAGATTGCATATTTATCAACCACAGCTTTGACTCGTATAGCTAATCAAGCTTTGTATCGGGCCGGGGCACTCTTTGGTGGAAGGAAAACCCAACGCGCAACAAACGTCGTCATAATGTACATGCATTGTAGATTTTTATTTTTTTAAATAAAACTAAATCGTACACATTGTTGAATTTTCTTTTTATTGAAGTTTAATTTTTATTACTGAAATAAAAAACAATTCATACAGAAATAATGATAAGTACATAATGATAGTGATTTCTTGCCGAGATAAATTGCTAAATATTGTAGTCATTATTCTGTGCACGATGACTAAAAATAAACTTTATAAGTAGTTTATTGCATGTTTGAACTTGAAATGTTGGATGATGGAGACAGCAAACCTCTGTTAGAGTTTATGTAATAGAAGTGAAACATAACAAGAAACACTTCTGCATTTTCCTGATACGTATTTGCCCATGGACCTGAAATAGATTTTAAATATAAATATAAGTATCTATACAAAAATATATACGGACAAATCACACAGATTTTTAAATCAATCAAACCCAAAACAAGTTCGAGACTTGTGTTTCAAAAATAAGTGTCAAACATGGCGGCAAGTTGCAACTTAGGAAAACATTTTGAAACAGATTCTAATATGAAATGTTGAATCACGTATATTATCGTACAAATAACAATATTACAAAATATCGCGAGTCCGTTCAACCACGCAGACAAGAAGTCCTGGCAAAAACGTCATCCGTGACATCCGTACTTTTCTTGCACCGCCGTGGATGAAGGCATTTTTGCTCGCCGCCTTATGTAATTTTGACTAAACAGCCGGTTTTATACTGCGGCGACCACTGAAATGTGTATACTTACATGTAGCGTGTCACCACTACTATCAGACACCCAGGCGACGTAAACGAATCTCAACTAGATACAACTTGCCTATAATAAATTATATTCAATATTCAAATGATTTCAACTTATGTCAAATCGTTATCGGTATCGTTTCAAACCTGCAAGCACTCGCTCCCTCGACTTTAACGGTCCCGAATATACGCGCCGTTGATATTTCTTCCTATCCGATCTGGTAGCCATTATTCCGAAATTATAATATAGCACATCTAGAGATGTGCCGTTACCGGCAACATCTGGTAGATATAAATCCCACCAAAAACATACCTGTTAAAAAGGGGGCAAAGTTCCTATTGGCTAATTGTTCGCCTAAAAAAGAGTTGAAATCCAGTCCAATGCCAAGTATCGAAGAATAATAATTCAAAATTTGAACTTAGTAGATTTTCGTGCTGTACGTAACACTTGATTAAAATTAAATTTATTTAACCTGGGATTGGGTGGGATTTCAATACTTTTTTCAAGAAATCTTACCTTTTTTTCCTTTTTTGCCACGCCTGCTATACAGTGTGCATTATGAATACATGACAATATTTTATACCCCGATCCTCCTCCACCCTCCTCATCCTATTCTCATTGGAAACTGGAACTTATTAACATTAAAAAAAATGTTAGTTCTGCTTGTTATGTGCTAAGAAGCCTCCGAGATGAAATTGATGTAACTCACCTTAAAATGGATTATTATACTCTAGTCGAGTCTAAAATACGCTATAGCGTACTTTTTTGGGGAGGTAGTTATCTCTACAACATTCAAAATGCGTTCAGATCTCAAAAAAAGGGCAATAAGGACAATGGCGCGTATGCACCATCAGGAATCTTGTGAACCGTATTTCAGAACATTAGAAATTGTACTAGTATATGATTACGTAGGTACAATTTTATCTCTCTCCCTGCAATAGGCACTGAGCTACAGGGGGGTCGAAACGGTTCGTGTAAATAGTGCACGGCATAGGCGCGGCCTGTTGCTGGAACTTGGCCTGCACACTACCGTGCGCTTAGAAATCAAAACAAACAAGTGCACATTACTAGTGATTTCGCAAGTAAAGCCACACCGGGAGTGGTCCGCAATTAGATGGGTGACCAGAAGTGGCACAAAAATGTCTAAAGCTCCTCGGTTCTTTGGAAGGCAGTTATAAGCCATATTATATGAAAGTCGTTTAGCTTTGTGAGATTCCTTTAGGTAGCTTAAAAAACTAACACCAGTGTAGGCCATTTACACACATGAACAAACAAAAAAACCGGCCAAGTGCGAATCGGATTCACGCACTATACTAACACTAATGCGGGTTCCGTACCATTAGCAATAAAAAATCGCGTTTGTTGTATGGGAGCGTCCCTTAAATATTTATTTTATTTTGTTTTGTTTTTAGTATTTGTTGTTATTATAAAATTTCAACTATCTAGCTATCGCGGTTCTTGCGATACAGCCTGGTGACAGACAGACGGACAGACAGCGAAGTCTTAGTAATAGGGACCCGTTTTTATCCTTTGGGTACGGAACCCTAAGAAAAGAGTGTGTGTACTCGATGGCGTGTACTTATGTACAATCTACACGCGTTAGTTAGAAGTAATACTTCTTTGGCGTGAACATAAATACCGAGAAGATAGGTACGATCGCAGATTTTTATATAATATATCCAATGAATATTTGATATTTAATATAAATATCCCATAAAATTATTTAAACAACGAATTTATGAACTATGTCCAGGTGGTCCAGGTATTGCTAATTTGATTGTTCATAGTAGTAGATTAGATAAGTCACGTTCAGAAGTTCGTAGGTTTATTGTGAAATTCTAAATAAAAAGTAAAGAATAATTTTTCGGTAGTATTCATTGTAGGTAATCAATACATACATTAGTAAGTATTTATTTTTTGTTTATGAATAAGTACATGTTTACCTACTAAGTATATACCTATTATTATTTCTTTGAATTATTATATGTTTTGAAAAAAATATTTGTTTCAGTTTCAGAACGCACTCTTTGGTATCGTAGAAATGAGAAATATTGTGGAGACTTGGAGAGAAATGCATTCGGTTTCAAAAGCAAACTGCGTTGCCGTCTCGTGCCGCTATGTACCTACTAGACTTTGCGCGTTGCCTGCTGCTGCTGGAACGGCAACGTTGCATACTTTTCACGCTGAGTCTTCTGACTTATTTTCTAAGCTTATTTTATGTAAAACATATAATATATACCTATTTACCCAAATAGATAAGAACTATGTCTTATTAAATAATAGTATTTGAGTATGGTATCAAACTAAGAAAACAATTATTTTTAATTTGAGAAGAATACACTTAGCCTAGTGGTGGTTAGTGGCTATCCTTTTTATTACAGCGCCATCTAGATGATGTCTAAGTACGAGTATGTCGTTGCAAGCATTAAACTGTCAAAGTAGACAAATTCAGTAGTTTGTAATAAATCTGCCAGATGTCACTCCAAAATGAATTCTATTTATTACACACACATTGATAGAAATGTTAATTTTTGTCTGGTTTTAAATATCGTTTTTCTTGTAAAGTACTGTAAATTATTGTGAAAGATTGTAAAGGCGAGCACTACAACTTCATGAAAATTGGAAAATCGATTGTAATATGAGAAACACTATCCACATTAAGAGAATTGCTGTAAAACAAAATGTATGGAAGACCAAGGTTCGCAATCACCTTAAAGTAAAATTTTAAAGTATAAAATAATATAAATAAATACTTTAAAATTTATCTTTTAAAATAATATAAATAAATACTTTAAAATTTATCTTTTTTCTGCTAATGTGTATAACAGGCTATTGGGCTTTTGGGAGAAATTGATTGCCATTGGTCACATGAAAAAAAAAATGATACAAAATTGCTAAATTGATAAAAATTATATTGTCTTAAAGATAATTGTACAATAAAGAGGTAAATAACGAATATAAGTTAGGTATCTTATGTGAGGAATAATATTGAGAATGCCATTATTATACAGCACATTGCCACATATGGAGATTTCCTCTCCCCAATCCTGGCACATTTCCAAAAGGTTCCCATCAGTCTGTGAACAAATGCCCATGGTAAATAACAAGATTAAATATATTTAAACTAAAGGAAGTATGAAGAAATGAAGGAACATTCTACCAAGCTATCCAATTATGCTAATCATTCATTCAGAGATGAGAATATAGAATGTGAGGCAATCAACTTTGATGACATCTACACATGTGCTGTGCCCAAGGCAGCAATCTGTTTTATCTCTTACAAGCTAGATAGAGCCTAGGGCTGTAATTAGATTGGAAGACTGAAATATCTTGCTCTATTTTAAATCTGCTCATTATATCACACTATTTTAAAGGTGAAAGTTTGTTACTTCTTCACGAGCAAACGGCTGGACTAATTTTGATAAAAATTGCTATTTTAGGCGCGGGTAACACTGCGGGGCGCAGCTAGTCATTAGTAAATTTAAGATGATTGTCATCTAATAAGACATGACAATCTCTTCAAAATAATAGTAAAAGAAAAGATAGGAGGGAGACAAGGATGGAGAAAGCAAGGATGAAGTTTTTCTAACAATTAAACAAAACTAAAATAATTTGCCAAGTGCTTGTCGGGCCACGCGCAGTGTAGGGTTCCGTAGTTGTAAATGCCAACTTTGAGTTCATACCACTAAAAAGTCTAAGTATCTATTGAATTTGTATGAAATTTTCTTTTTCGAGTACATTTTATAAGTTGATCGCCTATAACTTTTTAATTTGTTAACCCTACTTAGCTCTGACAGTTTTCCTATAAACTACATTATGTATACTAAAGCTGTGATTTTTTTCACATGTCCATATATAACCGTTTAGCAGATAGATGGGGGGGACACCTCACTTTAACAAAAAATCCCTAAATCGTAAAATGGTGTTCCCAAGCTCACAATATTTTTGAAAGACCAATTCAACGATACCCCACACAACGTGTTTGTAGAGAAAAAAAATATTGACTTCCTCTTTACATGTATGGCAGCTACCCTAAAAAAAAATTTGTTTCCATGTTTTATTTTACAACTTTTTTCTGAGTAGGACTTATAGTTTCTGAGTAGGACTGTGGACGGACAGACAGACAGACAGACAGACATGGCGAAACTATAAGGGTTCCTTGTTTACTATGGAACCCTAAAAACTAGGAGTTGGGTCCCACAAGGACATCAATAAAAGGATGGCCGAGTAAAAGAGAGAAATAGAGGGATCTTTACTATACTCCACTGACAAGAGCAAGCTGTTATATTAAAAAAAGACGTGTGGCACTCGGGGACTGCCGCGGTAAAGCTATTGCAAACAAGGAAGGACGGCAACGTCGCAAACGGACGACGGAGACGAAGCAGCAACCTACATGGTAGGCGGAGTGGAGAGCGTGAGGTTTTTTCGTTATGGAATTTCTGGATTCGATCCCTGCGCTCAAGGCCCGCGATAGAAGTTATGCAATAGCTTAAAAGTAAAAAAATTACAAATCATAATTGATATTAATAACACTGTTCTAGGTCTAGGTCATTTGAGAGCTAGATGGGCTGATGCCACAGGAGTTGCGGGTCGAAACTGGTTCGTAAGGCACAGGACCCATGTGGTTGGCATACATTGCTGATGATGATGATGATGATGATGACCCTGCTCTACAACTGCATGCAGCGATTGTGATGTAGATGTGGTTTTATACACAGGTGCGCATCTGCGCACGGTTTTTCTTGATTACTTAGGTTATGGTTTCATGTTTAAGTAATTAATGCAAGACTACTTACCCTGTTTTATTACGGTCCATAATACTGGGGAAAAATGACCTCAAATATGCACAGGTGCATATTAAAAGTAAGATTAGCGAAAGCAAACTTTGAAAATTAAATATTGCACTCTGAAACAAAATAATATTCAATGAGTATTTACTTTTATGTGTCTTATGTAAAGTTAACAATGACCAGCATTAGAACAAACGTATTTACCATTGCTTTACATTAAATCAGGTCTAAATTATACAAATTGAAACTGAAAAATACAAAAACACTTCGTTCACTTGAACACATCAGCTGACATTGACAGTGGTCAGTGACAGATGTATGTTTGACATTAGTGTGTTAGTGTCCGATTTGTAGGGTGGGCGTGGCTCCTACCTAGCTAGTGAGCAACTTATCTGGAGTGCTATTTTTCATTGAGGGACTCAGCGAAACACAAAACGTGTAGTTTTCCAACTCACCGCTCGCGTAAAATACAAATTGATCGTATTTTCGAAACCCATGATTGGTTTCGATGACATATCTATCTACGCTACAAATGTCAAAATTACGAGTGCTCAACTCAAGACCACTCGTTGCAAATCCTTTGCAAACTAAACAATTACCGATTCAAACATGCGCCCGTTTGGAAACGGTCGCGCAAACCCTTCGTAATTTGACAAGTGATTTCAAAAATACGTCTCCAGGTAGGTATCAAAACCGGAATAGGTTTTTGAACGGATGACAGCTGTCAAATATTACGGGAAAATTGTGCATTTGTTGCATTTTATTTAGCAATGAAATTTATCTTTCTAATTTGCTTTCCTTGTACAATACATACAATTACCTACTAAAATATTTTTCTACGTTTGAATTGGTTTGAATATTGAAAACTACTACAATGGATGAAGATAAATTTGCTTTAGTGGAAAAAATCATAATAGACGTGGATAATGTTATGTCCAAAAATGCTGAGTTGTAAATATTATTCGTATTTGGCATCAATTCAATTGATTCTAATATCTGCAGAGAGTTGATTGACTTAAATTTACTTTTTCAGATGCGCATTCGACGTAGTTCCTGTGGATACAAATTTTCGGAATAAGTCGCCTGTCCTACATTTAGAAAACTGTCTTGGTTTGGAATCTTGGTGTGTGAAACATGTTTACATGTATTGTTATTCAGAAGTCATGGATAATTATTTTGTAAAACCTAAACGAAAAGCGCTGAAAGTATCTGCAGTCAACTCGGATAGACTTGCAAGACTCCTGAACATAACTTTATTGTTAAATCCAGAATTGAATTCGTTCTGGAACAAAAGGAGAGAGATGGTGCTCAAATCATTTCTGGATAAGGCTTCAGACCTGCAGTTTACCAAGCTGGTGTTGTCTCGTAAACCCAAGTGCAATGATGCCTTTGCCTATAGACGCTGGCTTTTAGAGCTCATTTTAAAAGGTAAGACATTGTAAGATACTAGTTATATCATAGATGATACAAATTTAATTACTTATTTCTTATATTTAAGAGCTGCACTCTTTTCAGTAGACTGCTTTCCATGTCTCTTCCTTCCGCTAAGTTCTTCCTCTTTATTTGTGTTCACATTTAATTTCTTGCTTACAGATGAAATATTAACTAACAATCTTCAGTCACTGGTCAATGAAGAACTACAAATTTGTGAACTTACTTCAGAAAATAGTCCCAATAACTACCATAGTTGGAACCATCGGATTTGGTTGATAAACAGGCTTCAGACAGCAAAGGAATTTGACCTTAATTTTCAATACATCAAGGAGTATGAAACTTCAGAACGGTGGTCATCAAAACATGTGTCAGACTACAGCTGTTTTCACTACAGGCAGTTTTGTATCAAGAACATCTTCACCATTAGTAATGAAAGCTGGAAAACACTCTATGATAGCATTAATATGAATCTTAGAAAGAGTTTTGTTCAAGTACTAACTTTGAACTTTCCAAAAGACATCACAATCCAAGCTTCTCAAGAAGACTTAATATCGTATTCAGAGGACAATTTAATCAATCTCTTATTATGTTATTCCTTTAAAAACTGTAGTTGCTTGTTAGATAAAGTCTTAGTTTGCAGGAAACTTGAGGTATTATTCCATGAATTAGTGTTGAATAATGAGTTACTAAAGTTTTATAAATACCATGAGACGTTGTGGTATCACAGGCGCTTTATTATTCATGAAATTGTTGCTATCATGTATGACTATTTTGGTGTGGTCAGACAGAATGGGGTGCTAGTCAAGAATTCTTGTAGGACTTGTAATGTTGACGATTTGAGACAAAAGCAGGCTAAAATTGTTAGGTATGATAGCAATCGTATTTACTCCAGTGTTCTGTTTAATGTACTATTATGTCACGAGAAAAAGTTTGTGGAGGAGCGACGGAATGACAAAGATAACTATGCAGACAGACATGAGAAATATCTAAAGTTTGTTGAAGGTTTCAACTGCGTAATGTAAATCTAAGCTGCATCTGCTGATAATATCGTTCTATCAAAGCAATATATATGGCTGATGAGCTAATTTACTAATCAACATATTATTATTAAATTGATGGCTGTATTTAAAATTACTATTGATTGAAACTGAAAATCTGTGATCTTGATATGCAGGATTTGTAATAATTTTATTCATTTATTTGGTAGTGTAATTTAACAGTTTTTAAATAGTAAACAATGACATTGATGTTAGATGATATGCAATAAAATATGCATGATAAAATAAATGTGTGAAAAGTTTTACATGTGGATTATGTTTGTGTAGACTATCTTGCTGCCACATCCCTAACAAGGCTATCTGAGGCGTTTTGAAAGTCTATGCGTGTGAACACATTAAGACAAAAATGCCGTGGTCTTGCCCTGTAATTCTTATTTTATAGCCAATTTGTTAATGGCAGCACAGTGACGTCAGGTCAAATCGACTATCGTCATTGGACCATCAGTTGACAGGTTCTTTTGGTCCGTCAAATGTATCCAATAACATCAGCTTTATATTTGACCTGACTTTACTGTACATGTTTGTTTGTTTTACGTTGCTCCATGCTCATCGGTACCAGCCAATCGTCAATAAATTTAGTTTTTTCGTCAGTATACATTATAGTGTCATCATCAACCTTGACATTGGAAAAATCATTGTTTTAATAACGATGGAGCTATAATCTAAGAAAAGAAGAAGGCTTCACTGTGCTGCCATCTAGTGTCTCATATATTTTCGAAAACCCAATTTTTTTACAAAAGACAAGGCAGCTTTTCCGATCTTCATTGTCATATTGCCTTATAATATTTAAAAGCAGTTAATATTTTTCAGATTTCTTTAGTTAGAGGCGCGTTTATCGGTTTATTTGTATTCTTTTATACATATATATTATCACGCCTGTTTCCCACATGGGTAGGCAGAGACTATGGACCTCCACTTTCTTATATTCTTTTATGTTCTTAATCTTAAATATTGAGAAGTTGTCTTCTGTGAGTTGACTGACTGAAGTATTATTGATAAGCATTTCTTAATAGCATGAATATAAAAATAATCATATGTAATAAATAAAATTTTAAAATAAGTCATCACAATATTAAGTGTTTTAAGATTGAATAACTACTCTTATATCAACAATTTTTATTCCTTGGATGCGATAGGTTGATGATTAGTCTTTGTTTTGTTTGTTTAATCATTGTTGTAATTCGTTTTAAATAAAAGACATTTTATACTTTACACTCTGTTTTTAAAATATCGTTGATTGATTATCAACTGCTTATATTATTCCTAGTACGCCATCGATGTTTTGTGCATCGCGATTGCGTATTGTACTCGTACGCACGTAGGTACTCTGTATCACATCACACTCATATTATAGAGGCGAAAGTTTGTGAGTGTGTGTGTATATTTGTTACTTCTTCACGTGCAAATGGCTGAACCAATTTTGATACAATTTATAAACACATAGGCTACTTTAGGCGCGGGTAACACCGCGAGGCGCATCTAGTATATGTATATAATTGTATTGACAGCTCAATTTGTTTTCAATACACTTGCTCGTAAAGTGGATCTCATTTCACCGGTTTTAGATGTATTAAAAAATACGCGTGTGTTATAAACACAAATAGTGAAGTTATATTCTATGCGCACTAATTGCTACTTTTCTTTTCAAATTTCAAACGAGCCCGCCGCGCTTCCCCATCCAGAAGGCAGCGCGCCCCGTGCCGCCGCCTTCTTTTAAAAAGTAAAACGGCGGGCCGCAATAATATAGAGTGCAAATATTCATCTTATGGTTGAGTTTGTCTAAAATAAAATAAAAAATTATTAGTTATTTTTTCTCGCAAGTGTGATGAAAAACGTCGTACGATATACGTGCGTATATTTGTTACACACATTCTATTACGCCCTCGGGCTGAAATCCCGTCTCGTGTGTTGTAACCACCATAACGCACTTATCGTAATGTACTATTAATGCATAGCAAAATACGATCGTGTGGTGACGAGAACATCACATTATCAGTGTATATTCAGAGTACGAGTAGAAGGTTAACAAATAGCATACATAATTAAAATAAAGAAATTTCGAAAGCTTAGTTTAGAAAGGATAGTTATGCTCTTTATTTTAGCAAGCCTTACGACGAACAAAAGCTTGGGCCCTGAAGTCTTCTTTTTTGTGAAATAAAGTCTACGTTTGAAACAAGTAGGTATCAGATTTTTATTAGAGTACCCAAGTTCCTATACGGTACTCTTATAGCTTATCAATATGTAGGTATGTCCGTCACGCAATCTGCGGCTTAGCAGTATTTTGTATGGGTATTACGTAAGCTAACAAAGAGGTCAAATAAAATGTTGAATTTTTTTAGGATTGCTAATAAGAAAAAAATACTTTTATCACTATAAGTCACCTATACATAAAGTGAGGATAATATTTTTTCATGTTTACCCCGCAGTGCGGGGTATCGTTAGATAGTTGGAGTCACCTTTTTTTCTTGTGACTAATCCATCTAGTGGAGCAAATTTTTGTCAAGTCAGTTTCCACCTTTTCAGTTAAATATGGACACGCGAGAACTATCAGCGCTAAGTAACGCGACCCACTTATAAAAATATGTACTTAGAAAAGAAAATTTCGTACAAATTTGATAGAAAAATAGTTTTTCAGAAGTTTTTAGTCCCGTGAACTCCAAAGCCGACATTCGCAACTACGAATTCGCAACTGCGTGTAGGGACACGCACTTGGCCGGTTATTTTTTATTTATCATATCATCTTTTGTAGTTGAAGTCGTATATGCTACGACTTGTGGAGGTCTACAATGTAGCGTGTAGCGTGTCGTAGCGCTTGTAAAACGTGTAGTCGATCGTAGCAGTCGTGCTACGTCCGACTACACGTTCTACGAGTGTTCTACGTGTACGAGCGATAGCTACGAATAACTACACTACGATTTTCTTCTTGTAGGCCTTACGCAACAGAAAATCTTAATAGTTTGACTTTTTAATAATGGTCACACCTTTCAGTTATAAATAGTATTTAAGACTAGGAAAATGATATATACTTTATATGTTATTTGATATCCTTTGATCGATTCTGCAAAGTTAAATTATTTATCACAAATAGTTTGAGTTTGTTATGCAGCTGTTAAGCTCGGGCAACATATAGGGTATAATTGGTCTCGGAAAATGGAACAACTAATGCAGAACCATAATGCCAGCCAAACTATATCCAGCTAAACTGCAAGAAATATAAAAATAACGCTTAAGCAAAAGTTGTTCAGCCTGATGATCATTTTCTCGATTAATAATGTCCACTCGAACGAAGTCGCGGGCTTCGGCTAGTCTTGAATAACACCTTCATACATTGCATAGGTACCTTTCTTACTTAAGTGATGCATCTACATTGCAACTTACGTAAATGCATATCTGCATTTATACAAACGCGAAATCCCTTTTCCGGTTAAAGTAAAATCTTATACACTGTACGTTTACGCACGCCAAATAACAAGGTTGTGAAGGTGATACATGTACAAATGCATAAAACCTCGTAGCAGCTGAGTACATAACAGGTGCATACGCATTACGCATCGGCACGGGACCGACTCTGGATGTGGGTCAGGAGGTACCCCCTTTTACCTTCCTTGCTAGCGAAATGATCAAAAGCTTTTCCAGAAACTACACTAAATAAAACTTTAAGTGGTGAAGTTAGAGTAGATTTTGGTTTGCAGGATTGGTGAGTTGAATGACATTGTGCAATTTTCTGTGGTGGTGTGACGTCATGGCGTCGCGCGTTCGCGGGCTCGCTCCGATCGATAGGGCTCGGCTTCGGGTGTCCTCGCGAGCCCTCGGGCTCCGCCGCCACCACGTGGGGTTACGCAACGCGCTGTACAACTCATTGACAAAGATTATTTGTGTAACGAAGCCATGCTGTGCTCGGACAAGACACGCGCTCGCGCGGTCACGTAACTGCCATCTTGAGATATGACACGATGAGCACTGAGAGTGCTGACTTTGTGCAGGGTTTGTGCAGGGATTAACTTGCGATACTGGCTTTTCTGAAAAATTGCTTCGAAGAACAAAGGTTTTTTGTAACGAGGAGTTTTCTATTTGCATCCAAATAGGTCCTTTTTTATAAAAAAGAACTACAATAATGCAATTAGCCCTTCACGGATGTCGTAAGAGACGCGAGGTAGCTAAAGGAGACTTCACAGAGCATGGACATTAGCGTTTCTGTGGAACGACTCTAACACCTAGCTATAACTATACGACATAAAGCGATCACCATCCCGCCTGTCCAGCGTGTGGATAATTGACAAAACTTCCCTTTTTTGGTAGAGAATTGGATCTATAATGAATGACAAAAAATCTAGGGATTAATATAGGCTGGTGAAGAATGCAAATGTTCGTTGACGACCTCGGTGGCGTAATGGTCACCATGGTAGTCCGCCACCCAGAGGTTCCGGGTTCGGTCACCAGTCAGGGCAAGTCGTAAAGGGCAACTTTTTCAAATTGTCCTGGATCTTGATCAATATATATATTTGTTATAATACATAGCATCATTGATTTAGTATCCCACAACACAAATTTAGAACTTACTTTGAGGCTAGCTCAATCAGTGTAATTTGTCCCTATATATTTATTTTATTTAGAATAAATAAAACCTATTTTCGAAAATTGTCTAAGCTTTAAGCGAATCATCTTAACATTGGCGTAAGGTATTAAAGCTGACAATAAGGAAACGTTAGAGGAAAGCTCCGTGGAATTGTTACGCAGGCATACTACCAAGTAGGCTGTTTAAATGCTAACCGAGTGGCAGCACCCCGCCTTTGCCATGGAGCTCCGAATTCGTATTATCGTTAAATCATCTCAATTTATGTAACTTCTAGTAGTCTTTAAAGCATTTAGTCTTGCAGGCCCTAAGCAGACAGAGTTCAGTGTTTCAAGACTCAAAGGCCACTTTTAGCCTGATGTGGGCGAAAAGGTGGAAAAAGGAATCTAAACAGTGATAGGATGCTAGCCGCATCGCCTCATTTCCTTGATCGGCTTCCCCGATCTGCGTGGGAAGAGAAGCAGCTAGTACAATCTAAGTTTATTTTTATTTTCCAGACGAACGTGGAAGGTAGGTAACATGGAAACTACTAGTATGTATTTAAAACTTAGAAATTATCAATGGATACGTGTATATTTATTTTTCCTTTCTGTTTATTTATTCTTGACTTAATTTTTTTTCCTTCTTTTGAATTATTTAGGCAGTGTATTGTTTTAATAACTAAATAGATGGTAAAGTTTAAATATATAGGAACAAATTACACTGATTGAACTAGCCCCAAAGTAATTTCGAGACTTGTGATAAGGGATACTATAATTCTATATTTTTTAATACTTAATATTATTTAATAATGTTTAACAAATTCATATATAGATAAACATCCAAGACTTAGGACTATTTGAAAAAGGCCATTTTCCGACTTAACCTGACTGAGGATCGAACCCCTCTGGGTGGTGGACTGGCATGGTGACCACTACACTACGTCAGGTCGAAGTCGTCAAATGGTGTTAAAATTACTTGTAACTACTTCAAACCTCTTTTTTTTATTTGGTCGGTGGTAACTACGTTACACTTTAATGTTGAAAGCGCCCATAGAAAATATGGGATTTATGAAATACAGGCAGATGACGTCATTGCTCCTTGGAGTCAAATAGCGCTCTTAATATCAGTTTTACTGCGATAATAAATCTAAAATCGAAAAGATCACGGCAAGTGACATTATTTTGTGACATTTTATTTCCTTAACAGTACCAAAAAAATAGTTATGACCCAGGAAAATATCCAATTGACATCAAAACCGACCTCAAATCGTGAAATAGCAAGAAACATGATAATATAAGGGGTTATTAACTATTTTTTCTACTCCTTGTTATCTGCCTTTTACATAGTCACGAACACTATTATAAGAACATTGATTATTTATGACTTCAGGAAAGTCTATAGTCTATTCCCCATAACAGCACTTGTATCGTTATTTCGCCAAAACGATACTCCTAACCATAGACTTAGAACCTTTTTTTTTCTTTGAATCTATCATACTGCCAACATAAGAAAAACGTTTTATTAATATATTCGTGATATATTCACTAGGAAGACGTCAATTTAAAAAAAATAAAGTTTACCATAGATGCCTATTATCTACCAAACAAATGATGTCATACATTTTCATATTTTTCTTTGTTTATTTTTGTATTTTATTTAGTAAATATAGTCGTAGAAAAAGTATTGTATGCAACGTTGTATAAGTACGTCAAAAAATGCTCGATGGCGTCTTCTTACGATTCTCGCCAAAGCTCGCATCGTAACCTGCGCCACTCGCATATTTTGAACCCTCTTATACAACTGTTGCATAAAATACTATTACAGCCGATATCACAGCACAACTGGAGGCATAATATATTTTCCATCTTCAGGGCGGTTTGAATGATTTTTTTTAAATATTGCTCGACTTTTCTTTACCTATCAAATATCGACCATCCTGTTTTAGGTCTTAGTCTTTAAAAAATGCTCGATGGCGTCTTCTTACGATGCTCGCCAAAGCTCGCATCGTAACCTGCGCCACTCGCATATTTTGAACCCTCTTATACAACTGTTGCATAAAATACTAATTTTAAACTTGCATTACGAGAAAAGTAGAAGAAACACGAGAATCTCTTGGGACTCAGACACTTGATAATAATCCGGAAACGCGTGATCAATTGGAAATACCTCGAACACAGTTTATTGGACCATGAACGGACTGCATTTACATCAAAGAGAAATATTTCACAATTCAATTTAAAATGAATATTTTTGCACGGGAATGCTTGAATGTAGTTTATTTTAAATAGGCTACGTAAAGTGTTTATTTAACGCCTGACAGTCATTGCCTTGCGAATGGTCACGAATATTGTTACGAGTGAAATTCCCAATATATTGGAATATGCCACATTTTTATTTTACTTTGTTTTTATGTTATTGTTTGGATAAAATGTATGCTGTAGTCTACATTTTTCTAATAGTTTTGTTTGCTTTTGTGGTCTAAGAGTAAATATTAGTACTAGTTGCTTCTCTTACCGTACGCACAGGTATGGCACTTCATACAAACGCAGCAGCATATATACCTAGTACTACTACAAACGAAACAATCCGTCCGTGCACACGTCAAATGTGTGAGTTAAACAATCAGGGTCGCCACCACAGAATTTGTTGCTTGGCTTACCTGTTTTCATCACTCGGAAATCTATAAAATTTTCGTTATTTATTGTTTTCCGTGGATAAACAATAATAATGTATGCAGTTTCTCACCATTATAATTCAATAATCCTAAGTGACTCGCGTAATGTCAACGTGCGACTACCAATAACCCTGTTTTACTGCCGCTTACACCTCACAATAACGGGGGAAGGGTTGCGGGGACACCAGATTGCGGGGGACGGTGCGAGTTTCCGTTCTGTATGTAATACTATTATTAATTCTGTGCCGTACGTACAGATTGAAGATTGAATCCATAGATTGAATATAAATGCAGACCAGCCATCTATCGCTATTTCTGTGCCCCTTATATCATTGAGGCCCAACGCAGACGACAGACCAATCCGTGCCACACTTTTTAGAACCTATGGAATCATACGCAGTTACGCAGACGATGATCGTCGGACTTTTTGCGCGTCGTGTGCGTTACTGCATGTGATTCCATGAGTTCTATTTTCACAGACTAAAAAGTGCGTCACGGATAGTCTGTCTTCCACGTTGGGCCTGACCCATACTGTATCTTACTAATTTATATCTATTAGGTATATACTTAAATAAAATTTTTAGTTTTTATCTTTCGAGGTAGACAGACTAGCAATATCCAAAGGCCACGTTTATTGGGATGGTAGGCGTAAAAATTTATATAGCCGCGCTTATTGATTATGAAAATAATCAGATTCGCGACCATTCCCTTGATCAGCGTTTACGACCTAGACGAGTAGAGAAGCAGTTGGTACATTCTATGTGATATCTTCCAGCATGTAAGGAATAGATAACTATTATAAATACTTATGAAAATTTATATGTTTGGATGATTGTAGACTTAATCTTACAAAACGGCTGGACGGATTACACTTTAACTAATCTGGATTAATTAATACGTAAAATTGTTGTTCGATATTCTATGAAATTGACAAATAATATTATCTATGTAAGTACTTAGAAAAAAGAGGCAAGTTAAGTCGTGGGCAATAGTTTGCTGGGGACATTAACTAATTATTGAAACAATAAAAAAGACAGAGGCCCTTCTCTAAAATCAGTTAAGGCATTTTAACTTAACATAATAAAGTCAAATAAAAAGGAATACACTTAAATTGTAATTGGAAACATGCAAAGCCTAGCAACAAATTATAAAACCAAAAGTTAGCTGCAAGCAAGCTGCACCCTGCCCCGGAGCCCCGGGGCGTCGCGACGTGAACATGTTCCGAATGAGCCGCAACCATCGACCTAATATACCTAGACCAGCTGTCTTCAATAACCATGAAGTTAGTAACTTCATGTTAAATAGCGGCCATGTCTTTTTTAGGATTACGTACCCAAAGGGTAAAAACGGGACCCTATTACTAAGACTTCGCTGTCTGTCCGTCTGTCTGTCACCAGGCTGTATCTCAAAAACCGCAATAGCTAGATAGTTGAAATTTTCACAAATTATGTATTTCTTTGGCCGCTATAACAACAAATACTAAAAACAAAATAAAATAAATATTTAAGGGGGGGCTCCCATACAACAAACGCGATTTTTTGTAGATAATCCGATTCGCACTTGGCCGGTTATTTTAAATTGACATTTATCACGCTGCAGCGCTAAATCCACTTTGAAGTGTTCCTTTAAAAGAACAGCTTTAGATTCGCTAAGTATCATTCTCATTCATTCAATCGATTGACATACGTCATAGATCAAAGCATTCATTTCATTCGTTTTGCGGCGGGAAATTTGCAACAGACACTAAAATAATAAAAAAAATACGTATCAAAATAAGCGTAATTTAGTCAAAAAGTGCGCCCCGAATCATACCTGACGCAAAAGTGCCCACACTAAAATCTAATTTACTTACCGATGGAAAATCAAAATAATTCTTTATATTTTGCCTAGGTTTTGAATTATTCGTGCAGTATTTATTTTGTATATTATTGGTGCAGCACATTAAAGCATTTCTGATTATGTTGACAGTGTTTTCTTTTATCAATTCTGGATGTACGCGTAAATGCTAGCAAAAAGTAAAGCGCCTAATGTGAGGTGAACAGTGCTATCCATGAAGTTAGAGCTAACTTCATGGTGATAGCATATGATGAAAAATGTGATATGTGGCGCCTGCTCTAGTACGTAAGTTCATTATAGCTCGTTGGCCATAACTCGCTTATCTCATTAAATTCCTTCGGCGAGTGTAATGCAATTTACAGAATGAGACTACATTCCGCTCACATTAGGATTTCAACATCTTCGATAGGGATTTATGTTATTTACCTCCGTTTTTAGAGGTTTCGTAGTAAACAAGGAACCCTTATAGTTTCGTCCTGTCCGCGATTTTACTCAGACACTTTAAGTAAATAGAAAGCTGTAATTTGATATGGACGTATATTAATCATGCCGAAAAAGCAGTGAAATAAAATCTATGAAATACATTTTTAGGTTAACTTCCATAAAATTAAAGTGGGAGTTAATTTTCTTTTCTTGACTTACCTATCGTGTAGGGTATCGTTGAATAGATCTTTCAAAAACAGTGCAAGCCTGTACATTATTTTTTGATTTAGAGATCCGTTTCTTAAATATTTGGTTTTGTAGTGCAAATTTTGTTAGAGTCTAGTGTCCCAATAAAATTACGACAGTAGTATATAAAACGAAGCTAATAAATTATAGGCGAAATCAAAAGACAAATTAAAATAACTAAGTTGATAAGTGTACTCGAAAAAGGAAAATTTCATAAAAAATCTATAGAAAAATAGTTTTCAGACGTTTTTACCCGCGTGGCCCGATTCGCACTTGGCCGGTTATTTATTCATATGTATCTAAGCCCAAATCCTTTTTTACGAGTCAACCTGATATAAAAAGCATCTCGAACACAGACGTGGAAAAAAGAAATAGGATTAAATGTGTGGAATAAGTGTGTTTACTGATTTTAGCGCTGAATTGCTTCTAATTTAGTTAGCTGACAAATGATTGTGATTCTATTAATACCTACATAGATCTGTTTTGTCTCTAAGTATTAATTACCTACTCTTTTTTGACATACAGACTTTTCTTCAAAGCCTCTTCTATCTAAAGTTTGCAAAAGTTCTCGACATACTTAATACATAAACTATTCGACTATGTGATCTCGAAACTTTGAGTTCCTCTTGTAAGTTTTGTCTTGTGATAGTCCCAAAAGTTTCAGTTTTTCTCCTTTTTCCAGTAAGTACTTTTAACGAAATACGCACAATAAATACGTAACATTTTCCTGATGGCTTCGTGCAATACCTTTGTCAAATCTACTTTCTCGTTAAGGCGGCAACAAGAAAATCTAATTAATGTTCTGAGATGGAAATCGAATCTGACTTTCGCTAGTATATTATATAAATCAAGTGAGTTCGACGCCGCCTTACAATTCAATATACCCATTGCGGTCTAAGAATTACTGAAATCTTATGTAACGACTCTTTGAAGACTGTAGGTACTTCTTGTAGGCAGAGATCAGAAGATATTGGCTGGGGATTTACTAAAAACCATTTAATTGTATATCTATTATTATTTGGTACGTGTATAGGCAATGTCAATAAAATCAGAGTCTGAAATTCAGGCAGTTTGAGTTTACCCATAAGTATTTTACTGACATGCTATGTATTCAACTCAAGTTACTATTAATTAACATCGCATCATTTTTAATCGCATAATTAACATCATTAATAAATAGCTATTTCAAAATGTTAAGTACCATAATAGGTACATTTGCTGTTCATTTTTTATTAGGTGTACCTACATAGATACTTAATAAAGAGCAAATGACTAATGGAACTTAATATACATATATGCAATGTTGAGTACAACTTTCGACCCTGACAAATAAAAACCTAGTTAAGTAAATTGATGCAAAAAATAACACAGATAAATACGCTCAGACATTGGCTGACCCCGATGCGACGGCGGGAGGTCGACGGCCCAGCGACATAAGTCGCGATCGTTACCATCATCAAAACTGCAACACTAAGGACTAGGCCAGTGCAATGATTGCATCAAGTTTAACCGGGCCCGATCGATCCGAGGGTATTTACCTCGCCGGGCGAAAATAATCCGGGTGCCGGTGATGTCAGAGCGGCTGGCACACACGCCGCGGTCACACTCTACTATGTACACATTTTCTATTCTCCCGCAAACCGGTGTCTAAGCGGAACCAATTGCTCAAATAACATATTCAAATGTCGAGTCTATCGAAGAGTATATTGTGATAGACGAGTAGTGCAGTGTGTTATTCGGTTAGCATGAAGAAACACAAGTAATTCGATGGTGGCAGTGTATCGCAGCTTTAGTGATGTGGAAGCACCGCGGCCGCGTCTTGGGCAGTTAGGGCGCGTGCGCGCGAGCGCGGAGTCAGGCCGGGCGCCAGTCGGTCGCCGGCCGGGAGCAGCCGGGCGCGCGTAGCGAGACATGGCGCCCCGCGCCCGGTGCGGCCGGTGAGGCGCCGGCCCCGCCGACCGCCCCGGGTCGACGGGCCAGCCGGGCAATCGGGCGAACCGCGCCAGCCGCACGAGTCGCACCAACATGTCCTTACTCAGCGTCACAGGTAGTGTTGTGCCTTTCGCGCCAGTTCTGTGGAGGTGCTACCTCTTTGTGCTAAGATTTCAGTTTTCACAGCAATGCTTGGTTATGGACGCGTACCGTAATGTACGGGTACTTATAAGCTGGCTCAGGGTTTAGAGCATCTGGTAACGTTGCTTTTAGAATGACGGCGTACACTATGTTTATTGCATTATTGCACATACTTACCTAATCTTTTGTTGATACACAAAACAACGCTTTATCGTTGTGTGATAGGCAAGTACTCGTCGTAGATTATCAACACGCTTATAGCGAGTTTGTTTCGCGTGTGCAAATCGCGTCGTCTCTGCCAGATCTGCCAGGCGACGACCCCGCGATGCCAACCCAATGGTATTTCAGGCAAAGGTAGCTGTGGTTTACGGTGCCAGTAGAGCCTTCAGGAGCGATAATAGATACCTGAATGTCATGACAATATTAAGTAGTTATTATAACTTTCATTTCCATTTCTTTTGTTTGTTGTTACCGTTTAACGCTTAGTAGCAGGTAGAAAGAATTGTTTGTATATTACATACTTAGATGTAGTAAAGAATTATTCATATAATTTTAACAGTATAGGAATATGTACAGAGTAGATGTTTATTTAATTATGCCAGATATACCCGAAAATCCTGACTTCAGTTTGACAAGAGAAGATCTAAAATTAGCCATATGATATATATAAATTTTGTACTTTATTTTATACTATACATATTATTAATTCTACACCGCTACAAGACTACTTGTATTTACTTACCACCTGCAGTGAATTGTAAGGTTCCTTTATGTCTCACGCACTGTTTGTTATGAGTTTTGCGGCTCTAAGTATTTATTGCCTTACCAGGTACATATATATGTATTATACATACTTTAAATAATAATTACGTAAAGTATAATTATAATGACGACCTCCGTGGCGTAGTGGTCACCATGCTAGTCCGCCATCCAGAGGTCCCGGGTTCGATCCCCGGTCAGGGCAAGTTGGAAAATGGCCTTTTTCAAATTGCCTTGGGTCTTGGATGTTTATCTATATATGTATTTGTTATAAAATATAGTATCGTTGAGTTAGTATCCCATAATATAAGTTTCGAACTTACTTTGGGGCTAGCTCAATCAGTTTGATTTGTCCTAAAACATCTACAGAAAATCAATTATAGCCAATTTCCACTCAAGGTAGTATTTTTTCAGTGCGCTTTACTCAAGATACAGTAAAAATGACTTCTATTACATTACACAATAAAATAAAATAAAGAACTCGCAGCATGGAACGACAAAAACATATGGTAGGCATTTTACTTCCTAGCCAATATAACGTTTAGGTAAAATTTTGCATAGACGTTTTGATTTCTAGGTACCGAGATCATAAAGGTTGTGCTTTAGCATTTTTTTTTGAAAATATAACCATAAATCTGTTTTAAAAACATCTACCTGCATACAAGAGTGTACATAGGTACTGACCATTTTCATACTTTAGTATAAGACTATCATGCAGATCGCATCACCTGTAAGTATGTTCGTTTGAATGCAAGTCGGCCACCCTTTGAGGCATAGATATAAAGGAAATTCTAGGTCTATGCTTTGAGGCATCGTGTCACGCACGGGCCCTGTACATAGTACACTATTGCCAGGCGGCTCTGCTCCATTTCATGCAGAATATAGGTCGCCTCGAAAGATGTGGATATAGGGTCGCCTCGGCGGCCATAAGAGCCAAATTTACATTAATTATTACAAAAGTAGGAGGATAGTTTCCTTGCAGACATGCTATCGTGCTTAGTAGTTAGCGCATATAATAAGAACGTTTTATTTAGTTTCACATTTTTTTATTGGGCAAAGTAAAATAAATGAACTAAGAATGTGAATCACTCAATGGCTTATTTATTAATTTATTAACAACTGATTACGTCCCGCCCGCCTGGGTACCGCCGTACTGGTGGGCCAACGATCTTTCTTGAAAGCTTTTTTATATACTTATAATCATAAGTATATGTTTGTTCCATATTACATAGTTATTACGCTATTAATAGTAGTAAATATTAATTCCACATCGCTCTTTTATTAATCGCTTGGCTTTGTGTACAGAAAATTAATAGGCTTGCCGAAACGACGACGTCGAAAAATGTGTTTCAGTGCATGCCTATGTCAATGCAAGCTCGCAGGGAATTTATTACGTTTTCGATGAAAAACGAAAATTACGCGACAGTTTGTTACAGTGGACTTGATATATTGTCTAAACTTTTTACAATTTAAGCTTTACAGCTTTGGATATCAATTTATAGAGGCATTGCTGCTGATAGAGTAAGTTCTTTTACACAAATACGTAAATTAACAGCAAATTTTATTAAACGTTGTATGTTTAACAATCAAACATTTAAAAAAATGGTAAGTATTCTTGTACAACTGGGCAAAGAATAAAAATGTACAAAAGAAAACATATGTTACTGTTGTGCTTCAGATATCTTCAGTTGCATCATTACTCGTTCTCACAAAAAATATCTTCTAAAAGTTTGGGGGTAAACCAAAAAGGTCTACTAATATTAAAGGTTATACTGCAAGAAATAGAATCTCACCGAATTGCCTACCGTAATTACACCAGCCGAAATATACAAAATAATGACAGTACAGAAATTGAACTAAGACTAAAAACAAATATAGACAATGCGCGTTGCTAATGTGCGAATGACCAACATGGTACCTTAAAAATAAAGTACAAAATACGGAAAAAGCTCAGGGTGAACCATTTTCATGGTTTTGAGTAGATGATAAGTTTATTCCTTATAAACAATTTCTTAAACATAGAAATAATAAGAAAGAATATACAAAAGATAATAATAAAAATATAACACTTATAAAGAGAGAAATAAAACGTAAAATACCATATGCATAACTAATATAACTAGAGGCAGCGCGCGGCTTCGCCCGCGTTATCCACTCGAGTGAAGTCGTGGAGTCGCGTGATGCAATATAGCCTATAGCCTTCCTCAATAAACGACCTAATACCGAAAGAATTTTTCAAATCGGACCAGTGGTTCCTGAAATAAGCGCGTTCAAACAAACAAACAAACTTTTCAACTTTATATATTAAGTATATATATATAAGTATGGATTATAAAGAAAAACTACATAATAAAACCTGAATGAGCAATTTACACGATAATCTAAAATAATGGTATTTTTTGCTTATTAATAGACTATATACTATGAAGTCAATGAATTTTTTTCGGACATAATTTTAGCAGGACTATCGACCCAAAAGCCACTTTTAGCGTCATGGTGGGCGAGAAGATGGAAAAGCTATCAATACAGTGACGGGTTGCTAGCCGCATCGCCCGTTACAATGATTCGCATTTTTGCCCATTCCTCGATCGGCTTTTACGATCTGCGCGGGAAGAGAAGCAGCTGGTACATTCTAAGTTTTTTCGTTTCTCCCAGACCAGCATGGGAGATATTATATGCCCCACAATAATCGCATTAATTGACGGTATCAGCTCTGCATGTCTTGGCCGCATGTCCATACTGTTGACAATTGTTACACACCGTTACTAAGGTGAAATCTCTCACTCTGTCCTTGGTTATTATACTCTTGTGTATTTATGCCGTCGCTTCGATGATGTAGTTGCTTGAGTACACTTTTCGGTCTGAATTTAATTTTCCTTCTGTTAAATTGGTACAAAACTCATTCAGTCACTGCTCAACTTGTGTCATATCTAACTCTGGATTTAAGGAGTAGATATGATTGCTAGGGTCCTGCTCCTGTTTCTCCTGGGTTCAGGTTGCAGCACATCAGCGCGCTGCCTTTGAAAGGACTCCTGTCCATGTCTTTTCTATATCTAACGCTCTGTGAAAACATAGTATTAATAAACGCTTTTGTAATTCACTTGATATAAGAAATAATACCTATTACTATGCAGCAGTTTTGTGCTTAGATAGTTCTAGGTCACGGATTTAATAACAAATATCTATTTTATATTAAAAAAAGTGATTTCTTCCAGACAACCAATAGAAGTTATTCTTGTGTAATTACTTTATTCTGTGGCCGGAGTATTGACGTAGCTACAATTAGCTTTCAGCCTCTAATATAGACGGTTCGAGTGTTAATCAAATAAAACTACCGCCGAATCCGCTGGTGAACGAGCTTCCTTTGTTTTCTTTATATTTTGGAGTGCTGGATTAACTGTAAAATACTGTAAATGGAACGTGTCTACTTTTATTAATTTACTTTATTAGTTTATTAAACTTAATATTATAGTGCTGTATCTATACTAATATGATATATGATTTATTTAATTATTAACAATATTTTTTTACGTAGGTAAAAACAACTTCAACAGCTTAAAGCATTTAACTATGCTCTAAGGCTTCAAACTACTTAAAAGGTCAACAACTAAGTTAGTGGGCCTGACGCCGTCGGTGGTTTTTAATCTGTGATAGGGTTGTTTTTAATCTGTGTTAAGTTTCGTTCCAATTTTGTCTGCAATATGGCTAGACCCACTTACTTTTTTGTTCCCTACAATGTCTTCTATAAAGCGACGGTAACGTTGAGAATGATTAGATACTTTGAATACTAACTTACACAAAGTAGGGCTGTAATTAATAGTTCTACCCTGTCACTCAGAGGATCAAGTCAACGCCGTCAACTACTTTAAATTTTTTTTTAATAAAAATTGTGAACAATAACAAAGCAATCAAGTTGAATGCCCTATGCGGAAACAGTTGCTTATTTGTGTTGTGTTACGTTCTATGCCACGATACGGAAATTTGCAAGCGCCGTGTCTTTGCAAAAGGAAATCTAATTTAACGGCGTAAGGTCGAAATCTTTTTACAGCCAGCCAATTCTATTATCTCATAGTACACTAGCGGTTTACTATGCAAATAATACGGGGACAGAATGTAGTACGTGATATAATGCATGTAAATTCACTGTAGAAGGTAGCAACGTTGGAACTATGCCTTTTCATGCCATTGTAAGCAATGATGTAGGTATATGTGTGCTTTGGTCAAAATGATTCCAGTATTTTATGACTTATGAAATGAATATGTCATTTCATTATCTATACTACATCACATTTTCAGACGATATCAGATGGGAAACTATGTCCAGCACTAATGTATAAGTGAACACATTTATTGATGTAATGTTTTTATTTTTATAGAAACTAATGTTAAATTTATACTTTTCTATATACTCGTAGTTCCCACATACTGCACCACCCAAATTATTTCTCTACTTGGTCCAATAGTTGACTAGCACAGAATGCCATACGGCGTTAAGTCAAACATTTGTACACCTTTATGTGCAATAAAAGTTTAATAAATAAAAGGGTTTGACGCAATAAATCTAGAAGCACAAAGAGTAGACCATAAAAAATACAATCTCTACATTTTAAAGTACTTTTTTATAGATATACTACGAAACTAAAAATCCCTATAAAATATATTCAAATGATAAATAAGCATTCAGTGTTCAATATCAAATTATTTTTTACATTACATCACACAGTGATTGAAATTTAAAGACCAAAGATAGAAATTCTTAAGAGAAAGAAGCCCAGCAATGTTACTTATAGCTAAATAAAGAGATTCTATACGTAGACGATTGGTCACACCCAGGAGATGTTTAGATAGGCATCCAGTTTAAAACATCGATAGGTAATAACTTCACGAAACCTTTAGTCATATTGTGAGTCGATAAAGAGAGATAAACGGCTATAGGTACGTTTGTTAGTTCGCGCCTTCGTAATCGTTCTGACCTATTTTTGAGTGGGACGCAGGTGTGCTAATGCCATTAAAGAACTTTAAGACGGTGACTCGCAATCTTCGTCAACTTTACTCATTATAAAAAACAATAGGTAGATTTTGCATTTCTGTAAGTATTTCTTTATGTCTGTTTGTGATTGATTTACCAAAAGTGATGTTTACTATGTTTTATAAATTTAATTATTAAACTTAATTGTTCTAAGTGTATTTTCTCTCAGTCAACTATATTGTCGGTACAGTAGTAAATTGTACAATGTTTTTTATATTTCTTTCTCACCTTTTGAAATCTTTAAAGCATTTCAATAAAACATGTCTTGAATCTGAACAAATATCTCACACGAACTTACTCGAACTGTTAAAATTTCTGCTGTAATCTGTGCTCATTCCAAAGTTGATTCCTCCATACAGACCCAATTTCTGAACCCTCTGGAAAGCGTTCTTCAAAATACCAAGTTCAGATGAAAATATTATCCGATTTCGTAACATAATACCCTACGTTACGATCATAAGTTAGCAAGAGGCATGGTCAAAAATCGTCGAGAACGTTCCTCCTTGGAAATGTCGGCAGTAAATTTCCCGCGCCCCAAATGTACGTTCCGTAGATATCCCATAACGCCCTGCCAACGGGGATTTGACTTTAGTTCTGTTGAATATTGCAGTAGCTTATAGTATTAAATTTCAGTACGAGTTTTCGCATCGTTATGTTGCACTAGTAAGTAGCAAATCTACTACTACTACGTCGATAATACTAAATTAATCTCTATAAAATAAAAACGATAAAATGTTTCGTCCTCTCATACAAAATCCGTTTGGCTGAGCGCTGATTTGTATGGGAAAGCGATTTTATTTTAATTTTTGTTATTGTTTTTATAGAAAGTAGTCCAGTACTATAGACCGAACTTGCTCTAACAAAGCTGGTGATAAAAAGTCTACCGGGTGTTTTCATTTGATGACATCCAAAATTGTAATTTTTTTGTAAATGTGTTTTTATGTTCAGATACATTTGTCACTTATCATGATATTTATTTCTTTATTTATTTATTATTATTTATTTATGATTAATTTATTCGTACTCCTTGTATTTATACGAGTATTAATGTATGTATTGTTATGAAGATACCTCTAGCAGCAATACAGTCGCTGCTAGTGATGTCGGATCTCGGATATCGGGTTGCGGCTTCTGATGAGTTTTCTTCAGGAAAATGGTTTGGCTTTCGCTACGATTGCTTTTTCAAACTGATTGTCATGGTTGACTCACAGATAAGCAAATAGCTTTACCGTCTTATATACAAGATTACTGGTGATTCAACCTGCATCCGTTGTGAGGCCATAACAACTCGATTTCATTCCCTTATTACCTTAACAAAAAAATTGGTTAAACAGTTTTTAGTTTATTACAAAAAAATCAATTTGACAAAGTTTTTGGGCTGCAATTTTTTCGGACCATTTCTTTCCAGTGATTTTGGTGTGATTTTTGTTAAAAACACCTTAGTCAAATTATCTAGGCAGCAAAACTACAAATTTCTACGATAAAACGGATGTTACAACCTAATAACCAATATTTTAGTAAAGAAAATTTCGGTGCCTTTCAAATTTAGACACGTCTTTTTAAAAAAGGTGCGATACAAGTTTGCGAATAAAAAGATTTTTTTTGTTTTCCCAGCTATACAAAAGGGTACATATACTAGATAAAAAGTTGATGATTCTTAGAAAAAGGATGTTAAACGAGATAGGAGAGAAAACTTAAAGGAAATGATTTGTCATATAAACTGAGTAAGTGAATTAAAATGATGAAAAGTTTGACATCTGTGGTTCAATGTCATAAGCAAAAAATGTATGGAATTAGTTAAAATTTCAATCAAATATATGAATTAATGTTATTTATTTTAATAACCGGCCAAGTGCGAGTCGGACTCGCGCACGAAGGGTTCCGTACCATTATCTATAAAAATTAAGTTTTTTTGTATGGAAGCCCCTAAGTATTTATTTTAATTTAATTTCTTTATTTATTATTAAAATAAAAATACAACTGAGATTTTGTGAATATTTCAAGTGCCTGCCTGTTGGCATTATTGATATCGAGCAAAAAAGGGCAAAAAAATCGCGTTTGTTGTATGAGAGCCCCCTTAAATATTTATTTTATTTTGTTTTTAGTATTTGTTGTTATAGCGGCAACAGAAATACATAATTTGTGAAAATTTCAACTGTCTAGCTATTGCGGTTCTTGAGATACAGCCTGGTGACAGACAGACGGACAGACGGACAGACAGCGAAGTCTTAGTAATAGGGCCCCGTTTTTACCCTTTGGGTACGGAACCCTACAAACAACGATATAGATAATTCATGTGTATAAAAAGCGATGGAAAAGCCTTGTTTTCTATCATCAAATTGTCACATGTACATCAAATCGCTAAGCCGCTGTTGTCACTGAATGTACCGTTTATAAACCGTATAGAGGGATTTAGCTTGATCGAATGACATTTAGTAAAGGCGGGATTTGCGGGAATTGCTCGGCATTGCTCGATATTGCTCGCAGAGCTCAGTGTGTTACGTAAAGACATTTGATAAATTATTTATTTCATATCTCCAGTGTCTGGAGTTCATAAATACCACGTTGAAGTGCTTTAGGCTTCTGTTTCGCCTTTGATGCTTAAGGTTTCGTGAGAAAATTGATAAAAGTTATCTCAATTGAATTTTGTTTAGTCATGTAAGCGATTTATTTTGACAATTAATCACCTAAAATATGTGTAGAGATATGTTTTAAAAGTATTAATATGATAAACGAATATCTCAGAATCAAGCTTAAAATTATGCACGGAAAAGCCTTGGAAAAACTCTTAAATGCTTTCTTTGTTTGTAATATTTAATGTACAAAAAGTAACTACTATAAAAGACTTACCCCATGGAAGAATCTATATCAGGCAATCCATCAATCGTAATGACGACATAACTAAAAAATAATAATTACTTATAAGTTTCATCATGAAACGCCGCATACGTGATAAACATGCATTCAAAAATTAATAGATTTCCTTTTTGAAGCTCATTTAATTGTGTTCCAATTTTCTGGAAGCCGCAGATTCTGCGATACATTCGATTGGCGACGCACATAAAACGGAACGAGTCTGCATAATATCGCAGCCGTAAAACGTCTATACAATCTACTGCCAGAACCTCGTTTCCTTGAATTTTACGTATGTTGCCATGAGGAGTCATATTGGCAACCTTGGCTTATACCCTGTTTTAAAAACTTCAAAACAATACCATGGTTTTTAAAACTGGATATTATAATTAGAGTTGAAAAACTAAACCAAGGCGTAACAAGTTACAGGTTTTATCCAGTGTGCTTATCAAAAATGCATGAAATATTTTGTGTTACACTCCTATTATCAGTGTAATTTGACCCTATATATTTATTTATTATTGTTTGAAATCTATATTTGGGTCATCCCATTGGAATTTATATTTAATCCTCAAATTAAGCAAAGTAACCTAAGCTACTCATAAGCTCGAAAAAGCTCATACTGAACCAGAGGCGTATAAAACATGCGATAGCGGGTTATACCCCGGGTTACGCTATAATCATTACATTTTATGACGATAGGTGTTCTAAAATATAGTTCGTCATTTTGTATTAAAGAACTAAATACTACTTGTCGATAAGTAGTTATAGATTTTTTGTTTTAATATACAATACCTATTATGAATTAGGTACTTCGAATATCCTGGTCAAGTTCAATTCTCGGCCAGAGCTTAAAATTATGAAATAGTTCCAATACACAACGTAAACGACTTATCTATATTTAAAGTGTGCATGTTAGCTAAAATATGTCTTTATCTGTTCATATCTATATGTGCAATTTCCGAATACAGCAGAATCAATTGCAAATTTTCTTCTTCGTCAAGAATCTCTTTTTCCATATCATCTTTTGATATAATTTGTTTTGTATTCCGTAGCGGAGTTAGATTTCCCCGGAGGTAGTTTGAATTTCATTTTCCAATGTTTGTTGTGATCACGACTGCATTGAGGTAAAGTGTATGACGCTACTTAAACTGTTGTTTACAAATAACGTGATCAGGAATTAACATAATATAGATAAAAAATTAGCACATTGTACGTAATGAGCATGTTAAGAAAGAAGCAAATCAAATTCTTGTACACATTAGATGTTGCTGAACGTATAAAACTTCAGAATATAGATTATGTTTTAAAACTATGTCACGACTAAGATGAGTCATTTTAAGACGTGCGATAAGATGTAAGCGATGCATTTACGAGGATTCGTTTACTGACCACACTTACAGACAGCTATGGGAGCCTCTACTTGGCAGGTACTATTTAGATCTGTGTCTAGTAAGAATGACCATCTAAACCGTGCTTTTGATATGATTTAAACACTTATGTGAATTATCATGAAAATAGCAAAGTGCATGATTGACCTAAATGAGTAATATTATAATTAGCAAGTATTCCCAGAATTTGCCGTGTGGTATCCGGCAGAGTAGAATAGGACCACTCCAAGTCCTCCCGTGGGTGTTGTAGAAGGCGACTTAGGGAATACAAGTTAAACAAAGCTTATAAACATCAATGAGACCTCTCCAACCCGTCTGACCAGTGGGAGAGTGTGGGCCAAGTCCTCTAGCTACTCTGGCCAAGTATGGCTCTGGTAGTACAGAGAGGGTCGTGCTCTTGTAGTGGAGACTAAAAAGACCTGATGATGATGATGATTCCCAGAAAGGTAAGCGATTTTAAAAGACGCCTATTATCTGTCAAGTTGGGTTTATGAGGCTTGCGCGTATCACTAAGATGAGTCTAAGCATCTACATATGTTGACCTAAAAGAGAACTATCATAATTAGCAGGTATGTCAAAACTATGTCAAGATGGCGGATTTTCAAAGATGCGCTCTATTACCTACTAAGCACCTACTTTTTAGTGGCACTTGTGAGGATTATCACGAAGATGGCTAAGTGCCTTCTATTGCTGACCTGCAAGTCGACTACGGCAGAACTGTGTCAAGTCAAGATGGTCTAGTTGTAACGTGCAAGCAATAAGCGAAGCTCTTACAGGAAGCTAATGGAAAATATCACGAAGGTTCAGTGCCTTTCATGTTGAGCTCACAACAATAGACCGAAATGGATTGTTATCTTTTTAATACTTTACTTGTTATTTTTAGAGCACATTGTTTTAGGAGCTAATTTACAGAAGATTTAGGTATTTGTTATAACAATAATGGTAGAGGTAAAAAAGATATCTCTATCATAAATGTTATTATATGCGTCTCTTTTCATCCTTTCTTGATGTGAATGTGAAGATGTGACAAACAAACCTATAAAATATAAGCATACTTTCACACCTCATATTTTTTTCGTAGCCTCTATGACCTTGAGAAGCCTCAAGGTATTGTGCCCCACTGCTGAGCAAAGTCCTCTCCCTTGTCTTTCCACACGTACTGTCTTCTGCGATATCCTACCACTCGCACAAAAATTTGTCGAGGTCATCTAGTCTTCGAGCATCTCTTCTTCTTCTTCTTCTTCTTTTCTTATTTTATGGCTCCATCGTTATCAAAACGATGATTTTGCCAATGTCAAGGTTGAAAATGACACGATAATGTATACTGAGGAAAAAACTAAATTTATTGACGATTGACCGGTATCGATGAGCATGGAGTAACCTAAAACAAACAAACATGTAGAGTTAGTAAGTAATGTTAGTAAACTATCTAATATAACAAAGACGGTTAGTGAGAGAATTAGACCATACCAATCAAGTAGGATATACAAATGGGGAAGAGTAGAAGAACAGGGGAAGTAAATACATATATAAAACGAAAATCTTATAAATATATATTATTGTTTTTAATAAATTTGGCAAGGATATTTGCGAACGAAGAGAAGACCAAGGTTAAAAGAAAAGACACATTTACGGGGCGAGGGATATTGCGCGGGAGTAAGTCGTACAGAGAAACCGATAACCTGGGACAGACGAAAAAGATGTGATCTAAAGTACCCTCATCAAGGCCGCACTCACACAAAGAGCTGTCTCTAATTCTAATTTTGGCTAAAAATACCGGAGAGCAAACATGCCCCATTCTAAGACGGATAATGGCTGATGTTGGGTGTTTGTGGAAGTTTCTATATTTATAAAACCAGGGTTTTACTGGGATATCAGGTTGGATTTTGAAGTACATTTTCGCCATATTTTTGCCATGAGTTGACCAAATTCTATCCCAACCATTTTTTAAATGGGTTTGGGCCGACAATTTGAGATCCCGAGGAAAGCATAAGGAATAAGTATCTGAGCCCTGGTGAGTTGCCTCTTTTGCAAATGTGTCGACCGTTTCGTTGCCTGATATACCCGCATGTCCAGGAATCCATGCCAGCACTACTTCTATGCCCGCTGAATTACACCTATATAGGGCTTCCCGAGTCAACAGAGAAATGGGGAAATTGTCTTTAGCATGAAGTGGGAGCTTGATCAAGTCTTGTAGACAACTTTTGGAGTCTGAAAGTATAAGAGATTTATTAAGTTTATGAGATTCTACATATTTTACAGCTTCTAGTAAAGCTATCGCTTCTCCAGAGAACACCGAGCACTGTGGAGGACATTTAAAGTTTAATAATATATTATATTTTGGTATCCACGCAGCGATACCAACATTACCATCATTCGACATTTTTGAAGCATCAGTGAAAACAAGTAGCCAATCCGACCATTCTTGATCTATGATTCGGTCAAATTGTCTACCTGCTTCCACAGAATGTTTATGTATACCCAAGTCTAACAACACTTGAGGTTGGAAAGTTAAGGCAAAGAAATTTATTTGAAAAAGTGGATTGCCATCAAATTGAAGAACTGGGTGAGACATGTTTTTAAAATTTTGGAAGCTTTTAAGGAGCGGTGGGTATTCTTTGTGAATCCAGTAGTTTGAAATATTAAGAGATTGGGAAAGTGAAGCTAAAATGTTAAGAAGAGGATGAGTTGAATTTTGTATAACTTTGTAGAAGAATCGATCAGCAAGATATTGTCGGCGAAGGTGTAAAGGTGGTTCAAGGAATTCTACTTGGAGAGCTAGTGTTGGGGAGGATTTCATAGCTCCTCCAACAATGCGTAATGATTTTGCTTGAATCTTGTCAAGCTTTGCAAGCGCAAGCTTGTTACAAGGTTCCAGCAAGAAACAGCCATGATCAAAGTGACTTCGAATAATAGCCTTATAAAGGAGAAGCTGGCTATAGGGATGAGCACCCCATCGTACACCTGATACGGCACGTAGGACATTTAAGCCTTTCTCAGCTTTCTGTGAGACATAATTTAAGTGTGATACACCAGTCATTTTAGAGTCTAAAAATACGCCTAAAAATTTAACTTTATTTTCAATTTCGATGGGAATATTGTTAACAGACAGATTAATAGCGGGGATGGACCTTTTCCGAGAGAATACAACTGCGCTACATTTGCCAATTGACAAAGTAAGCCCGTGATTGGTTAACCAGTCGTTCAGATAATAAAGGGCAGAATTTAAACGTGAAGATATCTCTTCGAAATTCTCACTTCGTGCATATATGGCGATATCATCAGCGTACTGTAGGGATTCGCAAAAGCTAGATACCGTTTGATCTAAGTCATAGGTGTAAATATTGTATAGAATGGGACTAAGGACTGACCCTTGAGGAAGGCCCATCCAGACATTTCGAGGAGGAAGTAAGACACCATTGACGCGGACGCGAATAGATCGGGCTGAAAAAATCATGCTTATAGCGTTGACGAGTCTCTCCGGGATGCTCAGCTGCAACATTTTTTGCCTGAGCAATGGGAGTTGAACGTTGTCATAAGCCGATGAAATGTCAAGAAAGACTCCAATGACACTTTCATTGTTAGAGAAGGCCGATCTAATCGTAGAACACAAGATGCTAAGGCTGTCTGTGGTACCCCTTGAGCGTCGAAATCCAAATTGGGATTTAGATAAAAGGTTCCTATTCTCAACTATCCATTCTAATCGGTTTTTAATTAGATGTTCCATAATTTTAATGATGACTGAGCTAAGAGCAATGGGTCTATAGGAAGAAGGATCGGATGGGTCTTTACCTGGTTTTAGTATGGGAATTATTATTTGAGTTTTCCAGGATTCTGGAATATTACCGGACAAGAAGATACCATTTATAATATTCAGAAGATAACGTTTAGCAGAGGGAGAAGCTTTGCAGACAAAAGAATATGGGATACCATCAATACCCGGAGCAGAATCCTTCAGATGATCAAGAGCACTCATCAGTTCCGCAAAAGAGAATTCTTGATTCATCATGTCGGAGGATGGAGTGTTTGATTGCAATGGAGGAAGGCAATCAACGTTGGGAGCATAGGGAGGAGCCAGTCTATCTAAAAAGCCTTCCAGCCAAGGAGATGGGTCATTAGATGAAGAATTATTGTCCACTAAGCCTCGTCGGAAAGCTTTAATGTTCTTCCAAACAACGGAAGAGTGAGTTCTGGGTGATAGGGACTCACAGAAGTTGTTCCAACCTAATTTTTTCTTTTTAGCTAGAAATCTTCTTGTGCGTGCATTAACCTTTTTGTAGTTAAGATAATTGGACATGTTAATTTCTGATAAATATTGATCTTCAGCATCTTTTCTTTCATTAACACTGGCAGTACACTCATGGTCCCACCAGGGGGGAGAGGGTATATGGGAATTAGAAGATTTTTTTCTTGGAATAGATCTATTAGCTGCGGACTGAATACATGTTATGAACTGATCATAAATAAGGTGAGCGTTTGTACTATCAACGAATGGGAGAGAGCACAATTCTTCATCCAATGCCATAGAATATATTGACCAATCTGCCTGTTGAGTACGGAATTTCAAGAGGGGTTCAATGGGGGGAGATGGTTTAAAAGAGGAAAAAAGAGAAGTTATAATAGGCATATGGTCGCTACCATATGTGTTAGGATGAACAGACCAAGAAAGGCAAGGGGCCAAATTAGGGGAGGACAATGTAAGGTCTGGGGCACTTTTATTCTGAGTCGGTGAGGTCCTTCGTGTTGGGGAACCATCATTAATGACACATAGATCTTGAGAGTCTAAGAGATCCAGAAAGTATGGAAGGATAGTGTCATCATCATCAGCATAACCCCACAGAGTACTTTTAATATTAAAATCACCAAGCACAATCATTGGTTTAGGAATGTTGGAGAGGATAGAATTTAGTTCAGTAATGATTTGGATATTAGGGTAAGGAATATAAATGGAGACAAGGGATAATCCAATACATTTGGCAGCAACCACATGGAAATCAGAGTTGTGGGGAGGAATAACTATTTGTGAGAAGGTATATAAATTTGAAAGAAAGAGGGCACAGCCTCCATACCCGTCATCCCTGTCATCCCGAAGACAAGAATACCCGGAGATCCGAAAGCGGGATCCCGGGCGTAACCAAGTCTCCGAGATGGCAGCGGCAACGGGTTTGTATTGGTTGAAGAGAGAAATAAGTTCATTATTTTTGCTTCGGACACTCTTACAGTTCCACTGTAGGATGTCCTTTTGGGTGTGATCCATTATATGATATTAATGAGGATAAAAGCTGCTGAAGTAGGGTATTGACATTGTTCGGTAGGGCATCTGAGAATTTTGAGACAATATTAATTAATGTACAGACTAATAGTTCTATAAGGTTATCATTAGGTGTGAGCTTAGGGGTGGGGCTGGTGGGGCTGTCTTGCAGAGCACAACCATTTGGTTGTGTTGATTTGGGAGTTTGAGTTAAAAAGTTGTGGGCCTCATGGTCATATGATTTGCCAAGGGTGGGGGTGGGTCTTGGGGACTTAAATATGGTTTTTTTATAAGATGTGTTTGCTGGGGAGTAGTATGATACATACTCTGGGGCCTGGGAGCGTGAAGGGGACCTTTGGGATTGGAAGGGAGCATTGGAGGCTGTAACCTCTGCATAGGAAGTTTTAGTGGCTGGGAACCTACGAGCTGCATCTGTATAGCTTAGATTTTCCTCTGACATGACGAACTTTATTGATTTTTGGCGAATGTGTTCTGGGCATCTAGCATCAGTTGCCATGTGTTTTCCATTACACAGAAAACAGACATGGTCTTCCACATCACATTCTTCACCAGGGTGTCCTTGTCCACATTTATAACATCGTGGCTTGGATCTGCATTGGCTTTTTACATGTCCAAATTTACAGCAGCTTCGGCACTGGATGGTAGGTAGGTGGTAGATGTCGACGTCCATAGAAGTCTTGTAACAAAAGACCTTAGAAGGGAGTGATTGGCCCAGAAAAGTGAGGACTACGGTAGTAGAGGGAACCCAGGTAACTCCAGAATCGGTTTTCTTTTTAATATTTAATCTCCTAGCTCTTACTACTAAACCAGAACCTCTTGGGGTTTGGAGATCATTTATTAAGTCTTCTAGTGACCATTCAGTAGGGACGTTACGGATGACCCCCATACGGGAGACAAGGAATTTTGGAATAATGGCTAAGAGTTTATTTTCCGACAGAACAGGGTTAGACAAGAAGTTGTTCGCTTCTCCGGCAGTTTTAAAAGAAACAGCAATTTTGCTACGGCTGATAGGTTTGATTCCATCATCTGCGATTCCACAAACATTTGTTTGATGCATGAGTTGGGCGAACTTTAAAACGCGGATTGTTAATCCAGCAGAATTATCTGGTTCTGTGCGACTTACGTGGGTGACGTACGGGCCTGGGTCCGAATCCGAGTAATGCAAATGGGCATCTTCTTCATACCCTTGTCTCGTAAAGACAGATTGAATAGATTGAGCAGGGGAATTCGTTTTTTTAGCTTCCACCGGGACTGGGGCTTCTGAATCCGCCTGACGTTTCAATCTTTTAGGCTTTTGGGCAGGAGTAAAGCCTTCCTCGTCCATTGTAATGTCAGGGGGAGACTTACCTCCCCCATCAGGGGGATCATCCATCGCTAAAACGATGAATTGCACCAAAAAATATAACAATCACTTACGTATTACCACAACCAGAACGTCACAAACAAAAAATTATGGAAACTCAATGCACAAATATAGGAAAATGACGATTTTTATAAAAGCACGTGTGATCAGCAACACAAAGACGGGCAAAATCCGAGCATCTCTTAATACTATGGTTTATTCTGAACTGACGTCTTAATGTAATTGGAGTGACCTTTGAAAAGAGGCGCAAATTTAATTTATATATAATAGCAAAATCTCCTCAACGCCTACAAATAAATTTAATCTAATCACCGTGAAATTAATGGAACAGCTATATCCACCCAGTGGCAATAAGATACCAAAGTATTTAAATGGCAGATGTTTTGACCTTTAGACCAGAGAAATAGCGAAATGTCGCAATATGCTACCCACGCACGGAGTGCAGGGTGTAATAGGTTCTGATAATATGACTGTTTGGCAAAGCAAGTCCAGAAGTTTCTGTGTTAACGCAAACTATCTAAGACCGACAATATGGTAGTAACTATCAAAAATAAATTATTTTGTAATGATTATGAGAAAAAAGAACGTTACAAAATAATGCCACTTGTCATTGATCATTTTCAACGCTTTTTTAGATTTAAAAACAGGAACTCTAACTTCAAGAAACTATGACGTTATGACATGCTATGTCATACAAATCCCATATAAAATGTTTGTTTTGACGGTTAAAAAAAAGAATCTGATTGGACTTGTTGGAAATTAGCAGAATTTTTGTTATTTATTATCAGGCAAGAAAATGTTTAATTTTTTCCTTCTTGAAGTACCTATATCTGTTACTCTACAAACATTTATAAAAATATTAATAATCAATTCAGATCAATATTACCTAATTGCCAGTTTTTATTATAATTTACCGTTTCCTCCGCTTCGTTACAGAGTCTGTTTTTAAAGATGTTCTTTCGTATTTACCGACTGGTTCTAGTAAATTATTAATACGCTATTACTGTGCCTCTTCTTGTATACGATCTTGCGTATATATAATAAGTTTAGTAAACACATGGGAGGTAAACGTCTTGTTTATATGTTTACATATACGTATAGGTACAATGACGACCTCCGTGGGGTAATGCTTTAACGATGAGAGCACAGTTACGCTTATTTTTAGGGTTCCGTTGTAAATAAGAAACCCTTATTATAGTTTGCCATGTCTGTCCGTCTGTCCATTAAACACAAACTAACTAGAGTTTTACACTACAAAGGCACCATTCAGCATATGACAATTATGTGTCTTTACATCATGCCACTAGTCTTCCGTGGTACCAAAAGATAAGAGAGAAAGCACTACCACTACCAGATATCCATTGACAATGATCAAGTCGAAACCATGTGATGTATACTATTGCCGATAGTAATAATACAGTTTTAGGTGATCCTGGCAAATAAAACATATAAAAATAATAAAATTAATTAAGGGTACACCTTTCATAGGTATATCCAGGAATTTGTTTTGGCGGGAGTGCCACATGACATCAAATTCTCCAAAGGGCTTCTACTTGTTGGATCTGTATCCTCACGCAAGCTTCTCAAAGGACTGGAGTGAAAAGAATCGTGAATCTCAAGGATATAATATAATAAACATATAATAAAAATAAAATAAAATATATAATAATTAAATAAAAATTTAAATATATAATAATTAAATAAAAATTTAAATATACAATAATTAAATAAATAAAAATAATTAATAAACAGAAAAATATAAGTTTAAAACACAGAACTATTGTGAAGTCTACCGATGATTAAACAATCACTTTATTAACGAAGCAATGGGTTTTCATCAACTATGCTAGTTGTGAAACATTGTTGTCAATACATTTTTGACAAAAATAAACCGAGGTTCTATACAGCAAATGTTGTCAGAACGCCTTTCGAATTCTGATTTTAACTAGCGAAAAAGCTCCACGTGTTTAGCTGGGTTATACTCCGCAAGATATTCAGTGTCCAAAAGAAAAGTAAACGAAGGAAATGGGGAAGGGCGCCTAGAAATCAGGCCGCGGGCTACCGGGTCCCCGCGATCTACCGGTTGGGCACAACTGATGTAAACAAACAATAAAATTAGATTGAGGGAATGGTAATAAATGATGAGTATTTTTTGACACGATGTTACTATTATTGATTCCTTGGCTCAGAACAGCACAATTCAGGCTGTTGTACTGTCTGACTAAGTATTTTAACAAGAGACGCACTAACAATCATTTCTATTGACCGTTACGTGCTTCTTTTAAAGTAAAATTGTCGTACAGTAGTCGGTCTAATTTACTTTTTCTTTCATCATTTCAGGTTCGAAAAACGGGAAGGGCATTCGAAAAAAGTCATGAAATATCACAAGGGGGAAAGAGGGTATACTCTATCACGCGTACTAAAACGCGATTAATGGACGACCCCTATGTGAAATACAACAATATGTTTATCTGTACGTATTCTATCTGAAAGCAGTATTATTCTATATTGCTCGGGATGAAAGAAATACGTGTGTAGACAATATATTCCCGCGCTGATAGCTGAAAAGCCTATCGAGGGAATAGAAGAAAAGTCGTGTTACAAAAAAGGATGAAATAATGTCCATAACAATGTACATTAAAATAAAAGATATTGCAATAGTCATACAACCGTAAAATAAAGTATAAGTACGTAGGCACTAAAGCTGTAGTAACTACATATTCGTATAATAGCCAAGGCGTTGACTCAGCATTTACATTCATTGCTTTCTTTCGACATTCTTTGTGTCTACGTTCCATTTCAAAGCCAAATAGGTCAGTGAATCTGCACTTTCAAGATTCGACCGGCTCTTTGAAATACGCCATATTGAATTAGTGCTTCTAGCTATAGAAGCTTCTTTGATTTAGCAAGCTTCTTTGAGTGTAGAAGTTTCATTAATACTCTTTTCTTTCATTAATAACAAGGATATTGCCTTATTTGATTATATTTTATAACTTCTTCACTTATTTTTCATTCTGGTCAAGGAAAAAATCTCAGAATGTAACAGCTGCTTCTCTTTCCGCGCAATCGTAGAAGCCGATTGAGAGACTGGGCGAAAATGTTCACCATTTTAATAGGCGATGCGGCTAGCAACCCATCACTATTTTATTATACTCAGTGAACGGGTTACTCACGTTTAGAGGCAGCTATTGCCGACATATTTTGACATCATCACTATTTTGACTCCCTTTTTTCACCTTCTTGCCCACCATCTCGCTAAAAGTAGCCTATAAGCTGGGTTCTGTCTGCTTAGAGCCGCAAGATCCGAAGTGCTCTGTTTCCCATACTTATATATTACATACATACATACTATCACGTCTTTATCCCTAATGGGGCAGACAGAGCATTTTGGGTCTTGCGGTTCTATGCAGAGCCCAGGGCCGCAAGACCCAAAAGCCACTTTTAGCGTCATGGTGGGTGAGAAGATGGAAAAGCAATCAATACAGTGATGGGTTGCTAGCCGCATCGCATTTTTGCCCATTCCCTCAATCGGCTTTTACGATCTGCGTGGGAAGAGAAGCAGCTGGTGCATTCTAAGTTTTTTTTTATTTCTCCCAGACCAGCATGGGAGGAATAAAAAAAAATTATATACGTATATATACAGACGTATGTATGTATTCTTCTTAACAATTATAAATACAACTATAAAGTTCTGAGATTTGAAACCCGAGGCAAAAATTACGTATTTCGGTTTAAGGATTAGTCACTACTCTAGCTCTTGATGTCGTATAAAATTTTACCTAGAATATTTCTTTCGGTCGTTCATATAATAAAGTTCAATATTAAAAACCTGTCGTAGTGCGAAATTAAATTGCACTTGCGATAAGGCTTTCATTCGATTACGGGTACGATGCACATAAAATATTAATTAGTCTAAAAGGTTATGTGATGGGTACGTAAAGATTAATTCGCGCTCTTGTAAATTTGGAGATGGTTAAATAAGTATACCTACAGTACCTGGGCGACCGAGCTTTGCTCGGTTACATCTTAAACATTAACTAATTTTTTTTAAACTTGTCTAAAAACAATGCAAAATATAAAAAAAATATATAAACTGAAACATAAAAAAAACAAAAGTAAGTCACCGTGTGGGATTCGAACCCGTAACACTTTTTCTAGCGGTCGGTATCCTTAACAACTGAGCTAAATCAAGGCGGTCGCGGCGCGACGAAATTAGCGACCATATTCTGCGTGGAAAGAAAAACGCATGAAAACTCGAAAACACGCGTTTTCCCAAACATAAATCTAATCTAGATCGATTGTTTACACCCGAAAACCCCCATATACAAATTTTCAGCGAAATCGTTAGAGCCGTTTTCGAGATCACAGAAATTTATAAATAAATATATATACATACATACAAGAATTGCTCGTTTAAAGGTATAAGATAAAAATCTACACTCCTTAAATATGTCTATAGTATAACGCTAAGGACTTAAGGAGTAGGTATTTTTTTGTCTGTCGATTGCATAAAAAGTCTGCACTCTTTAATTAGTAGCACACTCACCACATGATATATGACGTGTGAGTAGATTTTTTTAAATATGCAGGAATACAACAATGCAGTTATTTGGAGTTATGTACACGAGCAGATGTATGTTTACTTTTTTTTTGTACACTGGAATGTACCACAGCTGTGACCAAAAACATACATACATACATGGGAATCTAACTTTTGAGTACCTCCATGGCACAGTGGTAATCATGCTAGTCCGCCATTCGGAGATTCCGGGTTTGATCTCCGGTCAAGGCAAGTTTGAAAATGGGCTTTTCTCAAACTGTCCTGGGTTTTGTGTGTTTATATGTATAGGTATTTATTATAAAACTAGCTGTGCCCGTGGGCTTCGCTCCCCGTAGAAATTTCAGGATAAAAACTATCCTATGTCCTTTCCTGGGTATCAAGCTATATCCATGTCAAATGTCATCAAATAGGTTCAGTGGTTGAAGCGTGAATTGGTAACAAACAAACAAACAAATACACAAACTCACTTTCGGATTTATAATATGAGTAGGATATAGTATCGTTGAGTTAGTATTCCATAACACAAGTTTGAGCTTACTTTAGGACAAGCTCAATCAGTGTAACTTGTCCCTATATAGTTATTTATTTATTATTTATCTAATAGGCTGGGCTAGCCATCAGTCACTACTTACTCATTCAGTGAGTGATTATACCCGAGGCCTACAGATATAAAATTGATGAAAGGTACAGGAGTGAGGGGTCGGTAGGATGACCTAAAAGGATATATCATGGAGCATATTAGTGGAACCCTTAAAGGTAAATTATCGGACGTGAAATTGATGAACACTTTCCGAAGGTTTACGAAGTCTGGAGAGCCAGGTGTGGAACGAACATGTTATTGGTTTTTTAAGGTCGATCAATGAGACCGATATAAGAAATAAGTACCTACTTATATACACATTTTACATACTTTGCACAATAAAAACAGTTAAACGTTTACAGATGTAAAGTTTTAACAAAGGTTTAACGTAGATTAAGGTTAAATACCAGTTAACTTATTATTAGTGGCCTTGTGAGCTGACATTGTGTCACAAGTCCAACCCGTAACAAGTTTATGGGACAAAAAAGTTGTTCAAACAAAAAGTAGCATCAAAAAGTTGTATGTATGTTTTTTTTTCGAAATGGTTGAAATATTATTATTTTAAAGTTTTGATCCTCCTGAAAATATTTCCGTCATTATAAAAAAAATCGAAAAATTTGCTTGAATTTTACGAGATTTGGTTGAGCCTGTAGGCGAGAACAGCCGTACATACTGACATCCAGACTAAAGCATTTTTTGGCCATCTCGAAACTGAGACGCTTCGCTCGCTCGGTGAGAACGCTCGCTTCTCGCAGTGAGAAAACCAAAAAATATGACGGCTACCAAATCGATGACAGCCGGGAACTGCTTAACGTGCCTTCTGAAGTACGGAGAAGCTCAAGATTTTTTTATGCAACAACAAATGCAATGTCACTTAACTTGCAAAAGTGCTGCGTATTTCGACCAAAATAATCAAAATCAAAGCCACTTGGTATACAGTCATTTAAAGTCCAGAGATTTGGCCATTCCCATTCACGTGACATATCCCGCAGTTAATAATACTCGTAATAGGAATCGTTCCTCGGCCGAAGTCACGTCCGGCCCGTTTGGGACCAATATCGTGAGATATCAATGTCATATGATGTCCGTACCTATGCCATGATATTGTATACTACTAGACAATCCTTCAAGACAAAATATTTTGTGGTATTATCACACTAATATTATAAAGGCAAAGGTTTGTGAGTGTATGTGTATGTTTGTTACTTTATTGGTATACAGGAAGCTTGTCAGCTTATTATAGCCCTGGATTAACACATCGCTAATTTAGGCGCGAGTAACGCCGCGTGGCACAGCTAGTTCTCAAACATATTGATTTGACTTACAGCGTTGTACGGAGATGTTTAAATGAGTCGTTATGTACATGTCAGCCTTTTATGACAAGACGCGACGTGGCACTTCTGAAGAAATATAGAATTTGTTTATTACTCAAATAGATACGAATTTCAGAGAGAGAGCCCGCTGAGCCGTGTTTCGCAGCGTGGCGTAGCCCGGCGTTGTACGTTACACTGTTGTATGTGACATTCATTGGTGTCAAATATTTAGAACTAAACTTAGCTGTAAGTTAACGCATCAAATACTGTACTAGATATTATGAAATCGTAAGAAACAATTGACAGTTATCAAGTAATACAAACATGCAAAGATTCACATTTTTTACTTATGACTTTGATTTAAGGGTCAGGTCAGACCGAGACATAACGCGCCGCGACGTGGCGCACTTCTAAAGCAATATACAACGTGGAAGGGATATACCCGTAATAAATCAAACACAGGCTATACTGGAGCACTAAAATACAATGATAATAAAACATCAGTCAAAAACAAAAAAAAAACCTACACAATCCTACACAAATTGCCCGGGTTGCAAATTTCGTATGAAAAGGCCAATTTAAAAAAAAAATTTGACTGTTATTCTGTTATTTTAATTTCTTTATATTAAAGTGACCTAGTATAGTATAGCCCGTAGTTCGATTTATTACGGGTATGTCCCTTCCACGTTGTATATTGCTTTAGAAGTGCGCCACGTCGCGTCGCGTTATGTCTTGGTCTGACCTGACCCTTAAATCAAAGTCATAAGTAAAAAATGTGAATCTTTGCATGTTTGTATTACTTGATAACTGTCAATTGTTTCTTATGATTTCATAATATCTAGAATAGTATTTGATGCGTTAACTTACAGCTAAGTTTAGTGCTAAATATTTGACACCAATGAATATCACATACACGAAAAACAATTCAAAATAATGTATGATGATGTAAGTAAATTTTAATTAGGAGTTGGTATATAATCGGCATTCCTACTCGCTAAGAAGAAGAATTAGTAGTTTAGTTTAAATGCGAGGATACATAAACCGGGTACTTATGTTTTATAATGAGTACCTATTTCGAATCTGTAAGTATTCCTTTCGTACTTCATAACCCTTCTTGAACATATTTGTGATTTCATTGTTAGCACATTCCCAGTTTTAGTAGTCGTAATGCCTGTTACTGTGAATCCCGCCTTTGCTCGTATTCTAGTGTTTGTGCTGCATAAAAGCTCTATAAATGAGCTTTAGAAGCGTATTTATAATGCTAAATGCGAAATGAAGTCGTCCAGCCGTGAAATGGACTCGTTATTTGTGAACTGGCAAACGTTATAAATGTATTGGAGAGGAGCGCAGTTGTCTTCTTAGATATACGATTTTTATGTTCAAATGCGGGGTTTTACAAGCAGTTATTTAACTTGTAAGTTTTATTTTCTGGTAAGTGGTATTGTGGCATGTATCTATACATTGCTTCGATGCATAGTTTGGTTTGGAAGATTCTCACATGCAAGACTATGAGAAAAGAAAATCTTAGAATGTACCAGCTGGTTTTCTTACCGCGCAGGTCGTAAAAGCGGATCGTGGGAACAGGTTAAAAACGAGAATTATGTTAATTAGAGATTTGGATAGCAACCCATGACTTATTTGATTCTTTTTTCTACCCTCATGTCCATCATCTCGCTAAAAGTGGCCTTTCTGTTCCTTATTGTTTTATTTTTATGGAAATGGGATTTTTTTTGAGAATATTTTTAAATAGAATAGGGCTGAGATTGAAATCATGGCTCTATTTACTTCAAATATTCTTTAAACATTTGATATTTACCGACGAAGCCAATTACTTGATTGTGCACGATCCGGTTCAATCCGGCTGGCGTTGACGTTTTGATTGCTTCGTTTATATTATCTGTGGGCTCGAGTGAACGGAGAGCGCGGGCAAATTGTACATCAACACTCTATAGTATATATACTTATATTCTTACAGCCTATATAGTTCATTGCTGGACTAATTGCTTCTTCCAATAAGTAGGATTTACCACAAGTAAAAAAAAATCTAGGTCTATGATAAAAACATTGGATAGACGAGTTGGGAACGCAGATGGGATAGTTTTTGTACAGAGGATGCTGTTAACAGTTAACAGTTAGTTACCTATAACCCTTAATCGCCCTTACGACACCTGGAAGACGGAATGAGTCGTGATAAATCATATTCTACGATACAAATGGCTGATTTTAACAATTGTTATTATATTGATTTAAATAACAGAAAAAAACTGTGATGAAAAACTACGCATACCTTAAATGCGTGAATAGAAAGTATGTGATGGTTTATTTTGCCGGGGTGATTCGAAGTCACGAAGGCACAACTGGAAGTGCACTCATGGTACAAACATGAAGGGGCGGTTTTTTAACTTCACTAGTGGAAAAAATGTTTCATCACATTTTTTTTGTTAGCTATAATAGATCTCATCGTTGGGCAAAAGCCTCCCCTCTCTGTTTCCATCTATCGCGATGCCTAGACGTGATCTACTATTCTTTTTAAAACTGTGTAAGGTCGTCCGCCCATCTCTTTTTTTGACCTGAGCCCAGTTGGTGATTATGTGTGCCTATCTTTCGGGATGCATGCGACAGACATGACCCGCCCAATGCCACATTAATGTAAATAATTGGTTTTATACTAACTAATAAAATATTTTGTTTAAAAGATAATAAAGATGTGCGGTAGGGGGTTCGTGCAAATATCGTAAATTTTGTGCAGGTGAAAATGGATAAATTTTGTTGATAAACAAATTGGTAGTAGATCTCAGACGCTCGGACAAGTGTCTCGAGTTTCGTAATAGGATTACACTAAAGGAGTGTTTCGTAAGAAACAATTTCAAATAATAAGAGGATTGTTTACGGATCTCTCGCTTTCGGTATATAATTTACATTGGTTTTAATTGGCACATAACAATTAATTTAATTAAATAACTTAAAATAAACAAGAAGTAACAATAGAGCCCCGTATAAACAATGATACAATTGTGATACAAAGTTTAACATTATACTTAAAATATATTTAACTAGCTGTGCCCGCAGTGTTACCTGCCTCTGTGTTAATCCAGTTTGTCAGCTTCCTGCATACCTAATTTTATCAAAATTGGTTCAGCTGCGTGAAGAAGTCACAAACTTACACACACACTTTCGCCTTTTGTAATATTAGTGTGATATAGATTCAGTTTACGACATGTGATGGATGCTCCATGAGAAAAATGGTTCAGTATCATGAATTGATAAGTTTTCTTTAGCGAATTACAAGAATAAATTTGGCCTGCTTTTAAAGGTGTCCAATTAGCTTAACAGACCACATTTCTATGCATACTTCTAGATCAAACTCATCATCATTCCACTGCAGGAGCACGACCCTCTCTGTACTACCAGAGCCATACTTGGCTAGAGCAGCCAGATGACTTGGTCTACACTTTCCTTGCTGGCCAGATAGGTTAGAGAGGTATCATTGATGTTTATGAACTTTGTTTAGCTTGTACTTTCTAAGTCGCCTTATACGACATCCACGGGAGGACTTAGAGTGGCCCTATTTTACTCTGCCGGAAACCACACGGAAATCAGATTCTAGATCAGAGTATAATAATGTTTTTCGGTTAGTCCTGTACTGAACTAGGATCATTTTGATAAGTTCAATGACCTTCTTTTGTTTGATTCAGGTTTTGACTAAGGTTGCAGGTCCCAAGTGATCCGATCTCACATTGCCGACCTACCTAATACGTCATCGATCGTACAGGAAACTTCGCACGAACCTCGCACATGCATTTTGCACTATCAGTGTCAGCATGCTATCAGGTGCTTGTTTACATACGGGGTATCAGGCCATCGCTGGTATCGAGTTTCATATCATTACATCATATGCTTATACCTCAAGATACAGGTTTTTCATTAGACACATCTGTTTTTTTAATCCCGGACAAAAGGACTGTTATTAGTTTGACACTAATTTCCGTCGGTCTGTCTGTCTGGGCATCGTATCGTGGGACCAATTAGTTTTGATGCGATTTTTTTTACGTGAAAGCAAGGTCCCTTGCGGTCGTTGTTAGTTATGTTGGATGAAAATCGGTTCAGTCATTTAAAGTTACTGGGGGTTAGCGCTTAAAAGTCTGGGCATTATCGAGCAAATAAAAGATGGCACTACAGATATTATTTCGTATCGGTAGTTGTCTGTCAAGAACGCTGTCTCGTGATGCGTTTTATTCATCACTAGATGGCGTTCTTGGCAGTCGCGGATTTTTTAATTTGCCTAGCAAAAACCTTGTTAAATCAAATATTTTATATTTTTTATAAACTACATCCAAAGTATTTATTCATTTGGGAATTTGTAATATGGTTAAGGTATAAGCAAGATAAATTCTTTGATATTTCCTATAAAGTTATTATTGTACATTTAAATAACTCTGAGTGAAATAAGACTGGATTGGATTGTAGTGTAAATAAATACAGAGAAGACCTAATGTATTTTTATCGGATAGATTCAATTCTCGAGTAACAGTTACATAAACAAGATAACAGTAAATTTTATAAAGCCCACATGTGGCTGCACTTGCTAACAATAATGGCGATACTAAATCGACGCGAAGGCGACGCGTTATGAACGAAGTTTTAATCGGAATAACTTGAAAAGTTGTCTATGATGTATGCTACGAGTTGCTACGAGTTGCTACGGCGTAGCACTGTGCTACGGTTTTTAATCTTTTAGTTTTGTTTGAATAGCAGGAAATATAATATAAGGAAGCTACGCAGTGTCTTCTCGTCAAAAATACCTCAGTGTCTTAAGACTAAAGTTTACAACCAAGGTGTGTTACCAGTTACTATGGCTCTGAAACATGGTCCCTTACTATGGATCTCATAAGAAGGCTCAAGGTCGTGCAACGCGCTATGGAAAGGGCTTTGCTCGGTGTTTCTCTACGTGATCGAATCAGAAATGAGGAAATTCGTAGGAGAACTAAAGTCACTGATATAGCTCAGCGGATTAGCTCGTTGAAATGACAGTGGGCGGGACACATAGCGCGACGAACCGATGGCCGATTGTGGCAAAAAGGTTCTCGAATGGCGGCCACGTACAGGCAAGCGAAGCGTAGGACACCCACCCACACACCACAAGGTGGTCTGACGACCTAACTAAGGTCGCTGGAAAGCGCTGGATGCAAGCCGCTCTAGATCGGTCATTTTGGAAAATAAGGAGGAAGCCTAGGTTCAGATGAGAGATACTGTAGATCTTTTTATTTTTTGAGTTGTTTTCATAAAATATCTATCTATATAAATTAAAATTCATGTTGCTAAGCGAAAACCTCGAGAACGGCTGAACCAATTCGGCTGATTTTCTTTTAGTATGTAACTTAAGTTCCAAGGATGGTTTTAATAAATAGAAAAAAATTGAATGTGAACGTTGGAAGGGGAACGGGAACGAGAACTGTAGAAGGAGAACGGAAACGGGAACCGGCTGAACAAAGTTTGCCGGGTCAGCTAGTGTTAAAATAAAAATTCATATCTAAAAGTCCCTTGAATGATGCATCGTGATAAAAGAAAGATTTAATCTTTATGAATAAAAAAATCTAACGTTACTATATAAATATAAGATGTTATTTTGTTCAAAATTGTAGAATAAGAATAAGAATAATTTTATTTGCTCAAACACAGTACATAGGATGTCAATAGTATAATAAGTATCATGTATTTAACCATGGCATAATGGCTAAAAATGGCTAATTAATGGCTAAGGCATGCAAATATTTATTTAACTTGAGTTGATTTTACCTATTAAAATATTATTTACATTGTTTATATAACCTACAGTCACAAATATACAATTACATATAATCTAATCTTATTTTTTACGTTCACAGAAGGTTTTATATTCAGCTATGGAGTAAAAGCAATGTTCTAGTAACCATTTTGTCAGCTCTTTTTTAAACGCTTTTCCTTGTAATAATTTCATGTCAGCTGCTAAAGAATTGAATAAATTGATACCCATATTATAAACATTTTTTTTATACATATCTTTATGGCATCTAGGCTGATATAATCTATTCATGATATAAGGCCGAGTTTCTCTCAAAATTACTTCGCTTCTTCTTATAATTAGTCGCTTATACTGTCGGGTTCGACAAAATATTAATATGTCTGAAAGCAGTGTTTTAAAAAGATCTATTTTTTCGTTGAAAGCACATAATTTTATATCTCCAATATAAATGGTAGTGTTCAGTAAAATTTTATTGTTCCATGTGTGTACACTGCTTTGACATTTATGATATTTTTATGGCCACAATTTGTAACAAAGTAAGGAACATTAGTTCTACAATCTTACAACCTGTAAAGAACATTTCTGAAATTAGAAAAGTTATATAATTTTTGTTTGTGTGTTTGTTTGTTAAATCTTTATTGTACATAAACACAAGACAATAAAATACATGTTAGAAGTAGAAATCAGTACAAAGGCGGACTTATCCCAGATAGGGATCTCTTCCAGTCAACCTTGAATTAAGAGGACAATTTACAACACAGGGTAGAGAGTGGGTACAATAACTATAGAACAGAAAACAGAATCCAATTAAACCTAACTACTTTACTACACTAAAAACAATTTAAAATCTTACTAATACTTGTAACTACAAAAACTATAACATAATAAATATAAATACATAAAATATACATATATAATAATTAATATATAATAAATATATAGTAAATAAATACTAATTACACATACACTTATACACATATATATACAACTCAACCCAAATCTTCCGACTTTTCCAGAAGCTTCCTAATTTTGAATTTAAAAGAATGCAAAGAAGACGACATTATAATTTCTAACGGCAGTTTATTCCAAAGCCTTGCTGCATAAACTGCGAAAGACTTATTATAGCCCTGGGAGGAGTGAGCGGGTATGTGCAGCATCGGGTTGTTACTAGATCGAAGGCGGGAGTCAATGTCACGAAATGAAAATTTTTCGGTAAGGTATTTAGGAGAGGAGGGGTTAAATAGGACTTTAAAAAGGAAGGAGAGGATGTGAAGGTCACGACGAGTTTCTATACGTAACCAATTTAGCCGCGAGCGAAACTCAGAGATATGGTCAAATTTTCTGAGATTATACACATACCTTATGCACATATTCTGAATAATCTCTAGTTTGTTTGTCAGTTCGTCAGTCAGGTCTAAGAAGGCAACATCTGCGTAGTCGAGGACGGGGACAAGTAGTGAACGAGCCAACAAGGCTTTTGTATCGGTAGGCAGAAAGTTTTTTAATCGTCTTAAAGAATTTAAGGATACAAATATCTTTCGACTCAGCTCACAGATTTGCACCAGATTTGGACCAGGAAAGGGAAAGAAAAGAATTTTTCATACACGCTGGTAAAACGTAGTATTTTAACTTAATAAGAAAAAAATATATGTGAACATTACTTGAAGGTACGTTTCCTCTCTTGTCTGTGATTTTTATTTTTTTAGTTGATTATCAAAATATCCATTACAAAGTTTACTGTAGCACCTTTCATTGCCGTAGCAAAGTGCGTACTACGGCGTAGGACGTCGTAGCATGTTCGTTGCATTGCAATTAAATTCAAACAAAACACAAAATTCGCATAAGTCCGCCATTTTATATTTGCACTTTTAATTTTTTTGTATTTTATTAGTTCTTTGGTACAATAAAGTGATTGCAAACAAACAATATAAATTAGGACTTGAAGGGCTCTAGATTGGTTCTCTTGCACACCATATCGGCTGCGTCTCATGACAACAATACTCGTAACATGGGCATGATGCACTCAACAATGGCGTATTTACATTATTGTTAGCCGTTGAATGGCGTTATAATAAATGTTTACGTCACAGATGTAGTTTACGTTCAATCAAGCGGACGTGTGTCGCTTCTGTACTAATTCTTCAGTATTCCATAGAAAGCTCATCGATTGTGATTGTAGCTATATCACGACTTTGTGGTATGAAACGTTGTTTTTGGTTCCAATTCTTCTTCTTAAGGTGCCTCTTCAACTAGTGAAGGTTGGCGTAGTCCTCTTTGTTCTTAGCTCGACGGAATAGCTCAGCAGCGCTCGCTATCCCGGTCCACTCTCGGATGTTTCGTAGCCAGGATTTCTTTCTCCTTCCAACCTTTCTTTTTCCTGCGACTTTGCCCATCATTATAAGCTGAAGGAGATCGTATCGATGATGTCGCAGAACATGACCCAGATATGAAATTTTACGCCTTTTTACCGTAAGCATAAGAGTGCGCTTTTGGCCAATTCGGGTTCCAATAACAACGTGAAAAAAAAATTATCCAAAAACTGAGCAAAGTTACAAAACTCAGTGTCTATCAACATTCAAGAAGTTTATCTTGTTTTACTCTAATAAAGTCAAGTAAATAATGTTAATTAATTATTATAACCTCTATTTGTTAGTTTTTGGCGTAAAATAAAGTATAATTTAACTTAACGTCCTTTTTAAAGAAATAATCGTTTTAGAAATTTCTAATGATAAGCACGTCTTAATTTCTCAATGCGCGTTTACATAGCACAATACAAATGATATCTTTTCTAGGCAAGGGAAGATTGACGAGGAAAAGTAGATTTTAATACAATCCGTGACTTATACTAAAATTGACTCTTTAACATAGCAGATGCTATTATGACCCATTTTCATTGGTCGATAAATCTGTCAACTACTCGAAAATGCACAAATAGGTACAACATGTGTCCATGCAAACAACCAATGAAAGTCTGTCGATACAGAAGACGTTTACGTCGTCTCTGGTTATTACCCGCATATATTGACTGTTCCGACCAGTGAAACTAGCTCCCCGCATGTGTAACGGAAATCGTTAGCACCCTTAATGCGGGCCAAAACGACCAGTGAAAATAGTTCACCGAATGCGGACTATGTGGCATACGTTACAGAAATATCCTGTAATGCGAGCAGAATGACAAATTAAAGTGAGCCATTAGATATGTATTAATGGTTTGATAATTGTTTCTCAGTCATGCAATTTTGCTGTTCGTAATTTAAAATCGTTTATTTTTAGATAACTTAGTCCTTGGGAATAGTAAATACAATTAAAATAATACCCATATACAATTTTTTGCCGGAACAATACGAGGTTTTCAGTTAAATACACGCGTGATTGGGTAAAATAAAAGCCTTAATGGCAAATAGTATTATACTTATGCTATCTACGAATGCCGGCTGTTATAAAGCTTTTGATGGCTGCCGCTATTAAAAACGTCCATTAATGCGTATAAATAAAGCGACGTAGGAAATAGCTATGCCTCGGAACACACAAAAGATATAGGTATAGGACTTGAAGTCTGTGTAAATAGTTTTATACATCTTTTTTATAAAATAAACAAATTTTTGTTCAACATTAAACGATGAACTTTAATAATTAAACTTTTTTAATCCGTATTTAAATTCAAATATATCAATCAAATCACCTGCATAATCATCATCATTATCATCATATGAGCCACGAGCGTCCACTGCTAGACATGGGCTTCCCCCAAAACGAAAATAACGAAAAATATTAAATCAGTTTGTTTGATAAGTCAATACCATATAAAGTTGCTGAGAAGAATTTAAAAAAAAAAAAAAAACATTGAAATAGTTTGTGTGCTGCTATGTAATCTTGTTTTAAACCACCTTAACCATCGTTATAAGTTATTTCTGGAGCTTGGTGGCGTAGTTTACTAGCACTTTTAGTTCAGGTGAGGCAGCTAATTGGATAGGTGGCCACATGCCATGGGTGGCCTTAAATATCTCTGGCTACACCGTACTTCGAAAGAAACATGAAGTCTCGAGTTGGACATGAGGTCCCGGTTGTCATCATTACCTAAAGCAATACAAACAAGGTATTTCTGTACTGTCAGTATTTGTTCGGGAAAGTTGTGTTCAGCGCGGAGCTTTCGATACAGTTCAAGGTCGATGCGTACTCTTGCGTAATACCGCGGCCGGCGCATCCGGCCTCCTTTGTCTATGTATGAAAGCATGACATTTTTATAGTTGAAGGTTAGAAGTTTATTATTGTAGTGGCAATACTGGCAACAGTTTGACTGCTTTAGTGGTCCAGTGGTTTAAACGTTCACCTTGTTATCTGGAGGTCGTTGGTTCTAGTTCCACTGGGAAGCATAATTCGTAAAAAGATTTTTCCAGCCCCAAGATATTGCGGGCTTGAATTACCTGATTATCCGAAAACATTGATGATTCAAAAATAAAATCTGTGGGTCCCGAATGCTAGCTAGAGTGTGCTCAAACCCAAGGATTAGTTCTAGTCTACCCTATGGGTTGTGGAGGTCAGCCAGCAGTCGCTCTGTGTAAAAACCAGTAACTCGTCAAATCACTTAGGTTAGGTAGTCGAGGTATTCCTCAAAGCGCTCCCATTTTGAAGCGCATCTGATGAGGCGCTCCTTTTTTATTCCTCGAAGCGCACCCACGTTTAAAAATAGGGAAGTGCATGAAGCAAACCCAAGTTAGCAACACTAACTACGGTCCACACTCGATATATGTATATATAAACATTTTGGATTTCAAAATTATGATTTAAATTATTTGGTATTTGTCATGTTGTATTTTAATAATAGGGAAAATAATTTTTAGGTTAAATAATTATTTTCTTTATGAAACATAGAAATAGTATCATCGGTTTAACGTTAGGTGGCAATACAAAGCATATACCTTTCAAAAATATAACAATCTAAAATCGGAATTTCAACCAGACGGAATAAGAGATTTCGGTCAAATAAAAATATTGAAAATAAAAAAATTACGTAACGTTTTTGGTATTTTCAAATTCGTAACTAAAGAATTCTAGTTTGTGATAGGTAACCCATAAAAATACTTTAGCTTCACCGTGCTGCGAAGCGAAAGGCACGCTAAACCATTGGTTTCGGTTGCCATATTTGTATGGTCGTTAAGCTGTATTTTCAGCACCAGTTCACCTGGTTTTTTAGTTGTTATTTAGAATTAAGTGTCACTATTTTTAAATGACCCACGTTTGATTACTAAAATGTAACTATAAACAACAAAAAGTGTGCTATAAAGCTTTGGAATTTCAAAACTTTTTTAATCATTGCAGTCCGTAGCATTTTGTATAAATATTATATCAATTAATCGTTTGTTTTCGCAAGGACGTACAGTTACCAAGAACCTTCAATGCTCAATTAAATAATAATAATTTTATTGGATTGCTAATAAAGAATAGCTATGTTCACAAATTCAATACAGAAGCCGAGGAAATTTATAGGATAATGATCTCAAGTAAGAAAAAGAGGCATATCAAATACCCTATTATGACGCTCGTGTTTAACCCTTGCCCTTGAACTTATGGGAAACATGAAACTCCTCGTCTCCGGTGTTCCCCTATCGGAAATTTCCGAAACACTTCTTAGATCTCGATGCAGAAAATAAGGTTTCACGAGGAAAATTCTACAGGTACATACTCCTATAGGGAAATGTTTTAACCATACTCGTATTACGAAATAGATCCCGAAAGTGACATTGTTACTTGAATTTATTCTTCTTGGACAGACTTAGAGGGAAATCAATTTATTACTTGCATTTTGTGTCTGATTGTTAAATTTTAACATTTATGGAAGTATTAGTAAATAATTTTTTGTTACAACAGTAATTAATTACCTAATAGTTTTCTTACAGCAGTGTATGAAAAGAAACATTAATGTATACTTTTAAATACCATCTAGATTCAATATGATAATCGTATATCCGTGCTCCGGAAGGCACGTCTATAGTTCCCAGCTGTCATCATTCTATAGCAGTTGTCAAGCTACGTCAGACATGCCTTAAGGCCATTTATGAACACGATAAACAAACTTACTGGTGACTTATGTCAACTTATACTTACCATTGAAATTAAATATGTACACCAAAATGTTTGCTTAATACGTAAAACAATAATACAGACATCTAAAAATATTGTTTAAGCTATTTTCCAAAAGCCTCTCTTGAATAATGCGGGAGAAGCAGGGTCGAGGACATCGTAGGACTGGTATGCGACTGACCTTCAGCCAAGGTCACGGCCGGCGTGCGTAAGCTCTCCATAGTAGGATTAGTACCTTCCAGTTTGTACTCTTCATCTTCATCTTAGCGTGGTCCCGGTTGTGACCTCAGCTATGTCCGTAAAATCAGCCACGCGCGATGGCTTCCTACCTACTCATAGATCTAAAGTAGAAAAATCTATGACTATGCCTAGATTGCCTTCTGTCCAAACCAAACGAGCGTGTTTATCTTATGCTTTCCAGCGAAAACATTTTCACGACCTAACGCATTTAAGAAATAAATACATTTTCATGACCTGACGCATTTAAGGAATAAATATATTCCACGACCTTACGTATTTAAGGAATAAATACATTTTCATGACCTGACGCATTTAAGGAATAAATACATTTTCACGACCTAACGTATTTAAGGAATAAATACATTTTCATGACCTGACGCATTTAAGAAATAAGTAATTACAAATTCTTGCTATGAAAAGGAGATTAAAAATAAATGCAGTTTTAATTGTAACTTTTGTTCAGTATCTGTTGCATAATAGAAGCACAATTCCGTGCAGCCCCGCAGGGCATTCGGGTTGTTGGCGCCGCGCCATTGCCCGCCGTCCATATTACGAAAACTTCCGCAACACCAACTGTTACATTCGACTTTAAATTTATGGGAATAAAGTCGAGAATTAAATAGCTACTCAATTACAATAATGTGCGTTTTAACGCTTTGGTTTAATTCCTTTTTCCGCTGTTTTACGCTTTGGCTGATACACTTTAGGGCTTGGAGGTTAATCTGCTTAACTTAATTTTCGTTACTACAATATTGGTATCGATTGAGTTTTCTTCTTGGCTATGTTTTTATTCATGCAACAGAAGGTAAGCTAATTCCGCCAGTCATTAAGGTATGTGAGATGCCTTCAGGCAGCTTGATATATCTAATACTAGTCAGAAAAATAATATTCTATTTAGTCTTCTATCTAGTTTAAATTTATAAATTAATTCAATTAAAAAAAAAACATTGTCGGCTAATATTTTGTTATGTTGTTTTAAAATGAACGTTGAAACATTATTTTAATACCTTCTACAGTTAATCAAAAAGCTCAGGTGTACTAGAACTAATGAGCTGCGATTCAGGAGAAATACAGATAACAAGGGCTTTATTGTTTCAACAATGTCGCCGATTGCTCCTACAACTTAATTTGAATTACTTTGTTATGATCCAATTATGATTTATGGAACGAATTGCCTAAGTCTATTAGACGTGCAGAATCTGTCTCTATTTTTAAAAACAGGCTTAAAGAATTTTATCTAGCTGAGTAATCGTACCTTTTTTTCTTTTCCATATAAAATGATATATATTATGTATATGTATGTCATATTTATTATACTTATTTATGTAAATATATTGTATTGTATATATGTAGCTTTTTATGTAAGTATGTTATATAATATACGTGTAGTGTATTATGCAAATTATAGGTATCCTTAACTATCTATTTAACTTTTAGTTTTCTTTGCATCACCGTTATTTCTGACGTGCCTACATTTCCTCTCCATCCATCGGTTGTCTGGAAGAGATCGCTCTAAGCGATAAGACCGCCCATTGTACCTAATTTATTTTTTGTATTTTTTTTTCTCTTGTATTGGTGCAATAAAGAGTTTTTATTCATTCATTCATTCATATGATCACAATATTTTTAGAGTGTCTATGTAAAATTAAATAAAATGTTTGTGGCGTGGTTACTGGGGACGAAACGTTATTACCTACATAATTATATATAAAATCGTCATTCCATTGACAGTCAACTGCTAATAGTTATTTATGCAACTGTTGTCAAAAATCACATAGGTATTTTAAATACTTATAGATATATAAAGTTTTTCTAAATACTGTACTATATATATGATATCTTCAAAATTACAAACAAATACTATATCTCTACTTTTCAACAGACTATGATTTTTTTACTTTGATTTTTATCAATTTTTTATAAATGAAACTTTGAGCGACTCTCACTACGGGAAGTGCTATTTCATTTTGTATGATACAGTTGTTTTTTTTTGCAACCAGAATTTACTGTTAAATACTAATAACAGTCATTGTGACCATAGAAGTAGAATTTTTTTACTGCGTAAAAAGACCACACTAGCCTAGTGCGATAGATAATATGATAAGTGTCATCTTCATAAGAGCAAAAGAGATAGCATCAATTTGACAATGAGACAAGTTTTCATATAAAACATGTCACCCATTGACACCCTGGCTCGAACATCGTTACATGGAAATTTGATTATCCAAATTGTAAACTGTGTTAATTTATAAGTTATCTTATACTGGTAAGATGGTATCGTACTGCTTTACACATAGTTTGTGTAGTAGGTACAAATACAACCCATAAAAAGTTACACAGAAATATTTCGTTTCTGGTCACATTTTACAATACTCTATATCCATCTTATACCTTAAATGTGACCACGAAACTCAAAAATCATACACCAGAATTTATATAAAAATTATTCATATTCATGGACTAAACATACCATTATCCATACCTGCTTTAATCAAGAGAAATGTGATAAATAATTAAATCTGAATTTTTCCCACAGATTAATGAGAGACGGGTGTGTGGTGTCAGTAATTAATGGACTCGAGACCGGGGGGGAGAAAAGGGAGGGAAAAACTCTGAATTTTAGACTCAATGGTATCTGTTCGGTCATTTAGAACCTCGCAGTTTAAAGATACCTATTTAGCTATAAGTGTAATTAATACCTTGTTTTTTTTTCGATACAAGCTTTATGCTTTGTGCATGCCGTTTGATTTTTTACATAGGCATACGTAGGTACCTTTAGTTACCAAATAAGTCGATTTTTAGCAATTTGAAAAAATCTAGTTACTTGTCTTTGATTTGATTGATAAAAAATAGAGTAAAATATACGACCTTTTTATTTACTCACTATAATAATGTTTATAGAATAATAAGTGTAATCTTCAAAGAATAATGTTCGACCTTATTTTCAAAGAATAATGTTTGACCTTATTTTCATAGACGATTCTTGTTTTTCTTGGGGGAAATAAAAATTATGAAAACACAATTAATCTGCTAGATGACAACAAGTCAAATCAGACACTTTTTCTAAACGCCAACAAACATTTTTTACAGGATTTGTATGAAATACAAAGTGACGTCATGCTTTTTTGGTGTCAAATAGCGCTCTTAATAACAGCTTTTCTGAATGAATAAATCTAAAATCATCTTGAAAATGGATATGATCAATGGATCATATCCATTTTCAACATAATTTTAGATTTATATGAAGTTGACAAAATTTCCCATAATAGTGTCACTTTTCATTAAAAGTTTATTTTTGTGTAAAATAGCGCTCTGAATAACAGCTTTATTGCATTAATAAATCTAAAATCATCTTCAACATGATTTTAGATTTATTTACAAATCACAAAAATTCCCAAAATAGTGTCACTTTTTAATAAAAGTGACACTATTTTGTGACGTTTTATTTTATAAACTGAAATGAATAATTTATTTTAGACCCAGTCATCTAACCAATTTCCCGCCACAACAGGTAGATCACTCATTTCCTTCATGTACACAATAGGCAGTTTGTGAAATGAAAAAAGCTTGTAAAAAAGTTTCAAAGAGATACTCTTTATTATATTTTAAAATTATTCTATTCTGCTCCTTTCATTATGAACGCGGTGTATAATGATAGCGGTTGGATTGAAGGCGTTGAGTTTTTACTTAACCTTAAAGTACCTGGGCAAAATATGGCTATTTCTGGCTTACCTTTACTTACGGCTAAAATTTTGATAATAATATTTAAAACTTATTATAATTATGCGAAAGTTTCTTTGGATATATGGATGTTTGGATGTATGGATGTATGATTTTTTAATGTTTGATTTCCTTTTACGGTAAAACATATAAACGGATTGGAGTTAAAGGCATGTAGATTGTAGATATCTTAATTACCTTGATTAACATATTGAAAAATGACAGGTTTTTTCCAGGATTAATAAAAATATAAACATGCGGGCTACATATCAATGTTAATGAGGAACTGTTTTTTTGTCGAATTATCCGTCCTTCACTTTAACACTAAAATAACATTTCGTTGGTAATTTCTATAATGCAGCTTAGGCATCCATAAAGTCTAGAAAATACGATACTATTCGAAAATAAAATCTTGTCCTTGACTTAACCCGAACAAGTCACAGAGAATAAAACATGAGAAGAGACTCCTGACGACTAAACTTAGGAAATGAATGGTTTATGTTCAATAATAATACGACCGAAAGGATTTGGAGAGAAGCCAATTGTCGTTACTCCTATTTGTCTGAGAGTAGTGAACTGGATATCATATCTATAACGAATATTTCTGTTTACTTGTAACTTTTTATTTGAATCATTTTGTTAGCAACAAAAACAAAAATACTAGTTTTACTACGCTATAAAAGCGCGGCACTACTGCGGCAACGTGCCCAAAGGGATGGCAGCAAAACCAATCTACTTAAAATTATGATTTTGCAAAAGATCAAGGAATTGTAATATCGTCTTATAGATATTTTGATTTATTGTCTGTCCGTTCGTTGATTATTTATTTATTGACCGAGCGAGCGAAGCGAGCGAAGCGTCTCAGTTTCGAGACTAGCCAAAAATTCTTTTGTCCGTCTGTCTGTCTGTCTGTCTGTTCTCGCCTACAGGTCGCATTTCTTAACCAATTCTCATGAAATTTTGTAAGCAGGTCAGCAACTAAATAGAATTTTTTTGTCGAGCCAGTTTTTAGAAATTTTTCAAAATGGCGGAAATATGGGGGTTTAGAATTTTAAAACTGTCATATATCCGCCATTTCAAAATATTTTCAAAAATGTCATAAGACTTTTTTGTTGCCATTAAAAAAACGATATTTTTTTATTTGAACAACTTTTTTATACGTTATACTTAAACGGGTTTAGGGTGACTCGCGAAGTCTAGCTGACTAAGCCGTGACGAATATACAATACAAATCCTCTTATAAAATATACTCAAACTATTTAACGGTGAATTCAGTCCGGGCTACTGAACAACTTTCTTAAAAATACATATCTTCCGTGGGGTCCACGAAGTAATTTCTCTGAATAACTATTATAGTTATTATTTTGAGTTTCATAAGTAGTTCTTTAAATTTTATCATATTTAATCGACTTAAAATAAAAGGGTTTTGCTTATTTTACGATTAGTTTTTTGTTTCAGTTTTTGCTTATTTAGATTGATTGTTGGCTTGTTTATTAAATTTAGCAATTTTGTTGAGCGAACTTTCGTTCAATCGCTATCGCTGCTTGTCTGTGCTTCTGTAGTAGTATTAGTAATTATGCTACGAACTAACAAGAGATCAACAGCAGTCAAAGCCCGCGAAGTAGCTTTACGAAGAAAGTAAGAAACCAAAATAATCAGCCGCATAGAGCCATGGCAATACAAATAAACATTTAAACCTTGTTTTTCCAACAACGAGCTGACTTTGACATTTGAAAAATGATGGGTCATTTTTCGGTGAAAGACTACTGGTACAGAACTGAATTTCAGCATCACTGTAGACCTCATATCCATGGGATTGTATGGTTGGAAGGTGCTCCTGACATTTCAGAGCTAGATCGAAAGTCATTTAAAGAAAGGGCTGTGATTGGCAACTATTTTGGAAATTTGGTCACAACCATGAATTCGCATATCGGTAAACCTGCACCGATAATAAAATTCATCCAAATCAGGTACATTATTCTGAAATAATAATCGCGAGGTCTAAGTTCGTGGCGAACTACTAGTTAATACTAATAAATAAAAAATAATATTAAAAAAATAATATAATATTAAAATAACAGTTTTCTCTGTAAATAGCAGCAAGGACGCTGCTCATCAGTAGAGCAAAAAAACAGCCAGTCTTCTTGTCACGGGGAGATCTCCTTGAAAAGTCCACCAGGGCCCCATGGTTCTTCATGAACACGGGTAAAAACTCGGCCAAAAGCAAATTGTTTTACAGTCATTCATATCACGTTCGGTAAAATGTTAATAAGCGTTTAGTTTTGTACTTACCAATAAACATAATTACAGATTGGCGATCGCCTAAAACTAAAAACTATGGCACAAATATAATCCTAACTACCTTTTGATTTTTCTGGTATATATGTACCTAGTTAGTTTCTAGCCACGAATCTTATAACTAGTGATATTATTCGCACAGCTTTCATATGATATATGAAAATATAAAGAAACCTGAGGAAATAAGGGACGAAATGAACAAATGAAGCCACGAAACCCCGGCCTTCTTATTATGTGGGGCACTCAGTGTGTAACCTGACATGCGGTCTTATTCCCACAATTACTGCGTCTTTATCCTTAACAGGTTAGACAGAGCCTATGTTAGACCCAAAGGCCACGCATAGCGTGATGGCGTAAGATAGAAAAAGGGAATCAAAATACAGATGGGTTGCTAGCCACATCACCTATCAATATGATTCAGATCCATTCCCTCGAACGGGTTTTACGACCGTAGGAAGAGACGTGGCCGGTACTACTCCGTATTTTTTCATTTCTCCCAGACCAGCATGGAAGAAAAAGAGATGCAATGTTTTTTCATTTTCTTTGACTTTTTCCATCATTTGGTTAGCTGATGATACTATCATAAGAAATTTGGAAACTGCTACGCTCCAGTGTTTCCATCTAGTATTTTATATTGTATCAATTTCATATGACTTGTGAACCTTTTATCGAAAATCCTTTCCTGAATGGCCCATAAGTTATGGCCATCAATCCCAAACTATCCGGTACGCTCGTGAATTAAAGTTTATTTCGGGCAGGCATTATGCCATATTATAGGCACGAAATATACCGTTTTTTTTTAAATTCCTTAGGAGAGGCCTATGTCCAGCAGTGGACTCCCTATGGCTGATATGATGATGATACCGTTTGTTGTGATGATTTCTAGATATATAATGTAAATACTCTTCATTGCATCATCAAAAAAAGGAGTTACAAAAACACAGAAAAATATCCCATAGTTAGGAATCTCTTTCAGTTAAGTTTTGGGTAAAGAGAAGTCGGATCTTCTTTATATTTATTACACTGACATAGAAACAGTCCCTTTTATAACATGAAAAGTGACTTAAACTTCAAAAAATACATCACATTCGACCTAACAGCTTGTTAGTAAATAATAAATAATCTTTGTAATAGAACGGGAGGTCACGACAAATTTGGTAACGATAAGGGATATGGCTGACTCTGGTTTTATAGAATAAAGAGCTCCTCTCTGATGCTAAATATGTTGGTCTGCCTGCGTGGAGTGGTTGCGTTACTTAGATATGGCGCCTGAAAAGTTGGTTATCGTGACCAAAAAAAAATGATAAGGGATATGGCTGACTCTGGTTTCACAGGATTAAGAGCATCTCTCTGATGCCAAATATGTCGGTCTGCCTGCGTAAAGTGGTTGCGTTACTTAGATATGGCGCCCGAAAAGTTGGTTATCGTGACCAAAAAAAAATGATAAGGTAAATGGCTCACTCTTGTTTCACAAGATGAAGAGCATCTCTCTGATGCTAAATATGTTGGTTTGCCTGCGTGAAGTGGTTGCGTTACTTAGATATGGCGCCTGAAAAGTTGGTTGGCGTGACCAATAAATGATAAGGTAAATGGCTGATTCTGCTTTCACATAATGAAGAGCACCTCTCTGATGCTAAATATGTCGATCTGTCTGCGTGAAGTGGTTGCGTTACTTAGATAGGGTGCCTGAAAAGTTATTACCTGGACAAAAAAAGAAAATTATAAGGTAAATGGCTGATTCTGGTTTCACAGGATGAAGAGCACCTCTCTGATGCTAAATATAATGGTCTGCCTGCGTGAAGTGGTTGCGTAACTTAGATATGTCGCTTGGAAAGTTGGTTATCGTGAATAAAAAAATTATACCGTTATTGACAAACTCTAGTTTCACAGCATGAAAAGCACCTCTGTGATGCTAAATATGTCAGTCTGCCTACGTGAAATGGTTACGTAACTTAGATATGATGCCTGAAATGTTGGTTATTGTGACCAAAAAAATGGTAATGCAAATGGCTGACTCTGATTTGACAGAATGCAGAGCACCGCTCTGATGCTAAATATATGTCAATCTGCCTGCGTGAAGTGATTGCGTTACTTAGATAAGGCGCCTGAAAAGTTAGTTACCTTGACAAAAAAAGAGAATTATAAGATAAATGGCTGATTCTGGTTTTACAGGATGAAGAGCACCTCTCTGATACTAAATATGTTAGTCTGCCTGCGTGAAGTGGTTGCGTTACTTAGATATGTCGCTTGAAAAGTTGGTTATCGTGAACAAAAGAAAAAAAATTCCAAATCGGTGAACCTTCAAATAATCGGTAACAAATTATGCACTTGCATAACTTTAACACGTGTGTAAATGTTATAAATGCGTATGATACGCCAGACCTTGAAATTTTGTTGAAATCAGTCAATACTTGAAGATTGAATTTATAAAAATAAAATTCTGGCGTTAACAATAATACTAATTATTGTTAACGCCGGAATCTTAAAAAGTACAACTGTAACACTAAGTTTTTGGTAGAAAGAGTTAATTTATCTGGTACTAAAAAAGGTAAAAATCGAAAATTTTGTAGTTAGTACATTTGGGAACTACGGCATCAATTTCAGGGTGACACAGGGTAGACAAATTCATGTGTTTGTATGAACGCACGCTACTGTATCTAAGTAACGCAACCACTTCACACAGTCAGACTGACATATTTAGCATCAGAGAAGTACTCTTCACCCTGTAAAACTAGAGTCAGCCATTTACCTTACCATTTTTTTTTATCAGGATAACCAAATTTTTAGGCATCATATCTAAGTTTCACAACACAACCATTTCACACTGGCAGACCGAAAAATTTTATATCAGTGAGGTACTCTTTGTTCTGTGACACTAGAGTCAGCTATTTACGTTATTATTATTTTCTTTTGTTCACGATAACCAACTTTTCAAGTGACATATCTTAGTAATGCAACCACTTCACGCAGGCAGACCAACATATTTAGCATCAGAGAGGTGGTTTTCATCCTGTGAAACCAGAATCAGCCATTTACCTTATAATTTACTTTTTTTGTCCAGGTAACTAACTTTTCAGGCGCCCTATCTAAGTAACGCAACCACTTCACGCAGACAGATCGACATATTTAGCATCAGAGAGGTGCTCTTCATTATGTGAAACCAGAATCAGCCATTTACCTTATCATTTATTGGTCACGCTAACCGACTTTTCAGGCGCCATATCTAAGTAACGCAACCACTTCACGCAGGCAGACCGACATATTTGGCCATATCCCTTATCGTTACCAAATTTGTCGTGACCTCCTAATCTATAAGTATGAGTAAGGTTCCAGATACGCTCGGGCGTGTCATCGTGTACACAAAACTAAATTTAATTGCCTGAAATCACGCAAACAATTCGGGTTTTCTCTATGGATTTTTTTTTGTGTAGGTACCTAATTATATCTGAAATTGTATATTTATAAGGGTTTTAAAGAAAGGATTTTTTGTGGTTAGAAGTCAACAGCCTTTTGAAATATATTTATAGAATTTCGTCCTCAGTATAAAGTGAAATGTACCCCGGTTAATTTATATAATTTAAAGGCACATTCAGTCCATGTAAACAAACAACGTAGTTATATGATTCCTATTTTGAAATTTCGTAAATAAATAACAATTTACTTACCTATATATTTAGATTCTTTTTCCATCTTAACTCCTACTATAACGCTAAGCGTGGCCTTTGGGTCTCACGGCCCTGGGCCCGGTCTATCTTTATCTATATTTAGCTTAACGTGAAAGTAGTTCGTATTACATATACATGAACTAAATGTTGAACAACCAAAAATATCAGTTACAACCTTTGATTTCTTATTCCACGCAGGTAACGCCGCCACTTTTTTGGAAGGGTATAAGTATGCCGAATAAAAATGCATGCAAAGTCTGTAGATTCCATTTTGATGTAAGGGCACCACGTGCCGCAGGCTTATATGGGTCGACACAGTGCCGAACTTATTTCATGAAAGCACAAGTTTCTTTGTCCCACTTTCACGCCTCACCAAACCAACCAAGTGGCGCCTCCGCTCGACCTCGGCAGATTTTGGAAACATCGGTTACCTCACCATTCATTACTCATATACATTTTTTTAAATGCCGCTATTATTGGTGTCTGATTTTTTAAATGAGGACATATGTAGCGCATTTAAATGTGGTATTCAGATACAAAATTACCATCGGTTGACTGGAAGGAAGTATACGGGATAAGTCAGCCATTGTATGTTTTCTTTTCTGATTTATGTCTGTGTTCTTTGTTATGTGCAATAAAGCTTTACAAACAAGCAGATATATTATCACGCTTCTTATTTGAATTATTTCTAAGTAGTTTCATAACTAAATTTTGTGCAGATTTTGGAACTACGTGTATGTCTATATAGTTCAAGTTATTCAAGGGAATGAACTGAAATAACGCGTTCAATTGTAGCCGTTCTTTCTTCTTAAATTTAACCTTTGGGTTTGGCCTATTTTGACCTTTCCTTTGACTCCTTGTTATATCCTATAAAGGTCAATCTTTGTTTTGTACACTTCATTATTTAGTTACTAATATTGTTTTGAATAAGAAAATTAGAGAAATTATTTTAAAATAAAGAAGAAGAAAAAGCAGAACATGTGTCGAAAGTTTTATTAGAAGTATAGTTTGGAAACTACTAACTAAGTAATGTTAATGTTACAACGTTTTCCATGCAAAATTAATGTATCGCTGCCCACTTTTAACTTATAAATTACAGAATTAGTTCAATATTTTTTGGAAAATGAAAATTTTACAACTCAGCTTTATTTTGTAGGGCTTGTATAGCTTGCTGCTAAATTAAGAGCTTGAATAAGTAATAGAAGCTGTCTAGTAGGCGACTGCCCGTCGCGGTGGGCTCTTCACTAGATATACTTGAAATCTATAAATACTTTCTGTCTGACAATAATAATTTAAAATAGTAATATAAAAAGCGTTAATAAGTTTTATTACTTTGAACTAGTCCGAAGTTGTAAAATGAGCTTTATAATTATGATTTTATTAATAATAAATAAATTCACCAAAAATTTTCAAAATTACTACATAAGCGTTATATTTAAGCGTATTTGTAAATTTTTAAACCTTGTTTAATATCTTTATAGTAAATTGATTATATTTTAAGCGATGACGAAACATCGAGAATATACCATTAAATATGGGCACTTAGTTAAATATATATTTTACTTGTGCCTGATATTTTACTTTTTAAATCAAAGACCCACAAATCATTGTCGTATTAAACTTTGACGCGGTGATCGACATTTTTCAGCGCAGTCAAGAACAGTTCATGATTGATACTTTGACTTTCATGAAAAAGTCGCTTTTTTGGCGTTGATATGAAAGCAATCTAATATGAGCTTGATTCACAGTATGATTAATATTTGCACAGAATAAAATAAATAATATAATTCAATACAAAAAACTTAATTGCACCAAAAGACAATTTTGGGATACTTATTAAATAACAACAACATATCATAAGGTACAAGCGGCGGCCTTATCGCCGAAGCAATCTCTTACAGGCAACCAAAAAGAAAAGGAGTGCGAAATATATAATAAATAAAATAATAAGATAACACGTGGCGCAGTTTGATAGATGATCGATGTTGTTTTTCGACGAACAATACAATATACACTCAGCTCACCATCATGCTAAAAGTATCCTTTGAGCCTGAAGGCGGTCTGATCTGAAGGCGTTAAGATGTTTGTCTGATTAGTAAGCATAATGCTAAAGTTAAACATCTTAAATCCGCTAGTCCGACAAGTAAAATCAGATAAACATTTACTATGGGATTTGTATAAAATACCCGACTTTGCCTTCATGGTTTCTCCAAATAAAATAGCGCTCTCTGTGAATATCAGGTTTTCTGCATTAATAAATCTAAAATCAAGTTCAACATGAATGTGATCTATGTATCACAAGTCACATTATTTTCAACTTTTTATTTTTTATGACTGCAAAATTGTTTCTTTATTTTAACCCAGTCCACATCCATATTGAACCATAAGTCGTGTATAAGTAGGAAAAATATGCCAAGTTTAGAAAGCCCCAAACAATTCTTTCGGCTTGTCTCCCAATTGCAATAAATTGCTCCCAAACAGTCCCTGAAATTCACCCTCGCCTGTAATTCGTTACTTTTATTTGTTTTGGAGGTCACCCTCGTTTCTTTACACTTTACCCTGTAAATACCAATCGAGAATTTCACCCAAATCGTATCTTTTACGTGAGTGCTAAGTCGTGGTTTATACTAACAGATTTAACAGACAACTGTACTGTACACTTCCAAATCCCCTCTAGAATTGCCCGAGAACTTCAGCAGTGTATTTTTTATGCAAATAATTACCTTTGTTCCCAGTAGTTTGTGCACAATTGTTCAGTCCAGTTGACTGATACTGGGATTTTTTTGCTTACTAGTTCAGTATTGAATAGTGCGAATTACAGTGCTAAAAGATGTTCAAATGGGCGTAAAGTAATAATAATAAGGTATTTTATGGCGCTTGTTTTAAATTTTAGCCAAAGATTGTACTTTTCACCTGTTGAAATAATAATATTGTTACGAAACTGGGTTCGAGATTTGGAGTAAAACGCCAAAGTTCGTATGAGGGTTTTTATTCACTACGGAACCCAAAGGTTGACACGTGAAGATGGTCTTCCTGATGTCCAAGTCCAAGTCGCGTAGCAGCTGAGGTCCAGGTATCTCGCCAAAGTAGTCGCAGGTACTTCCACTTATCGCACTGAGGTAGGTTTCCTTCGCTTCGGTTCGCTTCGAAGTTATCGCTTTCGTAGCTCGTACTGAACTGGCGGGACGCGCACTCGATCGCCTTTTTATATGCGCCGATACAGAGGTCTACACTTTTCTCGAATATTCTCATTACTTGACGAATGTATTTCGATTGACGGGAAACATCGAGACGCCGGTATGTATGTGTGAGTGCGACTAAGCCGACGACCATTCAAAGAACTCTAGCCTTTATGCTGTAAGAATATAAGGCCTAGTTTCGCTTGCATGATTCCACTCGCGAACATTCCAAGTCTATCTCGCCAGCAGAGTTCTTACTCGCGAATATTCTACATCTATCTCGTTCGCGACACTGCCCCCTTCTTAAAGACGCGCGTCCCGAGCGTCACTATTGCTGCCATGATAACGTGCTAGACGGTCTATGTGCACCACTTTGAGTGCCCCTCTTGGTTGACGTTGGATCCGATAAGTCACGTCGTTTACTCGCGTAATGATTTTGTATGGACCTTCCCATCTCGTTTGTAATTTCGGTGATTTTCCTTTCCGGCGAATCGGGTTATGAAGCCATACTAAGACTCCTTCTTCAAAGCCACGTGAGTTCGCTCTTCGGTCATATCTAGTTTTCATGTTTTCACTTGCTTGTAAACCGTTTTCGCGAACTAAGTCATGGATGTTCCATATTCGCTCTCGAAGATCGAAGACGTAGTCTGGCACAGTGCATGGGTCCTCCGGTGGCCTCCCCGTTAGTAGATCCACAGGTAACCTAAGTTCTCTGCCGAAATTCACCTGAGCTGGGGTCAGTTTTGTGCTTTCGTGCTCTGATGTCCTATAAGCCAGGAGGAAAAGCGGTATGTACTTGTCCCAGTCTTTCTGATGTTTGTCAACCAGTTTTGCTAAATGTCTTTCCAGAGTCTGGTTAAATCTCTCCACCATGCCATCAGACTGAGGGTGATATGGAGTGGTCCTTGTTTTATGCATCCCCAATAGTTTGCAGATTTCTTGAAATAGTTGCGACTCGAAGTTTCTTCCTTGATCTGAGTGGATTTCTAGTGGTACACCAAACCGGCAGATTACTTCCTCAACCAACTTGGAGGCTACTGTTGAAGCTTCTTGGTTAGGTATAGCAAATACTTCTGGCCACTTGCTAAAATAGTCCATGACAACCATGAAGTACTTATTTCCTGATTCAGTTACGGGGAATGGTCCGGCAATGTCTACTGCAATCCGTTCCCAGGGCGCGCCGACATTGTACAGCTGTAGACTTCCTCGAGTTCTTGTTGACGGGCCTTTCACGGCTGCACAAGTTGTACATTTGCGGCACCAATCCTGAACATCTTCCCGACAATTCAGCCAGTAAAACCGTTCCCGAATCTTTGTTAACGTTCTCTTAACGCCTAGATGTCCACCTGTTACACCATCATGTACTTCACGGAGAACGTCTTTCACTCTGTCTCTTGGAACAACAACCTGTAGGTGAAACTCTTTGCCGTTTGGTTTCTCCCATTTACGGTAAAGTATTCCATTCTGCAGGATAAAACTGTCCCATTGAGCCCAATAAGCTTTGGTGGTGGGGCTCGTAGGTGCAACTTCTGCCCATCTAGGTTTGTCAGCACAACGTTCTTTCCATGCGATGATGAGCCTTATATCTTCATCGTCTTCCTGGGCTTCTCTAAAGTTGTCATCGTCCCATTGCCCTGTGGGGATTGTCCTTGTGATGTTAACCATAAGCTCCTTTGTCTCTTGTTTAACGCAATGCTTGCAGTCTTCCACACATGGTCTTCTTGAGAGTGCATCAGCATTTCCATGGGCCTTTCCACTACGGTGCTCAGTAACAAAGTCAAATTCTTGGAGTTGTTCAATCCAACGTGCAACTTGGCCTTCCGGATTTTTAAATTGTAACAGCCATTTCAAAGCAGCATGGTCTGTGCGAAGTTTGAACTGTCTACCAATGAGATATTTGTTGAAGTGTTGCAGCGTCTTTACAACGGCCAAGAGTTCTCTTCTTGTAACACAATAATTCCTTTCAGGCCTTGACAAAGATTTACTGAAATATCCAATTACTATTTCATTTTCACCCTGTTTTTGAGATAGTACCCCTCCGATCGCTGTGTTGCTAGCGTCTGTGTCAACGATGAATTCGCCATTAGCTTGCGGGTATCCCAAGATTGGAGTATTGCAAAGGCAATCTTTTAGTTTGAGAAAGGCATTTTCACAGGTATCATCCCATTTAAAAGGCTGTTTGTCTTCTGTCAGACGATGCAGTGGTTTAGCGATTTCAGAAAATCCCTTTACAAATCGCCTATAGTAAGAGCATAACCCCATAAATGCTCGTACTTCTGTCTTGTCTTTGGGGGTAGGCCAGTTTTTCACAGCTGCAACTTTATAAGGATCAGTTTGGATGCCCTCGCTGGTGATAACGTGTCCGAGATAATTCACTTTGTTTCTGAATAGACTGCATTTCTTTGGATTTAGTTTTAAGTTGGCACCCCGTATCTTTATCAAGACTTGCTCCAGATTCCGTAGATGATCTTCAAAGTCTCGACCCATGATGATGACGTCATCCAGATAAACTAGGCAGGCGTCCCCTACTAATCCTGCTAGTACACACTCCATAAGTCTTTCAAAAGTGGCGGGGGCGTTGCATAATCCAAAAGGCATAACATTGAACTGCCATAAACCTTTTCCTGTTGAAAATGCTGTCTTTTCTTTATCCTTAGAATGAATTTCCACCTGCCAGTAACCAGATTTCAGGTCTAGGGTTGAAAACCACTGCATTCCGCTAAGGGTGTCCAATGTGCCATCAATTCTTGGTAATGGGTAGCTGTCCTTCTTTGTGACGTCGTTCAGTCGTCTATAGTCGACACAAAATCGTGTGCTGCCGTCTTTCTTCTTAACTAAAACAACTGGGGAGCACCATGGACTTGCAGACGGTTCGATGATTTTATTTCTTTTCATGTCCTCCAGCAGATCTTGTACTTCCTTTTCCTTAGCATATGGAATTCTTCTCGCTCGCTGTCGTATAGGTCTTTCGCTTCCAGTATCAATTCTGTGCTGAACTAGCGAAGTTCTTCCTAGATCACCTTCCTTGGAAGAGAAAATGTCAGCAAAATCCAGCAGCAACTTCTTTGCCTTCAAGTTCTGTGAATAAGTTAGGTTGCTTTTGCAATCTTTTAGAAGGTCGTAAACTGTAGAACAACTAGAGTTTTTAGATGCATCTGAGTTTGTTGTTAATTGGCACTTTTTCATCCAGACAACTTCCTCGCATCTTCCAACAACATCGCCTTCATTTAAGATGATCTCATGGTCCTCTAGATTGACTATTCTCACTACTGCAGTATCCTTTCCAGTGACTAATGTTCTTGCTGTCAGGAATCTTTGAGTTGGCTTGTTTGATGTATCCTCAATAAGAACGCATCTAGAAGGCTTGTGTGTTTTAGGTGATGGCAGTTTCACCATTATTTGTGCTTGTGTTCGACCAGGTACGACGATTTTGTTTAAACAAGTCACTTTTCCGGTGGGGCCTCCAAGGATGAAAATTTCCTCATTACCACACTTGAAAACTCCATTTGCGACATCGATTTTACAATTGTATTTCTTCATGAAATCTAGGCCCAATATACACTCGTCCATAATTTCAGCCACAATGACATCATGCGTGTATGGTGAATCTCCCACGTATATTGTCACTGTCGTCTCTCCTAGGACAGGTATTGGCTGGCCAGAGGCAGACAGAAGCCGACAATCGACGTTCTTGTATTTCATCGCAGCTTTCACCAGATGTGGCTTGATTATTGTTCTGGAGGCTCCGGTGTCTATGGTTAATTTGCAATCTGTCCTATTCACTTGTCCGCATATCGTCAAACTGCTCCTATTGCTTACTAGTGAGATGACAATTGCTGGGGCTTTCTCTGCGCCAGCCAGTACCCGCCCCTTAGTCCTGGCTGTTACTCGTTTCCCTGGTTTCTTGCAGGAAACGAGGACTCCTGCCTTTTCGTAATTTCCTTCAGCTCTTCCCTTAATTTGGTTAATTCCTGCTTTTCTGGACAAGAGAGCCGCAAATGTCCTCTTTCACCACACCTGTAGCAAGTAGGCGCAGAGCTATTGGTCTTCTTTGGCGGGCTCTTGATTGCCTTTACGTCTTCCGTGACTTCTCGCAACTTATGTGTGCGCATGTCCTGCCTTAAAGCTTCGTACTCTAGAGCATGTGCCAAGGCATCTTTCAGTGACGCGTGATGATGAGTCCCCACTGCAGCCCTTACCTCCACATCTCTTATTCCAGCAATAAAAGCTTGTAGAATATTTGTGTCGACCATTTTGGAGTCAACAGACGAGTAGGCTTTACGCACTAGTTTTTCTATTTCCAATGCCCACTGTTGAAGTCCTTCTCCTGGGCGCTGAACTCTTTCACGCAGCTGGGCTCGAAAAACGTGTTCGAGATGACGTTCCCCATACCTGGCTTCTAACGCCTCCATCAATTCTTTAAAGGTGCTTCCAGAGCTAGGCAGTGCCTCCAGGACTGATAGTGCTGAGCCTTTCAGAGCAACAGTAAGGGCTGTATGGCTCTGTTCATCGGTCCAACCGTTTAAACTAGCGACGGTCTGGAATTGTTGTTTGTATGCGGCCCAAGATGTGGTACCGTCATAAGATGGCACTTTTACACTTGGCCCCTTCGTTTCACAGCATGTACTTGGCGTTCCTACTGTCTCTAGACGCAACACTTTCTTTTGGAGACCGGCGAAATTAGTTTCCAAATCGGTTACTCTATTTTCCACCTTGTTTTCCAGATCAGTCACACGGTTTTCGACAGCGTCTACATCATTACGGATCTGCTCCACTGATTGGTTGAGTTTGCAGAAATTTCCCAAGACTATTTGTTGTTGCTCACTCAAGCGTGCAAATCGTAAATCTAGTGTCTCTTCTATACGTTGAAGTTGTGCTTGTTGTTCTTGCCGAATTAGTTCTAATACGTGCAATAAACTATTTGAGTCGCTTGGCGTCTCTTGTGAACGTGGCGCTGTTTGGTGGGCGTGGTCAGTGGGCGTGGACTGGCCAAAGTGGGCGGGGCCGGTGGGTGGAGCTAGACGTCTGGTGGGTGTGGCTTGAGGTCCAGTAGGCGGGGCTTGTTGTCCAGTGGGCGGAGCCTGATGGGCGGTGGGCGTGGCCTGATAAGCGGTAGGCGTGGCCTCAGGGTCAGTGGGCGTGGCTTGAGGTTCAGTAGGCGTGGCCTGAGCCACGCCCCCTTGAGCCTCCATGGCACGCTGGGCCCTGGTCCTGACGCCCTCCCTGGTGGTATCCTCTTCTTCTCTTGGTAGAACTGGCATCTCCAAATCCACTTCCGACACCAAATGTTACGAAACTGGGTTCGAGATTTGGAGTAAAACGCCAAAGTTCGTATGAGGGTTTTTATTCACTACGGAACCCAAAGGTTGACACGTGAAGATGGTCTTCCTGATGTCCAAGTCCAAGTCGCGTAGCAGCTGAGGTCCAGGTATCTCGCCAAAGTAGTCGCAGGTACTTCCACTTATCGCACTGAGGTAGGTTTCCTTCGCTTCGGTTCGCTTCGAAGTTATCGCTTTCGTAGCTCGTACTGAACTGGCGGGACGCGCACTCGATCGCCTTTTTATATGCGCCGATACAGAGGTCTACACTTTTCTCGAATATTCTCATTACTTGACGAATGTATTTCGATTGACGGGAAACATCGAGACGCCGGTATGTATGTGTGAGTGCGACTAAGCCGACGACCATTCAAAGAACTCTAGCCTTTATGCTGTAAGAATATAAGGCCTAGTTTCGCTTGCATGATTCCACTCGCGAACATTCCAAGTCTATCTCGCCAGCAGAGTTCTTACTCGCGAATATTCTACATCTATCTCGTTCGCGACAATATGTTCCGTCAATAGATACCATCCGTGGTATTATATAATGCTGACTAACTTTGTTACTAGGTTTAAACTGCTATCCGACCAAACCAAGCTGACTTTTTCAGAAGAGACGATGGCATATTTCAAGATATCAACTTGATTTGGTCGGATAATGGTTTAAACCTAATAACAAAGTATGCGTTTTGTAATAAGACGGCATAATCTGTAAATAACTTTTTGTGGGTTTTATTCGCTCGCCTATTCTAGCCAGCCCTGAGAGTAAATCGACCAACGTAAAGAATCGAATGTAAGAAGCGACAAAGACTGAAAATCTCCTTGTTGTCATAAGAAATGATTTGATGGAATTGAGCGGCATTAGCTTTCGTGAGTTTCGCGACGGAGAAGGATCGGCGTTGTATTTGCAGAATATTAAAATGGAACAAACGTGTAATGAATGTATTGTCGGAATTGTGCTGCTACTTCATCATACGATTGAGATTATCGCAATTTTATTAAAAAAGAAACATGTTTATACGGTATGTGATAATCAATCACTACAACCTAGCAAGGTACATATTTATGTAATCGCATGCAAAATTTTATTTTTTATTATATGTATCGATAAATTAATAAATATGAAGAAAGTGTTAGTTGGTTTGGTAGGCCTTAGAGTTTATTTAGGAGTAGGAAGTTAAAACTAATTCACAAATCATCATCATCATCAGGTCTTTTTGTCTTTAATGCAGAAGCACGAACCTCTCTATACTACCAGAGCCCAAGTCGCCTTTTACGACATCCACGGGAGGATTTGGAGTGGCCCTATTGTACTTTGCCGGAAACCAAACGAACATCACAAATACTTGATTGTTTTATTTATTTTCGACTACTACAACGAGTATTAATATAAAATCTTAAAATAATAGTTTTAAAGTGTTTTTACAGCATAGCTTTTGTCCTTGTGATGTAAGGAAATGTTTGTTTGGTTTAACACTTTATTGCACATTTAAATATAAACAATTATAAAACATATGCATTAAAAGAAAAATGCACAAGCTTACCCCATTGAGGGATTTAATATTCTTTAATGTCATGGATTGATCGTGGTCCCCTTTGTAATATCCTGTATTGTTAGAGACCTTATTTAAAGTTCGTGTACACGTTGTTAAAACTTCGTACATTGAACGCATCTCTAGCACGAATGTAATGCAAGTTCTAACTTAACTCGTAATTAACATGAAATGTACGTACTACTCGTACTTATGTGTTTGTAGGGTAGATTTATAATACAAGCGGGAAATGAGATTTACAACTGTATTTAGGTCGCTTTTACTACCTGCTCGATCTTCTCCCATGTTCGATCGAATCTCAAACCCGGTTCGAGTTCAGAAGTCACCGCTTCTATTTAATGTGTTTAATTACATATTAGTTAGTTTTTAACAACAGAATGACCATTTAATAAAAAATTAAACAAGCCGACTGTAGAATCCTTTTTAACCGACTTCCAAAAAGGAGGAGATCATCAATTCCACGAAATATTTTTTTTATGTATGTTTACTGATTACTCGAATTTTCGAAATTCGAATTGCAAATTCGCCTGAACAGATTTGAAAAAATATTTTTTCCTTTGAAAAAGAATACTTGTCAGGTTTCCCATAGAAATTTTATTAAAATCTGTTGTGTAGTTTATTGGTGACATCGGCTTTATAAGTTCTGAAAAATTTCTTTCTTTTTACTAATCGAAAACAAGTGAAAATAAAAGTTTAAAAATTGTTTGAATACTTATCAGGTGGTCCCATAGGAAATTTATCTAAATCGGTTGTGTAGGATGTTGTGGAAGTCGGATTTTAGTTTTAAAATTAATCTTGTACGTAACACTCTAACAATACATAAAAACGCCGTCTGACCAGTTTTAAGAAGTCTCACCCGAATTGATGTATCTGATTATCATAACTACTTGATGAAGGACCTCCGAAACTGATATCCGCAGAGCGCCTTCATAAAAGTTTCGTAGCACCCTATATATCGCCAGGCCGAATTTATTACATTTCTATGGAACATCGCCGGTCCTTCGGGGGTATTAAGCGGAGATTCCGCCAATGCCGATGTGATTTAAGAGAAAAATGGTCAAATAGCGCACTAACTTGGGCAAAACGACTCTTCATTACCATAAAATGCCCAATTTTTTGTTAAAAAGAAAATTTTGGTAAAGTCAAAGTGCTTTTTTGTACAGCGCTAAAGACTTTGTATTTTGTAAAGGATTTGGATATAGTAAAGGAATATCTTTTACAGCCTATATAAGTCCGCTGAAATAGTTGTTCAAAATTATGTATTGAATCACTCCTTGTAATATCCCAATCCAATAAAGGTGAATGCGAGTTCGTATATAGTGTGTATTTTGTTACCTCTTCAAGCTTCTACTACTGAACCTATATAGATGAAATTTAGTACGGATATAGATTGAGACTCAAGAAAGGACATAGGACAGTTTTTGCTTTTTTGTACATGAGTAAATAAAGCACTTTATAAAGTTACTCTTTCATTGTCCTTGAAATTCTTATGCCGTTAAGAGCTATTTATTTATTTATAAAAACTTTATTGATTCACAATATACAATATTTTACAATTGGCGGACTTAACGATGATGATGTGTTATTTATAAGCTATTAATGATGATGATATATAGGATAGGATATGTGATTAGGCGAGATTCCGAAACTGGCGAGACAGATTGTGATTAGAGATCTAGATGGCGGACCTCTGAAAAAGCGTGTAATTAAACCTCTCCTAATGTCTCTTTAGAGATCTTGTACTGGGTTACGCTGTAATAGCATATAAGCTACACATACATCACTGTAAATAATTACTCGTGCTACATTCTGCTTAGTTCTGTTTACTTTTAAGTTTCGTTCTATATTCTGCAATTTAAAGTGACCACCGTATTTGGCGGCAGGAACGGGTCTGGGGAAAATAAACTTAGAAAGTATATTAGTTGCTGTTTTCTTTCACGCTCCTCAGCTAACAATTAAGCTTGTATTATCAAGGGAATAAATATAATCCTGTTGATCTATCTAGACAAGTGATGGGCTAGCATCTTGTCATTATTTCTGATTTCCATTTTACGACATAATGCCCATCATCTAACTAAGTGCGGATTTCGTGTCTGTGACCCCTAGTACTGTCTAACCCGTCAGGGCTCATGAAGTAAATTGTATTGTAACTAAAAATATAAAACTAATAATAGGTATCTATAAAACTAAATAGTAAATACCTGACGAGTTTTAATTTTAATTTTAATTTCTGACTTTTATTTGTTTATTGTGATAAAAACGATTCACATCAATCACATTTATCACACATTACAATTAGAAATAGGTACATGCAAAATAGTCTATAATTATTATTATCTACAAACAAATCTTTATAAAAAAATATATATAATAACACATACCATTAGTTAATGTCAAACAAAATACATGTCCGTCCGTCTGTACTTATAATGTCGCTTATTCATTGTCATCACTATCACAGCTATTGGTGTTATACCACTAGACACATACATAAACTTTCACAATAAGTCACTACAGCAATTTATGTACCTATGCTCAGCGGCAACACCAGGGCTTTTGAAAAAAGGTCTTTCCGTGAAATAGATCTATATAATTAGGGCTATCAATGGTAACAAAACTGGAATTTGTTCTGGCAATTTGGGTGTCAGTCCTATGGTAAAGATTATATTGCATTATTAATTGATAAGTTCGCTCATCTCTTTTTTTGTTGCCATATATATTTTTAGACGAACTTTGTACAGCTTGCTTTACGATTTGCTGTGGGGAATGCAATTCTGTATAGAGGTACACGGCACTCTTGAGACAGACATGTGTGCAGTGTACGAGTCTACTAACCATAAAAGCTTACGCTCTTATTGTCTCGTGCGTCCCTAGTTCATTTGAAAAGACTTTTTTTGCTTCATAGTTATTTTGAAATTACTATTATTAAATAACAACTTCATTTTTATGTTGGGACAATATTCGAGTCTAACTCACATAAAAATATAAATAGGCGAAATAGTATTCTTATTGTATAAGTAAATAAAATAATACTTACCAATAAGGTAAGTGCAACATTCTCAAGCTTTTATAAATATATAGAGTAAGTATAATGTAAACAATTATTCAGTTAATATTATATTGTTATATTATGTTTTAAAAAAATTAAACAATACAACTCCACTAAGAGTCAAATAAAATTCTATTTCTGAGACGAACTACAGTATTTCCAACGTACACCGACGTTAAAAATGTTCTTTGTGCCGACATGTGACGTGGAATTTCGATCTGTTTCACTTCCCATTCAACTTCGCATCCGCAGAATGAATAAGTGTGTAAAGCCTTCTCTTTGTGAACCCTCGCACAACACAAATAACATAAAGTTTTATATGCAGTGGGAAACTGCACTATTCTACTATTGCTGTCTTGTTTACAGCCTTTCGGGGTTGAATGTTCGTTGTTATTTACCAATCAAACCTTTTTGTTCAGTAGTTGCCACATATTTGTAGTGTTGCTACATGTATGTTACATATATTAAACTTGCATGAAAATTGCAAATCCACTTTCGAAAATCTCTTTATTTTACAATCTATATCGATCGGTCTATACAAATCTGGAATGTATACTAGAAGATTTAAACAAATATATCAAAATTTGCATAAAAACTTTCGAATGATATCTTTATTTTACAATCTATACCGATCGGTTTGTTTTTTAGAGCCTGGTTTTAGTAAAAAAACCGATGCTACCGGTGCTACGATATTTGTTCCCTGCAGGCGCGAATGCAGCCCCCAAAAAAGGTACGTAAAGGCACAGCCATCATAAAATTGGCCAAGTGCGAATTCTTTGAATGATTAATGAAACTATTGATTACAAACTAAATTATACACCTTTATACACCAAGCTATTATGAAATACCCTACCAAGATATTATAAATTTAGGGTTGTGGGCATGCCCACAATGCCCACAACGGTGAATCCACGCTTGTCGAAATTGAATCAAGATTTGGTTATTTTGCCTACAAGAAAATCATGAAACGCTTATAAAACGAAAAATTATAAATCGCTTACAAAATATAAACACTTCGCCTAAATCTAGGCAATATTGTGTACGGTCTAAGATGAAAAGGGCGATAAAGGTACTCAGGCCAATGCGACCCGGGTCGAAATTACCAACCCGTATAACGACGGGAGCCATTTATAACCGGGTTTTTGTAAATCCCGGGCCGGCACGATGTGACGAATCGGAGTAAAGTTATATTATAATAGTTGTAAAATGAGTGCTCTTCTCTGATAATAGTCATTGTGTCTTGCCTCTTTGTCGGTGGTTTGAGGTGGATGTTTTCTGGATTACTTACATCTTAAGTCTTTGTTAGTATCAATTTTGTCATTTTGTAAAATTAAATGTAAGAATCGGTTTTTTATTATGTGGTAGAGAGGGTGCTTGCTCACTGACTGTAAAATGAGGTGGCTTGGTTTGAGGCTGGAGTTCCATATAACTATTTTGCTACAAAATATTTAAGCCTTAAAAATACAAAAACCTCAAATTCTGAATAAAAATGTGTAACTTTTGTGCACAATTTTAATTCGATTGAATCCAAAAATTAACATCCAGAATGATATGCATTTTAAGATATTTTTCCAATTTCCGAGTATGAATAAAGGTTTGCACTAAGGGCTGAGCGAGGTTGTGCTGTTTTTCACAACTTAAATGATTCAGATGTCACCAGATAGATAGACTGTATCTTTCTACTTCATGGTCTTCATGATCTTTCTCTTGCGATGTGTCAATAAAATAAAGAAATGTCATAAATCAATGACATTTTATACAGCACATCCTAGCTTTAATGGAGTCTGAGCCTAAGTGAGTGTCTTTGACTTGCAACTGTAACGTGAGGCAGTCAATTATTACTAGAGGAAATTACCCAGGTTCGAGTACCGGGCTAGCACATACAATGGTGTATTGTGCCTCCCTGGTAATTTGCGTGGGGTGACTATTGTACGCAGTTCCAAAGTTTAGCGTAGTGCCAGTGTTTTGAACCAACTTTCATGTTACTATGATATAGGTACCAACTTTGCCTTCTGGTTTCCAGCAGAGTAGAATAGGGCCGCTTTAAGTCCTCCCACGGATGTCGTAGAAGGCGACTTAGGATTTGCAAGCTAAACAAAGCTCATAAACATCAATGAGACCTCTCCAACCCATCTGGCCAGCGAAAGAGTGTAGGCCAAGTTCTCTGGCTGCTCTAGCCAAGTAGGGCTTTGGTAGTACACAGAGGGTCGTGCTCCTGCAGCGGAGGCAAAAAGACCTGATGATGACGAGGTACCAACTGTCTCAAGGCCCATTTAGACGGTTCAAGTTTCTTGCCTCTTGCATATCAATTTATTGAAGCAATAGATAACTTACGTGGTCTTACGCCGGATATACTAACCATTTATTGCTGCAATAAAATGGTATACAACAGGCAAGAAACTTACATCGTCTAAATGGTAATATAGTGCAATTTTTTTTGTCTTAATTTCTCATTGTTTTCGGATTTGTATAGCAGACAAATCGGATTCACAAATCCATCTAGTCTAGCCATAAATATTGTAAAAAAGAAAAAAAATACTATTGCAAATAAAATTTATTACCTACTTTTACAATGCGTTAGTTTAATACATACATATAAAACAATTTAAAATATAAAAAGCTTATTCGAAGTGGTCTCCATTGGCTGCAATACAGTCTTTTAAACGTTGAGGCCAGTAATTATCAATAGAATATCACGCACTCTTTCCATGGAAATAAATCTTCACTGCCAATCTTATGGATTGTTTTAAGGACTCCAAATTTTATCATGGCGTTGAATGCAAGCCATATAACTATAAGCCAAATAAATCATAATCCAGCAGATTAAATGCGGGACTAGACGACGGACAGTCTTTAGTTCTGATGAAGTCTGAAACGTTCGATTCCAACCAAGACTGCGTGGACCGAGTTTTGTGACCCGGTGCCTAGTCTTGCTGGAAGGAATATTCTTGATTATTGAACATGGTGTTGTTAAGGGGCTTAACTACTTTCTCAAGAATGGCATCTTGATACATTTGTGCCGATGTTTTGATACCTTTTTTACAAAAGTATGGCTCAGTCACTAAACCATCACTGAAGTCGGATAATGCCCACGTTGCATTCTCTTGACTGATTGTGAAGCTTTCTTAGAGCTTTGAGCATAAATACGGTCATTTTGTTTGTAAAAATGTTGCTCAATAGTAAAAATTTTCTCATCCGTAAACAAAATTTTTCTGTGACCTCCCTTGCGTGCCGCTTCAGTAGTGACTTCGATTTTACCACCCTATTCTTTTTTAAATTATCAGTTAAGACCACCACGTCTCTTATACGTTGCTAGTCCTAAGTCATTTTTTAAAATACGCGACATGGTTCTAAGTGCTATCTTCATATCCCGTGATAAAATCTTATGCTTTCGAACAGTTTTTCTTCGAATTCTTTCCCTTACTGCTTTGACCACCTTTTAGTACGAACACTACGTGGACGGCCAGATGTTTTTCTGTACCACAGCCCGGTACACAAATATTTTACTAATACCAAGCGTATGAAGAGTTTTAAAAACTGCATTTGGCTCTATACCTACTTTGTGTCATGCAATCACAGCGATTTTTCACCCCACTCCATTTTAATATAGTAAAATATTGTACAAAAAAAAATCATATAAAAATAACGGATTCCGAATTCAAATGTATTATTTAATTAATTATTTCTTCCAAAACAATCATGTTCTGGGAGAAAAAAAAAAATATTCCGTTTGACGCATTTGCAATTTGCCACATATACTAGGCAGGCTATTATCGTACGGTATGGTTTGTATGTTTTTTTTTCTCTATGCCACTCTGATATATAAAAATTCTGCTCTTACAGGTTTATTGGAAGAGATAATTTTTTTAATATAAATAGTATCTTTTGTACTACAATTTTAAGATTTTAAGTGCAATTAATTAGATAAACAAATAAAATAAACATCTTTATACATCCATTATTTTATGAATTATTTCTATACATTTTCCTTCTTAATAAATTGTTAAAAAAATTAATAAAAAGTGACATAAGAAGAATGAAATTTAAAAAAAGTAACTCCCGACACAACTGTAGCTAAAAACTATCTCCATCACGTCAGCAACAAAAATCCCACATCTTAGATCTATTCGTTTAGGAACAATGCACGCAACAGATAGACACTAATACACGTCAAACTTATAACACTCCTCTTTTTGCGACGGAGGCTAATTTAATAGAAGAAAATGTTATTTTAGGTCCCATATAGAAATGAAACTCGCGTTTGTTTTGTACTGTTTCTATTTATCAGATTTACATAGTTTGCTGAACTTTGTTCAGCCGATCGAGTTTAGGTAGACCTCGCGTGCCAGACTGTCATTAATACCCGACTCAGTACCGACAGTGGCTGCCTCAGCTTTATATTGAGCTAGGAGATTGAACGCGCATTATTTATATCTGATAACTGCTTTTCATTTAGATCTGAACAGTTGGTGACGTCATTTAAAAGATAGTAGAAGTACTTACAAATATAGATATGAAAATTATACCACTAAAGAATTATGAATCATAGCTGACATTACAATAGCTTAAGAACGCCGGTGGGCGTTGTAAAGATAATTTGGTCACGTCAGTTTGCAAAAAAGTTCGGGATATATTTTTTAATATACTAAATGTTATATAAAATACTCAATCAGTGTAATTTGACCCTATATATTTATATTCATTTTATTAAGCTGAGACGGATCTCAGAATATACTTATTTGAGTTTGCTGTATAGATGTATGTCTTAAGTATGTCGCTTTAGATTCATTAAACCATAAGAAATTCAATATCTATAAGCATTTTTATTAAGGGATAAGTGCGACTGTACGTTATATCAAAGATAATAATATAATTACTAACGCAACAGATACCCAACGCCAAATAAAGTATTAGAGGGCTCGTAAGTAGAAAAAACTGGTAATTGCGGGTAGGCACACAGAGATGGCAGCACACACGACTAGCAATTATTAGAGTACTACTTTATTTAAATAATAGTAATACAAAATTTAAATTTTTAATTATATCCTAAAGCGCCATCTAGTGACAAGAAAGAGAAATAATTAGGTTTATAAGGCGATGGGTAGGTATGCTTTCTAGAAATATTTGCGCAAAGAACTAAACTGACACATTGTAATCTAAATACCAGGGCGCGAGTGATATTTGGTAACTAAACGACAGCATCAGTCGTTCCTATCATTCCGACTTCATTTTTATTACACATATCAGGGCAATGTTTCATTTTGACGCAGTAATGTGTGTCAGACGCATTTGATACTCGTTAGGGGCGCGTCACAACTCGCAACAGGGTAATAACAAAAATGTGCAAGATAAGCATACTGTTAACATAGCGTTAGAAATGTTACTACATTGAATATTTTATATGTTATCTTAAATATATTAGGAGTGAAAAAAATCTTTTTTCTTTGTAAAAAATATAATTTTTACAGTACATTTTGTGGGCGTCAGTTTATCTTTGTGGAAGGAATCTATCTGCAGAAAACCAGTAGGCAGTAGCATTTCGCTATTTTCTTACATGTAAAATGTGAAAATTTTGATGCGTAGTGGAAATAATAGGTACTTAGCCTATGGAAAACAGAATCATAAAAAGAAAACAGTTGATAATAATATCATATCAATGATTCAGAATCAGATTGTTTTTGACTCTACGGCCCTATATAACCACCTAGAAACGCCTAGAAATCAAAATGTCTACCTATGCCAAGTTCTACCCAAACGTCATATTGACTGGGAAGCAAAATAATTACATTACAATACGACTATGTAGCATTTGAACTAAACGTAATACTAAATTGGCGACAATAATTAGAATTTAAATGGTCGCGCAGTTTGAGAATCTAAATCAATCATGTTTTAGACAGTTCGGAAAATCTGACACCAGTCTACTTTTAAGAAACTACACACTCGATAAAAGGTAAACAAAATATTGTTTTCAAAAATAATACTTATTCTAAAACAAATATAATGCTGAATCTAACACTAAGCCTTCGAAACGTCTCTTTTAATACTATTTTTATCCGTTTAATCCGTGGGTTTATTTGAGAGTATGCCGTAATGAATTAAAACGTTATCTCGACCTCGTTTTGTACGCGTATTTTCAAAAGACCGTCGCTTGATTTAAGATAAAACATAGTTGACTCTTTGCAGAAATTTGTAAAATGAAGTTTCTATACAATTTGTAAATGAATTATTTTAAAACTCACCCAATATTTAGCATTTGACTAAGTTATATGTAGGTATATGTTGTATATTGTTAATGTTATCAGTAGATGTCATATACTAAACGTATGTACTTAAAAATGGTTCTACATTACTGAAAGCTATGTAATACATTTTGCCTTCAAATGTTAGTGTGTGTGAGTGTGTGAAGTACTTGTAGTGATTTTTTGAAATAAATATTATAACACATAGGAGTAAAATACAATCGACTTATTGGTATTTGACAGTGTGTCCCTAAACTGAATTGACTATTGAAGTTGATACTACTCTAGGTAATAGATTACGAAGAAAAGAAAAATTAATATCAAACAACAATTTGAGAATTAAAATGCCTAGGCAATGACGGAAAATAAATAAAGAGAACAAAATAATACCAGCCGGATAATAAATCATGCCGTTATACCAGTATACGGTCTATAACACCTACATATAAATAGATATGTTATAATAGGTACACAAAAAGAGCAAGTATGTCAATTTTGCGAGCTACGTGAAAATACCACGAAAGTTCAGCTATTCAGCATTATTTGACTCGGCCGCTTTATTTATACGCACTTTGTTGAAAAAAGGCCAATTTACATACCTTACGCCCTCCCTTTGTGTCGCTTTTTGGCGGTAATTTTTATTTACAAACAACAAACATGAACAAAATTTATCATTTTACGTATTTCGCAACTTCTTTAATTTTTTGAAATCGTGATAATCTAATGTGTTTGCTGTGAAATATGGTATTGGACTGGTCACATTATTTAGCATTTGTGGAATTCATGTGGATTTAACAATCTGCTATTTTCCAACAAGTCAAATCAGATACTTTTTTCTTAACGTCAAAAGAAACATTTTCTATTGGATTTGTATGAAATAAAGGCAGATGACGTCAGCGTTTCGTTCGAGACAAATTGCGCTCTTAATATCAGTTTTTCTGCAACATTAATTTGAAATCACATTGAAAATGGATATATCATGACAAGGGACATTATTTTATGACATTTTATTTCCTGATCAATACCAAATAATTTATTGTTAAACCAGGAAAATACGCAATTAGTGTGGAATCTGGAATGTGATTGTAGATAAGTTAAGCAACTCGTGGAATGGCAGTATTAGCCTTTTCTCATTTAAACTCCGAAGCTTACTTGCACTATTTACCTTGTACCGGATGAAGATGGTAAATGTGTATGTAGACCTCTAGAGGGAACGATATTTTCGATGACGTATTTTGCAAGTTTGAATACTTGATAAGGGCTCGGAAACTAAGCCGTGGGGCACCTTAATTGATACAGATTGCTCGCTTGTAGTAGCGGGAAACAACGACATCTGAGCCTATATAGGTACCTGTACAAAGTTACAAGTAATGTTGATTGTGTTGGTGTGAATGTTATCGTAAAGATAAAAACTTTAAATAGATTTCATCGGTGGGAGGATATTGAGAGTTTTTAGGCTGCGTTTCTATATTTCTAAGTCCGCCTTTTTCTATATTTTAGTAGTAACATCACCTTCTAAAAATATTCTGTTTCTATAGAGCTCACAATGTACATTTGCACCAAATAAACTTTTTGGAATTTTTACCCGTCATTATTCAATGAAAATCTAAGCAATATCCTGTAGTGTCTTCCGGTAACAAAAGTCCATTGTTTATTTAGGCTACATTAGTGATTTCTCAGTTTTTCATAAAGAAAGTATTTTCTTTTTGATGGTTGCCATATATGTACGTAAAAACAGCCTACAATTTGTCAAGACGATTCCATGAGTTTCGTTTAGTCTATACACACACACACACAGAACCTTTTCTAAGGGCCGTCCAAATAAAATTGAGTTTCACTCGAGTGATTTATTATTCACGAATGATTGTTCGATTATGAGATTCATTAGTACATTGCACAGATGTTGACTGAATAAATTCCCGTCCCATCATTTATTTTAATCACTTGTTTGACTCATTCATAGCTCACGATCGTTTCATTTGTCACTCGATTCCATCAATCGACTATTTCGATGTTTGATTTAATGTACAAGTAAGTACATTTTATTTGAATGATTTTTGGTTTTTATCTAGATCTATCTGATCGGTGGTTACATTATAAAAAAAACTGTATGTTTGTGCTGTGTTTGTTGCTATATCTAAGATTGTAACAGGCTTTATTAAGAGTATTTTTTTTATTCTTTATTTTTCTAAGGCTTTGGTTTTCCAAAACATGACAGCTTTATCATTACCTAATCTATTATACTTTCTTCATTAAAGGGAGTTATACTGTTGCGCGGCTGCTGCTAATTTATATACTGCTATCGCTCCATCCGAGGATGGCTCTGATAATAAACAAGAGATAACGCCAATATAACATTTATTCAAATTCCGACTGCTCAACAGCAACTGTCACATTCCAATAGCAAGTGTTGTACATCTTCAAGGGTGCCACACATTAAGACTTGAGTGATAAAATATAAAAGTTAACGCACACTAGTAGCTGTCATTCATTACTGAAAAAGTTTTTTACATTTCTAGATTGTACTATTTTATGAACGTAGTCATAAAAATACAACGTTATTAAATAGCCACAGGCATGAAAGTACCGCTGTTGAACTTCTAAAGAACATAATCTAGTTATAAAGTTGAATATTTCTATTTTTAATTAAACTTGACGGGCCGCCAGCCAGTAAGGTATACTCCATCGATTCCATGTTTATTCTCGGGCTTGTCGTGACACACGCAAGCGACTGCCAGTGGCCACTTGAGTAATTTTTTATACTTCATTTTATACAATGTGTTCAGAGGTCATTTATTTCAATTTGTTATAAATATCAGACGAGTCCTTAGTGGTCGCACGCAGTTGGTAATATAATAATTTATACGAGAACTAACTGTGCTTGCAACTTCGTCCGCGTGGATATGTCGCAGTTGGATTGTATAATCCGCTGTTATTCAAAAACTCTAGCTGTTTGGCATTACAGCTCGGTTTTGTAATATAGCTGAAAATCATTCAGCGAGATCGTCAAATGTGTTACGTTTAACAAAATAGCTAACGTAAGATTGTAGAACGATTATTTCGGAATTCTGCCATTTGTGGGTCTTGTGGCTTGTGAAGTGTCAGTGTGTCATAACAACAAATATGGCCTCCAGAAAATTCTTCGCCGCGTTCCGGGACTAAGCTGTTTTTATCGAGAGACATCGGGGGCATCGTTTGTGATTTCGGAGTGCAAAAGATTGAAAAAAATAAAGCAGACCTTTAGCTTGGATTCCATATTGTTATTTCGATATTTCCTTCCGGCAAGATGGAAAATTTACGTGGATCAATTGGCCGTAAGAAATCGCTGCGCCATTGAGTTGTCGGTTTTACAAAATTTCTATATTTCTAATCCAATTGCATCAAGCTGATTATCATTCTTCATTGGTGTTTTACGATGTTGGAGACTGAATTATTTTGTAAGGAGTTGAATTGAAGTTTTATTTCAATCCCACGAGTAATATTAAAATAATAAAGAACAACTACATATTGTCTCCTCATATATTATTTCGTTTGGTAACACAGTTTTATTTAATAATGGTAACCCTGTATGCTATCTCAGCGCTAGCCGTTTTGTTAAACGTAATGACGTAACTCATTGACAATCGAGCTGAAATATTTTCAGCTGTTTTACAAAACCGAGCTGTATTGCCAAACAGCTAGAGTTTTTGAATAACAACGGATTATACAATTCAACTGCGACAGATATAAAATGAAGTTTTAAGGTTTTTCGCAAAAATGTTAGGGATATTTTCAAACTAATTGGAACGAAATTCCTTTTCGGACCGTACGGACTTAGCGGATTTTTCCTTCACGAACTTTTTTAGGAGCTGGAATTTTTGGAGGGTTCTTAGGGTTTTCAATTTTTGTAACTTCATTCCAACTGAGTGTCCCAGGACACTACGTTTTTTTTGTGAATGTGTGTTATAGAAAAATAATATTTCTTTTTCTATTGTTACAGTAAAAAAGGCGCGCTATGTTGGTATACCTGGTGAGTAATGATGCCTAATTTACAAAGTTATCTATTTTACATTTAGTTCTTAGATTTAATGTTAGTAAGACACTTAACCAGACACATTATATATAATGACAGTTTTATATGTATATAACTAATGTTATAAATAGGATAGTTTTTTGGATTTTATCGCACTTTTAACACTCAAGATTACAAGTGAGAAAACGTTTCTCGCTGAAAATCGCAATAAACTTAAAAAGAGCTATGGGAGTTTCCTCAGATCGCAGTCAGTGGAGGACTGTTACGGGGACTGGGAATACTTAATAAAGTGCTTACTATCATCTGCTTTGTTAATACTTAACACTGATAACGGACCTGCAGGATTTACAGGATAGAACACATTTAATGACATTTCCCTTTGTAATTTTGTACATAAAATGATAATACTGCGTCTTAAGTGTCCCAAAAAAGGTTGGTATGCTGGGTACACGTACTTTTAACACTCAAGATTTGAAAATCCGTTGTAAACGAGTAAGAAAAGTTTTCTCGCTGAAAATCTCAATGAACTGAAAAAGAGCTAAGCGGATTTCCTCAGATCGCTGTCAATGGAGGACTGTTGCGGGGACTGGGAATACTTAATTAAGTGTTTACTATCAACTGCTCTGTTTATATCAAAACAGATAACAGACCTTAAAGGTTTAAAGGGTAGAGCACTTAAGTGTCGTTTCATTTATTTTGTGATGTTATTTAAGTTCTTAAAGATTATTATTAGGGTCGATAAAAAAACATTTATCGAGTTTTTTTGTGTTCCTTTTATGAATATAGTACAAAGATAAATTGTTAGCTATGTCACTCTACCTTTTTTTTCGTATCTTCCGTTTCGATGTAAAGAATATCTAAACAAATACATTTCGGATTTATAAATTATAGTTAATATAAACCTCATGGTACAAAAAAAAACATTTTCCTAAAAGGATTCTCTGCATGGTTTTGAATCACCATATTCATGAATCGGGATACACATTTTGTACGCATTTCATTACAAAAACGCGTACAAAATGTGTAAAAAATCAAAAAAGGATTAACTGACACAAATGTCTGTCTGTTTCATTTCTGTCGTGGATATTTGCCATAAAAATGATTTGAGACCTCCTTACTTACCAGTATAGTTATGTACTAGAGGTAGGTAGGGGTATGCAGGATTATCTACCTCCACATTCAAGACATCTCACAAATAAAACGTTTTGCATTACACATCAAATTTTAATCATTTCAAACGTATTCTCATTATAGCTTTTCTCGCTATTTATAGTCTTGTTTCGCATCCAACAGGCGCATTTGTATCCGTAAGAACAGCTTTAAACTCTGTTACTCCAACCTGATCTTTATAATAATAATAATAAATAATAAATAAATTCCTTTATTTCAGGCAATAGCATTGTACTTACAAATTTCGTACAATGCCAGAGACCCATATTATAAATACCTTATAACTAACATACATAATATTTATAATTTATATCCTAATTTACATTGGCGACGTGTGACGCACGGTGTCGTCGGGCAGCCGACCTCGGAACCTCCGAAATACCACACCCTGCGGCCAGAAGTCCTCCTTCATGAAGGTTGGCAGATGATGCGTCGGCACTCTCACCACATATGAATTAAAATTCACTTTGTGGCGAGACTGCAGCCGTTCAACCCTCAAGGTGAAGTTAGACTTCTTTCGGACGTAGTCCACGACCTCCTCTACCCTCGTAGACCAGTGCAGACGGGACACGTACAGCTGCGTCGATGGTACGGCAGGACGCAGCGGAGAGTCTGGTCCGGGCGGCGCGGTTCCGCAGTTGTTGCGGCTCACGGGCTTCCTCCTCTTCCTTTCCACCTTCACGAAGCCCTCTTCATCGCGCTGGTTCCTCTCGGGACCCGGTGGTGGCAACGGCTTGGTGGAAGCTGGCTTACGCCGTCTCCCTGTTGGCCCCTGTGCCAAAGGCCGCGTTGTGGTCGCGGCGGGTGTGACGGCGGGCGCGGGCGCAGCGGCAGCCTCGGCATAGGCCCGCGGCCGCGGCGGTACACCCGGGCTCGACGTCACCGGGGCGGGTGCGGGGGAGCGGGCGGCGGGCTGTGTAGCGCGCACAACAACAGGCGGCGACTGCAAACTGCTGACGGAGACATTTTGCGCGCCGCCTCGTCGCATGTTTACGTTAGCAGTCTCAGGTGACCTACTTACCGAATTATCACTTTTCAATGTTAATAATTCGGTTCGTAGCTCACTGATGGTAGATTCGGAGACCCCTAACCTAAACTGTACTTCGGCCAGGCTGGCTTTCAGGGCGGTGATGTCCTTCAGCAGCCTAGTGACGTCGACGTGGTCGAACGTGACGGGAGGCAGCTTGTCCAGCCGCTTCGCCACGAATGTGGGCACATCATCTGGGTCTGTGACCTTCAGCAGGTTGATGATATCCTGCAAGCTTCTCTCCCCCTTTTCATCCCTTCTGCGGGACGGCATCCGGTCGGCCATGTCGAGACTCCTGTACAGCAGCTCCTTGCCACTGCAAATCTCCTCTAACTTGAAGTTAGACTTGCAGATCTGCAAGATGCTGATCTCGTCCATGGTATCGATGGCGTGCTGGATGAACGCCAACAGTTCGTTCGCTATGAGTGTTTCGGAACTCATAGCGGTATCGGGCAGCGATATATATATATATTGTTACTAAAGCTTACTCTTATTTGCAGCTACACAGTTCAACACATACGTGACGCTAAAGCTTCAGAATGTCAAGTCGACGACGGTGACAGTGAAGGGCCCGACTCCATGTTGGGAGCAAGACTTCCTATTGTGAGTATTTTTAAGCTAACGAGCCTTCAGGTTACACTTTTTAATCCAATGTTGTGTTCGTGAGGTTGCTGGGATTTGCACTTATTACGGTCAGTGTTTACTTTTTCTAGATCACACAGAGCCCTTTTTTGTCTTTTCTTCAGATTACATTTAGAACTTTCAAGTCATTTTCCAAGGCTAGAAAGTTTTCTTAAACAGAATCGAGAGAACAAAATTTAAAGAACGAAATGACACTAGTAATTTACTTGTTCATATAATATTTTTAGGAATTTGTATTATATTTGTTGCTTTCACAAAACAAAATTTCTTGCTGAATGTGACCTAATCCCGTTGTGAACAATTTTTTTAATCATTTGTGTTTGTATAAATGTCAAATGTCAAAGTCGGACCCTGGGTGTCAAAATAATACAGTCAAGGTTGCAATTAGGTACGTTCTTGGTTAAAAATAATAAGTACCTGGGCGACCGAGCTTTGCTTGGTTACATCTCAAACATTAACAAAATTTTTTTAAACTTGTCTAAAAACAATGCAAAATAAAAAATTATATATAAACTTAAACATAAAAAAAACAAAAGTAAGTAACCGAGTGGGATTCGAACCCGTAACACTCTTTCTAGCGGTCGGTATCCGCTGAGCTAAAAACAAGGCGGTCGGCGCGACGAAATTAGCGACCATATTCTGCGTGAAAAGAAAAACGCATGAAAACTCGAAAACACGCGTTTTCCCAAACATAAGACTAATCTAGATCGATTGTTTACCCCCGAAATCCCCATATACAAATTATCAGCGAAATCGTTAGAGCCGTTTTCGAGATCACAGAAATTTATAAATAAATATATATATATATATATAAATATATATATATATATATATATATATATATATATATATAAATATATATATATATATATATATATATATATATTTATATTTATACAAGAATTGCTTGTTTAAAGGTATAAGATATTTGGAACTGTTAAGGCGTGCTAAAACATCTTTATAATTAAGAATTAAAAACCTATTTTGTAATTCTTCTGGTCAATTCATTAATTTAGCGCAGCGAATGCATTATTGTGACCATTTCATTTTTTTTTATATAGGTATGTATAAAAGGTTCCAATCATTTACACATATATAAATACATACAATATTCAGAGAACTATGGACCCCTAGGCTTAGTGTGTGGTGAATACAATTGGGCGAGAAACATATTATATTATATAAAAAAAACGCCATGTGGTATCCGGCAGGGTAGAATAGGACCACTTCAAGTCTTTCCGTGGATGTCGTAGAAGGCCACATAGGAAATTCAAGCTAAACAAAGCATATAAACATCGATGAGACCTCTCCAACCCGTCTGGCCAGCGAGGAGAGTATAGGCCAAATCCTCTGGCCAAATATGGCTCTAGTAGCACAGAGAATGTCTTGCTCCTGCAGTGGAGACTTAAAAAGACTTAAAGATGATGATGGTGAGATGATAAAAAAAAACAAAACAAATATACAGTCGAATTAAAACTAAATCTACTGCTTATTGTTAAAATTACGCAATACTGCAATGTGATTCTTTCGATAAGGTTAAAAGTCGAACGAAGCATGTCTTTGGTTGACTTTTTTTCATTGCCAATGCCGAATACTTATTTAAAACTATAAATTGATAAACCTACACATTTTTCTTTTTTTAAAAATTTTTTTTTATGTGCATGCCGCATGCCTGTTAGGCTATAGAATCCGGCCTTATTAGTATATTAAAAAAATGGTGCAAACCCACTTTTAGTGCGGGCCCCTAGTCCGCAGACTAACTCTAACCTGTGCTTTAATCCGCCACTGGGTAGGATAGAGACTTTCCTATAATAAAATACGTACTCTCAATGTTTAGATTACTCACCACTACATATATGCTAATAACTAAATGTTCTCCATATAATTCCCAGGAAACTAACTTATGTACACGAAAGCAAAGGTGATGTAATGAATATTGAGATCAAAGGTTTGGTGTTGACGAGACTCTTCTGATCTGTGATTCAGAAGCCGATCTGAAATTAATTAGCTGGAGTGTAGTTAATTAGTTTAGTTCTTTCTTACTAATCAAGAATCAAAACCCATATTAATCATCATCATTAATTAAAAAAAAAAACCTTTTGTAAGGCATAGATACATTTACTTATATTAATTCCGTAGCCTAAGTCTCTTTTTGTAAATGCTCCATTTTGTTCTTTCTGCTATTGACCGACGTAATCCAATTCTTTCCAGTAATTTGCTTGACGTCCTACGTTTTTCCTTCTGGATGAAAGGAGAAATTCTGGAGATGAAAGGGAGTAAGTAACCTTGTGATACACAAGGTAACTTACTCCCTTTCATCTACTATCGTTCCTTTTATTTTTAATGCTCATTTAAGGCTCATTTTTAATGGTCGATAACACAGTCAATATAAGGCATGCGGAGTCTGCCCGTAGGTGGCTAACGACCAATGAAAGTAACAAGTCGTTTTGCTGGTCGTTACGTCATGTGTGGATTGCATTTTATGTATATCGATTGTAAATTTATCAATCGACTAATAAAAATGACTCTCCGCATGCGTTACGGAAATAAAAAAAAAAAAACGTTAAAATTTGCGTTTTTTGTCGCTTGGTCATGATTTACATAAACTAGGGGTAAATCAACACTAGCCACAATCAAACGCTGTGCTATTTTAGATGTTAACAGTTCCAATTTGCATACAAAATGCTGTTATTACAGCCGTACCGGGTATGTCGCGTTCTCGGCGTAATCGCCGGTATTTTAACATGAACTATAGATATGTAACCTAGTATTTAAGTTGATTCAGTGAAGTATTCGATCAATTGTAAAGGAAAAATTTTCGGATTACCTTACCTTATCCCTGGATTTTAAAGATTTACATCAAAAGGAAATATATGAAATTTTGTCATAATCATCATGATTTCAGTCACATAACAATAGGTCGCTAAAAAGATGTGATTCAGATAGAAAAAAAAAATTGTCCCTCCAGTTAAATTGCAAAATATCATATAGATATCTTGAGAGTTTAAAAAATAGTTAAACAATAAACCATTTTGATAAAATTTACTATAAAGATTCGATAGTTCAATGATTGGTCTACTTCTATTTGTAGGCTCTACGACTGTAAAAACGTGATAACGGGTGGCAAAAACTGAAACTGCCAGACGCAAGCTGGGGGTCCCAACAAATGAATGTCTATGATCGTGACACAAAACGAAAATGAATGATTCCGAGTAAGTCCTGGACTTAACGTTCTTGTGAACTATGTTTTTATGGCAGCTTCTTGAACCTCAATTAATAAGTCTACGAATCAAAAATCTGTTAAAATTTGCCGAATGCATAAAGAAGCTAAAATACTTATTTTGTTTTAATGACACACTGTTACACGCTTATGATGAACCAGGCATCCCTTCAGCTGTCCATAAAAAAAAATTCATTAAGAAACAATTGACATGGCCGCATATGCTCCCATTGACAGGCGTACGCCAGACTAGAATATATACAAATACAAAACCATACTTAGCAACCATTTTGGAAAATTCACGAAACCGTTTTTCGTGACAAACAACCGCTAGGTCCATTTTTCCATAAATTCATCTCTATTAAGGCAAACAGCAAAATAATTTCATTGTGATCGAGGAGGCGTAAACGCGTGGCTTTAACAAATTGATTCGCCGAATAAACGGTCAGCCACCCGGCAATTCCACGGGATTGAAAACACTGAATGTACAGAAGTAAAGCTGAGTTTAATTTTATTGTGATTGAGGAGGCGTGAACGCGTGGCTTTATCAAACTGATCCGCCGAATAAACGGTCAGCCACCCGGCAATCCGAGGATTTAAAAAGATTGAAATGTATAGAAGTAAAGTCAAGTTAAATTTAATTGTGATTTAGAAGGAGTAAACGAGCAGCTTTAACACATTGATCCGCCGAATAAACGGTCAGACACCCGGCAATCCGAGGATTTAAAAAGATTGAAATGTATAGAAGTAAAGTCAAGTTAAATTTAATTGTGATTTAGGAGGCGTAAACGAGCAGCTTTAACACATTGATCCGCCGAATAAACGGTCAGCCACCCGGCAATCCGAGAATTTAAAAAGATTGAAATGTATAGAAGTTAAGTCAAGTTAAATTTAATTGTGATTTAGGAGGAGTAAACGAGCAGCTTTAACACATTGATCCGCCGAATAAACGGTCAGACACCCGGCAATCCGAGGATTAAAAAAGATTGAAATGTATAGAAGTTAAGTCAAGTTAAATTTAATTGTGATTTAAGAGGAGTAAACGAGCAGCTTTAACACATTGATCCGCCGAATAAACGGTCAGACACCCGGCAATCCGAGGATTTAAAAAGATTGAAATGTATAGAAGTAAAGTCAAGTTAAATTTAATTGTGATTTAGGATGCGTAAACGAGCAGCTTTAACACATTGATCCGCCGAATAAACGGTCAGCCACCCGGCAATCCGAGGATTTAAAAAGATTGAAATGTATAGAAGTTAAGTCAAGTTAAATTTAATTGTGATTTAGGAGGCGTAAACGAGCAGCTTTAACACATTGATCCGCCGAATAAACGGTCAGACACCCGGCAATTCTAAGGGATTAAAAAAAACTGCATATACAGAAGTAAAGCTCAGTTTAATTTTATTGTGATAGAAGAGGCCTAATAATGCTTGTTATTACTTTCGGAAATGATGTGAAAGAGTCAAAACGCTATTCACTGTTTAATTAAATTGTTTATTTTCGCACGCCTAGGGCAGCGGTACCATCGGCAATTTACGTACTCTCAGTGTTTTCATGAAGTTCGTATTATTCCAGATTTCCTTTTTTCAAAATTAACGGTGTTAGCATTTTTTGCAACCATAAAAACGCACTTGTAACCCTCACCCGTCGTTTAAGCGATATTAGGGCGAGGTCTTTTGTCAAAAATGCGTTTTAAAGTTAGACGGATTGCAAATTATATCTTCGCTAATCTTTTGCGCTATATTAATGATCATATTTACGATTAAACAATTAAGTAGAGAAATCTAAAATATTAAAATTACACAAATACGTAAAAAAGAATAAATTAAATGAAATTAAACTTGAAAAATAACTTGAAAAAATAATTAAAAGTATATTTGTACTTTTGAACGATAAATATTGATAAAATTAAATAAAACAAAATTGTACATCAAAATAACCTCAAAAATATTATTTTTTTCTGTTTAATGCTGTTATATTTTTCTTATAAATAAATTATGACAGCCAAATGCTTGAAATTTACTAGAATTTTTATCGTCGTTATGAAATAATTTACTTATCATCTCACCCCGCCCACGCAATACAACTTGTTTAGAGAGTTTATAAAGCTGTCCGCTTTGGGCATTACTGGATTATTTTTTGCTTTTGGACTGGAATTGTACGAGCAATGCGTGGGAAAAAAAGTTTTTGTTTTCTATATATATAAACGAGAAACAGCATTGTTTCTCTGGTTTTCAAGGCCAGCGACTGTGCTGTGCAATCTACACAAACAGAATAATAATGGCCTCAGTATTATTCCGTGTTATTAGTAAGCCCATTAAGGCTTCTCGGGCTGAATGTACTAAGTTATTGTGACAGTTTCTCGTTAGGGTAATTGCGTACGAGTAGCTGCTATCTACACAGTAGTGCCTGAATCTTTCATGTATATGATATACTACGAACAGATTTTCGTACAACGTAAGGTACTGACTAAAGCTGTAGGCACAAGCGGGAGTGCGCTTGATTATTTTTGAACAAAGAGGGGAAAACAAAAATAGTTTGCACCATCCAAAAATATCGCTAAATGAAAATAGACTTATCTTTTTCAGAAATAATTATCAGACAGATACAAGTGTAAACACAGATTCCCACGCCAAAGTTTTTCAGCCCTCTTTTTAATGACCTCATTTTGCATAATAGATTTTTTGTAATAAATATCTTATTGGCTGCCTTCCCCGGGTACGCACAGATGTTATGCATATAAACCAATCTGTGCTCGAACTGACTTTGAGGTTAGCTCAATCTGTGTGATTTGTCCCGTATATATTTATTTATTTACTAGCTGACCTGGCAAACTTTGTTTCACCCTTTCCCATTCTCGCTCCCTGTGCCGGTTCAGTTTTTTTCCCACGCTATTTTTATATTTTTTCTCTTTGTTAAAACTTTCCGAGTAACTTAAGGAACATACAAAAACAAAATTAGCCGAATTGGTCGAGCCGTTCTCGAGTTTTGCGCTTAGCAACATTTATTTTATTTTATACAATGTAGAAGAAAGATAACCGTAATAAATCGAACCACGGGCTATATTAGACTGATAAAGCATAAAAATGGTAATAAAATAACAGTCAATTAAAAATTAATATTATTATTAATTGCAGAAAGCTATTATAATTAAACGAGGACCTTCGAAAGTAGTGGGCCACAAATAGAACGCAACAACTTATCATTATGTATGTCATTTTTATTTCTAGCATCATAAAGTTGAAAATGTTTGGCAAATGTCACGTGTTTTTGTGTATCCCGCTGTACTATTGATCGCATCGGTGATTTATCGGCGATGCATGCCTCAAGTACTGATAACTGCAGAATAATACAGCACATTGGTTTTGAAGCATGATATGTCATTATTTAGAGCTTCGTGATGAGTTTCGGTTTGAACGATCTTATACGTATATAAAATAAACAGCTTTTACCTACTGTGTCGACATATATTAAGTTCTATGACTATATCTCCGTAAGTTTTCTCGAGTATGTTTATCATTCGTTTAATTGGTTCTAATGCCATTGGCGTTCATCCAAGGTGGCATCGGCTTTTACGAAGTCGCGTCCTTTTCATCAAATGAACTATATGTGATTAGATAATTTTGCGTAGGTATACAACTTAACTAATATTTTGGCTTTGTTCTTTATTGTTTGGTTTCTTATCTAAACTAAATTTACCGTGGTACTAATATGTATATAAACATTAATTTATTTAAACCCTAGGATAGGACCGACAAGATTTTAAAGCCCTATTTTGATCTGCGATATTACCCTTTATTGTACAAAAATAAATACAGGACACAATTACCTTAAAAAGTAAGATACCGCGGCCTTATCGCTAAGGAATTACGAGTATTACCAGGCAACCTCGCTATATAGAAGTGATGGGAAAAGGGTCCTATTTAAAAAAAAATTTATATGTCAGATTTTCTTTCGGTCTTCGTTTCGTTCGTTTTATAAGTTTAGTGTTTATTAGGTACGTTTTTTTTCAAGATATAATAGTTAGATACATACTCGTATATAACCTACGATTGATTACCAACGTGTCTTATCTATACCTTCCGATATAAAAATATTAAAAAGCAAATTAGTTTCCGATATGATATTAAGGATTTGTTATGAATAGCTATTTCTGGCTGGGCTTTCAATAGAATTATGTAAGCTGAAGGGATGAATGCACACAAACAAGACAGTGGATTATAATGGATCTGTGGATCTGGTTTCAAAGCTGGGGAGGATAATGCGGAGATTAGCAGTGCATATGCAATAGTCATTAATATTACAGAAGGCTAGATTCTGAGCACATATCACGATGTCGCTGTATAACAGAGGTTATTTGATATTGTTTGAATGAATAAAGAGATAGGGACAAATCACACAAACTGAGCTAACCCTAAAGTAAGTTTAAACAGTACTAGTGTTGTAGGATACTAACTCAACGGTACTTTTGATAGTGCTAAAGGATCAATGGATTTTAATTTCAGTTTTTTTTCTAATACTGTGTGTCGGTGAGTAGATCTGTAACCTGTAACGCACACCATTCTGTATGGTCTTGTACTCTTCTCATTCACTTCCTTGCCCTTATATCCATTTTGATCAGGTTCGTTTCATCACGTCAGGGGTTTACCGCGATTTCTCTGACGTATATCCCAAGTTTTAAAAATTTTGATATATGTTCCTTAAGGAAAGTTGTTCAGTTTTAGGGACTGAATTCACCCCTAAAATAGTTTTAATAGAGAATATGCAGGTTTTTTTTTATTTCCTTATTACAATCCTTATTTACCACAGTAAACAAATATGAAATAATTTGTTATATATCTTAATCAGCGACGAACTTCTGATACTTTAAAGTTTCAATTTGAAAGAGAAGTCCGATATGAACTGGTGACGTCAAATTCCATGTCATCTATACAATTGTCATAAAAAATGACGTTTTGGCGAGTGAGATAGACATATTTTCGTAAAATCGTTTTATCTCTTTCGTTTTTTAACCAATTTTCATTTTGTTTTCACTGTTAGTAATTTACTTTTGAATATTTATGGATACACTGGTTAGATAATACATATTTTTTCATGTATATTCCCTATTGTTTATTGTGATAAAAACAACTTGTATCTATTACATTTATCACACATGCATTTTTACAAATATAAAATAATAATATCAGAATTAGTAACACAGAGATGTATTATTAGTAACACAGATCTGTTTCAATATATTTTGTTAGACCATGTTTAGATCAGTGTCTATCTAAACTTACCAAACAATATGGCCTTACACATGAACCTCGTTGGACACGGATATAAATGGCCGGGCAGCGGGGTAGAGTGAGGTCCCGCCCTTAGGGTTCCCTGTACGTTTAGGCTAAGCCGCCCCAAATGGCTGCTATAATAGCATCACCGCCTGATGGAGTTAGTTAGCCTTTGTTGATTGAAGGCCGAGAGCGGAGACCAGCTGCGGCTGCGGTGGATATTAATGTAAGAGATCGAGTGAGTAGTGTTATATTTTCAAGGTTAAAACGCGGCAAAAAAGTAGTTTCTGCGAAAAAAAGAAACGTTGAAATGAAATCTCTTATGGAATACGTGCGCTGTTGTATATTTTTCTTTTTATATACGTCTAAATATCTGGCTAAAAACGATATTAATCGCGGTAATTTTTCTTTTGTTAAGCAGGTTTATTTTTTGTGAAATAAATAGATTTATGACACAAAGATTTTTAAATAATATAGATCTTATTGTTGGGCAAAAGTCTTCCCTCTTTTTTCCATATAAAATCAGATTAAGGTACCGGGACAAAAATATAAATAAAAAAATATTGTGACTTTACCCTCAGAAATACAGTTGTAATTAAAAATCTTGTGCTTCAAGAAACTTAGTTTATTATTCTGTATAACACAGTGCACATTCGATTTTATTTCTATTCAAAAGGGAATTTGAAATGAAACTGAATAAGTATCCCAAAAATATGAATATGTGCGGAAAATTGCAACAATTTACTTTGAAAGTAAAATCTCTGTAGAAAATAAGACCACTGATAATCATAGGTCTCCCAAGGTTTACAAAACCGACGTATCCAATGTTATTCCTATTGAAATTAAAAAAATTAAAATAGGTGCTTTCTGAGTCTCTAGAAATTTATGTTACGTGTGTATAAAGGTTCATACAAATGCATACAAAATACAAGTGAGAGGTGCCGCAACGGTGGCAGCCGTGTGTAAAAGCTCTTACCTAATATCGACGAGTAAAGGTAATACAAGATGACATAAATTGCTTAACTTTGCTGGTTACCAGTACATTTGGTATGCAAGGCATACTTCGCCAGTCAAGATCGATAGCACCCTCAATAACCAGGAAATATAGTTAGCAAGTGACGCCGCGGGCTCGGCACCAGGGTTGCCAGATACGGGCTTATTTTTTCCTGGACATTTCTAAAAAAAGGAACACGAATGAAAGGTGATGCGTGGTGGGGCTAATGGCCAGCCGGGCGCTCTCCTACCCTCTCACGCACAGTAAGTGAGAGACATTCCTCACTCACACAGGCTATGTGCGGCAATATTTTCTTATTGCGTCGCGGTAATTATAGTTTTTTTTAATAGCCTGATGTTGTGTTCTGCTGGGCAAAGGCGAGCGGTAATATGTGGAAAAAAACTGGTTTTTAATTTCCGTGACACTAAATAAGTAAGGTACTGGGCACTTTCCCGAAATTCCCACCGGACATCCGGCAACCCTGCTCGGCACGTACCCCTGTTATTGGCCATCGTATCGCAGTCTCCCTTGCTGCAAGTATCGTCTATTTACTTATACAGGCTGACTTTTTACCACCAGCCAAATTTTTGGAGCAAGTTCAGTCCATGACACTGAACTACTTTCCTTAATAAAGTTATTAAAAATCGATAAAAATATTCCCTCCTACCATATAAAAGTCCGTTTTGTATACGAAGTTAAATTCTTTTATTAAATTTTATTTTTGAGAAAGTAGTTCAGTATTTATGGACAGGAACTGCTCTAAAAAATGGCTGGTGGATAAAAAGTCACCCTGTATACTAGTTTATTATCGTCACCAGTAATTTGATATATTTCACAACTTTTTATTAAAGTAAGGTGTATACATGTATACATATTAATATATCTTAAAGATTTTTAGAATCTTTCAAATTGTTATATATTTTATAGGTATACATACTCTTAGTATATTATACATATTTGTATTAATTACCTACTCATAGTCTTAATACCTGGGCGACCTAGCTTTGCTCGATGAAAAACATGCATAGAAAGCTTCTATAAAAATGAATCCTGGCTAGATCGAATTTTCATCTCCGAAGCCCGCATTACTCGTTTAAAGTAAAAGAAGGTTCATTTATTTAATACTCTTAAATTACTCTCTACTTTTATCTTTAATCTAATTCCACCTTTCTTTTTTCTCCGTTTAAGGGTTCCGTAGTAAACAAGAAACCGCCATGTCTGTCTGTCTGTCCGCGGTTTTACTTAAAGACTATAACAATAGGAAGCTGTAATTTGGTATAGTTATGTATATTAATTATGGCAAAAAAGTGGTAAAATAAAAGCGTCAAAAATTTTTTTTACGATCGATCCCATACGATTAAAGTGGGAGTTCATTTTTATTTTCTTGACTAACCCATCGTGTAGGGTATCGTTAAATAAGTTTTCAAGAATATTGTTAGCTTGTGAACATTATTTTTTGATTTAAGGATCCGTTTCTAAAATATTTGTAAGAGTCAAGTGTCCCTCAACTGCTTAGCGGTTATATATGAACACGTGGAAAAATTTACAGCTATAGTATAAATAACAAAGTTTAAAGAAAACCTATCAGAGCTAACTAGGGTTTTTAAATTAAAAAGTTACCATACCTTATATGTGATCAACTTGTAAAACTACTCGGAATAGAAAACAATCATACAAATTCAGTAGAAAATTAGTTTTTATACATTTTTAGAGGCATGAACTTAAAGTTGGCTTTCGTAACTACGAAACCTTACACTGCGCGTGGCCCGACACGCACTTGGCCCATTATTTTAAATTCAATAATATTTTTTTTAGGTTTTAACCCTCACCAACTCATACAACCACGTGAATCTAAACACCAACCCCATAGGGGATAAATACTTGATTATTCTGTATGTTCATTTAAGGCTGTATATAAGGTAAACTGACCATTTTTGTACACCTTTTATCTCAAAGAAGTATGTTATATTACGGAAACGAAAAATATATGTTAATTTTGAACTATCGTCTAATACTTTTACCAGGTCATTTACATAATTATGTTTACTTCACTCGATGAAAAAAAATCACAAACATACCTCTGACTAACACATAAAACACGTTTATCTAGATATATTATAATAAAAATTAAATTTGCAAATAGTACGCACTATTGAGTAAGTCAAAACGCTTCAGTACGCAAGCTCAAAAATTTATTAGGCAATCTTATGAATTTTTTACAATTATTTTACCAATATTGACCCCCACCAGCCGTTTAAACAAAGACCTACCTCGACGCCCCCGTCCCCGCAGTGTCCGTCAGGACGTCTTTAAGGTTGGACCTGTGTCACTCGATTTCCTGCAGATATTACGCGCAAAACATTGAGAATGACTGCAAAGTCAAATAATTTAGAGAACAAGTGTCTAAAATATTTAATTAGTGCTAAAGAAAGTCTACTTTTTTGATGAATACACTCATATTTAATAAATTTACACGTAAATATGTATTTTTCAAAGTGATAATAACTTTTATGTTATCAATAGGAACAATGACGTTGTCAACATAGCAGATCTAGTGATGTGACGCCTGAGACATATTCATTTGAAATGTTTTTGCAACTTTCCGAAAATATTCTCGCTAGTAGAAATTTGAGTACCTATGTTTGTTTAGGTTTTATATATTTTGTATGTTTATACATACGTATGTTAATATGAAAGTTTGTATGTCCATGTTATCTTAAATGCTGAATCAAACATACAGAATGAAAACAACAAATATGGCCTCCGATAGAGTAAATTATTTACCGCGTTTCGAGAGTAAGGTGTTTTCATCAAGAGACATCGGGGACATCGTTTATGATTTCGGACCGCAAAAGGTTGAGAAGCAGAATAGAGCAGACCTTCAGCTTGGTTCCCATAGTGTTATTTCGACGAGATTAAAAATTCACGTGGATCAAATGAAGGCCTTAAGAAACCGCTACTCCATTGAGTTGATGGGTTTACAAAATTTCGATATCCAGTTGCATCGAGCTGATTATCATTCTTCATTGTCTTCATTGTGGTTAGGGAGGCGAATAGGGGAATTTTCGGCAATACTCGAGCGTGGCAGTTTAAGATATGAGAGATACCTTAGACCTAATAGAACAACCTTGTAAAGTATTTAGCTCTATATGTAGTGACGCGCGCCTAGGATAGACGATCAGATTAGTAAAAAAAAATCGATAGTCTGAAATACTCGAGCGCGTCAGATTAAAATATTGGGGGTTGATTTTAGTGTTTAAAGACTAAATTTAACTAATCTGACGATAAGTCCTTGACGCCGCCGAGTTATAGGGTCGCGAACTTGTAAAAAAAAACGTTAATCCGGCATTCTCGAGCGCGATTTTTTTATTTTTTATTTTGAAGAATATAATCTAAAACTTACTAAAAATACAAAATCTGCCGGTTTCCGCATGACCGGAAGGGTGGAGGAGCCATTTCGTCTTCCTAAGAACGCGTTGTGGCATATAAGTCGCGAACGATAAATTTTACAAAAAATAGTTTAAATAAACATTTACGTTGGTTGTATCTATCGCTTTATTGTCATTCTTAAATTCCCCGTTTTATCAAGGAGAAAGAAAGGAAAAAAAAGAAACCAAAAAACCTTTTTCGGTCAGATTAAGAGAACCCACCAACTTTTTTGTCAGATTAAAAAAATATGCTTTCAGGATACCGAGATAAACCTCCCCTATGAAAATCTGACGCGCTCGAGTATTTCAAAAAAACTTTTTTTTTTTCATTTTCAAAAATTCATCGTAACTTATCGTCACGCCGAAATCGTCAGTTTTTTTAAAGGGAGCTTCCTTGGGGCTTACTTAACACCCCTTCTGAAAATCTGACGCGCTCGAGTAAATTTTTTTTTTTGCATTTTTGACTACTTTATATGCCTACCCCCACCACGCAAACCGGCAGATTAGTATACCGTTGTTATCAGATGCACTTGGGGCATACGTAGTATGAATATCTGACGCGCTCGAGAATGCCCAAGTAACTGTTTTTTTTAACATTCTCGACGGCGCCGTTGAATTACGCCATTTAGCTACCTCGCCTCCCTAACTATTGGTGTTTTATGTTATTGAAGACTGGATTACATAGTAAAGAATTAATTGAGGTTTTATTTCCATGTCACGAGAAATAAAATAAAAAAATAACAACTATTGCCCTTGCATGTATCATTTTGTTTGGTAACACAGTTTTATTTAAAAATGGTAACCCTACATGTAATCTAAACGTTAGCTGTTTTGTTGAACGTAATTACTTACCTACGTAATTGAGTTGTCAAATAATTTTTTAAAAGATCTGATTAGCAATCATTTTTGAGGAATAGCCTCTAGGAGAAGCTTTCTCTAATCAGATTTAAAAATAAGGTCTTAATTATTTAGATATTTGCAAAAATCCCATTGCCCTTTATTTTCAAGCAAAGTCAAGCTTATTTAAGGAAGTGATGTTACAATGAAGATTTTTTGAGTAATGTTGACAATTTCCACTTCCAGTGCTGTACTAAAGCGCCATTTTTGAAACGCGGTGTCACCTGAACGACTGGTTTTTCCATACAAAAACCGTTTGTTTAGTAACTCCACATTTCAAAAATGGCACCACTGTATTATATGTCACTGTCATCTACCAACACATCAACTTGACAACAACCAACATGACGACGGTAATTTAAACAGTAGACATTGACAATTGAAAGATGTAATTTTTTTTTTTACTGCAGGCATAGGAAAAATGAAAATTTCGATTGATGTGTGTCGTCACTTTCGGTGTAAATGTTTAAAATCAAATAAAAAAATCCTGTAGATTTTTTTTATTCAATTATTTTCTTAAAATTCTCTATATTTTCGATTAAAGGCACCTTTAATAACACCGACAAGAGCATAGTACTTAAATAATATAGATATATATATATATAGTTGACTACCCAATTCATGGACAATCCAGCTTAACGATTTTCAGCTGTTTTACAAAACCGAGCTGTATTGCCAAACAAGTAGAGGTTTTGTCAAAAAACAGATTATGCAATACAACTGCGACATATATTTTATACGGTTCCATTTTTACCCATTGGGTACGGAACCCTAAAAAAGGAGAAGAAGTTCCCACTGACTGATATAAAACGCACGCATAGCCGTAACCGCTTATTATAGCAACGTGAAATTTGGAAAGTTGTTTCAAAATGCGGACGCACACTACGTCCGAATTTTGAAAACACAGAAGACAGTTTAAAAAAAATTAACCCTAAAGGGGTGAAAAGGGGGGTTTAAAGTTTGTATGGAAGAATTATATTTGCATCGATTTTAATAAACGAACGCGTACGATCAAGGAAAAACAAGACATGGCATCGTGGAAAGTACAATTTTTTATGACATAATGTCAGTCTGATTTTTTTCTCTGTGGGCAGAGGTTTTATATGTTTGTCTATAATTTTTCAAAACTAAAAACCGACTTCACTCCCAATTATTTCGATAAAATTTATATGGAACCACCTGACAAGTATCTATGCCTTTTCAAACAAAAAAGAATTTTCCAAATCGGTCCAGGCGTCTTTAGATATCGATGAATATATATATAGTACCTGGGCGACCGAGCTTTGCTCGGTTACATCTCAAACATTAACTATTTTTTTTAACTTGTCTAAAAACAATGCAAAATAAAAAATTATATATAAAATTAAGCATAAAATAAAAATAAAATAAGTCACCGAGTGGGATTCGAACCCGTAACACTTTTTCTAGCAGTCAATATCCTTAACCACTGAGCTAAAATCAAGCCGGTCGGCGCGCCGAAATTAGCGACCATATTCTGCGTGGAAAGAAAAACGCATGAAAACTCGAAAACACGCGTTTTCCCAAACATAAAACTAATCTAGATCGATTATTTACCCCCGAAAACCCCCATATACAAATTTTCTGCGAAATCGTTAGAGCCGTTTTCGAGATCACAGAAATTTATAAATATATATATATATACATACAAGAATTGCTCGTTTAAAGGTATAAGATAAAAGTTTTCGACGAATTGATAACCTCCCCCTTTTTTGAAGTGGGTTAAAAACCGACTTCAACGCCAAACTATTCTACCGATTTTTATAAAATTTCTATATGACCGCAAGCCCTTTGCCCAAGCCCCTAAAAAAAGTTTTTTTCACATATACACTCAAATTGACAACCGCCTTCTTTTTTAAAGTCGATCATAAAGGAAACTGAACGGCCCAACAATTATCATATCTAGGACGGGAACGTGAAGAATATGTGGCGTAGGTCTTTGCCATCCGCGGAAGGCGGCGGCCTGCGCAAGAAAAATAAATTCAGATTAATATGTGCTAGGCCAATCCTTTATAGAAAATAATTATAGACGCCATTAAAATTAAAACTTGCTATAGGTTTATTTACAAAATTATTATGTGTCCTTACTCCTTACACACAATCAATTTGGTTCCGATTTTCTTTTTCCGGTTTTCTTGATGATCAATATTTATAGTCGACACAACACTATCTGAATATGTCAAGATGATAAGAGACAGGCATATTATGCCATTGTATGGTGCTGTCTTGCTCATACATACTACGAGCGCACGTTATATAGCCCCTTAAACAGGACAGTTTCCAACACTCGAAATTTCAAAAAGATCCGATGTCTGTAGAAACTTCCAACTGGCAGGATAATTCATAAACGCGAAACTCACATGTCAGGGTATGCGACCCACCCGCAGGGCTCGCCCGTGTATACAACAAGGATTTCAAGTTTCATCCAAAGACAGTCCTAAATCTTGATACCCGGTATAAGTAATTAAAATTTACACTGAATAACTTCGCTGGCTAGGTGGGTCGTCGCTATCAATGTTCGTATTATTCATATTTCCTACTTGGAAATATCAGATTTCGATGGCCAGAGAAACAGAACCCAATAGTGGGTTTTTGAAACCTGATGATGTAGATAAACTTGAGATTTTTTAAAAAATTAGCTTAATGTTCTTATTCAATTCATTTAAAATGATAAAATATTTTATTGTTTCTGATCATTATTAACTCAAACTCGTTTTGCGTTTAAAAAGGCAGTGCGTGCACCTATCTCCGAAAACTGTCAAAAATATTTATGTGGTCTTTTTTGGTTAATAATTAGTTTTTGCAAAAAGTTGTATATCTGGCTAAAGCGATATAAATCGCGGTCAGTCCCGTAATACTAATAACAGATCTCTTTATTACGAGATTCAAACTCAACGTATATCGCCGAGTTTTCTTTTTCTAGTCTTAAATGATATACCTACTCGACTGATGGTCTGAAGCTTAAATATGTACTCACAACATAAGTCAATTAGTTACAAACGGCATTTTTTAAATCTTAACTTATTTGTAACTCTGTCAATAAATCCATTACGAAATACTGATTAAAATAAAATTATATGTAACGTTACTTGACTTACCCACGCAAAGAGTGGGCGGGTCAGCTAGTTTCCTACACATAGATCAGTACAAATGAGCGCATCCATTAGGCACTTGAACCTGGAACCATTAATTATAGCCGGTCTATACAAGCACTAAGAGTACAAGTTCATTGGATAATTTAATGCCTAGGTTATAACCTGTTAAGTTAAAAGTTGTGGTAGTTAAAAATTATCATACTTTAATCCCTTGTATGTCGGAATATCAGAAACAATAATTTTACAATGCATTTTCGCGTAGTTCTACGTTTTGTATTGCATTGTTTTATGAGATTTTAATTCGAATATATATTGATTGTTGCAAAGTCTCGGGACCTAAATTATAAAGATGAGTCCTACTTAGGTACTGAGAATAAATGTCAGTACAAACGTAATTTTTGAATACTAACTCATTCTCAAGTATATCAAAATACCATTATGAACCGAACTCACCGTATCTATGTAAATAAATGTATATGTAACGTTACTTAAGTTAGGATTCATTCATTAGGCACTTGGACCTGGGACCATTAATTCCAGCCGGTCTATACAAGCACTTAGGGTACACGTTCACCAGACCGCTTAATGCCTAGGTAATCTGTTTAGTGAAAGAGCATGCCCACGAGGTAAGGTTAGATGAAGGGAAAGGGAATGTAACAAAGATAAATAGATTCTATTAGTTCGCTTAGTAAAGGAAATTTGGTCGGGACATCCCAAAGAGTTGCTGATAAAAAATGGGTGCTGTAGGTGCTGAAGCTATCACAGATTTAGTATTTCAGTCAGATTTCCCAAAAATAATAACTCCTAATTTACGATTCCTCAAATTAGTCAAAATTACAAAGATACAGAGCGTTTAAGTGCCAGAGACAGGCCTTGTGACGTAACACGAACTGGAAATGTTTTGTGTCTTCGTCAGTTTTTGTTAGTCAGAGAATAGAAAGAATACTTGTACAATATTTTATAAAAATCCATCTGACGGGCTAGTCATCATGCCTATTATGTCAAAGTGGGCAACTATTTTCTTCAGCCGTGCAGTTTCGGAGCCAGGGGTGTCCTTTCCTGTTTTCCTTCGATCAATATAATAGGCATTTCAATGGTTTCTAAGGATGTCGAAGACCTTGCGAATTGGAGAATTATTCTGAATTCGCTTAAAATTAGCCAGTGTGATAAGATCTCATCGTCATCGTCACCGATGTTTGTAATAAAAGTTTTCACGCGTTTTTAGAATTATCTCGCGTATATTTTAAAGTAAAATGCTTACCTCATTAAGGCCATACCCAAATTTTCCGGGGTCCAGTGGCGCCGCCATTTGAAATAAATCATTTAAAAGGAAACGGAGATATCATTCAAAATTGTGTCTTGGTCAAGCCCTAGATAACCCTTAAAACTATTTTATAAAGTACTGTTTATAATTTAAAGTGCAAACGTGAAGCTTTTCTACGCACATTAGCTAAAAGTGGCCGTTTTTCGCAAATGTGCGTAGAAAAGCTTCACGTTGTCACTTTAAACTACAAATAGTATTTTAAAAAATACTTTGAATGGGTATCTAGAACTTGACCAAGACACAATTTTAAATGATATCTCCGTTTCCTTTTAAATGATTTATTTTAAATGGCGGCGCCACTGGACCCGGAAAATTTGGGTATGGCCTTAAATAAAATATTTAGCTTTGAGCCTGCATCTTACTACTTACTGCTTTAGTACAAAAAGGCTGACACAATCTAACGTCAATTACGACCGCAGTGAGGCGTGGTACCATAACTCTGATTTAATACAGGCGCTCCCTCGAAGCCTCCCAACTTATCAAAATTCACAAATATTTGCCCTGCGAACGAGCCTAAGCGGATGAATGTTTTTCTTTTCAAATTTGTTTTCATTGGTGACGCACCTTTCTTCTAAATTCCTCGTCGTTGAAACATTGATGGAATTTTGTGGCAACAATTACGAAATGTTTTCTTGCGTTTTCTTATTTTATGAATTTCGTGAGAAATGTTTGAAGTATTATAAAATCACTTCTAGATGTGGTAGGAGTTCTAGTAGGAGAAAAAGGAGGGTGTTTATTATACATATATATACTGTACAGGTGACCTTACTTTCTATCAATTTTTAATTCTAGTTTTCAATATAGATAGGTACGGCATAAATATGCTTTACCTTTGATTCTAGCGAGACGAAGCTCTAACTGACATGATATTTATTCAATAATTCGTTGTCAAGGAAATCTAACAGCTAATACAACAATCAACATCATTTGAATGGATATCGGATATGATAATGTAGGTAGAGTATACTAACGCAAAGCAACTAGTTGAACTTATCTCAACCGTTCGCAAACACACTTTAATTTCCCGAATAAAGTTTAACTTCCATATAGAATATGCTCGAACATGTCATAAGTACTAACACAAATGTGGCCTGATGAGCACAAAAGCATATTCAAATGAGGTGCTTAAACTTAGCAACAACAATCTCTCAGAACTGCCTAACTCAGGAGCCGGGGTTTCTGAATAAACGACTTATTAACGAGAGTTTTTGTCGACAACCTTGCTAAATTGATTGTATTTTATTGCTTAGCTATTTATTCATTTTTATGGCCTTTGGTACATTGGTACGTAATACTGACCGCTTTTAATATTGTAGGTTTCTAGAAATTTCTAGTAAGATAGTAACAGTGGTAAGCCTCTCTGTACAATTAGTAGTAAAATTCTCAACATTATGTCTTTCTACATTTCAACTTTTTTTTAAAGACAAAAGCATAGGTAGTTCCATGTCATCGATTAAAATTACTTACTTACTACTTACTTTAAAATGATAATATTTATCAAAACATTTACCTAAACAAACCTAAACTATAAGACCTGCTTGTAAGTACAAAGTCTACGTTTTCAAGTGCTTAGCTTTCTTCATTCGTCTGTCTTCTGGGACAAACTAGTATTCCTTATCATATTAAAGGAAATGGGATGTCTTCATCGATAGTCCCACCAGATTTATTGACATTTTATTGCTCGTCTAGTCTAGAACGAGTGACATAGATGTCTCAACTCGATTCGTGGCACTTTAAGCTCGTCTTTATGGTGTCTGGTAGATAACATCTTATTTTTATCGTGCTAGTTAAGTACATAATCTACCTTTTGCGCATTAGTGTTGATGCATTTGCGTATAAGTAGTATGATGAATCTTTTCTAATCTAAATACTTATTTTATAAGATTTAACAGTCAATGGTTATCAATATGTCATCATCATCCGCATACTGGACATAGACCTCCCGCAAAGATTTGCAAAACGATGTATACATACTGGACCTAAATTCTGAAAACGGTAATATAGGCCGTGGTGGCGCGGCGTTATGGTGTAAGCGCTCTGAAGCTTCAAAGCAAGTAGAGCAGAAAAGTATCATATCTAGAATAAAAACATAGGTTAATGCCAAATGTCTTTGTCCCCTTCAAAAAATAAGCGTGCTAAATGTTAATAATCTCATATGTGCAACTTTGCAACTGTTAAGCTGTGAACCCATTATGCAGTCAGTCAGTGGCCGCAGATCGCAACAGCTGGCTTTACCATTTGGCACCGTCTTTGTACTTCGATTGCTGCCAAAACTATTGTAATATTGCAAGTTTGTATTTTAATCTGAAAAATATACGAGTGTACACACCACTTTGACAAATCTTTGGTAAATTCTAGCTCTTTGTTCCTTTGTGTGGTGGGACTTATACAATTTGTATGGAAATATCGGAAAACTTTCGTGATCCTACCATGGTCTTTAGAATAGTAATATTGAAGAACTGTGTCACACAAATACTTTCGATTGTGTGTCGATCGAACATCAGATGTATTCTTTACACTACGTACAACATCTGATTTATTTCTGCAATATATTTACTATTACTTGGTAAAAATTGTTTATACTTTGATCGTTTGCATATATTGTAGTAGACCAATATATATATATGTAAGATGCATTTAGTGACTAAAAGCCTCAAAGGTTTTATTTTTAGGGTTCCGTAGCCAAATGGCAAAAACGGAACCCTTATAGATTCGTCAAGTCTGTCTGTCTGTCTGTCCGCCTGTATGTCACAGCCACTTTTTCCGAAACTATAAGACCTAAAACTTGGTAAGTAGATGTATTATGTGAACCGCATTAAGGTTTTGACACAAAAATAGAAAAAAAAACAAAAAAATTTGGGGTTCCCCATACTAAGAACTGAAACTCAAAAATTTATTTTTCATTAAACCCATACGTGTGGGTTATCTATGCATAGGTCTTCAAAAATGATATTTCGGTTTCTAATATCATTTTCTTCTGAACCGAATACTTTGCGCGGGAGACACTTTCAAAGTGGAAAAAAGTGTGTCCCCCCCCCGTAACTTCTAAAATAAGAGAATGATAAAACTAAAAAAAAATTATGATGTTCATTACCATGAAAACTACCACCGAAAATTGGTTTGAACGAGATCTAGTAAGTACTTATTTTTTAATACGTCATAAATCATAAACGGCAATTTACCTTTCATTCAATCAACTCAAATATAAAAATTAATAAAAACATACTACAAGACTTTTATATTATGTTATTTGCTACTATGGAACCCTTCATGGGCGAGTCCGACTCGCACTTGGCCACTTTTTTATTAATCACTTTACGACTCAATTCAACTATACCATATTTATACTTCTTGTATACATTCGTGGACCTAAATTTTGAAAATAGTAATATTAATTATTGATTTGTTGTTTGTTTCAGTGAGACCAACGATATCAACCAAGGTCTCTTAGTGGAAGTTTGGAACAAGGGAGTCATCTGGGACCGGGCGCTCGGCTACCACTACCTGCCTCTCACTTCCGTCGCCTACACCGAGGTGAGTGCGAGGGAGACAGAGCATAAACAAAGCGAGTCGAATCAACGTTATCTTTTTACTGATAAAAAGAGCGCATGATTGAAATCTTAATGAGTTTTCCCAATAATAAGGTATGCACAAAAGAAGATAATGTGTATATTTTTTTAAATGAAAATTGTGAATGTCTCTGAGAAAAAGAACTGAGTACTTAGATGTTTTTATTGTTGATAGTTCGTATAACGAAACCTACTGATTTCTGTTTTTTTTTCTGGCCTAGCCTGGTTTTTGCCTAAACTATGTCTAGTTTACGATTCTCGCACTGATATGATATGGTACTAAATCACTTGGAGTCAAAAAATAGGTTTGTTCGACATCTCTGCTTCAATTGCGTATAATTTTCTTTTGGTTTTCGATTAGCTGAATGTATTATTGAAACGAAACTCTTTAGCTTCTTTACTCGTATGTCGAATATTCATTTATGCAAAAGAAAACTAGATATGATATTATTTAGATAAGCATAAAAATACTGAAATTAAAACACTTGAATTAAATGAGACTCTGAAGAGAATGAAATTCGTTTAAGTAGATAGGTACCACAACGGATATGTATCTACTAACAACTGATTACTAATTAATGAATTACTAAGTATTTGTATGGAAAGCGGAACCTAAGATAAAAACCGTGCGTTAAGCTCTAAGGTTTAAAATGACGAAGTTTTAAACATGGTTACTAACTATTACGTTTAATCGTTTACGATAAATCGTGCAGAGGGTTGGAAATTCCAAAATTAATCATATATAATTTAAAAACTGTATTGACTTCAACTATCATAATATCTAAAAGAAGTAGTGAAGTGTGTTTTCCCAGCCTAGTCATTAGATAATAACTATAAGTAAGTAGAACTAGTCACAGATTAATGGTATATATTCACTGAAGTCTATACAAGAAGATTATCTTATACCTTTAAACAAGCAATTCTTGTATGTATGTATATATATATATTTATTTATAAATTTCTGTGATCTCGAAAACGGCTCTAACGATTTCGCAGAAAATTTGTATATGGGGGTTTTCGGGGGTAAATAATCGATCTAGATTAGTTTTATGTTTGGGAAAACGCGTGTTTTCGAGTTTTCATGCGTTTTTCTTTCCACGCAGAATATGGTCGCTAATTTCGTCGCGCCGACGCGCTTGATTTTAGCTCAGTGGTTAAGGATACCGACTGCTAGAAAAAGTGTTACGGGTTCGAATCCCACTCGGTGGCTTACTTTTATTTTATTTTATGTTTAAGTATATATATAATTTTTTATTTTGCGTTGTTTTTAGACATGTTTAAAAAAAATAAGGTAATGTTTGAGATGTAACCGAGCAAAGCTCGGTCGCCCAGGTACTAAATACTTATTCTTTAAAAATGCGTTTTACATTACAATAAAATAAGTGCGCAGTAAAAGTGAATGAAGGTGGACTCGTTGGTGAGCGGTTTCGACTTTCGACACAATAGCTTTTAATTGCTGCACACCCTCCTGTCACTTTTCTGCCTTTTTGCCTATTCAAACCTCGTTTAAACTATTCCGTTGGATAGTCCTCTTCAATTAAGAAGATAGTTAAAGATACATTTTTACGAATTATTATAAATGTATAATTTTTTAGATATACTTATTTTATTACAGTTGTGCAGGCATCACGTATTTAGGTAGGTTTATATATTAGCGACAAGGACTCAAAAGGATAAATTTAAAAGTGATTAAATAATAGTTTGTAACTATATTTTTATATCTCCGCTAGCATGTACCTATGGTGTCCCTTTCTGCATTGTTTTGTAAATATTTAAACTGTGTGTATAATATTTAAAAACAAAACTGAAACAATTCGGAGATACAATTTTAGGTTATTATACAGAGTACTTCAGTATTTTTACAACAACCTGTCTAGCTCCCAAAAACTTTTTACAACAATTTTCATCAGTAGTCACTTTTTACAAAAAAGTCCAAACGTTTTACTAAAATTATAACGAGTAGTTTGAATAAGACAAAGAGAGATGGAAGGCATAGGTTGCTCCACAGACAAGAGCTTAGCTCTTTAAAAATAAGAAGAAGTTCAAAAAGTTAGCAGCTTTATAACTTAACGACGACAGATATAAGAATGAATGCTTGATGAAAAAAAGTAAAGCAATTTTAAACCAATTTTAAACCAATTTTTACCTACGTCGCCGGAATTCCGAGAAGCGATTCGTCTAATTCTTCTAATTAGGCGTCATTGAGGATGTGAAAAATGGCAATTGGTCGGATTAGCGTGAAACATTAATGATGCTCGTACATCAGTAATTTACCACCTAAGGGCCCCGGCACAACGGCACAGCAAAGCGAGATCTACAATGTCCTTTTTTATTAAGTACAAATATTTTAAGGGGTGATTCAGTCCATCATTTCGAACAACTTTTCCTAATAAATGTATATCGAAATACAAAAAAATAATTTTCATTTTTCATAGTAATGATATCACGTGACTACTTCGATTTCTATGAAAACCTAAAAAAAATTTTTCGTATTTCGATATACATTTACTGGGAAAAGTTGTTTAAAATGAAGGTCTGAATCACCCCTTAAAATATTTGTACTTAATAAAAAAGGACATTGTATATCTAATAATTTGTTTCCTAGAATTTTAAATTCAAGTCGTCGTATATAAAAGTGCTTAAGTAGTATTTAATTTAGGTATATAAAATTCGAATTGTCATTTATTTTGCGAATAGTTTATGGTATGATAGATTTTTTAGTATCTAGTATTAATACACAGAAAAACAGAGCTATATAGATCATAAATTCTGATTTGTGATTTTCGTGCATAATCACAGAATTAATACGAGTGTTACACACAGAACGGAATCTCATAAGGTAACGCGCAATATGCGTCCCCGTTCCCCGTCTCTGCACCTTTCCCCCATTCTCACCTTGCGGAGGTTGTTGAGCGGTCAGCTGCAGGCGCCTGGCCGTCTCTACATGGCGACCTTAAGAGATTCCGTTCTGTATGTAATTTTTTTAATAGCCTATATAGTGTCCCATTGTTGGGCAAAGGCCTCCCCTTCTTGGTTCCACGATTCAAAATCCAAGGCAGCTTGCTGCCATCCACTCATGTAGCTTTCAATATCGTCCCTCCATCTTTTCCTCGGCCTTTCCCTACGCTGGCGCCCTTCTGGAACCCATAACGTCGCCCTTCTTGCCCATCTTTCCGGTCTCATACGACAAACATGTCCGGCCCACTCCCACTTCAGTTTGGCCGTTTTGACACCTACATCGACAATTTTGGTCCTAGAGCGCAGTTCAGTGTTTCTTACTCTATCGAGTACGCCAAGTACACTGCGCTCCATGGAACGTTGGCAAACCTTGAGTTTGTACTTTTGAGTCTCGTTCAAAGACCAGGTTTGTGCACCGTAGGTCAAAATGATATATAATTCTGTGTCACAATATCAATTTGAATAAGTTAAAGGAGAAGAGAAGCTCGAGTCATTTGTTATGCCATTTGTGGTTACTCGTTTAAGAGAGGCCCACGCCTGGTGTAACTTGCAAAAGCGCTAGTAATGCATACTTACTCCTTCCGGATCAATGAGCTTCCAGAAAATAAACGTAAGGCTCTTTAAAAAAAACTTTAATAAATAACCAGTGCAAACGGCCCATAATGAAGGCGCATACATAGACTGCGAGTAGTCGCGTGGCCGCCTGGTACGATGAACATTGTGCTTTCGTGGCAGGTAACTTGTAAATAAGACTCAATTGAAGAATGATTCCCTTTTTTTTAACATTAACTCTAAATTTTTAGGATTCCATTGTAGTTACAATTCCAAAAGTATTTTTAAAGGTTCAGACTTAAAAGTTTAGTCGGAATAGAATAATAACTAAGATTGATAACAATAATCTGCGCCGCTGGTGACAAGAGGGCTGGCTGTTTTTTCGCACAACGAATCAGTATTGCGATCCAACGCGGAAATGCGGCCAGCGTTCTTGGCACTATGCCACATGGGCAAGATTTTTTAGACTAAATTAGTAGTTAACTTTTTTCTGTATGTATATTTGTAAATATGTATTTTTTTATCCTTCTTATTTCCTTAAATAAATTACGAGTAGGTACTAAGAGTTATTCTATAAGAAATAAAAGCTTTTATCTAAAAAAATGAACTTAAATAAGTTAAAACTTCTTAAGACGAATCTCTAAATTCGATGAAGTTGCGCCGTTTCATCAAAAAGTTCCTGTGCCACCTTCCGGCACCCTCATCTGACCAGCCCTCAGCATCATATTCCATTGTCACATGATATATGTATACGTGTAAAATTTCATCTCAATAGGAAACCGATAAGTGGGTCAAATTTAACTTGCAAGAATTGATTACAGATAGACAGGCAAAGGGACAGCTATAAGCTTGTAAAAACAATAGTATAGTACCTGAGCGCGATTCGCTTCATGAAAAACGTGGAGATAAAGAGTATACATAAAAATCATGAAACCTAGCTTGATCGATTTCTCAGCTCCAAATACTATTTTTGGAGTGGCAGCCGTATACCAATCATCGAAATCGTTAAAACTTTTCTGAGATTCTATTTACGCATGTAGGGAATATCTACAATGCTCCATATATAGCCTTATTAACCAGCAAGTCAATAAGAATTTAGCTTCCCAGAACATCATCTCATCTCATCTTTAGGTCTTTTTGTCTCCACGTAGGAGCACGACCCTCTCTGTACTACCAGTGCCATACTTGGCCAGAGCAGCCAGAATAACTTGAATGAAATATATGTTGTTGGGTAATCCTTGGCAATATATTAGAATTTCTAAGCATTATAATAATTAATGATTACTATTTTATTTGCACAAGCAAAATATATGGTAATATATGATAATGGGGTGGTGGATGGTGTTTTCTTGTGATTATTTACTTAATTTTTTTTTCTTAAAATCTCATATTTTTATAAAACTGATATACACTTTATAAATCAATAATTTTGCTAATTACAAAGTAATTATGTTATAAATATAGATGTTATAAACTGATTACCTAATCTAGTTTTTAGTGATAAGAGATAATTTTGTACTTTTTTGGTCTGTAGGGGCCTGGTGATCTGTCGTACAGGCTCACGCCTAGTGCAGACACGAGACTCCGCACACGGACTTATTCCTGTGATGAGTGACATAAAAACAATTTTATTTTATTGTATCTCCTTTGAGAATCACGGGTCTTTTCACCTCGGTCCTTTGAGAGGCTTGCGTGGGGATACAGATTCAACACGTAGAGGCCCTTTGGAGAAGTTGTTGTCACGTGGCGCTCCCGCCAATACCTATTCCTGGATATACCTTTGAAAGGTGTACCCATGAATAGGTTTTGGCAGCAGAAAAATCTATTGCATGAAAAAGGGAAAGCTTTTAGGGTTATGGAATGAATTTGGGATGGACTGATGCTGGGTTATTGCAATAGAAACGTCACCTGCCATAATCATGATTACTGACTATTGTAGGCAGGTGGTGGCTTGCCGCCCACTAGATTTTTTTATTTATATGTCTGTTCCTACAGCAGGAGTGTGGTGGGCGCTGGGTGGAGCTGGAGGCGCAGGTGATGATGCGCGGCGGCGCGGTGGTCGGCACCTCCGGGCCCATTGGCCACGCGCTGCTGCTGGACTGCAGGTTCGAGCCGCCCTTCGGTGAGTGCCTTCATATTTGCAAATGATATAAAGTAACAACCAAAAACGATTCTACATAGATTACATCCCATAAGATTTTCTTTTTCACTTTTCAATTCCAAGAGAATCAGCAGTAACTTTAGCTCCAAATGTTTTGGGATCAAAAAATCATTTTTTGAGTAGATGAGATGAAAAATTATTTATTGCATCTATATCTTTATAGTTTAAGCCGTCCTTTGATGATTACCTTCATATGTGGTTGCTGAGATAAGTGTGGCGCTGGAGATAAAGCTGCAGTTGGATTGAGGCGACACGGTGCTTAGCACCACCTTTTAATCGTTGATAACTTGTACATCAAATATGTAATATGTAAATACTTCGTACTTCTTGATACCCAGATACAAAAGCTGCTTCATTATAGTGTTTCACTTGAGTTAATTAATAATCTGCTAAAAGTATAAATTTTATGAATTACTCAAGGTAATAACTTTCCTGGGAAATCGTCAGACGCTCACAGGCGATTTACTCTAAAACCTATTCATCTACTTCACTCTGTTAATTAGTAGACGAAGCTAATTTAAAAGTGGCTTTAAAGATTGTAAGCTGACTCTTAAAAGTACTGGACGTTATGTTTTTATACATAAAAAAAGCCATTTTCACATACCCGATTTTTTTTATAAAAACCTTTATTATAGATATATAGTTAACCGCCTTCCAAAAAAGGACGAGGTCTCGTCGTGATATTTTTTTTCTTTATGTACCTATGTTCACCGATTATACGAAGACGCCTGGACCTATTTAAAAAAAATGTTTGAATGGGTGTACGTTAGGTTGTAGAAATTTTATTAAATTAATCGTGTAGTTAGAGGGTATAAGTCTGTTTTTAGTTTTAAAAAAGTATTTATAACTGTAAAAAAGATTTTTCTGAAAATATTACGGGCATGTATAAATGGCTATTTGTGAGTGAAAGTATAAGTATACTTACTTTTATATTAACCAATTCTGTTCCATACTGGGGCAAAAGTCTCTCCCATCCTTTCTCCTATATATCTGTATACCTACTTATCTCAACAATTACTTGCGTCCTGAATTTTCATTTCGATGTTATCCCTAGAGAAAACAAATAAATATAGACAATTAAATAAATAAAATGAATTACTAGCGGTAGGTATGTCCAGAAACTAGGACCAATGCTATTTTTTAGGAGGACGAACCCTTGCCATCTCTTCGATAAATAAAAAAGATGTATTGTACGGACCTAGTTGGCAAGGATCTCAAATGTGCCAGGTTGGCGCCAAGGGTTTCAGCCGTCTAGTCTTGCCAAGTTTATGTCCTGGTTTGGGAGAATAACCCATAATATGATCGTTGTATTTTCTATAGTTCGCAAATACAAATCAAAACAACAGAATGTTACTTGGAAAAGGGATCGTATAACGACCTCTTTTCCGAGTAACGTGGTAACTATGTTAGTAATTATGGTAGAAAAATGTTTTTCCCTGAAACCTATCAGAATCAGGAGTTCGCGAAAACAGCTATTAGGTTATATATTAGAGGTATACTATAAGGGTTTTTAAACAGAGTACATTGGAAAATCTAATAATATGAAACACGATACTGTAAAAAAAGTAAGTAACTTTACATTTTGGACTGGAAGAGATTCCATTATGGGATAAGTCCGCCGTTGTCAATTTATTCTATTGTTATTGTATGTAATTATGTTTTTTCATAGTACAATAAAATTATTACAAACAAACAAACATTTTTGACAATATCGTGTTGTCAATGCTTTCATTTGTAAAAAATTAGGAATTTCAATTCTAACATTAAAAATAAACATAGTAGGTATCATGAAAGCGTACTTAAACATGACATGGCGGGGTTTATTGCTCACATGACAAGCTATTTGGCAGGCTTTGTTGGTTGGCCTTGACGGTCATGGTATTAAACTTTTTTTTTATTTGTAACCGCAGACCGACTGAAAAAGATAAAAAGGTTACTCGGAAAAAAATACGCTTGTTTTGTATTGTTGTTTAAACGCTAAGTAAGTACATGTAGAACTGTAGAATGTAGACATGAAAAACGCGTTCGGACTACCCTAGAGCCCAACACTATTACTGCGTCTGCGACACACACAACACATTTTGCGAAAGGGACATTCTATGAAAAGCGAGCGTATTCTCCGATTCTACTTGAACAATCCGGCACCACTCGTATGAATGTACGACAATAACTCAAGTATCTTTGTCTGAACTTTATCATATTTGGTAGGCAAATAGACTTCTAAAATCTTTGTTTTGTAAACAGGATCCAGAACAGGTCAAAGGCTGGCCGAGATATGAAGTTGTGTGTTGTAAATATACAATCCAGTGTGAACTTCTTCTTTAAAACCTACGAGTATATCAGTCATTTAGCCGAATCCGATGTTGTTATTTTTGAGAAAGCTATATAGCCTAAAGGGTCCGCTTTGGTATTGAATTCAATTTTATATAATTTTTCTCTCATGGCAGTTTAGCCGGCAAATGTCTTGAGACACCAGCCTACCTATCAAGAACAATTATACTTCTACTCATTGATGTACTTCTGGGTTGCGATTTTTCACTTTTTGGGAAAAATTGCCTATTTTTGACTATATGTACGTAGAGAGTAGAGATAGTATGTACCTTATTTATATATAGTATAGTATGTACCTTATGTATAAGTATGTACCGTATTTTGCTTGACAAATCCACCCAAAAAACTACAACCCAATAAACTTCTCTCAGGACACGTACCAAAAAATCGTAGATACATGCACGTTTGCGATGTTTGATATTAATATCGACTGGATTATATGGATGTTTGTTGGGGGAACTAACAACGTACCAAAAAATCGTAGATACGTGCGTGTTTACGATGATTGATATTAATATAGACTAGATTATATGGATGTTTGTTAGGGGAACTAACAACGTACCAAAAAATCGTAGATACGTGCGTGTTTGCGATGATTGATATTAATATCGACTGGATTATATGGATGTTTGTTAGGGGAACTAACAACGTACCAAAAAATCGTAGATACGTGCGTGTTTGCGATGATTGATATTAGTAATAACTTACCTATATGGATGTTTGTTTCGCTTTCACGCTAAATCTTTTACGAACTAGGATTTTCTTTATCCTGGAAAATAGTGAAAGTCTCGTGGGATTTTAAAATTTTTTAACACGCGGACAACTTAAGCTATCTGGTAACAACTAAGCTCAGCCTCCGTTACAAACAGCTGGCGCCGTCTGGGCGGGCCGCGAGACTGGGGGCGGATGCTCAAGGCCACGTGGTAATGAATGGCACCAGTAGTAGACGACTCGGCGGTAGTATCGGCTTACGTGACGCATGTACTCATTCTAGTGTTAAGAGGTGTAATTAGCGCCTTATCGACTAAAGTACCATTACTTGTCAGGTAGTTCAATAGAAATCTTATCAAAATCAGTTGTACAGTTCAGTGCTGAAGTACGTTTTTAGTTTTTAAAAATGATTTATAAACGGGATCCATATTGTTCAAGGGGTTGCTGAGATATGAAGTTCGTTGGAGATTACTATCTTGTTTTTATTTTTATTTAAATCCAACCAAATTACAAGCAGCAATCTTTTTCTTCTTAGTGCATTCCCGGTTGCATCCACAGAGGCAGGGTGCACTTTTCTTCTTTTAATATACCTATAATATGCATTTAAATCGTCGCCAAAAGATGCAGAAGATTATATGCAAAATTGAGAAGGAATAGCTGGAACAGTTTAAATGATTTGGCTATAGTTTTACGTCCGGTCGCGGATCACTATCTATATGCATACAAATTTAAGCTATAATATCACATAGCATACTGGTTTAATGCACAATCGTTTTTAAGCATAACGTCCTTTCGCATAATGGAGTATGCATAATAATTTTAAGCATAATGTACCTAAGCATAATCATTATTTAGCCCTAACATTTTAAAGCATAAAAGGATGTAAGCATAATGTCATCAAACCATAATTTATCAAGACATAACATTACTTTAAGCATAAAAATGATTAAGCATAACATTTTTATTCATTGTATATAAATTGTTTATTAATTGCTAATAAGTTGAATCTAACTTCCTTTCTGGTCTCACAGTTGTTCCAGGTGATTATAAAAAAAAAAACTTAAACCTAACTTCCCTTTGCCCTCACATTTGTTCTGGGTGGTCATATTTTTTTTTGCATGATAATTAAAAATAAACCCCTAAAATAACTTAATTTTGTTTCTGTTATTTTTAAAAATATTATGCCTAAATACTATTAGTCTTATAGTTATTACGCCTAAAGAGATTATGCGAATTAACATTATGCCGTAACATCATCATCAATAAATTTAAGAACTAGGTTCTTGTCGGTGGAGTATTTTCCATGTCTCCCTATTTTCTGCTAAATGCTTGACCTCCCTATACGTCACAACTTTTGCCTTTTCTTTTACTTCATCCATGAACGACCTTCTTGGTCTTCCTTTTCCTCTCTTGGCTTCCACTTTCCCTTCCATTATGTTTTTTATGAAATTGTCATGCCGCATAAGGTGGCCAAACATTCTTCCTCGTCTTATCTCTATTGTATGCATAATCGTTCTGTTCTCATTGACCATTTCCAGCACTTCTTTGTTGGTTTTTCTCTCTGTCCAGCTTATCCTTTCCAGGCGTCTCCAACACCACATCTCAAAGGCTTCTAGTCGTTCCCGATCCTTTTGGTTCATTGTCCAAGTTTCACAACCGTACAATGCAATGCTCCAAACGTATGTTTTAATGAGTCTTTTCTTTATTTTACGTGACACTTTTGAATTAAATATATACATTTTGTCATTGTACGCTTTTTTTGCCATCGATATCCTTGCAACTATGTCTGCTTTACTCCTAGAGTCGTTTCTAATTATACTGCCTAAATACCTGAATCTATCTACTTTTTCTATTGGACTATTGTTGAGTGTGATTGGTGATGTGGAGGGTGTATTCCTAGTTACATGTAGAAACTTTGTTTTAACAAATTAGCCTAAAATATAATTATGCCCAACTTACCAGTATGCCAAAAAACAACTTATGCCTAAAAACTATTATGACAAAATATTTTATGCCAAACCCAGTATGCCAAAGCATATTAGGACAAAAAAATTATGCAAAAAAACAGGGTCCCTTACCTTACGGTTGCCTTACGTCAACCCTCTTTTGGTATCAGAAAGTGGGCGGCCCTGGGCTCAGTCCGCAAGACCCAAAATGCTCTGCCTGCCCCAATCGAGATTAAGACGTGATATGGTTGGGTTTATACGTCTAAAGAAAAATACGAAATGTAAATCTCGCATTGCAGAAACCCATATCAAAACTCAAAAGCTTAAACCTTACGTCTACATGATAAACATTCCCAGAAATTCCTTACAAATCTCTCTCAGAAAGTCCACTTATAATAAAGCATAACACAAATTGTTAGCACTCCCACGCGACGGAGTGGAGTAAACTTAGAACACTTGCTTGTTCCCACGAGGGTCAACAAACTTAAATTAATATACGGAATCTATGAATAAATTATACCACCACATATTGTAAAATAACTATTACCCTTTGTCTCTAGCTTCCAATTTGACGATATAAATATAGGCAAACGTTTTCCTTAAATAAATGTTAAAATATCAACATAAACTATGCTTTATTTTTGTTTCTGTTTATTACTAGCTGCTTGACTACGTTTACAACTATTACTTTATTAGTAGTACGATTAGTATAAACGCTGTTTCATCTGACATATCAGGGACAAAACGGAATGGCACACACAAACGAAGTCTTATGTCTACTCAACTACTACAACTAGTCAACGTGAGGGTAATAAAAGAGACTTTTTCAACGATTCGACGAGGCGGGAATAAAAGCGGGAGTTTTCGAAGTAGACGTTGCGGCGACTCGACGTCTAGGGAATAAATGAGCAATAGTATTTCTCGACTAACCCATCGAGTGGGGTATCGTTGAATAGATCTTTCAAAAATATTGTGAACTTGTGAACATTATCTTTCTATTTAGGGATTCGTTTCTAAAATATTTGGTTTTATGCACTTTGGTTATTATTTTATAAGTAATTATGTTATACATTATAAATTACATAATTACTTTGTAATTTGCAAAGGTATTGATTTATAAAGTGTACATTTCAGTAAACAGACATGTCAAGATTGTTTACATTTATTTAAATATATAACCAAATGGAGTATAGACACGTGAAAAATTCACGGCAGCAGTATACTATCAGTGCTATGTAGGGTTTACAAATAAAAAGTTATAGGCGAGCAACTTATAATATGCACTCGGAAAAGGAAAATTTCATACAAAGTCAATAGAAAATTAGTTTTTAGACGTTTTTAGTCGCCTAAACTTTAAGTCGACGCGTGAATTCGTAACTATTGATACGGGAACTTGCTCCAACAATGTTGCTGGTGTTTAAAAAGTAACCCTAAGGGTAAAACAGCACCTTCTGTCGTGTCCGGGCTGCCCTACGACATGTACCATGGAGGACCTAAACGACACTAATGACAGAGGGATCACCGTGGCCACATACTGGTCAAAGACAATTTGAAATTGAAGCTACACTGAAACCATTTCGACTCGATAAGAAGAAGTATACCTAAGGGTATTATAGTATAGATATTTGACATTGTGATGTCATCTAATATTCTCAGATATGACATAAATGCCAAACTTGCTAATATCAGGAATGACGGGTGACTTCCTACACTGTCGCTTATAAGAACTACAGGGTGTTCGCGTTACGTCAGATTGATGGATTATACAGCCGATTTACACCAGAGTGCTTATGATAAATGAACCCGGGCCGTCGCAATCGCTGTCGCCTTGCTAACGATAAGGCTATGTGGGTTAACTCATTTTAAATCTCAATTAACGATCATTTTTCATGCAACTAGTTTCCTGTGCAACATATTTATTCCGTGACGACATAAGCGAAAGTCTCTTTGGATTATTTTTAAAATAAAAATTGTGGATGGTTTTTCATTTTGCGATATAGATGTTGATACATTTACGTCTTCGTTCCCATAAAGAGGTGAAAAGACTCTAAGATCGCAAGACTGAGTCAAAGGCTAAAGGATCACTAAAAAAAAGTAAAAAGATAATTAAAATAGTGACTTGTTGCAAGCCGCATCGCCTGTCCACATTAATTCCCTTGATAGGCTTTTACGACCTGTGCAAGAAGAGAAGAATCTGCGTTCAAGTTTAATTAAATTTGCACCATATAAAGTAATTTTACTTTCTTTCTTTCTTTATCTCATTCATTCAATTCTTTTTCTTCTAGACAGACTAGCATGGTAGAGTTAATTTGATGATAAAGAATTAAAATATGAACTGGTAAAGATAAAATAAAATCAAGTTATGCTAGTCAGATTAAAAATCCCCGTCTATCAAGAACGAAATTTATTGTTTGGTAGAGAAAGCCCTGACTTTCTAGCCCTTTATCTCTTTATCTCTTTCTCTAAACCAATAACTTTTAAACGGCTGAACCGATTTTCATCAAACGTAGCTATAAGAACCACTACGTTAACCCCCAGTTACTTTAAAACGGCTTTTAAACCGAATTTCATCAAACATAGCTAAGAACTACCGCAAAGGGACTTTGCTCTCACATAGGTATAAAAAATGCATTGAAATCTGTCCATTCATTCGAAAGCAACAATGCCACAGAGAGACACCCAGTCAGACAGACAGACAGACGGACAGACCGACAATCAGACAGTGGCGTCAAAGTTATAACACCACCCCTTTTTTGTGTCGTAGGTTAAGATCTGTATTAGTATCGATAGAAGCGCGGCTGCAGTATAAACGGACATCAAAGGATGACCCATATCGCACTCCGGTGCACACCTGATATGAAAACAAACCAATAAAAACAGACCTATATTATTACTTCTGGATTGTTTGCGTACCGTACAGGTACAGGTACAGGTACAGGTACAGGTACAGGTACAGGTACAGGTACAGGTTCGACAAAAAGAGGGGTTATAAGTGTAACGTCTGTCGGTCGGTTTGTGTCGTACCGCGCGAACGGATAGAGCGATTTCGATGCGGTTTTTTACGTGATAGCAAGTTCCCTTGCGGTAGTTCTTAGCTATGTTTGATGAAATTCGGTTCAAAAGCCGTTTAAAAGTTACTGAAAATCAGGGCTTTCCCTAGAAAAAATGGATGGCGCTACTACCGATCTCATCGGAATTATCACTAGATGGCATTCTCAATATTAGTTTTTTTTTTAAATTTTAAAGCAAATAAAAAATATTTTTAAATTCACATTTTGACAGTTTTAAAACAAGTTCATTTGCCAATCTAATTAAAAACACTCCCGATTGTCAGCGTTCGACCCCAAACACTTTTGAATGGATTAACTGATTTCTAACAAACATAGCTAAGAACAATCAACGCAGACAACGCTTTTGAACAAACAAATTAATATCGGTCCAATCGTTAAGGAGCCACGATGCCACAGACAGATACACAGACACGTCAAAATTATAACACTCCTCTTTTTCTAACAGCAGAATACAATTTTGTCAGATTTTATCGTCGCCGAACATTAGAACTCGTGGAAACACACGTTTTCCTCCATAAAAGGGGTTCCGTATCGACGGAAGGCGGAGACAAGTAACGGATGTCGGCACATATACCTCTATATTCTACTACCCTCTATATAGGCGAGCGAGACACGTGCGTGCGTTGCATTGCACTAGTGGAAATCGATGTACCGTGGTTGGCAACAGTGTAAACATCTTTGGTTTTCTTTGTCGAGAAGTTGGATGGCCTAGCAGGCATGCGCGTTATTAATATGTATAAAAATTAAATATCATCACTCATCATCGTTTCAGCCGCATAACGTCCACTGCTGGACATAGGCCTCTCCCAAAGATTTCCAAAATGACCGATCAAGAGCGGCCTGCATCCAGCGCTTTCCAGCGACCCTGGTCAGGTCATCTGACCACCTTGTAGGTGGGCTGATATAAAAATTAAATATATAAAAATTAATAATAACAGGGACATTACTGACTACTAATGGTGTAATAGTAGTTTATGATAATGTCACTTAATGAAGGTTATTAAATACGATTTTAGTTGTACACAAACACGTACTACCTAATACCTTCAACCTATAGGTATAAATTAGCCGTGTGGATTCCGGCAGAGTAGAATAGAACCACTCCAAGTCTTTTCGTGGATGTCATAGAAGGCGATTTAGGAAATACAAGCTAAATAAAGCCTATAAACGTCAATAGGACCTCTTAATAAGGATGCAACCGGGAAAATACGCTCGCATGATGATGATCTGAATGTTTAATAATTCTAAATGTTGAATAAAATATCTTAAGCACTTCCGTGCTGCGGAAAGCACGTTAAGCCTGTATAACCTACAAAGTTGAAGAAAGCTGACCATCTCAGCCATGCGCTTGAAATTGTATTATAAATATAAATTTAAAAAAATATGTATACTAATTATTTAAAGAAATTGTTTTTAATGCTTTGAAAATACAGTTGAACTAGATTCTTTGTATAAAACCAATAATTGAACCAATATGGAAAAATATTCTACTGTATTATTATCTAGATACCCGCTTATTTTGAAATATATAATAAAATGTTTGCAATAGTATTGTGGCTGTTTATAGTTCCCACAATTCAGGTGCTCCGTTGGGTATTGACAAATTTACATTACATCAATAAGGTGGTAAAGAGGCACGTGTTTTTGTAAAGTTACTTTTCTTGGGCGTCTCTACTGTAAAATTATTTGCATTTATAAGGGCCACACTTTGTTCTTTAATTCTTGCAATTTCTCTATGCGACTATACTTCATTTACTTGGGCACAAATACAATGACATTCGCCTTTAAATTAAATAATAAAAATGGGAGATAAACGTATACAAACTTTTTATTATTTACTATCACGTTGCCATTCCCCTTATTTTGCCATTCATGTCTGTTTATCCCTATCTCCTACTCTGAATGAATATTTGTTAAGTTCTAGCTTTATCCCGATGGTTTATTTTCAAAGTTACATATTCTAAAATCTAGACTAAAATATTCAGTCACATTTAACATCATATTTTTCTAAGAAGCCCCTTGGGTCGCGTTTTAATTGACGTTATCCTTGTAATAAAAAGGAATTAGGTTCCCGAACGCTATTTTCACTTCGACTCCTGCCTTGAATGTTGAGTAGGTTGCCGCCCCGGCAACACGGTTACAGATATCTTACTAAAAAGCAATTTAAAAATAAACTTGTACAACGTTTTATTGTAGCATTTACACCGAGCTTTATGTTTCTTGAAATAAAGCACTTTGTTATACGAGCGAGTGAAGCAAGCGATTTTTAACGCGTTAATAACTTGAACAACGGGTTTTCAGCTTCAGAGCTTCCTGAAAGTTGGTAGGCGTGTATACGTGACCAATAGAATTTTTAAGTTCGAGCAAAAGGACAAACAGCTAAGTAGTAAAAAATCAGAGGGACCCATAACGGCGTGTGTATATTATATGAAAAGAATGATTAGCGTGGAAGAGACAGGTATATCAGGATCGTTACTACGATCCACAGATGGACCTTCACTTACTAGTGAAGATCCATCTCTGTGCCACCTATGGGAATAAGCATAATACAAATTCTTTGTATAAAAGTTCTAATATTACAACAGGTCATAATACCAACACGTATAGTCTCTGAAACAGCGTACCCGGTTTCATGTTGTTTGTCTGTATATCTCCTAACCACGCCTAATTCAGGGTCGGTGTCACCTAAATCACACTACAGCTTATGTTCAACGAGACTTCGTGTTAATTTATTATTCCCAAACCCTTTTCACCGCGTCTGGCACAGGTATGAAATGTGATAACTCTATAATTACACAATAAAGGGGTCACGCCCACAGCGAGTGCAAAAAAAAACCTTTACTAAAGTTCTTACATTTAAGGCCATACCCAAATTTTCCGGGGTCCAGAGGCGTCGCCATTTGAAATAAATCATTTAAAAGGAAACGGAGATATCATTCAAAATTGTGTCTTGGTCAAGCCCTAGATAACCCCTAAAACTATTTTATGAACTGTATTTTATGAAAAGTAGTTTAAAAAATACTTTGAATGGGTATCTAGAACTTGACCAAGACACAATTTTAAATGATATCTCCGTTTCCTTTTAAATGATTTATTTTAAATGGCGGCGCCACTGGACCCCGGAAAATTTGGGTATGGCCTTAAGGGTTCAAGACAGAGCCACACCGTATGCCCGCGACACCTGTCGCCGGCTGTCGCCAAAAGATGTCGCGAGCATCAGACATAATGTTGCTCGTCTGTTAGAGTCCATAGGTATATTATATAGCAAAGCTCTTCTTCAGTTAAGTAAAGAAACGCACATAATGGAGATTTTTTTGATAATGGTATGGTTTGCCATTACCTTTCTCTATTTCACACATTATGATTGGGACTCATCTGTCAGACCCAACCAACCAATAGTCGAATTAATTACTAGTGTGGAGGTTATACCACGATGTTTTTCCTTCTAAGTCAAAGCTAGTGATTTTATATGAAATGACCGTACAAAGTAACAGGTATTCCAGTCCAAGCCAGTGCCGCTTGGCTTCTTTCCGCTTCACTAAAGTCGTGATATTTATATATTTACTTTTAATCCTTGGGGGAGGCCTATGTCCAGCCGTGGACTTCCTGTGGCTGATATGTTGATGACTTATATTTATACAAATGTGACATATATGTATTATATCGATGGTTTTATTAGGTATGAAATGCGTTTAAAAATGAAACGTGTATTTGTATCACACATGTTGAAGAAGCTCCTTTTATCGGGAAAATAAGCGAGACGTTTCCAATGTATTAAACAGCCGCAGGTTATGAACGACGGCCTTAAGTCACAAGAATATCTTTCTGGATAATAAAGCACGTAATTTTTACTGAACGCAGATTCTGCGGAAAGGATCATATAATAAGGATAATACAAAAGTAATCTCATCGGCGATTTTATCATCGTGACTCATATTGTCGCAGGAACTCGATGCGTAGGTACATTTTTTTTTCTAGAATATCGTTTCTAAAAAAACACATTATGTACACGTAATTAAGTTTTCCGAAATCAACTTAATAAGTCCTTAAACTTACTATTTGAGGTATATGGTAGACCCCGCAGCCAGCACAGATCTAACTTAGCATGAGTTGGATCCTTTTTAAGAAAACCACAATTTACTTATCTACTTCTGTTATTTTTTTAAAATTTCGTAATTATTATAATGCTAATAATTACATTGTTGATATTTTTCAGTGTTCTCAGGGACGATTTACTAAGTTTGTTTAAACATATTAATTCGTATTTTTGCCAATGTGCATATTTTTGCAATTGGTTCGCCATCAACTTAAAATGGTCGAAGTTCTGTAGCATTCTTATTTTGTTCTTGGGTAGGATGAACCAGGAAATAACCGATCAAGGTTGTTTGCACGCAGTAAATGTTATTAAAGGGGTCAATGTGTTCGCTAAGCTTATTGAGGTGTAGTGGTAATAGAAAGCCCATCGATAGAGGAAGTGTACCTTCTCTTAGGCTTTTAAAAAGGCACGAGCTTCTAAGGCAACTTATTCTTCTTTTAGTATCCGTTAAATTTTATCCGTCTGGCTCACGTCAACCGCATCTTGCGCTAGAGACAATCTGATGAAGGGAAATGTGGCCAAATTATACAAATGGACCGTCTTATTAAAAAACGCAAAGTAACTTTGTTACTAGGGTTTTCTACTCCTCTACTATTGTGTCTTTTTAAAGTCACGAACACTAATGTAAGAACATAGATAATTTATGACTTCAGGAAAGTCTATTAGTCTATTCCCCTTAACAGCACATGTATCGTTATATCGCCAAAAAGATACTCCTAGCCATAGATCTATAACTTTTCTTAAATTTAGATCTACCATACTTCCAACATAAGAAAAACGTTTTATTGGTGTAATCACGAGGAAGACGTCAATTAAAAAAAAAGTTTACCACATATACCTATTATTTACCAAACATAAATTACATATTATGTCAAACTTTTTTATATTTTCCTTAGTTTATTTTTGTATTATATTAGTAAATATAGTCGTAGAAAAAGTATTGTATGCAACGTTGTATAAGTACGTCAAAAAATGCTCGATGGCGTCTTTACGATGCTTGCTAAAGCTCGCGTAACCTGCGCCACTCGCATTTTTTGACCTTCCTTATACAACTGATGCATCCGACCAAATCAAGTTGACATCTAATCATATGCCACTGACTCATATGAAAATGGTGGTGGTTTAAACCTAGTAACAAAGTTAGTCTGCGTTTTATAATAACATGGTTCATGTCTATAATTTGGCCACATTTCCCTTCATCAGATTGTCTCTGGAGCATGATGCGGTCGACGTGAGCCATGACAGCCAAGGATCCATGATATTTGAAATACCAAACACTAAAAGGAAAAGTGATAGGCAAGTTTCGAAGGGTAGCGTAAAGGAGAAACAAAGATAAAGAGAATATCAAAGACCTTCGTTAGGTTAGTGAAAATCTAGATACATCATGAATCGTCAACTTTATTGTTCAAAATTTTGATAATTAACATTTTGTTATCTTTGACACGCCTTTAGTTCTTATTCATTGTGTGACAAGGCTTACTACAACTAATGAAATAATATTACAGAATTTTAAATGTTATACTTTAGTAGTCCTTTATCGTTTAATGTATGTAGTACTACCAGTAGTCCTACTGGTATTACCACGGGTAAGCAGCGCATTTGTATTTTTCCTAAATCCACGAGATACATGATATTTTTCATAGTATCAATACGACAAAAGTAAAATTCCGTTTACCATAAAATATTACAAAAAATGCGCGTCTTATCATATTTACTACAACATTTATTTCTATGATGTTTATTTATCGACTTATTAGAATATTTATCACATTTTAATAACATATTCAGATTACCATTTCAATGAATAATTCTCATTTGTAGACACTTTAACATTATTTCTTTGAATATTTAAGTGATGTCAAATATGTAAATCGAGACAAGTTCCTGGAAAGTGGATTTGTTTATACAGCAGCTCTAAATGTACTTTACGAATACGAATTCTCTGTGGAATATTGATGCTTCTTGCTTCGGAACCACAGTCTCGGGATCCATCTCCAATCAAGACCAATGTTATCCTGGAAAATTGTCTCTTTCAGATTATTCTGGGGATTGCTATCTCATGTGTATCTTACAAAATATTGTATCGTTGAATTTGGTTTATGAACCAAACTACAATTAAACAGCTGAGCGAACTTGTCCTTTGTTTTAACATTCAACAGGATTACTGTTACTGGACAGATATACTATTTATTTCTTTTGATATCAATTACAAAATATTATTAGTTATCAGAATACACCCTAGCCTCGCTTATCTTAAGAAGAGCGTAGGCGTAAATTACAGAATTTTGGAAAAAAATATCCAGATTTCATCTAATTGAGACTAACACAAAAAAAGTTTTTCATTTAATATAAGTTAGTGGTTAATATCTAAGTCTAATTTTAAACAATCCGCTTTTATTAACTGTCAAAATGCCTTCAAGAGCATCATATTTGTTGTACCTATTCTAAAGTGATTAGTGAAGTGCGGGTCAAGTCGGGAATCATTGCGTAGCACAAATCACCCACGTGGGAATAACAGCATCACAGTTTCAATTTCGAATGTCATCCCAAATGCTACGGTAAGGGAATACGAGTACGGCTCAGTTTGTGTACGTCAGCGAGAAAGTGAATCCGTGTTTCATGTTACGCTCTACAGCCTTCGATTTGCAATTATCTGAAGGCGTACACAGTTCGTAAATCGGACGCGTAACTTTTAACTTTTTTTTCGAGGTGTATTCGGCCAGTTACATTTTAATAAGTGCCTTACGCAATGAGTTTTGTTGTTGCTCGAAACTTTTTACAAAATCCGCAATCTTCTTTAAGGTGAATGCAAAGGGCTCTTCATTAAACTTTTTCCGCTAGATGGCGTTGATTTTAAAATTTTAAGTTTTTTTTAAAATTCTTGCGTAATGGATTACTAATAGGCAAACATTTTTGATCGGCGAGCCTGTAACATACTCTTTTATTTATTTTTTGGCATACTATTGTTCTTCAGTCAATGTATTCAGAAAAATGCTCCAAAATAAAATCTGTCATTTTGTCTCGTATCTCTACACTCACTCACACTACGACAGGAGCTTAAAAAAGCATGAAGATGGCGTAAAGCATTGTTATAGACTATGGTTATAGATTTGAGTATCGCCACTAGATGGCACTATTAAAAAAAAAACTGGATAGCGCATATTTTCAGTTATTATTTCAAACAGCCGAAAATCATTTTAAACACAAAAAATGATCTCAGGTTGCATATTTGTCAACCACAGCTTTGACTCTGATAGCTAATCAAGCCTTGTGTCGGGGCACTCGTTTAGAGTTTAGACCATTTGGTGGAAGGAAAAACCACCGCACAACAAACGTCGTCATTGTACATGCATTGTATTTTTTAATAAAACCAAATCGTACACATTGTTGAATTTTCTTTTTATTGAAGTTTAATATTTATTACTGAAAAAAAAAAACAATTCATACAGATAGAATGATACAAAATGATAGTGATTTCTGCCGACATAAATTGTTAAATGTTGTAGTCATTATTCTGTGCACGTGACTAAAAACAACTTTATAGTTTATTGCATGTTTGAACTTGAAATGATGGATGATGGAGACGGCAAACCTCTGTTAGAGTTTATGTAATAGAAGTGAAACAAAAAAAGAAACACTTCTGCATTTTCCTGACACGTATATTCCCATGGACCTGAAATAAATTTTAAATATAAATCTATACAAAAATATATACGGACAAATCACACAGACTTTTAAATCAATCAAACCCAAAACAAGTTCGAGACTTGTGTTTCAAACGTGGCGGCAAGTTGCAACTTAGGAAAACATTTTGAAACAGATTCTAATATGAAATGTTGAATCACGTATATTATCGTACAAATAACAATATTACAAAATATCACGAGTCGTTCGACCACGCAGACCTCTGACGCAGACAAGAAGTCCTGGCAAAAACGTCATCCGTGACATTCGTACTTTTCTTGCACTGCCGTGGATGAAGGCATTTTTGCTCGCCGCTTTATGTAATTTTAACTAAACAGCCGGTTTTATACTGCGGCGACCACTGAAATGTGTATACTTACATGTAGCGTGTCACTACTATCAGACACCCAGGCGACGTAAACGAATCTCAACTAGATACAACTTGCCTATAATAAATTATATTAAATATTCAAATGATTTCAACTTATGTCAAATCGGTATATCGTTTCAAACCTGCAATCAAAAAAACCGGTCAAGTGCGAATCGGATTCGCGCACTATACTAACACTAATGCGGGTTCCGTACCATTATTAATAAAAAGTCGCATTTGTTGTATGGGAGCGTCCCATATTTATTTTATTTTGTTTTGTTTTTAGTATTTGTTGTTATTATAAAATTTCAACTATCTAGCTATCGCGGTTCTTGCGATACAGCCTGGTGACAGACAGACGGACAGACGGCGAAGTCTTAGTAATAGGGACCCGTTTTTGTCCTTTGGGTACGGAACCCTAAAAAAAGAGTGTGTGTACTCGATGGCGTGTACTTATGTACAATCTACACGCGTTAGATATAAGTAATACTTCTTTGGCGTAAACATAAATACAGAGAAGATAGGTACGATCGCAGATTTTTATATAATACTAGCCGAAGCCCGCGACTTCGTTCGCGTGGACTTTATGTCTCTGGAAAATGCTCATCAGGCTGAACAACTTTTACTAAGGCGGCATTTTTATATCTCTATAGTTTAGCTGGACCATTATAGTTCTGCATCAGGCGTTCCATTTCCCAAAATCATTTATACCCTATATGTTGCCCAGGCTTAATTAATACCTATATAACAAAAAAAGGTTCGTTCGAATCCGTCCAGTATTTTCGGAGATTAGCGTGTACAAACAGACAAACAGACAAACAGACAAACAGACAAACAGACAAACAGACAAACAGACAAACAGACAAACAGACAAACAGACAAACAGACAAACAGACAAACAGACAAACAGACAAACAGACAAACAGACAAACAGACAAACAGACAAACAGACAAACAGACAAACAGACAAACAGACAAACAGACAAACAGACAAACAGACAAACAGACAAACAGACAAACAGACAAACAGACATACAGACATACAGACAAACAGACAGACATTTTTTTTTAAATTCTTACTCTATTACAACGTCTCCATCGCCCCCAATATTTTTTTTGGAAATATATTTAATGTACAGACACACTTTTTTTACTGTTTTATTATATGTATAGATATGTATAGATATCCAATGAATATTTGATATTTAATATAAATATGGGAGACCTTTGCCCAGCAGTGGGACAGTACAGGTTAAGTAAAAAAATATATATATATAAATATCCCATAAAATAATTTAAACAACGAATTTATGAACTATGTCCAGGTCCAGGTTTTGCTAATTTGATTGTTCATGTAGTAGATTCAGAGATATGGGACTAAAGCAAGTAGATTAGATAAGTCACGTTCAGAAGTTCGTAGGTTTATTGTCAAATTCTAAATAAAAAGTAAAGAATAATTTTTCGGTATTTTATTATTATTTTCAAAACATAAATTATAAATAAGAAATAATTATAGGTATATACTAAGTATATACCTATAATTATTTCTTTTAATTAATATATGTTTTGTAAAAAATATTTGTTTCAGTTTCAGAACGAACTCATATCGTAGAAATTAGAAATATTGTGGAGACTTGGAGAGAAATGCATTCGGTTTCAAAAGCAAACAACGTTGCCGTCTCGTGCCGCTATGTACCTACTACATTTTGCGCGTTGCCCGCTGCTAGCGGGACGGCAACGTTCATTCTGTTTGAGCTAAGTCTTCTGACTTATTACTAGGTACATTTAGATATTTTTATTACAGCGCCATCTAGATGATGTCCAAGTATGTCGTTGCAAGCATTGAGCTGTCAAATTAGACAAATGCAGTAGTTTGTAATAAATCTGCTAGATGTCACCGCAAAATGAATTCTATTTATTACGCACACATTGTTAGAAATGTTAATTTTTGTCTTGTTTTAAATATCGTTTTTCTTGTAAAGTACTGTAAATTATTATGACAGATTTTAAAGGCGAGCACTACAACTTCATGAAAATTGGAAAATCGATTGTAATATGAGAAACACTATCCACATTAAGAGAATTGCTGTAAAACAAAATGTATGGACGGCCAAGGTTCGCAATCACCTTAAGCGTGAGTTGGTGAGTTTGTCAAGGTTTCCCGTAATTATTTTACGTTAGTTGTGCTTTCCTCGCAGAAGTTGTACGATTAATCAGCATCAGGTTCCTCGATTCCTCACTGTCTTTGCTCCTAATCTGTTTTGTTTTGGTGACCGAGTTTTCTTGTGATCTGATTATGCGATAATTATCTTATATGGTCGAGCACGTGTCTTTTGTGTTGTCTGGTTGTTCATTAATAAGATAGTTTGGTCCATCCGTCATGACTACGAGTATCATTAATCGCGATAGTATGTGATAATGACCTTCGTGTATGACACGTTCGCCATATTATCTCTTTTTGGGTTCAGCTGACGTTGCTGATTCATGTCCATTATTACTGGCTTTGTCTTAGCTTTTAAGAATTTATTTGCATTTATGTCAATTAGTATACAAGCTTACTTAGAGCAGACTACTGATAGCTTTTAGATATTGATTTATTTATACATGGAACAGCCTAAATATATCACTGGAATAGGCAGTAGCTGTATAAATAAAGCCACATAAAATAAAAGAGAGCAAAACAGTGTGAAAATGTCCATTTCACTGTAAAATAGGACCACCAATTTCTCTTCCGCGCTAACAAAGAGCTCTGGCGTACGCTCATCTACTAATGAAAATGTAGCAAAGCTAGAAACATGCTGAAAATGGCTCGCCTTGCATTTTTTCAAAATAATGCACTGCAAATTTGGCATTTTATATTTTATACTTTTAAATATTTTACGTTTTCACTTGTACTTTAAATATAAAACCTATATAATGAAAACCAAATAAAGTTTTAAATAAACTTTTTTCATTTTTCTCATCTTGATTATATGCCAAGCTAACGCTTTTCAAAAGACTTAATTGGGATGGGCTGGTCTAAGTCAAAGTAAAAAAAAATATATTTATTGAAGGATTTTATCTCTTATTGATAGTATTTTTTAATATTGTTTTTAAAAGGCCTTATTTAACGCTTCTATAGTGTGAGACAGCTTCTGAAGTACCAAACTATTTTTAATATGAGACTTCGCAACGCTAAATAATTATCCCTAGCGAAGATTTTTATTTTCACAGACCTAGCAAATCTTCTAATCTTACATATGAACTAAAATTTCTTAGTTGTACATACCTCTTGTATACTTTATTCTCCTCTTTTTGTAAGAGAGTCTTCTGAACGTTACGAATTGAGAATAAGAATGTTATGTAACAGTGCAGTTTAAATCTCGACTGTTGGCATAGTAATGAAGCTTTAGCTTTGGCACAAAATAGAGAGGGAACACAAGTTCAACTTCATGCAATAATAGGGAATATGCATGAAAAGTGATAAAAAATATGCGTTATCTAACCAGTTTATCCATAAATATTCTTCATTCAATATTCATAAAGTATTAATAGTGAAAACAGAATAACAATTGATTGAAAAACGAATGAGACATAAAGATTTTACTCTAATATGTCTATCTCACTCGCAAAAACGCTATTTTCTGTGGCAAAAAGTATAGACAAAATGGACTTTGACCTCACTAGTCCATATCGAACTCCTCTTTCTTATTGAAACTTTTAAGTATCACAAATTCGTCGCTAATTAGGATATTTTATAAATTCTTCCATATTTGTTTACTGTGGTTAATAAGGATCTTATTAAACAAATAAAAAAAAAATACCTGCATATTCTCTATTGTCTTATATATGTCTTATCTATGCAATGTAATCTGAAACACGTAAATCTCGATCCGTACTCGCAAATAAAGGATAACTTGGGTTTCAGATATGTATCTTAGTCTTGTTAATATATAAACTATTTTTGTCTCAGTTATAGTCAAATAAATTTTCGTCTACAACGAAAGGTTTAACCTTTTTCCTACATTTTCACACTTTGTACTGCTCAATAACATTAGTACTCTTTGGTTTAAACCTAAAATTATGGCGTATGGTTAATGTTTATTTGCTCTATTTTGACAAAAGCCATAGTAGACGTCAATTTAGCGAGCAGCAAAGTAAGATCTACTTCTTTACACCTATTATTTAGTTGTTGGGATAAAAACAAAACTACAAATATATCGTAGAATTATGCGACACGCACTCATGGCAGTTAATGTAAAGTATACCTGTACCTTCTATATTTACCTCTTTCTTTCATATATCTTATACGTACCTCCAAGCTTGGATGCTAGGGTAACGTCAAAATTCCCGGCATTTCGTTGATTTGAGAGCAGTGCGGCCATGTACTGTACAAGTCGTAGAAAAATGCGGTGCGTTTATGATCATACTTCTACATAAATACTTTATATTTTGTCCCTCGGGACTGTTTTGAATGCTTATTTAAGTGGGATAACAACAATATTCCCGGCATTTCGCTGACGCCTCCACCAGCGTTTCGCGAACGAATACATTTTTTGCTGTCCTTTTTTGGATTGTATTTTCTGACGGTATCTAAATTTATAAATGGGTACAATTTTTTTAGTCTTCGCACGATATATAGTCAAATAAGCGGCCAAGTGCGAGTCGGACTCGCCCATGAAGGGTTCCGTAGTAGCAAATAACATAATATAAAAGTCTTGTAGTTGTTTTTTTTTTTAATTTTATATTTGAGTTGATTGAATGAAAGGTAAATTGCCGTTTATGATTTATGACGTATTAAAAAAAAACTACTTACTAGATATCGTTCAAACCAATTTTCGCTGGTAGTTTTTATGGTAATAAACATCATGTATTTTTTTTAGTTTTATAATTCCTTTATTTTAGAAGTTACGGGGGGGGGGACACACTTTTTTCCACTTTGGAAGTGTCTCCCGCGCAAAGTATTCGGTTTAGAAAAAAATGATATTAGAAACCTCAATATCATTTTTGAAGGCCTATCCATAGATACCCCACACGTATGGGTTTGATGAAAAATAAATTTTTGAGTTTCAGTTCTAAGTATGGGGAACCCCCAAAATTTATTATTTTTTTTCTATTTTTGTGTCAAAACCTTAATGCGGTTCACATAATACATCTACCTACCAAGTTTCAACAGTATAGGTCTTATAGTTTCTGAAAAAAGTGGCTGTGACATACGGACGGACAGACAGACAGACATGACGAATCTATAAGGGTTCCGTTTTTGCCCTTTGGCTACGGAACCCTAAAAAGACACGGTTTTTTAATAACCTATGTATTGTTTTTTACAAGTCGACACAGTTGCCACAAAATTAATCAAGTACATACATCTCCCATTGTTCAGTTCAAAATCATACTCCAAAAACTGATTTGATTTCATAATCAAATTGCAATGTTCACTTCTCGTAGCATGTCTTCGATGTAGCGGATCTACGAAGTATGTGTTTTCGACACGTAGCATGTCTACGACCTACTAGTGCTACGCGGCTGCTACTGACAATTCAAAATCAAGTGTTCTCTCATAAAATTTAGAAGTGTCAAATAAACATATTTGTTGCTCTGACACTTCTTAATTTTCTCTTAGAGACAAATAATTCAGTCCTTGTGTCATAAATTTAATAGATCCTAGACTTCACCTTAGCACCCGAGAAGCATCGTCACGTCCCTTTTCATGTCGTTTGCCGCAAAATGAAATCCACTCGCTTGAGATAAAATGATTACCTTTCGAAGACCCTACTCTCAGTCCACGTTATTATTTAATCTTTAGGGTTCAGCCGCTTAATAAAAAAACGAACTCTGATAATTTTACCGTATCCGTTGAACTACGAGTGAGTTACTGACTTAAAATTTTAACATTTATGTGATTTTTTCGTTTAGGGATCAGTTTTATGTACTTACATTAAGTTTGAAGTTGATTATTTATTTATCTGTGTTGAATGCAGTTTGAAGAAATACCAGCAGAATTTTAGTCATGATTTAAGGCAACAAAAATATGCAGCTTGGTTGGTGGTACAAATCACAAAATACTACGACTATTACTTGGATAAACTTATATGCTTGTACAAACTTTGTATCAATAGGTAGTTTAAAACAAAGTGGCTTTATTTGTACCTCTGTATATAATATATGTTTAGATGTTTTTTAACTGCCTACGTAATTTTAGAAATAGATAAACTCATTCGCGAGGTTGACATGTGTAATATATATTGTGCCTAGAACGGCCGGACGACTTATAATTTTTGCAAAGGTTTTAAAAACAAAGGATGTTATTTGGCTACAGAACCGTATGTTCAGTAAAATCGAAATGTTCTCAAACACTTTTATTATATCCCGACTTCTAATTTACGAGGTTACAACATTAAATTATTTTTATGTTCCGCTTAGTAATTTTGCTTGTACAAAATAATAAAATTTGTAATTTAAGAGATCACCCCAAGCGGTCATAATTTATGGTCCGTTGCTTATTAATTTACAATTTAAGAAGTTGTTGGATGTTATTTTCGCCTGAACTTTTACAAACGAGTGAAAGGAACGTGAAATATTCAGGTTTTTATTTACAACAAAGAATAAAGAAAAAGTTTTCAAGGTTAGTTTTACGCCGTCTATGTTACCGTCTGGTTTGGGAGCAAAAGTATAAAAGTGGCTACTTCTGCTTACGAAAGACATTGTAAAAGTTGACAGAGATACCCTTGTGTCTTAGCAGAATGTTTTGGGTGCTGTTAAAAACCGAGTTGGACTTAGGTCGTAAAGGAAGTTAGTTTTGAATGGTCTTAAACAGACGCAATAGTCTGTATAGCAACTAATATTTTAATGATGGTAGGTGGAGTAAGGCTTTTACCTAGTCGTTTGTTTGTTTTTCGTGTATGTAAGTGGCTAACACTGGTGTCAATATATGCGTATAAGTATGTTTTTTTATTATTTATGTATTTTGTATAGGCATTTATTTTTGTATTGTACACGCCAATTACCTGTTACTTCCTTATTCCTCTCGCGGGTCTACTGGAAGAAATTTCTTTACAAATAAGTAGCACTATGTTTACTTTTATAAGGTTTTATTTGTAACTTTTTTAAGTGTACATGAAGCAATAAAATAAAATAAATAAATAAAATGATGACAGCCGGGACCAATGACTTTACGTGCCTTTCGAAGAACGGATGTGCTCGAGAAATTTGTATGCCACTTGTGGTCACCCATCCAAGTGCGGACCACGCCCGGAGTCGCTTAACTTACGAAATAAGGCGTACTCCCGCCGGGTTGTATCTATGGGAAATGGGGGCTAGGTGGGTAAACAACGCCATGCAAGTTGCTGGAAAGACGTAGATTACGATGGACAGTGACAGAAAAAGGTGGTCTGACGACCTGATCAAGTTCGCTGGAAGGCGCTGGTTGCAGGCCGCTTAAGATCGATCATTTAGAAATCCTTGGGAGAAGCCTATGTCCAGAAGTAGACGTTATGCGGCTGAAATTATGATAACAGAACAAGATGACGTAGACAGGAGGCTTAAGCCCAGCGTGGATGGCTCAAAGCAGACAACAATGACGATACGTACTCATGGTGTGTCCGTGGTTGACTTGATCTTTCGGCCAGCGACCATGACGGCAGAAGGGTCGTCGAAAGATCTGGTAAAAACTATATTAATCGCGGTAGGTCCCGTTAAACTAATAACAGGATTTGTGACTGCGAAACTCTAAAATCATATGTCTGTTAGTTATAAACATTTTAGGAAATGAACTTTACATAATTTCCATGACCATGCAGGGACATCAGCCCTTGTCTAATAGAGGCAAATTGGCCTCTAATTTCTTGTCTCGGTCGTTCAATGATGTACTATATCAGTAGGTTGACATGATTAATTCGCTACTTACGGTCGCTGACGCAGCTATTTTGTCACGCGACCACTTATGTTATTTCTGTTATGTGAAGGCTATATAGTTTTACGGATATTTTATGTTTACTTACACACTAAATAATACTAGACTCTATGAGCTGTAGATCTTGCGAGCAAGAATGTTTCCTGTAGTAACATAATTCCAAAAAAACAAATAAGTATACTTAAAAAATCTTTAAAATACCGGTCGTAAGAGAAAAATAAATACATTTAACTTAAAAGAGAACCTTCCGGTAAGATTCTCTAGATGAGATCTCCTTATAAACTGAACTATTCATCTTTTGGCAATGCTGGTGAAAATATCCAAGTATTGAATATCATAATAGAAAATAAAATTCCTTGTCACACTGTGTTATTTCGTTGTCACACTAGTATCTTCTTCTTCTTATTATTAATCTTTTTTATAATATTATATAATTTCTAAATGCTGGTAAGAAATGGTCATTGGTCCTTACAACTTTCAAGCACTACCAATTTTGATCAATTTTTAATAACAACGTTAAAAAGTTTGAAACTTCTTGAAGCGATATCATAAATCATGGTCATATAACGCTGGGCCATACGTCACGCGGCGTGATTGCAAGTGATTCAGTGCCCACTTAAATATGCTAATAACTGCAAAATGCAATAGCTTTCATATATAATGCGCGCTGTTAAGTTAACTGGGTTATTTTTAATTTCAAAATTGTTTTGAATGTTAGAATTTTGTGGAATCTGATATTTTACAACAGCCTATTAAAGGTCGGACGAATGGCATAATTTTACAATTGATATAAATACATTTCTGATTATATAATTCTAGCTGTGCCCCTGGGCTTCACTCCCCGTGGGAATTTCGGGATAAAAAGTATCATATGTCCTTCCCTGGGTCATATATCCATATCAAATTTCATCTGAATAGGTTCAGTGGTTGAAGCGTAAAGTGGTAAAAAACAAATACATTTATTAAATTAAAATATTAGTAGGATAGGATTTGTGTATCTGTTTTCTTTGCAGATTGTCCAGTGGCGAGAGTTTTTTAGAGCTAAGTAGAATAGAGCGAATATTTGCAACCAAATGGATTTTTAACCGACTTCAAAAAAGGAGGAGGTTATCAATTCGACCCGTATGTTTTTTGTATGTATGTTACGCGATATCTTCGCCACATGTGAAAGATTATGATGATTCTTATTTTTTTGAAAGCCTTTTAGAACCAAGTTAGTTCCATATTTATATGGTGAAGATATGATAAAAATTTTGGGAGATATGGAAGACCTCCTTAAAAAATAATGAAGTCCGTTGGTATCTTATGTTAAAAATTTAGTTATGTTATTAATTGACAGAAACACTATATCTTTCGAAGTATTAATAACGAACTCTTATTGGTTATCTAGAGTCCACACAACCCCGTTCTGCTTCAGCTGAGTGCGTCCTAAATTTTATATTAACTCCGTAGCAACATTTACTGCAATTAGTTACAAGAGTGGCTGGCTAATTTCGCGTCTAATCCGATAAAGTGGGGAAAGTGGGGTAATAAGTAAAACTATAATTGTATCCGCGCTGCTATAACAGAGGTGGCCGACCGGGAAATGAATTTAATGTAAGAAATTGGGTCATAAGCGAGACGGGTCAGTGATTGGGTGAACGCTGTCTCAAAGGGATTCGTGTGAAAAATGAGGCTGGGCCGCTTGTAGTAACGTTGGGGGAGATGGGGATGAGTGGTCTTGTAAAGTCAGTGTATCTGTAAAAAATCTTTTGTTTCTGATGCCTAAAACAAATAAGTACATGAAAATTTTATTTTCATAAATGTTGTTCTTGTTTTTAGTATTTTAAATTTAAATTGCTCCGTGGCTTAGTGGTCACCATGCTAGTCCGTCACCCAGAGGCCCCGGGTTGGATCCCCGGTCAGGGCAAGTGGGAAAATGGCCTTTTTCAAATTGTTCTGGGTCTAGGATGTTTATCTACATATGTATTTGTTATAAAATATAGTATCGTTGAGTTAGTATACCATAACTCAAGTCTCGAACTTACTTTGGGGCTAGTTCTATCTGTCCTGTGTATCTCTGTAATTTGTTCCTATATGTTTATTTATATTAAAAAATCGCGGACACTGTCTGCTTAGAACCGCAAAATCTAAAATGCTCTGTCCCATAAAGACACAATAGTGCGAATATCATATCAGAAATCTGTCATCCAAGTAAACTAAACTAAACTTGGTTTTAGGTGTTTTTTAAATTCTCACCAAATCCACTTGAAAGGTGGCGTTCATTTGAAATAAATTGTTTAAAAGTAAATATATGGTGATTATAAAAAAATTGAGGTCCAAAAATTTGTAGAAGGACCTTTAAATTGTTTTATGAATAACCTTCTAAGATAACCTTTGAAAGTATTATTGATAATCCGTCGAGTTTTCGCCAAAAGCGGCCACTTTCGGCGAAATATCGTTTTAAAACTAGATGGACTAACGCAATTACTTTCGACCACTTCACCTTAAAAGGATTTTTCTAGAAGAATGCTTTCCGGTTATTCCAGATGCGGAAGGGACGGGCGGCGCGGACCTGCAGAGGAAGTTGGACCTACTGAACGGGGCGCTGGACGCTGAGCGCGCGGAGCAGGCCAGGCGGCAGATGCAGTACATCGCTCACTGTTAGTCCTTTTTGACTTACAATCCCCCTAGGCGATTAACACACTGCACCGCGCCCCGCTGCGTAGTGCGGGGCCGCCCTAAAAAAACGACGCTCGTAGACGCCGTGTTAGTGTGTTGTACTATGCGTGTTTTCTATATAAATGGTGTTCCTTGCATACAGTGCGGCCCCGCACCACAGCCAGCGGGGCGCGTTCCAGTGTGTTAATCGCCTTAAGGTCTGTTCAGACCGAGACGCCACGCGATAGAACTTGTTTACTATACAAAAAAGATACTAATTTCAACAAGGGCGCGCTGTGTCGCGCTGTGCAACGCGGCGTTGTACGTAACACTGAAATTTGTATCTTATTGAGTAGTAAACAAGTTCTATGTTTCTTCAAAGTGAGCACCACATCGCGTCGCGTCGCGTCTCAGTCTGAACTGACCCTTTTGGTTCCTCGGAGGTTTTGAGTTCTTTCCCCAGTCAGGTTTTGAAATTGACCTGGGTCTTGGGTGTTTATAAAATATGGTCTTGTTGAGTTAGTATCCCATAATACAAAAAAAGTTACTTTCGTACTAGCTCAGTCTGTGTTATTTGTCCCTATTTATCTTATTTTTATTTACTAGTCTGTTGTAGTCACTGCTTGGCAAAGGTCTCTAATCTAACTTTTAAAAGTTTAAAGCGTCTCTATCTTTTGTCTTACGTCTTTAGTTCTTACGCTATTATATATTAAGGTGGATTTGGGACTGCCAGTCTACTATTGCCTCTGTTAATAGTTATATGAGAAAAAATGCGCAAGAGGTGAATTTTGCTTACTTTAAAAAAAATGAAATCACGTCAGTCAAATTTTCGTCAATGAGAAACGTCTTACAGTGAATTGCACTGCTTGTATATTCTAAATCTGATGGAATGGCATTCCACTGTAAGCTCATTTAGGCTTGCCAAACTAAAAATTAACTGGTTAATAATCTTTATGAATGATGCAGCTCCTAAAGAAGGACTATTTTTGAATAATTTATAAAAGATATAATATATATATATATATATAGAACATAAAAGAATATGGACCTTGTAGAAAACTAAATTTTCAAGTTTTAATGTGGGTCTGCCACAGACGGTTACTCAAATAGTTTGGATTGAAAATCTTACAAGGTTTCGCACTTATCAATCTCTATCGGAAGGGTGATTTATGCTAAGCGTCTCCGGTTATTCAGTGGTCCACTATTTGAAGGTCTAAGGTCTCAATCAAAATAAATCTTCAATTTGTAATATAAAATATTATTAATTCACATTATGGGAAACGCGATTGATTGAATTGATTTCAAGCTACGGAACTTACCGCGATTAATTAAATTAAACCATGGTATAATAAAATAAGGTATTCCCTTCCCGTGACAGCTGATGACGTAGGTGGAACTTGACTACGTCATCAGTTTGATATGTTGCCACTCTGTGAAATTGAATTACCCAAACGTAATGCATTTTTGAACTTTATACACCAATTTCAAATTAATAATAAATTATATCAATTTATAAAATATTGAAATGATGAATCACGCGAGAATCGCGAGATACTAAATAGCTAAGTTACTTAATATTTTATTTAATATTCATGAACTAATTAAGAAAGTCCTTAAAATTTACTGAAAAGAACAATCAGTGGCAACACTTTGTGACGTAGCCAAGTTCCATCTCGGGAAGAGAATACCTGTTTTACTATACCATGAATAAAACAATCGTAATTCGCTACTTTCCAACTACTCAAATCAGATACTTTTTTCGGATTTGTATGAAATACAGGCTAATGACGTCAAAGTTTCTTGGAGTCAAATAGCGCTCTTAATATTAGTAATCAGTAATCAATTTAAAATTACTTTCAAAATGGATTTGATCAATGAAAATGGTATAGTTTTGTGACGTTTTTTTTTCTTAAAAGTGCCAAATTATTTATTTTTGACCCAGGAAAATACCCAACTGTGACCGCAAAAGTGTAATAACTTATAATATTTTTAACTGACGTTAGTAAATATGTTATCGGCTTAATAAAATATCATGATAAACCAGGTACCAACCCTAATAATCTATTTTATATATTTTTTAATGGAGTCAACTTCGTCTTCAAAAAGAGCGTTCTAGTTCCTTAGACGTTACTTATTTTATTCCTTCCCAATTGCATTACTTCTCTGTCAAGAATGTCCGTCCATTGTAATAGGTAGCCGCAAAAATGCTTACATACTATGTAAACTTTAAAAATATATAACATTTAATAGTTGGTGATTAAGTAATAAACTAAAATAACTTCTAATTTTTGGAAAGAACATTTATTATTCCCATTTTTAAGTTTCATTAAGGCCGCTTCTTTTATTTAAATTTTTTTAATTTTAAAATTATAATAGGTTTACAAATAGATTAAGAAACGAGAGTCAAGAGGCTCGAAAGTATCGTTAGGCTTGTATATATAATAATTTAAGCAATGAATCTCATAAACACCATGCTCACCGGCCCAATTTGATTAGCGAAAGATTCTCGAAGGAATCGAAGGAAGAAGAACCATCGACTCAATGTGAATTATTTATGTGACTTAATGTGATTGTCGAATGAATCAGAGGAAAAATGTGCCCACCATCTTAAAGTGATTCACAAAAGCTCGTCGAATGAATCAGAGAAAAAACGTGCCCATTGACTCAAGTTGTTTTACAGAAGATTGTCGAATGAACAGTGAGTGCGGCAAATTCATAATGAACTACCAACGGACCACAAAGGAAAGTACGGAACACTTGTGGTTGCGGTTCTATCTGCATCTTTGAAGGACGCTAACTGCAAAGTTTTTGGTCCGCTGCTTATGAGATGTTTAGGATTATTTAGGGGGCATTTAAGTTATGTACAAGTATACATACTTTGACTAATATTATATTAGGATACAAGTGCTTTATGGTGTTTATAATACAAGAGGCGGAATTTCAGCCCGAGCCGAAGGCGAGGGCTTAATAGAGCCTATATAACGTTCGAGGAGTTTCGAAATACTAGCGAGGCAAAATACCTAATAACTCTACTATACGTAACTACTCACTATAATATAAAGATATTTCAATTCCAGAAAGGAAAATTATGTACCAAAGAGAAAACAAATTATTCTCATTACCTTATCTTACCGTATTTTCGATTGCATCCTGAGAAAAGAACCTTACTATTTCGGCACCCGGAGTGCACGTTCTGTTTTTTTTTCAAGGAATATTTTACCCGTTCTTTTAAAACATTCCAAATTGCATCTGTTTAACATGTAAACTTCTGTTTCCAGCGGGCTACTCTGAGGACTCTGACTACACTTCGGACCTCAACTACCCCGTGGGCCAGCATGCCAACTGCAGTGCTTCGCAGTTCCGCACTGCAGCACATCAGATGCACACACCACAGGTATAGATCTTTGCCGATCTCTAAGGGATCCTACCAAAAACATAAATGTAAAAAAGTGCTAGTGCCATCGAAAAAATTAAGCAAAAATTATATCTAAGCACGTCAGCAGCTTTTCAAAGAAAAAGGAATTTCTACTAGGATAAAATGCAAACACAAAACTACAAAACTCTTGTATTAGTACAAATTTTAAATAATTATATCTATCTATATGTTAGTGAATATACATACTACATAGTAATAGTTATCATAAGTAAAAAAGTTATAAATTGCTTTAATTCTTTATATTGAATTCACTTTTGACGTAGAGCACATACCCAAATGGAGGTGTCAGTCATACTAATTTCCTTACAATTTTTTCAATGAAGTAGGAAGTACTTATATAACCCAAAAGTCAAAGTCAATTTAGTTAAATGCTTTCAATAATTGTGGTTGCAGAGATCGCTGGAGGTGTCCCGGGAGAACTCTTACGAGAGGGACGAGTACCACATACACGGCGACGCCGACCCTCTGTACTACAACAGTCAGCCGCGGACAAATAGGTCAGTAAAGTAGAGATACTATAAGCGTATCTAAACCAGTTCATCATGGTCATCTTCCTTGCCTTTTCCCTATTTCGTGTCGTATTTTATGTCAATACTCTCCATTTATTTCTATCATGAACCATATTTCCGCTAGCCCCTTGGTCCTTCATATCTGTCCTTACATATTCCTTTAACATCTTTCTCGCCTTTACGTTACAGCCATCTACCTCTAGATGGACCATTCTCTTAGCCAGGTGTTCAGCATCCTCATTACTTGGTCATACCAGGTCAAAAGAAGGCCTTTTCACCTTGACCACTATTGGAGCAACCTTCAGACATCCTCCCTCTTACATAATCTTTCCAGATTTTATCCATTCTCCACCTTGACATCCGCATCTCCTACCTTACATAAACCAGTACCGGTTCGTTATCTACGTGTATACTGACCTTATGTTTAACTGTATTCGTTAAAACTTTGACTAAGATATTTCTGTGTACGTTTCAGGTTAGAGACGTGGTCGCAGCTGCACGCGCAGGCGAGCGTCGAGTCCGCCATCTCATGGCGGACGGCGCACGACTGGCAGTCCACAGGTCATTGTTATACACAATGTAGTATAATATAATAATATTTAGGTTTCGAGCCTTCAAAGCTTTACCCATTGGGAGACATAGTCACAGCTGCACAACCATCGTCATAATCACGGCGGAAAGTGAAGTCATTGATAAATGAATAGATAAGGACAAATCACACTAACTGAGCTAGCCCTAAAGTGAGTTTAAACTTGTACTATGGGACACTAAGTCAACGATACTATATTTTACAATTAATACATATATACCTATACCTAATATTTGGAAGTTCGAACTTTCAAGCACAGAATATATTACATTAAATATTACATTGCCTCTGTGCTGCAAACTGCCTCTGTGGTGTAGTGGTTAGAGCGTTCAGCTCATACCCGGAGGTCGCGGGTTCGATTCCCGGCGGGGGCAACGACTTTGTATTGTTGTCCTAGTTTGGTTAGGACATTGCAGGCTGATTACCTGATTGTCTGATAAGTAAGATGATCCGTGCTTCGGAGGGCACGTTAAGCCGTCGGTCCCGGTCGCTGTCTTTGACATTGGTCGTTACCTAAAACCATGTCAGAAGCCTTTAAGGCGGTTTAAAAACTCTGACACTAGTGTTAGTCACTAACACACTCGATAAGAAGAATATTACATACAGAACGGAATCTCTTATGGTTCCGCACAATATGCGTTCCCGTTTCTCGTCCTCGCACCTCTCCCTCTATTTCACCCTGTGGAGGGTACTGAGCGGGCCCCTAGAGCCGCCTCTAGAACGTGGGAGAGGTGCGGGGACGGAGAACAAGACAGCATACTGCACAAAACCTAAATAGATTCCGTTCTGTATGCAATACTTATATTAATACTATGCTTCAAGGCCTCACTATTGAGATTGGCCTTTAGAAAATCGGCGCTATCTAGTGGAATTTACACAATAAAATATCCGTTCAGTCATTGTATCATTTGCTCACTGTCAGTTTTATTGGGAGAATCCAAACCGTGTCCAGTTGTGAAATTATTTTAACATGATTCTACTACCTACAACGTTACCAGAGATAACAACATAAGTTCCTTCAAAAAGGGCAGAATGTTGTGGAAGTTTTTGGAGTTATAGGAGTTCATCCATAGGTTACGGGTGTCTTCTTAGTGAAAAATAAATCTTTCGCTAACAAAGGTGTAGGCGTGATTAAGGTATTACGTCATCTGGAAAACACCAAATTTTTTATAAACATTTCCGCCAAAATACAAAAGCATATAACAACAGCTATGACGATATAGATAAGACGAAGAAAAAAGCACCAAAGTTGTATAAAAAAGTGCGTATCTGAAGATGTAGCAGCTGTCCTGCGTTCTATGCGTGAGAGTATTTCTAAGACCATACTCTTACGTCTTAGTCCATGCTCTATGTTATATAATAGTACATTACGATATAAGTGCGTTATATAGCCGAGTGTGCTTAACCAATATATGCACGTATATCGTACGACGTTTTTCAACAAACTTGCGAAGAAAAATACCAAATAAACTGCATTTTTTTTTAAATAAACAAAACCATACAACTGTGATGCACACGGCAGGTTTTTTACCGTTTCTTACTTTTAAAAATCAGCGCGATGCGCTGCCTTCCGGTTGGGGCAGTGCAGCGGCCAGTTCGAGATTTGAAAAAAAAATATACAACATGAAGCATACGAGCAAATAGCGGTTATAGAATATACCTTCACTATTTGCGTTTATAACACACGTGTATTTTATGAGCTGCTTTATATATACTCGTATTTAACCGTTGAAATTAGATCCACTTTACGAGCACGTATGTTGAAGAAGTTATTAACTTAGGTATTATGTCTTTGTAAGACACTGTTAGTTTGTTTGTAAATTCTTTATTGTACAAAAAGGACACTACAAAAATACAGTAGATAACAATACAAAGGCGGACTTATCCCTTTAAGGGATCTCTTCCAGTCAACCCAACGCCAGAGGAGATAATCCTATTAATTAGGGTGGAACACTGTACAATACTTACAAGCTAAAATACAAATGAAAACCTAGTATATGTGTATAAACATAAATAAATAAATAAAACATATACATAAATATATATATATATATATATATATATATATATATATATATATATATATATATAATATAGATATAAATAAGGACACAATACATACATATAACTCAATCCAGGTCAGGAGTCTTTGTAAAAGTTTAGTTTGTGTAACGTACACATACACAGTTCTCTAACAAAAAATAACCAGTTACATTTGCTTTTACAGAGGATCAGCGGCGACCAAGCCTTGAGCGTCAGAACACTCTGTATGACGAGAGCATCATGGGTTACGGATACGATGCATACGGCACTAGCACGCACATTAGGTAAGAAGGAAGTAAATAATTAAGTATCAACAATAAACAGTGGTATAAATTAGATTATTACAAATCACGAACTCTTAAAACATGACAATTACCTTTAAAATGTACTCATTAACACCACCCGTTGACAGGCAGAATTAACTAGACTATTAATATTTTGGTTATAAAGTTTTAATATTTTGTTGATATATTTTGATTTTTGATTTTATTTTATTGGGAAAATATTACTTTGGTAGTAGCTTACTACTTACTCGTACCACGTACGTAAAAACCTAGTGTTAATAAATCCCTCTAATTCATTAAGAGTGTAACGTACGCAAGCCCTATTTAAGTAGGTACATACAAATATTACGTTTGTTATATCTTATCATATCATTATTTCAAAAATGCTTATGTGAAAATATTGATAATTCAAATAATGGTCCTAAGAAAGACTATTTATATTCCAATCGACTTAAATCTAGTTGAATTTGTCTTGTATTCCAGGGACCACACACATTTATCGCAACAGGCAAGCTACGAGGAGTACTACGACTCAGTTCAGAACCAGAGCAGCTATCCGTACCAGACTTCGTACCTGGGGGACGACTCGCGGCAGTGGGACAGCGGGGGGCAGTACTTCTACGACGACGGCTTCGGGCTCACGCCGACGGAGTACGAGAACATGCTCAATAAGAGGAGGTCTTCGGTGGTACAGCTGCCGCAGATACCTCCCAAACAGGTGCAACAACATATTCCCTTTTCTGTCGCCTTATTTTCCGAGCGAAGCTTCTCAGTTTCGGGATTGGCCAAAAATGCTCTTGTCTTGATGTCCGGCTGTTCTCGCATACAGGTCGCATTTTATTACCGATTCTTTTCTGGAAATAGAACTTTACTGTCAATTCGGTTTTTCTAAATTTTCCAAAATGGCGAATATTTTCACCATTTTCATTCATTGGGAATTAAAAATAAAAAAAAATATCATATTTCACCAATTTCAATAATGTCGTAAAATTTTTTTGTATGAACAACTTTTTGATCCGATAAACTTCAAGACTCGCGAGATCAACATCTTACAGAGCCGCTAGTTTTTTATCTCGTGATCAATGTTTGGTGGGGAAAAGCCTCAGACAGAGGTGAGTATCGTCTAAGCTGAGCCTTAAGAGAATGCGTGTTCGTATCTTTTTTACTATGTTGTCGAAGTAGTGAAGGTATACGTAAGGGGTACTGTTAATTTGACTACTCGAGAGATATTCGTACTAGACTTTGTTTAACAGTTCATTTCTTTCTAACTATTCGTAATATGCAGATTTATTTTTTGTATTTGCAGTGTCTGATTTTCAGAGAACGGCAGATAAATGAATAATGTAATTGTATACGGTAGCATCAGTATCTGTGATTAGGCCTGCTGCTGTCACAGAAATATGTATTTATATGAATTTTGTGCTATCGGTCATAATATGCGTGCGTTTGCGTTTATTGGCGTGTTGTTCATTTAAAGCTCCAGGACAGTACAGTCCTTTTGACCTATTGTTGTGATACAAGGCAAGTTGGTTTGGCAAATGTTGCTCAATTATTATTCCTAACACACACCAAGCCTACTTTATATCCTTACCACACTTTTGTTAATCATTAGTAAGTTTTTAGTCATAAAAATCATGTCATCATTATTGTTATGTCATATACAACTTTAAAGTGACTTTATAAAGCTAAGTGGTGAATTTATTGAGACGAAAATGTCGTCAAATGTATAATTCAATAAAGAAGTGTTTTTTGTTTTAATAAATTATTAAGATAACGTTTAAAATTAGATGAAAAAATAATAACTATACCATTTCCATTAAAAAAACTAAAATAAACTTAAATATCTCGTCTATCTGTATTTTCTTGAGTTCGAGTTACTATGTAATTCTATCTGTGAATTGTATATAAGTCTATTGTTTGACAGCTTCCGCCTTCATCTCGCTACTCGGACTACAATGAGATGGCGCCGTACCGACCCCGGCCGAGAAGGACTACGGCCAGTCTTCCTGGTAATTATTATCAAATATAACATCATCCACATTGTTACATTGTAAAATCTAACTTCCTGTTACAGGGGAAGATATTTTGGTAACATTTTTTGTAACTTAGCGCTGAGAAGAGCGGAGGCTCCTGTTACAAGCATCTTCTTGCTTAAAAGGAGGCTCCAGCAACTATAATATTGTAAAAATGTTTGTTACCCAATAAATATTTTTATATTTTTATCTGTTAAGGTTCATTACCAAATATCCGATTATGTGTATTTCGTGTTTTTGTCATAAAGAAAAGATCTTACTGTCTTGTTAAACTATCGGCTACACAGGTTGTTTTAGAAAGATCAAATAATTCATGAATGGCAAGCCCAGAAAGTGAGGGTCCGGCCGTTAGGCCCTTGTTCCGCGACGGTCCGGCCGTAAGGCGCTCGTTCCGCGATAGTCCGGCCGTAAGGCGCTTGTTTCGCGGCGGTCCGGCCGTGAGGTGCTCGTTCCGCGACGGTCTGGCCGGAAGGCGCTCGTTCCGCGACGAGCACCTGCGACGCTCTCGAATTTTAAAATTTGTTTGTCCGTTACGCCCTCGGCCGTATCGCTCTCGTTTTAATTTATTCTGTCAATTTCAACAGTATTTACTTTTCCATTTAAAAAAATACAGAAAGGCTTAAAATGAATGTATAAAACTTTACTTTATTATATAAATAGACCGCCAGCAGCTGTTTTGTCATTTTGTAATTGAGTAAGCCGTATATTACGGTGATGTATTTTTTATGCTGCTCCAACGTATTCTAGCGACGCCATCGTCAACGCCAAAGCGCGGGCGCGCGCTGCCGGTGCCGCCGAGCAGCGAGTCGGGCTCGCTGCGCGGCCGCAGCCGCCGCCTGCCGCGCCCCCCGCGCGTGCCGCCGCCCGCGCCGCAACACGCACTGCCCACACCCCCCGCCTCGCTGCACACGCATGTGCCTTACATACCCGGTATGTTTTTACTCTTTCTACGTGCACTATTTGCATTTAAGACCATTCGATAACAACCCTTGTATCACATCACTTAAGGTCTTTTCAGTCTCCACTGCAGGAGCACGACCCTCTTTGTACTACTAGGGTCATACTTGGTCAGAGCAGCTGGAGTATGTGGGCTACACTCTCCACGCTGGTCAGACGAGTTGGAGAGGTCCCTTTGAAGTTTGTGAGCTTTTAGCGTGTATTAGCTAAGTCGCCTTTTACTACATCCACGGGAATACTTTGAGTGGTCCTATTCTACTCTGCCGGAAACCACATGGCGGTAAACTCTTGTATCACATCACATCACATCACGTTACATCACACATAAGAATTTATTTATTCAAAACAGAAATTATAAAATACATTTGCTTATAAACAAAATATTTCTTGCAACGCAATACATCTAGATAACGTACCCAATATGCTGACAGCATTCCCTCACTGTATATCGAGACTTATTCGTTGAGCAAAAAAAGCTACCAGCTCTCGGGTCACCAGTTGCCTCGATGAGACGCGTTGTGACATATCACACTAATTTATAAAGGCGAAAGTTAGTGAGTGTGTATTTGTTTGTTATTTCTTCACGCTCAAACGGCAGGACCAATTTTGATATAATTTGGTGTGCAGGAAGCTGACACCCTGGATTAACACATATACTACTTGATGCGCGGATAACACCGCAGGTCCAGCTAGGTTGTTTATAATTGTTGTAGGGGGTGGAAAGTGGGCTATATATGAAAGTAAATTGTATAGTTATGACACATAAGTTTGAGAAAAAAAATGGTTTGATAATAATTCCTCATGCAAAATAAATAAATAAATAAATCCCTAGGTACCTAAATGCATTCTAACGGAATAACTGGTTACATACAAGGATTTCGATTATCGGTACTAAAAAAAAATTTAAGCTTTATTAGATTCAGTCGCCATCGCTGACAAATTTCTTTTGAGAAAAAAGTTTATTACCTCACTTCTGCTTTGTAAAATTTGGTATTTTTTTTTTTTTACTTATGTGGTAGAGCAATATGTCACGACCAAGTTATGCAAGCCAAGGTTTTTGTGTAGATATACAAATTAGTTCCTTCCTTTTCTAATAGAGGGTATAGGCAAACTCAATTCCCAAAACCCCTTTGGCGTTATCAACGCCATCTAGATGTTACTATTGGATACTACAAGAAACTTTTCACGGGACTTACACAACTGTAGGACAAGAACGTGAATCTAAAACAAGTGTACAAGAAGTGGTAAAAATAATTTAGCTAATATAGTATCTAAGATTAGAAAAAGAAGTAATGTATTACTATTTGAAATGTTTTCAACTTATACACTTGTATTCAACTTACCTTTAGTGTCAGATGCTTTTGTATAATATACAATACACTACAGAAATCAATGAAGTATTTATTTCTTAGTAGGGATATAGACTGATTTTAAAATATAATATTTTATTCGTCCGTCAACTACATTATCTAAAAATAAAGGACCCATATTTTTTCGTTTAGCAAAGTAGGTAAAAATCACAAAGATAAAGCGATTCGAAATTTGAGAGTGGACGAAATTTACGTCACCTATACATACATACTATCACGTCTTTATCCCTAATGGGGCAGACAGAGCATTTTTGGGTCTTGCGGTTCTATGCAAAGCCCAGGGCCGCAAGACCCAAAAGCCACTTTTACATGGTGGGCGAGAAGATGGAAAAGCAATCAATACAGTGATGGGTTGCTAGCCGCATCGCCTGTTAACTTGATTTGCATTTTTGCCCATTCCCTCGATCGGCTTTTACGATCTGCGTGGGAAGAGAAGCAGCTGGTACATTCTAAGTTTTTGTATTTCTCCCAGACCAGCATGGGAGTCACATAAGGTTAAAAATAATTGCTGATTATGACGTTACGCTAAATTGGAATGCGCTTTATCTTCGTTATTATTACCTAATCAGGGAATAGAAAAAATACGTATGCCATACTTTTTAATAATCTTAATAATAAACCAAAAAAGATTTTTTACTTCACTTCCTATATTACTTACTTTTTTTCGCAGAACCCGAAAAGACAATACCCGACGTAAGTTACGGATACGATAGCTTCGGATACAAGCCTGAGTATCAGGACACTGCCATAGAACAATATCAGGATACTAATAATTATAGTACAAGGTATGCAACTGTTTTTTTTATTAATTTTTCAAATCAATTTAGATTAAAAAATCTCCTTTTTTGGAAGTCGGTTAAAAAGTCGTATCATCCGATAATTTATATTTGTTATAGAGACCCATAAAAATGGTGTCATCACCACAATGCTAAAGACCAAAACTAGTAAATATGGTGATAATTAAAAAAAAATATTTCCAAAAATTTGTAGAAAGACCTTTAAATTATTTTATAAATAACCTTTGAAAGTATTATTGATAACCCGTCTAGTTTTAAAACTAGTTTACGCCAAAAGTGGCCGCTTTTGGCGAAAACTCGTTTTAAAATTAGATGGACTAACTCAATTACTTTCAAAGGTTCTTCATTAAATAATTTAAAGGTCTTTCTACAAATCGTTGGATCTCAAATTTTTAATTATCACTATATTTACTTTTAAACAATCCAGCGTTTGTATGTATGTATGTTTGTTCGACGATAACTAGTTTCATGAAATGAAGAAGTCATGTAACAGTAGCTAATCGAATTTTTAAGTTGGAACATGAGCCAAATTATTAGATAAGTAAAGGGTGTTATTTGAAAATTATTTTCTTTTTGCAGTTATGATGAAGATGGAATGCAACCTTTCTTTGACGAAACGCCTCATGCCACTCCTCCTGCAGCTGGTAAATATATAAAAAAAAACAACTTTTGTCTTAATGTCGATGGGAATCACTTGTCAGCAAAAAATCAGCAAATATATCTACCTCTTTTATACCTACAAACTATTGATGTACAATGTTCAATTACTTTGCTATTGTCTGAATGCTGCTCAGAGTTAAAATAGAATTAGCCAGCTTCTTCGCCTATCGAGCAGATCGTAAAAGCCGTCGAGGGAATGAGCGAAAAGCTGAATTATGTCTGAAGGCGGTGCGGCTAGCATCACATCCTTATTTGATTCTGTTTTCCCTTACGCTAAAAGTGACTTTTGAGATTTACGGCCCTAGGGTGCAGAACCCTTATCATATGCATATATATTGTAATAGTGTGTATATTTCTAAAATTAGCATGACCTTTCTGATATTTAACCATGATTTAACATCGACATTACGAGCAAAATGTGATATAAGCGATAACAGTTTCCGTTGCTGAGAGTTCGCAATGAGTCAACTTGTCAGTTTTTTAAAGACCTAAAACAGAAATGACGTGCCCTATTATTCATACGCTCTGTGAACAGTGGTCATTTAACATTTTTAATATATTTTTCAAACTTTCAGCTCAAAAACAGTCGTGGATGGAAACGGAAACAAGCCAGTTCACGTATCCAGCGACGACAGAGGAAGATTCGTTAATACCTAAGTCAGTGCCATCCACGATATCGTCATACTTGCCACAACCTCCTGTTACAACACAGCAAGACATTTATCAGAATAGTTATCAACAGTACGATCAGTATGAGGACCAACAACAATATCAGTATGACCAACAAGATCAGTATCAAGATCAAAGTTTGTATCAGGATAAGCAGGACTATCAGTATCAACAGTATGACCAACAATACCAGGATGACCAAAAACAGCAGTTAGAGCAACAACAGTACCAGCAACAACAAAATAAAATAGAGCAGGAACAGCAGTTGTATCAACAACAACAGCAGCAGTTGCAATTTCAACAACAACAACAACTACAATTGCAACAACAACAGCAGTTGCAACAACAACAGCAGTTGCAGCAGCAACAACAAAAATTACCAGCTCAACAACTGCAATCTAGTGTCATGACTGGAGCCGCTACTTTAGGATCTCTTATGGCTGGTGGTGCCAAAAAGCTAGGAAGTTTCTTCGGAGCCGCGGCCGCCGCGGTGGCTGCGCCCGCAGTAAGTCAGCCCGCAGCAGCGCCGGTGACCACAGCTCCAACCAGCCAATTTACGTCGGCTGTTGCCCCCGTAACGCCTTTCACAAGCGCCACAACTATACCTATCACAGCATCCGTCCCAGATGTATCACCAGCAGTGCCAGTGTCTATCGTGACCACATCCGCACCCGTTACTTTACCCCGAACTCCGTCATTAAGGAGACAAGAGTCTATACAAAGACCTTCTGTGCGTCGAACGCGGACGTTACCCGACGCGCCAGAAGACCTAACGTCGAGTTACGACGAAAGTGCCTACGAGAACGAGTACCATAAGACTGAATACGATCAATCTATTGACCGGACGTCTTTAGATAGGTATCATGACGACGAATATGCTCATGATATTATACACGAAGATGTCGAAGAAGATAGACATTTACAAGAAGAGCCGAGTTCCGTACTGCAAAAGACTGCATCACCTACTAGAACTGTGTCTCAAGTGAGAAAGCCTTCCGTGGATAGTTATCATAGTCAAGCTCCGTCAATAATTGATAGAAGAACTTCTCAAAGTTCTTATCATCAAGATGAGAAAACGATTATACCAACGCGTGAAGGTTAGTGCGATTTATGTATTTGTATAGAAGTAAAAGACACCAAAACTAACTGTGATTTTATCCGAAATTGTATACATAAATAATAAAGATTGTTAGCCTGATTGTTACTCACACACCACTACTCACAACGCTGAATCGATTTATTTACGAGTACATAAGAATCTATATAAAAAGGATGCTTTTTATTCCTAAATAAATGTGAAGTGTGTCTGTAAAAATCATATTCTTGTTTTTAGGGTTCGGTAGTAAAAAAGTAACTTTTATAATTTCTGTCTGTCTGTTTGTCCGTCTGTCTGTTTGTCTGTGTATCTACGATCCTACTCAGAGACTATAAGTACTAGAAAGCTATAATTTGGCATGCTTATGTTTATGTCGCAGTTGGATTGTATAATCCGCTGTTATTCAAAAACTCTAGCTGTTTGGCATTACAGCTCGGTTTTGTAATATAGCTCAAAATCGGTCAGCTAGATCGTCCAATGTGTTACGTTTAACAAACTAGCTAACGTAAGATTGTAGAACGATTAGTTCGGAATTCTGCCACTTGTGGCTTGTGAAGTGTCAGTGTCATAGCAACAAATATGGCCTCCCATAAAGTAAATTCTTCGCCGCGTTCCGGGACTAAGCTGTTTTTATCGAGAGATATCGGGGGCATCGTTTGTGATTTCGGAGTGTAAAAGATTTAAAAGAATAAAGCAGACCTTTAGCTTGGACCCCATAATGTTATTTCGACGCCCGCCTTCCGGCAAGATGGAAACTTTACGTGGATCAATTGGCCGTAAGAAATCGCTGCGCCATTGAGTTATCGGGTTTACTAAATTTCTATATTTCTAATCCAATTGCATCGAGCTGATTTATCATTCTTCATTGGTGTTTTATGTTGTTGGAGACTGAATTATTTAGTAAGGAGTTGAATTGAGGTTTTATTTCCATCCCACGAGTAATACAAAAATAATAAAGAACAAATATTGTCCCCTCATATATTATTTTGTTTGGTAACACAGTTTTATTCAATAATGGTAACCCATAATGTCATCTCAACGCTAGCTGTTTTGTTAAACGTAATTACGTAACTCATTGACAATCGAACTGAACTATTTTCAGCTGTTTTACAAAACCGAGCTGTAATGCGAAACAGCTAGAGTTTTTGAATAACAACGGATTATACAATTCAACTGCGACATTTATATTACCTCGAACTACAAAAAAGTGATAAAATACAACGTTGAAAAAAAAATTTTTTGTGTATCTCCCATATATGTAAAGTGAGAGTATTTTTTTCTCGACCAACCCTTCCTTTGGGCAAAAAGTTGAATAGGTATTTCAGAAACATTGTGAGCTTGCGAAAACCACTTTTAGATTTAGGGATCCCTTTCTGAAATATTTGGTGTTTTAGTGCAAATTTCTGTTAGTGTCAAGTGTCCCCAACCATTCTAACCCATCGTCCTATAAACATAATTACGTCTCTTGTCACTAGATGGCGCTATAGATAATCATTAAAATATTAAAATGTTTTATCACTATTATTTCAATAATGTGGTACTCTAATTAATTAAATATGGCTTATATTGTTGCAATAAATATTTTAAAAGTATATTCAACACTTTCTTTGTCACTTTTTTGTTAGTCGCGTGTTTTTGGCAACTCCAGTTAAGCCTACGGTCCTATAAATATACGGTCCTAAATATTTCTATGGCGTTGGTTATCAGTGACGTTAGTAATAATAATATTATCGTTCCCACCTTTATCTGCGAAATGGTTTCATATGGATAAGTAAAGAAAATCACGGCAGTAGTACTTATATTTACCGAAGTTAAAAAAAACTATTAAGTGCGGTTTACAAATTAAAAAGTTATAGGCGACAAACTTATAAAATGTATTCATTATATTTAAAATTTCATACGAATTCAATAGAAAATCAGTTTTCTAGATGTTTTTAATTGCGTGAACTCAATGTCAGCATTCGCAACTACGGAACCCTATATTGCGCGTGGCTCAACATGCACTGGCCTGTTATTTACGCCTGTTGATTGATATAAGCACTGAGACTAATTTAATTAATCCTTTCAGAGCAAATCACAGACAAGTCGAAAGTGACATTCCAAGAAGATCACAAAAAATACCACGAAGTGCCAGAAGTGACGGACACGTTTCACGAAACGCAAGAACGGTTTGACGACCAAGGCGAAGAGTACCAAGACGAACGGTACGACGACCACGACGAGGCGTTTCGTGAAGATGACGAGAAATTCGAAGACCAGACTCAGTTTAACGACCAGGATGAGCAGTACCAGGAAGACGGTGTGTTCAAAGAGGAGCAGAGGCAAGAGGAGCAGATTGAATTCCATCCTGAGCAGCCGAAGTTAACGCCGAAGCAACTGTGGCATCGGGCTTACAACAAGGTTATGATGCAGCTGAACGTGAGTAATTTTTACATTTCGCCGATAGCAGCAGATTTTTATTTTTATTTTACTTTTTAAAATTTTCTTTTCTATTTTTTATTTCAAAATTATAATTTTCATTCTTTTGTTTTTTTCTTTGAAGTTTGGTTTTATCACAGAATACATACTAGTACTTACGTACAGAAGTCTTACTCTAAATAGAAATTTAAAGAAATATCTATTCAATATTGTTAGCGATATGGTCTAATTTAACTCGCGTCAGAATTCGACGCCTACTCGTTTAGATACCTAGAATTTTAGTTGCAAGCCAATTTCATTCTTATTACGCTAGACAAACGGTTCATCATAAGTAGGTACCTACACAAAACCGATTGAGTGAGCAGTCCGCCTAGGGTTGTCAAGATACTAACATCGCCATCTAGCGCAGGCAACAAACAGGCGTTTTTGGCTGCGCATATATTCACCTACCTTGTTAGCTGTACATACATAGGTAATATATTATATCGTATATACATCTTTGTTTGTAATAATAATCATATATATGTTAAGTACCAATATATCTTAATATACCTATCATATGATAATTCATGATATACTAAATAGGTACGGTACCTATTTAGTATAAATAATTTAATATAAATACGCTATCTAAAGACGCTGAAACGTCTTTAGGAAGCGTAAAAAAGTTAGATCTGGATCACTGTCTGTGTTTAAGCAATTAAACACTGCACAGTATTTTTTTGTCTTTTTAGGGTTTCGTACCCAAAGGGTAAAAACGGGACCCCATTACTAAGACTTCACTGTCTGTCCGTCTGTCTGTCACCAGGCTGTATCTCAAGTACCGCGATAGCTAGACAGTTAAAATTTTCACAAATTATGTATTTCTGTTGCCACTATAACAACAAATACTAAAAACCAAATAAAATGAATATTTAAGGGGGGCTCCCATACAACAAACGCGATATTTTTGCCCTTTTTTGCTCGATATCAATAATGGCAACAGGTAGGCATCTGAAATATTCACAAAATACTCAGTTGTATTTTTATTTTAATAATAAATAAAATAATATATTTAAGGGAGACACCCATAAAAAAATCTTGATTTTCATAGGTAATGGTACGGAACCCATAATGCGCGAGTCCGACTCGCACTTGGCCGGTTATTTCTTATTCTTTCCATTACGATTAAGTCGGTGAATCTGGTGAACAATCCGCGCGTGCGTCACTGCTCACTGCTCGCTAGCGACCCTAGCGAGTCGTCCTTGCTGGATTAGCCTCCATATAGAGGCCGCAATGCGTAGGTATATTTTCGATACCTAAACGGGGAGTGACACAGGCCTGGTTTTATCATAAATTTTTACAATTTTTTTTAATAAGTATGGTCTGCTGCTGTCGACATTTATATTTGATTTGTTGTTATCTTCGTGAATGTCTTTGCCGAATATTTCAGTATGGAGAATTAATAGTGTTTCAACATCGATATTAACCAAATATGACGGTTTAAATAGTGTGTTTATTTAGGTACCAACTATATTAATTACGAGGTAAGTCTTCTTATACATTTTAACAAGTACTTATTTAATTCTAACAATGGAAGTTAACATATTAAAAGCTTTTCTTTATTCAAATTTAAATAGGTATTCATGTTATCTTCTGAGATGCTTATAAGATCAATAAGTTTTTATGAGCGACTTATGTTGGGTTACTACTATTCCATCTGGGATAGGTGTTTCTTTTGAAAAACCACTATTTTAATAACTTTTCCGCACCCATTTCAAAAGTATACTCGAACGTATAATTCTCTGTAGTTACGGATAAAATACATTTTCACATAACAGTTACAGGGATGATTTTTATAGTGTCTCGCGCTGCCGGGGGTCGGAGTAAATTAATATGACTTCATATTCGTTAATATTTTGATAGGTTTGACATAGCCGCCCTTAGTAAATACGTCTTTGTTGACGTCTATAGGTACTCAGTTTAGAAACTATTAAAACGTGCGTATATGTTAGAAACTACCTTCTTACAAGGAAATTTAAAAGTGCCTCTCAAGCAAACATCTTGAAAGCCATTTCCAAATGATTCGGACCACTTTTGAGCCAGAACGATGGACACCAAGTACAAATAGCGCTAATATTTTCACTTAAACAAATCCCAGGGCTTATAAACAAACCTTGATTTTACATTTCATAACAAACCGTTTTTTTTATTTATTTAACTTTATTACAAAAATTGTAACAGGCGAACTTAAGGCCCAGACCGTTGCCTCACACAATTTTCTAGAAATAAACCTGTAATGACTTTAATAATTTCAAGGAGTTGATTATTGTGTAATAGTATTTAGATATCAATGATGAATAAGCCTTTCATCCAGCAGCACCTAGTCTGGGCAGGGAAAAAAACAAAACTTTACCGACTATTAAATTAATATGTCTTCACATTATATTGCTTGGGATTATTTTTATGGGCGTCTTAAACCGTTGGTGTCCAAAGCGAGGCTAAACTTATAGCCGTCTTAACGAATATGGCTTCATATTATTATCTGTTAATAGTTTCAACATTAGTACTTCTAACTAAATATTCCTTATACACATAGTTTATCAAATTTATCAATCGACACTGCTAATACTGACTTTGTCTTTTTGTATCAAATTTTCGATAGTTAGTTTATAGTCTTAAACAACGTGGAAGGTACATACCCGTAATAATTAATGATAAAACGAACTTACCTGTACGTGAAGTTCTATCATAATTATGCGAGCTACTCAATTCGAAAGGATTATATTTACTTGTAGTACTGTTTCGTATTTCTCGGCCTTTCACGAATATTTTAAAGTAAATCTGGAATAGAGAAAAAACAAGTGCTCAACCGTCCTGCGCGCGCATCCTGGTTCATTATCTGTGTAATAAATCTAACCACGGGTTATACTAGATCACTTATTGTAATGAATATAAACAAAGAAAAAAAATCGCATTTCCATACTCATGTGTGCAGCCGCCCGGGCTAATTGATATGGGAAAGTCTATTTTTTTTCGTTTATTGTCTTTTATTTTAATTTGATTATACTATAGTGATCTGGTACAGCCCATGTTCGATTAATTACGGGTATGTCCATTCCATGTCGTAAATATAGGAATTCAGCTATTGATCGATTTAAAACCGTTGCGTGTAGCAATGTAGATTACAAGCGCACTTATAGTAATTTATTCAAAAGTTGTATAAGAACGGTCAAAAAATGCGAGTGGCGCAGGTCGTAAGGAGACGCCATCGAGCATTTTTTGATGTACTTATACAACGTTGCATACAATACTTTTTCTACGACTATATTTATTAAATAAAATACAAAAACAAACAAAGAAAATATGAAAATGTTTGACGTATGTTTGGTAAATCAGATTTAGAACAGAGGTACAAGTACTGATCTATATGGTATCTATAATAAGCTTTTTTTTTATTTATTTTATTTAAAAAAACATTTTTTCTTATATATATACGCAGTATGATAAATCCATAGAAAAAAAGTTCTAGGTCTATGGCTAGGCGTATCGTTTTAGTGAAATAACGACACATGTGGTATTATGAGGCATAGAGAATATACTTTTTTCTGCAATCCTATTATCAATGTTCTTATATTAGTGTTCAGAACCATTTAAAAGACAGATAACAGTACAGGAGTAGAAAAAATATTTAATTAATATCATGGAGTATTTAAAAAAAACAGCAGAGTATACAAAAACGCAGCCAATCCATTTCCACCCAAGCAAAGAAAATTGGCATGACGTAAAACCACAAAGAATTGCCGACTTATCCTTACAAAGTGCAAAAGCTTTTTGAAATCTAGAGCAGTTACAAGACAAACGCATCCAGTAACAAAGCATAGTGTTGCCGCCCGCTGCGGCGCAATGTAAGCCTAATCCACTGGTGGGAAATGGGAAAATGCTGTTAGATCGCTGTGTGCTTGAACCCTTAATGGGGTGACCTTGAACTCGAGGAATATTAGGATTTTCGTATTACTCTGTACTTATTATTCTCGTTCGTGAATTATTGCTTCTTCAGGATTTCTCAAGATTTCTTTGAATAATAATTGTAACCATTGACATTACGAGGTGTTATCAGCTTGGGGCTGGAATTAATAATTTTTAGTTGATATTGAAATTGAAATGCATACAAAGTTTATTTACCTCTATGACTTCTACTTTATTTATTCAAAAAATAGATAGAAAACTTCAAATAGGTAACTGTTTCTTTTAAGAAATAGTTATTGTATGTAAAAACAGTATTTTTCTGATAGGACGGTATTTGAAAAAATATATTGCTCAAAATATAAACTTTTCAAAAAACTGCACTTGAAATAATGCGTGTAAGAGCTCTGATGAAACTAGAACTGCATCTAGTATCATAATGCACTTTGAAACTGCAATTAGAATCCCAGGAACCGAGATTCTGCAGGATTAAACTCCGTAGTTTGTGCATGTGCGCTCTTATATGGCTGGTTTGCAGGGGCTTAGAGCGTATTTACTTGTTAAGTATCCATTACGTGCTTCAAATGCAAGCGTTTTCTCTTTGAGGAAGCTTATCCTCATATTTATGAATGTATGATAGTAGTAATTAGCTTGAGACTTGTCTGAACTGAACTTACCTTATATTACGTTAAAATAGCTACAGTTATTTAGATTGGTACTATTACGAATAGGATATTTTTGTGTTCATTTTTTTTTCGTTATTTCCTTGTTGATAGCAAAGAAGCGGCCCTATTGATTCATCAAGTGTAAGTACCTCATTTTCAAAGGTTATAAGTACAAGATTAAAAGTACTTACATATTATATACACATTTACTTAGATCCTAAAAACAGATCAGACAGTGAATAAACCACATTTTTTGAGTGCGCTTTAAATTAAACAGTAGTAAAACTGAGTAAATACGCTTTGCAAGCTTACAGAAAATGAGAATTTCAAAGGATAAAACTTTATCCTCGTAACTTATTTTATTTAGGTCCTATATTCCTTAAACTTAGTACATTTTTAAAGTTTACTTACAGTTACGTTACAAGACTTAAAAAAGAATCATGCTTCCCATTTTAAATTCGAGTAGGAATATAAAATTAAACGAAACATCGAATGAAACTTATTCAAAATGTATTTAAAAAATATCATGTTATACATAGATTTAATACGAGTAGTTATTTTAAGTGATTTTGAAGTGATGTCGTAAGTAAGGTACTATGATAACCTACTTTCACACTCGTATATTTATTTCTTCTACATCCAGAGAGAATTTATATGTGGGCTTGAGAGTTGATTTGCTACAATATTTACAACAAGTGGTCGTATCAATTCTGTGAAGCCTCACGATAGCAATCAGTGGGTGATTCCTCCACTTTCAGGAAAGTGTCAGTGTCGTCGGTCTTGTTAAACGAATTATTTCCAAGCAATTTGTAATACTCCGGAAACCGTATAATATTACACTATCTCATAATTTTCAGACTATTATTTAAACTGCGAGTCGTGATATCTCAGTCTAACAATTTAGATGTAAATTAAAAGCATCTGTTTACTTAAGATTTTCGCGAAATAAATTTCCATGATAGAGTGCCTATTATTAAATTATGTTTTTAAGGCAAGCACTTCTAGCGTCCCGCAGTTAGTTGCTTAAGTGGCAGTCGCCGCCTGCAGAGACCCACATTGCCTTTGAACCCGATCACCTCATTAGTTCAGCTGAGTTGCTCCAACCATACGCACATACGTATCTACGCACTTTCCACTCAGTACGCTAACGGCTTCGGACCCGTACACATCCCCAATTAAACTTAGAAAAGAACAGAAAACTTTGAATTTGGAATGTGATTGGGGTTCGATAACATTGCGCAAGCGATGGCGGCGGAAACATGCGAGGCCGCGATAGCGACATCCTGCGGGCGTCCGTGGCCCTATTGATTGCTCGTCGCCGGCGCACCTATCGGTAATTTGTATGCAAATTATCCTCGCTTCAGGTGTTAATGTTCAGTGGAGTTGATACCGTGGTTGTGTGATGTTGTTTTGAAGATGTTTAGAATGGTGCGGAGTCGTAAGGCCCAAGCGGCCAGCGAGGCGGACGTTCGTCGGGACCAAACGTTTCAGAACCGCTCAAACAACAGCGGTTCCCGTCTCCGAGTGCGGCGTGGTTCAAGTTTGACTGATTTAGATAAGTTGCGATGTAGTGGCGGGTCAAGCGGGGGAGGTTCTATCGGTGATTTGATGAACATGTTCAGTGGCAGTGCGAATTCGGTCGGTAGTGACACTTTGGTGGCGAGGACAGTGCCGCTGGAGACGGTTCGTCGTAACATCCCGCCACTGTCGACCCCGCCCGCGCACCCGCCGCCCTCGCCGCTCATACACGTGTCCAGACCCGTGGGTCCTTTGACGATGGCACAACGAACCCTAAGGTTCAGCAGATTGCTGAAATACCAACCATGTTCCGCAGATATCCCAATTACATTGGTGAGTGGCAAATTAACTTTCAGGTTAACTGGCCTTATTCTATTAAAGATCTTAACATCAATCAAATGCGAAGTTATAGTACTGATACAACTTGAATTGTGATAAAATGTTTACTGATGTACTTTAGCTGTAAGTTTTTAATACTTATTTTATAGGATATCTAATGCATTCATTATCTTTTGATTACGCATAATTTCTATGATAAGATAGCATTGCTTTTATGCCAACATGTAAAAGCATGTAATTTTTTATTATTCTAAAGAGAAAGCATACAATTTGGTAGTAAGGTTCGATGGAGATTTGAATACAAATAAAGGTTGATGTGGGGCACAGAGGATATTTCGCGAAATGAACGTACTTCATCTTTAATTCACAGTTCCTGCATTTGATGTCGCTACTTCCTTTTGCTTTCAGGACAAAATAAAAATATCGCATAGATTGTGCCAACAGTATGTAAAGAGTTATTCCGGTCTGATACCCTAGTGGATCCGTTTTATTTTAATTATTTTCTATTCCGTTCTGATACCCCGTCCATCATAATAAATAATTTAAATATTGTATTCCGGTCGGATCCCCAAGCATATTTTTGGTACAGTCAGTAACAAAATATTTGTACTGAAAAATCTTTTTTGATCTGGTTTAATAAATTGTCGGCTACCTTACGTTTATAATCTTCATTAGATTTTTTATACTTGGAAAACAGCGGGGAGCGGAATAGACTCAGGACTGAACTTGCTCCAAAAATTTGGACAGTGTTTGAAAAGTCACCCTGTAAATTGTCTAAAGAAGGTTTTTTTTGTTAAGTATTTGATTTTTCATTTGTTAATTATTTTCAATTTTATTTTATGTTATCTAAATCAAAGGTGCAAATTAATTATAATCTGTAATTTATTATAATTAATAAAAACTGATTATTTTTTCATCAACAACTGTTTTTTTTCGTGACTGTACTAAACAGGTAGGGGATCAGACCGGACTTGTTAATTTTAGAGTGGATCAGACCGGACAAAAGTAGTAATAATAATGAAGAGTGGATTCGTTTGGTGGATCAGACCGGAATAACTCTATGAAAAATACTTAATGTTCATCATGTTTTGTTTTAGCTTTACAATTAATGTAGAGTTATTAGCAGACCCCAGAATGAAATCAGGAATGCGCTAAGTTGAAAAATAATTCAATTCAATAGGAATATGTATGAACGTATGTTTATTGATGTATGTATGTTTATGCTTTAAATATTTTTTTCATCACGCAAGTCATTTAATTTGCAACTCCTTATATACTCGTATAATTTTCTAGGCATCACAGTGTGTTAAAGGTGGATATATATATATTTTTTAAGTTAAAAACATATATGAAGAAGTTAATTTAACAGTACTTAGTTAGTTGCACGATTTGAAGGAGGGAAATAACTGATTAGGTATACCTAATCAGTTATCATACCTAATCTGAATATATTCAGAGACGGCGATGAAGCACCGAGTTTAAACTTGGTTCTCTCGAACATCTCTATATGATTAATAATACTTAATCACGCCTAACAATCTTAATGCAATAAATATATGCACTAAGATTGTGAGGCTGCAACCGAATCGGTTTAGCCGTTTCTGAGATTAGCGTGAACAAACGCAATTTTTCGAACATAAATGTGTGACGTGATTCTTTAAAATTGATATGACTTATATATTTATGAACAGATTTAAATAAAACAAAACTAAAGTTAAGTTAAGCTTATCACAATATATCAGTCAAGCCCGCAACGTCGATTCAGAGGTTTCTGAGATTAGACAAACGCACAGACAAACAGACAAAATTTTTAAAAATCATTGTTTTGTGTTCTATTGAGTTGACAAAAGCCCCCAACAATATTTTTTCTCATTTATCTTCCACGTCCAGACAGCGAAAGGTTTGATTGACGCAAATTGATGTTTGATTTATTTAAATGAAGCATGTCGTTGTAAGAATTATTTACACCGCACGATTTTTCATTTTTTTATTGATATACTATCATTAAGGAACTTATTATTGCAAATAGGAAAAAACTGTACTTCATAATACAAATACACAAAAATATTACAGATATTTGATCCCAAAGGTATTTTCTACTAGTAATCTTTCTCTAAAAAATTTCGCAAACAACAAAGTATTTTGGGATTCCTATATAAGGCTAATTTTATGGGTTTACCCATCGTTTTTCATGATAATTTTACTTGGTTATTGTAAAGATTTTCTTAATTCGAGATTAAGTTTACATTGTTATTGTTAAGTTTAGGTAATTTATCACTAACATAACTTGTTATAGACACATATTAATATTTGTATATTCTGACACAAACACTATTTAATATAAATCAAATGTGAAATTTTGTCATTTTGTCCCTACAACTATTTATCCATCTAAATTTGTACATTTTGGCATTAACACAATCAAACTATTTAGACGTTCTGTCATTTAAACAGCCAAGTCCTGGAAGGTGTAAAACTACATACTTATATAAAACAAACTTAGTATTTCGGTTTCAATATCTCCTTGATATTTACTGGTAAGCAATCCTTGATTCAATGAATCGAAAGCCATGCATAAGAAAGCAGTTGCATCCAACGGTTCCATGAATTTTCAACCAGTGCATTTTTATTTAAATACTTCCATTTGCATTCCGGATGAGGCTCCTCCGTGCTGTATTGCAGTGCGTCAACATTAGTTATTACAATTATACGGGCTTTAAAATGCTCATTTTTATTTATTGACGTGACAACGTCTTAAATTAGGTTGCGGCTGGGAGTCACTTATGAAAAAGTGTAACGCTCGGTAACGTTACGATGAGTCACCGAACGAGAGAGAGGCCCGCCGAATGCCTTGCGTCTCTCTCCCACTCAACTATGTTATCTACGTTGTCACGTAAAATCTTCGCCCGTAAAACCGACTTTACAGGCAACCATTTTTTTATTAAACTTTTCTACCAGTCAACCTACAGGTGGTGCTGATAAAAGCAAATTTGATTGTATGTTTTTTTATTTCACCTCCTACAAAAAAGGGGTGTTATAAATTTCACGCCAATTACTGTCTGTCTGTCGACGTGTCTATTTGTGGTATCGCAACTCTCGAAGATGGATGATCGATTTTGATGCGGGTTTTTACTTGAAAGCAAGTTTCCTTGCGGTTAATAGTAATTGGGGGTGAACGCTTCAAATTCGGGGTTTTTTATTTACTTAGCAAACAAACGTGTTACTCGATTGTAAGAGACCGTTACTAAAATTACTTGGTGAGTTTAAGATTTTGAATAGTGTTTAGATTTCTTTACCTTTTTATTACTTTAAACTGGATAGCCTTGAAGCAGCCCTCTAATAATTTGACGCCAGCGTTAGCAGAGCTAGTGTTACAAGCGCTTTTACCTATACATTTATTTATTTTTCAATAATATTTTGACGACCTCCGTGGCGCAGTGGTCACCATGCTAGTCCGCCACTCAGAGGTCCCGGGGTCGATTCCCGGTCAGGGCAAGTTGGAAAATGGCCTTTTTCAAATTGTCTTGGGTCTTGGATGTTTATCTATATATGTATTTGTTATAAAATACAGTATCGTTGAGTAAGTATCCCATAACACAAGTCTCATCTTACTTTGGGGCTAGCTCAATCAGTGTAATTTGTCCCTATATTTATTTATTATTATTTACTATTTTATAGTTTTTAGTTTCAGTTTATCACGTTTACGTAATTTAATTACATTCTCAATTGTTTTACAACAGAGTCAAGTCAACATTCAAAACCTGCCCCTTTACGTTTCTGGTGCAAAGGTACCTAGTACATTGAACACATTATTTAATTAACTTAACACATTAATTTATTACACTGAACTGTTTCGTCCCTAAACTTAAAGTATAAAATTTTCTATAAGTGGAAACTTATTAATGGCTAAGTTTTGTAACTGTGTGTTGCTATTGTTTATATAGTTTTCCGAAATAAATAAAATAAATACTGAATTAAAAAGATCTGACTTGATCTTTAAAGATTGAAAATGTATCCTTTATTGTAATGCCATATTTAATACTATTAAAATAAAACTCGTCATTTGAAACAGTGGTTTATTTGAAAAAGTACAGTCTAGTTGTTGGTATAAAAATCGAAACTAACAAATAAATTGCAGACATAAAAAAGTCTGTTATTTACAAAAAAAAAAAAATCGAAATTCACGGAAACATATTTCCTAGGCATATTTCTTCATGAATTTGAGTAAGTACTTGAGTTTCGGCATCTCGATGTTGTGGATGCACCTGTTGAAGTCACCGATGACCTTCACGGAGTGCGTCATCATTCGTGATATGATATCCTTCAGGCACACGCTAAGGTCACTGACCTCTTTGAAGCCATGAATAGCAATTTCAGCCATCACTACTGGAAACGGTGAGGTTTCGTACAAAAACTGGAAACGAGAATATAGAAATTCAATTTTATTCGCCAAAATAAGACTACATCACAAATATGCACTTTTGCGTGATGTTGGGTAATGTCGAAGCATTGAGAAAATCTTAAGAAATTTCAATCTGAAGATATGGGCAAACATCAATTTATTTCTTTAAATGTTTTTCAGAATCATTTACTAAGCTCATGATCTTCATAAATCTTAAAGTAACGTTTCATTTCATCACCGGAAAGCTCCCAAAAGCCATATTTTAAGTCTCGTAAACGGCCTGGCGTTTCATAGCTAATTTTGTCGGTTACCGGGCACTTGGCAATGTTAATAGCCAATTAATTCTGTTAATTAGATTTCGTGATCAAACAGAAGTGTAATATTTTTGGGTTTATGCAGCGTCTTTTTAGGGTTCCGTAGTAAACAAGGAACCAAGTTTCGCCATGTCTGTTTGACTATCGGTCCGTCCGCGGTTTTACCCAGAGACTATACGTACTAGAAAGCTGAATACATATATTAATTACGCTAAAAAAGTGGTAACATAAAATCTTAAAAAAAAACTTATTGAGCTAAATGGTTCTATAAAGACACGTGAAAAAATCCACGGCAGTAGTTTATATAACAAAGTATAAAGTAAAACTAACAGAGGAAATCAGGATTTACAAAATAAAAAGTTATAGGCTTCCAACTTAAAAAAATCGTTTTTTTGACGTTTTTAGTCCCGTGAACTCAAAGTCCCGATACGCACTTAGATGGCGTTCCTTTTTTCGATAATACGTAAGAAATTAAAAGTTACCATGGACTAGAAAAGAATAACAAGTGTTGTTAACATACTATACAAGTTGGCTATTACTCTAAAAGCACCTTTTTTGTTTCGGTTAATTCGTCACAATTGACATGTCTTTTTATTAAAATATATACACTTTAAAAATCAATATTGATTTATAAAGTGATTGAAATATACACTTTATTAATCAATATTGATTTATAAAGTGTATATTTCAGTAAAAAGACATGTCAAGATTGTTTACATTTATTTAAATACCTAACCAAAGGGAGTATAGAAAGGAAAACATAAAACATCTTCGTAGAGACAATGTTCTTTACAAAGGTCATTTTTAATAAGATATAAAGCACTGATCGGTCTACAATATATGCATACATAGATATGGTGCATTTTTAAAAGGTGAAGAGTTTACTTACCACTGTTCTCTCTAAATCTTGACTTTCATGCGAACAATTTCCCCCAACCTGCTGTTGTTTCTGACACTCGAATAACTTTGACGCCGAATACTTTTTCAGATTTTCCAACGTTTCGAAGTGAACTTGAAGTTTTTCTGAAAGCAAACAGAGATGTACGATAAATGAAACTATTTTTGTTATTTTATTTTAACAAAGGCCTTTAAAAGAAAGACTTTTTAAGTGTTTTAATTATGTTACTTTTTAAAGATAAACTTTGTAAGTATTCTAAGAAGTATTTAATGATGGCCCTGACCTTGCTATAGAATAATTGTAATTATGTTACTTTTTAAAGATATCTTCTATGCTGGTCTGGGAGAAAAGAAAAAACATAAAATGTACCAGCTGCTTCTCTTCCCGGGCAGACCGTAAGAGCCGATCGAGGGAAAGGGCAAAAAATCTAATCATGTTAATAGGCGATGTGGCTAGCAATCTATTACTATTTTGATTCCTTCATATCCACCTTCTTGCCCACATCAAGCTAAAAGTGGTCTTTCAGTCTTGCAGCCCTGGGCTCTATCTGCTTAGAGCCGCAAGACTCAAAATGCTCTGTCTGCCCCATTAAGGATGAAGACGTGATAGCGTGTATGTTTAAAGATAAACTTTGTAACTATTTTGAGAAGTATTTTAATGATCCCTGGAAATTACCAAGGTGTTTGAAATATTTAAAGTCTGATATTCGTATGTTAGGAGCCTGGTCGTACCTATCTGGGACGACTTTGGTATGTCCTCTAAAGCAGTCTACATATTGTAAGGGGAAAATTGTTTACAAAATTAACCCTTGCAGTAAAAGTTTTACAGTTAAATTACATGAATTTATGTCTTTAGCCGTAAGTATCCCAGAAAGTCGTAATTGCGTAATAGCTGGTTATAGTGCTTGTGACAGCGAAATTTTAAATCATTTTGTAGAAAATAAAGGAAACTTGAATTTGTGGTTTGCACTACAGCGGCCATTTATTGAATGAATTGATGGCATCAGACCACAAAGAAGTGAAACATTATGAACAAAGAAGAAAACACCACACAGTTCACCATAGAGACTTGTGTACAAATGAAGTAGGAATCAATTTTGGTGTTAAAAATCTGAATCAGATCTGAATTCAGTATAGTCATTTACACAACGAAATAGACGAAAATTACAAGGAAAATACACGGTATTTCGTCGGAAACATTACGCCATGTTTACACTATACAGTGTAGAATTGTTTTGGATACTGTCCGTGCGGAAACGGGCGAGTAAACGAGGAAGGGCGTCACATAATACAGCTATGTGGGTGACAACGTTTCCTTGTCGTACGGTCGGCAAACATGTAAACAACGTGCGGCCGGCTTAATTGTGGAATGACTCTGGAGGAGTATTTTTAGGGAATTAATTGTAAATAATCTGTACAATTGTAAATAATGGCATTTATTAAGAGACCTTTTTCCAGCAGTAGGAAGGTAGGAGGTTTAAAGCTGCGAATGAAGACGATGATGATGAATTTCTAAGATATTAATTGTGCTTCGTACCTTTAACTTATTTCATGCATAAGTGTCACAATAGAATACAAAAAAAAAATACTTGGCAACGCTATTTTTCAATAAAATTTTATTTACCTGATAGTCTTAGAAAATACAGTGGGAAATATAAAGAGTTTTCTATAAATTCTTTAAGAAATATTTTAAAGTTGCGGTAATTGCCTGATTATTTGTAATCAAGTAACTTTATTCGTCTACAAAGTTTTACTGAAAATTATTTATTCTCTGTAAAATATAAAACGAAATAAATGACCTAGCTTACTAGCTTCTTCGCCTTCCAACTACCTCAACAACCTAAATATTTTCTCCTTGTTTTCAACTAATTTCACACCTACATAATAAAATATACTAAACGTAGTTCACCTGGTAGCCTCTATACTCTCTGGTAGCCTAAAGCCAGACATAGCATAACATGCATCAGCTAGCTGTAAGTTTTCTTTTAACTATGTTAACTTCTAAATATTCGATATCATAAACGTAATTTACCTGGTAGCCTCTGGACTCTCTGATAGTCTAAAGCCAGACATAGCGTAACATTTTCACATTTTCATTAGCCAGCTGCAAGTTTTCTTTTCAACAATTTTAACAACTGTATGAAATATTATAAAACGTAATTTACCTGGCAGCCTCTGTACTATGTAATAGCCTAAAGTGAGACATAGTGTAACATTTTCATCGGCCAGCTGCAAGTTTTCTTTTCAACAATTTTAACAACTGTATTAAATATAATTAAACGTCATTTATCCGGTAGCTTCTGTACTCTCTGGTAGTCTAAAGCCAGACACAGCGTATCATTTTCATCAGCCAGCTGACGTTTTCTTTTCAACTATTTTAACGAGTATTAAATATAATAAAAAGTACTTTACCTGGTAGCCTCTGTACTCTCTGGTAGCCTAAAGCCAGACACAACGTAACATTTTCATCGGCCAACTGCAAGTTTTCTCCCAGCAGCTTAACGATGCTCTCTTTGCAGTAGGTTCCGTTGCGGGGCTTCCTATCGTGAATTATTACCTGCAATTGTTTAAAAATGAGCTAGAATTTGCGCAAAATTCTACTTTAGCAGAAATAAAGATATTAAGTATTTACAATGGAATTAATAAAGTTAGTCCTTTGTTTGGTGTGTGTGTAAGTTATGACACAATATGTTTGTTTTGCAATTGTTTAAATATTATTTTCTGTCTAGCTTTACTTTTTACAAAATCAAATTTATCATAAGTGGTGTAGGAGCTCGGTCGTCCTGCGGGGAGTATATATTACTAGCGCTTTCGCAAGTTAAGCAGCATGCGTGGTCCGCACTTGGATGGGTGACTACAAATGACATAAAATTTCTCGAGCTCCTTCGTGTTTTGGAAACACGTTAAGCCATTGGCTTAGGCTGTCTTCATTGTATGGCAGTCATCAAGCTATTTCAGGTGCCTTTAAGCAGCTTGAAAAATCAGACCTCAGTGTTGGACACATACATGAAAATCTATTTCATTTATAAACACATCTATTTCGATAATATGCAAGAATGTAACACAAGCGAAAACAAACAAACAAAATCAAATCTGAGCTTTATAATTGAAGAAATCGGCGTACGTATTTAGAAACAACATCAAATTAGCCTGAACCTAAAATCTCATCACTTTTTCCGAAGTTGGTTAAGCCCATGGCTGTGTTGCGCCTCTCGCTATTAATGAATATGTATATCCAATACACAGCTGGATAAAACAATCCCGATGTAAATTGAATATGGACACTACATAAATATTGATAGTGGTTATTCCTAAAGCTCCAGGGCCGTATTGATTTCCTATAAGAGGTTATATTTGACATGAAATGTGAGACCAAGATAAAGTGGTCATTGCCACTATTTCTGAGGGTATGGTGCTGGTTACGGATCTTATATTATTTATTTACATCTGTACTTATTGATGTGAAGATTCTTTTTACATTGAGTTGTACAGCAGAATGGTAAACAATATTAAATTTTGATTGTAATTTTTTAGTTTTCTTTCCCAATTTTAGAGAGAGAGAGCGTATAAGTATAAAATGAGGTTAAAATTTTGGGTACGCAAGTATCGGTAGTTATGTAAACATTTATGATCATTATGTTAGCCAGGTCTATGACTTTCTTATCAGATCATAAAAAAGCAATGAGTTTTTCAATTTTAGTACTTTAAATCTCCAGTTTTGCTTTACGCAATTGAACGTACATGGCCTTTTATTTGACCTATTTAATATTGAAAGCCGTGTGGTTTCTGGCAAAGTAAAATCGGACCACTCCCAGTCTTTCCGTGAATGACTAAGACGACAATTTAGGAAATACAAGCACATCACAGTACGTAGATCTATGTCAGTGAGACTTGTAAGATCTTACTAAACTGTGTGGCCTCCATGGAGAGCGTAGGCCAAATTGACTGAGTATTTGTTTGATAACTCATTCTATGAGGAGAAAAACATAAAACTGGCACTTTAATGGGTGTTGTTGTGGACATCGAAGGGGTGACTTAATTCGTCAATCTGAACAAATATTTCCGTGGGTACAAGGCTGAAATCTCGAAAAAAATTGTCTTTTTTGTGCAAATATTCAGCTGACCTGACATTTTGTATGATATACAATGTATTTTTTTTAAACAAAAAGTTGTCTATATTGATCTCTTAAAGTAAATGTTGCCGGTACATTTTATCCAGTAAAATAAAAGTCAACTCTTACTTGAAAATACAGCGAGATCTGTTCAAGATAAACAGTCATGTAGTTTATAGCCTTGTCAGCTTCATTCTTCATGAGGAGTTTGATCTGGGAGACCAGTGTGTCCATGTCTTCCCGGGACTTCTGAGTGCGGACCTGGATGTCCGCTATAAGTGCTCTGTACCCATTTATTAAGTTATCCTGGAAATCTGTCGACTGAAAATGACACTTTTGTTACTAATGTGAAATGTAAATTAGGTAGCGGATTAATTTATGATCGCACTTTATTTATTTCTGTTTTGATTTCGGAATATGTTATAGTTTCATTTAAAACAGCAATATTAATATAGTTCAAAGAATAGAAAAATATAAACTTTTACATATGGTATCTCAGTGCATCTTGGACAATTGATAAAACAAAGACTTTTTATGCTTTTGTTGTTCTAAAATTTCGGCGCTGTTTAGATATAAATTATATCTCCAGCAATGCTCAATAAGAATAAATATATGATTACTAAATCTACTCCAACGTTATCTTACAATATTGTTAGCAAAATTGTTCAAAAATGTCTACCTAGCATATTTCTGTCACAATTACACAGAACAAAGGAAAATTAGCTAAGTGCTTTCTAAAACAATAGAGAAAAGTCGTCTAGTTTTAAAATTTTCGTGTTTTCTGCAATTGTTATCGGAGCACATGTTGAGGCAAGTCGTTGTTTATCTAGAGCCAGCACAAAGGGAACAAGAGCGAAAGTCGGATTTAATGAGCACGTGTAAATGCGCGCCTACGATTCATTTTTCGCTGGTAGAATGTGTTTTGATACTGACTTACTAGTGTATGATGAAGGCTTATGACTTTTAGCTTTACTTGTACTTTTTACGTTTTTTGTGATTTTAGACTCGAAATTATCAATGAGGTTAATAAGTAGATATATGCTAGCAACTTTAAGCCACTTATAGTATTTAACGTTACGTAGAATCAACTAAATGCACAAATCAGAGGAAAACAGTCACAAGATCTTCTCCGTATAATCCGCTAATCTTAGGATAGATGATTCGAATATAAATTTGTAAAATTACAAATATAGTCATCATTCAGCGAACAAAATCGGCAGTTTACAAAATTAAAAGCTTGATATAAGAGTACATAGGCACGTAACCTTTAGTTATTGAGATACTACGTGTAATAAAAATTCAATGTGAAAAAAAATAATATTAAAAAAACACAAAATTCAAAGTAAACACATATATAACGTTAACAAACATACAAAGTAAAACGTCCCAGCTAAGGGCTTTGTTCCTTTTGTGGGGTTCGAAAGAACACATTCTGCAAGGGGTCGGAAAAATAAAGAAGTTTGTTGGAAAACACGATTAGAGTTTGGCCCTGGTAGAAATATGAATGATTTTTTAAAAGTATATTTTTGTGTCAAAAAGGCAAAAATAAGGACATATAGCTTTCATATATAAATTTCTTGAAAATAGCGTACTATGAACGTTACGTACAAAGTAGGTAGATACGTTTGAAAGTTTAGAATACCGATATTTGACTATCTGTAAGAATATAGTTAATTTGTTGTATTGGTGTGCGCGCCGTTGGTGACAATTGGCCACAAAGGTCTCGCCTTTGAAAATGCCGATGCTGCTTTGTCGGCACTAAGATAACGGCGTACCTCCTACCTACCTACTGACTGAATGAACAATAGTAGCTATCTTATAAGCTAAGCATAAGTGATTAAGATTAGGTACAACCGTTGCTTTATTTATTTACATAATGTAGGTACGTACAATTGTATGGGCAGACTGAAAAACAAACAGAAATAATCACAGTTAAACACTTAGTAGGTATATCAATAACACTTATTTCAGTATAAATCGACCTGGAGAGAAAACGATCAAAAAAGGTTTTGTTTTCATTGTTGTGTTTGGAAGTGGAACTAAAAAAAGACAAGCTTATCGCAAATTTTGAAAACAAAATGTCTACTAACCTGCAACGTGATGACGACGAAAACCAATAAAACAGCTGAGAACGTTAATCGATTCATCTCCTTTCTCCAATGTCACTTCCCATATCACCTCACTTTGTACACAAGAGGTAACAACCGCTCGAATTACCAGAAAATGTCTCTTGTTTCTCAGAGAGCGAAATCGTGTTGTTGCAACGCTAACTGGGGAACTACTGTGTTGCTTGCACGTAGTTTTGATTCCGCATCGGTGGTTGTTATGATTTACGTTGAATCTTGGCTAGCGATACGATGACTCGGCTGAGTTTACAATTGATGCTCGATTGTTTTACAATGAATACTCCAGTTTTGGGTTCCGCGACGGCTTTGAAATCAAAACAGGAGATAGTTGTAACTAGCATTTTGTCCCGGATTTCCGCGGTTATAAACAACAAGTGTTTTTGGAAAACTCCAGTCAAATGGCGACATTCAAGAAATAATTGAATTAAATAGAAAAAAAAACCATTTAAATCCACAACAAAACATCAACACTTAAAATAAACAATTACAAAAAGGACACAGTTAGAAAATAACTACTTACTGTTGTCATTCATTCGTAAAAATGTGTTGTGAAATTAATATTATTTTAACTATTTATTGAAAGAATATTAACTATACATTTCTTAAAAATTGTTCCAGGCAATATGTGTTTTTGCGTAAACCTTACGAGTGTGTGAAATAAATGTTTTTCATTCAGAATCTTCATTACATCTGCAAGGTTTATTTGAAAATATTTTCTTTTCTTTTACAATTCACGAGAACGGCTGAAGTTCAGGTAAATATGGTCAAAAAAGCAGATTTTTGGAGGCTTATTCTAAATGAGTTTCTCCAAATTTTAATTTTTAATTTTCATAGAAACCTAGACATACGCAGAAGATTCCTGTTAGTTCAAAAGTTTTCAAGAAACAATATAACGCCATAATCACGTAAGAGCGTTTGTATAAAAAGTAAGACAGGATGGGCGCTCTCAAGATTATAGCACAAAAGGTACAACTTAATGATAAGCATTGTTTACCAGTCTTCTACCTGTCTTCACTTTTGGGATGTTGCAGAAAAGATTGTATGATCATTTCCAATTACTCAGTGTTAAATAAGGCCATCGTTGTGTGCGTATCCGTCACCGACATAGATTTCCCTGATATGTGTGAACACAGTCCCGTCCAGGACGAGAACCCGGTGATGTGTGGATAGCGCTCAATAATTAGTAGTTAGTATGTATTTCCCTATAAAGTTTATTGTTTTGATTATTACTTTAACATGATAATATGTATAGTTCTTTTTTTATGTTCTCTCTAATTTTCTATTCTTGTACCTATAATAATAATAATTCATTACCCCTGTCATTCTTTACACTACTGTAGATTGATTGGTAAAAAAGGCCTTAGGCTTTAAGTCCACGATTACACTTGTCAAACACAAGTCTAAAGTGTAGTTGAATAAAAAAGTGTAGAAAAATGTACGGAACAATAAAGAATCTACTGTAGCATTTGTCATTGCAATTGTATACATGTGACACGTATCTCGATAAACATTTAAGTCATTCATACGATAAAAATGTGATACAATTATTGACTGCATTGTTATTATTTTTTCCAAGAGGCTTTGTGCCTAAGTTTTTTTATCCGACTGCGTCAGAAGGGTTATGTTTTTCAGAGTATTGTATTTAAATTTCTATATTGGATGCTCTGCAGTCTAAACGCCGAGAAGTCGTTATATTCGTCTTAATTCAGATAGTGGGTATATAATTCAGATAGGTGATAATGGGTTAATAAAAACCCACTGTCCCTCTCCGAATTAGCTTGTCAACTAAAAAATATAAAAGAGTTAAAGGTGCCTTTATTCGAAAATATAGACAATTTTAAGAAAGTAATTTGAATAAAAAATTCTACGTGTTGTCAGGATTTTTAATTTTAAACATTACACCGGAAGTGCCGCACACAGCAATCGAAGTTCATATTTTCCTATGCCTGCACTGAAAAACAATCACATCTGTCAACTGCCAATGTCTACTGTTTAATTTACCGTCGTTATGGTTGTTGTCAAGTTGTTGTGTTGGTAGATGACAGTAACATATAATATACTGGTGCCATGTTTGAAACGTGGAGTCACTAAACGAACAGTTTTTTGTATTGAAAAACCATTCGTTTAGGTAATACCGCGTTTCGAAAATGGCACTTCAGTACAGTACTGAAAGTGGAAATTGCCAACTTTACTCAAAAAAATCGTCATCGTGACATCACTTCCTCAAACAAAGCTTGACCTTGTTTGAAAATGAAGGTCAATGGAATTTTAGCAAATATCTAAATAAAGAAGACCTTATTTTAAAATCTGATTAGAGAAAGCTTCTCCTAGAGGCTATTTCTCGAAACAGTTTGCGCGAAAATTAGAAATTTTTAAAAATAACTTGATAAGCCAGTTTAGACGGGTATTTCGTTTTGTTTTTCATTTTTATACAAACAACAAATAAGACTAACAAGATGTTTTTTTTTTAAAGCAAGTAAATGAGGCTACACTTAGCATTTCAAATATAAGAGTGGAAGCATGGTGGACACATCCCGCCATCTTTTTCTCAAACCTAGTACAAAGCCCAGTGATGGCACGCAAGGAAAAAGGATGCAAATACAATACACCCGTGTATTGTATTTGCACCCTTATTCTGTTACTTGTCAGTTTCCCCTTCCGATTAGAGAGAGATAAATTAAGATTAAAATAATTATTTTTATTTCAGTTACGTTTCTTTTGGATATAAATAAGAAAAAAAAATGAGCCAAATACTGAATATTAGATTTTGTCCGCGACTTTGCTTGTGGGGATCTTATCTAGGGACAAAACATCAACCTATCTTCTTGTCGAGTCAAAATTATTCCATACAGTTTATATTTCATACGCTATTTGACCTGTAAATGATTACGGCGAGTCGTTTGCCTCATTTTAGTCCTCGATGGTACACGACGTAGAGCAGTTCGGACACCATAGTAGAAGGTGGTCCATTAGCTAATTGGCAAAGGTTGTTATTAGCGTAACCTCCCAACACCAGCCCGGAGTCTATTGAGAGACTTCCAGACTGACCAGGGAAAAAAAGGTTCCTACCTTGTAGAGATTTTATATTATATTATTTCTCTACAAGGTAGGAACCTTGTAGGGATTTTCCCTGGTCAGTCTGGAAGTCTCTCAGTATTAAACAAACTCCTGTTTGTTTAACCTTTATTATCTGCCATATCTGTCGGCCTGATGCCACATAATTAATAAGAGTATTACATACAGAACGAAATGTACTAAGGTTCCGTGCATTATGCGTCCCCGTCCCCCGTCCTCGCACCTTTTCCCCCGTTCTCGCCTTGTCGAGGCAGCCGACCGCAGCCGCTCAACACATCCCCAATTCTGTACTGATACTGAAGGACATGCAAACAATCTAACATGAAAATTAATAACTAAATGCAAATTCGAGTGCAGTGAACATAACATATGTGTTCTGCATCAGTTGCATACATTTTAATTCCCGCCACTTCCCACCGAAAAAACAGGTTGTTTGTTTGTTACTCACGGAGCATACCTATCGTGTATTTCTGTTGTTTCTTATAACAACCTAGAGGAAATACAGGCAGCATTTTGGTTAGGTTTAGTTAAACTAGTAGGTTGCCACGAATTATACCTAGTCGTACGTATCAGATTAATAATTGGCAGATTCCGTAGTTGCAAATGCTGACTTAAGTTCATGCCACTAATAATACAATTAATTATTAAAATAAAAACTTTTTTAACACAAAGCTTTTATATAGAGACTCTCCTGGATGGAATTGCGACGATTCATTACAGACTTTCTATGGCTATCCTCCAACACCATCATCAGATAAGCTCCATGTCATCATAATATTGCATTGTCACGCGATATACGTACCTACGCGTGCAAAATTTCAGCTCAATCGGAAAACTGGAAATAGGTCAAATTTAACTTGCAAGATTTAATTACACACAGAACGACAGACAACAGGACAGCTGAAACTAAAATAAAAGCTTGTAATATAATAAAAAAAAGCTTGTAAGTAATAAAAAATGTTTAAAAACGAATTTCTATTGAAATTCATATAACGCCATCTAGCGTCAAATTTCCGAATCGATGAGGGTATGAAAGCGGAACTGCCAAATCATCTATTAATTTTCTGCTGTTGTGTAGAGGGCGTAATTTAGCGTACAACGTATTTTCCTATACAAATCGATAGATGGCATGTAGTTACCTTCATATTTAGAAAGTCTATGAAAAATTCGGAATATTGTTACTTGAGTATAAAGTTTGTAGGATTCAGGAATAAAAAAAATGTGACAATTCGATAAGGTCCAACAACTCAAATCAGATACTTTTTCTAAACGACTAAACAAACATTTTGGGATTTGTGTGAAATAAAGACTAATTAATGACTTCATAGCTTCTTGGAGTCAAATAGCGCTCTTAATAGTAGTTTTTCCGCAATGATAAATCTAAAATTACGTTGAAAATGGATATGCTCATGATAAGTGACATTATTTTGTAACTTTTATACTATTCATACCAAATAATTTATTTTTACCCACTTATTATTTCACTGCATAAGTCAAATAAAAATACCGTTAATTTAAATTACATAGTCCAGGGAACTTATACCACGAATTTCAATTGTAGTACGATTTAATTAATATCTTCTTATAATTTAATAGGTTGCAATTTTCGAAAATGCCTTAATTTTTCTCTGTTATCCTTTGAATTTTCTGGTAAATAAGATTTTAATCAGTTAATACAAAATGTATATCAGCAAATTATTATTACCAGCAGACTTATCAAAGTTAGGTATAATTCTAAATGGTCTTATCAACTTATCAACTTATCAACTATTTTACCCAAAAGTTTACTTATTTGGCAAGCATATGCACTAGTACTTACTAAAGTAAAAATGTGTAAACGTAAATCAATCCTTTTCCAAAACCTTTACATGAAAAATTCATTTATATAATGTTAGATGCTTAATAAAATGAGACACTTTTCACAAAGAAGTCCAGGTAAGGCAAACTATGTTATCGTTAAAAAGCAACTTTTTGCTTCCGGCACGCCTTAAGAATATGAAATGTAAAATGAAAGTATTTAAACAATGGCCAAGAAATTTCCTTGAAATGAAATATAAAGGATAAAGATTTCCAAGAAATACAACCATCTTGAAATAACTCCCCAATAAATTTTATTACTTTAGGAATGGAACTTTTTGTTCCATTCCTCTGTTTAAAGATTAACAATTCGATTGATGGCTTCTATTTAATTTCCGGCTTCAAATGAATTTAATGGGTTTTGATAACTGTCCGTTTTTTTGGACAACGAAGAAATTTCAGAGAATACGGCATTTTAATCATTTTTTAATTCATATAATTGAGTAGCATGATCCGAAACCGAAATTATTTATCTTAATCGGCCCAAAAATAAGTACCTTTTAGAATCTGATGGAAAGGGAAACTGTCAAGTAACAAAAAGGTTGCACCTACAGCGCTCTTGACGTCACTGTGTCGGGTCTTGCGTGTACGAAAGAGATAGTGAGATGAACATAAAAAATCAACAACGCCACATTTATCTCTAATTGCAGTTCCACTAAAATCGGAATTCATTACACCGACCGCTGCAAGAAACATTTCGTTAAAGAATGTAAAACGTTCTAAACCGGACAAACGATATCCGTACGGTTATCGTGACACATGCTGATAATCCGCGTTATCCGATTAAATTCCTAACGTTTGGTTACCTCGCTCGGAGCGACCATTGAGCATAGTGCGCGTTTAATTTTTAACGGGCCGGACTTAGGGCTAGTTGGTTAAATTTTAATATATTGCATAAATTTCCAACGTTTGGTCACCTAACTCGCAGTGACCACTTGCATAATTTTAGAAAGGCCGGAATTAGGATTAGAAATTGTATTATAAGGGGAGTCCGCAGGGGTAAACTTGGAATATTTGCTTATTATGATCGTTCGACATAAAATACATAGTATAACTAAGTAAAATAAACTTTTTAAAAACATTTAATGTATTATTACTCCAACCCGTCTGGCCAGCGAGGAGAGTGTAGGCCAAGTCCTCTGGCAGCTCTGGCCAAGTATGGTTCTGGTAGTACAGAGAGGGTTGTGCTCCTGCAGTGGAGACAAAAAGACATGATGATGATGGTATTATTACTACATAAAAAGATGCAATAAGTTTTTAAACAGGTAGAATTTTAAGAAATTGGCAATTCAGAGAGCGACTATTTTAACTGCAACCCTGATTGCGTTCCTGTGTACGCAGCTGATTGCACAAGATTACTAGCATTTAGCGGCTGCAACTGTGTCCTGTTTTGAGCAGGAATTTCAATTTCACCAAATGAAATTGTGATATAGGGGATGCAGGATTAAATTTTGACTGGAATGTGACATGTCTTATTCTCCGTAAGGTTGGCTAAGTGTTCGTTAGTAGGCTATTTTATTGTATGTTCTTGTTTAATACTTTATATAAAACAAAAAAATACCTCTAAAAAATGGGGGGAATGTGTAAGGCGGGACATTGAGGAGAGGGGGGTTAGTACAAATATGGTAAATGATAGAAAACTGTGGAGGGAGTTGACATACAGAGCCCACCCCAAATAGGGATAAGGCGAGAAGGATGAAGATAAAATAATAAATAAATATATAGGGACTAATTACACTGATTGAGCTAGCCCCAAAGTAAGTTCGAGACTTGTGTTATGGGTTACTAACTCAACGATACTATATTTTATAACAAATACATAAATAAATAAACATCCAAGACCCAGGACAATTTAAAAAAGGCCATTCTCCAACTTGCCCTGACCGGGAATCGAACCCGGGACCTCTAGGTGGCGGACTAGCATGGTGACCACTACGCCACGGAGGTCGTCAAATGATGATGATGATGACCTCTAAAAAAATAGCGATCGCCCTCTATTTCCATTCCCGTTCACTACCATATTTAGTTCTTTTTTCACAACATTGTTTTCTTTTCTCCTCAAAGAACAATGACAAGACTTAGTTAACATTCGTCGCGTCGCCGAAGTTACGATGGGTTAGCAATAAGCAAGTTTCCTAGGTCAAAAATAAATTATTTGGCATTGTTAAAAGAATAAAATGTCACAAAATAATGTCACTTGTCATTGATCATATCCATTATCAACGTGATATAAGATTTAATATTGCGGAAAAACTGATATTAAGAGCGCTATTGACTCTAAGAAACTATGACGTCATTCGTTTTTATTTCATACAAATTCCATAGAAAATGTTTGTTTTGACGTTTAGAAAAAAGTGTCTGATTTGATTTGTTGGAAACTTCTTTATTCGCCGGCGTCTGAAATATCGCGATTTGTCCATTGTTGGAGCTAAAGTTATTAACATTTGTACTAAAACTGCACAGTTGCGAAGACGGGAGGATTATTATGCGGGAGGTTTATTCTGAACTAGCTGATGCCTGTGACTTTACTCGCGTGGACAACAATGCTCATTAGGCTAAACAACTTTTGCTAAGGTGTCATTTTTATATTTCATTTTGAATCACACTTACTCTCTTAAAGAAATACAAAAGTTCAAAAGAAAACTCGTATTTGATCAGCAAACCTATAATTTAAATCCTTTATTTTTAAATTAGTCTTAAAAGTTTCTGTAGTCTTTTAAAATAAGCGGCTTAACATTATTACAAAATTGTTTCTTCAATTTAAGCTTATATTGTAGTGTTTAAATAAATGAAACGTCTTACAGCAAGTTTATAGGGATAATAACAAACACAATCTCATCTTTACAAAGTGCGTTTACTTTGTTGGGGAATTGTAGAATATAACAGCACTTTGTAGCGGTGATGGGATGCAGAATTTTATTACACCGATCTGTTAATATGCATGTTACAATTATTTTGTTTCAATATATTATTTATAAAGAAGATACTGCCATTTGTATGAAAGTAAACAAACAAGTTTATTTGCCAGGCAAAAAATCCCTAACTTTCAAGCGTTCACTACCCATGACTTTTTAACTATATTTATATATGTATATTTTTGTGTAGGTTTATTATATTCGATATATATATGTGTATACATTTTGATATAACAATATATTTTCTCCATTGTTTGCTGTACTTACCCCCAAAAGATTGCTTTCTCAGCATCACCTGTTGGTTGACTGGTAGAAAATGCCTCAGGCCTTAAGTCCGTCATTTACATGTATTGTAATAAAGTTAAATTAATAAATCACTCTTTAACTGCTGAACTGATTTGCTTTATGCAAATCGGTTCAGCAGTTTAAAAATTAGTTACATAACTCAAAACTATCTCGATCAAGTTTTTTAGGCGCTATGATGCCATAGTCACACAGACACAACGACACGTCAAACTTATAACGCCCCCCTTTTTGTCGCAGGTTAATAGTAAGTTAAAAGAGTTTAAATCTTGATATATATCTTCAATCCAATTCAATTTAATTCAATTCAATTCAATTCATTTATTGCTTTTCACATTGTACATATATTACACTTTACTACATAGTCACTTCTTAAATTAGTAGGTACAACATGAACCCTGATAGGGCACTGCAATAGAAAAAAAATGGAACGAGATGCCGTTTTATTTTTAGTTAGTATTTATCAATTCGAAACTTAGTAAGTAATTATTTAAATAAAAATCGATTTGTCTGGTATATTCTACGATATATCTTATTGGTAAGTTAGTAAGTCATTTAATCTTCAGCAGACTATCCTATAATAGTTAAAGCGCCGTAGTTCTATCAAGTTGCAGGTATCTGCTTCCTAGATCAGCTTTATAAATGCAGTTTGTCGTCGGCAGTAAGTTAACAAAAGCTATCCACAAGTTATCTGTCGACCGGCAAATGGCTTGGCTTTGTTTGGAAGCTAATAGACTTCAAGTATCGTGTTTAAATGGTTGAAAACTATTTACTTTTTATGTTGATGAGATAAAAACAAATTATAATATGTATGTGTTATAAACATAGATATCAGATGGTCATTAAAAATGAGACTGTAAGGTCGGCGTGAGGTGAGGCGCTATGGGAAACCACACCTAGCTTAACGAACTAGCCCGCACAGTTGTCCTGTGCCCAACAGGGCTTACCGTCCAGGTAAAGTTGTGGCGACCTCTGCGCCACTACGAGGAACTAAAAACCACAAACAACAATGAACGCAGCAATACCTAGTTTACAAGCATTATACGAGATGGCGCCAGCAGATTCTACATTTCGATCTCAGAGTTCTGGTTGCAACTGACTATATATACAACCTCGGACAGTACACCGTCGGAGCCGCGGTTCCCCAGGCGCAACACCATGCCTGGTGGGAAGATCTTCCCTTTGTGGCGGTCGAGCATATCACCTCGCTCCCGCTACAAAGTAGAATGTTATAATAACAAATAGGTCATGTGATCCGTATTCGTAAGTCTTAACTACACCTAGTCCCAACAACACAACTACGAGTTGTACGACGTGCGACGCTTTTTTATACACCGTACACAACAAAGCATAGTGGTGTTTACGATACGCAGGTGCGCGTTAACAAGTTTTAATAATTAAACTACCCACATGGCTGCTCACGTCATGTGCAAATCGCTATCCCGACCAACACTGCCATCCTGACATGCGTAGGTACGTCCTCGTATGTTTTAATTAAAATAAAATTGAAAAAATAAGTCAAAGGTTTATCTAGTGTCATGCAAGTTGTGCATCCCAACATACGCTTTGAACTAGACAAGTAACATTACCTATAGGTACCTAAACTATAAGAAAAGTGAAAATAATTTGTGATTTTGTCACTTTCGTTATAAAAACTAATTTAGCTCAATGCCAGTTTACTAAATAGTACCTGGGCGACCGAACTTTGCTCGGTTATATCATTTTCTGCGTGGAAAGAAAAACGCATGAAAACTCGAAAACACGCGTTTTCCCAAACATAAGACTAATCTAGATTGATTGTTTACCCCCGAAAAACCCCATATACCAAATTGCAGCGAAATCGTTAGAGCCGTTTTAGATATTACAAAAATAAATTTTTATATATACAAGAATTGCTCCTTTAAAGGTTTAAGATATATATACATACACTCATAACTCTTCCTCTAGATTTGCCGTGGACAGGTAAGGGGAAGCCTAGGCCCAAATAGAGCGATGCATGGCGAGGAAGATGAACCTCGCCATCGCCCTATTTGGGGTAGGCTCTGTATGTCAACTCCCTCCATAGTTTTCTATCGTTTATCATATCTGTACTAACTTATCCTCCATATCGGTTTAGATTATTTCTGACAATCGCGGCTTGGTTAGGAGACAGGTAGACAAATCCGGGAATATAATGAATTATTAGAGCGCATCCATCCATCATTTGTTGGTGTAAGTAATAAGCGGAAATTCTTGCTCAGTTTATATTGCTTACCTTTATCCAGCTGAGATAATATACGCAATAAAATATTACATAATAAAGCGGATCTATGGATTGCATGCTTTACACGAAGATGATTTGTGTGTTTTTATTTGCTTGCTTTTGGTTTCACATTTTTCTTACAAAACACACGTCCAAACATTCCTAATAAATACGCTATTTTCCAACGAGTCAAATCAGCAACTTTTTTCTAAACGTCAAAACAAACAGTTTCTATGGGATTTTGTATGAAATACAGGCAGATGACGTCATAGATTTTTAGAGTCAAATAGCGCTCTTATTATCAGTTTTTCTACAATAATAAATTTAAAATAACGTTAAAATGGATATGTTTAAAGATAAGTGACATTATTTAGCGACGCTTTATTTTTTATTAGTACAAAATAATTTATTTTTGACTTAGGAAAGTACCCAATTATGTTCATAGTTTATTGGCTACGGTAATAACCCACGTACCATTAGTTGCCTGTTTATGCATGTAGCTTTAAAATACTTAGAATTACAAGTTTCTCTTTAAATATGAAAGCCTGAAGATGCCTACTTCTAAGAAATAAACAAAAAGTATTCAACACGATTAAAATGGTCTAAAATATTTTTCTATAATACGCTGTAAGTTTCTGACATAACATTTGTTATTATGCCACCCCAAGCGCCGTCTTGAGTCCGATTGCTGGAGAAGTTCGCACCTGTGTCATAGCCTGTATACTATGTTAATATACAACTAATATGATGAATATATTGTTCTGACAGACCTTTAGCGGTTTCTTAGTCTTATTTTTATTTCTTCTGTAAATAAAGCGTTTTTTGATGCTCTTTGCCGCATAGATGTACTCGTATGATAGATATGTTACAATGGAAGTTATCTTTACCGCACGCCCCGTAGACACAAGATACCTATGAGGGCTAGAGAGTGAGTTTGATGTGATGTGGATTCAAAAGGCAGCTTCTAATCTTTTAGATAGTAGAAATAAAGAGAATATTGGACTATTGTGTAGCCATATATGTTTTAAGTGTATAACTTTTCAGTTTATCTACCTGCTGCCATGATAATATGTCTCGAAATGGAAAATGCATACCGTAGAAATAGAAATATATTTGGTAAATAAAATTTTTGATCGCCTTTTACTACGATTAATAACAAACTAGCTATATGTTTCCTTCGGCAGGATTGATCTTGGTGTTCCTAAGATACGTTTTCGAAGTAGAACTACCTGGATTTTCATGCAGATGAGAAAATATAAAAATTTTAAAAGTAGAGATATAAATTATACCTACGAGGATATTTTTTCTTGGTGGCTCTACTAGTAAAATCAATCCTTGGGCCCCAAGGACAAATCCTGCCAAAGGAAATCTGTGGTTCACAAAACTAAGAATAATACGTAATACAGATGCTTTTCTTTGCAAGATGTTAAAGCCAAATAAGATTAATCCCTCAGCAATTTTTCACGACAAAATGAAACTAAAAAGGAAATCCCGACCCCAATTATGAACAGTCTACTTAGCCCAATAAGTCTAGTAATTTCGATTCTCGAATTAATAGAGTCTTGGCTTACAAGCTTCTATCAAAGTAATTGCTTTCTCTTTGGCAGTGTTTTGTTTAATTAATTCTATTGGGAGCCCACAAACGGCTTTGGGTGGTCGGTGACGGTGGCCATTGCAATTTCTGTATGGGTATCGCTATTTGCACGGTTCTTTGAGAATGTTGTGAACTGTACCACGTTAGTAATTATATTGTCTTTGGCTGTACTCTAGTAACAATGTGTTAAGTACTTATGTAGTATGTAAGGAGTTTTAGATAAAGACAATTTTTTCATATAATTTGTATATAACGAGTATATGTTTTTAGTAATTAAGGGTTTTCTCAGTTTGTAAAAAATAATTTTAACTAGAAAATGTGTGAAAGTCATCATCATCATCAGGTCTTCTTAGTCTCTACTGCAGGAGCACGACCTTCTCGGTACTACTGATATTGGCCAGAGCAGCCAGAGAATTTAACCTACACTCTACATGCTATCCAGGAGGGCTGGAAAGGTTTCATGATCTTTATAAGCTTTGTTTAGTTTGTATTTCCTAAGTCGCCTTCTACGATATTAACGGGAAGACTTGGAGTGGTCCTATTCCGGAATACTCTGCCGGAAACCACACAGCATTAAAGTAAAACAACATATAATGTGCGATTTTTACTAAAAGCGCACAATACCTATTTTTGAATTATTTATAAAATTAATAATTAGTAATAAATAATTATACAAGTTCATTTGTTACATGACTTTATTAATAATTTATTACGTCGATACTTGCGTATTGTAACTGCCGAAAGCACATTATTTTCCTACAATCACATTTTAAAAAACAAAATTTCAGGTTGTTATGCAAAAAGGCGCAAAAATACAAAACAGTCTATCCAATAAAGTGAAACATGAAGAAGTGCAGAAGTCGCCCTTAATCCTTCACTATCCCCTTGCAATTAATCCGGGAGCTAACTCCTTTACCGACAAACAGTTAGAGCGAAACTGCTGAAATGGTTTTTACGGCGCCGCTTAGCTCGGAAGCAGATCAAGAGAGATTAACTCCGTGCTCTTTACTAGTATTCAACGAAGTGATGTGGGAAAAAGTTAATCTCATTTTATTATTATTGAAATCGTGTTTGTGTGATTTCACAGCGGCCTTTCTTATGGTATTGCTAGTTTTTGGAGAAGATAAAAACAGATAATTACCACCAGTACCTGGGCGACCGAGATTTTTTGTTAAAAATACAGAAAAGACACGGTTCTCTTAAGAAAAACCTAGCTAGATCGATATTATGGTATAATTACAAAAAATATAAATTAAATATGCAATAATAATAAGATACGAATCTGCCCAATACTGACGTTGCCATTTTAGTACAATCTACACAAAACAGGTTTAAACGTACTACTACATATACGAGACATATAAATTCAAATTATTTTCAACAGACTTCAAAAAAGGAGAATATTATCAATTCGGTAGGAATTGATAATCTTCTCCTTTTTTGAAGTCTGTTGAAAATAATATATTTTTTTTAAACATATTTGTTACCAGAACTCCGTCATTTGTTATAATGTCTTTTTGTAAATATCAATATGAGTTAAATTACTAAGTTTAACCGAATACAAAAGAGAATTCTTAAATACTGCTTTTTTAAAGTTTCTGATAAATCGAGCAACAATTTATAGAGACTGTAATTGAGCTGTCAGTTTCAAAGTAGGATTACGTATTTAACTTGTCTAAGAATATACTTTAAAAAAGTACTTAAGTGCCTTATTAGAATTTTATTATTCAAAATAAACAACTTTGTGCACTCAGTTTGGTATTAGAATAACTATAAGAAATATGTCATATAATTAAACAATAATTGCGTAGGTATTTAGCAATTCTGTGACTCTTAATCGTATTTGTTTTGAAAAATTGTTAGTAAAACAGTTAGGTAACACTTTTCCCGGTAAGGTGAGCCGAGCAGCGGAGGCAGGCTACCTCGTTAGGCGGTGATTTATTACACAAATACCTATTTGCGATGCCTTTATACCTGAAGGCACCTATGCGTCAAACATTTTAGATAATTTATTACGCAAGGGAACTCTGTGATTTGGGTTGGAAATATTTTAGTATTTGAGAGACAATTTTAAATAGACGTCAGTTTCTTTAGGTACTTACTTACAAGATTATTTGAAAGTACAGTCTATAGTTAAAATACATTTTCTGTACTGAAATTGTATTTTGGAAAGGCGTCACTTTCGAACATCGGAATTTAAATTTACTTATGATAACTCAGAAAATCGAAACTTAATCTAAGATCAACACGCTTATTTGTTAAAAATAATTTATATTGTATCTGAAAAATTTAGTGATTGAAAGTAACAGTTTGCTCGATGTACCTACATACAGGTAAATTAAATATTTTAAATTAAACAAATATTGTAAAGCACTTCTAAAATATTAAAACTAAACATTCAAAGGCAAATAAACAAATGTTACAGAAATTGTTTTCAAATAGGATATTTTAATTATAAACGCGTACGAATCGCCGTAACTTTTTATGTAAACGACATCAAATTATAATAATAAATTCTGTGACATTTCACTTACCAAGAAGTTGAAATTAAATATGATAATTCTAGAATTCTCATTTCCACTCGTTTTCATCCATCAGCCGGTGATTTTATTATGTATGAGCTCGATTGTTATATATATTTTGTACAAAAATACGCAAGTCGTTACATTATGTGCCTATCTGCACGCAAGGAAATAAGTGCCCATTAATTACTTATAGCAAGAATGTACTTTTTCTAATAAAATCTAATTTATTTTGAGAAGAAACTTCATTAGAATGTCTTATTAACTACTTTAGATTTTCATATTTGTTCTTACCGAGTCGGAATGGTTCCATAGATGTGAACCAGTGTGTGGCCAACTTACTCGCCAGTCATAAGCCAATTATAAGTTGATTTTATACCTATTTGACTATCGCTTAGCGATTCTTCCTTAAATTTTTTTTTACATATTTTCGTAGATAGGGACCGGTGATTAAGTTTATTAAAAGTTTTAACACGACTTTATAGAGTACGTCAAATGATCCCTCATGTCAGTACCCAGCGGCTGTTTAATTAACGAAGTAAGTACACATAGGCCCATGAACCAAAGTTACAATTACACATAGTGAGATGTAAATGGAGGGTTAACTTTGGTTATTAAACTTTGAAAATGTTAACAGTATTAACTCGACTGAGGTACAAATATAGTGGTAGTAGAAAATTATTTCTCTACTTGGTGAAATGGTTGACTGGGCAGAGAACGCCATATGGCGTTAAGTCCGCCATTTTTACACTTATTTCTTGTGCAATAAAGTTTAAATAAGTAAATAAAACTTCACATAGGGTTTTAAAAAACAAACATATGTAAAACACAGATTATTTTATGTTTTGTACCTAAAAATTTTGAAATAACAGATGAAATCAACACTATGCCTATTTTCCCGACTACTACAATGCCTGAACTTATATATTTTTGTATTGTTAAAAAAGTATATTATATAATGTTAGTGGTTGTGGCTGCTATTTAAGGTTGCATTACGTCGTAGTTTTATAAAATCCCGAAGTCGGGTTTTAGTTTTTTTTTATAACTTACCTGTATAAGTTTAGTTTTACATGTTGCGCTAACTGCGGGTACTTTGATGTCCCTTTCGGTGTTATAAAAGAGTGCGTCGTCAAACTATTGTCACGAGAGTGGGTTGGGGATAGGAAAGGAAACACCAATCCTATGGAATAGTGCCTTTATTTACGACTCTAGGGTACTCACAGTTGTCACAGGTACGTACGCGGGAATGTCACTGTACTGTCACACACACGGAAACGTCACTGCACTGTCTTGCGCGTGGAAACGTCACTGCACTGTCACGCGCGGTAATGTCACTGCACTGTCACACGCGTAAACGTCACTGCACTGTTACGCGCGGAAACGCCTCTCGCGCGTATTTACTGCACTGAACACTTCACTTCACTCACTATTACACTTTACTTTTTACTCACTACTTCCACTTTTACTTTTTTTCCTTTTTCTTCTTCCTTCTTTCTTCTTCGGATTTTACTTTTAAACTAAACTGGCGTAGGCCGCGCCTTGTTCTGCTTATATACCCCCCGGATGCGAACAATATCGCATCAAAGTTCCAAACTTAAGTCATAAATTTTCTTTTGTCTTCTTTTATTTCTGGCCCGTATTTTCTTTCCAATTCAGTCTAGAGTTATCTAGAAACTTCTTACAAAACTTCAAAAACACTATTCGTGACTGTGATTTGAACCTGGGGTCTATGGATTCACAGTCCAACACCAAGACCGCTAGGCCAATCGTGTGCTGATGTGAGTGACGAAATTTCCCTTTAGATGAATTCTCGTAGTTTGAATTTGTGACGTTGACAATTTGACATTGTCATTATCACTTATCATCCTACGCGACACTATATACAGATGTTCTGATTTTGTGTCCTCTCTCTACTTTGTGACTAAGTAGTTGAGATATAATTGAAAGGTCATATCAAACTCGGTCACAAGTCAATTAAAATTACATTTAGTAGCTTAATTTGGTTGTGTGAATGTAATATATATTTTTTTGGAGGTTTTCAAAACCTCACTAACACACAACCAGTACCTCAATCGCTTGGCCACTACCGCTTCTTCCACACATTTGTGCTTTAAAAATGTATAGCAATACAGATTGGAAATTTAATATCAGCAAGATTAAGCAACAATGTGCCGAGAAATGGAACAGATTTCACCAGTTCCGAATACAAAGTCGGCGTTGTGGGCAAAAATGAGTTTCGTACAAAAGAATATTTGCAATGTCTGCCCGGATTCTTACCAGGGACGCATTTCGGTTCCATTCCGTCGTGATGTAAATGCAACGCCATTGTCAGACCTTCTTTATTTTCTTGACGAAAGAATAAAAGATAATAGAATCAGGTCAGACCTTTTATCTTAAAATATTTATATAAGATAACTTTCGGGTGTTATTATAAGGCGTTGTAAGGTGACTTGATTTTATGTCCTAAGGCCCCAAGTTGGGAAGAGAGCTTCAACAGTCATTCTCCTTCGCGACTGGTCTTCGGCTACATGCTTTCCTTCGGGCCATTATCTCCGCCGCAACTCGAGTCGAGCGCTACGATGCCACAGACAGACACACCGACAGACAGATATTGGCGTCAAATTTATAATACATCTCTTTTTTGTCGGGGGTTAAATAGTGGTGGGTAGCTAGTCGCATCGCCTATTAACATAATAATTTTATTACATTACTAAAAATTTAATTAAAATAAAAACTAAAAGGTGTCTTTCTTGTCCATTAGAAATGCTAGCTTAGTTCCATTTTGTCCTAAAATTGCCCATCTTAGCAAAGTCCTTTGTTCAATCGCGTAGACAATTCGCCAAATCCCCCAATTTTTCAAAAGAAACGTTTTCGCGTTTTTTCTCATAACTTGTGCGGATGTGACGTAACTTATTGCGGTGACGTACCGCCCTTATTCATGAACGCGAGTCTTGACCGAATGTAGTACTGGATATGCCATAGATAGAAATACTGGATAGTTTTATTTATGTTTTAGGGATACTTTCAAAACAAACTATATACGATACATAACCTTGCGATATTTTGTACTAGTAGGTACTGAAATGTATACTGAAGTTTGTATAAAATTTATATAAGCTGATATGTATATTTGCGTAGTTAGAATTATTATAAAATTTGAGTGAAATATGTAGCACTTTGGAAGACACCCACGACTAACACTAAAAAAAATTCCTTTTCCTTACGTTCAAATAATACTTTTTTGAGTATTATATATCTTTAATTTCATTTTTAAAATGCTAAATATGGCAGACCAAATAAACGCCTTTCTAAGTTGTCAAAATATGCTCGTCTTTTGTAATCCACTGGTGGTTTTGTATACTAAGAGATTAAAGTGAATTTACGTTCACACGTTGTCCGCTGCGGTAGTCGCTTGCCACAAAACTATGCCGGCAAAATTTATGAAATAGACTCAACAGAACGATATCTCGTGTGCTTACTTTACATTTTACTCTAATGGTTACGTTTGATGATGTGTGTTACGGGTCATCTGTACGGGCTCTTGGAGCGGAGACAGACGTGAGGCGCTAAAATATCGTTTCACAGAAAAGCGGTTCGTTTCGTATGGAATACACTCCGGGTAGAACCCGTACAACGCTACCCGGTCAATCGTACCAAACTTTGTGACTAAGTAGTTGAGATATAATTGAAAGGTCATATCAAACTCGGTCACAAGACAATTAAAAATTACATTTAGTAGCTTAATTTGGTTGTGTGTGAATGTAATATATATTTTTCAGATGTTTTTAAAACCTCACAAACACACAACCAGTACCTGAATAGCTTGGCCTTTTAGCATCACAACATTGCGGGCGCCTCCCGTACGAGTCCCCGTATTACGGTCGAACCGCACAAATATGTAACCAGCATAAAGCATGCTTTAGCCAAAGTGTCGCTTGTAGTACTCTCCTTATTTTATGGTATTGTTGCATTCAGTGCATCGTGAGACAACATGAGAACACATACACTGTTTCGGAGCAAGTTTCAGCTGTTGAATGATGTATAGTGCCGGAACATTGGCTGTATAACCTTTTGTCTGCGTACATTAAAAAACAGACTATTTGTGGCATAATACCCTTTTTTTATGTCGTAGTGTGCGTAGTGTGCGTAGTGTGTTAGGCACGCGAATCGGAGATCAGTCACCTAAAAAACCTAAAAAAGTAATAGTGTACTATTTTTTGTGGTATCGTTGAATAGAAGCATGCTCTAGTATCGCCTTAGTTTGATACGTATATATATATCTCTAGAAAAAACTCGTGTCAGAACGAGTGTTTTAGGGTTGGGCTATATTTTTTATTTATTTATTTAACTTCATACACAAATACAAGTGTAATGGCGGACTTAAAGCCTAAGGCCTTATCTACCAATCAAACAAACGGGTGATGTGGAGAATGATAGGGGTAGTGCACAACTTGACAGGTATATGGTGAAAAAGAAAGAAGAGACTATATGTAAAAATAATAATATATATAACACAGCTATATCTATCAGCACGGGACAATACTTTTTTTAATTTCGGAAAGCGACAGCACGCTACGGTACGCGGTCATTGCTGAAACGTTCTTCGCTCTCTCTCACAAGCTAATGACTTTTCTAAGAAACAAAAAGGATAACAGCATAGAGAAGTGCTGTACCATGCTGCTATATGTAGCCTTAATCGGCTCAATAATGACTGAGATGAGCAATAAAAACACAGATACAATAACACGTTTCTATCCCTAGTGGGTAGACAGAGCCTAGAGCTATAAGACCCAAACGCCCTTTTAAGCGTGACGCTGGGCATAAAGATCGAAAATTAAAATTAATATAGTGATGAATTGCTAGCCTCATCGTCAATATTTCATATATTTAAGCCAATTCCCTCGAGCGAAATTAACAACCTGCGCAGGAAATTAAGCAGCTGGTATATAATACATTTTTCCTTTCTCTTAATCCAGCATGGATGAACATCTGCGAACGGATAAAAAGTTATATTTTTTTATACGGATTGTAGGCATTAAAGATGCAGTACTAAAGTACTCAAACAAAATAATGAAATAAGAAATGGTGAAAAAATGCTCACTCAACTAGTATTTTTTCACCGCTTTTTATTTCATTATTTAGTTTAAAAAGAATATTTCTACTGTTCAATATTGTGCAATGTGTTTCGGTGAACTGTGCTAAAGACTGCATGCAACGTTCAATCTTCCAAGAAGTCAACTTGTACCCGAGTGATTTAGTTAGTGTTAAATAACTTCGTTCGGTTGATCTGATCAAGAGATATGTGTATGTGTAAACGCAAAGATTAAATTCATGGAGTTGTTTGTAAGTTAATCAACGTAGTAATGCAACTCATGCTCCGTTATTTTTAGGTGCATATGTACCTAACTTCTATAAAAGTATGTATAAACGTTGAAATAAAATTGCGCCAGTAGTTTGAGTTTTAGCTTTATTTTGAGGTGAATTTCTAAATAAAAAGGCAAAACTACAAACTGGACCAAGGAATGATTTGTCTACAAAGCTTTGTTAGTATATTATTAAACTAATACTTATTCTTTTACTTGTTTCATAAATCAACAAATTGTTACCTATAGGAAAGAAAGATGCAACAGATAAAAAAAACAAAGAGAACTTGTTTTAGATTTATCAATAGACAGATTTATCGTATTGCTTGTCATAAATACTCATTCCTATCTTGATCTCATTAATTGGTCAAAATAATTTACACATCATAGCATAATTAAGTGAAATAATCGACACGAATGACTCCAATGTACAGATATAAAGGTTTGTCTGTTATTTTTTAATAACTCTAATGTACCAAAAAATAAAAATATCGAAAGAGCAAAAATACAATGCATAATACGGTAGGTACCTAAGCTTTAACCCAAAATAGTTGATGAATATTACAAAAGAACAGAGCAAAAGTATTCAAATGCGAGTAAATACGTTGGAAAAAGATTGAATGTAAACTTGTAGTGTATTCATACATCCAACGCCTTATTCCGAAAAAGGCGTAATTTATGCAAAGCGCCTTACCACATTTTTATTGTATCCATTGTATAAATCGACATATTGGCAAGGACTGACACGTTTTTACGCGTCCCGTTTTGATAGGCGAGATTCATCCTCGGGATTGTTCCGATTTGTATCATCGATTTAACCCTACTACTTTTTGTCACAAGAAAAAAATATAGTGTTGTCTATTTGCTTTTTTTGCTGGGTTTCTATACATCTCATCAATATACCTAAATTAGTCGTGCTGACGTGAGTAAGAGATATTTAAACTTTTTAACATATGAATCCAAACGTGTGCATGATAATCAGAATAGTATGTTAGTTATAAGATATATCCACCTTAAGCTGATAATAGTGAAACCGTTTTACTACTTTTACTCGTTTAATATTTCAATAAATTGACTTACTAGACTTAGTCCACAAAGACTCTCCATCTCGATCTGTCTTGAGCAACACGCTTAACTTCACTTTAGATTTTGCCGATTTTCTTAATTTCACGAGCACGTTACGTCTCCATGTCTGTTTTGGACGACCGACTTTACGTTTTCCATGGAAATTCCACATTCCACTCCATGGTCTTTTTTGGTATGTGCTCAGGCCAATATAATTTGACAAAATATAAAAAAAACTTGTATCTTTGAGATTTATAAGAATTTTACAAAATAATTGAATGAGATTGCTACATTGTACTAATGAACAGTTACCAGAGGGAATTTTCCGTGAAAGCGTAAGGAAAAGAAAAAAGCTTCATGTTTTATTATCGACCTTACTAGAATACGATTCAGCATATTTGAGCTTTGTTCTGTGATACAGTCACTTATCAAGGATACAAATTATATGTTATTACTTTTTCCTTGTATTTTCTATAAGTTCTAAGAAACTCGACAAATAGGTACTAAATAAAGACTTATCTAACAAAAATGATTACAGTTAAATTTAACTTTATTATAATTGAATAAAACTAAACGCTATATGAAAAGTAATACTAAAAATTAAAAAATCAATTTATATTAAAAATCGTACCTAAGTCGCCACCGTCAACAGGCAAGGTCCTCAGGGAGCTACCATTTCCACGTTGTATGGCTAAAGCCTTTGGCTGAAATATGCGCCAGTTCTTAGGTCCCAATCCAGAGACGTCGATCAAACGTGTGAAGATCTCTTTGAACAGTTGTCGGTGACTAGTAAATTCTTAAGGTATGAATTTTGCTTCTAATAAGTATAATTTGGAAGATGACTGGGTGAAAAATAAATTATTCGGTACAGTTCATTAAATCAAACGTCACATAATAATGACTGTTTTCATTGATCATATCCATTTTCAACATGATTTTAGATTTATAAATGCAGAAAAATTTGACTTCATAAAAGCATGACGTCACGCTTTTTTATTTCATGATAAAGCACAAATATTCAAATCTTATAGAAAATGTTTGTTTTGACTATTAGAAAAAAGTGTATGATTGCACTTGTTGTTATCTACCTCCACTTTCTTCAGTACCAAGTGATCGACTGACCGGAATTAGGAAAAACATATTTTCTTATAATATTTTATTATAAAACCATGTGTTTGGATTAATTTTGTACATAATTTTTAACGTCACAGCGCCTGAAAACGCTGAAATTAGAAAATAGTAATGATAATTTTACCAGTTTAGATTTAAGCATGCCTATTTTAAATAATTGCATGCTAAAATAAGAAGATGTAAGAAATAAATTATACTACGTATTTAAGTTTTCCAATTCAATTCATTTCTCTCAATGCCAGCAAATAGAAAAATAAATAAGATCCGAACGTACGAAGGAGAAATTTTTCATCTCAACTTTACACCTACTAAAGTTAACGACATAATAAAATAACTCTAAGCCCGTAACGTCACTCGCATTACATCACGTAAAAGAGTTTTTAAGATTGCCATCTCTTAACTTGAAGGTTTTATATTTACTTTCAATCGCTCTGCAGTTTTCTTATCGCGATTTTAATTTTCTGTACGAGCAACTTCAAATGTTCAGACAGATGGATATACATTTGTGTGGCTTATTTTAGATTTTCTATAACTGCCATTTTCTGGCTCTTCACCTTGCACTGAGTCGTTTAAAAATGCTCTGAATACTCATATTATAATATATTCCAGCGACCTTGGTCAGACGACCTGACCAGGGTAGCTAAAAGGCGCTGGATGCAAAACACTCTAGATCGGTGAATTTGAAATTCTTGGCGGAGAGGCCTATGTCCAGCAGTGGACGTTATGCGGCTGAAATGATGATGATGATGATGATTTATATAATTCAGAGAGTACTTTGGGGATTACAAACCCGTCGGATCACCGCTCCTCCTAACACTCGATAACGGATGATTGTTTAAACCGATCGAAACAATTCGGCCATTTCCGACACACATTAATTATGATTATGGATATATCGTATTGGTTAGGGATAAAGAAGTAATATGGAGCAGACAAAGCCTGGGGCCGTGAAACCACGTTTAGTGTTCTAGTAGGCGCGAAGATAGAAAAAGGGAATCAAATTGACATGATTCAAATTCTCGCCAATTCCCTCGATCGGCTATTACAATCTGCGTGGGAGGGAAGAGAAGTAGCTGGTATATTCATATTTTTTTCTGTTCCCAGATCAGTATGGCAGGTATAAGCGACCCGTACAATAAATATACTTTGTATGAAATAATTATATATACCTACACTAGTGTAATTGGTATATCTACAGCCACAGCATTATCAGCAGAAAGTATTTTTTACGAGTTTCACCTCAGATATTCAGTGGATAGCTGAGGAAACTTCTAATACTTTAATCTCCAAATCCTATATGGTAGAGAGGTGAACTCAGAATGCTGACAAAAAGATTTTTAGAAGCACTTCGTGGAGGCGTTTGAAAATCGATATCTGTGCCCGAGTTGTCAGAACGATTCAAAGGGGTTTCAAGCAAGAATAAGTTGGTTCGATTGCACTTACATCTATAAAATTATGTTTTCTATTCAGTTTTCAAAAGATTGATATGTTTATTTAGTAATTAGACCTTAACAGGCACGTTTACACGTCAATAAGTATAATTTAAATTACGTGTAATGTATATAAAAACTTAATTTCATTCGTTCGTTTTAAAATAAAATTGTATAAAATCATCATGTTTATTTGCAAAGGTAAAATATAAGCGTATTCTCCCAAGTAGAAAAAATAAAAGAGCACATACTTATTCAATTTTTTAGTGTAGGTAAGAGTATAATGCCCGCAATTGGGATGTAAATTTTGCAAGCTTACGAGGCGGTGAACAACCAAGCATGAATGATACAGGTGGCCAACTTTCCCTGCTCCGGTTACACCCTTATTTATTTAGGTCCCGGATAAACTCGGATTTAAAAAGACCGGCTTTTGCGAATGTAACGTGTCCATAATGAGCGTAGGTGAATTACGATGTTTGGAGGTGAATGAAAGGCCATGACATGTTTCATGTTCTTTACAATGTAATCAGGGATATTTGTATTATATATTATACAACGTGGAAGGGATATACCCGTAATAAATCGAACCACGGGCTATACGAGATCACTTTAGTATAATGGAGTAAAAATAACGCTTAAAGAACAAAAAAAAAATGCCATTTTTATAACAATACTGCCATACTTATAAAGTGCAGCCGCCCGGGCAATTTGTATGGGAATGACATTTTTTTTCTAATTTTATTAAGCTATAGTGATCTAGTGTAGTCTGTGGTTTGATTTATTACGGGGATGTCCCTTCCACGTTGTATATTAAATTAATTTTTGACATTGAAATGTGTAGTTATTGTTTTATCTCCCCGGCACTAATACCTTCTTCTTATCGAGTGATTCTCTGACTAGGAATAGGCATAAGTAAATAACAAATCTTTGATTGTACTTCAATATTGAAAACATATTCGAAATTTTCATACAATTGTCCGATCAACAATGTTTTTTTTTTGTATGAGAAAGCACATTTTAAAACTCAAAAAATGTTTATATTGACAAATAAATTTGCCTATCTGAGTATGAATTTTTACACACATTATATTTGTAGCCTCCAGCCTCTAATTACAGAAGAAAATATGTTATCGTAAGATCTACAAAAACATTCATAATAACTTTGTTTGTTCTCATTCAGATAACTATCAAAATTTATAGTTTAAAAGTATAAGTTTTATCTCAAAAACTTTCAAAGTTCTATTAAACGTACGTACAACTATTATAATTTTAATTCAATGTTTGTGCTTATTATGCAAACGAGGCATGAAATTAGCACGAATGTTTGTTTAGGAACAAAACAAAGTTTCATATAATTTACCAAACCCGAAAAACAAAGTCGGTCCGTATTTTTGCTTTAAAAATTCAAAATAAGGTCATGTTTTTTCTTGTGCTTTTTATTTAGATATAGGTAAAAAAACAGACTCAAAATTGCTTTTTCATCTACATGAGTGCGAAACAGTAGATGATCATACCCAGACCTCCGAATATTAATTTACTCTTGTTTTTGTGAAAATCTGAGTTTTTATTTCAATTGATATCTATTATGATAGTACAATGTCTCTTTTACTCTCGGAGTTTGAAGAGCTGATGGCCCGACGGAAGTGCGTATTATTAGCGCTATCACAAGTAAAGCGACACCGAGCGTGGTACGCGCATGGATTACAAGTGGCAAATCTCTCGAGCTCCTCCGTGCTTCGGAAGGCACGTATAAGCTGTTGGTCTCCGCTGTCATTACTGTAAGGCAGTCGTCAAGTTATCTCAAATTCCTTTTAGGCAGCTTGAAAGATCTGACATATGTGTTGGCTACTTACACGAGAAATAAAACAAGTAGAGAAGCATAGGTAGTAGAGTGATGTCGGTATCAGACTAAAGTGTTTGACACATAAATATCACTTGCGTTTTTCAAGTAAAATTACAGCTACCAGTGTATTTAAGTCCTTAGTCACAATGTACAAAATAGTGGTGTAAAACGAGTAAAAGAGTGTAAGCGTTCCGCCGTAGGTTGATGAGATTTTAATTTCGTCGGCCTTTGAATAAGGTGGAGCACTCTTCATAATGTGTTTTGTGTAGTTCATGCATTGAGTTCAGGAAATCGTTGGGTTTTAGACAAACGGCCTTAAGCATTTTCCGAAACGGCCTTCCAGAATCTCTGTCTAACTAGAATAAAGACGTGACGTCTGTATCCATTTTTCATTATATTTTTTTCTATAATGAAAATACTTTACCGATCATATTTAACATGGTTGATATAACTACTTAGTACCGAGAGGCTTTGAGTCATCAGTGAAGTACTGCTTCTTCCATACCTGTCTGGGAGAAAAGAAAATTTTTAGAATGTATCAGCTGCTTCTCTTCTCGCGCAGATCGTAGAAGTCGATCGAGGGAATGTGCGAAAATGACAATCATTAATCATTATGTACATCATATAAATATTTTGATTTCTTTTTCCACCTCTTCGCCCACCAGTACGCTAAAAGTGACTTTTGAGTCTTGCGGCCTTGGGCTAATCATTGCATTGTACGGTTGTGAAACTTGGACAATGAACCAAAAGGATCGGGAACGACTAGAAGCCTTTGAGATGTGGTGTTGGAGACGCCTGGAAAGGATAAGCTGGACAGAGAGAAAAACCAACAAAGAAGTGCTGGAAATGGTCAATGAGAACAGAACGATTAAGCATACAATAGAGATAAGACGAGGAAGAATGTTTGGCCACCTTATGCGGCATGAAAACTTCATAAAAAACATAATGGAAGGAAAAGTGGAAGCCAAGAGAGGAAAAGGAAGACCAAGAAGGTCGTTCATGGATAAAGTAAAAGAAAAGGCAAAAGTTGTGACGTATAAGGAGGTCAAGCATTTAGCAGAAAATAGGGAGACATGGAAAATACTCCACCGACAAGAACCTAGTTCTTAAATTTATTGATGATGGCCTTGGGCTCCGTCTGCTTAGAGTTGCAAGACCCAAAATGCTCTGTCTGCCCCATTAGGGAAAAAGACGTGATAGTAAGTATAAACGTAAGTACTGCTCGAGCGACATGAATTGGGTTAGGTCTTTCAGCTAGTGAAACTTTATATTAGGATTTTGCGTGCTTTTGAAGATATGCAAAGCTGTATACATAAAGAAAGTTTCGTCTGTTATTGTCAAATGATATTTGTTGAGCATTGTCTCCAATGTTGGCCACTTACATAGACAGAGAAAGAAAGAAATTCGTGTAACGGTTATGCCATGCCAGGAACAACTGCACTGCAGGGGAACTGCGCGACACGTCGCTGTAATTCTATTTCACTTGAAATAGCTGCGCTATGTTGTACTAAGTCTTGCACCAATCAATAGTGCAATAGCTCATGGAATGCCATATTAATATTATAAATGCAAAAGTGAGTCTGTATATTTGTTTGTTTGTTACCACGTCACGCTGCAATCACTGAGCCTATTTAGATAAAATTTGATATGGATACAGTTTGATACCCAGGGTAGGACATGGGATAGTTTTTATTCCGAACGTTCCAAGGGGAGCGAAGCCCACTGGCACAGCTAGTATGTAATAAAGGTCACGTTTTGTTTTTACCGTAATAATAGTATAAGAGAAAGATTGTTACTATCAAATGGTTGCAAACGTCAATAGTCTACATAATCATCAGAGCGATTTGCTTCTCTCTAGCACAATTTGACTGGTTTACTATGAAATTTCCCCAATTAGCTTGAACTTGAAAGTACTGTAGTAAATACTAAAAGTTTAGGCATAGCTGAGCAAATATCTTTATGTTTCATTTTAGTAGAGACTTTGGTTTAAAACTCTGTTTTATATTAAAAAATAAAGAGCTCATGTTTTATAAAAAGACAAATAAAATGCTCATCATGTTTAATACTGTGCGTCATAACTCAAAACTTTGGTATGGACGCATTTTAGCAAAATTAAACTTCAGTTTAATATTTTAGAAGCTTTTATTAATTACTGCTCTACTATATATAGGCTTCGCGCATCACCGTAAATTAAAAGTACCTACCTACTAAATTCAAGTGATATTAAATTGTAGTTAGCACTACGAATTTGGGAGACTATCATTACGGAAAAACCGTAGTGACTTACGGCTTTAGGGTATGTCTATCCCGTTAGATATAAAGATGTGATAATTTATATAAGGAGGGGATAAAAACGTCGTTTTTTTAATATCCTCTGTGAGTGTAGGCTAAATCCTATGACTGCTCTGGCTAAGTATGGCTCCAGTAGTACATAGAGGGTCGTGGTACTGCAGTGGAGACCAAAAAGACCTGATGATGATTATTATGATGAATCTATCTGTGTACATATCGTGAAATTAAACTTTAAAGTACAAACTTAGGCAACTCTTATACCAAAAGTCATTCCAAATGACATTCCAATTCCCAAAGACACAATGTATATAGTCCCAGAGGTGTCGTATCAGTGTGCACGCGGCAATCTGGGCGAGAATGTACAGTTAGGGGCTGATAAAAGTGACCCTCTCACCGTACGGCATTTATAGGCAGGCGGGATCAGGTTTATCTGGTCGAGAATGTACCACGGCACTGAATCACGATAAACGAACGAGTAGGCTGAATCTGAATGATTAAACTGTATTTATGGCTTTCCATTTATATCTGCAACTTCTGCAAGGCAATGCATGTGAAGCATGCGATAATATTGACACAAAATAGAAATAGTCGAGAAGAAACGTCGCGTGGGTTTCGCTTAAACGTTCCGAATTATGAACTAGATCATACTAGATTGGATTTAGCTCATGTTTGAATTGAACGACCCTATAAGCCGCGGCCCTCTTGTTTAACAATTGTTATTTTTTTTACATATGGCGTATTAAAATTTATTGTCTATGCCTTCTTCAAAAGTATAAGAACTACATACTTACAACTTTGGTAGATAGATTTTAGATATTGTAGTTTAATAGATCAGTAGTGCGCTTTATTTATGTACTATCTTTTATTTGTGTTGGTGATATCTGTAGAGGTGTGGAACCCTTGCAATGCAGATATTAGACGTTACGGCATCCATCGTCGCCATAAGAGCTGTTGTGTATAGTAACAGTTTACACATAGTTGTTTGACGATATTGCTTGTTAACACAACTTATTATAAATGATGTATTCGTAGGATAAGTCTGGTGACGGCAGAACAGAACACGATCTGCCACCACCCCTTTCTGCTCCCAAAAGTGTCGTAAAAGGTGGCTTATGAATATAATGTAACAGAGAAAGGGCTATAGCGTCCTCTATGTAAAGGCTACAACATCTACTGCGTTCACTGTTATTAGTATTACGGGACTTACCGCGATTAGTATCGTTTTTTGCCAGCTATTTCGACGACCCTTCTGCCATCATGGTCGCTGGCCAACTGAGGAACTGCGATAGATGTTCGGCTGTTCCAAAATCATATATCTACTGCATTCTGATGACCTGCACATGCCTGCTTTATTGAGAGGCCTTCAGGCCACGTCTGATATAAAGTGGAATAAAATACTATGTATAGTACCCAAAAATGATAAAATATGCGAAACTGCCCGCAAGAGGGGCCTTATAGCTTAAATTAAAAGCAATTAATTCCATGAAATTCTGGAAGAGATACAATTACTTTAACGATGTGCATAGAAGAGAACTAGTTATTATTTTAGACGTTATATAAAAAGTTAGAAAGATGGCAGAGAGAAAAGAGGAATGTAGGCATCTCCCCTTAACTCCATCGACAAGATTAAGCTCTTAAATTACAAGAGATGAAAAAACTTGTATAAAAATTAAAACCAGTCGACAGTCTTCTTAATAAAACTTAAATGTTTGTTTATTATTTAGTTCGCTAAGCAATGGAGCACAAAATTAAAAATTATACGATAAAAATATCTTCTACTTAGCTGTTCATAAAATGGGAAGCGGTGAGCCACGGCTCGCATAAATAGTTAGAGTAATATCCAACAGAGCACGGAGGTAGAAGTTTTCAAATAAAAATACAGCCAATAACAAGCTTTCCCGGAGTTATGTTCAGGTATTGAAAAAGGAAAGTCAAAAGAGATAATAAACAGGATGATTTTGACCAAGAAGTTTTGTTTGACGTTAGGGCCCTGCTCATATTTAGAATATACTCCATTTCTCTTAATAAGTAAACAGAGTACATAGACTAAGAAGAGATCAAAATTTTGTCCTGACCTGCCCATTTGTACTTGAATAAATAATTTAATTTAAATGTGGTTCATAGATTTAAAGATTTAAATGTTTATTTAGTAAGTAATTAGACCTTTACAGGCAGTTTTAGACGTCAATGTGATTATTATTTTATTAATAAATCAGACCTAGATATTGTGTATCTATAATATCTTTAAAATTAATAATCGTTGATAGTCTTATTGGAAGTTTAAAAATACTAATTATCTTCCGCATAGTCGCCTTGTTTAATAGAATTTTAAATGTATTTACATTTCTATGTCAATGGTAGGAGACGCGGAGTTTGTATGCAATTAGCTAACTAGCATTAACTGTGATGCTCAATTTCCATAAATTCAAATAACATAACTGGAGTGTGCTCTAACTAAGCGCAGTGCTAAATATTCCCTTCCGTATGCAGTAGCTTTTATCTTCATGAACTAGCGTAATAACGCTCTAACTACGAGGTCATGCTGAAATAAAATGATCATGGGACTTTATTAAAATTTATTGTTTAGTATTTGGGATATTATTCAAAATTAAAAAAAATATTATACTTATATTTATTCAGTAATTAGATCTTTACATCTTACATATCATTACATAAATACCTAATTGTTTTATAGAGGCAGGTACTTACGTACCCTTTAAAACAATGTTTTTATACCTACCATTCAGAATTCGTGGTTAGCTTACCACATTTATCAAAATTATCCTTGTTTAAGTTTAAAGTACAAATATTTTTTTAAGTTGCAACGAGTACATTTTAGTTATTTTACTAAATATAAAATATAGCAGATATTCCCTTAAAATACGCACATTTATAAAACTAAAATTTCTAAAACAATTGAAAAAGTCAAACAATTATTTCAATTCCATTCTAATTGGAGGATTATTCAAACATATTTTAATTTAAGGACTAAAATAATCTTTATTATAATATTCTACTACCGAGCGATAACCTTCCAAGGTGACTTTGAGAAATATTTGAGCTAGGATGAAAGTTTAAACATTCAGGCCTATCAATCCTCTAGACAGATTATGATTGCTACAGTGTTGAGCAAGTCATCTGAAAGTGCTTTACATGTTGTCATACTTCAATTATTATAAATATTAAACGAACTATTGCTCAATAAATTAAAGATTTAATCCTGAAAATGGCACTGATTTATTTAATTTTATTGCACTACAATAAAATTGTACAAGAGGTGGACGTAATGGCACGTCAGTATATAAGATGACTAACTCACCCGAAAAATAAGTTAATTAAATCACCGAAAAGGATGAATATTCACCAACCACGATTGTTTCAAATTACTAATTCGCAAAAGAATGTTTTGAGAATTTGACGAGGGATTTATTCTAATTGTTTTAGGAATTAGAAGACCCGACTTTAAAAATGAATTAATTTAATTTGAGTGGTGGAATTATAAATAATGCTTTCCAAATAGAAACGTACAACAAGCTGAATTGATTAGCAATATAATTAACGACATTATAATTCATACTACACTTTGTTAATTATAACTTTACATTGAAATTTCATGCTACACAAAAAGTAATTAACATAAAGCGAAAAGGCTGGCAGTATTGCTTTGTTGTATAGTGTATTTCTAGTGTTGTATATATGCTCATTATCTTCGCTATAATACGTCTAATTATTAAAATGTTTTCTTTATTAAAAAAAAAAGCTAGTCACACACTCAAAGCAACTTCGCGAGGCAGATTAGTCAGGTCCTTTGTGGAGCCGGGTGTGTGCCTCGCCTAAGGCAAACGCACATTTTATTTATCTTAAACATGGCCTTCTTATCTCGATACATGATATTTCATATTATCTCTTTATTTCATAGCAATATTCTTATGTCGCTTTCGGAAAATACGGCGAAACAAAAAAAAGACTAGTTTTATTTCACTGATCGGATTTGTGTGCGAAATTGTTGCTTTTATTTTATAGATAATTTAAAAAAAAATATTTATTTATAAGGACTACATTGAGCTGGCCCAAAATAACGTTTTAAACTTGTACAGCAAACACCCAATACCTTTGAAAAAGCTTTTTTACTATTTGAAAAAGGCTAATTTCCAACTTGTCCCTAGAGGGATTGAACTTAGAACTTCCAAGTGATCAACAAGCCTGGTTACTTATACCCCACGGAGGTCATCTGTATTTCTCACATGTTTTTGCAGAAGCAATCAGTAAAATAATCGTGGACTGAAATCGCAGTAAAAATTTAACTTGTGCACTTTAAAAAACTACTTGTATAACAGTTTTTGGTGCCATTATCCACTATCCACGATCCAACTTCCAACTTCTCCATTATAGCTACAATATCTAAAAACTCACTGAAAGGAAAATACTGTTATGTTTGCGTTTTCCTTAAAACGCAAAAATAACAGTATTTTCCTCAACTTTGTGCCTTTAGGAAGGCTCCTTTAACAATACACGTTTACGTAATATAAAGTTAATTGGAGATTATTATGGTAATTGAGATCACGTAGGTCGTTAAGGTTTTGATGAAACATTTTTGTACCGTCATCGTGAAAAGTTTTCGTTGTATCTGCCGTGTTTGAAGCACTGAGAATGGCACAGTACCGTAAGAATTGGCGCGAAAAAATTGAGCTAACAAATGATGATGATAATGATGCGGCGTTTAGGAGAGAGAAAGAAATTATTCTTCACACACAAATTGCAAAAACCAATCGATACGCGTAAACTTGGATACATTCAAGTTTACACGTTTCGATTGGTTTTTGCAACTCTAGAAAGTACGCGATGGACTAGCACTTGACACTATTTTTGTCTGTTTTTCCATTTTCATTCAAGTCTAAGGTCTGTCTGTTCTGTAAAAAGTAAAGATGTTCTATATACATATATAAATAATATCACGCCTGTTTCCCACTGGGGTAGGCAGAGACTATGGACCCCCACTTGCTACCATCTTGACAAACCGCTTTTGCTTCATCTACACTCATCAGTCTCCTCATACATATCCTTCAGTTACGCGTACTTTTTACCTCTAATTTATTTAAAACGTCTGCAATTTGTTCGCAGCATGTTCATTGTTTGTATTGATAATTTTTTTTGTAGCAAGTGCTACGCCGTAGGCCTCTACGGCAGTCTCGTAGACACTAGTGTCTGCTTTAACAAGGTATACCGGACTAAATTTGTTATTCTCATTATATTTTCATTACAGATCTTAATAATAATTTTATTTATAACTGGTAGTTCGTAAACTCAATGTACTGGCAATTATTTAACCAATTTGATGTTTTTATAAAAATACTTGACAAATCAACACTTTTGAAAATCTTTGGGTGAGGTCTATGTCCAACAGTACACGTTATGAGGCTGAAATGATGATGATGATGAAATCAACACACAAATTATGATACTGTGTGTATGAATGTATGTAAATTATTATACCTACATAAGCGCATAGTTACACACCTTTTTATAAAAACAGATTAAAATCTCTGTGACACGTACAAAGTAAAGAGGTAATTACTATTTATCAGAATTTGAACCAGGCTAAATTGTCGAGGGTACAATTTTCAGGCTAATGTCATTGAAGGGTTTAGCCATAAATTCGTTCTGCGTCACAGTAAACATGTAATTGCCTAGGTTTCATTTACTATACGATAAATTTATGTTTGCTTGTTTTGCTAATTATTTTATTAACCGATTTCCAAAAAAAAGGAGGTTATCAATTCGTTGCGACCTTTTTATATGTGTTTACCGATTTTTCGAAGACGTCTGAACTGACTCAAAAATTCTTTTTTTTTTGTTTTAAAGGAGAAACTTGTCAAGTAGTTCCATATAAATTTTATCAGAATTGGTTGTGTAGTTTTAAGGTGAAGTCAGAAGTTCGATTTTATTATTGTAGACCAATATCAATATAATTAAAATTATGATCTCGCATCGGGATTTCTTTCATTTTATAAAATTTCTTTACTGCGAAAGGTTTTTATTAATATGGTCATTATCATCATTCTTTTATTCATTCAGGTCTTTTTTTAGTCTCCACTGCAGGAGCTCGCTATTTTCTGTACTAATGTATGATTACATAAAAAAAGGTTCTTCTGACCACTAGATCCATCAATCTGTGATTATTCGTCATTTAGCCAAAAAAAGGGAAATTTTTGGCAATACTTTAGTTTGCTGCCGAATTCTTCGGAGCGGGAAATGGATCAATTCGAGTAAGCATTTTTCGCAGTAACTCTTCGGTGACATATTTCGTAGTCGATTTTCCGCCTGACAATTATACGATATTGTTAGCGTTTAAATTTTTACTAGTGTTTCAGATCTTTTCTCATTTTAACTTCTATAAGACTTGTAAGTAAAGAGGAATTTAAAAAAATTGACACCTTTTTAATTGTAACTGTTACTTAGGATATATCACAACCATGATCATGTTTCGTATTACGTCACTAAGATTTGCACTGTGTGCAATTTTACATCAATCAGTACTTTCGGAAACCTGCGTACAAACATTGGGTATGACAAATGAAAAAATTTAGTAAAAGTTAAAAGTTTAGATTATTAAAAAAATATTGTACACGTATTTTTCTCTTCTTTGAGAATAAAAAATTTTAAATATACATTTTACTTAGCGGTGATGTCGCAAGCCCCTAAACGGGAACTTGGATGCTACGGACGGACAGACGAACTAATTACAATCATACTTTTCTATCCCTGTCGTCACCCCTATTATAAAACTCAGATAAAGTTTATATCGCGCGATGGACCAGTGCCATCCCTTTCGCTATTGTTACGTAGAGGGAAATAGTGATAGATAGCCATTAATTAACGCTGTCGTCGATGTCATGCTACTGAGGCTGCATGAAAAGTGTCGAATTTTATTTTAAAGTGATCAAATCCCTCGTAACTTAAAACTATCCCTAATAAAACGGTTTTTGTTTCCGCAGAGTAAATCTAGCACGAATATACTAAAAACGCAGTGGGCAGAAGCTTTCCCGTGTTTACAGTAATATTTCACGTTTTTTGTAAGAGGAGCTATTTTAAAAGCCCGTGTTTCGCTGCCTTTTTGACATATGGGTAATTTTTCAGCGGTTCTTTTGCGCTGTAGAGTGACAGTTCATTTTATGTTGCGCTGTTTTCTGCTAAATCGAACGATGAGAAAGTGTTTTTAAATGAAAAAATGTTTATTGCGTAGCGAAGATTATATGTAGCATATTTTCAACCTTAATAATAAGTTATATTTTTCACGACAAACCAATTTGACGTCAAAAACTACTAAAATTTGTATTACTTGCAGACTAAACGTAGAAGTAACTCCAAGAAAATGACAACGGATTTAGAGATTTACGTCTGTTTTTTAAGTTGTCACGTTTTTTACGTCATCACTGTGCGATTGATACTAGCTCGTACAACATACAAACTTAAAGGAAATCTAGAAATATGGTTATTACTATTATATCCGACAAAACCATGCCTACGTCATGGCTCTTCGGGCCGATAGCAGATCTCCAATGGCTGCAAGTAGTATGAAGAGTAGAACCATCTGTCCTTGGCATACCTGTATGAATTACTTGCTTTCACCTGCGATGTTCACCCACATAATTTGAGTCTTATTCAGGAATAAAACATCAAGCAGGCTAAAATTACATCATATCACTGCATTGGCTTAAAGTGTCGTGAAATATAAACATATACACAAATGTAAATAATGTCACATTTATACCATTTGTATGGATAAGCCACTGCAGTGCCACCTCGTGTATTGTTTTAGAGAGTAAAATAGTTATATTTTATTACATGCAACAATGTAAAAGTTTGCGCGGACATCTACGCTATATCACGAAGTTTATGACCGCATAACACTTTTACTACGAGTTTACAACTGCTTATGAAAATGTACGATAATGATACTTGAGTGGTACCAAGTATGAGCATATTACATAAGCTGCAAGTACCAACCAACAGTCTCTTTGCATACAAAATAACACGATGCTTTCTTAAGAAAGCTAATAGATACAACATTAATTTTTCCATTGCTCAAATATTTACAGCAAAATCAGTTCACAAAACTGATCACATTGTACCAGAAATGTTCTGCGAAATAAGGAAAAAAAGATCGACTTCCCATTAAAAATTGGATCATCGCTTTATACTTGGGGACAAATTTATTTTCTTATTTCGTTGTATGTTTGGACTGCCTGTCGGAACATGTCATAAATATTTGCGCTATGAAAATAAATCTTCCTGTTTTGTATTTACGTAGAATATTTCTACTTTAAGCGCCTGTCGAAATAAATAGAGTAGGTACTTAGGCCAGGAGATTGAAGTCGACTACAAAATTGGTCCGATAAAAGCACTCCAAAAATACCCAGCTGCTTTAAATAGTACACAAAATAGACAACTAGGCTAGGAGTTTTCAATCTACTACAATATCATTTATTTCAACAACTTAGAAATTTATAATGTAAGTCTGCCTCTTTGTTTGTCGTCAAACAGCAAGTCAGTGTTTGGTGTGAAGTCGGCGGATTGGATCACTAGTCGGTGCACGTTCCCGAGCTCATTGTCCTAACCAATCCCCTTCGGTCAGCGCTTGCATATTGATAGCCACTCGCCAACGAGAAATAAAAATAAAGGCTATATATGCATGACACCACGTCATCTATTTGGAACGTTCTAATAGGGGTGACGACAGGGTCCGAAAAGTATGATTGTAATTAGTCCGTCAATTAGATATAAAAATTTACAAATATACGGAGCGTCAAAGTTCCGGAGTGGGGGCTTGCGACGTCACACCTCAGTAAAAATCGTGCTTAAGTGTGACGTCACGCGAAATTTCAATGCACTTAAAGAAAAAATACGTGTACAATATTTTTTAATGATCTAACCGATGGACCAAAAATATTTTTCCATTCATCATGCCTATTGAGGGAATATACTTATGAGATGCTATCGAACTTAATTAATTCCTATGGTTAGTTAGTGTTTGGATTTTGATAGTCCCTCGCAAACGGGAAATAAAAATTTAGTCTGTGTGCGCATGAAACCATTATTGTTTTGGAACGCTCTAGTAATCAGAATTCTTATAAGATGCTACCTAATCTAGACAATCGCTTCGGTCCGTGTTTGGATATAAATAAACACTCGCAAACGAGAAACAAGACATGTCATCAATTACGAACACTCTATTGAAGAAAGCTTTAGTTTTCACGACAAAAAAGTAAAAATTCACAAAGATACCTAGCATCAAAGTTCGGGAGTAGTCGTGCCGTAATGAAATGCAAAATTTAAATGCGCTGTATTTTTGTAACTTTTTGTTTCTAAGAGATAATTTTTCATAACTCAAAACCGACTACATTCCCAAACTACCCAACTGATTTTTATATTTATTTTTACGAGACTACTTTAAAAGTATATCCTTTCAAACAAAAAAAAAAGAATTTTCTTAATCGGTCCAGGCGTCTATTTAGCAATTTGGTATTAACGACACCATAACATCAATTACGAACGCTGAAAGCAAAAGCTTTTTTCAATTAAAGTACGTTCGTATACTTATACTACGTATTTTGCACACATTTGTTGATTAGTATAAAATACTTAAGTCATGGAAGAAATTTAGAATCTTAGCGAGGTAGTGGGCCTATACTCAAAATAATACTTATGAAACAAAAGCTAACTGAATAATTATATCTAACACTCAAGAAACAAAACACAACGATTTATTTTTACTATGGTAATTCAAACAAATAACAATGCTATGTTTGGTTCATACCCATACAATTTATATCTTTCCATTTGCAGTTTATAAAGCGGAAAACAAAAGAACGTCAATCGCACGTCCAATAACTCGTGCGATTCCAAACTAATTTTGAACTGCAACGCGGCACGAAATTAGTTTCGGAATGAAAGAGATTTATTCAGAAAATATTTTGTCCAGAGTAACGTTAGGAAGAGAGTATCTTAAAGATTTACTCCCGAGGGAATTGTAGAACTTTTGATAGTAGTGTCAGGCAAAAGAAAAATTATGTTCTGCATCCAACCACATAGAGCGTTTTTACCTTGGGCTACGTAGTGTAGAAAACATTAGTCTTCAAGTTATCCTCATGATCGTGAACATTGTCGTACAATCAAGTAATTCGTGTAGATATTGACCCAAATTATTTGTCGTACTCTGTAGTTCGTTTCTTTCGCTACGCTAAAGTTGTTGAATCTATGAACGATTTTTATCTACATTAACATGTGGGTTTTTTTAAAGACAATGTCTGTCTTTATTTTTAGTCCTGCAAAATGTTATTTAGATACATATCAAATATTTATAAGGAAAATCAATGTGTTGAACCACATAATCAAATCACCCCTTAGAAATACATAAAGATTAAAAAATTAGGCCAGTTAAGAAAATAATTTTAGAACTTGTAAACAATCATAATAGGTATGTGACTAATAAATTTTTTGGCTCATTAGATTATCTATTAAAAATTTTCTTTTCTCGGCTTAGCACATATTGACTAAGATATAGCGCATTTAAATTTCGCGTGATGTCACGATCGGCCATGAATTTTAACCAAAGGTGACGTAAATCAGTCCCACTTCGAAATCTCTAAGAGTTTGCCAAACGAAAGAGTATGGGTCCTTTCTTATTTTTCTACTTGATAGACAAAAAAATATATTTATTATCCAGTCCACATCCCTATTTACTAAATTACTAATTACTCCTGGTCATGACACAGCCTTCAAACTTGAGTAACCGATCTAAATTAGCAAATTGAGTACAAGCCCCGTCATACAGACGTCGAGATTTCAAGCCTAGGCATACTTACAAAAGCGCGAGCCTAAACATCATTTATTAAATTCCTCTACTATTAATTCTCTAAGCTTTCGAAGAAGTACAATATTCTAGAAGTGAAAATACAAAATGCTATTAGGCTATCTAAGCTTGAATAAGTGATGGTTAAACAAATCTGCTGTTTGATTATGTAATAACTTTTTGTAGACTACTTAATTTCTAAAGGTTTGAAGTACATATGTTTTATTACGTAAGCATTACAGCTTGTGGTATACTAAAAATTTTAACCATACGCGTAACTAGTACAAATTAGCATGATTTTCCAACAACAATGACTTTGGTTGTAATATTATACTGTGCAGGATAGTGCGACTCGTAATAGAGATAAAAATTCATTTTACGCCTTCCCCATATGAGTAAATAATTGCAGCAATAGTATACATAAGACTTTTTATAGGGTAGGTACCCATATGTTTGTTTTGTTCATGTTATAAATGAGATTACCCTTTTATTGCTACAGAAGATTTTATTGTTTTGCAGAAGTAAAAAGGGTTAGTACCATATAATGTTAAATCACTTCTAGCAAACCGCTGTTTATTTTCGTCGGCTGGCATGCGTAATGAAAATCCCATTCCGACCGCGAATTACGTCGTTCCTTAGGGCTTTTGCATACTCCGTGTATTTAGTCTAGTTCTTCGCAACGCTAAAGGAGGCAATGTTTATAAAAATGCAACATCATCATCATCATCACGGATATTTATCTACATATATGTGTATTGGTTATAAAATATGGTATCGTTGAGTTAGTATACGATAACAAAAGTCTCGAACTTTATTTTATTTTATTTTATTGGTAAGGAATTATCGACTACAACAACAGCATAACATAACATTTTAAAAACATGAAGTCATTTACAAATCTCCACTTAGGCAGTTACATAAGCAATAAAGGAACCGACATATTAGCGATAGTCTAAAAATTTATTAATGCGTAAATACTAATACTTACATTGGAGCTAGCTCAACCTCTGTCGTTTGTCCCTATACTTACATTGGAGCTAGCTCAACCTCTGTCGTTTGTCCCTATATATTTATTTATTATTTATCATCAGCTTTCAAAAACCCCCTGTTCTGTCCGCGGTCGCTGCTATCCAGCTCTTATCAGCGACTTGCTTTACATCGCTGACCCACCTAGCCGCAGGACGTCCCACACTGCGCTACCATATCCCAAAAAATCAACGCAAAACGATAATGATGACAATTATCAATAGACAGTTTACTAAAGTAAAGGCCTCTCTATATAAATGGTTGTAAAAAACTTCAATTTTCGTTGAAGTTATAAATATTTGTTACGAAATTGGTGAGAGGATGGTTAGTGATTGCAGAAATATTGTTACTACTACCATTAGATAGGTAAATTACTATTTAACTTATAGGTTGAATTTATTTAACATATAAAAATTAAAAAATATATATACAGTCGATTTTACAAATGAATATAAACTAAATTAAACTATATTAAACTATAAATATACGTAAGACTAAACACTACTAATAAAATTTAAATTAAAACTAAATTATGTACTACTTATAGGTTATATGTATCTGTTGACATTTAATTTAATTGCTAATAATTTTTGACACATCCCGACTAAAATATTCCTGAAATTACTTTATTATAATGAGATACTTGACGAAAATCGGTTACAAAACAACATAACCTCATTGAGTAGGACTCGTTTTCATTTGTGTTGACAAGCACTTTATGGTCGATGGAATTCAGTAATAAAACGACGCAACTCCATCGAGTTTAGGCTTATTTCATTTATATATAAAGTCATTTTTATCATTATTCATCATATATTAAGTCCTTTGGCCTCTCAATAAAAGCCTGTTTCAAAAATTATATTTGTTTCAAAAAACTTAGTACTTTTAAATTCGAATTGTACTCTCGTATACAAACGTCCTTAGACGCTTTAAAACGTTTTGGTATGAAGTCGTAACTCGCAGTTATTATGCTTATCGCTCAAATAAACACCACAATAACTTTATTTATTAAATTGCTTACTTCTGCTTTGCTTATGTTCAGTTTTAGTGTTCAAAACTAGTTTCAAATTTATAAATGAAACCATTTCTATTTTAACGTCCGACAAAAAAGAGGGTTGTAGATAAGTAAATAATAATAAGTTTGGCGTTAATGTCTTTCTGTCTGTGGTATTGTAGCGCACTAATGGATGGACCGATTTCGGTGCGGTTTTTACGTGAAAGGTTGTTTCCAGAAAAAACCCTTGCGAAAACCCTGGCTGGTTCCCAGCTATGTTTGATGAAAATGGGTTCAACCGTTTATAAGTTATTGGGGATAACCGCTTGAAAGCCGGGGCTTTTGCTAACAGATGGCGATATTTCAAATCATATCATTAATTCCACTACTCATAACTAGATGGCGTTATTAACTGTCGTGTTTTTTTAATTTACTAAGCAAATAAACTTGTTTTACAGATTATACTAAGGTAAAGAGTTTGATTGTATGTACTTTTATTATAATGTACTTGACCTCGTTTTCTCGGTATAGTTTTTTTGTTTTTAATAAATTTATTATACTATGAAAACACAATTACATATAATAAACATAAATAGTAAATTGACAACGGTGGGCCTATCCCATTATGGAATCTATTCCAGTATCTGTAGTATTTTTTTTAGATTTTTTTAAGTAAAAGGAAGTTTTGGAAGTTACACTGCAAACTGTAAAGTGAAAACCGAGAAATAATAGATGATATTAAAAGACACAAACATTTTCTTACAATACCTAATCTAGAAAACAATGTTGATAGCGGCCTAGACTGATCGCAAACATCGATTCCATCCATCATGTTGTATTGACAACGACAGAACAAATACCAAGCAAAAGTCAATAGAGAGATATATGTATAGATAATGTCAGACTTCTATTATTTTGCCGGATCAAGGATACAAACCATCAAAAATTAAGTTTAAAATAAAATAAAAATGATGATTTATAAAAAAATTACACCTTGTGTATGAAATAAACATTTGTGCACATCTAGATCTTTAGGTAATATATCTGTCGATATGTGTATAGATTTCATATTGCACGGAGCGTTTGAGGTAGTGCTCTACTCTCAATATGTCAGGGTCAAGCATTTTTCTAAGCTGTCTCTATTAAATATTCATATTGCACTAATACCATAATATAAGTACAGAGATATCAAGAATAACCTTTATATAGATACATTTTATACTAAAGACATTATTTTACCTAACATATTAAAAAACGATTTAAAAATTGATCGTAGACGTCCGGATGTCTGTGTGGACGTATCTGCCACGATTACGCTCGAAATATTTAATGTATTTGTACCCTGTTTTAATAGCTTTATCACGTTACGGGATTATTTCCTATTGAAAATAACTGACAAATTCAGTAAATAGTAATTCAGTAGTTACTTATTTCAAATCATGGACTTAAAAGGGCCCATTGGACTAGAGTGGTTTCTTGGAAAAATCATCCTAGATTTTTTTTTATTTACAACCTCTAACGCATAACTGTTTCATAAAAGAAGGTAAAAAATCTAAATTCCAAAGTGTATATAGTGACTCGACATGAAATCATATAGAAAAATTATTTCTTATCTTGCTTCACTTTTATAAGATCGCTGACTTGAGGCACATCATTCCACAGAACCAACCATGTATATATTGTAATATGCGACAACTTTTGAAGCTTATAATATGCATGGATTGCGGGGCTTTTGCCGTACATTTAGTATTTCACGTACAGAACATTTGAAATGCTAAAATGTTCTTGACATACCGTAATCACGGTGGAGAGAAACTTTGGCAAAATGTGCACGGACACCCTTCGTTTAGGAATTTGCATACGATCCTGCTTTGCAAATACACGCCGTGTTATTACTTCCGTGCCCGGTGTTACTGTGTGAGCTTGTTATGATTTAATTTGATACAATAATACTGATTTAGTACTGAATATACAGATACATTATTGTATAACATATATGTTAATCTTTTACGGAGTTTACTCGTATCCCTTGATGTCTGAATCAAGGATCGCAAGACTGTAGACTGTACTGGAGTCGGAGAGAGACTTACTTTTTTAAATATTACATAGGAAAGTTTATTTGAGATTACCACAAAAAAATAGATCAGTATATACCTATGTGGTTAAAATAACATAAACAGTTATTTGTTTATTTTCTTCTGTATTAACAGTCTATATCAGTCTACTTCTTAACTAAGGCCTCTGCCATTAACTCAAACAAATAGATTTTTGACTTTTGACATTACCGCAGCGCTCCGGGTCCTGAATTGAGTTCGTGTGTTTCCGATATATTTGCGTTCGTTGTAGGGGATTAGTGAGCAAGGCACGCGTGTATCGTTCGCTTCGCAGCTTTATTTTAACCCAGAAACACAGTTCTTCGTTTGCATTAAGTAAATTTATGTGATACTGGCAGGCCAAGGATGGTAATTATAACTAAGCAACTCCAAGTCCTACCCAATATTTCTTGTCATAGAATTACCTATGACAAGAAATATTAACATGCCAGTAAAATGTACATACCTGTAAGCTATCAAGCTTTGATGAAAACATGCAATGTCTGTGGAAAAAGTTAGGTAAAGCGTATACGCTGGTAAGACAATCTAATAAATTTTATGAGTATTCTAATTTTACCCACGCTGATTTTTGTGGTTGATTCTTAGTTTAAAATTATGAACGAAATACCGTTTTTAATAACTTTTGTCACGGCATGGCTTTTTATCTTTTATAACTTAAAGACAGACAATTTTCAGGTTTATCGCTGGTTTTTGGTTCGATATACGCTTTTATACTAATAATTGACCGAGCGAGCGAAGCGAGCGAAGCGTCTCAGTTTCGAGATTGGCCAAAAATTCTTTTGTCCGTCTGTCTGTCTGTCTGTCTGTCTGTCTGTTCTCGCCTACAGGTCGCATTTCTTAACCGATTCTCATGAAAATTTGTAAGCAGGTTCAGCAACTAAATAGAATTTTTTTGTCGAGCCAGTTTTTCGAATTTTTTTAAAATGGCGGAAATAAGGGGGTTTGAAATTTTAAAACTGTCATATATCCGCCATTTCAAAATATTTTCAAAAATGTCATAAGACTTTTTTGTTGCCATTATAAAAACGCAACTTTTTTATTTGAACAACTTTTTTGTCTGAACAACTTTTTTATACGGTATACTTGAACAAGTTTAGGGTGACTCGCGAAGTCTAGCTGACTGAGCCGTAACGGATATACAATACAAATCTTTTTACAAAATATACTGAAACTATTTAAGGGTCAATTCAGTCCGGGTTACTGAACAACTTTCTTAAAATGCATATCTACCGTGGGAATCAAACCCACGACTTCCGAGTTACAAGGTCAATGTCTTGACCACTATTTTTAAGAAAAGAAGAAAATTGACATACTTTTATTTTGTTGCGTACATTGAATACCACCTAGTTCACAAAAAAAAAAAAAATAGATGTCGCAAGAAAATTTTTTAAACTCGTAGCACTCGCTATGGGTTTTTTTTATAAGTTTACAAGATCGACTTGATTTTTCAGTCAACTTCTAGAAGGAGGTTATCAATTCGACATTTTTGTTTTTTTTGTATGTTACTTCATAACTCCGTTAAATACGAACCGAATTAAAAAAATATATGTTTCGTTTTAAAGAATGCATTGCAAGGTTGGTCCCATGTAATTTTTTTTTAAGATCAGACAAAACATCTTGGAAGTGGACACCGAAATTCTTCAAAAGACAACTGCAGCTCAAATTTTAATAATACATTTGCATGCTCATATCACTTTCTAATATAAACTGATTCTAATGATTCAATGTTTGTTTGGAAGAATTGCTTATATGTTTCTTATATTTTGAATGAAAATCTGATGAAGGGTTTTGGATCTGGGGAATAAAACTCCGGAAAGAAAGACAGCAAGTCATGCTTAAAACCAATCTGTGAGTTAAAAAGGGCTTGGTGAATGGTGCATTAGGCACTGTTACTCAATTGGTTTACCCCCTGAATTGCTCCCCACCTACAGATTAACTTTTGGTGATAATGAAGCAGTTTGACACCTACACTGGGCCACACGGATCGGATCTGGATCACTTATTCCAGAATCCAATTCCCTCTTATATTAGCATGGGCAGTGACCATCCACAAATCGGGATGTTACTACGTTGCCCTCTCTCGTTTTCGCCGACTAGCGGACATAGTTTTGGAGCCATTTAATTTAGACCGCCTCACCAGAATAGCTAAATGAAACTTCTTCTGTTAAGAATAGAGGAGGAAAAGAGATTGCATAAGCTGGCAAATGTAAGAGGTGGGCAATGGGTTTAGTAAGGAGGGGTATACTTCAATGGGGCTTATGCGTAAAGGATAGGCGGTAGGCTTGTCTACTTTCTTCCCAACAGGTTTCAAAACCCTCAAGTGGCTTTTGCTAAGCCAGGAAAAAGATTAGGATATCGTTATTCCATGGTTGTAAAGTTATACAGGCTCGCGAGGTCTACTGTTCTAACAGAACTACTAGTATTTATAACAGCTGAAACTCTGTTTTCATGAAGCTGTTCTTAATTACATGTGACGTCACACGGCCTTCCGACATTTCAAAATTAGCCCGCTTTGTGTCATGTCATGGATATGGCACAAAAGGCATAAAACATGAGGACTTATGTTATTCTGGTTTCAGATCTTCTATATTATACTGGATATGCAAATTTTAATCCTGAATTATCAAGTAATGTTTTATTATTTTATGCATAATTTTCTAATTTAATTTTGATGTGGGTAGTTATTTAATAAATGAGAAATTGTGCATTTATATTTTATTGCTTTCCAATTCGGACAAAAAAAACTTGGGATTCTATGCATATCATGTGATCTCATATACCCATATATGATAACAATATATCATCGTTTATGTTATTAATATTTTTTATATGTTAAACTTAGTAAAGAGGCAGAATATACCCTAGACGATCTATAGATGGCCACAACATCACAAGAGCACTGACCATATTGAAGAATTTTCACGCCCTTTACGAAATACCAACTGCAATCTCTCGGGGAAACCATGATAGCGCTTATTTCACAATATGCAATATTATATGCAAATAGTCGACATGGAATAAAACAACACATTTTCCACATTATGTCACATTTCACATAATGTAAAGTTATAAACTGAATAAGAACATGTAGTTTCGTGCGTGAATTTCACAACGAGATATTTAAATTCAATACACTTGTAACAAATTTCAATTTCATTTTAAAATACAGTTTTGTGCATGCACAAATTCAGCACACAGGCCTAAACTACCAAACGTGCAGAAGGCTAGCTTACATTATAACTTATAATTGAACGGCTTTATCTATCGCAAACATATTTTGTTTTTTTTTTCCTATAAATTGGTGCGAAAAATGATCTTAACTATTTGTCTCTTACACATTAGTGCGAAAAATAATTTAAGCTTTTGTTTATTGAGGGTGGATTGGTATAGGTTTACTGTGATTGACCTTTTAAGCAAATAATATATTGGTTTCATAAACGATGTTGTCATGTTTATAAGTCTATCAATATGCGCACGAAACCATTCTATAAACCGCACTCAAACTTCACTACTTTGTGCGTGCGTCTCGAGTCACGTTTGCCTTGAGGAACACCAAAGATGAGATATAAACATGTTAGCCAGAAGCTAACTTTCTACGTGAGTAACCCGTATTGCGCATAGGTATTTATACAAACATAAAAAGCATATATGACATTAATTTTTTTAAACACACACTGAAAAATGGCTGTTAGAACATGTATTTTATGATCTCAATGAATATTTTGAGTATGCTACCAATAGGTCTGCACTGTTATAATATCGTTAGCTTAAGATGTACCTATCTAGCAATTACTTTTATTTCTATTATATTTACTATTGCATACCTGAAAGGGTAAACTGTTGATACTTTTATATTGTACCACCTATTTTTACACAGTTTATGCAATATAGAATTTTGAAGTTTTAAAGTTTTGAAGTAATGTCTGTGTCTTAAATTAGTTTTACCCAAAAAAGTAAGCTGTGTAAGGCGGGACCACGCGACATGTTCAGTCTATCTCTGTCACAAACTTTACTGTGGAAGAGATAGCAGTATACGTCGCGTGATGCTGCGTTTCTGTCCCACTTAGAGTTTGTAACAGAGATAGACTGAATTCGTCGCAAAGTTTACGTACATCACGAAGCGTTGGTTCCGTACCCTCATTATTTGTGGCTCAGGTGGTACACAAGGTGAGTTTGCAGCGAGGACAATGCAAATTTTATGAGGAAGCTTTCCCGCTCCTTTGTTATACATCATGATTAACCTAAATGTTTGCTGCGAAATTGATCGAGGATCATCTTCGGAAATTAGTTTTATAAATTATTTTCAATGGAAAAACTTTAAATTGAACTTTATACTAGTTAGTAATAGCGATTTGCAAGATACAATGTTCCTCGTAAAATATAAACTTGTTTAGATATTCATTCAGTAAACTAATTAGGTATAGTATAGTATGAAAAACATTAAGGTAGGTAATGTTAATTAAGTAATACTTCATTTACGTACATATTATTTATTTTATTGGTTAATATACATTAAAATAATCAAATAAAACCATATAAAAGTAAACAAAGTACATAGGTGCTACTCATTTCTAAAGAAATTTGTTCCAGTAGACCTGCGAGAGAAAATAGAAAGAAAGAGGTATAGGTAAATATTTTTCAGATAAGACTTTTTTTTAAGTGATTTCATTGTGAATGTCATTGTGTGGAGTTCCTTCTAAATTATCTAAAAAACAAGTTAGACCTATAGTTAAAAAAAAAAAACTGAGCATTAAGATAAACTAATCTTCAACATCGATCTGACTTTGCTCATTAAATATGTACTTTCTGGTCAAAAGTGATCTGAAATAGAAACGAATCTATTAAAGATACATTATTATTGGAAATGGTTTATATTTCAAATAATAATGTATCTTTAATAGATACAGTGCGTCTAATATCTTCATGTCATTCGGCAACCATTTCCATACATTTTCGACTGATTCCGATGATTATCGAGTGACTCAAGATAATAGTAGCCCACGTACTGGCAAGAGAAATGTAGGAGGTGGTTTGACGACCTGACTAAGGTTGCTGAAAAGCGTTGGATGCAGGCCGCTCTAGATCGGTCATTTTGGAAATCCTTAGGAGAGGCACTATTGGTTGTTATGCGGCTCGTTATGATGATGATGATGATGATCAAGATAATAAACGCACTGTATCTTAGTTACTGTTCACTTCCCGTACTAATTGCATTGCTTAATTACTGCAGCATTCAATTGTCTCTCCAAGTAATATAAGGTTGGCCATGCAATACGTTAATCAACTCGTGCGGGCCGTAGGTTTGATAGCCCTGTATGATATTAATGTTGCCATATACTTGATTAACCCTACATAAAATAAATGGCTAAATGGGTCCATGTTATAATAGTGTCCCAGCCTTATATTCCAAATACTATTGTGCTAAGTGTACTTAAAAGTCATATGTAATTAATGATTGATATTTTTTCAAAACAAAAAACCGACTTTATTTCGAGTGACAGTCACATTAAAGTATATTTTTTCCAGTTATTATCAAATAAACACAAAACTACTCAACAGATTTTGATAAATTTCTATGGATCACCCGAAAATTTTTGGCATTTTAAACAAAAAAGAGTTTGTTCTAGTCTAAGCTTTAAAAATGTGTGCTTAGAATTGAAACGCAACCAGTCATACTTCAAAACCTTGAAATATTTATTCTTAGGTCCGTAAAGAGCTACTTAGTGCCATTGACTTTAATGTGATAAGGCAGGCAATAAATTTTTCACTATAGATATTTATTTGTTCGTTATCGTCAAAACCGTATATTTATTTTGTTACTCTAAAAAACAATTCTTACAGCGAAGCAGCATCATTAAACTACTGAGTTCCCAAATTAGGTAGAAGCTTTTGTTTCGGGACACTTCACACTAGAATCCCCAGTATCATGGAGTAAAGCGTCTTCCCCAATAGGTAAATACCGTTTAGTCAAAAGAACATTTTTTAAAAAAAGTTAACAAGTACCTGCTTAATTCACTTCTCCGAGCAATCTTATCAGGAGGCCAAAGCACCGTTAAGTGACACCTTATCGTGTAGACGAATACGATAACTGAATATTTAAAGCGTCACGTCCGCCTGCTTAACTTCGCCGTTTAATTACAATTTGACGAGTGGATTTATGCAAAATTGTTAAAAAAGTCTTTTGCAGCTATTAGCCGATAAATCGAAAGAAAATGTCAAGATCTCCAAACTTAGTTGTAATTGTTTTTATGGATTCTATCTCTTAACTTAGTTGTAATTGTTTTTATGGATTATGATTGTCTGAAATCAATTATTTTTATTTTCGTTTATTTTATTTTATTTTAACATTTCAGGCCTTTTAAAGTGATGTGAAGTTAAAACAACAGTAAGTATACACTTAAAGTAGCTGCTTTGTACCGCAGATAGTAAAAACCGATCGAGGGAGTGAGTGACAATGCAAATCATGTGTCAAAAAATTTATTGTAACCTACTCTTAGAAAGGTACCTAACTTTTTTGTCTAAAAAACTTTTACCCGATAAACTTTGAAGGTGACTCGCGAGGTCTATAGCTTTAAAAAACTTTTGTGCCCGATAACCTATCGGAGATAACTCGCGAAGTCTACAGCTCACAGAGCCACTAATATAGTTTTTTACACGAGTGGAGAATCGCAATTTCTCCTGACTGATAAAATGTACAATAAATACAGCCTTTTTTCATGGAGAGACTCAGATGCATTCGGAGAGCCCCTTAAATCCGCTCCTATCTACCAGCTTGTATGAGTAATGATGCGGAGCGAAAGTATGCACACTTCTTTAAAAAAAATACTTGACTTATGTCTGTCTATACCTAAATAGAGTTAATTTCATAATGAGTTTGCATTAGGCAACACAATTATCTAACAGCTAAATAAACCAGTAGATTAATCTAAGGCGTGTCCATATCCCCCCAAACGTGCCAACAATTAGCTGAAGGTAATTGATTCGATGCATATCTACATGGGCGTAAATCAGGGCGGGCCGCGAATGGCCCGCGTATCTGCAGATCTACGTCAAAACATGGATGTTTTATTAGAATAATCAATTGAATTTAAAAACGTTTTGTTACTTCAATTAATTGAATGCATATATTTATCATTTAGATAAAAAAAAAACCTTAACATGATAAATTTGTTGCAATATGTTCAGGCCATCTGACTAGTGCCGAAAACTTGCTTGCCAATAAATACGCGATTTAAAGGCTTTTTGCTGAAACCTAAGTTTTCAATACCTGGCAAGGTAATAGAAACAAAACAAATTGGATGCATATCATGATTCATAAATCAGTATTCATGAAACAAGTCCAGCGTATCTAGATTTCCACATCTAGACCATAAACAATGCTGTTCAATAAAGCGGGCAGTTGGAATTGCTCGATAACTGGTTGAGTTATAGAGGTCTCTTTGTTTTCGTGAAGAGCTTGACGCTAGGCTATCTAACTTTGGCAGCATTCTTGTACGACAAAAATTATAGGGGTAGGACAATTATGCATTGGACGTAAATCTACGATTGATGTCTTCTTTGTTTGGGTTGCTATTGAAGCTGATACAATTATTGGGTTCATTGAAACAACGGGATTAAACCCGGAAGATGAGCGATGATCGAAAGAAAGTGGTGCTTAATACTGAGTGAGATCTATAAGCAATTAAATAAAAAAAAAGCTTATTACCGTCGCTCACCATTCTTACTCGTGTCCACACATGATGCAAGTTTTAGACAGATATACATATTCAGTTACTTCTGAATGTAAACAAGGACATACACACAAGATTTATCTGTATTTATTTAAATACATGATAACTCTTTATTGTACACCAAAAAAATAAAATAACAACGACATAATTTTACATTAAAGAATGAGTACAATGGGCGATCTTATCGCTTAAAGCGCTTGAATCTATTCCAGACAACCTGGATGAAGAGGAATTTGAGAAAGATAAAGACGGTGGTGCAACTGACCAATAAGGGAAAATAATATTAAAAACAAATAAAACACAAAATATTGTATACAATTACAAACTTTATCAATACATAAAACATAAACTATACTTACACAAATTAAAATACACACAATTCAAATTTAAACAAAACTAAAAAAGTTTCAATTTATTTCTATTTCTATTCCAGGCCACTGCTGTCCGTTTGCGTATAAATATAAAATGTATTCTATTCTAAAAACATAAATCAATTAATTTCTACAGCAAGCCTGTTAGCAAATTGATTTATAGAAATGCACAGTTGGTTTTGAAATATTTTTGATTCGTTTTTAACTCTATTGTTAAATTGATAGTTATTTTTAAAGATAATTTTCACTTTTTAATACAATCGATTTATTCTTTTGGCTTCATCAATGTTTAACAACAAATTATCAAATAAAAAACCCGACTAAGAAAAAATTCCGAACTGCTTTTTTACTTTTGTTTATTTTATATATATCTAGTGTCACTCTTATAATAATAATTAAGACGAATCTGAGACACCTCTCAAGCTTAAATCCATCAGTAAAGGCCGTTTAATCTAAAGAGCGTCCCGTAGAAATATAAAAACATGATACATATAATAAATTCGAAAAGACGTTATTATCTTTATTTATTTATTTGCCAATTTATGTAAACTGAAAACATATACGGATAATATATCAAATAAAAGTTGTACACAGGCAATCTTATCTCGAAAGAGATGTCTTCCAGTAGGCATGTGAGAGGAGATGTTTATTCATATATAAGATTGAGGAATAAGATAATTTTCATTACATAAAACTACACAAACTAGAAATCGACATACTTATACATATATTACACACATAGGTACATATGTCTATCTAAAAAGAAATATAATATATACTAATATTAACAATACATATATCCAAATATCCTTCTGACGTAGTCGGGTAAATATAAGACACATTTTTGTGAGGATAAAAGTTCTGCCTTTGACTTCATACATTGATTAATTTGAAAACTTTGTAAACTTCCTTATAAAGATTGTGTTTTGTATACATTTTGTAGCGGGAGCAAAACCTTATGCCGCTCTTCCTTATTATTGTTATTAAAAGTCAGTAAAGCTTACAAAAAAATAACTTTTTAAAGCAACATTTCTGAGAAATAATAATAAATATTTCTGTTTCCATGGTGTTTCTTTACATCAACCAATGATAAAGTGTCTCTGTCAGCTCTAAATCTGCGAAAACCTGAATCTTCTAAACTAGTAGTATGCAGTGAACTGCGAACTCGCGAACTTCATATCTCAGCAACCCCTTGATAGATTTGGCTCATGTTCAAACGTAAAAACTCTTTCCATAAAGATCCATACATACAAACACCGGATTGTTCAAGAAGAGTCAGAGAACTTCGCTCGCTCGTTTAAAATCCATATTATGGAACCTGCTCACAAAATTTCGCGAGCTTAATGATAGAAAAAACTCCCGGACAGCCGGACAGACATACAAAAGTATTTTTGCCCAAGCTGAATCGCACACGCTTCGCTTGCGCTTTTCGCTCGCTCGGTCTATCGATAATTTTTTTTAGCTGATCTTAGTAAAATATGCATTCAACATGACTAAATATGTCGTTGGTTTCTAAAGATGACCGTCAGCAAAACATTTTTAGTAAAAATAAAAACCGGCCAAGTGCGTTTCGGACTCGTGTACGATGGGTTCCGTACCAATATTTACAAAACATCACGTTTGTTGTATGGGAGCCCTAATAAAATGTTATTTTTATTCTGTATTATTAGTATTCGTATTATTAGTATATGATGGTATAGCAGCAACAGAAATACGTCATCTGTGAAAATTTTAACTGTCTAGCTATCACAGTTAGTGAGGTACAGCTTGGTGACAGACAAACAGACGGACAGAGGAGTTTTAGTAATAAGGTCCCTACCTTTTAGGTACGGAGCCCTAAAAAACCTGCTACAGCCGCTCATCAATTATTGCAAGAGAAAGGCGTATTGACGCCATAGGCGCTGTCAATCGCGGCTCGTAAAATATTAATTTTGGAGTTTACTCCTGCTATTGTAAACTCAATGGCGAAGGTACCTATTGTTACCATCTAGCAAAATATCACGTCTTCATTTACGGAGTTAACAGATCACCCAAAGGCCACGTTTAACCTAAAGAGGGAAACTCAGGCCAATACACAAACGTAGATGAAATTTTTTTCAAAACTAAAAACTGACTTCACCTCCAAACTATACACAAAAAATGATAAAAATTCTATGGAACCACCTCTCAAGTAAACCCTTTTAAACAAAACAAGAATTTTCCGAATCGGTCCAGACGTATTCGAATACACGGTGAACATACATAAAAAAAAGATCACGACGAATCGATAACCTCTTTTTCTACAAATCGTATAAAAGAGCATCACAATAGTGTGTTGACAACCCTGCAATCTATTTAGGTTACTGTTATCGTCAAAGTAACAAGCTAGCTGTTAGCTACACATTTTTAATTAAATAAAGTTGGCTACAGCCGCTCATCAATTTCCCGGGTTTAATATTGCAAGACAATGCCGTATTGACGCCATTACGCGCTGTCAATAGCGGCTCGTAAAATATTCATTCTGCAGCTCTTGTTATTGTAAACTCAATGGCTATTGGGCTTGATTGTTAGTAATAGAATTTTAAATTTTGTACTGGTAGGGTAAAACTAGGATAGTTGCCCCACTTTTTGAAATGACTTTATATCTCTTTGTCCAAAAAGAAAGATTTTTTATTTGTAAAACAGGCAGATACTTTGGCTTATTATCTTCAATATATATAAAAGGAATAAACAATGTCTTTGATATTGACATCTAAATTTTAGGACAACTATCCCATGTAGGGGATAGTTGCTTAATCCATGTAAGTTACGTTTAGGTTATATACCCTGTTGAGAAAGAGGAAATTTATCCCGCAAAAACTTTGATCGCACCTGCCGACCCATGCAATCGTACAGAGACATGCAACACGGTCAACTTAGTCAAAGTTGCAGTCGCTCGATAGATAAATGGAATAGTGTGTATTTTATTCGCGAAACTAGAGTAATTGCAATCAAGGCAACTATACCCCCGGGGCAACTATCCGGGTTTTACTCAAAAATACGGCTTTTATTTCATTTAGAACAGAAAATAAGCCACAATTCCATTCGGCACATATTTTCATTCTCATAAAATTACATGACTGTCTCTGTAGCGCATTGTACAACTTGGCTAACTCTAGTAATAATTTCCATAGCTAAGTGCTGTGGTTAGGTGATTCTTCTGGTGTGTTGGCTTTTAGCTTGCAGTATAGTAATGTTCAATTTTATCGTAATTTAGATGACCTCTGAAGCGTAATGGTCAACGAAAGTCAGCCTATCTAGAGGTTCCAGGTTCGAACCCCAGCCAGTTGAAAAATAGCCTTTTTCAAATGATCCAAGGTCTTGAGGGTTTATAATTATAAGTATTTATTATAAAATATAATATCGATGAGTTAGTATATTCTGACACGAGTTTAAACTTAGTTTGGGGCTAACTCAATCAGTGCGATTTGCTTCTAAGTGCATATTTATTTATTTAAATATACGCAGATTCTTCTAAAAAAAGAACATAGAAAACTTCTTCATTGAAACTATATAGCTCCATTAAAAAGCTAGTTGCTCTCACTCAAAGTAGTTAGTATTATTTCTTGGCTCTCAGTTATCGAAGAGCAGTTTAGATAAAACTTGTAACAAGGTAGGTTTAACTTGTGCGATCAACCGTGCCGATCAAGTTTGTTGGAGCGTTAACTGTGCCTTTGTTATTGAATTCATGAATGTATTATTGTCTATTTGCGGTGGATCCTATATACTGTATTATTTTTTATGGTATATTGACAAACGAGCATACGGTCAAGGTGTCGCACTCTTTTTATGGGATTTTTGCAGCACCAGATTTTCTTACACTGAAACTAGAAAGTAGCGACTAAATTGCATTTATGTTTGAGACTTTAAAAGAATTATGTATGAGCATCACAGGTCAATGTATATGATTTACAATTCGGATGCATTGACCTGTGATGCTCATGCATAATTATGCAATTCACGTACATAAGCGCAGTATAAGTGTTGCAGTTAAATTGATTCACTTGTTTGATAGACGTATTTAATTTGCATAATAGAGATAAGTAATTAGTAGTCGGTGCATGTGTAGTGTAACATACCAAGACTAACAACTATTTTGTGGTCTGCAATAATACAATACTGCATGAATTACAATGAACGGTATTGGTTGTAGGAATATCTCGTTTACGAGGTATATTCCTCCATTTTATGAGCAAATGTATGTGTTCTCTCACAGATTAACTATCTGTATGTATACACTCAAGTTTCTCAAAATTTTAAAGTAGATATACTTAAGTGTCTTCTTACTTTGGTCTAAGTTGGTTGTAGATATGTATATGCTTTGTTCTTATCTGTGTCTCTCTTATCTTAGCGTCTACTTTGTTACATTCTTGGCTGTGGTGTTTTGGAGCTCGACGTCCGATTTTCCGGTTATGTTTGGCCCTTATCAGTGTTTATATACTCCATGTATTCATAAAAATTTACAACTGTTTGCTAAAACTGTTTTTGTTAAAACATGAATATATTTTAACTGAAAAAGGCTTAGCAAGCTGTTGTCATTTTTGAAGTGAAAACTTCTTTAGCAGCGTTGTGCACTTTTTTTGGAATGGGTAAAAATGTTAAACTCGCGTCAGGACACGTGACCTGATCGAAAATTCGTAAGACGGCGCAGGGCGCTTGCGCGAATGTTCGTGTGTGTTTATGTTACAGCGTGCTACGCGCATCCATGGATGGTGACAGGTGATGGCTCGACCGTCTGTGTAGTGGCCATACTGCTGTGTATTTGAAAATGATTTTGTTGAAAATGAATTTGGTCATGCTTGTGACATTTGTGACAGACTGTGGTTCAGAAAAGATTTGTAATATTTTATACTGATAATTAAAGAAATTCGTGCAAAATTATTCCCTAACCATTCCAAAATATCAAAAATGCACAACGTTAATATTCAAGTTTTCACTTCTGCCGGCACTCCCAGAGTGCAACCCGTCGTTTTTTTACGAATACAAGTGAATGTTCTAGAAATTTTAAGTCATAAGTTTTAAAAGAAAATATAAACGTACTATAACAGTCCGTTTAATAGTTTTAATTAGTGGTTTGGCATATCTAAATAACTAATAAAAATTTAGAAGTAGGTAGAAAACAAAATATTAATCCACCAGTTTGACAGACATATTCAATTTGCGTAATTATGTATGTGTTAAGTAATTACAAGTCAGTGCATGTGTACTGAAACTAAATACCATTTTGTGGTAGTGCAGTAAATAAACTGCGCAGAGAATTTAATACTACGGATAACATGCCCGGCTTAATATTTGCTTAAAGTTCGCCGTCCGAACTAAGTATGTTTTTGCGGTGTTATTAACGATATTAGTTTTAGGATTATCTGGCTGTATTTAATAGATAAAATTCTAAGAGATTATTGTATGAGCAGAGCACATTCTGATTATCATTGTCATTATTATATCAGTCCCAGGAAGTCCACAGCTGGGAATGGCCTTTGCCACGGAAATGGAATGGATTTCCAAAACGATCGAATGGAAGCGGCCTTCAACATTTTCCTGTAACCTTGCTCAGATCAGGTATATTCGTAAATGTCTGCTCGTGGTTTCTTGTGGCTCAATGGATAGTTGCCGTTATTATAGGTTTTTTGATATTTTAAAATAAAAATGTTTAAAAACCTTTGAATTCATAGTGTCAAAAAGCATATTTTCCAACTAGGTAGTTTTTTCTTAATAACTTTTTCTTTATTTAAATAAAGTTAAATGGTAATTTAATGATTACCTACCAAAAATTGCTCATTGAACTCTGAAGTGAATGTTCTACTCACAGTATTGTTATGCAAGAAATTTACTCTGAAAGAAATCTTGTGACGTAGTACCAACATTTACAAACTATAACAGCAAATAGCTCTCACCAACTTTAAAAAAAATCTACTTAATTCAAAGCAGGTTTGTATAGTTCAGTAAGTATTTTCTTACATGATTGAGTAATTCATTCAATAATTTCGAAAGTTATTGTACTTAGTATATTGTTATTTAACTAACTTGACTTACGATAATATCTTTGTACTCCTACGTACGTTGGAATTTTCGTAAAGCGTTGAAATATTGATCTCGGTTCTATATAATCAAGTAGCCATTAACCCATCAAAAAAAATTGCCCCTAAGTCTGTTTTGAAAAAATACTAAAGTTTATAATTTATTGTCCAAATAACCTTCTACTTACAATTATCGCGTGATTTTAAGTACTAACTAATCGTGTTTTGTTTTTCATTCGACAATTTAATACCACATTTTCCCTATCAAGATTTTTAGGCATGCAATGTTGTTGTCAACTTTCAGATGTAAATGTTTATATGTGGAATTAAATACATACGGTGTACCCATCACACATGTACACATGTACGTACATACATACAATCACGTCTTTATCCCTAATATGACAGTCAGAGCTTTTTGGGTCTTGCGGCTCTCAACAGACAGAGCCCCGGGCCGCAAGACTCAAAAGCCGCTTTTAGCGTCATTGTGGGCGAGAAGATAGAAAAGCAACCAAAAATGTGATGGTTTGCTAGCTGCATCGCTGTTAACATGATTCGCATTTTCGTCCATTCCCTCAATCGGTTTTTACTATCTGAACCGGAAGAGAAGCAGCTGGAATATGAAAATAAAAAAATATACACACGGACACGTAGAAATAAAATTTACTGCAAAAGAGTCACTTAAACTGGTACTGGCTTGTAAGAACCGCCATGTTACAAAAAACAAATGTGTAAAGGCTGTAAAATTAAGAATTAACAGCTGATATCTAAACCCCGGAAAAACTATAGCCAAGGATAATCAAGACGCAAAGTGGAGAAGAAAAAGCAGGAAAGCGGACCTCAGACTTCACAGCAATACAGCTGAGGATGCAACTGGGAATACTATGAGATCAGAGAGAATCACAGCATAGTTAAGGAGAGAAACACACCACCATTATATAAAATAACTAGCTGTACCCGCGAGCTTCACTCCCCGTGGGAATTTCAGGATAAAGAGAGCCCTATGTCCTTCCCCGAGTCTTAAACTATATTCATACCAAATTTCATCCAAATCGGTTCAGTAGTTTAAGCGTGAAGAGGTAACAAACAAATATACAAACTCACTTTCGCATTTATAATATTAGTAGGATTAGTAGATTAGGTACCGAACACAGACAAGCGCAGCGTAGGACACCCACCAACTGGGTGGTTGGTCGACCTTAGCAAGTGTGACAAGGTTGTAGGAAAACGCTGGATGCAGGCCGCTTTCAATTCCAAACGACCGCGTTTTGAAAAATCTTGGTCCAGCTGCGGACTTCCTTCGGCTGATATGATGATGACGATGAGCCACCTAACGAGATTAGAGATTTTGATCAAACAGCTTGTTCATATTTTATACATTTTTACATTACATTCATTATTTTTTGAAGAAGTTATAAAACCAGATAACCCAAAATCAGGTCAATGGTCACCATGGTCACCCAAAGAATGACTTTGACCAAGCAGCTTGTAAAATTGCTTAGCCGACACTGTATAATAATATCGTTCCTATGCCGTTATATCGTTGTGAGACCCAATTATGATCATTATCGTAACACTTACCATACCCATGAATATTAATATGGGTCTGAAATATGGTCTTTAATATTTTGATACGAACAGCTTCGTTAAAGTCCTCCAGCCCTTATAATTAATTAGAATATTCAACCATCGCCCCTGCTCAATTAATTTCTTTCAAAAAATAAACGTGGTTGGCTGTTTGGAAAATAAATAAATCATTTATGCGGTAATTTGGAACGTATAGCTTAGGGAAAACTCTGCTAATTTGGTTATGTTTCTTCTAATTTTCCTTATTGTGTTTAAAGATGTAGAAAAATATTTACTGTGACTTTTAAGAGTTGTTTTTAACAACATTTCTGAGTACCTACTCAGTGTAAAGGATAGTTAAGGTACTAAAGTTCACGTTGACCAATTGATGAGGTCTACGTGATTTATAAAAAGATGCGTATAAATAAAATAGTAAGAGTGGCCACACTGGTCTGCAACCTTATGAAAAAGCCGTTCCGACTCCCTAAGAAGAAGTAATACTAGAAGGCCGTAAATAAATAGAAATCACACTGATGGAAAGTCCTATTAATTTTTATTATTAACGTTTTTGAACTTTTGTTACCTGAAAAAAATGTAAATTTTTGCTAGAATTATCTATATGTATAAAAAATTAAACTGAATGGTTGACATATATTATAGACCGCTGGGTCTAAAAGATTTAAAAGCATGGTATTTAAAACAAACGTAAATTACATGGCGTAAGTGTGGTAACTTAGGTAGAAACGGTGAAATAGCGGGGAAATGTGAACAAATTTGACCACGTGTGCAAGGGCGCGGGTTTCAGCTAGTTATCATAATAAAAACCTGCCACACAATCGCCACCTCATAAATTTGCAGATGGTCATACGCATTATGCAAATCGCCCCACGTTTCCGTACACACACATGTTGAAACAGTGGCTAATAAAAACAACAAATCAGGAAGAACGCGCAGTATATAGTAAATGATAACCACTTCGTCTCTTTTATGTGTGTGTGCATACAAAATACGACCTTATGTTTATTACGACTTTTTATATGCTCGGCAAATTTTCGCTTGTTTAACATTTTAGGAGTCCACAACAAAAATCAAAAGATCCCATATGATGGTACTCTGTGTCTATTTCTGTTATGCTATCTAGACATAAGAATAGTAATTTAATTTTAAATATCACTAATCTAATTATATTACAATAATTTAAAAAGACATGAAATAGAAATATATAAATAGTTAGAAAAGTTTACATTTTAATTTTTTGACTAAGTAAGAGTTTAGTAAAAATATTAAGTAATTCTGTTTAGTTTGAAACTTAATTACTTATCTCCGTAATAAAATAGGCACGGAACTCACTTTAGGTAAGGCTTACACTTTACCGGTATATTTTGTGTGTAATTCCGCTCTCTTTTTAGCGGTATAAAGCAAAATAATGGCGTTTAAACGGTTGTTTGAGTTAAAAACTGAGAGTTTTAATTTGATGGCTCGCGTTTAATGTGTTTATACTATAATTTTGCACGTGAGCTATTCGGCGAGTTTTTCGCGAGTGGAATGGTTTGCAGTTTAATGTACAGTACCTGGGTGACCGAGATCGGTCGGTTACATCTCAAGCATTAACTACATTTTTTAAACTTGTCTAAAAACAGTACAAAATAAATAAAAATATATAAACGTGAACATAAAAAAAAACAAAAGTAAGTCACCGAGTGGGATTCGAACTCGTAACACTCTTTCTAGCGGTCAGCATCCTTAACCGCTGAGCTAAGCGGATGGCGGCCGGCGCGACGAAATTAGCGACCATATTCTGCGTGGAAAGGAAAACGAATAAAAACTCGAAAACACGCGTTTTCCCAAGCATAAGACTAATCTAGATCGATTGTTTACCCCCAAAACCCCCCATATAGCAATTTCAGCGAAATCGTTAGTAGTTTTCGAGATCACAGAAATTTATAAATATATAAATATACAAGAATTGCTCGTTTAAAGGTATAAGATTATGCGTTTATTCTATATTGTTCATTTTATTTGTTTTTTTAAACTTTATTTACCAAAACAAAATGGTACAAAAAGCGGACTTAATCCTAATAGCATTCTCAATCTTCAGGATAAATAGGAGGAGCTCGGTGGCCCAGCGAGAGTGCGCATTACTAGCGTTTTCTCAAGTAAAGCGGCACCGGGTGGTCCGCGCTTGGATGGGTCACCATAAATGGCGTAAAATATCTTGAGCTCCTCGATGCTTAGGAAGGCACGTATAAGCCGTTGGTTCCGGCTATCATCATTAGAGACACACGAAAAATAACAACAATAGAGAAAAAGATAGTTTTTTTATAGTTAACTAGTTAATTGTTTATATCTATTGTACAAATTCTAAATTCTTACTCTGTATAGATTTGGTTTCATTTACCACATAGTTTGAGTCGTCGGCCTTCCTTGTCCATATTTTCCATTTAGCACGATTTTGTGCGTCTAACTAATCATGAAATTGTTAAAATAAAATAATACCTATGGGAAGTTTAACCAAAATCGTTCATCCATTATTTCCGAAATTAACCGGTATTCATGAAATGAAAACTATGTTTCAAGTCAATACTTGGATGTTCGTTACTTCATCACGCTGCGTGTAGTAAATGGGGCGGAGTGAAATACTGCAAATAGGTTAGCAGTACGTCGCGTTAATGTAAGTTACCATGTTTTCATGCTAGTCAATACTGTGATATATTTAAGGATAATGAAAGTGTGTGATAATGATGGTTGTAAACACTCGTGACTATCATAATGACAAAGATGAAAAGAGACTTTGTGGAGTTTTAGTGGGTTCGAGTCTCATACTACTACTCCCTATTCTCGTGTCTGAGTGGTATATGTTGGATTCGTCATTTGAAGACGAAAATGTTTGTTTATATTATGGTTAGGTTTATTTAGTTGCAGTAACGGCAATCACTTTTTATTTATTTATTTTATTGCTTAATGTACACTTGAAAAGATTACAAATAAAACCTTAGACAAGTAAACATAGTAAGTAGGTGCTACTCATTTCTGAAAAAAATCTTCCAGTAGATTTTTTATGTTTGATCGCCGATTATTCGAGGTCGCCTGGATTGATTTGAAAAATTCTTTTTTGTTTGAAAGGATATATTTGCAAAATGGTTCCACAGATATTTTATCAAAAGTCGGTTTTTGGTTTTAAAAAAATATTGGTAGTATCTCGATTGTTGATGTTAAAGAGCTGCTGATTTAACTTAGATCACAGGTACGGCGAGGAGAAGCGGAATATAATTTATGCCTACTGCACTACAAACGAAACTATACACCTAATGTGTGAGTTTCGCCACCTAACACACTTGACAGCGCGAGAACGGGGGAGAGGTGCGGGGACGGGAAAAGGGGATGCATATTGCGCGGGACACTAGGAGTTTCCCTTCTGTATGTAATACATATATTAATTCTGTGACCAAGTTGACACTGATTGTCAACTTGGGTATCATGGTTCAACCCTTTACTGCCTAGGATTTCAGACACAATAGTCAAACAATCGCGGTGTATCACTAAGATAACATTTATATACCTATGGTGTATAAAACTGTGAAGATGATTTTCTTTTGGCGTTTCTTTTTAGCAGTGGTCGTAGCGAATATAATAGTTGTATCGGAAGCTTATCTTTAAAAATAAATGAAATGTTAATATACACTATACGTCACGTAAATAATACTAATTGACGTGTAAAAGTGCCTGTAAAGGTCTAGTTTCTAAATAAACATTAGAATTTTTGATTTTTGAATTTTGGCGCTGAAATTGATCAAGAAAAGATCAAGTAACAAATTTGTTCTATGTATTCTATAGATAAGAAGTTACGAAACACATTGTTCAAGTTCCCTAAATTGAGAGTTTGTCGTATTTACTTTGGCCACAGTTTCTGATATTAGGTACTCAAATATTTTGTGACTGCGAGCGAGGAAAGCGATTCTTTTCAGTTTCGGCAAAAATTCTTTCGTGAGTCCGTATTCCGGCTATCCGTATATCCAGATTTCCGGCTGTGCTCGCCTACAGGCCGCATTTCTAAACCGATTCTCGTGTTTTTTTTTTGTCATTCAGTATTTCGAAATTTTTCACTTAAAACATCGCAATAAACATTCGCGCGAAGTTTTTGAGATGATTAAGTATACTCGCGAGTTCTACAGCTCACAGAGTCACCTAATATTTAATGTATTTTAATCATCTCAAGTATTAAATTAATTGTGTTTATTTAAAAGAATCTGCAGTACAACAAAAGTAAATAACAGATTGTTGCCTTCATTTTTTCACTAACAAGCAATTACTTCGGTTACAATAGGTATCCTTTGATCGAATTCCTCTACTTTTCTTTGTTGGCTACGGCGCCATTTAGATGGATAGACAGCATGATTTACCCTTACATTTTTTATTTCTTGTTTAGGTATACACGAAATAATAGGTCTAATTTAATCCCTCTTCCCGAACTTATTTCTTTTGATTATTCTTTTGGTTTAATAACGCGTGTAGAAATTAACGGGAAATTTATCTTAATTATGTATTTTTAATTAAATAAAAAGGTTGGTTTCGCGTTAATTCCCATGTGCATTAATTCAGTAATGATGTAACGCGATAGTTTAAAACCTCCTCCTTTTGTTTCGAAGTAAATTTAATATCAAACTTCAAATACAAAATATTCCACCTCTATTAATGGCCACTTGACTGGAAGAGATCTTTAAAATAAGCAAGTTTGCTGTGGTGTATTTACTTTTTTGTTGTATTCTGTATTTACTAATGCTTCGTCTTTTGCATATTAGGAAAAAAGCTGTAACTATACAAAGTTGTAATATTATGTATGCTATGGATACATATAAATAAAATAAAAAACATTATTGAGTGTTGTTTTATCGAGTGTCTTGCTTTTTATTTTACAAGAACTTAAAATATTCAAAATATATTTAGCTTCATTTACCACAAGAAAGATTTAGTTTATTTCAAGAAGTTAATTTTATTAATGAAAGTAACACAAGTTACAAACAAAGTAAAATTAAAGAAGACAATGTTACTCGTAAACGTGATTCAAAAACTTGCACAAGCTGGCCCGGCTAATATTCTTTGTTCCTGTTTTGTTTGTTGCTCCTAATCTCATTTTGGGTGAAAATACGGAATTTAGCGCTCGCCTTTTCATAAAATTCAAAAGACTTTCAAATATTTTTCAGGGGATTAGAGAAATTGAATGTCACCGCCGCTTTGTGACCGTTTCCGCGATATTGTTTGGTCGTTAAAAGTGTACAAAAAAAGTGGACACATTTCATAATTTTCTTTGAAATATTCTCGTTTTTTGAGAAAGGCGCTTTGGTACCTCTGTAAGTATATATTGGGAAGGCCTATGTCTAGCACAGACGATATGAAACGTGCTAAAACTTAGAGCGTGGCTGAAATGATGATGTTGATTATATCCTAATCTCTACTTCCTTACATATATATAAATGCGCAAGTAAATCTGTCTGTTATCTCTTCAAATTGATATGGATATAGTTCGAGACCCAGAGAAGGATAAAAGATAGTTTTTATCTAGAAACTAGAAATTTCCACGAAGAACCAAGTCGTTGGGCACTGCTAGTGTCATTTACTAAACAAAATCTTGGATTTTACAGATTGTTTTGTAACAAGATTTAATGTTACTTGTATGTATGTACTGTTCAAATTTTGCAAGTAAAATTTGACCTAATTTTCTTAGCTCCCAGCAGCACGGAAACCAGTACGGCTCTCATTATCACAACTTGAATATAAAAACGTAAAAAAAAATAAGTTTAGTAATAATAGACAGATAAATACCTACATCTTAATTACACCGATGTTTTGGTCATATAATTCGCAAAATATTAATATTTTCTCAAGGAGCGATCCTCTCGATTTTGTCTCGCAATATTCCAGATTATTATTCCACACATACGCCTTGTACTCGTAAGTTTGTAATGTATTGAGAATGTGCTGTCCATTCCATCGCGTACCAGAATTATATAGCCTTTGTTTTGTTTAATACATGTTTCATATTTGGCTGATAAAACTAAAATATTTCATTAAATTGTAAGCTTATTAAGCATGAAGTGGTAAAATACAACAGACGCTTAACAAAATATTTATTTATTACAAATTTTAATTTAGTGGTATTTTTCCGGTCTTTACTTCATATTAGGTTTATAAAAATCCTTTTCTTACAGTTGTTTTTGTATTCTGCATAAAAAAATATGTATCACTTTTTGTATGAATAAAATGGATTAAAATTAAAGTATTGTTAGTACATTACATTATTTTGAAGTTCTAACGCTCTGTGGTCGCTTTATTAATACATAGTTGCTTAAGATTATAATTCTCACTAAGCTACTAATAACAAGCGCATTTTGATAGCCCACCTGTTCCTAAAACGTACTACATCGTAATATAATTAATCTACAATAACTTTGCCTCAATGTAATTATCAGGGATTAAACATTGTGAAACCACAACATCCCAGTTGCAATTGGAATTCAATCCAATTTTACATATGCTTGTATTGTTTGTATCAAAATAACGCCTAGATATTATGCAACATATTTGTAGTATAGATGAAATATACAAGTAGATGAATATAGTTTTTTACACAAAGGTACAAAATAGAGAAGTTCGAAAAATAAATCATATGGTGTAAGATCTTTTAGTCTGGCTGTAGAGACTTTCGAATCCTGGTAGTGCGTGGGATCTATACCTATGTATATAAAAACATATGAACACAGTGCCTTCCGGCGGGCGTCTGACATATTCTGACAGAAAAATCTTATAATATTCGTCCGGGCTCAGTCAGTTCACGAAATTGAAGTGGTGCACTAAATAGTACGAAGGTTGTCAATTTATTTAATATATGTTTATCTCTGAATATTTATTTTATGGAATATTTTTATTTAGAAAGAAAAGTGGATAACTTCAATAAAGCTAAGCCCATCAAATATTTTTAAAGTTAGACCGTATCTACACTAACAAAATACTTATCGACTATATATTTAGTGTGGATAGTTTTATGCCGATCACTGTCATTCGGTTTAGTATAATTAATCGATGCCTACAACATGGGCTGTCTGTCATTTGAGGACAGTAACATTTAAAGTGCTATTTAAGGCTTGATTTGCATCGTCATTTATATATACGAGTTTAACCTTCTTCTTTAATAAATTATTTAAATAAATTCTAGTAACTATACTTCTTTAACATCATTCCAGCCGCCTACGTCCACTGCAGCCTCTTCAAAGGATTTCCAAAATTACCGATCTAGAGCGACCTACGCATTCCACCGACTTTGTTCAGGTCGTTTGGCCAAAAATATATCGAGAATCGAGTTCGTGATTTACAGACATTTATTAAATGAAATTAAGCACAGCTGTGCTGTGTTGTAACAACCAAAAGGGTTCCTTATTATTTGATAAATATTATTAACTCTATTTCAATGTGTCAATAATGAAGTAAATAGCTGTTTAAACACATCACCATATTTTCACTCAAATTTTAGTTTAATGGTCGAACCATCCTTAACAAACACTATTTCAAAACATTTGAAGTCAACCCTAAAGATTCGAACCATAAAAAATGGTCGCGGGTTCGCTCCTGTCTATCCCAGTTTATCCCATTTAGCCGGGGTGACGAGCGGCAGACATCGGCCGTTTGGATAGGGAAATGTGACAATTTACATCGGCTGCACTATATCGCCAACGTTCGCTATATTCAGATTGATCGCGTTTTTAGAAGCTTATTTTTCGATAGTATTTACCATCATACTTGTAGGTTTAAACTTTGTTTGATTGTAATAACTTTATTTAACCAAAAAATAATGATGCCGTGTGGTTTCCGGCAGAGTAGAATGGGGCTAAAATTCCTCCCGTGGATGTCGTAGAAGGCTACTTAGGAAATACAAGTTAAACAAAGCTTATAGAACATCAATGAGACCTCTCCAACCCGTCTGGCCAGCAAGGAGAGTGTAGTCCTCTCCTTACTGGCCAGACGTCCTCCAAGTCCTCTGGCTGATCTGGTCATGTATGGCCCTAGTAGTACAGAGAGGGTTGTGCTTCTGCAGTGGAGACAAAAAGACCCGTTAAAGATGACCAAAAAATTCAAACATAAATTACAGAAAATTTGAAAGGGCAAATATACAATGGCGGACTTATCTCTTCCAGTCAACCTACAATACATTGATAGGATACTTACTTATTTACTCCGTTGGCTCAGCGACCCGAAGTGAATCTTGTCCTCTGAGACGAAAGAGCGCCACAATTTTCTGTTCTCAGCGATATCTTACCAGCTGACAACTTCCGTCTCCCGCAGACCAGGTATTGGGAGGATATTTACTCAATTAAAAGGTAAATCTCATTTCATAATTAGAGATAAAGACGTTATAGTATGTATGTTAAAGGTAGAAATAAGTATACGTAGTAAGTATTAAGACTGCTCGTATCATTTAGCGTAGCTAAAAGTGGCTTTTGAGTATTGCGGCCGTGGGCTCTGTTTACATAAAACTGCGAGATCTAAAATTCTCTGTCTGCCCCATCAAAGATAAAGACGTGGTAGCATGTATATTTTTAGCGTTAATCAATAAGCACTATAGGCATATAGCGCAAAATGTATTTAAATTAAACACCCTTCGTATTAATTATTTTCATTCCATCTAAAATATGTGATTGAATACGTCATTTCATTAAACCATATTTTTTAAGTAAATACAAGAAATAAAATTGAAAATCTAAGAACCATGTCGACCACGTCAGCTTTCAAACAAAGAAAGTACCGCATCAAGTTGATTAAGTCGTTTTGAAGATATAATGCCACAAACAGACACAGCGACACACAGGCACACAGTAATATAGATATGTCAACTTATAAATAACACCCCTCTTTGCGTCGGGGATTAAAAAGATCCTGATTAAAAGAGGACATACGTTGGTCTTCCCTTTCGAAAATAGCTAATTGTATTAAAACCTCACAGGATATGAACTTGGATACACAATTTAATAGAGGATTTGGGTAACTTTGACGCGATTAACCAGAATCCAGGGCGGCAATAACCGTTACGACGATTAAACCACACGTGCGGATCCCTAATAACGCTACGTTGAAAGCACTTAATTTAAGTACTTAGCTTACAATGAAAACGAACTAAAACTATAATGTTTTAGAGTAACGAATGGATACTCCAAAATGTATTTTAGAAATTTTCTGGAGTTGGACTTCAGTGCCAGTGACAGTTACTAAAAAACTAAATACGATTTTTTTTAACTTAGATAACATTTTCCCACATATTTTGGTTTAAAGTCCAACCTACTGAACTGATTTTGATATTATTATATATGAAAATATTTTTATGGATGTAATAAGAAACTGGTGGAATATTTTTTCAATATTTAACTATGAAAAAAAAAACGAAACAAAACTATAAAACATTAAGGGGATACATTAATTTTTCGGGGTCCATTGCTGTTTTGTGCTACTTGCTAATGCTATTTTTAGCACATTCGCAAAAATACCCACTTTTGTCAAATTTGCTTTGAAAAGCTTCACGCTTTCACTTTAAACTGTAAACAGTAGTTCATAAAATAGTTTAAAGATTTATCTGAAACTTGATCTAAACAACATTTTAAATGAAATCTCGCTTTCCTTTCATATAATTCATTATAATAGGAGTAGCACTGGACCCCGGAAAATTCATGTACCTATCCCCTTAATTAAACTTGCTTAAGTTTTTATAACTCACTTAACTGTTAACGTAACTGAAACACTAGTTTTATATGAAAACATTAAAAACTTTCAGGTCTTTAGTCGTAACGAGGTATATTAGCCCAAAGGCCATATGTGGTTGACATAAAGCTGGAAAAAGGGAATCAAAATGATGGGTTTTTAGCAGTATCAACTATTAAAATGATTCGAATTTTCGCCTACTCCCTTGAACGGCTTTTAGCTGCGGAGCGGAAAGAACAATTAATTGATTGATTTTCTCCAAGACAAGCAAGGACAAAATAAAACGAATAAAAAATACTTACAGTTTCAACACTTTTATTATTTCATCATAGTTAACATAAAAAGTATTTTTAGAAAATTTCAAAAGTCGCGGCCACAATGCCCTTCACAAAGTATGACATAAAATACTTTTTACAACTAGCCCTCTCAGGCCACATTTTACGATCGCATTCACAAAATAAAGGTTTACTAAAGTCCTTAACATTTACTACCATTTTGCATTTGCATAGAAAGTTTATTTAGGAATGAGAACAGTTGAAAATAAGTATTATTTCACCTTTTTAAAAATATTTCTGACGAAAAACCGACTTGTTGAGCGTCATTTTTTTAAATTTTATTTTTACGCTGTGTTTAGCTTAGAATTTCGTATGAATGGTGTTCAGCATGGTCGCCTTAGGTGACTTTTGGCATGCATGCATATTATCTTGGCAGTAAACAAGTTTAATTGCCAGGCTAATTAAAAAATCCCCAACACCATGTAGTGATGAGTAGCGGAACTAAATGTTCCAACAGATTCTAAGTGGACTGATATCCCTAGCGCCATCTATTATTTGCCAGGTAAATTGAAAATCCCCAACTTTTAATTGTTAACCCCCAATAACTTTAAAGTGGCTGAACCAATTTTCATCCAACATAGCTAATAACTACCGTAAGAGTACTTGCATTCACATAAAAAAAGCGCATTGAAATCCGTCCATCTCTCGAGAGCAACTATGCCACAGACAGACAGGCCGACAAACAGACAGATTGATATACAGGCAGACAGACAGAAATTAGCGTGAAAGTTGTAAGACCCCTTTTTGGTCGAAGGCTAAAGCATTTCTAAGTCAAAAATCTTTAAAATCTCGCTTCGGAGTGTATAATCAAAAGCCCAAAATCCCACCACAATTTTTTTCAAATACTTTCTCTCTCGAACACATTCCTTGGTAACTTTCCTCATTTATTGGGAATTAATCAAGATCCTGCCGGACAATACAATTACAAAGGGACAGAGGATTTTAGTAAAGAGGGTGAGGCCAAAAATAGGAGCTTTGTAGCACATTACTTTCGCTTGATTTCTGATGCGATTTGACGCTTTTTACGAAACGCTATTAGGACCTTTAATGGGACTTTGTTGTACTCAGGTTTAAGGCAATTCACACACATGTAACTGTAACTTTTAAGGTAAAAAGACTCCTCTCCTAACTCTTCTCCTCTTAAAACCTTCGTTTTAAACTGTATAAATGCAACAACAGTTGCGCAAGCGTTATAAATCGATTCCTATACTGTTCTAAACAATCTTTTTAATACAATGTTACATTACTAACTTCGATTATATATCATTACTAGCTGTGCCCGTGGGCTTCGCTCCCCATGGGAATTTCGGAATAAAATCTATCCTATGTCCTTCCTTGGGTAACAAACTATATCCATATCAAATTTTATCTAAATAGGTTCAGTGGTTGAAGCGTGAAGTGGTAACAGACAAACAAACAAATATACCAACTCACTTTTGCATTTTTAATATTAGTAAGGATAAGAATCATAGTTGGATAGTAGGATTTAGTTATTTGTTACGTAATAATGCTCCCACACACAAACATTAGCTATCAAAATTAAAGAAATAATTAGAAAATGTAATTTTTTACAGCAGCAGTGAGCACCATTAAATCTTATAAAATATTATTTAATCGAAATTTAAATTTCATTTCTTTGCTAGACTGACGAAAAGGATGGTCTTGATCATAAAAGCACACTTTGGTCTTACGAATTGAAGTTAATTTACACACACACGTAATAATTAGTCAAATATTATTAAATTAGTTAAAAAAATTATAAAAGTAGTTTAAATTTTGGTTGTAGCTCTTCTCTTTACGTTGGTGGCTTCAGAGTTAACTGCGCAACTTAATCATCCTAAACTTAATAAAATAAAGTGCAACTCGAGTGTCGGGCGTTATTAAAGTAATTTCGTATTCAAGTAAACGCTAAGATGGAACTGAATCGTGAATTTCATTTATCCAGCAAATATTTGAGTTATCCCAGGTAAACTCGAGGTGCATCTAAATTTTTTTGTTACATTGTTTAACAGTCATACAATTTGGGTCAATGATCTTTGTTGAATTAGGCATCATGAATTTTCATTACATATTTTTTTCTCGTCTTGGTCTTTGTCGGAGAGATAACAACATTTAACATTAACTTTTTAGCTAATAGTTCGAGCTATAGTGTGATAAAGCATGATAGATAATCCGCTCGAGCTGTTTGCTCTTTTGTTAATGTTGGTCTAACTCTTTTGAGACTTAATGATGAGAGAACATTCTATATAGTTAAAAAGATCATAATACAGATGAAAGACCTCTTATTTTAAACCCTATCGGCCGATTTATTTTTTCGTAAACTGTCTCTGTAATGGACCGGATTGCTAATATTTTAATTCACCGTTCACTTGTTGATTTCAAAGCTAATGAATATGTACACATTTTTTCAGCCAACCCCTGTTGGGGGCGCTATAGGTATGTGCACGCACGTTCCCAACCAATATCGTAGGCACATAGGGTGCGTAACAGAAAAGTGAACAACATTTTCCCATTTTACCTTCAAATCTTATCCTTCGTCTCTCAATATTGCTTGTTGGCAATATTTTCAAATATTTCGGTAATATTCGATGAAATTAGTTTCGGGATGTTCATATCAGGAAAATCAATTATTGGGATATTTTTACTGTCAGATTAACTTGTCACTTGGTTCTGAAGTTTCTGAGTGGACGAAATAATGATCTTGACGGGGACATTCGCTTGCCTCCATATGTCGAAAAACATTTTTTAGATAAAAACTGGTAGTTAAAATTGTTACTAAATTAAGTTTACAGTAAATAATATATCATGCAATTTTAAGGAATCAGAAGTATATAGGTACTCAAATTAATTGGTTCATTATTTGTGTCTATACCTCTTAGATCCACAAATACGGGAGCACACGCCTAGGCTTAGAGTTTAGTGTTTGCCATTGAGAAGGTATTGCCTAAACTATTTAGATGACTTGTATCTCTGCAATATATTTATACTGTGACCTTTGTGGACTTTGGTTACGTGGCCTTATGGAGAATCTTCGGAGGACACTCACCGTCAACGAATAAGGATAAGGTACGTCATCATGAGCAACTATCGAGATGTTACAGGGTCTCACAAAGTAATTTAATATAAAGCTAAAACTTTATATCTTAGTTTAGCAAACCTAGTATTTTCATAAATAAGTAAGCTGAAGCTTGAGACACTGAAATTTCAATAGTAGGTCACGATGACGTACTCAACCTTATCCTTATTCCTTCAGGCTGAGTGTCCTCCGAAGATTCTCCAAGGCCACGGAACCAAAGTGCACAATGACCACAGTGTAAATATATTGCAGAGATACAAGTGATCTAGTCAAATTGTGCATACCTACTCAACACGCTAAGCTCTAAACCTGTATCGTGTACTGATCATGCTTCTGTGTGTGGGTTCGAGGGATTTAGGCATAAATAAATTAATGTTATTAGTATTAAAGGACTTGCCGCGATTAATATACTAATAACAGTAATTGTGACCGCGAAACTCTAAAATCATATTCAAATAATGAAACAGTTAATTTAAGTCTATTTTGTTTTAGTGGAAACTCACAAAGAATCATTATAGACTTCTGTAAAAAATACTTTTTCTATAACTATTAGTCTCAAAAGGTTTAAAATATAAGAAGCAGGAAAGAAAGGATAGGCAAAGGAACTTCTACCTATAGGACCTATAGGAATATAAACGAATCTGCTTTGAGCTATTGGTCGTTCCACAAACAAGAGCTTGACTAATAATAAGAAGAAAATAAGGATAAGAACCAAGGATTTCCCGAGTGGCGGACGATCAGACTGTGATCAGATCTTAGACAACAATTGTTAATGTCACGTGCTATTTCTTCACGTTCCTCTTTGCCCTGTTTTTCTACACTGTGGTTCACCTCAAGCAACAGTTGTGAGATGCGTAAGGGGGCGCGGGGCGCGGGGCAAAATCAATAGACCGGCCCGGGTCGACCCCACCCCCTGCCAAAACATCCGACCGGTTGCTGATGTGTGGGATTTTTTTATCATGTGTGTTTTCGGATTCCTAAAGGGTTATAATTTGAACGAGATTTGGTAGGCTGTAGTGGATCGCGGGCGGATTTTATTGGATTTGTACATTATCTGTATAGATAATAAATGTACGTTCGGTCAATACATAACTTGACTCTGAAAAATGGGTCTCAGTTCCTTAAAATGAACAAATTTTTAATGGGAACAATCTTGTACTCATTGTTAGCCGAATACTTTTTGATTTTGTGAGAAAAACGGTGCTTGTTACAAATTGTCAATGGTCCGTGAAAAAAACAATTAAAAGCTGTGATTTTATGAATACTTATAATATATACTACCTTTGATTTATTTTTACGTTATTAACGTATCTGGTTTTTCCGTAATTTGCAACTTTTGCATAATCAAGTTGCTTTGTCGAACATCAATTAAATAAGATTATAAGAGATTAAGAACATTAAAACTTTGGTTTTCGCGACTAAAATGGCACATAACAAGATTATAAAGTTAATTTTAACTGTATTATACATTATTTTCGTAATTCTTAACAAAAATACAATACCGAATATCTTCTTCTTTAGGAGATAAATGTAATTACTTGTCACTAACTATAATTATATTTTTTACTGCGAAATGACTAGTGTAGTGTTCTACCGCTTGGCATCACTTCTGGCTAGTTCGTCACTTTTCTATATTTGCAATTGATTGAACTACAGTTTATATGAAAAACTAACAAGTTATTGCTCCAACTATTTATATTTATAAGCTAAACAAAGCTTATAAATATCAATGAGACCTTTCTAACCCGCCTAACCAGCGAGGAGAGTGTAGGCCAAAGTCCTCTGACTGCTCTGGCCAAGTATGGCACTGGTAGTAAAGAGGGTCGTGCTCTTACAGTGGAGACTAAAAGACCTTAAGATGATGATGAGTGCTCCAAATTATTCCCATGAGCTAGTTTTAAATGGTTAATTAAGGCTCTTGCAGACGGCTTATTACCTACGATTATCAGCTACTGTCGCAAACGCGCGCGCGATAGTTTTTAACAGTTTGTGACAGATTGACATGTGTCACGCGACCGTTTGCGGCAGTCGGCGGGGTGTTGCTTGTCTATAAGAGCGCTAAGTCATAAAATAATTTTGGCGCTTGAATTATTTGGGTCCCAATTTGTCACAATCATTATCTCGTTGGCCAGTGGCAGAATTTATTGTTCGGACCCTCGGATTGTTTAATGGTGATTTCCAAATAATATTCGTATGATACTCTATTTAGGGATACCTGGTTTTTATTTAAATATAAAAAATATTTAATTATGTAAGAAATTTTCATTAATGCTATATTATATTAGAAGAAGTCTGCTCCATAGGCAACGGATATACAGCTGCCATCATTGGTTCCTGACAACAGTAAAATTGTGATGTGAAAAATTGCCTATAAATGTCATACGATTTAACCTAAAATATTTTGAGGCATACGACCGATGTGAACCGAAGTTTGGCTGACACCAATCCTACTCGTCTATCTTAAATGAAATGAATCAAATTGAATAATGAATATTGAAAATACAAAATTCTACTTATTTTAAAAATGTGAGTTCATTTTTGATCGATGATGTGTCTGCATAGGTTGTTTAAGTGATTAATCCATAACAAAATATAATCCGCTATTTTCCAACAAGTCAAATCAGATACTTTTTTCTAAACGTCAAAATGGATGTGTTTAAAGACAAGTGACATTATTTTGCGACGTTTATTTTCTTATCAGTACAAAATAATTTATTTTTGACCTAGGAAAATACCCAAATGTTATATACATAATATAAAAGTAAAGTATGTTTGAAGCCTGTGATTGTATATTCAAATGAGCAACAATATTGTATCGCATTTCATACAAACCCGCCAGAGTTCACGCAAGGGCCAACTTATAAATCAATGTTTGTTTGACACCTAATTTTGTGTCTGCAGAAATAAGCAGAATTTATGACAATTCTTTCGTAAGACCAAATAAATTGCACGTTTTGACTGTAATGAGAGATGATTATGTGGTTTTTCTGTATAAGAGGTTTTTTAAACAAGTACCCACGGGCGTAGCCATATATGTATTTCGGGGGGGGGGGGGGAGGGGGGGGGGATCGAGCCAAAATCTACCTACCCAAACCTCCTCACATTTTACATAATTTGTTGAAAGAAGTAATTAATGGATGCCCCCTTTGGTTAGCTCTATCTTCATGGCTAGTAGTTTGAAGGTTTTGCCTTGACTTTGAATAAGAGATAAATCGTACATTAAATATTATTTTCGACTTTTGACCTTGACTGACATATCCCAGATAGGGATCTTCTAGTAAATCGGCCAGTAATTGAGAGGAATTACATTATGTCAGTCAAAGTCAAAAGACGAAAATAATATTTAAAACGAGAACTCTTTCAAGGAATTTTTTTATTAAATAATGTACAGTTGTACATATATATTTATATCTTTATTGTCGCCAGATTTCATTTAAACTAAACTTTTAAGATAAAAAATAATCCTCTTACTATATTAGATTACAAGTAATAATCTTAAAACAGAATCAGTGAACTAAACATAATCTAAAAAGGTGATTATTTAACTAACAGATAAAATATGCAACAGTGATGATGAAACGCGAGGTAATTTCCGTTGAGGTAGGTATGTTAAAAGGGCAGTCTTTTACATCATTTATTCATATTCAGCCCCTTAAGTCATACGTCAGTCTGCGACTTACTAATACTTACTTATGAGTTCTTATTTCATACTGATCTGGGAGAAAAGAAACAAATTAGAATGTCCCAGCTGCTTTTCTTATCGTGCTCGTGAAACCCAATCGAGGGAATGGCGAAAATACGAATCATAGGTATAGGCTATGCTGCTCTGTCTGCCCTATTAGTGATAAAAATATGATGGCGTATAAAATAAAAACAAGAATGCACACATGTGGCCCCGTAGATTTTTGTTTTTTTTTTTAATTTCTTCAAAGTAGAAATTTATAAATTAAATGTATAATAAAATACTTAGATGGTAAAAAAAGTATAAAGGAACAACAAAAGTAAGTAGCACGGATTTTAAAAAGAACTATTTCAAAATAAATCTTCCTTGAATATTGAGAAGCTTGCTGTACAAAATTTTATAAAACTTTTCTTTAGGTTTCTCAGTAGCAAGAAAAGAGATTTTAGCTAAAGCTTTAGAGAATATAACTTTCAGTTTAAGCTAAAAAGTTTGCTTAAATTCTACTACCTATTCAAAAGAGCCTCTTGAATTTATAGAATTTTATGAAAATATTATTGTAAAAGTTGCTTCATTTATTTTATTATATTTTTAGAGGAGTTTAGTGGCCCGGCGGGAGAACGCGTCACTAGCGCTTTCGCAAGTTAAGCGATACCGGGCTTGGTCCGCATTTGGATGTGTGACCATAAGACTAAGTGGCATAAATATTTCTCGAGCTCTTCCACGCTGCGGAAGGCACGTTAAGCCATGAATAAATACTAGTAGTCATGTAGTTAAGCGATGTTGGTCCGATCATATATCATCTGTCCCGTATGGCAGTCGTTAAACTTTACCTAGGTATCATACGGCACCTTAAAAAATGTGACACCAGTGTTAGCCACTTACACGTACTCAATACAAACATTACATAGGTATATTTAAAATACTAAATATTTTTTCCAAAAATTAAATTGTCATAGACACGGTTTTATGTATTATACGGGACCTCAATATGCAAAACTGACCCTTACTGTGCTTATCATAAAGACTTATTTACTAATTACTTTGATAACTTATTGGCTATTAAAAATATGAACTTGGTGGATACATTTTGTGGGCTAAGAAGTTTTACAAGCATTATTTGTCCGAGTTACAAACTTGTAATGTAGGGGTTATATTGTTTAAAAAATATTTCTATTAGTCGCTTTGACCTTTCCTCCAAATACATATTTTATGCTCCATACCTTTGGTACCCAAATAGACATTGATTTAATAAACGTATTTTTTTATTAGAAGACATTATGTTCGTGAGTGAACTTTTAATACAACGGAATAGGTTTTTAATTAATAAGTACTTCTATTTTTGTGGTATTTCTAAAATTTTAACTTTAGTTAAAACTCTAAAATTGGCTCTCTACTTCTCAATATCCAAAAATGGAACGCATGAGTTATGGGGTATGCGCATACTAAACATCTTTTAAATATTAATACCAAAGTATTTGCTGCAAGAATAACTCATGCTGGTCTGGTAGAAAAGATAAAGCTTAAAATGTACCAGCTGATTCGCTTCCCGCACTGATCGTAGAAGTCGATCAAGGGACTGGGCAAGAATGCTAATCATTTTAATAGGCAATGCGGTTAGCAACCTATCATTATTTTGATTTTCACCTTCTCGCCCACCATCACGCTTCTTCTTCTTATGGTGTGTGTTAGTGACTACCACTAGTGTCAGAGTTTTTATACCGCCTTAAAGGCCTCTGGCATGGTTTTAGGTAACGACCAATGTCAAAGACAGTGACCGGGACCGACGGTTTAACATGCCCTGCGAAGCACGGATCATCTTACTTATCAGACAATCAGGTGATCATCACCGTCACGCTGAAAGTGGCCTACGCGTCTTGCGGCCCTGGGCTCTATCAGTTTAGAGCCGCAAGACCCAAAGTGTGCCCAAAGTGTGCAAGTCTGCCCGTCTGGGATAAAGACGGGATAGTACCTTTATATGTATTATTGTATGTGCTGGGAAGAAATTTCCGAAAAAAGGATTATACCCCATCCGTTTCGCTTCCGGATCAGTTCCGAGACCCTTATATTATTCACGGGCTTTATTCTGCCGCACTAACTTTAAACCATGATCGATGTTATGTTATGAATGTATAAAATAAACAATATTCCTCTGAATATTTTTAGAATACGCCGTCCATTTTGAATATTTTATATCGCGGTTCTATTGTCTTGTCCAAAATACACATAATTGAACGCAATTTTCGCTGTCAATAGAATGATTTTAAAAAATGGAAAAGGCTTTTATTTTGTAATACCAAAAATATATAAAATACAAATAAAGTCCCAATAATTCTATTGGGACTTTATTTGTATTTTATCAAGTCAAGTCTTTTAAACATGTGACAGTTTTTAACTATTAAGATACGTGTTTGTAATATAAACATGTTTTAACTTCTTTAGTAATTAGCTTAAAGACACAAAATGATACAGTTACAGAACAGGTTATAACTTATTTTACAACGGCCTAATTTAAATTATACCTGGCCGCAGAAAAAAATAAGAACACATTAAACTTTTATCAAATTAAAAAGTAACTTTCCCATTCTTATTTTGAACAATACGTAAACAAAGTTATTGAAGCGTGGGCTGCTCACGCCCAGTTGCTTCCTCACAGTATCGCGTACTTAGCCGAATGTACCGTGATACGAGCTAATGAGAAGCAACCGACCACTGTAAACGTGAGTACTTACCCTAACAATAGACCTACTCCTTACCGGCCGTTTGCTAATGGAATGCCTTTATTGACTAGGAAATGTTTAGAAGAATAAAAGATTCAAGTACTGTTTAACGTTTTGTATGCCGAGCCGAAATACCAGACAATGAGAGTTAAACAATGCATTTTCGGCTATTCTACACATCGGCATTATCAGGCGATTAATTACACACAATACTTTAAATAAATATTTTTCGAATTAGTACTAACTACCTATTATTGCACTCACTAGGTATAGATAATAAATTACACTCTTCTCTTTTGAAATAAGTAATGCCTTTGTACAACTTTAATTTTATGAATTCTCTGTACACATTTCCGTACGATCCGTGTACATAAATTGATAAATAAATAAATACACTTTCTTTTCCACCCAGAACTAAAGGAGCTTTCTTAATAAAGCCGATAAAGGTAGTATTTTCTTGTAATCACAACGCTACGCTACGGTTGGTTACTGCAGTAGGTGCTATAGTCTTCGCACAGAGGACGTTACCGCCCGTTCTTCCCATAGGCGTTACGACACACTTTACAAAGGAATGGTGTAGTGACAATTTATATTCCACTCTGCCGTCACCAAAAAGCTAAAATACGATATAAAATATGAGTAAAGGATGTTGCATTCTGAATATATCGAGTAGAAAATTGTTTATTATTTCAGTCGGGCGACTCGCAGCGTTAAATGTAACATCGATCGAGGTTAAACTTAGTGCGGCGGAATAAGGCCCGTGAATAATGTAGGTGATCCCGGAGCCGGGCCGGAAGCAAACCGGACGGCGTAATCCTATTTTCGGAAATTTCTTCGCAGCACATGCTTTGATATTAATATCATAGATGCCTAGTACGCGCACACCTTAATGTATGAAAGGTAAATATTAAAAATTCAAAAGCGAGTTTAGTATTCAGGATGTAGATAAATATAAGTGGTTGTTTTTTCATTTAATAAAAGTAACCGGTTTGACGATATCAGGCAAGTCGCTGGGAAAAACTGGATAGCAGCGGCCATGGACAGAACAGTACGGCGCAGACAAAGGGAGGCTTATGCCCAGCAGTGGGTTTTTGAAGCTGATGATGATGATGATGATGAACCGGTTTATCAATTCCGTATGAAACGTTATACAATTTCTACTAAAAATACTGTACATAAGTTTAAAAACCGCTATGCAATTTCTTCCGGGCAACCTCGCTTTATACCTACAGAAAAAAAGTATAATTTGCTTTTATTATAATTTATTTTAAAATTTTATACATACACTTTTAAATCTCAAACTGATGGGTTACATTTAAAGCTGAATCAATTGCTGTGCAGGAAATACACTAAAAATATAATGGAATACGTAATATATTCGTAACAACCAAAGCATACCTTATGTATCATACCCAAACTAATTATATTATCTTTGCCCAAACACAACTGGCCATCCCCGTTATGTTTTATGCTATTTTGTCGCTATCTCTCTTTGTCATTTTTCTTTTATTTCTCTCTTCTCGAAATAAAATCATTTGTTCTTCTCCAGACATTTAAAAAACGAGAGGAAACGTATTTTCACTAAAATAGGTTAAGAAACATCTTTTTCTATAAATCAGAGATTTCAAGATTGTGCCAAAATTTTTATACGTTAGTTTTCATCGTTTCAGAGTAGGAAATTGTTTCGCTGACCTTATGTAGGAACGTGTGAATATTTTACTACATGGTCGGCAGAATCCTGCTACTTCAATATAAATGAAAGCTGAAATTTGAAATCCATCATACTCTGAAACCTTTTCAATATATTCTAGTCACTGTGTACATATCAATATCATCATCATCATCAGGTCTTTTTGTCTTCACTCAGGAGCACGCTGCACGACCTTATCTGTACTATCACAGATATACTTGGCCAGAGCAGCCAGAGGACTTTGGCCTACACTCTCCTCGCTGGCCAAAGGGGCTGAAGAGATCTCATTGATGTTTATAAGCTTTGTTTGGCTTGTATTTCCTAAGTCGTCTTCTACGACATCCACGGGAGGACTTGGCCCTATTCTACCCTACCGAAAATAAAATGGCGAATTCACACGTTTCATTAATAAATAAATATATAAAGGACAAATCGTACAGTTTGAGCTAGCCCCAAACTAAGTTAAACACTTATGTTATAGGATACTAACTCAACAATCCTTTATTTTATAACAAATACATAAATAGATAAACATCCAAGACCTAGGTTAATCTAAAAAAGACCATTTTTACTTGAATATCAGTTGAATATCTTGGTATCAGTTAAGGTAGATACGTACTTTACTTTACACCTAAATCTGGATTATCTTATCGTAATTTATTTGAGAATTTTAAATTTACAAAGAAAGCTTTTAGTATCCTGGGTACCTTTGCATCGGAAAAGTCAAGGAGCGGGTTATTTTTAATTGTGTTAACATGTTTTTTTTTTACAAAAAAAGTAAATCGTTTCACTACACAATAATAAATAAACATAGAGAATGAAATATCAAAGAAAAGGGAGGGTTGTAAACAGGAACAAAGTCATCACACATCTCGAGAACGGAAACGCCATCATTACGCGTCTTTCCAACCATAAAACGCTTGCGATATTTCGCATCTGGCTCATAATATTAACAAGCTTAAGGGAATTGAGAGCTTGTATATAATATAAATTGAAACAAAGGTGTTATTTTCACATTTTGGGGTTACCGAAGTGCCTCCATCACGCGTTCTCTCAATGAGAGAACGTTTTGCGCATTTCGCATCTTGCTTATTACTTAATTGGGTACTTTCTTGGATTAAAAATAAATTATTTGCTACTGTTAAGAAAATTAAATGTTACAAAATAATGTCAAGTCTCATGATCGTGTCCATTTTTAACGTGATTTTAGATTTATTACTGCAGAAAAACTGATATTATCGCTACTTAACTATAACAAACTATGTCGTTATTAATCTATATTTCATACAAATGCCATAGATAAGGTATGTTTTGACGTTTAGAAAAAAGTATTAAATGTTGGAAAGTATGGAATAAAACAAATATAAGAAATTTAGAACTTGTTTATTTTTTTAGTTAGATCCCACTGTTGGGCAAAAACCTCCCCTCTCTGCTTCCATCTTTCGTTGTCCCTAGACTGATCTTCAATTTTTTTCAAAATTTTCAGGATCGTGTCGTGTTAAATTTAACTTAAAAAATGCAAATAGAAATAAATTTATTCACATCACAAGTTTATGCAAGTGCCACGTTTTCGCGTGCTCATAACCATAGTTTTTTGTAAGGAATATCTCACATCTTTCGGCTATATTGTATTATAATTGTACATAACATTTTAACACGCAAAAGTAAATCGAGACTATTCGAGATCTAATAATTACCAAAAACGTAAACAAAACAAAAAAAAATCGAAGCATAGTAATAATCCTAAATTATATTCGCATGAAATCGGATGTGTCATTGCGTATTCTCCAACATATGTAGAATGTTTTGAGGAAAATCGCGCGTCTGATGGCAATACTGACATTATATACTCTCAATGCAATAAAAACATGTGATATAAATATATTTATATGTGAGTTTAGTTAGATGAAGCAAAAGAGGTTTGTCAGGATCGTAGCAAGTGAAGGTCCATAGTCTCTGCCTACCCCTGCGGGAAACAGGCGTGATATTATGTATGTATGTATATAAACAATCATTAGCGATTTTAGAAATTAAATATAAGAGAAATAAAAAAAAAAGAAACACTGTTTAAGTACATAAAAGGAAGTCTAGCAATAAACGCTTGCTTACAAATAAGAGCGCTTTGAAGAAAATCTCGTACAAGTACTCGTATCTTATAAAGGTGCAAAGTCGACCTTACACTGCGAGATTAAATTTAAAACATGTCATTGTTTCTCTTAATATTATTTTCTCCGTCGTTGGTTAATCTTCTTGCATTGATGGAGGTAATGAAAGGTGTTGCTCAATTACGTATCTTTTTCAATTAACTTGGCTTGTTATTGTTGTGCAGTATAATGAATATTTCGTCGTCGAGTTTCTAATAAACCCATACAAGTCTTTAAACGTAGTGACGGTCACAGTTGACCGTCAAACAAATTAAAATCTATTGTGTCCGCAACGTTGGTAGTCAAGGTGTTAAGAATTTTATTAATTTAAAACAAAACACTTCCAAATTCTACACATTATAAGGATATAAATTGTAACTAGTTGTGCTAATCTATTAGATTATTTACAAGGAACTTGTAAACTACTAATTAACATAAGAGAAGTTCAGAAATTCACTTAACTGAAAGATTGATTAGACGAATCAGCTTGCTACATAAACACCTGTGTGGCACGAACACATCACCCCATCTGCTTACGGATATATTACGTTAGTATACTTGTCTATATTGTCTGTAAAGTTACGACATGTCAACGCTTTGACAGTTGCGACCTACTTTTGCAACGACGCCCTCCTTTCGTAATGATATTATAATTCCTTATAAGTAAAATACACGATAAGTAATTTAGTTTAAAATTGTTTGCAAAAACCTATTTTAAAATTTACCCTGATACATTAGCTGACAATTTAATTAATTATTGTAAAGTAGGTTATTTTTCAAGGTTACAATTTCATGTTATGCTGCTCTTAAGGTTTTTGTTTAAAAAGTCACCTTGGGATCAATACTGAAGTAAAGATGTTTTTCTTATTTCTGGTAGGCCAGCTCAAAATACAGAAGAGAAGAAGTTCACAAAAGTTGCGTACCTTATTTTACCTAAAAAATCACCCATGCATGTGTTCCCTTCAATGACAAATCTTTAAGCCTAATCATAACTAATATTATGAATGTGAAACAAGTGATTTGTACGGGAAGTGAAGCCCACGGGCACAGCTAGTACTATTATAAAAGCCATAGTACCGAAATCTAAAAAATATTTAAATAGAAATCTTTTAAAAAAGACGCGACGGGATCTCGAGTTTTAAGATTTAATTTGATTCAAAGTCGCGATAAGAAGCTTAGGAAATCAATTTAAAAAGCACTGGAAGAATTATGTTTCTTACTAAGTTTTAATGCTGAAGTTGAACTTTAATAAATCCTAAGATTTTAAAGCTTTATAGGTCGACCGCGTAACATTGTCACCTACTTAAGATTGTTTTGTTGTTGTTTCTTTCATAAATTCGTGATTTATGATAAAATAGGGCAGCTTTCCGGTTTTAATTCTTATCGTTACTTGTATGTTACTTTGTACAAATAAGTCGTAAAACTCGCAGATAATTATCTATACATATAATAAAACAGTAAAATAATAGTGTGACAGAACCCAGGGCGGGTTCTGTCTATCCCGTTAGGGATAATGTTTCTTTATATTTATATTTACGCTAATTTATTTAACCCGATTTATCATAATATGATTTTATGCGGCCTTACCGTGGCCGGAAACAATCAGTCCATCCTTAATTTACCTGTACTACTTAGAATTCTTAGTAGGTATATAATGTTGAAATTAGGTACCTGTATCAACAAAACTTTACTACACTCATAAACTATAGTTACACATTTGTAACACGGTATATATTTTCACTGGACAGAATTGTCGCTATTAATTTAAAATGTGCGACATTTTTCAACGAAATTGTTCTGATACTTGGGTCGTTAACTTTACAGTGTATGTGCAGCACAAACTCTGTACATAGACATAATACTGTACGCATGATATAATTACGAGGTAAACCTATATATTTATGACTTTTTTTACGAGATTACTGCTGGGCTAACAACCACTTAGTACAGTCTTTCCCAAAGTGGGCGATAACGCCCCCTTGTGGGCGCTGCAGGTCTCAAGGGGGGCGGTAAGAGACCCAGAAAGAAAATGTTTTTTTTTTGCTAGGAGCTTTATTTAGCTAGGAGGACGTGGATTTAGTGCTGTGACAACACTGCTTACTAAAAAGAAAAATCGTTTGCTTGTTACCGAACGTGGCGACTTGCGACTGTTCTTGAGTAAATTGGAACCTGATATCAACAAACTTATTAAACAGCATCAGATTCATCCTTCACATTAGTTTTTATATAAGGATTGATTATTTTAGTTATATTTTTAACAAAAGATACTCTGTTTTAATACTATAAAGTTGCGTTTCAATAATCATTCTTATTGGCAGGTGGAGCCCGTAAGAGTTAACTTGAGACCTAAGCGCCGTTGTATGTTACCTACTGCGCTCAGGTTTCAAGTTGCGGGTTATAGTAAAAGTTTCGTTTAGAATTCTCCGTTAATATACATATATAGGTCACAATAATTAATTAATTTAATTTGAAGTTATAGTGGTTTTTAAATAGGTGAAAAAATGGGGGCGCTAAAAAAATATTTATTCCCAAAGTGGGCAGTAGACAAAATAAGTTTGGGAACCACTGACTTAGTATAAAAACACTGTACCAAAGGCCTTAGCGGTGAGGAGCCAAAACATATGCATAACAAACTTATACAAATATATGATTATCTACTTACACATTTCTATACAGGTACTGTGAAAAAAAATATCTTTGAGCAGACTGCTTCGTACTTATATTTTATGTCTGCTAATTTCTTTAATCAATTTTTCTACAGAAAACAGAAAAATGATACATGTGTCTTATCTTTTATACCTCCTGATATTAAAAGCATTTGTCACATTGCTCATACCTCACAAAAAATATCCGAGAAATGAAATCTTTTCGAATGTAGAAATGATATCAGGAAGACGTGAAGAAAGTGTACGGTGAATAGTGAAATCATGTTCATACATCCTTGCAATATACTCGTATTTTAACGTTATTTCTTTCATCTTTTATTTTTATGCTTACTTTTTCTGTCCTCTTGCTTTACTTACCTACATTCTTCAGTGCTACAGCTATTTGTGGGTCTTGCCCTCCACAACGATTCGTCGCCATTTCCTTTGTCTGTGGCCTGTCTTCTCCGTGGTACCTTACCTCTCATCTTCCTTACCTAAATCTTCTTCTGCCCAAAGGGACCTATTACTACGACTTCGCTGTCCGTCCGTCCATCCGTCTATCCGTCTATCAGTCTGTCAGTAAGTCTGTCTGTGAGTCTATCTGTCTGTAGGTATGTCACCAGGCTGTATCTCACGAACCGTTATAGCTAGACAGCTGAAATTTTCACAGATAATGTATTTCTGTTGCCGCTTTACAACTAAAAACGTTATAAAATAAATATTTAAGCGGAGCTCCTATACAAAATACTATAATAACGGAACCCTTAGTGCGCAAGTTCGACTCGAACTTGGCCGGTTATTTGTTTTCTGTCCTATTATTGAGTTTATATCATGTGCTATTGATGGTCTTCGCTTTAAATTTAATTATATATGGTTGTCAATAAGGCCTTGGGCTCTGTTTATTGCTAGACAATAAAAAAAATTGTTTCTAAAACTTTTCAGTAACAAAGACCCGAAGATGAAAAAGTATTAAAATTGTAAATAGTTTTTCTATTCGCTTTGTCTACAAGCAAAAAGCGCGGAGTTGATTGAACCATTAAATATGTATGAATGCTTTATGTTGCAAAATCGCCGAATATTTTGCTGCAAATATTGAAATTTCGATTAAAAGTTTGAATTTTACTCTTACTCGTATCTAGGTATTTTTCTGTTTAACCTTTCTCCACTCACTGTTGAATAAATTAATTTTTCATATGCATGCCATTCTTTACAGTCTTGAGCATTTCTTATCGAAGTCTTTCCCATTACATGGGTTATATTACCTGCTCATCCCACATCCCTGTAAGTCAGTTTCATTCTCTATTATACTACTATACAAAAAACACAATAATCACATAAATAAATTATAAAAATTACATCCTACTATCCTATCCTACTTCCATATCCTCCTTATATTATAAATGCGAAAGTGAGTTTGTATATTTGTTTGTTTACCGGATTGTTTGTTTGTTACCACTGAATCTATTTAGATGGAATTTTATATGGATGGATATAGTTTGATACCCAAGAAAGGACATAGGATAGTTTATATCCTGAAATTCCCACGTGGAGTGAAGCCCACGGGCGCAACTAGTATGAAATAAATTTTTCTTTATTTCATACTAGCTGTGTTCCAATTCTTCTTTATCTCCAAGATGGTCTCCAACTCGCTACAAGGTGTTGCCGCGCTGATCTTCCGTTGGAACGTTTTGTAAGAGTCCATATAACTGCGGCCTTTTCAGAAAAATACTAATAGAAAAAGTAATCACATATTTATTAGTATTTCTTTTTAACTGTACGCAAGGTAAATACTATAGTTAACGAGGGACACATACTATAAGATACACAAAATAATTGAATAATCAAAAAATAAATAAATAGAATTCAACCCCTGGACCTCCTTTTAAGTTAATAAGAATTGAAATAGAAAATCTGGGATACTCGGGACGATTCCTTTGAAACTTTGTAATCTGGTCCCTTAGGATCGGCTGGAGATTACGTTGCGTTAGTCCCAGTATGTTTGCGAAAGTAATTACTAGTCTGGGTTAAACTAAGTTAGACTTCTTCCAAAAATACTGGAGCTAGTCACAACTTTGTTTTTGTCAGAGTTTAAAATCAAGCCAACTAAAGCTAAATATCTCTTTATGTAAATATAATAATATTATTTTTTTTAATTAACTTTTAATAAATTCATGAAAAAGAATTTATTAATTTGAAATTACCTTCTAATGATAAGAAAAACTATATCATTTTTCGGATAACTGCTCTTTCGATCATCCTATGACAACAGATAATAGTACTTAATATGGTCGTTACCTAAAACCATGTCAGACGTCTTTAAGGCGGTTTAAAAACACTGACGCTAGTGTTAGTCACTAACACACACGATAAGAAGAAGAAGAAGTACTTAATAGTAACTTAAAAGCGGATTTCATAAAATCATATCATAGCAAATAATAAATATCATTTAGGAACTTTAACATAGTATTTTTCTTCGTACTTGATCGAGGTTATATTCTTAACGCTAAGTTATGTCCGAGAATCAAGTGGCCAATAACCTATATTTCGTCAGACAACGTGACATAATTATGTACACAGATTTAGAGCTCGATCGCTTGCAGAGATTTGTTTGTCACTCAGAAACTCTACACCGGGATTGTTTGCGGCGACGTGGCCCCCGAAGCTACTTTAGCAACTCTCCTCTTATCTACTTGGTATAGGTACTTTTTGTTAAGCTATTAACTTGTTATTAGGTATTGTAAGACTGTAAGACTTTTCGGAGTTTCAGATTCAGAATATTTAGACAAAGTTGGATGACTTTTTTAATAATGCACATTATTGTTGTGTCAGATTTTGCAGAATATAATTTTATTTTTACAAATAAATTACCAATCAACAACAGTAAATGGTCTTATAAGGTATAAAACGTGACATTATATTATTAATACATTATTAAGTGGATCAAAATGACAAGTAGGTATTTCTCACGGACTAAGAAAAATCCCAATAGATATTATCTACATAAAAGGCAAAAGTGATTGACTGATGTATCAACGCACAGGTCAAACTACTGGGTCTAAAGATTCCAAATTTGACACATAGGTTCCTTATAAGGTGTAAGATCTACTTAAGTATAAACTAAAAGCTCATCATACTAAGATTTCGCTATCAACAGTAATAAAATGGTGGTCAAAATGTTTATCATCTACTTAAATAAGACGATCTTGTAGTTTTTTTCTTATTTTGTGGAGATAGAAAGTCATAATCACAAACCGGCAGGCGCTTCTATTGCTCTTTTTATGTAAGCCTTAGATCAAGAAAAAAATAAGGCAGAGGAACTTAGGTTCCTGAACTGTTAATAACAACAAAACAAGGCCAATAGTAAAATGTATACTAACAAATAGCATCTTCATAACCGTTACCCTTATACCCAAGTTGTGTGTAAAGAAATCCACACATTTGCTGAAGTGGAATCGGCTTGAGATTGTCGAAAAAGGCTTTTGAAAGTGAACCAAGCCATGTGAAAGGAATAAATTATTTACAATGCTTTTATTCTCCTTGGCTGCTACTGCTCGAATTTGTTTGCTGCTCATTTTTATTGAATTTGGAAAAAACATTGTTTATTCACATGCTTACTTTAAACAGATTCCTGGTTTTCAATGTTTATTTATATTTAAAATTCGTATTAGTTTTGAATAGATTTTTAAAGGTATTAAGAAACGAGACATCATTTCAGGTATTGCAAATTGGAATCATACCTCGAAAACTAATTTAAATCTCTTTTACGCTTTTTTAATTAAGAAAACTTAATATTTTTGACAGGTGGCATTAATGAATTACTTGTAATGTTCTATTATAAAGTTATAGGTTTATTTCTCACCGCACGGCGTCTTTACTTTTTTACTTCACAGTGGAAGACTGTAGGCACTGGAAATATTCTCGAGAAGGCTTTTTCCTTGCCCTCCGGCGGCCATTGTAACTCTATCGTACTTAATTATTGGCATCAAGTCGGTAAACAGACTCTTGAGCTTCGAATAACCCTTTTCTTGCTAAGAATTTGGTAAGATTTTTTTGTTCTCTGTATTTACCAAATTATAGTTTACTTTTTATATGAATACGGTGGAAATATCGTTTACGCTGTAAAGTTAAAATGTTACGTTTGATCTATGGCCCACTATACTTTCCTGATCTAGGTACCTGTCGTCGTTGCTGATCTAATTACTTTTTCAATTATTTTAAACACAACTTGTACTTTTTTATAGTATAAAGATGGAATGAAAGCATACAACTGCAAAATTTTGGCTAACCAAGTGTTTATTGCTAAAAACCCAAGAAACTATAAAAGTACATATTTCATTTATTTTATTTTTTTACAATCGTTCTCTCTATCTGGATATTTTTGGAACGAAGTTCCTTTTCGGACGGTACGGACTTGGCGGATGGGAGAACTAGGCAAAAAAAGTGTAAGATTTTTCCGACGCGAACTTTTTAGGGTCTTGAATTTTTTTGGGGGATTTACAGGGCTTCAACATTTGTAACTTCGTTCCAACCGAGTGTTTCACGATCAGATTTTTTACTTGCTTTTTGTCCGTAACACTACGGTAGCGCCGCCTTGTGACGTAAGCGTTATTCAGATTTTAATTTTATTTTCTAAAACAAACAACGAGCTAACGAATCGAAACAAGAAGAGCCGTTCATTTTTAACGCTTGTGTTTTTATTTACAGCGTCATAGAAACTGCGCCGAAGCTGGTCTTAATGAAATTGCTTTTGAGAGCCACTCTATTTTCATGTGAAAAAACAAGTTATTAGAATTTAGTTTAGACTATTTCAGCTGTTATTTGTAAAAAAACGTAATCTTTATTTATGATGTATAGGTATATGGAGATCTTTTTATTCCTTCTGCTTTCATGTTTCTTCCAGTGGCATTGAAGCAAAATGTTTTTTCTTTTTCATTCGTATACACATTTATATTTGAGGCCTCCTACAATTTCAAGTAAATATTTTTTTACATTAAAAATAAACTAAACAAATTTATATACATTACCTTTTTGAAATGTATAGACCTTTGCCCAAAAATGGGGCAAAAAAGGTTAGCAAAAAAAAATTGTATTAGTAACATTTAGATTAGCACAATACAGAGTCAAAGGTCTCAGGATACAAAACTCTCTCTTAGAAATAAGCAGTTAAATGGGAGTCAGAAATAGTATCAGGTTACCTACAGCGTAATTAGAAGGGCCTGGAAATGTTTGCCTATTCTTTCTAGCCCAATTAGAAAGGTTGGATAATGTAACTTGATCGACTTCTACGATGTGTAGGCATGGGACAAGAATCAGTTGGTATATCCTACATTATTTAATGCATAAAAAGAATTCTTAAAATTATTTATTATCGTCCATAACGTCTAGACTAAACTGACATAAAAAATAATAGTCTCAATGCCGTATTTATCCGACATTTTGAAGTGGCCTCTCATAAGACCTCAATTAGGTTAATTAGTGTACTTTTTGCGGAATTAGTTATTCTATCCGACGTTAATTAACACCGTTGTTAGTTTGAAATTGTAGGAAAATCATCGGCATTTTATACATGGTTGCTATAAAATAATAATACTTACTGCTTTACCTAGGGGAAGTGCATCTGTGACTATTGTTTGCATTATTTAATATTGTATGTGACTATAGTATAAATAGTAACATACCTTATATAAAAGTATACTTTTCTATGTGGCCCATTGTATATACCTTCTGTTCAGTCGTAAATAAAGCAGATGAATTTACTAGCTTCTTTTTACGCTAGTCCTAAAACCTATTAGATAATTAACGTAGTCCTACATCCCCAAAAGAGTGATTTGTCGAACTGGACTTTTTTCTATGGGATCAATGCTAAAATCCTACAAAACAAAAGTATTTAGCGAAACAACGCACGAACTTGTACGAGAAATTCGTTTTTTTAAGATCCTTTCATTGGTAGCATAGGAAAAGTGGCTCATATTGATGAAGTATATGTCGGCAGTAACTATTCCCGATATACATCATACATACTAAACTTATATTAAACCAACTGTCTTGAATCTTGTTTATACTTTTAGGTAATTGTAATTTTCCAGTTTTTTGTGGCAAATATTACAGAACAATTTTATATTTCCAAAGTAAAATTTCATGGCACCGCATCGGTTTTCAATAAACACTCATGAATTCACAATCGACTCAGTACTAAGCTAAATGACTCAGAAATTGCTCAGGCTGATCCGCCATGAATTAAGGACGCCCAGCCTGCCTTAATGATCGTAATGATACTGAATTATTGATACCAATGTTCTGGATTGATTATTTTAATAAGATTACTAAGACGGTAGGTAGTTGATTAAGCTTAATAGTACCTGTACTATTATTTAACTGAATAAATTACCGTATAAATCCTTGGGAACTTATTTTATAAATTTGCACAAGTTTTCGTTTGTCTGTCCTTTACAAAATTAAATAAAAGATTAATGAGATATGTTTTCAATACTTAAAATTTCGAAGTAGTAAATTCGCTTAGTTAGTGAATTTAAAAGCAACACAACACATAACAAACTTATTTTGAGGCAACTACTACACTAACGGAAAACTAAAGTACTTAAAATTTAAGGACTTTACTATTGCTGCTTTCAAAGAATATTATATTCTAAAGTACACTGTAAAATGTTCACTGCACCGTTTCATTCAGTTATAACAATATTACGTTTCAACTAGAAGAAACAATTGCAAAAACCCGACGTTTCACGTACCTTCGTAACACAAACGCTTCCACTTGTCGACAGTGAGAAAAGGCACAAAGTGGAGACTCTGCTGAGAAAATTGCGGAGGAAAAGGTTTGGTTAACTTTATCATATTATTTTTAAACAATGAACTTTTAGTGTAGGTGATACCTTCTAGGTTTTGTTAGTCTAGTGTCGGGCTTCTTCGATAGTTTTGTGATTGCGGGCAACAAGTCTTCCGAAGTGCAAGTGTTTGGGCACCTGAGAATATTTGTACGTCCTTTATCTACGTGTTTCATAGTTTGATCATTGAACTAAATAAGCTCGTTTAAAAGGTAGCAATTTTAAAGGTTAAATGCTTGGATTAGCTGCTGTTCGTCGTAATATTTTCTTTCTTTTTCCTCGCCTTATCCCACTCTACGTGGGATCGGGACAGCGTTTTTCCCATTACCTTTGTCTGATTAATTTTTTTTTCTGGTCTTGTAACATTTCTAAGGTAGCTACCGTAATTTTTTAAATATTTTTCTCCTATTTTAAATTAAAAGGAATTCAATAGAGTTTAAATACCTAATAATAAATATAGCAGTTTAGCGTAGGTCAAGTTTTAACCTTTTGACACAGGTATAGCACTTCATACAAACGGAGCAGCATATATACCTAGTACTACTACAAACGAAACAATCCGTCCGTGCACACGTCAAATGTGTGAGTTAAACAATCAGGGTCGCCACCACAGAATTTGTTGCTTTGCTTACCTGTTCTTATCACTCGGAAATCTATAAAATTTTCGTTATTTATTGTTTTCCGTGGATAAACAATGATAATGTGCGCAGTTTCTCGCCATTATAATTTAATAATTCTAAGTGACTCTCGTAATGTCAACGTGCGACTACCAATAACCCTGTTTTACTGCCGCTTACACCTCACAATAACGGGGGAAGGGTTGCGGGGACACCAGATTGCGGGGGACGGTGCGAGTTTCCGTTCTGTATGTAATACTATTATTAATTCTGTGCTTTTGATCGCACAAAAAGTGGTCTAGGTACACGAAATACTTCAAATGGCATTGTAATAACGCAGCCGTGCTTTAAAAAGGGTTCATATTGTTCTTCTAAGGCCTGAATTGCTTGAATGACCGAAACAATCCCTTTTTATGAGGATCGCACTATAAATACGAGTTCATTGGAGGAGCATTGCTTTAAACGTAAGTTTGTATCTAGAGAGCAAAAACATATAAAGTATCTACAAAATTACACTTTAAGTGAGTCCTGAAGAAAGTACATCTTTTGGATTTTCTTACATTTAAACATGCCTACAAACAAATTCATTAGGAAACGTGATTTTCGGTACTCCAAGACCTTTGCAATTCGAAAAAAAAAATTTTACATTTCAATTTCCGTTGTGAGGTATTATTGCCAGTCCCGCTCAGTGCCTTTAATTTAGAGCAACGAGTGCAGAAACTGGAATTTGCAGAAATGCAGTCCGTACCCCGTGTCTGCGAGCGTCTCGTTTTACGCACAACTGCATCCCAGTCGGTGAACAGTTGCGAACACGCACGTGCTTTCTTCACGGCTTTATACATTTTGGGGACCCTTAAATTTTAGGTAACATTTTGTTGTATATTTTCACAAGCTTTTATTTACTTGAAATGTATGTTGTATGTTTGTTTAGGTCAAATCTTGCAACTCAATTCTTGACCAAGTTATCCTCAACCGATTGAGATGGCATTTTGCATACTTGTGTAAATCGGATGACAATACAATACTATGGAGTCAATGAGCTGTTCTAATGATGGAGCCGTGAGATATTCGACAGAACCCAGTAAAATAATATAATCTTATTGAGTAGGAGTAGGACTCGTTTGATTTGTCTTGGCGAGCACTGTATGGTACATGATGTTTAGGGTCAACGGAACTCAGTCGACGCAATTCCATCGAGTTTAAGCTCATTTTATTTTTCTTATTATGAACTTTGGCTTCATAATAAAAACTTATACAAAAAACTTATTATCCCTATATTTGCCTTTTAGACTAGATGAGTTAAGTCCGATGCCTTCAGGCAGTTGGAAAAATATGATACCAGTATTAATAGTTATTATCACTATCGATAAGAAGAAGAAGGAGTTATCTTCTTTATTTTTACCAGCCTATTAAATTCCACTGCTGGACCAAAGGCGTTTCCCAACAAAGGGAAGATTTGGCCATAATTGCCATTCTGATCAGATGAGTTGTTGATTGCAGTGAATGGTATAATGTCCCTCCCCCTTTGATTTAATTTTACCTTAACCAATATTATTGAAAATAAAATAAAAAACAGCGTTTCGTGGAACACTCGGTTGGAATGAAGTTACAAAAATTTAAGCCCTTACAGAAAACCTCCGAAAAATTCCATCTCCTAAAAAAAGTTCATGGCGGAAAGAAGTGACGGAAAAATCTTACACGCCTTTTTCGCCTAGCCCCCATCCGCTAAGTCCATATCATCTAGAAAGGGACTTCATTCAAAAAAGAGTAGAGATAAATAAACATGTATAGATGCTTTCTTACTTAATTTTATCTCTCAACACTACTTACAACAAAAAGAATGGGCATAATCGATAGAATTGTTCTAACCCCGCCGAGATAAGTTTATTCCGCTGCGATCCTAATGGGTCCACTCGATCGTCCCTCGATGCGAGTCTCGGTCGCTACTGACAAATTGCCTATTTACATTCCCCACTCCAATAATGGAGTTCACAATCGTATTGATCTCGGTTAATGGCAACGATATGTTACGTTAGCCTTGGAACTGAGCTGATCTGATAATTACTTTGAGTTTAGATCCTATTGACTATATCTAACTGACCTTTATCTTTAGATTACCAGAATAATAACCAAGTTTTATGCGTAAATTTAGGTTTTATAATTTTTATCGTGATTGTAAGTGATATGACAGCAAATTGGCAAAAGCGTTTCTCTCGATAACTTCTTTATCTCTTCGGAGCGGAGAGTGTGCTTTCCTGTTTTTTCTTCTTTAAATATAATATGCACAATGCACGTTAAAGGTGACTTAAAGATGATGAAGACAGCTCTGCCGCGACAACTCCGTAGAAACAAATCCCAATTTACTTTTACTCTATCTAGTATATTATCATCTTATCCCTTATGAGACGCCCGTTGGCTAAAAGTGTACTCGTAGGAGTGTTTTTTAAAAATTTTTCATTATAATTTTAGCCCCAGAAATACTACTGGCTGGACATAGATCTCCCCATAGGACTTTTAAAATGACCTATTGAATTTTAAAATGTTCTGCATTATGTACATCAATTTCAAAGATTTTTCGCAATATTTTATAATACTTTTGGTTATTTTTTTAAATACTTATAATTATAATGCACTTGTTACCTATCCTTTTACAATTAACGTGGTACAATTTGGAAGATTAAAGTGGACTGTTACATTTTCCGTGACGTTAATTGGCCTTTGTGGCGTGGTGTTTTGCTGGAACGGATCGAACGAAATGCAATATGTAGCGTAAAGTTAAATACTTTCCGAGAATTCGCTTGTGTAAATACGGGAATTCTTTGTTTTATCTTCAAAGACTAAGCTCTTTTAGTGTAAATATTATAAGGGAAAATTCTGTCAATATACTGAGCAACATTTACAATTTAACTTCGCACTCCGTACTTCGAAAGGCACGTAAAGCCGTTGGACCCGGCTGTCATGATTCTAGGGCCTCAGCTCAGTCAAGCCATGCCAGAAGCTTTGAAAAATCTAACACCAGTGTTGGCCACTTACACTACTCACACGAAAAACAAACAAACCAACTATTGCTTATTCGGTGCGTAAAAAAGATTTCCAATTTCAGAACAAAATTTGTGCAGTATGTTTGATATGTGCCTTCATACGTAATGAATATCAATATGAACATTTAGAATCAAGATTTGAATTACCGCTGTTTGATATCTTTGAATTACCATATAATATTCGAATATTCGTATGGCAAAAAAAAAATTATAATGTTTCATCTTTTTGTAGATTACTGTCGTTTATCTCTAGACTTTTGACAAATCAAATCAAATCAAATCAAATATATCTTTATTATCATAGGATATTTAAAATATCTCTTAATAATCGTCATTATTTTGTTGCACTATTGTTGACGTCAAATAGTTACTTACAGCTAAGTTTACTACCGCTTCCAAAGCGCTAGTGCAGAAGAAGCGGTAACAAACTGCACTGCACCTCTTCTCCAAAGACGTCAACTCACAATTAAATTAATACTTAAAGTTAATGTGGACAGAGAATACATTGTTTTGTTTGTTATGTCATATCATAATTTAAATTTAATTTTTAGAATGTCAAAATTTTAAAGTAATGTCAAGTTGTAGATTCAGTTTGTACAAAATGTACCAAATTATGACATTTTCGAGTACCTATATTACAAACTTTTAGAGGGACCCGCGTCAAGCTCAAGCCAGACTTTTTTGTCTTTAAGGTAGTCATCGGTCCTATAATAAGCCTTCTCACAAAGTACTTTTTTTACATAAGTTTTAAATCTCTTGTCTGGCATATCAAGGATCGATTTTGGCAATTTATTATAAAAAAGTATACAGTTCCCCATAAACGTCTTATTAATTGTTTTAAGCCTATAAAACGGGGCAACTAAGTCATTCTTATTACGTAAGTTTCTATCGGTAAAATCGCTTACTTTATTGTATGAGGAAATATTTTTCCTTACATACATTATGTTTTCAAATATATACTGTGATGCTAAGGTAAGTATATCTATTTCCTTGAATAATTCTCTGAGTGAGTCTCTAGATCCTAACCCGTAAATAGCACGAATTGCCCGTTTTTGTAAAATAAAAATAGTCTGAATATCGGCTGCATTCCCCCACAGGAGTATGCCGTAAGACATTACACTATGAAAGTAACTAAAGTACACTAGTCTAGCAGTTGCTACATCTGTCAATTGTCTTATTCTCCTAACAGCATACGCCGCAGAACTAAGCCTATTTGAAAGTTTAGTTATATGAGCACCCCATTGAAGTTTCGAGTCTATTGTAATTCCTAAGAAGGTAGTACTTTCAACAAGATCGAGTTTTTGACCATCTATCATTATGTCAACGCAGCCCTGTCTCACATTCGGAAGAGAAAATCGAACGCATTGAGTCTTTTTCGCATTTAACATGAGATTATTGGCAGAAAACCAATCAGAAATGGAAGACAAGGTGCTGTTCACCGCGCTAGCGTTTGTGCTATGTCGATCAAGTTTGAATATAAGCGAGGTGTCATCAGCAAACAGCACTATGCCAGCCTGCTTCTCAACCATGTAAGGCAAGTCATTGACATAAACCAAGAAAAGGAAAGGTCCAAGAATTGAACCTTGCGGTACGCCTATCTTAACATTAGATCCGTGCGATTTTATGCCATTTAAATCAACAGTCTGATGCCTATCTGTTAAATAAGATTCTATAAGTTTTATTGAATTATCATCAAAACCGTATTGACGAAATTTAAGCAAAAGTGTCGGATGATCTACGCAATCAAATGCTTTGGAGAGATCACAAAATGATCCAATTCCATCATTTTTGTTCTCCCATGCGTCGTATATATGAGTAACAAGTGCTACTCCCGCATCGATGGTCGATTTCCCGCCAGTAAAGCCGAATTGTTGGCTATGGAAAAGGTTGTAGGTCTTAAAATGAAGAAGCATTTGATTGAGCATTATCTTTTCGAACACCTTACTCAAAACTGGCAGGATAGATATAGGTCTGTAGTTGCCAGGATCTGTTTTTTCTCCTTTTTTAAATAAGGGGATTAGTTTACTACATTTCATTAGGTTAGGAAATATGCCTTCATCAATACATTCGTTAAATATAAAAGCTAAATCAGCAGCTATGATATTTATGATATGGCTTACTACAGCAACTGACATGCCCCAATGGTCTTCAGATTTTTTTAAATTTAACTGTTTAAATGCATCTATTATATCTTTGGGGCCAATATGCTTAAATTTAAATTTAGAATCACAAGGCCTAACATTATTCTTAAGCAAGGCTTCAGCACGCTGGGGGCTAGAATTCACATTAGAAGTAAGTTCCAAAGGAATGTTAGTAAAGAAATCATCAAAAATATTTACTATTTCTTCAGTTTTAGTAATAGTCTTACCACAAGATTTGATTTGACAGATATTTTCTTTGGCTTTATTTTTACCCGTTTCTTTATTTATAACATTCCAAGTTTCTTTTATTTTGTTAGGAGCATTATTTATTTTTCTACTTATACGATTTGCCTTGGCTTGTCTACAAACTTTTTTAAATATTTTGGAATAATTTTTAACATATTCAAGAAAGGAAGGACTAAAATTATATTGTTTTTGGGAATATAAGTCATAAAGCCTGCTCCTACTTATGTAGATGCCGGTAGTAGCCCACTCACTAAATTGTAATTTTCTATGCACTACAACTTGTTTTTGTTTCAAAGTTTTTGAATATTCTGAGGTAATAACGTTAAATAGTTTATTGTAATGGTCGTCAGGATTTTTTCCTGTGTAAACGACCGACAACAATTTGTTATCTAAATTATTTTTTAGTTTTTGTATATTTTTAGAAGTAATCGGCCTACAAAAAGTCTTATCTTTGTTCAAAATGCTGGACTTGCCTTTGGACTCCTTGACATAAACTACATATACACCTGAATGATCAGAAGGCAGTTTATTAATAACTGATTTAACAGAATATTTAATATTACTAAAAAAATTGTCTAGACAAGTAGCAGATGTAGCAGTGATTCGTGTTGGCTCAAAGAATACGTTTACTAATTCATAACATTTAAAAAGATTTAGAAATTGTGTACTTTTTGGATTATCTACTAAGATATCAACATTAAAATCTCCGCAAACAATTAAATTCTTTTTACTAGATGAACAGGACTTAAGTACCTGGTCCATTGTTTTAAGAAAACGTTTAAAATCACTATTAGGAGGACTGTATACACAAATAATTATATGATGATCTAGCTCGGCACAGGTCACCTCACAAACGCGCTCAACAGAAAGTCTGACAATATCCGTCCGCTCTTTGCTACGGAAAGAATCTTTTACAAAAATTATGGAACCCCCTCGCTGAGCAGACTTCCTGTTAAAGCAGCTTACAATATTATAGTTGTTTAGGCTAAACATCATCTGACTCTCATACAGCCAATGTTCAGTCAAACATAAAATGTCAACATCCAATTCTTCAAGAAATAATTCAACTAATAATTCTTTGCCGGAAAAACCTTCTAAATTTTGATGTACTATTCTTAGTTCATGAGGCCTTTCCGTTGTCTTAATGTTCAGTTTAAAACTGCCGTCAAGTCTACAGATTTACCATCACATATTCCTGGTAAATCGGTAGGCGTCTTAAAACTAGGTTTTCGTTTACAATGTAAACTCGTCCAAAAATTAATATTATTTGCTACTAACGTAGCAATCTTACGTCTAGAATATTTTGAAAGATAAATATTATCTTTTGTCAGATCACATTCACCTATGAAATTATTGGTGTCAAAAAACACTAATTTATCACTATAACGACATGTTATATTATGTATCAAAGTATTGAGATAGTGAATGTTTCTATTATTTGTTGGAGACTGGCAACGTATATATGGAAATGCACATAAAATTATTTTGCCTACTTCTAGTTTAGTTAAATAATCCATACAGCTGATTATTTCTTTTTTTCCTATTCTATTACTATTGCCTATCAGTAATACAACAGTAGATTTACTATTTAGTTTGGTTAATTTAATTTTATCTAAAATTTGGGTATAGGTTGCATTCGGGAAGCAGTAATTAACACAATTGTTATCAAGAAGTGAGTTTAGCATGCACCCCATATTGCGACCCATACTATCAGAAAAAACTATTGTATTACATGGAGGTTCCATGAGGTCAACGCAATCAGACACATTATTGCACAAATTACTGTCACAAGGAGAGAGCTCTGGTGTGGGGACACTGATGGTGGGCTGGTTGAGCTGCCCGCAAGTACATTGCTTAGCTAATAAATCAAGGGTTTCTTGATTGTACCTGCTGTCGCTAATCAATTTCTCCACAGTCAGCATGTGCTCAGTATTTTGTTTTTGTTGATTATTATACTTAGAAAATAATGAGGAGTAGTCCTCCTGCAATTTAATAATATGAGACTCAAGTCTAATCCTGTTGACCTCATACAACTCTTGACTTTCCGCCAATTTTTCATTACATAAGTCTAGCTCTGTTTGTAATTTACAATTTAATGAACTGGATTTTAGTAAACATGATTTCCTGAGATTTATCTTTAATTTATTATTGGTTTTCTTGATTTTTTTACAAATTTTTAAATGTTTTTTAACTTTGTTGTGACTATTCATGGCATTTGAATTATCTAAGTAATTATTACTGCATGATGTCTCACTAGTGAGATCAATTACTGAGGAATTTGTTGAGAGAGGCACAGGGACACTATCAATGAGCTCGTCAAAGAGGCTGGACACCTCCGCTGACTGACGCGACTGGGCATCTTGCTCGTAACTACTTATGAGTCTATATGCCTCTCCCAGCTCTTTTTCTAACTCGGAGGTACGTCTGAGCGTTTGCTCATACGTATCACCGCATTGGCGGAAAGAATCTACTTCTAAATGCAATCGGTTTAGTTGCTCGCTTAATTCATCGCATAATTGGAGACTCTCAGAAAGCTTTTGTTCGAGTCTAATATTTTTCGTACACATTAATTCGTATTCACGTTCATTATCTTCCCTTTCCAATAATAGTTTCTCATTGTCTTCCTTTTCTGCCTTGAGCTGGAGTAAGGCATCCTTCAGCTGAATTTCCAATTGCCTGGCTGTCGTTGCACGGGTTGTGGTGGACATTTTTACAATATAGGGACTAACAAAATGTGTAAGGAAGATAATAAACGCTAGAATAGCTAACAAAACCGATCACTTACTAAGAAATAACAAAAACATAACCTACCTACTGTTACAAAAACAAGTGTCAATTTGTATGTGCTTTATATGAGTAAACTTTCCAAAATTATGAAAAACAGTGCACAAAGGACGTGGTGTTTATTGAGATATGTAAAAAGGATTAGTTAATGTACCGTTCTTACCTTGTAAAAGTTGTAAAAAGCCGGTAACAATTATACCCACTGAACGTCAGCTAAGAGCACTATTATTTCACAAAATACACTGAAATTGCACAAACAAATTATCAATTACGATAAAACCTAGTTTATTTTACAAACAAGTAATATTATTTATTGGATTTAGCTATTTAGATATTTAAATTTACAATATTAAATACGGAGCAATAATTTTGACATTTATGCTCTTGGGTTGCCAGCCGCCAAAAAAAAAGACATTTGTTTATTACTCTTAATAACACTGATTTATGGTCCAATAATTTATTAAATTGCATCGCTGCGGTCGCACAAGTCACTTTACCAATAAATTATGGCTCGTTGAACGTATTGTTCGCAGTAAATACATTTACATGTCAATTATATTGATTCTTTTAGCTCTTAAAAGAACAGTTTGTACGTTTTTTATTGTATTACATTTAACTATGTACGTCAATTTGTTTATAAGTACTTTCTCATTACTTGACGGCTTTTAATGCAATTCGTATTACTGCGTATCTATTTAGATATTAAATTAACATGCCTATATGCTTGTTTGGACGAGGAATTTTCCCAATAATTATAATGAGGCTGTAACCACTATTAATTATAATATGATTGTTTGATAGTGGATGGCAAATTAAAGAATATACATTTTTCAATATATTATCTAATTGATAATGAATGAATGATAATTGACACTAACTAGTATCTTTTTGGTATTAATATACATATATAAAAATTGCGTTAGTTATTAAGGTATTTTCTTTGTCATTCTGTGTATCACTTCATCTACAATAACGATAATTTTAAAGCTCATAACTAAAATATAGCCACTTGAAGTCGAAAATGGCGGGTAACAAAGGTGAAATTAAATTTTCATTAGGGCTGTACCGTAATTGATGGCTTTTATCGTGTAATTAGATCTGATTGCAGCGGTAATTTGCTTTATGTCGAGTACTTTCGTTAAAAACTGTCATCCGACGCAGTGACTTTTGAATCAAATTGGTTTTTGTCGTGTTGAATCTACAATAAGGTCATTTCAATGACTATTATTTGTACTTTTTTCTCAATTACTGGCGAGGTTGATAGCCCAGACGACGTTCGGTTTACATTTAAATAGTGGCTTAAAAATATTTCAAGATCGTTAATCATGTATTTCAATGTCTCTTACTGTGTGTACATAATCAATTTTGGGGTACTATAAAGTATAACTTACTTATATTAGTTTTTATCATGAAATTGCAATCGATATTTGGAAGTCCTAAGGCTTAATTCATAATGGAAAACTGCCGCTGGCGTTATCAATTCTTTCATGAGTTACACTATTCATTTCGTAAATTTTTTTTTATTCATATGTCATATTATTTATAACAGTGTAATGTCACTTAATCTCTCTTAAAATCAAAAGAAGTACACTCTAAGTCAAACAAAGGAAAGTAAGTATTTTTTATAACTTATATCGGACAATATAGGTACTTTTTTGCGTCAACCCTAGTGTGTAACGAGCGAAGTCTCGTGTAATTGCATCGCTTGCAGCTTGCACTCAGAAAGTACACCAGGAATGCTCTTTTATTACAATGCGAAAGTGGGTTATACGGTTTTGTGCACTTATGTGGTACCGCACTAACAGTTACCGTATGGTAATAATAAAATATCTATGTATTTTCATACATACATACATGCATACATTCTATCACGTCTTTATCCCTTATGGGGCAGACAGAGCATTTAGGGCGCAAGACCCAAAAGCTACTTTTGGCGTTATGGTGGGCGAGAAGATGGAAATGCAATCAATACAGTGATGGGTTGCGAGCCGCATCGCCTAGTAACATGATTCGCATTTTCGCCCATTCCCTCGATTGGCTTTTACGATCTGCGCGGGAAGAGAAGCAGCATGTACATTCTAAGTTTTTTCTTTTCTCCCAGGCCAGCATGGAAGAGCTTATCTATTTATCTAATATAATAGTAGTAATAAAAGTACCTATCAACTATTCAAAAAATAAGCTTTATTATTAATGTAATAAGAAGGTAGTCAACCTGTTAACCGGTCAAGACCCGCATGGTACTAGAGGCATATGGTGCGGCTTCCATTGTTATACTATTGCGTCTTGTATTGGCGGATCTCAAAGACTATAATCATTTATGTGTTTGATTGAAAATATACAACTTTTTTAACTGATTTCCAAAAAAGGAGGATGTTATCAATATGTCACGATCTTTTTTTTATATATGTTCACTCAAAATCAATTTGTTTTTTTTTTTTCATTTGAAAACGAATACTTCCGAAGTGGTCTCATAGGCCCCAAAATGGGTGAAGTCGGTAATAAGATTTGAAAAATTATAGCTCATAACAACAGCCCTAAAATGTACTTTTCAAAGCGCGACCTTGTATGCCACTTGTTTTACTATTAGTGAGCTACTCTCTGAGCAGCACTAAACACTAAGCTATAACCTTTTTGGTCTGCTGTAGTGTACACAGAAACAAAGATATTAAAATATGTTTCTTTTGCGATATCTTCTCATGTTAAGTATTTTTCTTCTATATGTGTTTGACTATGGCTACAAATAAACGTCTTATCTAACTATATTCAAATGTGAACCACGAAATCGGTCACTCAACATTTTAGATATTAATAATACATATGATCGTTAGTCCATCTAGATTTTCAAAAAGGGTAATAAAAACATGTCGACGTCGGGCCATTGACTCACACTTTACGACGTTTTTCTTAGTAAAGTTTCAGAACGATGACATAAAGTTGAAAAGAGATAAAGTTTCAAAAAACCTCCATTCAATTTGTCTTCGGTTTACGAGCGCAGTGACCTAAAACGACTGGTTTAGATTTATTTCTATCGTGGACCACTTTATTTGGTCTTAAACAAGCATCTTAAAACTTTGAAATGCAAGTTACAAAGACTCAAATATTTCTCTAAATTTTGCTTGCTTTATCACTAAGTGATTACTTTGCACAACACATAGGTAAAAATACTTAAATTATTTTTTAAACAAAAACATGAAATTATTAACATGAGTTAACGGGTTACTCACGTATAGAGTCAGCTACTGCCTCTTTAACTCATTTTAATAATGCATGTGTCTCGCGTTAATTTTAATCAAAAGTATATGAAATGAAACAAAATATGATCGACTATCATTTTTTAAAATTTTAAGCTATTGTTGTTGTTCATATAGTTTATATGACATAAACATGTAATTACATACAAGACAGTGGAGATCAGCGCGGGGAAATAAGCAGAGTTAGTCACGATTGGTCTTTAAACATAGGTACAAGAGTGCTACGAAAGCTTCTACGAGTAGCTACGAATATGCTACGCCAAAATTAAAGTAGTTAATCTTCAAATTCAGATTGAGTAAGTAAGTAAAACTATTTGTGCAGCATAAATGTTGCAATAAATACTTCAAATAATGAACCTACATTGTTTGAAAGATCGGATTAAAGATGATGTAGTGAAGATGATAAGGGACTGAAAGAAGACGTAGTTATAACAATTGAGAAAGGAACGTTAAGACGTTTGAGCTTGTAGAAAAGATGAATGAAAGGAGATTTACTAAAAGGGTATACAAAGCGAATGTAAGTGGAAGAGTGGGTCAGGGTCGTTCTCGACGAACGTACCGGAAAAGGAGAGGTCTGAAGTACTCGTAACCGGCGGGCATGAATGAAGAGAGTAATGGATGAGTGTAGATGAAGCGAAAGAGGTCTGTTAAGACCTCTTTCGCTACATCTACACTTGCTATGATCCGTCAGGAGTGGAGGCCCATTATCTCTGCCTACCCCTGTGGCCTATGCAATCTAGGCAAGGTAATCCCTAGAGGTCACATCCTAAAAATTTATAAAAAAAATGTATTCAATCGGTAAGTGTCATATGTTTTTAAATTTTTTATGTAAAGACAGAAAACTTTGAATTGAATTTTATAATTTATTCTGTTATTTTATCAACTAAAACTTTCTTTTTTATACTGTTTTTAGTCTTAGCTAGCTCAAGATTATATTTTTAGGTTTTTTCTCATATGGACTAAAATACCCTATTATATGCACCCACCGGACAATGAAACGAGTAGTTCAAATTCCTGGATTTAAAAATATACATTTCAATAATATGCACCCACTTCAGAAAGATAAAAGGCTGTGTTTGCTCTGGGTTTAACCTCGGAACAAAATCAAAATGGATATTTAATTCAAAATATTCACGTCTCGTTGCGCTGACAGCGAGTAAATATTTGCTGCTTCAGCATACGCTTTTTATAATCAAACAAATTGTCCTACTTTCGATACGTCGAGATCATGTTTGTTTATCCGATTATGGTAATATATATTTTATTTTTATCAGTGGTGTATGAAGTGATGAATATAGTCGGAAAAGCTGATTAAGTTTCGATCGATTTAGTATTCTTGCAGACAAGCGACATGTAGGCGACGGTCGCCGACTGTCGCAAACAGCCACGTGACACATGTCAATCTGTCAAAAAGTGTCGCGCGACCGTCGGCCACAGTCGCCGACGATTGCGGGCATACTGTCGCTCTGTAAGAGCCCTAGACGCTGACGATCGATCAAAACTGAATGTATCTCTCGTTAATAGAAATAAAATAGTCATGAAGTTTCTTTCTCTCATGAATCTGGGGGCAAGGAAGTACCCTAGTCAACTCTAGAAAAAAAAGACACGACTGTTCCATACTTTTCCCGAAGCCATTCGGGTCATTATTGACTGCTCTGTGTAACTTCTTCGGGAAAAAACTAGAAGCCTAAGCCCTTTTATCATAAAATATTACAACCATTTGCTAAACCTACTTTAGTTAAATATGTTTTGTCTCTTACTTTCAATGTCAAATATTGAAAAGAGGGAAAGGAACGAGGCATGTTTTAATTAAAATAGGTTTAGCAAACGATAGTTATTTTTTATGAATATGAGGGTTAATTTTTAGTGCCACTTTATCCTTCACAGGGTTAAACCTTGTAAGTGAAAAATAGGGCATTACACGACCATAAGCTTTGTCTACTGAGTTAAAAGATGTATAGAATGCTTCATGTGTGTTAGTTTTAATGACAAAACAGTTCTTGGAAAATAAATTTTACTTGATTGTACGATAAAAACTGACTTTCTGATGACCTTTGCTTTTTATTAAAAAAAAAAAAAACACTTCTATTGTATTTTATTGTACATTGCCATAGTAAGATTGTTATCTTAGGACGTCAAACGAAAGCCATTAGCCGTAATGTTTATCTTTCATCATTGCGAGATGTTTAGTATAAAAATACATACAAAAATAATATAGGTTGTAGACCTTAGATAAATGGAATGGGCAGTTTAGACAGAAGTATGAAAGTAAAAATAAAATAAATATAAGGTTACCTTATAGTTTCGCCATGTCTGTCTGTTTGTCTATCCGTATGCGGTGTTACTCAGAGACTATAAGTACTAGAAACCTGTAATTTATCATAGAAAAAATATTTGCCTTGTGGTTTCCGGCAGAGTAGAAGAGGGCCACGCAAAGTCTTACAATGGATATCGTATAAGGTGATTTAGAAAATACAAGCTAAAAAAAGCTTGTAAACATCATAAGATCTCTCCAACCCGTCTGGCCAGCGTGGAGTGGAGAGTGTAGGCCAAGTCCTCTTGCTGCTCTGGCCAAGTATGGTTCTGGTAGTACACAGAGGGTCGTGTACTACCAGACATATACAATACATGATTGCTCCAATTATTCCCATCAGATTGTCATAAAATATTAATTAGGGCTCTTGTAGCTTCCGTACATATTTAGTCTAATAGGCCTTTAAAAAACACTGTGAGCTTGTGAACACTGGTTTACTCTTGTATATAGATACATAATTATGTACATACCGATACATAATTTATGCATCTATATACAAACACTAAATTCTCCAAGTAAGATGTGACAGCAGCGGCTCAATTCGTTCTCACGGTAAAAAAGTAGTCGAATTTGGTAATATTTTAAACTGCGACATCATTTTAATTACAGTAATGACACTTTGTCGCTTTGACCGACAATTTCTTAGAACTGTTCCACGCGGCGCCTCGTGATTTACAGGTAAATAATTGCATAATGATGTACTGGAGCGATTCTCCGTAACTTAGTTCACGTTCCAACCAATCGTATTAATTTTATACGTGTTATCGTTGACATAAATATATGTTCTTGTTTGTACTATGGATCATTTCGTTTTTTATCTACTAATCCTACTTACTACTAATATTATAAATGCGAAAGTGAGTTTGTATATTTGTTTGTTTGTTACCTCTTTACGCTTAAACTACAAAATCAATTTGGATGAAATTTGGTATGGATATAGTTCGAGACTCGGGAAAGGACATAGGGTACTCTTAATCCCGAAATTCCCACGGAGAGCGAAGCCCGCTGGAACAGCTAGTTGTTAATATTTCTGTCTATATTTCATTGTCCATACCATTCTTTTTCAGAAAAGGTTTATTTACTCATTATAGAAACAAAACTTCGGCATTTGAAAACGGACTGATTTTAAAATCATTTTGTAAATAACCATTATTTCAAACTCTATTCTAACAAAGTACTAGTGACAGGACCCTAGTTATTCCACTAGGTTTAATGCAATTTACTCTTAAACTTGGCCGAGTATTTGCGTACATAGTATAATACTCAGTTCTACTGAACGGTAATCGACGGCCGGAAACTTTGTTAATTTTCGCGCCTAGTTCTACCTCTGAAGTACCCGAGATGCAGTAGCGTTTAATTGAGCTGTAGAGTAAATTCTCATTTCCAATGCTTGCACTGATCTTGAATTGAAATGTTTAGAGTATTTTCTATCTTGCAAACTAAACATTCTTAAAGTTTTTCATGTTTAAGTGAATGTTATTTTTTATGAGATATAAAGTTCTTAAGCTGGACATACAATTATAAAACTTTCTACAAAAAGTTGTAGGAAATAATAACATTGATTTGGGTTAACCCATCTTCTCGTGTAGCCTTAGTAGTTTACAATTAAAGCACCTTGTTAATGTAATTTGCAAATCTGGTACTTATAATATCTTGCAACTATCACTTCTCGTTACTGTTTTCAATCCATTGGGCTTAGAGATTATAATACTCAAGTAGGTACATTGTTTTTATAACGACATATAATATTAAATACCCTAATACCCGATTGCATAGTCTACCCGAATAGAATAACAAAAAAAAAAACTGAGTGCCATTGAACACTCGGTTGAAACGAAGTTACGGTGACAAAAAATAATCCCAAAAATTCCAACCCCTAAAAAAGTGGCGAAAAATCTACTTTTCTTTTACCTAGACTGCATCCGCCAAGTCCATGGTATCCGAAAAAGAACTTTGATCCAATAATAATCTAATACTATCTATGTAGTGCTTTGTGAAAAACGCAAATATTTAACAGGTTATAAAAACCATTTACAATCTTGCATTAAACAAAACCAACGCTTTAAATTGCGCTAATAAAATGCAAATAAGTATTACTCCGTTCCCAGGAATAATGTTTGGCTTGCGATAGCTCGCGGCGATCTATTGGGCATTAAGTTGGAGTCTCAACTTTGTTAATTATACCGGTTTGCCCGTTACTGTCGACTGGAGTTTCCTTATATTGTGCTCCTGAATAATACGGGATAAATCTTGCTACATGTTAGGCTTCTAGTGTATGGTAATCTTTTTTCATGGATATTGATCACATGTTTGATAACATAGACAGACATAGATGTATCAAACGCGTCGCCCACCTCCATCATACACAATACACACACAAGTTGAGTAAGAGTAAATTAAAAACTACAAATCAAACAGATTTATCATCATCAATACATATAATAATCAATCAATACATATACTCGTAATAAAATCGTAACCGATCGCTGTCTGTACAAGGAAGATAATTAAGAAAAAATATTTTTGGGGGCTTTTAACAACGCAGTAGAACACAAAACAATGATTTTTAGAATTTTTGTCTGTTTGTCTGTTTGTCGGTTTGTCGGTTTGTCTGTTTGTCTGTGCGTTTGTGCACGCTAATCTGAGAAACGGCTGAACCGATTCGGTTGCGGTTTTCACTACAATATTGTCATAAGCTTCACTTAAAATTTAGTGTTTGTTTCATTTAAATCCGTTTATAAATAAAAAAGTTATATCAATTTTAAAGAATCAAGTCAAACATTTTTGTTCTAAAAACTGCGTTTGTGCACGCTAATCTCAGACCCGGCTGAACAGCTTCGGTTGCGATTTTCATTAATGTATTTTGATAGGTTTCACTTAAAATTTAGTGTTTGTTTCATTGAAATCCGTTAATAAATAAAAAAGTTATTAAACATTTTTGTTCGAAAAATTGCTATGAAACACGAGTGTTCAGTTGCATTGGCTAAAACTTTTGTCAATGTTATTATTATGGTTTATAAAAAATAATTAATTTAATAACCGGCCAAGTGAGAGTCGGACTCGCGCTCATAAGATACCGCCTGGTGACAGACAGACCGACGGACGGAAGGACGGACTGCGGAGTCTTAGTAACAGGGTCCCGTTTTTAGCCTTCGGGTACGGAATACGGAACCCTAAAACTTTACATTTTTGATGTTTTCGGGGAGTTCTTATTAGTTTTTTTTTTGGTCACCGATAGATGATGCTGATCAAAATACACAGAACATAGGGCCGCAAGACCCAACGCCGCCAAACGGCCATTATTAGCATGTTGTGGGCGAGAAGATGGAAAAAGGAATCAAAATAGAAAGTACTTCATAGGTTAGGTTAGGCGCAGAGGGTGTCCTCTGACTAAAGGGTGCCGTGAGCGAGTCACGGACCGCCATAGCGGTCACCGCGCCGGGGCTGGCCCATAGTGGCTGAGAGGTGACACCGCGAAGTTTTTAGTGGTAAACGCCACATAACCTTACCGGTCTCCCATTACTGTTAAGGTGTCCGAAGGGATTTTTCCCGCGTAAAAAAGGCGCAGGAGGCCAGTCGGGCGATGGGAACGGGATTCCGTCACTCCAAAAATACGGTCCTCCAGTTTGAAAGGAGCATTTGTGTCAACACGCGTCTTTACCCTAGCGGATAAAATTGAAGGCATAAACCACCGTGCAGACCACTCAGACTCCTATCGATAACTGAGAGAGTACTTCGAGGTCAGCCAAAGCCGCTGTGCCAGGTCTTTGGAACAAAATTAAGCACACGGACTTGGCCAAAGCGGTAACGCCGTTATCACCATGAGTTTTTAAGTGGGTAAGAGCAAAAACCGTCCGATTTTCTGTGGCTGAAAGGCACCTTTCCTCACGTAAGAAAAAAGGTTAGGGAAAAAAGGTTAGGTTAAGTTTAGGTTAGGGACTGTAATAAAAATGTGAGGAACACCCATGCCAAGACTCCTCTGGATTGTGACCTCTTTCCCTGAGGAACGTCAAACAAAAGTATAGGACGCCCTACCCGACAAGCTCTTCAAACGGAGGTTCTTAGTGATCTCTAAGCAGACATTGATCTCAGAGAACACTTACTTCCTGCTATCCTTGAAGTTCTACTGGGAAAATTTGCCGAGGCACTCGCACGTCAAATACCTGGAGGTATCTAAAGTTTGACAGATGCCTCAGCTTGAAAGTCCACATCAATAGAATGGTGAAGATAGTAAAGATGGCCCGGGGGAAGCTCTATCCAGTACTTTCCTCTCGCTTCCGGCTACGGACACGGCTCATGATTAAGTCGATCATAAGAAAACCTATGTTTAAGGTTACTTGAGGAATGCTGTCATCCGTCGGGACTTAAAGTAGAAATGCTTATTTATTTCTTGACTTTCATCTCCCGCCTAGCGAAAGACATGTTTGACAAGGCTTACCATTGCACCGCCACATCAGGAGGGCGGGAGAGAGGGGGAGATACGTATGGACAGCGGCAGCAGTCCGCTGCAGAGAGCTACAACAGATCAGTGCTGTGGGAACTCTCGCCAAAATACGGAAGATGAATGAAGTATTAGCAAAGTCACTACCTATATTATAACTATTCCGTTTTTGAGAGACCCACGGCGTAGCAGTAACATTCGGTAACAGTGTAAGTTTACATGTACAGAGTAAGTTTACAATGTTAAAATTCCGGTCGACTTAGACTGTGACTAGAGATAATGTGTGATCGTAGTAAACAAGGAACCCTTATAGTTTCGCCGTTTCTGTCTGTCTCTCTGTCAGTGGTTTTACTTAGTACCAAAAAGCTGTAATTTTGCAACAATCATGAACTTAAAGTAAAACTGGGCTGGGCAACTGGCTCGACGGAGCCTATGCGATGGGTTGACGAAATAAACAAAGTCGCGGGTTACACCTGGATGTGAGCAACACAGGACCGAGATGTGTCGACAAAGACAGGTCTATGCTCAGCAGTGGACGGAAAAAGGGCTGAGATGATGATGAACTCTTTAGTTTTAATTCTAAGTCGGCATTCACAACTACGGAACCCTTAACTGCGCGTGACCTGATATGCTCTTGAACTGTTTTATTAAAAATATTAAAATAACGATTCTTATAAACTAAAGTCCGCGCTGACGAAGTCGCGGGCAACAGCTAGTTTTAAATATGTTTATCCTTCCGATGTGTCTATTGCTTGGCAAAGGCCTTCTTATTTTCACTGAGCCTTGTCTATAGAATTATGCTGCAAATCCTCCGTGAATCCATCTTACCATGTCCTCCGTGGTCTATATCCTGCACCCTCCTAGCACCCACCCACAGGATGGTCATCCAAGACCAATCATGTATGCTTATTATCATGCCTTCATGCTTAGTCTCACTTAAGTCTTGTCAACTTGACATTGACAATAACAAATTAGCTCCTTATATTTCTCGTACTTATTCTATGGTGGTCCCGGTTGCATCCTTAGCTATACCACTTAAAAATTTTTTACTTCTCCTCTTTGGAGGCCTATGCAACAAAAGTGAAAAAGCCAAAATCATTATTTAGTTTAATCCTTACTAAACATTTTCTACCAACAGACAGTTCTGTAAATAGCAAGGTCCCTGTGTAATGTAATTTCCTTGTAGCCTGTCTGTGAGACGACGAAATCTATGCATTTTAGATTGCTTCGGCAACGCTTAGCGATGCCATCTTGGATCAATTTCAATCTGACTGTTAACAGTTTAGTTTATTTATTCTTTATTTCGAATTTGTACTTGTTTTCGCATTTATATTATTAAGTTATATTATAGTATATGTACATGTACCAGCTGCTTCTCTTCCCATTCCCATGCTGGTCTGGGAGAAATAAAAAGACTTAGAATGTACCAGCTGCTTCTCTTCCCACGCAGATCGTAAAAGCCGATCGAGGGAATGGGCAAAAATGCAAATCATGTTAACAGGCGATGCGGCTAGCAACCCATCACTGTATTGATTGCTTTTCCATCTTCTCGCCCACCATGACGCTAAAAGTGGCTTTTGGGTCTTGCGGCCCTGGGCTCTGCCTGCATAGAACCGCAAGACCCAAAATGCTCTGTATGCCCCATTAGGGATAAAGACGTGATAGTATGTATGTATGTATGTATTATAGTATATATATATTTATATACTGTTGTGCCCAAGCCTATAAGATTTCTGATAAAGCTCATAAGCAAAGCCGTTTTAAAACGTATACAAATTATAAGAAGAAAGTGCTATAAGTAAAGAAAAATGCAAAGGAAGCAGGTACTTGATAGCGGTGACGATAGGGTCCGAAAAGTATGATGGTAATTACTCCGTCTCTACTATTCAAAAATAATGTACCCGTATTTTTTAGTTTACCAAAAAAGTAAAAAAGATACGGAGCGTCAAAGTTCCGGAGTAGGGGCTTGCGACGCCACCGCTAAGTAAAAATTTTACCCATCGGTGACGTCATGCGAAATGTATATGCGCTGTACATATCTTTGTCATTTTTGGTTTCTCAGGGAAAAAAAATACGTGTACAAAATGGACTAAAAATATTTTTCCATTCGTCATGCCTATTCTATTGAATGGCTCATGAAAACAATAATGTATCAAGTAATTAAATTTTATGTAACATGACTTTAAGCATTAGAAAACAATTAAAAAAATTAGAAAAGAAACGCAAAAAAGCATTAGAAAAGGAAAAATCAATTACTTAAAATACATCCGTAGCGCTTCGTATCTGATATAATCCATCCATCAAGTGAAATGAAACGTAGAACTCAGGCTTCCACAAGTCACAATAACAGCGTCAATGCCTTCAAATAAAATGGTACTTTATAATGAAATAAATAAGGTCGCTTGTTCAATAGCAGCTCCCATAATAGAAGCTATATTGAGTAATTTAGTTGAGTTATTATCGGTATGAGAGCCGATCTTGGGAAAATAAAACTTTGCTGAATACAAATCGACTGCTTAACAGCATTTTAGCGGCTCGACGTGTAAATTGGTCTTCGTTTGCAATTCAAGGATGCTATTGAAAGACGTCAGAAACAGCAAATCTAATATACTTCTAATAAAATTCAATACATCTGTCGATATTTGGTGGCTTCATAATTGAATTCACATAGGCAATATTAAATTTGAAGACCGAACCCTCACATTTCGGGTCACATAATCAAATTCTTAAAGAATTAGGCAGTATTATTTCCTAAAAATGGTCCTTGCTTCTATATTCTCAATCTGAACAAGTCTTCTAAGGTGGACTACCTACTTAGCCAAATTTACATCTTCATAATATTCATTTATAATATTCATTATAAAATTATTTAAAAATAAACTAATTACAGGTCTTTTGAATTCTGCTCCCTCATTTATCCGTCATAAATTCAAAATCTTTGGTCATGACATAACATTAACAACAGATTCAAATGATACCATATAATAACCTTGATCTGAGTTCAAATAAGGTTTCGATACCGATAAGGCCACATTTACAACGTGTAATACGTCACGTAGTAAAACTTTATGCATTTTGTTCAGAGCATTCAAATGCGGACAATAAGATACATTTCGCGCGGTGCCATAACACGAAATGGGTTTTATCTGAGCCCGCAGCACCCCGCTTCTCTTTTACCCCGTTTTCTCCATTGGCTTTAGTAAAAATAGTGAGATTACAAAAATATAACTCGAGTCGAGTATATGTTGTATGTACTATATATAGAAATACTAGCTTTGCCCGTGGGCTTCGCTCCCCGTTCCCCGAAATCTCGGGATAAAAACTATCCTATGTCATTCCTTGGGTATCAGACTATATCCATACTAAATTTCATCTAAATAGGTTCAGTGGTTGAAGCGTGAAGTGATAGCAAAAAAACAAATATAAAAACTTACTTTCGCATTTATAATATTAGTAGGATTGGGGTCACTTATTTTGTCGTTTTGAATAACTTTCCCTGACGAATACGCACAATCAAATCTTTATCAATTTCGAGGTCATCAGAGTCAAAATAGTAATGGGTTGATATCAACATTGTCTGTATAATGATATATGTTTCGTAGTTCCTAAGTTTTGGCTTTTCACTCAAACAAGTAAAAGGTTCAGTTTTATTCCAGCGTAAGTATTGTTTTGCAAACATCGAAGTAATTTGGTTACTATTTATAAAGATGTTTTCCCAAAGAGCCCTCGACCGGTTTGGCTCAAGTTCCCACTTAAAATATAAATCCTTCTCCACATTGTCAAGTAGATTCAGAGAATAAATTGTCACATCTGTACTATGGTTAGTTGGCGCGGCAACCTAGTTAGGGGGGCAGCAATAAAACTGCATCTTGGGGAATCCTCGATTCACTGCCGCTTGCAGAATCCCCTGCATCGGTTAGTCCTTGTTAACTTTAGAGGTGACGGCTTTCGCTAGATACGTTCTTATTTTAGTAGGTTAATAGTGAAATCGATGGACTTGCGCTTGTTTTATAAGAATTGGAGTCGAGTTTTAAAAACTACTACTTTTTATAGATCTACTGTTACTTCTACTACTCTTACACACAAGGCTATCGCTACAATCAATGGCTTTGTGCTTGGTTCATCAAAATGTACAAGCTACACAAAGCTTTTAAACATCAATGAGGCCTCTCCAACCCGTCTGGCCAGCTTGGACAGTGTTCGCCAAATCCTCTGGCTACTCTGGCCAGGTATGATTCCGGTAGTACAGACAGGGTTGTCTCCTGGCTCCTGCAGTGGAGACTTAAAAGACCTGATGAAGATGATAAAAATGTGTAGCAGGGATAGACAGACTAAAGATTGCTGAGTTGCCCAGCACGCCCTACACCTGTAAGCTCAAGGACCTGTCCAATGCAAGCCCTAATGCAGCACAGGTTGCTCAGTACTGGGCCCAGAGAAATATTTAATTATGCCATCACATGAACATCGACTCGCTAAGAAGAAGAAGACGGACTATTGCAAGAACGCTATAGTACTCGTATCCTATAAGAGCATATGTACTAATAGTATTATTTTGCGAAATTTGTGAAGAGGCCAGTATTTAATTAAAAAAAAATAGAATAGTAATATAAATAATAGCATAGTAATTTTTAAAAAACTTAAAAATATTTACTGTAGTCAAAAAGATCTTATGCAAAGTAAGTAAAATAAAAAGAAGACCAACAAAGTGGGCTGAGAGTAGAAAGATATCCTTTTAGAATGCCTAATATAGAAAATGTATAAATAGAATGTTTGCCTTTCTGTGGCACACGTACACTTGAATTGATGTAGTAAACTCAGTCAATAAAGCCTTTGCGTGTCAAGTCACAGTTTATGAAATGATGACATTTTATCGAACAACTATTGATGGTAATTTTGCTGCACTTTATTAAGTTCAGATTGGTATTCCACTAACCATGGCAAACTACTGTATAATTTATTGGTCCAATGTAGCACAAATGAAAGAATTATGTTGTACACTGTACATATATGTCAAATAAGTATCTTAGAGCACGTACCTATCTGAAATAATAGTTTAGAGGTGTTTTGTTTATAGTTATTTTTATTTTACAATAATTAACACTATCGCTTCTTAATTCCTAGCTGGGTAGCAAAATCTAGAGCCGCAAATACCCAAAGGCAACTCTAAAATAAGATAAGATATTTTTTTTATTTTTTATTTTTAACTTTGACTTTTATTCGAAAGTATATATACTCTATCTTTAAATAAATACTTAGTGAACTAAATTAATATCTAAATTACAATGTATACTAAAAAACAAAATTAAAAATCTAAATGTTAATCATGTGGCATGGTGCCAAGAACACTGGCAAATTTTGCAAAATTATGGTGTACAAATATATAAATAATTAAATATATAGTGATAAATCGCACTGTTTGAGCTAGCTCCTGTATAATACAGGTGTAAAGTATATATACAAAAATAGTAGTTTAAACTAATTTGGCCATATTTAATGGCATGCAAAAATCTGTGTTCAGAATTTTAACATTACCTACTTTTATTTTTTTATGCATCGAATTCGCAGTTTTCAACTTTACATTCTAAAAACTCCTTAATTGAATGAAACGTTCTATTGAGTACTATTTGCCCAGACATAAGAGTGATGATAACCATGAAGGTGGTAAAAGAGAATAAAAATAGTGATGGGTTAGCCGCAGGCAGCATTCCCTCGAAAGAGGTGGCGAACTTCACGGGAAAAAAACAAATACTTGTTTTTTCTTTTCTACCAGCAAAGAAGAAAGCATTTTGTAAGCAAAAATAAACCATATCACAAATCCAAACGAACGTGCTGATAAATGCAAATATGTAAATGTCAGCAAATGGCCACCATGACCACTAAAACTAAAACTAGTTTACATGCAAGCGCAATTAGTTGTGAAGCAATAAAATGCAAATTCCGGGATTTAAATAAAACCAGACTCAAATGAAACCTTCGGACAATAATGATAAAATTAACATGTATCGGAAATGCAAATGTTTGCATTTGTTTGCACGAATTTTAGGTTGCTATTTTCATGATTTCTATGCTTATCAGAATTATAAATACCATTTTTAAGTTTCTAGTTTGCATAGTTATCCTTTTTTTAAATAATCTATGTGGTTAATGGTAAATTGAAGTATTATTCCTCAAGATAATATTTCTAAGGAGAAGCGCTCGGTAGGATTTTATGGTCGAATCTTGACTAAAGCGACGGATTCATGTATATTTCCGAAGTAAACATATTACTGTAGTTTCAGGGTCTTTTTTTTGCGTCTAAGTTGCAGAATGAGCTATGTCACGGTTTATACCAGAGACAACAACAAGTGATTTATAAACAGGTCGTGATTTTTTTCATCGAGTTTGCAATGAGTGTATTTTGCATTCATAAGCTACCGTAGTCTGTAGCCAGTTACTACTAGGTGGGCCAAATTCTATTCGCCTATCTAAAACACTTCCCTACATGTGAACATCTCACTACACATTTTTAAACTAAATAAACCAAAAGTTTCACATAAACCAGCAGCTAGAAAATCAAAATTTCCATTCGACGTGAGAGTTGCACAGAGTTACGTAGTAGAATAAGTAACTTAGTATCTATATGAGTGTTTGCAAATGGACGGCGCGATGCTTAAACCGGATGGGCGCCGGTGCCGTGTTTTGTAGTTTGCCGCTCTGACGAATTAACGTCCGGCGCTGTGTGAAATAGGTCTTATGTGTTTTACTTTTTTTAAATAGTTTCTTTTAATTTTTGTCTTTGAGAATAACGGAGCAGATTTCACGCGCGATTTTCGGTGTTGTGTGATATGTTTACAATGGAGTACCACTCTTTGACGAAGTTGCAGTAATTAATTGTCATTTACTCACTGAAAGAAAGTTCACTTGCTAACAAAAATAGAACGTCTTCATCATCACTGTCAACTCTAAACGACCCACTGCTGGGTATAAACCTCCTTTTCTCTGCGCCAGGAACTGTTGTCAGGAAGAAACTTGCCGAGACATCACTTTTGTCCACATGAATAGCACTAAAATTATCATCATCAGGTCTTTTTAGTCTCCACTGCAGTAGCACGACCAGACCAGAGCAGATTTTTATAAGCTTTGTTTAGCTTGCATTTCTTTAGTCGTCTTCTATGACATCCAAGGAAAGATCCTAGGTGACTCTGCCGGAAACCACATGGCATTAAAATAGAATGTACTTAAATCTAAATCTGAAAACCATAATAATTTAGAAAAGGCACTTACCTAAGTTCAGTGAGTAAGCTTTATACAACAGGACATTTTCCAAGCTCATGCGATATGCCAGTCACAAGCCGTCTAGCAAAAAGCCGGTCAAATAGATCACGGGCTTGCGCTCGCTGGACACTGCAAAATGTGCGACCAATTTCTTGCATTCCACGTCACTATGGAGCTTACTGGCTTTATTTTGAATTTTAGCTAGCGGTGCTATTTTTATTTCGTTAGAAATTAAAATAGGCTATAAAATAGGATAAAGCACTTATATCAAGAATTTTAAATCTTTGTACAATGAAACCAACCCAACTTAAGAATACTTTTTGGGAGATTACGCGCTTGATAATTGGCATGTACTGCAAGCTGCATAAAGCTAGATTATCCGCTCCAAAGATTTAAACATTTATTTACTAACTATGAATCATAATACATACCTACAGCTCTTAGGTATAAATAGCAACTCAAAGAGCTATGAAACACAAATGCCAGTAGATATCGATCAATTTCATTAATAAACGAAACGTGTGTTGATTTCCTGCAGACTAGAATAGGACCACTCCAAGTTTTGCCATGGATGTCGTAGAATACAAGCTATAAATAACGCTTATAAACATCAATGAGAAATCTCCAGCCAGCGTGGAGAGTGTAGGCCAAGTCCTCTAGCTGATCTGGTCAAGTAAGGCTCCGGTTGTACAAAAGGGTCGTGCTTCTGCAGTGGAGACTAAAAAAACCTGATTGGGAATTAAAATAAATGCATATATGCAAACAATCAAATAAAACTTTATTCAGTACTCATTTATCTAAATAGTCTTTGTAGTAACATTTTGAAATAAGTTAGTTTAGATCCATATACCTACATAACTTCTCAAATTGTACAGTGCTAGCCGCGTTCATTAATGAGTTAGACAAATAGATCTTGCAGGAAGCACGTCTGTTTGCGAAAGTATCCAATTTCTGGCATCTACGAGGATTTATTGGAGAAGCACGGCTCTATCTTTAGCTTCCATAAATTTCCAGTTAAGCATCAAAAAATCTTCATCAAATCCAATACTCTTTCAAACAATCCGCTAGATTCTAACAAGTTAAATCAAATATTTTTTTCTAAACGTAAAAATAAACATTGTCTATGAGATTTGTATGAAATAGCACGTCGCAGGTACCGTGGAGTCATTTATAGTGCTCTTATTATTGGTTTTTCTGCATTAATAAATCTTAAATCAATTTAAAAATGGATATAATCAATGACAAATGTCAATCATTTGTAACGTTTTATTCTATTTTCAAAACAAAATAATTTATTTTGGACCCTGGATACTACCCTTAAAATACTGACGAAAAAGATTTTGGATTCTATTTCCTCATAACGTGTGTTAACCGTCAGCAATAGCCTTTAAAAGCGAGTGGCGTGGTCGCGACCCGACAGCTTTGTGAGCTACCCAACAATTGCTCGTTTCACTTTGATGTTTTAGCTCCGACAGTGAAACATTGTTACGAGATTTATCTTGATATAGATCCACGAAATACGTATTGAGTTCCTACATTTTCCTGCAATTTCGATTTGGATGTACTTTTCCCAATGTAACGGAAAAATAATTAAGATACAAATAATATACATAAGAATCATTTAGTCAGATTTATACTTATATACTCGTAACAATAGAATGATTAAGAATAGAATTAGATTAATACCACTCAATAAATTATCTATTTTAATCTCAAGACTCTATATTGAGTGAAAATAAATAAAGAGATAAAAACAATTATTTATAAAGTTTTTGTTGTACCTTTACCTACTAGCTGTACCCTCGGGATTCGCTCCCCGTGAGAGTTTCGGGATAAAGAGTACCCTATATCCTTCTCCGAGTCTCAAACTATATCTATACCAAATTTCATCCAAATCGGTTCAGTAGTTTAAGCGTGAAGAGGTAACAAACAAACAAATATACAAACTCACTTTCGCATTTATAATATTAGTAGGATAGGATACCACAAAATTTTGACATTTAGTGTTTAAACTAAGAGAAAAATCATTTTGTAGCCTAGTGTGAAACTATCCGGCTGCACAGCTGACCGCGAAAGCTTTTACAAACGTCTTTCACTTTGAACTTTGCCCCGAGCTTGTTGAAAGAGCTTCTTCAAGGGCTTCTATTATTTCATAACTATTGCTAGAAACCTTTGACATTTCTATAGTTATACTAAAATGTTAAAGTTAAGTATACAGAAGATTATTCAGCGTGAGTGTTTGAAATAAAAAGTTCGATTTGGAAAACTATAGTCTATAGAAAATGTTATTTAGTTACGAGTATCTACAATACATTACACTTTACACATCTACAATATATTATACATGTTCTATTAGCTGTGTATAAATAAATAAATATATACGGACAAATCACACAGATTGAGCTAGCCATACTTAACTAGAGCAGCCAGAGGACTTGGCCTACATGCTCCTCGCTGGCCAGACAGGTTGAAGAGGTCTCATGGATGTTTATAAGCTTTATTTAGCTTGTATTTCCTAAGTCGCCTATTTTATTCAATATTTTACAAATTTACTGTAGCTATGGTAATATATGAAAGATTTTTCACTCGTCGGCACCTGTTTACGTACCACCGGTATAACGTCCTTTGTATTCGCAAAATAAAAAGCTATGCTAAAGCCACTTAACTTACGTGTCATTAATTCAATAAAGAAAACAATAGCAAGAGAACAATTATATATTTTGTGCTCAGTTTACCGTTTAATTCTTTTGTTCTGCAAATGTTATTCATATTACAACTTTATTCATTATTCAAATACAAAAGGACTGCAAAATAATTCAAGAATATAACTTTAAGTTATGTCCCTCGCGAGTCATCTCGTAGCAAAACTTTATCACTATGTTTTAATTAAACAAAATTAATGTGCCAGCCGTGACGATGTCACCCTGTCAGACATCAATGGCGGGACGTGACATGCGTGTTAGATATACTAATATCTGAGTATTGCAGTGTTATATTACGACATGTATAAGATATTGTGACGTCAAGGTCGAGTTCATATGAGAATTCTGGCATCGTAATGGGATTCAGGATAAACACAAATTATATTGAGAATTCTTGTAAAGGATTTCTGCAACAAACATAAGGAAGGATACTTATGTTACCCAAATTATTTACTTTATTTTCATCATATTTATCTCTGGCAAAGTAATGAATTTAACAACATCTTTTACATTACAGTATGATTTATATTATGATAATCGAAGACTTTTAATATCCATAACTAGCTTTTACGTGTAGCTTTGTTCACCACACCACCAGAAACGAAATAAATAGCGTTTTTTTAGTCAACACAATCTGTTGCTATATACTGTCACAAAATATTGAAATCTAGCACCTTTTACGCGCATCCTAATAAAAATATGGTTTCAACTATATGCCATAAATTTCCACTATCACTAAAAACGCTTTAAATCACTAAAAGGATATTAAAAGCTACAAAAATGGCGCCGCAATTCAAAAAATATTTTAAATGCTTATAAAAATTCAATGATCCGTCACTATGTCTCTCGAATTGCTTTCGAAATAAACAGTAATAGAATTTATATATTCGAAACCTAACCGACACTCGGTAAGAAATATCCAGTGAAAACAGAAGCGGGAAGAATATCAAACCCTGTATTTTCCAGGAGTAAAATAAAAACAGAGGGCTTTCGAGACGCCTGATCAGTTGGATTTACCGAATAGACGGCAGAAGATTCTGTATTTTTACCACAAAGCACTTTTACCATCTGAACGAAATAATACGTAAGCTTAGCTAGTATCGTTACCTAGAAGAATATTTAGTTGCTTTTTAACCGACTTAAAAAGAGGAAGAGGTTAGTAATTCGTCGAATCTTTCTTTTCTGAAAATCTTTTTTTGCCTGATTTGGAAAATTATTTTTTGTTTAAATAATATTTAATTTATTCCATAACGCAAGTATTGAAAATTTAGGGTTAGCTCAATCTGTGTGATTTGTCCGTATATATTTATTTATATATTTTTTTGTATATCAAGTGACGGGAACAAAAAAGAAGGTGACATATTGCGAAAGGTCATTTTGTTTAAACCAAGTACTCAAATCAGTCTACGTTTCGTTCTGATAGAGTTCTGAAAATCCAAATATTGATTTCAAAAATGCAGGTGCATTCTCCATTCTCAATAATTATGTATGCCGAAGCCGAGCGGAAAGTGGCATATCCGAGTGAACGGTGACGTCAAATTAATCACCCATTGTCTCTGCGGTACAGCCTTGTCGAGTTTAATTGAACTACTGCCCTGTTGCCAAATGTTTTTTTGGTTGCCTTAAGTACTTTGTGTCTTTATCAAAGTACGGTACGGTTAGAAACAAATATAGGCCCTTAGTAATTGTTATTATTTTTCTGAAAATTCCTCGTTTTGGCTACATTTTGCATTATTATATTTTTACATAACATAATTTAATATTGCAAATTTATATTTTTTGTTTAGTAAAAAGACTAAAAACTCTTTCTTTCACGTGTTGTTTATATATTATAACCGTTTAGCAGATAGAGGGGGAGGTCACTTGGACTTTACCTCAGTACCCAACCCATGCCAAATTACAGCTTTTTAGTACTTATAGTTTTTGAGTAAACCACGGACGGACAGACAGACGCATCAGACTCATTTTCTTGCGAAGTCATTTCGACCACATGACTTTGCAACAAGTATGTAGATGTAGAATTATGGACTCGTAAGCATCGATCAACCATCTGCCTTTTTTCCAAATTAATAGTCCATGAAAACGAAATACAGTTTCATTTCAGTACACTTCATTCAGTTTCATTTCAAACAATGTACAAAGAAAAAAATTATTGGTAGAAATGAAACACAACAAACGCCAATAATTAGTGCGGGGAATCGACAGTGGCAGGCTAATTAATTCAATTGCAACTCATAAGCATTGTAATTGGCAAGCAATCAGACCGGCCAACGTTGGCATGAGGCTGCCAACGGAATTCACAATAATAGACCTCCGTGTTACCAGGCTGCAATATCACAACTAATATTGTTAAGAGTTTTTTATTAAGAAACTAAAATATGAAAAGGAATTATTTACAAAATACATTATAATAATAAACTAGTGGTTCGCCGCGAACTTAGACCTCGCGATATTATTCCAAAACTGAACCAATTTTAATGTCCAGTAAAACTGTAATTTAATGAAACTGTGATACATTCTCGTACCGATTCGATACTGTTGCAGGAAACAGATTTTCCAACCTTCTTTCTTCTTCTCTACTGAGCTGCAAAAGTTTCATTTTTTTTTTAGACTATTAATATCAAATTCAATATCCCTAAGACATTTGGATCTTGAAAGAGCAACGTATGTACATCCAGCCGCTAACTATTTTACGCCTACGTCTCATCATCATCATCATTTCAGCCGCATAACGTCCACTGCTGGACATAGGCCTCTCCCAAAGATTTCCAAAATGACCGATCTAGAATAGCTGGAAGGCGCTGGATGCAAGCCACTCTAGATCGGTAATTTTAAGGCTCACCTGTTGGGAAACTCGGTTTAGGTCTGCGAGCATAGTTCATACATACTTAAGTCTTCCATCGATTTCGCCATGATAACGATATCATCGGCAAATCGAAGATGAGTGATATACTCGCCATTGATGTTAATGCCAAATCCTTCCCATTCCAGAAGCTTGATCTTCCAGTGCAACGGTGAACAGTTTCAAAGATATAACGTCTGGTTTACACCTCTATGCAGTGGAATTGCCGTTGTCCACTGCTCCTGTACTCGGACTGACATAGTGGCGTTACTGTATAGGCACTTCAACACCTCGATATACCGATAGTCAATACAGCATCGCTGGAGACTGAAGCACGGCCCGTGTTTCGTTCGAATCGAAGGCTTTTTCATAGTCCACTATCCCCAAGCATAACGGCCGGTTATACTCCCTCGCCTTCTCTATAACCTGCTGCAGCGTATGAATGTGGTCCATGGTGCTGTGCATGGTGCCCTTACGGAAACCGGCTTGTTCGGGAGGCTGGAAGACATCAAACCTGTTTGCGGGACGATTCGTGATGACCCTCGAAAACAACTTATATATTTATTGCCCAGGCAAGCGACACTTGGCCATTTTTCCACGACCGAGTCATACGTGGGATGGGAACCGTGTTCTGGTAAGGATTCTTGCCCTCGAATCTTCACAGCGTGCTCACGCATTGAATGCTAGTACTTTAAGCGTTCAGGGAGATCCTGATTTCGTACTTCCCTTGCGTACTCACGCTGTGAACACAAGCGCTTGCAGCGTTCGGGCGAAGTTTCTTGCTGACAAAGCTTCTATTGGCACGAGAAGTACCTACTGGCATATTCCCTTAGTTGCGACTCTCTACGTAAAACTACTTCGCGGGCTTTGGTTGCCGCTGATCTCTTGTTAGTTTGTGGCATTATTACTAATACTACAACAGAAACACAGACAACCAGCAATATCGATTGAAGCAAAATTGCTAAATTTAGTAACTTAGCGCCGCGAACTTAGACATCGCGATTATTTTTCGCAATTCAGTTTCCTAAATAACCCCTAGATGGCGCTATCCAAAGTTAGATTAAAACGCGCTATGGTTTGGTTTCCTACATAATCGCGGACATTTTTATTAATATTTCAAAAACTACTGAACCGATTTTGATGCCCAACGAACTTGAAAATTCTATTGATATTTCCTACATGCCTACCAAATTTCATCAAAATCATACCATCGGTTCGGCTGTTATCGCGGTACAAACATACATACATACATACATACATACATACATACTTACATACATACATACATACATACAATGTGTTTTCGCCCCCAACTCGATTTAGAGACCTCGCTCGCTTCGCTCGCTCGGTCAATAAATATAAAGGGACAAATTACACCGATTGAGTTAGCCCCAAAGTAAGTTCGAGACTTGTGTTATGGGATACTAACTCAACGATACTATATTTTATAACAAATATATATATATATATATAAACATCCAAGACCCAGGACAATTTGAAAAAGGCCATTTTCCAACTTGCCCTGACCGGGAATCGAACCCGGGACCTCTGGGTGGCGGACTAGCATGGTGACCACTACGCCACGGAGGTCGTCAAATTATCACATTATATAACTGATAAAATCGATTATTAGTTTCTAAATGACTTAGTAAAGTTATTCTTAAGTCTACTATACATGACAAATGTTTTTTTAAACTTAAAAGCCGAAAAGTAAAGTTTCAGCACACCCAGATGTCAATCCATAACCGCACGCTACAAAATAAACAAAGCCAACTCAATTTCAATTAGGCGAACTCTTCCGACTTTATCGCATAGAAAACAATTCAACTTTTCGCTTTTAGGAAACAGCCCGGATTTGAATTATAAATTCTCACACAAAGGAGATAACATTTTACGAACTTCGTCCATCGAAGAGATTCCAAAATATAAGTATGAGAAAATTTGCGGGATCCGACAATGTTTTCCAAAGTTTCTGAGTTATTCGATATAGATGTTATTAAGCATATCTACAGGCTTTCTAATTAAGTATTAACATTTTAAGAGGATTTCAGTTCATAATTCTGCCGAAATTATTGACATAGCTTTTAAGTAGGAAAGTATATAAGCTGATAAATAAGTTTAAAATTATGATCTACTTTCTATCATTTATGTACATCTTTTACATCGAAATATGAAAAATAAAACAAATATAAAAAGCCCTTTAACTTTCTACTCACTTAGGTATTCGCAACTTGTGGCCTCTCTAAAATTTTAATTACCGTCCATTCTTTGCGCGCTGCGTGGTCTCTTTGAATGTTATTATACTGTTTCTCGGAAAAGCCCTCTAGAGCCATGTTGGCGCTCTGCAATTACATTTTGATGGTTCAAAGTGATAGCCTGTGGACGTTTGTGGCTACTGTGTGTTTTCAAGGGTTAACGCAACTTTGAAGATATTCAAAATGTCATGCATAAAATTTACATTTTAATACTTTTTATAGGTACAACGTTTAAAAATATCTCTTAAAACTTTTTGTAAAATTTTCTACTCAACGATAGCAGTTATGATTTGCTGTTTATTTAATTTTATGATTATGATGCAAAACTTTAAACTGTTTTAGAAGTTATTAGATTGTGAATTGTCTTTTCAGTTCAAAATTTTTTTAAGATGAAAGTTAGTTTATTTACTCATAATTTAATCGATTTTATGAAAATATATATTACACGAAAGGTACTCTCGATTGTGATCAATAGCACCAAGTGTCCTTCATATTTTTTACATACATAATAGTAGTTGTTTTGTCACGCGATGGAGCTATTAATAGGCACTATTAGTTACTTGACCTGGATTCACTTGACTAAACAATATATGAATACTTTACAAACTGTCTATAAAACATTTTTAATTTGTTTCAAAGCGCATTCATTGATCAACCTCGACCTGTTTTAATGACACGATAAGTTTTATATTATATTACCTATGTATTGCTTTTTCAACCTTATTCTAAAGTATTCCTCATCTTGTTTAATAGTCAAGAAAAATTCTCAATAGATTAACTGACCAGATCCATTATGGATCAAGTGAGGTTTTATTTTATCAATAGATCGAATATTTGCCAGTACAGATACTAATGGCCAGAAAGCAAAAAAAATTTTTTGAAAATATTTTTCTTTTGTAATATATCAGTGACTTTGCTCTCAGCGCGTCGTTTGCATTCCCAGCTGTGCTGCATTGCCCTAGATGCACTTTCCCGCTTTTTCTTCTCCAAATATAATACGCATCTCAATTTTTATGGATCACTATTTATATGCATATAGAATATATAGAATATGTGTGTATTACATAATCTTTGAAACAATATTTAATACATTTCCTTATTATTAAACTAATAGTTACTATGCCTATGGAGATTATGCCAATTAACATTATGCCATAACAAATTAGCCTAAAATATAATTATGCTCAACACCAGTATGCCAAAAAACAACTTATGCCTAAAAACTATTATGACATAATATTTTATGCCAAACCCAGTATGCCAAAGCATATTAGGACAAAAAAATTATGCAAAAAAAAGGATTTTTATCTTAGGAATTTAATCAGTATAATGAAACGTTTGTTTGTTTTTAAAAAGGCATAATATACATTAACTTTAGATATTAATTTAAATGTGTTTTTCATAAATGGAGAAAATGCTGCAGTGCAGTTTGTTACCGCTTCTTTTGCACTAGCGCTTAGGAAGCGGTAGTAAATTTAGCTGTAAGTAATCATTTGACGTCAACAATAGTGCAACAAAACAAAGTGACTATTCATTCTCATTTCATCACCATCATCAAGTCTCCACTACAGGAGCATGACCCTCTCTGTACTACCAGAGCCATACTTGGCCAAGTGAAGATTATTATAAATATCCTATAATAATAAAGATATATTTTTAATTGAATTAAATTTGACTAAAATTGTTCCTATCACAGACAAAAGAGAGCAACTGACTCGCTCGCCGGTACCGCTTCCGTGACACGACAAATGGACGGTGTTTGTACTGCTTTATTAATTCAATTTCCAGATTAATTCCCACTGAATCCTGATTTATATTCGTGATGTGCTTATTTGCGTTGATCGAATTTATAATTTGATGTTTTAAACAGCGCACTATATAATACAAGCAGTTGCTGTGTGGTACTGTATGGAAAGTAACGAAAGAAGCACACAATGATTGTTTTTGCCAAATATAATGGAGTGGCTTACGATCTCCATTTCACACACTAGTGATTGGTTATCCTACTATTATAAATGCGAAAATAAGTTTGTATATAAGTTTGTTGCCACTTCACGATTCAACCACAAACCTATTTAGATGAAATTTGATATAGATATAGTCTGATACCCAGGGAAGGATATAAGATAGTTTTTATACCGAAATTCCTACGGGGAGCGTCGCCCCCGGGCACAGCAGGTAATAAATATTTTTAACACAGATAAAATACGCTGTAAAAATGGGGCTATGCAGAACTTGAATTTGATGATTATTTTATAATTTTAATTTGAGTATAAATGGCTAAAACCCAACAGATAGTTTGCTTGTTCTTCAGAAGCACTTAAGTTGTTCCTTTTCAGACAAGTTCCTTAATAATTTACCAAAATGTTAACTCTATTTAGCTAAATATCATTAATGCTCTCTCTAACTTGAATGTAAACACAAACAAATATATCTCTAACTTAAATAAAATTATATAAAGCATAAAATATATTTATATGCTCAAATATTTTTTGTTCCAAAAGTTTCAGACAAGTGCCTCAAAATTAAACATGATACGTCAAACTTCTTCTAAAAGTTAAGGCCTGGCCTCGACGGACGTGCCATGCACGAGTAACGTCATATCTACTTCCTTATTTATCTACAATTTTTGGGACATTTTTGAGAATATCCTTAATTTTTTTACTATTTGAATAACACTCATTCGTAAAATACTTAGAAATTGATTCTGCAATTTATTCAATAAGTGTAATAAAAATTCGCAAAAAAATTGTAAAGATTGAATTTTCCCTTTCTTTTATTGAAAAGCTTGCTCTTTTCGGTAGAGTTAAGTGGAGAGCTTTTGGCAACCAAATTGTTGTGATTTCTTGGTAAGAACAAGGAATATAAAATAATATAAACATTATATTCTTTTTATGATCAATTACCTATTTAATTAGAGATAATGGCAACTTTAGTACTAAATCATATCCTACTATCCTACTTCCTACTAATATTATAAATGCGAAAGTGAGTTTGTATATTTGTTTGTTTGTTACCTTACGCTTAAACTACTGAACCGGTTTGGATGAAATTTCGTATGGATATAACTTGAGACTTGGTTAAGGACATAGGGTAGTCTTTATTCCGAAATTCCCACGGGGAGCGAAGCCCGCGGATACAGCTAGTACTTAATAAAAATAAAAGCTAAACTTGCATTGCTTGGCAAGCTTCCGTAAAGATATTTCTCATTACGTCTGATATTTGCCCAGCATTTGGGTCAATTCTGTTCACGGATACAGATCCAAATACTCTCACATACGAAAATACATATATCAATATTAAGGTCTCATGTAAGACAACTATTTTAGTATCTGTAAACGGGTGAGGGTCTATATATTTAAAAGCTGTTGGTTGCCCCAAAACTTGAAAATATAACAATAACACAATATTTCGCCCTTCATTTTATAAATAAGACATTAAAAAAAACATACATTAATGTTGGCACAAAAGTAATCGTCAAAGGGTGTGTGTACTTTTTTGATCGAGGGAAATACACTCTATTTTTATCAGCACAAGGTATTTTTCATCTAATCTACTCGAAAAATGATGTTTTCATTCCAACAAATGTAAAGCTAAACTTACTGCTGATTCTTTCGGGACTGCAAAGTGAAAAAGAAAATTTATAAATCTCTCGCTTCACTCAGGATTTAAAGTAGCGCCCTTGACTTAAAAATATAACTTTTACCCCTTGTGACACAATCGACAATTTTTTAGTTACTAAGCAGACCTAGGTCTTAATAGCGTGTCACTGTCCTGGTGCAGGCATTTCCATCGAAACTAGCACAGTGACGTCACGTGATCACGTCTCGTCACGCCGTGTCGCGTCACTCGGATGCTTCGCTTTCCATTGACACCATTTGCACATTTTTTCTGCCTACGTAGTTTTTTTAATTTTTTATTTAGGTATTCTTTGTCATTCTAGCTTACCTCAAATATATTCATACATACGCCACTTATTTATTTAACTTTATTACCAGTCAACCCACTAGTGATGCGGAGAATAAGAAGTCTTTAGAAGGAGGAGCTTATATTGAAAGTCAAAAAAATCCATATTGCCACAGGTTATATTTCTTTTGTAATTTTTATGTATCATTGACTGAACTTGTTCTAGAAATTTAGGTATTGAAAAATCATAGACTCTTGACTTGACAGACGGACCGCATTTTAACGACAACTGCACAGCGACTGCAACAAACATTGCAGTCGGTCGGTATGCAGTTGGCATGCAGTTTGCAGTTTTATTGCAAGTTTGCCAACTGCAATGAGTTGAAATGCGCTTCGACTCTCTAAAGCTTTGTATGATTATATATAATTATGTAAAACGTAGGTACTTATGAAACAAAAACTATATAAATAAGTAATAGTGAAAAATTTGCACAATAATTCATAGTCATTGTAGCCGAATGATATATACTGCTGGCTGAAAAAGGCTGAATGCAGTTAGGTAACATTTTCGAAATTAACTAAAACTTGTACATAACACTATATTTAATCGTATAATGATACATTAATGGCCTCATGCCTCCCACTGCTAAGAATAGGCTTCTCTCAACGAATGCCGTTTACCACGGTCCTGAGTTACTCTTATCCACTTTCGACCCGCAATCTTTTGATGTTTAACACCTACACGAACAACTTAAAAATCTCATTTTCTTCCTTATTTAAAAATGTAATTACGCGTAATGCAGAATAATCCGGGTAAATTAAATGAACAGTCGATTTTACGTTATTTTCGTTGTGCTAAGAACATTTCAATTAGCCGCGTGAGCCTGTTACCGGTCTTATCTGCAGGTTGACACTCCGCCTTACGTAAGTACAATTCATAAGCGTTAGCGAAATAATGAAAGTTATTTTAAATAAGGTCCAAATTACCTTACGTCGCTGTCTTAGTTAAGTATAATTATTTTTATTATAAAGAGCAGTTCAGTCGAATATTCTGAACAACTTCTTCGAATGAATATGTAATAAACAGTAAACACAAGTATTTTTTTTACATTTCAACAGTCATGTAAATGTGTTCTCCTTATCTAACAATCCAAAGTAAAAAACATATCACATGTTTTAAACACAACATAGTTTTGCTTAGTTTCTGTAGTTTTATAATTATTGTTTTGACATGAAAACTTTTGTCATCTTTTATGTAACTTATAGACTATTGTAACCTATACCACTCGTAATCAGTTTATTAACTTTGCGTTTAACAACGCTTAACTTGAGACACTCGGAAGTATTTTCAGTCGTACCCTTAAATAACAACTGGCTGGTCGATAAAGCCGTAAATTAACAAGTTGCCGGGCCAGCACCGGCCAATCGACTACCGGATTACTTTAGTGTCAGGTGATTAGTTAAAGTTGCAGTAACGTGTTAACTTTTACTATTAGAATTAACGTGGATATCAGAAGATACTTTTTCACACTACGTGATTTTAGTGTTGCTTGATTAATTATTATCCTTTTCTGAACATATTGCAGTACGTTTCATTTGGTCTCTCAGATATAAAAAATAATGTGACGTAGGCATAAGCTATACGTCACATTATTTTATATCAATACAACACGTCGTATCTCTTTCTAACATATGAAAATTAACTGCATTTTTAATGTAAGATATAAAATGCCCTTTTTTTCATCGCTTTTACTCGAGAATTATTTATTGAGAGTATTGTCAGTCCAACCCATAATCGTAAATAACCAAGTTGATGGCCCGGCTTTGCGAATCAGCCGGGCAGCTGAGTGACTTCCGGATTAGTTTAATGTAAGGTGATTAGTTAAAGTTAGAATACGGAAATCAATCGACCCTTTTTCAGATCAATCTTTTCCTTGATAAGTCCTTCATTTCATAGTACAGTTACGTGAAAATTTGTGTCATCTTATAATTATATAATAAATTATGGGCAATACTAGATCACAACAGTATAATGAAATTAAAATAACAGTCAAATATAAAAGTGTGCAGCTGCCCGGGCAATTTGTATACCGTTTTTTTGTTTCTTTTTTTTGACTGTTATTTTATTATCATAATACTATATGTATAGTGATCTAGTATAGCCCGTGGTACGATTTATTACGGGCATGTCTCTTCCATTTTGTATATTGTCATAAGGTTTGAAGTGTTAATCGCTTTTAATTGAGACACATAAGTATTCTCAGTTCAACCCTTAAATAACAACTGGCTGGTCGATAAAGCCATAAATTAACAAGTTGCCGGCCCGGCACCGGCCGATCGACTACCGGATTAGTTTAGTGTCAGGTGATTAGTTAAAGTTACAGTGACGTGTGGAAAGTTGCACGTATTTATAGCCCTTACGTGAAGTTGTAACGTGTCAGAAGTTAAAATGATTTGGAACTTCGTTTTGAAACTGAGATAGAACTAGCGAGTCTGCGTTTGCAAATAACAATGCTACACAGCGTACATTTTACGAGTTTTAGTAAAAAAAAAAAAAAAATGCAAACTGTAAGGTGAATCCGGACAGCCGGACATACAGACTTTTGAAAGCATTTTTAGAATAGGTAAAACAGAGATACTTTTTACGCGCTGTATGGTCCCTTACAAGTGTTTTAATCTACTGCTTAGAATAAAAGCAGGTGATCAACATGTTAAGTAAGGACATCATCTACTTATGACTTAAGTTTTACTGAGAATTTTTTATGTAAAAATATCAAACCCATTAAAATCATCATTTATACCTTTTAGTAGTGTACTCGTAATTATCTTAAAAATTAACGTCAAATAATTGATACATTTTCATAATTGAACTTGGCACTGGCAACACCATTAACACTTTTCAATGGTGACCGCAAACATTTGGCATCCCATGCTTCACTTGTTGCACAAACGAGCTGCACAAATACCTATTTTGTCCGTAAAAGATGGATCTGTGCCAAAAAGTCACACTATAGTACAAACAAAGTGTGGCGGAAGTACCTAGTATGTCTTCACCTCCAAGGCGCTAGTTGCCAACAATTACGACGTCGTAAATTCAGTTTCAACGTTAACGAGTACAATAAAGTCTGAAGGTGACCGGGTTTGGCACCTGAAGTGCTATTTTTGAAACGCGGAGTCACCTAAACGAATGGTTTTTCCATACAAAAAATCGTTCGTTTAGTAACTCCGCGTTTGAAAAATAGCACCACTGATAGGGTGATACCTGTCACTTGTTGCATACGTGCAAATAACGGTGCTGCAAACATTGTGCTAGACAGCCGTCCGCACAACGGATGTTTAGCTCCGTTTTCGAATTTGTGTCATGATTTCCTTTGTTTTATTGGCTAAACTTCGAAAACCAAGGAAAGCTGGTGTGATCTAGAATTTAAATCGTCTGGAGATAAGAATCAAGATCAGTAGATGCTTCTTAGCATCTTGAACATTAATGCGATGTGCATGACTAAGTTTATTGAATATAATTGAAATTAAAAAAGAGTTACCCGTTTATTAAATTTAATAATGCATGAATAAGGATGATTTGCGTGCCAATGTGTCGTATAATCATAACGAACGATACAAAGATTGTGCGAAGTTTAGAAAAAAATCTGAAAAGTATCAAAAAGTTTATTAAAATGACAGCAGTAAAGATTCAATTGCATTTAAAGTAATTTCCCAATAATAAAGACTCGATTTTACAGCGTTTGAGAAAACAAAATAATTGAAACTCCAGACAAATATATCCAATTAGATTACTGTTATAAGTAAGATATTTTGCTTGGTTGAGCTCAAACACGGGATTTCCATTCCCCCGGTCTATAGAACTTCGTTAATTATCGTATATGTGACCGGCTTGGACCAAGACTAAGTTAACCCTCGCCTCTTGTTTCGAGGCGCAAACTTGGACAAAACTTTCTGCTAAGGAAATTCTTACACATTTGACCACGAGTGGACGGCATTCTAGAAGCCGAAGTTATGCGATGAACTTGTGGTATTCAAGTAAGTAGGCATAGTTTTGTTTTTCTTCAAAAGCGGGCCGTCAAGCGCCGTAAAGTCCGACGTCATACGCTATTTGACGTTACCACATCAACTTGTTTACATAGACAACGTTTTAATGACGTCATTTAACGCTTTATTACAAACATCTTGGAGACCCTGTGTATGATGACGTATCACACCAAACTTGCGAGGTAAATATCGTAAGAAACCTGCACGCTATTTCACTGTGATTTTCATATGCCAGATGATTTGTCATTGATGTATGTCAGATCTCTTTAGGCAGCTATTTACACACTTGATAAGAAGAAAACCGCACCTACTAACCTACCACAGCTGAATGGTTGTGACCACTTGTTGTGACCACACTTTTGTATACAAAACTCAGTCACTATTTCTACTGGAATTGTACAAAGTGTACGGATACTTGTTGCTTGGCATTTGTGGCGGCTTTTATTCGTACAGGACCGACCTTGTTTTCAGACCGGTTATCCCCTCAAAAGACTTTTGAGTTTGTAAATCAATGTGCCTCATGTACGTTTATTTCCATAAACTGTACTGTAAAAATCACTGAGAACCAACGACTTCTGTGCCTTCTAAAAGAAAATTTGTATTTTCATAGGCATATAAAACTTCTACGAAATGTGATGTTAACATGACACGTTATTTCCATACAAAAAAAAACGACGGGTTGCACTCTGGGAGTGCCGGCAGAAGTGAAAACTTGAATATTAACGTTGTGCATTTTTGATATTTTTGAATGGTTAGGGAATAATTTTGCACGAATTGCTTTAATTATCAGTATAAAATATTTCAAATCTTTTCTGAACCACAATCTGTCACAAATGTCACAAGCATGACCAAATTCATTTTCAACAAAATCATTTTCAAATTCACAGCAGTATGGCCACTACACAGACGGTCGAGCCATTAGCTGTCACCATCCATGGATGCGCGTAGCACGCTGTAAAATAAACACACACGAACATTCGCGCAAGCGCCCTGCGCCGTCTTACGAATTTTCGATCAGGCCACGTGTCCTGACGCGAGTTTAATATTTTTTACCCATTCCAAAAAAGTGCACAACGCCGCTAAAGAAGTTTTCACTTCAAAAAATAAAAACTTAACAAATCTAGCACAAATAAAAAAATTGTTTAACAAGTGAAAACCAAGAGATTAATAATAAAAAAGTTAGTAACTGTTATGAAAAATAATAAAATTGTTTAGCGTAATATGCATAATGAAAATAAACTTAATATTCTAGCGTCGACCGCTTAGAAAAGAAAATCCTTGGAGACGTATTCTCTTTCAGCGAGATCGTATCTATGCTTATGAGATAGCTACATAGGTTTTTTCCGCGATTTCATTATAGCAAGTCTTTTTTATGATAATACTAGTATTAATAGGTGATTTTTTCTGTTTATCCTTAATTGAATATCGGAAACCAAAAGCGACGGCTCGTCTACTAACCTGTTAAAAATACTAAACCACATTTCCGGCCTCTTATCTAATTTAGCAATTCTTCACCTTTAGATATAATAAATTATTACTAAGTACTATTAATGTAATTTTCCTTTTAAAATGACCGAGAGCATTACCTATATCAAATGTGCATGCTATTTGCTTCAAATAGGCTAACAACTTATATTCTCTAATTTCTATATCCATGTACTTGTTTTTTGTTCAGCCAGTTAGCGAATCAAATTAAAAAAAATACTTTTGGGCTAGCTTAACCTGTGTGATTTATACTTACGTATATTAAAAAAATATAGCTCCTATTGTTTAGTCAACAAAAATATTTAAATTAGCTTAAAAATGTACAACACTCACGTAGTCAAGGCATCAGAGTCTTAAATATTACAACTAATTTCTGAAAAAAATAAAATGGACCGAACATAAGTACGCAAAATCCATTTTTCTCTCTCAATTCTCAAATCAAAACACATAATCCCTTGGCAACAAGGCACAAACATTGCTAGTAATTTATATAAATTGAGATAAGAAATATAGAAGTCTTGTATCAAAAAGCGATCACAGGCGTCCTAATGTAGACCAATCATTGGGGAACGTTCCAGAATCGTGACTGTTTAGTATAACGGAGATAGGCCGGCCCTGTTTACTGACTCCGAAAAAAACTGTTCCATCACTCACAATGTTCCAGAAAGGAATATATTTAGGATTTAAGGAAGCCTGAGAAAATCTGATTCGGCATTTGTGCTTATTGGAGCTCAAGAATTTTAGGAATTTGTTTCTCTTTTTTGATATTATTTTATAATATTATCTGAGAAGTAAATTCGTACTCTAAGCTTACTAAAAACAACATAATTAATTTTCCAAAATTAAAGGTAGTCAGGGCGTTTGCGCAACAATATTCGGAATACTTTGAATAACAATTTCAAAGGGGAACGTAACGTTTATTAAAGCGACGAATACCTCAAATATTGAGATCGCATCCTTTACGGGTTTTAAACATGCGATAAATATTACCTTAGGGTTACTTCAGACACGTATTATCTAAATAATTTGAGAAAAATGTGCAAAAATAAAGTTTGGTAGTTAAGAAAAGATGAAGTGAATAATAAAAGTGAAAAATATTCCACTCTTTACATTAATAACGTAAAAAAGCACTACATTTATGGTAAGTTTATAAAGACACATTTGTAAAAGATGAATAAATAAATAATTAACTATTTCTTTTTCTTAATAGTTAAACGAGAAAATATATAAATTCACCGATACCTATTAAAAATAAATAAAATGAAAACAACTTTTTACTTATCTATCAAACAGCTAACTTTTACGATTAGTCATTTGGAAAATAAACCAAAAAACTGTATGAATAACTTATTGTTTTGTATAAATACACAGTCATTCAATTACAATGCATCATTGTTCAATTTCAGTATTAATCAAACTGTCAAACCACTATTTCATTAACGTTGTGCAAAGCTTCGAACCTGTCCTTTTTGAATTTTACTCCATTTTCCAAATTGCCCGAAAACTATATTTAACCCGTCAACGACCGGAATCGCAGACACAATAGATTTCTATTGTTAACGGGTTCACATGTGAACCGTCGGGGTTTGATAGATTAAAATACTTTTTCGGATCTCTCTGTGGAATCACTCAAATGTGAACTTTAATCGACGCATTACTCATTTTTGATCTACTGGCCTGTTTTTTATTAAAAAAATATTGTTTTAACCGTTCCTTTACCGCCAATACCAGACACAATACATAGTAAGACAATGGACGTGGACATTTATTAATGTCGTCCAGGTCTTGACCGGTTAATCATTATAATTTGAGACCAAGTAGCGATACCTGTCGGCAACAGTCGCCAACTGTCGCTAACAGGTGTCGCGGGCATTCTGTTGCTCGTTTGTGAGCGCTAAGTGACTATTGCGTAAGGAGGTACAAAGAGAAAGCAATTATCTACAATTCATAACTGAAATAATTCCCTATTTACCATCTTTTCCGAATCTTGATAAATGATTGATGGGCAATTAATTAACTTTATCGATTATGCTTAATACAACATTTTTTTTTGTCTCCATATGCATAAGGTTCGTGTTGTTTTAAATTTTTTATTTCTTGACCTTTTTTTACTTTTCAGTCCCGCGAGACTAACCAATGACTTCAGTCCCAATTATTTTGGGATAAAACATCGTTTTTCGAATAAAGGAAGTAAAAAATATCAATCATGGCTCATTGGTTTAAAATAGAAATGTGGACAGGGTAAAAAATATATAATTTTATTAAGTCCGTTAACTAGAATATCCAAAAATAAAGTAGCCATATTTTTCCTTTATTAAAGTAGTAAAAATTAAAAAGATACAGCACTTCGAAGTTTCGGAATAGAGGGATTTACGTGAACTTTGGTTAAAAATCATAGCTGATCGTGACGTCGCGCTTAAATGCACTATATCTTCGCCATTATTTGCTAATCACAGAAAAGAAGAAATACTTATACTATACTTTTCCATAATGTATTCCATGAGCCAAAAATGTTTTTTTCCATCCATACATATCTATAATTTCCATAAAATGTATAGATACATTTTATTCTCACGCCTTTCTCCCATGTGGGTAGGCCTTTTCCTACTATGGAATTTATAATTAGAAATAAAACGTTTGTGACGTCAAGCCATCTCCCGTAGATTTCAATAGTTTTCACAAGTGAACCTTCTTCGGGGAACAGTCTGCAAAGTTTCCATCCTGAAATAGCTTTAAGCAAATTCTTTAGGAAATATTTGATGCGCCGTTGTATTTTCTGCAAAGTTAAAAAATACAAGTCTGAATACTTACAAATATATATTTTAATCTATCGTTCTTTTATTTCTCCTCTGTTATGTACAAATACAGAAAGAAATCAAGTTTATTTGCTAGGCAAATTAAAAGACATCCGACATCTGTCATTTGACGACCTCCGTGGCGTAATGGTCAACACGCTAGACCGCCAATCCGCAGGTCCTGGGTTCGATCCCCAGCTAGGGCAAGTTGGAAAATGGCCTTTTTCAAATTGTCCTGGGTCTTGGATGTTTATCTATATATGTATTTGTTATAAAATATAGTATCGTTGAGTTAGTATCCCATAACACAAGTCTCGAACTTACTTTGAGGCTAGCTCAATCAGTGTAATTTGTCCCTATATATTTATTTATTTATTTATCTAAGAACGCCATCTAATGATGAGTGGAACCACCTATACGACTTAATGTACGTAGCGCTATCTATTATTTGCTAGCAAAAACCCTAACTTTCGAGCGTTATTCCAGTGTGTAAACTTCCTGCACGCCAAATTTTATCAAAATGGATGCAGCGTAGTGTGAAGAAGTAACAAATACACACACACACACACAATACAACCGAGGGGATAATATTAGTGTGATAATACCTCTTTTTTAAATAAGGTTAAATTAAAAAAATACCTTTTACCAAAGCAGTAAAATTAAAAACACCACTTAGTTTAAGAAAATTAAGACTTATAAAATATTCATAAAGAACTGAAACCTATACAAATTTATTTTTATTATATTTTGGAATGTAGGCCAAGTTCTCTGGCTGCTCTGACCAAGTATGGGTCTGGTAGAACAGAGAGGGTCGTGCTCCTTAAGTGAAGACAAAAATACCTTATGATGATGATGATGACAAATTTAATGAGATGTATTCTTAGAGTTTTCTTTTCTCAGAGACCGGCGTGGAAAGAATAAAAAATAAATCTCTGCAAGTAATACCTAGGATGAAGCAATGTGCCTACTGTCATAAACCCCGGAAACGTGCGGATTACCGACAAATGGGACACCTACCCAGGGCAGCCATGACACTTATTTCCGTACGTCAACGAACCGGTGCCATTGCGGGGTGTTAATAAATCTGTATAGGTTTCTTTTTACACGATTAAAAAACTAAAATAAAATCAGAAGTATGAAAATTGTTTATTAATTTTTAATAAGTCTAAATTTAATTAAACTTAGTGGTGTTTCTAATTTTACTGCTTTAGTAAAACCGTATTATCTTTACATATAATAAAACAGGAAAATGTGAAAATGTGTCATTACATTAAATAGTTATGGAGTAAGGATTTAAAAAAATGACTGTCTGTTTGTCCGTTTGTCTGTTTGTCTGTTTGTCTGTTTGTCTGTTTGTCTGTTTGTCTGTTTGTCTGTTTGTCTGTTTGTCTGTTTGTCTGTTTGTCTGTTTGTCTGTTTGTCTGTTTGTCTGTTTGTCTGTTTGTCTGTTTGTCTGTTTGTCTGTTTGTCTGTTTGTCTGTTTGTCTGTTTGTCTGTTTGTCTGTTTGTCTGTTTGTCTGTTTGTCTGTTTGTCTGTTTGTCTGTTTGTCTGTTTGTCTGTTTGTCTGTTTGTCTGTTTGTCTGTTTGTCTGTTTGTCTGTTTGTCTGTTTGTCTGTTTGTCTGTTTGTCTGTTTGTCTGTTTGTCTGTTTGTCTGTTTGTCTGTTTGTCTGTTTGTCTGTTTGTCTGTTTGTCTGTTTGTCTGTTTGTCTGTTTGTCTGTTTGTCTGTTTGTCTGTTTGTCTGTTTGTCTGTTTGTCTGTTTGTCTGTTTGTCTGTTTGTCTGTTTGTCTGTTTGTCTGTTTGTCTGTTTGTCTGTTTGTCTGTTTGTCTGTTTGTCTGTTTGTCTGTTTGTCTGTTTGTCTGTTTGTCTGTTTGTCTGTTTGTCTGTTTGTCTGTTTGTACCCGCTATTCTCCGGAAATACTAAATGGATTCGAATGAAACTTTTTTGTTACCTATATAGCTGTTAAGCCTGGGCAATATATCGGGTATAATTGTTTTTGGAAAATGGAAAACCTGATGCAGAACCATAATGGTCCACCTAAACTAAGAAATATAAAAATGATGCCTTAGAAAAAGTTGTTCAGCCTGATGAGTATTTTCCGGGGACATAAAGTCCACGCGAACGAAGAAAATTTTTATATAAATCATAAGACTGTTACCTCCGACGCAAAAAGGAGGGTGTAATAAGTTTAACGTGTCTGTGTATGTCTGTGAAATCGTAGCTCCTAGGCAACCGTTTGCGACAGTCAGCAACCGACGCCGACGGTCGCCAACCGTCGCCGACACAAGTATCTTGCTACTGTCGCTCATGTGTAAAATCCCACTTAATATAAAAAAAATATGTTATAAATGCTTGTACTGCCAAGTCTGCTAATACTAGTCTATAATTCTAGCACTCAAAAGCATAAAATAAAATAACCCGCTACGAAACGGTTGGAGTTAACGTGACAGTAAACAGATCGTAACACACTTCTACACATAACCTATTTAGATAACGCCCAGGTCGCCAGTTTGAAACCCTCGTAAATAGTTATTATAACTATCCTAAATTTTAAATAACCCATACTTATCGTAAGGTAGCAGCTACGTAAATGGTTATATTCTCTTTGAAAGCAGCCATTAGGCACCTTCAAAGGTCTGATACAAAACGTAACATACATACATAATATCACGTCTTTATCCCTAATAGAGCAGATAGAGCATTTGGGTCTTGTGACTTAAAGCAGACAGAGCCCACGACCGCAAGACTCGAAGGCCACTTTAAGCGATATGGTGAGCGAATTACTACAGTATCCTTTAATTATAAACACGATTAATATAGATATATTTCAATCATTAATATGAACAACTTTTACTACGGATTCAAAGCTGAAATTGAGAAAAAAAAATTATACATTGTTCTTATATCACGACTGACCATGTCTTCAAGAATTATTTTGCCCCACCTGTATAAAAAATAAAAATCCACCATACTAAAATGCAGGTGTGGAACATTTAATTATTTTTACGCGATTTCAGAGTTGGTTTCATACAAAACTTGTTCATATTAATGATGAACGTGCTGTAAAATAACTAGAAAAGTTTTCAAATAAGCTCTAAAACTAAAGTTCTGAAATAAAAATGCAATGTTTGCAGCTGACGCACCGGAACCGAAAAATGTAAATAAAACAAAAAACAAGCTGCAGCAAACATCAAATTTTTACCTGTTACTCAACTGAAAAGAATTTCTCATTTCCCGACGCATGTTGCTGCACAAAAAGATTTAGTTTGAAAACGTTTATTCTCTTCCTTTTATATGAATTTCTGAATACATACAAAATAAACTTTATGGTTCGCATTAACGTCATGCATTCGTAAGCTTAGGAATAAAATAGTAATGCCATGCACATTGTAAGTGTAACGTCCATTTTCATGACTTTCCAAAATAAACAAAAACAAACTAATACCAGACTACGGGAGCCATTTACAGCTAACATACATACATACATACAGACAGAGCATTTTAGGTCTTGCGGTTCTATGCAGAGCCCAGGGCCGCAAGACCCAAAAGCCAATTTTAGCGTCATGGTGGGCGAGAAGATAGAAAAGCAATCAATACAGTGATGGGTTGCTAGCCGCATCGCCTGTTAACATGATTTGCATTTTTGCCCATTCCCTCGATCGGCTTTTACGATCTGCGTGGGAAGAGAAGCTAACAATGTATATATTTTGACATTTCATTTGATATTCACACTTTTGACTCACACTTTTTGTATGGAACATATGTTATTTACATTTATTGCATCCAAATTGCAGCCTATGTCACCCAGACAATAATGACAAATCGATTGATATTTCATTTTAGAAAATTGGATAAGCTGGTCGGATGCTACGGTAGAACTCATAGATATCCTTATACATGCATACATACATACAAACATAAATAACATACAAAATGAGATGCAACTGAAATATAATACAATAAATAAATTACATAAATACTTTAATATTATTATTACTCTTACTCTTCGCTTTTTTTTAGATTAATTGAAGACCATCATCTGTTCGTGTCGTTGGCTCAAACATTTTTTTCCTCCAGAATGAAGCCTCTTACAGCGTGGTCTGAAGCCTCATAAAGGTCACGTTTAGTGCAGCTGGTGGGGCACGATGGGCAAGAAATGAGGTATGACATATATACGTCGTAATGCCCAGACTGCCAATGTTGCAGATTTATAAAAAAAATTGAAGAGGATAAACTTGTACAACATTAAATATGTCTCCTAAAGCAAACTATCCAGAATAGTGGGTATTATGTACATAAACCAGTTTATTGCTTTTCCTTCATGATCTACATCCCATGAAATAGTGATATAAACAACGAAACAGCGACTTTAATCCAGTCTTCATAAATGGAAACGATCATTTCCTTTGATAACAGTAAAAATGTGTATACACGTTTTTCGAAATCATATTATTTTTAAACAAGTCAAAATATAACATGAATAAATATGACTAATATTCGATTAGTTTTACTTGGTAAAATTTTCTTTTACAATATGTCATTATTCTACTGCAGTTTTGGGCGAAACATAAAAACTTAATCTTATTTACAACTCATATAATTTATATAAGTAAACTTAAAAAAGAAACACATGCTTAGGCCCTTTCCGTACTTTAGCACATTAGCTCCCAGGCTAAAGACGTTTTGCCCAACTTATTTCCGTCAGATGTAGGAAAGTCTGTCTGTTGCAACTTCTGATACGAGATGCTAGTTTATTTTTATTCTTATCTAGGGCAGATTCTTTTTCTGCCTGCAGGCATCGCTGTAATACGATGGATCAAGCTGGCTTTGTTGTCTTTTTAGCTCCATTTACTTTTCCAAATTATATTTTGATCCTTATGGTAATTGTAGATTCTTTTTTGATAAAAATGAAAATCAAAGTAATCTTTAAGCTCTAGTCTTAGACTTAATACCAGCTTATGATTTGTTTATGAATTTAAAAGCGTTAATTAGATTTTTTATATGTACGCATTAGACTTGTGTTTAAGACCAATTACAAAATTAGTGCAAAAACATTTATGACTTTTAATCCTCTTATCTCATTTTTAAGATCTAGGTTAGACTTATGAACTATCCAATTAAAAGCAAATAAAGTTGACAAGATCGCTGAAAGGCTGAAACAGACGTGCGTTTACAGCCGTCCGCGTCGGCGCGACATAAAAACTTTATCTAGGGCGCGTTGTACGCATTCTGTGTAATCCGAAAGACAAACGTTGTTTACGCTGCAACCATGCCGAAAACCCATGGCGTGGTGTTATGACGGAGCGCACAGGTGGTAAGGCTTTGGGTGGTTTGTGTGCGAGTGGGGCGCGGCGCGGATATCGAGCGCGCAGGGTTCGGCGCGCGCAGTCCCTCGGGCGGCAGGCGCTTGGCTGCCCGCGTTTGCCGCTCAGATGTGATCTCTCTGCCGGCCCCTACCAGCCGGCCGCGCGGCGGCAAAACCGCCCGCGACAACCCATATCCCTTCCTGTACATATTAGGTACCGCCCGTGCACAACCATGTGACAGTGCTGTGATCTAGTGATTCCTCCCGACCACGTGACAAGCCCATTATGACAGGCGTGTAGTGCAATTAGTTAATTATGTAACCGTGTGACAGTCCGCGGTATTACTATAATAGTAATGGCTCGAAACGCGAGGTCCGTTTTACAGTACCCGCCCGAATTTCAGCGGCGCCTGGAGGCCCCTCGGATACCGATATATGGACAGCTAAGTTAGAATAAGTAACAGCTCAAAGTTTTAACTCAATATTGTTTGAAACTAATACTTCTAAACTTTATTTGAGGCGGCAAACTTGTTCATTACAGAACAACGTCGAACTAGTAGAAGAAATGGAGCATTTCCTGCTTTAGAACTTTTTTCTGACATATTTAGACGTAGAAAACTATTAGTTTTCCAAGTTTCATATCATGCTACGAGCTACGAGTCGTAGATGCGTCGTAGCACCTGCTACGATATTCACTAAGATGACGCTGTGTTTGATATATGTGCTGTTATTATTCCATCTCGATTTGAGATGATTTTATATTTAAATGGATATGTTTGTTATTATCAACTTATTACAAGCATCAATCTTCGAGTTATTTGAAAAAAATAAAAGATTAATATTTGACTTTACATGAATTATATTCTTTGAATAAGGTTTAATTAATTCGAGTCTGTTTGCTTGGATATAACACAATTACCTACATGTTTTTAAGGTAGGTAGGAAGCCAAAAATATTATAGATGAATTTGGCCTGCAGCCCCATCTTTAAATAAGTAAATATTTCTATGATTTTTTGCACTATAATAGAATATAAACGCTTTCGTATTTTGTATAGAGCTTTTATTGTGAGGCTTCAAATTTATTTGAGTCAACCGTCATTATTTATTATTACTGTTTTCGTAATACGTTAAGCTGGTTAAGGGTATGGAATCATATCTAGGGAAGTCATGACAAAGTCAATGTGACTAGCAACTCGTCATTATATTAGATTCCAATTACCGCCTACCATCAAGCTAAAAGTTGACTTTGGATATTTGGCCCTTTTTGGTTACTTTTTAACCGACTTCAAAAAAGGAGGAGGTTATCAATTCGATTATATGTTTTTTTTGACACCGACTACATTTTAGGAGCAAGTTAAGTGCATAGTACTTAACTATTTTCTGCAAAAAATACCTACAGGATCGATAAAAATTCGTGTTCCCACACAATTTCCATTTGGCTGAACGCTAATTTGTATGGGAAGCTGAACTTTTTTAGTTTTTCGAAAATTATTCTTATTGAAAGTAGTTCAGTATCACGGATTGAACTTTCTCCAAAAGTGTTAAATACACATACATACTATCACGTATTTTTCCCTAATGGGGCAGACAGAGTATTTTGGGTCTTGCAACTCTAAGCAGACAGAGCCCAGGGCCGCAAGATCCAAAGACACTTTTAGCGAGATGATGAGCGAGAAGAAGGAAAAGCAATCAACACACTGATGGGTTGCTAGCCGCATCGCCTGTTAACATGATTCACATTTTCGCCCATCCCCTCGATCGACATTCTAAGTTTTTTCTTTTCTCCCAGACCAGCATGGAAGAAAATTGTTGTTGGTGATTAAAAAGTAATCCGGTATAGGCCTGATTAGAAAAACCCAAATGCCACTTGTAGCGTAATGATGAGCAATTTGGAAAAGAAATCAAAATAGTAATGGATTAAAGCCGCATAACAGAAATTGCATTATCACCCATCCCCTTAATTTAAAGATGTATGCAGGATGAGAAGCAGCTGGTACATTTTACGTTTTTCCTGGATCCACAACGAAGTATTTATTACATTTTCTGATTAGTATATATATGTACGGCGACTTAGAAAGTAAAAGCAAAACCAATCTTATTAACATCACAAGACCTCTCCAACCCGACTGGCTGCGGAGGAGAGTGTAGGCCAAGTCTTCTGACTGGTTTCACCAAGTATTGCTCTGGTAATACAGAAAGGGTCGTATTCCTGGATTGGAGACAAAAAGACCCGATGATGACGATGATGTACGTACGAATCAGTGCGTAGAACTGTACACTACATTCGTAAATAGTGCACATGTATGTATGAGAAAACGTCAAAAAGCATTTGCTACTCAACCATACTTATACAGTCAGAAACAAAAGGCTCGCAAGGGTATCGGAAGTGGCCGCGTCCCAAGCGCAGGACGTGAAAATTTAATATGTGCCCCACATACGAATGCTGCTGTAATGTGATGTGAGAGTCCAGTGTGTTTGGAATCAAATAATCCAAAATTGGCAACATGGTTTTGACAAAGTATACTATTTCATTCTCTATGTACAAGCCGCTAAACTTCGTCATAGTTTGTTGAGACACTAAATGGTTTTTCTCCTAACCTAGAAAAGTTAATAAAGCTTTGAAAAAAAAACACACATCCGGGTACGGAACTCTAAAAACGATAATCAACTCAAGAGGCTTATTTATGCCTTGGCCTACATATACACAAGTTCAATTCCCAGTAATTAAACATATTGCTTTCATTTGACACATTAATTATATGCTGTATATGAAACGTGAAAGTTTTATGATTTTTTTTATAATCTGAAACATTTCGCTTAACCTTTCCCAACATAATATGCAATATCAGTACCTATTACAGAAATTACATAGTTATTATTGTTCTGCGTGTAACAAACACCTATGACCTAAGAAATTGTTACCTAAAATGATCAAAATTAAAAATAGGTGCAACTACTTAATAAATAAACGGAGTAAAGTAAAAAACGAAAATCGTTTTTTTTACTCCACAGTGAGCTTAGCAATTTTATTTGAATAGATAATGTGGCAAATAACTAGCCTGATATTTCTTAATATACTTTACCTATTTATATAGTTATATGCAAAATATTAAAACTCATTTGTCCGTTTGAACAACCCTTCAGTTTCAAGGAGACTTTGACAATCCCTGGCAGATGGAGATCGCAGCTTGAAAGATTATATGTCTATTGTTTAAAGGACGCCCAAGATTACGTCAACGTTGTATAAACTCCGAAAAGCATTCAACTTTGGCTGTCACAGACATTTATAGGAATATACAAGGCTTTACTCATGACTGTTTTCCGATAATATCGTTGCATTACAAGTCAAACTAAATTGAATTTCTTCTACGACATCCACAGGAAGACTTGGAGTGATCCTATTGTACTCTGCCGGATACCACACGGGTACCACAATTTTCACACCGTTTTCTTAAGTGTATTTATAGAAAATAGACTGGTATATTGGAATCAACTTGCTCAAAATTATGCTATTATAAACAAAATTTCCGAAGTTCAATGATCAAATTATTATCATAGCCTTAGTTATATTTATACCTTATTTCTGGGGTTGTTTATTTCGCCCACGTAGTGTATGTAAAAATGCTCGTTTTTCTTTACGGTGTTAGGAAAGGGGCTTTTAAATCTAAAGAAGCGTGTAAAGCTCAAGAAATTTACAGAGTCATGCAATATACTACCAGCCCCATCTGCAAGAGACTCGCAAACGTCGGGTAAATGCAGTATTTGAAAGCACGAGATACTTTTCTCTCGCATTGCAGTTACGTAATACAGAATCTCTTTTAATGAGGTATATTTTCTTAAAAGAACCGTTTTCCTGTAAGTTATTAAAGTCTGTAATTAAAAGAAAGTAGCAAATGAATACTCTTTTCTTTATTGGAAAAACATTTCAAAGAAAAGGCGCTGTTTGCATATACGTATTTGAGATGTGAGAACTCGTTTTACTATCCTACTGTTTGAAATCCCGAGCGCTTAGGCACTAAGACGTTTAATTGTCTAAGAATCGATCTGATAGAGTTTGATCGTTCTTAGAATCAGTGTTTTTCTGATGTTTCGGACCTAAATTGTCAGACAGATATTGCGTAAGCTAAGCTATGGCTAGCTTAACGTGCCTTCCGAAGCCTGAGTAAGAATTACTGGTGAGCTGTGTTATGCGATTATATTTTTTCATTGTATAATTTAAGGCACATAATTGAATGTAACTACCTAGATTATTTATTTATATTTTAACATTCGTATCATATCATTTACTTGGGTATATATGTAGCCACGTAAAACAAAATTCGTCAATGCCACCGAAAACAAGCTAGTTTTTACAGTCCCTAAGTTTCAAAGGCCAATTTTCTTGCAAAGTTTTTGCGCTATCCCTCCTCAACCCTAGATAAATTCATCACCGTCAGCAAGTGATAAAAAAGATAAATACAGGCTACAGCCGTTGTCGGGTTTCCCAGGCGTGGCGATGTTTTGCCCGTGTGGCATAAACTATTTGTAAATGCCAATTAAAATTACGTTAACCTCACCACTGTTACATCAGTGACTGTGTTAGGTTTTAAAATGGATATTGTCATATCTGTTTGTGTTGTTTTTTTTTGTTATTTGTGTAAGTTGCTAATACTAATGTCAGATTTTTCAAGGTGCCTTATTTGAGGCATCTGACATAGCTTGATGACTGCCGAATAATGACAGTCAGGATTAACGGCTTAAATGATCCTTCCGAAGCACGCACGAGAAATTTATATGCCGCTTGTGGCCACCCATCTAAATACGGACAACGCCCAGTGTTGCTTTACATGCGAAAGCGCTAGCAATGCGCTATCTAGCCGGACCACCGCGCTCCTCCTAGCTATTTAAGAGTTTGATGATTTTAATAAAATAAACTTATATTAATAATAAATTAATTTTATTACACATTTACTAAACTGGTTTAAGATTAAAAGATAAGATAAACATGAAAGCCGACTAGTTAAAATAAAATAAAAGTAAATATACAATGTTAAAGAGCTATTTTAAGAAGTAAAGTTAATTATTTTGCTAATAGCTTTTCCTTTGTATCCTTTGTGTTAGAACTTTTGAAATGATAACTTACCACAATTACATTACAACATTTACAACCACTAACAGTTAATTAAGGAGATGAATAAACAAACATTTTTAAATTCCTTTTTCATAAACTTATATTTGCTGCCTATAGTCAATGTGTAATGTGTGTGCGACAAACAAATAAGCATATATTTATCAATTTGTAAAAGTCTAAAATTATTGTAAATCAAATATTACTAGGTATTTGTAAAACGATTGAACTAAAAATAATAGTAAAAAGTGGGCTAACTCCCAGAGACTCAGCTCTCCGTATCAATTTACAAGTGTCTTGTTTTTGTATCAAAGTCAGGATCTTTACTTTTAAGTTATTAAATTAGGCCGTAATTATACATTTATAAAGGAAACCTTATGCTCACTCAAAACTTAAACTATATACCAGCATTACTATACTATAAACTAAAGCTGTTATGAAAAGTCTCGTGGTTGTAATTGTTTAATTGAAAATAAATCATGAACCTTAGATATTTTTTAAAACTAAAAACTGACTTCGCCCCCAAACTATACAACCGAAAATATACACTTTCAAAGAAAAAAAGAATTTTGCAAATCGGTCCAGGCGTTTCCGAATAATCGGTAAACATACATAAAAAAGATTTGAACGTTTTTTTAAAGTCGCTTAGTAAGAGAAATGTTATTCCGCCTCAAACAGCCTTGATATTTACTTTTTCCCCTCCTCTTGTTGACAAAAAGCAAAATATGATCACGAGAAAGTTACTCAAACTTAAAAAAAAAGATTTGCGAGAACAAGATGAAATTGACACTAATGGATATTATTCCAGAGGTTACGGCAGGGTGGTAAGCGGTGAGGGGGGGGGGGGGGGGCGTAGGGGTTGATTGATGGCCGATTTGTGGAGCTATAATTAATGCCCCATGAACGGTTCGTCTGCTTGACAATTAGCTGAGTTATGGTGGCTGTCTGTGTGGTTTGACGTCTAAAGCTGGCTCGAGTGTCCTAATAGCAAGTTTAGCACATTTGTGGAGGTTAACGCGTTTGTGGATGAGTTTTTTTTTTGCTTTTGCTGGCAGTCCCTAGCAGAGACTCAGAGTACTGAAAATTCTGATAATTTAGACTTTAATTATGGACACTGTATACTTGACTATTAATTATGAATTAATCAGGATAACAAACAAGCAAGAAAAAATACTAAGGGAAAATTTGTCAGGGTGATTTAAAGTCACAGTAACACAATTAGAAGTGCACTAATGTCACAGGCTTGTGAGGCGTATTTGTTTGAAGTAACAAATATACACACAAACTCACAAACTTTCACCTTCATAATATTAGTGTGATATACGGGCTAATCAATATTTTTATTAATATTCTATACATGGCTATGTCTTATGTAAGTATTCAGATTCAATATCACTTTATACCTATAAAGTTTTCTTGTACATTTTGCTTTATGATTAGCAGCTAGTTTCTATAGGTACTAAACGAGTGTAATGTCAGGAAATAGAGCCTTGTAAATGATTCTACTTTTACGGTCTGCGTAGTAGAAACGGAATCAAGGATTTCTCCGACACGCAGTAAAGGTAGTTCATGTCTTAATAAAGTAGGTTGCCGGGAAACGGCGAACCAAGTAATGGATTTACAGCTTATGGCCTTATACAAGTCGTGTTTTACGCTGATAGTTAGCATGAAAATGCGCTTCCACACTTTATATTTGTACAAGTTAAAAAAAATACACATAAAGACACAGCTACATATATAGTTATAATAAAAAAGCGTAGATTCGTCCATTCACCTGTCATTAGGTATCTAAATATTCTCCCATTATCCGGTAAAGAAATTATAAATTTATTATATAAAGAATTTTCAGTTACATTTAATACTAGCTGGTGCCCGCAACTTTGTTCGCGTGATTTTTAAAATTGACGACAATTTTTTTCTGATATCAGATTTTAATGAAACAAATCCTGTACGTTGCTCTGAGCTGAGCTTAATTTATTATTGAAAACCACATAAATACCCGGAAAGTCGTTACGAAGATTAGCGTAAACATACATACAGGCAGGTAAGTATTTTTTCTCTTTTTTGTGTCTAGTACTCATATAAATCGCCTAAGTTCAACTCTCGTAAATTTATGAAATGTACGGACACGCAATTTTTACTCTTTTATTTGTATCCTGTGTTTTCTGAAATAAATAAAATATTTTGTGCAAAGGTATCTTAATTCTATGGTGCTCTAGAAAACAAAATCTTAAATCGATGGCCTATATAGTTATAGCAAAAAGAACCAAAAATATCCAACAGATTATTTATGTTTTACTTCTCGTATACACATACGAGAAGTAAAACATAAATAATCTGTGTTGTCCTCCAAGTCCTCCCGTGGATGTCGTAGAAAGCGACTTAGGAAATACAAGCTAAACAAAGCTTATAAACGTGAATGAGACCTCTCCAACCCGTCTGGCCAGCTAGGAGAGTGTAGGCCAAGTCCTCTGGGTGCTCTGGCCAAGTAGGGCTCTGGTATTACAGAGAGGGTCGTGCTCCTGCAGTGGAGACAGAAAGACCTGGTGATGATGTGTGAGTAGCTAACACTGTTGTCTGTTTTTTACGTTGCCTAAAGGCATCTTGCATAGCCTGAAGACTTCCATAAAATGATGATAGCCGAAACCAACGGCTGAACGTGCTCGTCGTCACCCATCAATTCACAAGTGCGGATTGATGGGTGATTAACTTCCTAGGGTTGCTTAACTTGCGAAAACGATAATAATGCGACTTTCCACCGGACAACCGATCTCATTCATCCCATCGATATTTTCTAAATATCGATGAAATAGATAAGATCGGTCAATAATGACGAATTATTAGTATAACAGAAAACTCTGTCTACTTACAATGTAGTCCGTCACATTAACAAGTCCAAACCTCACAAAGAAAAGGAATTACTCCCTTAATTCGAAGATTCCCATTTCGATTGCACAATCGCTTTATTTCCAACGGGAAGTCGAGACGCACTGACATTGGGCTGACATAGCCCTCGTTATAATATTACGAACATTTTCCTTTTTTCGCTCCTTTGGGAGCTCCCTAACTCAAAACATTGCTGATGTAAAGAGATGCTTCGCATTCAACAGTTATTTTGGTGATAAATGGTTCTCAATATTTCTTCATAAGCGTTGATAGATACCTTATTCAACTCCTCTTTATACTTTTTCAAAGAGAAGATAGATATTTAACTTTTCATTCATTGTAGGTGATTTGGTTCGTTCATCTGGATAGTTCGGTTGTTCATTTATAGCCTAGCTTGTAGACTTGATACTCTAAGATGATCATCTAAACCGTAAATATTTTAAAATAACATTTAATTAATAATCATACGGCTGCAGTCATTTAAATTGTGCCCTTATTTAGTAATAGAATCTTTGAAATTATATTGATGCTAATTTTAGATTTCAATTTATCTTTTAAGAATCTTATTTCCACTTCAAACAGTATTCATCATAAAATTAATTCTTTATTTTCTTTTTTATTACTTCGATATAAATATTCTAAATCTTTGTATACAAAAAAGAGTTTTTTTTTTCAAATGACTTTTTATTAAAATTAAAAATAGTTTCAGTAAATGAGGTCGTCATACTTCATCGTAAATGATTCGTGACTGCACCTCATTAGTGGCAAAAACCGGATTCAACCAGTTACTCCACAATGCCTCCCTCGGAATCCGCCAGAAACCTTTCTTCGACTCGGCTCCAGGCCAAAGTTAACGAGAAACTGACTGACGTTTCAATGCGACTGACAGCTTTAATGCAAAGCCATAGAATTCAAATCCCAATGAACAGAAAAGACACATTATTCTTTTTTTTTTAAATGAAACATTTCAACGTGCAATGAATTTTCGTAGAATGACTTGTGTGTTTAGAGCTGTGGTAGACTACAGATTTTGAAACTGCTGATATTAAACTTGCGGATACTCATTTTTGTTACGACTAATCGGATTTGCGCTGTACCGACATATTAAAGGTCTTCAAATTTGCTCAGCAGGTAGCCAAAAGTTTCTAAACTTTCGATAGAAAATCATGTACATATTGAAGTTTAATTTCATCTGAAAACAAAATTTTCATAGCACATACTTCTAGACATTTTTATACCATGAACTAAGCACTCCCAGCAGTGTATATATGTCACCGATAAATAGCAAGAATCGTAAGTTGATCAATTTTCTAGTTAGTTGATTAACTGACGAAAAATAACAAACGTTAGTAGAAATGTATTATTTAACGCAGTGCATTTTAGCGAATTGGTCAACTTACAGTACCTGGCAGTAATTTAATAATTTACGATTGTGCCACAAGTAAAATCATCCACTAACGGGCCAATCGTTGCTCAGTGTACTATTTAACGGTATACTATTACCCGTCACATAATACACTGTTCTCTGATTGGTCGAGGGCATTTTATAAGCATTTGGCTAGTGTTTATTCATAGAGTTAACTAACACTTAGATATGTTATTTTAATACCGATGATGAGATGTGAAAGATCATGTATATTTTTTTTATATTTTATATTTATTCTTATTTAGCCATACCATTTTATGACTTAGTATAATAAAAGGAAAAATATTTTAAATAACAAAAGATACTTGAGCTCAGATATTAATTATCACTTATCAACCTAATAAGTATTATAGTTACTTTAATCAGTAAGTACAATCAGTCTGAATATCTATTATTTGTACTTATTCGTGTTTCACTTATTTATTACTACATGTTAAATTTTAACCAATCAACGTACACCTCACCTTCGTCGGATGATCTTACGACAAGGCGCCGTAAATTAATCAATTTACTAAAATATATATGACGGAGCAGGAGATGACCTACGCCGAACTCACTAAAAGTGTGACGATAAATACAGCGCTCCGCCTCGCGCTGTATCATGGATTCCAACCATATGTGTCTGAATACCCCTGGCCCACACAGTTATTGAATCTGTGTCCACCTGGGCTTATCGTCTAGCTAAAACAACTATCATTGTAATAAATCGGTTTACCAAATCCACATCTATTACAACAATCACAATTAAAGAAGTTATGGCCAAGCCCACAGCACACTACACAAAGGAGATGTTCACAGTACAGCGGTCCGCACAAGACTGAGCCGCTCGTCGCTAGGGCGACCGCTTTTATACTTGTTGAAACATTTGAAAATGTAGCAGTTATGTTTTGTAGTAAACAACTTTCTGTTTGCACATCGAAAACAATAATAAATGGGATTATCTTGAACTCGCCGACACGGCCAACCTGACATGCGTACGCCCTCGTACGCTCTCTCAATAGTAATTTAAACTAGTAAGTAGCATCAGGCCTGTCTCACTCCGCGGTAGGTGTTAAAAACGCAAGAAAGTACGGCGGCCATGCCAGCGTGGCTAATCAGTGCGCCAGAAAAGGTAAGCGTTACGCGATAGAAAGAGATGGATTGTCTAGGTGAATATAACTGTAAGTTATTAGCGTTGTGCGATCTGAATTGAACTTAATTGTATCGTAGCGAGAGTCTCTATTCCTTTAATTGATTTTTCAGAGTGAATCTTCTGTACTTGTACTATTATGTATTCTATGGTAGCATGGTTAGAAATAACCATAAAATGATTCTAATCTAGCTCGGCAATAAGCGTTCCACAGAACTATAACAAAATTTCAACTCGCAAAAATTCTACTCCAGAAGAGTGCCTTACAAAACTACTTTTCTGAACCGGTCTTTTATTTGTCCTTTAGCCAAGATCTATACAGGAATAATTATAAAGAAATCATGACTAAGGGATTTTTCGCACAATGCTTACGTATTCAATTATTCGAATCAACAAAATTCATGGATCAATTTAAAAGAATCAATTTTTAACTCGCCGACACTGCCATCTTGACAGTAACACCCGTCCTCGGGTTTCATATTTAAGATCAACATAAAACACAAACGGTACACCGTTCGGCCAAACCTGATCAAAACAAAGCTATAGTAATTTTTTTTAGAAGTTTTGCTGTACGACGAGGCTATGCCGCCAGTCTCTTAGGTATATGTTTTATTTTTATATTTTTTTTTTAGTTATATTTTAGTTCATACTTTTAACATTTTAATTTAGGTAGGTTATTTAGTTTTTTGGTTAAATTAATTATTGTGTACTGTTTATATATATATTTTTTGCTATAAATAACTATCTTTATTAGATGACTTACTTAGTTGGATTAAACGCTCTAAAATATAATAAACCAAAAACAAATAATGAACATCGATAAATCTTTAAAATAGGATAGTAATAACTTCATGTCTATGTGCAGCGATCACATGTTAAGGAACGCAGCCAGCCTTCCTGCTAGTTCAAAGTTGTTATTAATCATATGTTCTCTTTACCAGTTATGAAAGTTAAATTGAGTCAACACGAATAGAACTTCTAAATTTTAACGATGTTTTAAAAAAAAGATACAGTAATTATTAATTCAGTTAGGAGAGATCACCAAGACATATCAGTAACAAAATTGCCATCGTTAGCCTTACACTAATACGCGTATGTCCACCTGTGATCACCAGGTCCACTTGACCTTATGATTTCCTCCAGAAACTCGACCTTCACAAGAGCCGACCGCATACTGCCCACTCACGGACTACGGGTCAACTCTAGTCACAACAAAATAAACAAAGCAATTCATCACTCTACCTGTGGCAATAAAGCCTTCGGCTATGCTATCGGTCTTCCTAATGAGCTTCTCTGGCTCCCGCATCCTTCTCAACCTATCATGAAAACACTTGTGTATTTGCTTTGAGTTTCATGCCCGGAAAGCATTTCGATTTTTCAAATAGTTAAACAGGTGAAAAATCGTCAATGATTCAAGTAGTTATACGTAAGAACAACCGGAATCATATATAGGCCGATGTAAACATAATCTGGCGCGCTGGTGCCATATAGACCAAGCAGAAGCACAGGGCGATTGTGGTCATGACGATTAGATCATTAGATCACCTCTATACCCTACCAGCTGTACCGTCCTTGACTACACTATGCCTCGGAGGGAAGCGTAAAAGCGGCAACGTTCTCGAAGAACGATACGAAGAAGTGAAAATAAATGTCAACTGGGTAGATAATATACGCTATTTTCCAACAAGTCAAATCAGACACCTTCCTCCAAACGTCAAAACAAACAGTTTCCACTGTTTGCACTTCGACTGCTTTGGGACTTTGTATTAAATACAGGCAGATGACGACACAGATCCCCGGAGCCAAACAACGCTTTCACCATCAGCCCTTCCGCAATAATAAATCCAAAACTACGCTAAAATAGATAAGTTCAAAAACAAACGACACCACTTTGCGACGCTTAACCCCGCCAACAGCTCAAAATAATTCATCCCTGGCTCAGGAAAACACCCAACAAAAACAAACGTTTACAGTACTTTTGTTACACTAAAGTGTGGCTAGAATACAGTTCAAGCGTTTGCAACTTAATCTTTTTTCTACGGACTTCCTAACAATAAAAATAACATTGCTTATCAGTACTATATTCTTGAATTTGGCTATAATATCACAATATTTACTCGACTTTAATTATCCAGATTAAAATTTACTCAAGTAACGGGACTTTACTTCAGTTAACCTAAAACACAGTTCATAATAAAGTAATGGTAAAATATTATTACTCACATAGTAAACGGTGAAGGGTTTTTTTAAATAAAGTCATCACCATGATCATCATCATGGTAGGCTCGCCGTCCTATTAATCACCTCTTCATCATCACTACCTCTTCATCAATAATATCTTCATCGTCATCACTGTCTCTTCATTATCAATATCATCATCATCACCCTGGTCATTATCTCATAATCTTTATAAAAGTCATCATCATATTTAGCTATGTCCAATATGCTAAGTCCAATATAAGGCAAAGGCTAGGAGAACTTATCCCTCCAACTTTACGAATAATGAAGTACGTAACGTACCTAATAATAATAACTATCATTTTACTCCAGTATTCACACGTAAGCTTATAAGACGCCAAAAATTATAATTTAAAATACTCAAACTAGACTATTTGCTAGGATACTAACTGGCACCTCTGCCAGCTCCGACTAACAGTGAATTATGCCACCTCCAGTGATGTTAAACTCATCTATAAACTCATGACGATAAGATTAACTCACTAAGCTTAGCAGATAATACACGTTCTTATTTAAAATAGCGAAATCATAATTATTTTCTGCTTGCATAGTGGTCAAAAGACTAGACATTATTCTACTTTATGTTTTAAAACTAAAGGTTTCGAAATAAATTACTCTCTGCTCTACTATTAAATCGAAAAAAATATAAAAACTCACCAGGTTATCTTTGCGATTCAGCAGATAAGGTTACGACACAGAAATACACATGATATCAACTCTCTTTTTCACTTCACCTCACTTCACCAGGAATCTCCAGCGCCTGCGGCACTGCCGCTGACTCCAACTCGGCCGCAATACGTGGCCAGCAGTTATGGTTCATTTGTTAGCACTTAAGCACCTTTGCAGAAGTAGCTGAAACTGAACACACGTTAAGTATCTTTGCACAGATCGCTTCACTCTCGTTAACGCCATTACTGGCGCTAAAGGTTGTCACACAGGCCGGCTGCCATTCAGACAGACTTGTCACACAGACGGTTGACAGACAGACGGTTGGCAGACAGACGCTTGTCACACAGACGCTTGTCACACAGACGTTTGTCACACAGACGCTTTGTCACACAGACGCTTTGTCACACAGACGCTTTGTCACACAGACGCTTTGTCACACAGACGCTTTGTCACACAGACGCTTTGTCACACAGACGTTTGTCACACAGACGTTTGTCACACAGACGTTTATCACACAGACGTTTGTCACACAGACGTTTGTTACACAGACGTTTGTCACACAGACGCTTGTCACACAGACGCTTGTCACACAGACGCTTGTCACACAGACGCTTTGTCACACAGACGCTTGTCACACAGACGCTTGTCACACAGACGCTTGTCACACAGACGCTTGTCGAACAGACTGTTGTCACACAGACGGTTGTCACACAGACGGTGGTCACACAGACCATTTGTCACACAGACCATATGCAACACAGGATGGGTTGCGATACTAAAACCAGAGCCTGTCAATGACCCCAAAAGTTATCGACACATTGCACTGCTAAACTCCATCCACAAACTATTAAAAAAGCTAAGACTGAAGTCACGACACCAGCTCTATAAGATTGACTGTTGAAAAACCACTTTACCATCAAAAAGAATAGAATTTGAATCCACCTATGTGGATACAACCATCAACCCCACCGAAAAACTATCAGGGTTCTCTGTCCCCCGCAGAGAATTGTGCCAGCTCCACAGACTGAGAACTGGATGGGGACGAACTAGATCGTTTGAATTCCGGTGCGACTGGATTGACTCCCCAGCTTGCGGATGTGGCGCTCCTGAATAGGACATGGACCACATTATTCGAGACTGCCGGAAGACTGGTTCACCCTGCAAAAAGACGTAATACAATAGACACAGAATAACGACTGTAATAATAGCCATAAGATTATTAAATAATTGGACAGGTTCCTGTTTTTCAGAATAGGCATGACGAATGGAAAAACACCTTTGGTTCATCGGTTAAACCATTAAACAACATTGTAGTTTGTACACATACTCTTTCCTTTCTCTGAGAAACCAAAAATGACAAAGATACAGCGCATTGAAATTTTACGCGACGTCACACTTAAGCACGATTTTTACCTAAGTGTGACTCCGCAAGCCCCCACTTCGGAACCTTGACGCTCCGTATCCTTGTGAATTTTTACCCATCTGGCAAACTGAAAATACGGGTTCATCATCTCTGGACAATTCAATAATTATAATCACTCTCTTCGGACCCTGTCGGACTCTTCACCCCTATTCTCCCATGGATTCACTCAAGTGGGCAAAAGATTCAGATCCAACTTCTGATGACGGAGCAGGAGATGACCTACGCCGAACTCACTAAAAGTGTGACGATAAATACAGCGCTCCGCCTCGCGCTGTATCATGGATTCCAACCATATGTGTCTGAATACCCCTGGCCCACACAGTTATTGAATCTGTGTCCACCTGGGCTTATCGTCTAGCTAAAACAACTATCATTGTAATAAATCGGTTTACCAAATCCACATCTATTACAACAATCACAATTAAAGAAGTTATGGCCAAGCCCACAGCACACTACACAAAGGAGATGTTCACAGTACAGCGGTCCGCACAAGACTGAGCCGCTCGTCGCTAGGGCGACCGCTTTTATACTTGTTGAAACATTTGAAAATGTAGCAGTTATGTTTTGTAGTAAACAACTTTCTGTTTGCACATCGAAAACAATAAATGGGATTATCTTGAACTCGCCGACATATACGTTAAATAATACATTTTAACTGCTGTTTATTATTTTCCGGGAGTTGATCAACTAACTTGAAAATTGATCAACTTACGAGTCTTGTTATTTTCCGGTGACATATACTTACATTATTTGTACATACTTGTACATCAGTTTTTGTTTCTTTTTTACAATTTCAATAGCATATAATAGAACTCAGTAGACCACCTTGTCTGTGATGCAATTTATCTCTGTAATTTCTCTATATCGACTTTACACTCCTATATGTACGAGTTTAACTTTTCATTAAACTGGCTCGAAGCATTCCTTTGCTTCTCCTCTACTCTATTTATCCATCCATATTTTGAACTTGTCATGTCTTAATAGAAATGACAACTTGAAAAATATTTTTGGTCCATAGATTACAGAAAATATTGTACTTACACGTATTTTTTCTTTTCTCTGAGAAACAAAAATTGACGCAGATAAAGCGCATTTAAATTTCGCATAAGGACACGGCTAAGTACGATTTTTACATAGTGGTGACGTCGCAAGCCCCCACTCTAGATCTTAAATGCTCCGTATCATTACGAATTTCTACTGTTGATGAACTAAAAAATATGGGTCATTAATTTTTTGATAGAATATTGGATTTATTTTTGAATAAAAGACGGACTAAATGGAATTATACTTTTCTGAGCCTGTCTTCCTTTAAATCAGATGATAAAAAGTGCGTAAGGTACTCGAGCTTAAACAGATAGTCGTATGTTTCCCTCTGCCGTCACCAGCTACGGTGTGTCATATTCTGACGTGACCCAATGAGTGGTTTCGGTGACCTACTTACTTAACTTGATAAATTGCTTTCGTAAAATGTATAATTTTCATTGCTTTGGGAATTGGAATAATGTGTTTCGAATAACATTTTTGGTGGGATAATCATTATATTTATTTTAGTCTTTTCCCTTTTTAGTATAGTTTACTGGTCTCAATTAGTTTAGTTACTTACTGCGAATACAAATTTTGTCTAGTTCATAGTACGCTAGTATTTTTTTATAAAAATTAGTTTTGTAGGGAGCCAAATCAGTTACAAAATAAGTAAATGACAGAAAGATTTTTTAAATGTAATTTTACTATATGTACTTATTTTCATAGACACAAACAAATTAATGAAAATGACTGACAATTTTAATAAACGAAGCGGAACTATTAAAAAATTTTTTTTTATCAGAAATTAAAAAAATATGAAAAAGCCGAGTGTCGTACGGAAGTAAAACCGATAGCCCTCACTTTCAGATTCAATTAAACACTCAAAACGCTTCGAACTGAATCCATTAAAACAGCCGCTCAGAGTATTGCGGTGCCAAAATGCAGAAGTATTTTCTCTTAAAATACACCAGCGCCGCATTCACATTGCTTTTCCACACGAAAATGCATTGAGAGCTCTTAGAATAAAATAGGACTACGACCTAAATATACAGCTACTTTTTGCTTTTGATTTTACACACATTTAGAATTCTCAAGTCTTATTAAGCGCATTTATCTTTCGATTTTTATTGTAGCAGCAGTATTTCACATTTGGAAAAAAGGAATAAATAATAGCAAGCTACAGTTTTGCAGTAAATAAAAACCATATTTTTATATACTTAAATAGACGATGATGGATCAGCTTGTAAATGTTATGATTATTATTATTTTGCCATCTATAAGAATTTGTTCTACAATACGTGCAGATGTGACGATCGTGGGGTCAAATCTCGTAACTTGTAAGTAACTGAGATCATAGCAAATGCACAAAAAGAGTAAAAACAAATCGAATATAGTCTTACGATAACAAGTTTATGTGCCGCGCAAATAAAGTAACCCTGACTTTCAAGCTTTCTCCCCTCCCGATGAAACGATTTTCATCAAACACAGCTGAGAACCGCCGCAAGGAAGCTTGCTTTCACGTAAAAAACAGCACCGAAATCGGTCTATCCGTTCGAGAGCTACGATGTCACAAACAGAAATAGGCATCGACTTGTAACACCCTCTCGTTGTCGGTGGTTAAAAAGAGTTTTAAACAAAACGCTAAAGAAAACACTTTCGCTCGCGTGTGTAAGCCTACCTCCGGTAAATCTATGAATTTTATACCTTGTAAGGCGAGAGTTGCGTGTCGCCCGACACGTAATATAAGTTAGTGGTCACAATAACGATAAAAGCTCATTTTCAACGATACATGTATTGGTTAGCCTTCTTGTGGAAAATTAAGTCAATAGCTGGATTGTTCTGAATACTTATTTATTATTGTTAGCTGCTTTTTCTTCCGAGCGGATTGTAGAAGCCGATCAAGGGAATGAGCGTAAATGCGAATCATGATAATGGGAGATGCGGCTAGCAATGCATCAATAATTTAATCCTATTTCTACTTTCTCGCCCACCGTTACGCTAAAAGTGGCTTAAAGACTTTGCTTTGTCCGTCTTATAAGAGATAAAGACGTGATATACGCATGAGTGTAAAATATATTTGTTAAAATACAATATCATAACAGTAGAAATACAGGATAAAGCACAAATAAACAGAAGCAAGATGCAGTTAAATCGCATTTAAGTATATAGAGAAAGGCTTCGGGCCACCATTCTTAGGACGTCAGGTTTTTTCATTTTAGCTAGGCTTTCAATTTATGAACTTCTTATCGTGTAAAACTAAAGCAAGATTATTTAAATTTAAGTAGCCCATAATTTGGCCCCATCAAAGCTAAGCTTTGATTTAATTATTAAGAAAAATTCTCGCCACGTGTGAGACTCTAACTCCGTCCCTCAAGTCCGTACGATGAACGCACTTTCTACTGTGCTACCGCGATTTCAAATCACCCTGACGAATTATATTTTAAGCATGCGTATTTCCTCATTACTCCGTACTAATTAGCAGTGTGATATTTACACAATATTAGATAATTAAAAGTCGAGTAAAGTTAAGAAGGCTGGGTTTTAATGTAGTCATTACTACGTATAAATTACAAACTTTACTTAACAATAATTTAAGTAAGTATGTATTACCAACTGCTTAAATTTTATCGATAGTGAGTGACATATCTCCAAACACGTAATACAAGTTAGTAGCCACAATAAACGATAAAAACTTGGAACTCGGGCCGGGAATTTAGTGACCGGGATTGTCCCTGGAAGTGTATTGCCCAACTTTGTTAATACAGTCTGAAGTGAGAGATAAATTGCGTGTTATGAGTTGTTAAGTTACTCGTCTCCTATTGAATACGAAGCGCTCGTCTTGGGTAGCTATTTGTGAATATTATGAGCTTTTTTATAGATAGTATGTGTACCTAAATGAGATTACAGGACTTATTTGGATTCAAAGGTTTTGTGTTTTATTTATTTATGGAAAATGTTTATAGGACATAAAATAACAGTTGTACAACAGCACTAGGTCTTAGCTTGAAAGGGATCGCTTCCAATAGGGCGGTAAGAGATATATTATGTAAAAAAGGTAAAATTTAAAGAATGTTTACGTAAGTTTTTGTTATTAAATTAGTAAGATATCCAGACAGATAACTATAGTATACTTATATAGTATTATAATATTTGACCCTCAAATATTATTATAATAATTTTTACATGCCTATTTATTCAAAAAAGCGTTAATGCAGTTTTTTTTCATCAAACAAAGCTCATCGAATAAATAGTACTAATTGTGATAAAAAACTTGCAAACACTTTCTCTATTCTCCCGATTTTTCGTCTCATTATTTCCACAATACAAACTTTAATTTATGAAATTGCCCTCCCAGAAAATTGTGCCTAGAAAGCGGTACAAAGGGCGAGACACCACAGCCAATTGAAAATAATTCTTTTGCCATTATTCATAAGGTGAAAATTGCTTTGTCAAGAACGGATGTGGCACGATTCACATGAAATAAAGCTGAGGTTTTAATATAGATAGTCAAAATTAGGTGATGCAATTTAAAATAAATTGTCTATTCTCAGTAAATTATTGCGTAATTTCTAACAGGAAACTTCATCAACTGTAAAAACAATCTTATCAGAAATACTCATTGTTTTTCTTATTTTATATACTTTGGCTGTCTATATGTTTAGCAGTATATACCTACGTTAAATTAAAATTCTTCTCTCAGTTCTGCGAGAACGTGTGATTTAGTAAAATACGGGGAGTATCTTACGGTTTTCTGAATTTTAAAACCTAATAACTGGTTGCTTTAAAACATAAAGTTTTCATATTCCATGTTTTGTTGCTCGTTGTTATGCTGTTAAATCCCTGATAGCAAAATATGCATAGCGAACTCGTACGCTTACCTAGAGCAGAATTTTTCAAACTTTTAAGGGTAATCCGCAAAGAGTTCACGTCTTTTAACCTTTTTAACACGTTGTTCAAACCTTTTTTAGTGCATAACAGGGATTACAATACCTCTTTTTCGCATCACAGCGACCCGCACTCGCTCGCCGCTCGCCATCCAACCTCAGCCTGCTGTCTTGAATAAATTAATGATATTCGTGAATCGGTTCGCTGTGTAACGCTGATGAATTAATGAAGACATAGCGTGGGTTCTCTTTGGTATCCCGAAAATATAGATCAATTCCTCCACACATTTAGTGTACTTTAGGTACCTATTATGTATACTATAACAGTAACCTATTAGGTATTCAAATAGTCTGTAGTATAAGTAAAATGTTTTGTAGTCTACGGTATGTCTAAAAGTCTTAATTCCCCGGTTAGGGGAAAATCTTATAATGGAAGGATACATAGATAAATCAACGTACGGAATCTTCTGCGAGTTTTACTCGCACTTATTTTTTTTTACTTTGTCTTTGTATATCAGTACGACGATGTATGAACGATTGCAGACATGCTACCACAAAACGAGTCGATCTGGATTTATTTTTCAATAATAGTTACAATAACTCACATACTAACATCGAACTCGTATATCTCTTTATCGCTCTATTTTCAGACCGCATGCATACCAAAATGAGCTATTTAAATAATCGTGCCAAGCATCTCAATAGTTGCATAAATCGCTTCAAACCACCCCTATCTTTCTCCATAGACATCAATCGTAAAGCGTTTCTTATCTTTAATAAAATCGCCATTTTTATGAGCAACTGTAAAATTCAGTTTTGTAAACGATATATTTTGTGGTTTTAGGTTTATAACTGTTTAAAATGGTGTTTTAAAAGCAAATGAGTTACTTTAAGTTGTAGTAAATATGTTTAGGTAAAAAGTGCTGCCCTAATGTGAATAAATCGGTGCCTATCAACATTTTGAAAACATTATGTAATAATAAAATGTCATTGTTTTGGCAGAGTTACTTTTGCTTACTATTTTTCTCTATAATAAAAACGAAACTTTCGTGTATATCAATACTTTTTTGTATAAAATCCGAATAAATATAATTTTACTTATTAAGGATCACTCTGGTACATTTGGATTAAAAGTGGGATCCTTGGGTCATCTTATACTATTCGTAAAAATGTACTTGGCAAAAAATTATGAACTGTTTGTACGTTGTTTTTCGTGTGAGTAAGTGACCAACAGTGGTGTCAAATTTTTCAAGTTGCCTAAAGATATCTGCAATGATAATGATATCAGCATCATCTACAATGATGACAGCCGGGATCAACGGCTTATACGTGCCTTCCGAAGTACGGAGGGGCTCAATATTTTTTATAACACTCGTCACCCATCCATGTGCAGACCACGCTCATTGTCGCTTGACTTGCGAAAGCGCTAATAATGCACTCTCCCGCCGTGCCACCGAGTTCCATGTATGTACTATCTACTCTACATAATCGTATCCTCATGTCTGAGGTTCGTGACCATCGAGACTATCTACCAACTATAAAAGCTAGATTTAAGTTTTCATCTTCAAAGTTTAAAAACGGTTTTTGTGAAAAATATTGCATCTAGAATACAAATTGCCATCAGTTATCTCTTTAGTTCGCTGTTGAACTACCAAAGTAATTTTGTTAGCGTTTTGCATACTAACAGCCCGAGAACATAAAAAAAAGTATTTGGAACAACTTAGGAGAGTGTAATTTTGTGAGACTTTACTTTCACTTTAAAAAGATCTATGTATTCTTGCTCTTTAAAAAATTTAAAATCATTATATTAACGGCAGGAAGTGCACTGCTGGACATAGGCAATATGGAGGACCCTATGGTCATCTTATATAAAACAGAATAACCTTGTTAACAAGGTTATTCTGTTTTTAGTATTTGATGTGCGAAAACATTAATAGGTACTCAATCTGTAAAATGTAACTATCTAGCTATCCAGGTTGAGATACAGTATGGTGACAGACGGACAGGTCAGATAGACAGACAGACAGATAGACAAACATACGGACGGACACCGGAGCCTTAGTAATAGAGTCGCGTATCCTTTGGGTACGAAACCGTAAAAAGATAAACATTTATTGAACAAAAATTATACCAATAACAATACACAATTTTTCAAGACAAGCGCTAAAAAAACAAGTGTGTTCAATTTTTGCTCAGCACATGTTTATCTTTTTTGTAGTAATATGTATGTTTGTACGCAGTTTAAAATAATTGAAAAAAAAAGTAAAAAAAATTTAAAACAATAGCCTATAAAGATACGATTGCTCGATTTGCAAGCTCAATAAAGAAGCGTGAGCGAGCACATTGATGAAAGAGGCCGACTTTTTGGATGAGTCACGGTACTTACGGCAGTTGCGGTACAGATGTACGGGTCGTTAGTTAGAATCCTGGTTGGGAATTTCTCATAAACTAGGTATTTTCAATATAAAAACAAAGTCAACAGTTTAAGTTGAATAAAAAACGTCATGACCTAAATTTTACCAGTTCATTTTTAGGGTTCTGTATCCAAAGGGTAAAGCGGGACCCTATCGCTAAGGCTCCACTATCTGTCTGTCTGTCACCAGGCACCGTGATAGCAAGACAGTTGAAATTTTTACAGATGATGTATTTCTTTTGCCGCTATAACAACAAATACTAAAAACAGAAAAAAAATATTAAGTGTCCCATAAACAAACGTGATTTTTTATAAGTGGATGGTACGGAACCCTTCACGCACGAGTCTGACTCGCACTAGGTCGGTTTTTTTAAATCCTCCCAAACCATGTTGAAATCCTCATTAATCTTATTAGTTTTACCAGCTGTTCCTATTGACCCCATTTCGTTCAAGAGCTACTGTGTAATTTGTTGTTTTATTTTCCCTTCGTTCCATCTAACAAGTTTCGGAGAATCAACATAAAAATAAACGGTCATGGATTCAAGTGAAAGTAGCATAAACTTAATTTGATTATTCTCATTTCTTATTTATGCTATTTCGAGGCAAATTGTTTGAGTATATATGTTGGGAGTAAACAGAGTCAATTTATTCAAACAAACATATTATCGCGTTTTTATCTTCATGGGGTAGACAAAGCCCAGGGCCGTAAGACTAAAAGGCAACTTAAACGCGTGCTGGGTGGCGAGAGGGTGGAAAAAGGAATTAAAAAAGAGATGCTTTGTCTGCATAGAGCCGCAAGACCCAAAATGCTCTGTCTGCCCCATTAGGGATAAAGAAGTGATAGTATGTATGTATTGCTAGCCGCATCGCCTATTAACATTCTGCTGCTTCTAAGATTTGAGCGGGAGAAAAGCAACTGGCACATGCATTGAGTTTGATTGAGATGTTGATGAGATTTTGCAATCTATTATTACCTATAACTTATCTACCCTTCACGCAACTTAAGCCCGTCACACACTTGGCCGTTCTAATCGGTCGTTAAAATCTCATTCAATTTTGCGGTTTTCGCTCAATACTTTCAATGTGTGCAAGTCCCGTAACGTGCGTAGAAATGTGTTAGTAATGGCGATTTGATTATCTAGAATTTGTATTCCAATTTGCGTCCTAATACTAAATAAATAAAAAATACAGTAGTGCGGATTGCATGAACACCATCTCGGATAACTGTATTATCATTCTATATATTTATTTAATTTATTATTCTATCATAATACAAAGTAGTTTTTTTTCTCCGAGGGTAGCCGTAAAAGAAACACTGTTATATAAAGCTCCTACTATTTTAATTAAAATTAAATCAAAATATAAGTGTTCTTGTGTTTAAATAAACAAAATTAAATTTTAATATACTATAATTAAACTTAAATTAATGGTATAAATTGAGTAATTACTCCTACCTGCCGGTCTACTACTTTTCACTTTACATTCATTACTATAAGAAAACATAAACATGACACAAACACAGTTGCAAGAAGTATTGGACACCCAGAGGTCTCTAGAAGATACTGTGGCGAAGAAGATGGCGGATTTTGAGTCCCGATTCACTGCATCAACAGATGCTCCAGAAGTCACCCTGCACAAGCTTCATCAAGAATATCTTTCGTTTAAGGACTTGGTCTTGAATTTACTTAAACTCTGCCAGCATCAAATTAGTGTTCTCACTTATTCCGTGGATTCACTGGACATGAAAAGTCGCAGAAAGACTCTTATGATCTCAGGCATTGCAGAAAGTAAAGAGGAATGCCTGGTTGATATAGTTGCCAAACTTCTTAGTGATAAACTCCAAGTAGATGTTGGGCCTCAAGATCTCAAGTTGTGTCATCGGCTGGGACAGATGGGCGAGCGGAGCAGGCCTGTGTTGGTGCGGTTTCACTCACTTCAGTTGAGGAACACTTTGTGGCATAAGAAGGCTATGCTCAAAGGTACTTCGCATACTCTGAAGGAGTTCCTGACACGACTGCGACAAACATTGTTTTCTGAGGCCAAGGCCCATTTTGGTATGAAACGATGCTGGACCACAGATGGAGTCATCAATATTAAGCTTCCATCCGGTGACAGGGCGAAGGTGACTACCAGGGCACAGCTTCTTGCCTTGACAGATAAGTATCCAGGCAGCAACCAAGGCAAGCCCACAAGCGTGATGCGACTGGCGCCTCATCAATCGAAGGCCGGGTCTTCAGCGGAAGATGTCTCGGGGACTGACAAGAGACCCGGAGCGGCCCCGCTAACTAGAAGACAGGCTCAGGCGCAGGCATCAAAGCTGAAGTAGTGTCTTTTTCTCTTGTGTGCCTTGTACCTTTTACTTTTCATTATCTACCACTATTGTGGGCGTATTTATGTAGGTAGTTTATTTTAATTTCACTTTTGTTTTAAAGTCCACAATTTTATTGAGAGTAATGTAGGTACCGTTCAATTTCATATTTTCTGATAGTGCTGCTTGTTTTGCTTGTGTCTAATGTCAATGTCATATGTCACTGTCACTTGACACTATTAATTTACTTTTTTTGTTTTGTTTTTTTTTTTTGGTGACATGCATTACAAGTATGTTTCGTATTTAACATTTTATCCATAATATGTACATAACCTTTTATTCATAATAGTAACAAGATAAATCTTTTATGCCGGCAGGACATACATAAATAGGACATTTTCGTAATTTAGATAATAGTATTACCTACTAAAACCTGTATATTCTTGTTCTTATTCCTATCTTATATATTTAAATATATTTATTTACAAGTACCTATACATATATATATATTTGGTATGCAGCAAGACGATGATAATAATTTTAATGTTTCTTTTACTACAGCATCAGAAGGGTGTAATTCCAGTTTTGAATCTTGTAATTCGGATACTCCAATGTTGACAGTGGGTGATAAGGTTCGCGAAGCGTTTAGTGGATGTGCTAAAAATCTGAATGTGTGCCATATAAATGCGCAAAGCATACCAGCTCATTACACAGACTTTCTTGAAGCTTTTTCGTGTGATCTCGTAAGTGTTGTTCTGGTATCAGAAAGCTGGCTCAAACCGAGTCTCCCGTCCACTAGTGTTGCACTCCCGGGCTTCGTGTTGATACGTAATGATCGGATTGGCAAGGGGTCCGGAGGTGTAGCTATATATTTACGAAGTTCCATACCCTATAGGATTTTATCTCAATCCCCCTCCCAATACAGCGCATCTGCTGAATATATTTTTTTGGAACTGAAAGTAAATGGTGTTAAGACGTTGGTAGGCGTAGTGTACTGTCCTCCTGAAATAAATTATTTTACTGAATTTGAAACTGTACTCGATTCAGTTTGTGCCGATTACACGCATCAGTTGATAATGGGTGATATAAATACTTGTCTGTTGAAAGACGATACTCGATCCAATAAACTTCTTAATATTGTCAAGTCAGTCAATCTTTCTATTCTTCCTTCTGGAACCACTCATCATACTAGTTTTGGTGACACATTAATCGACTTGATCCTCACATCTTCAGAAAATCTTATAGCCAGCCATGGTCAATTTCCTGCTCCATGTTTTTCACATCATGACCTTATTTATGCTTCGTACAAACTGAAAACACCGAAATCCAAACCTGTTACTTTGAACTTACGCTGTTTTTCACGAATGGATACTGTAGCACTTCAGAAGGATGCTTCAAATTTAGACTGGACGCCAATTTATAGTGCATCTACAGTTGACGATAAAGTCTCTCAATTTAATAAAATAGTCCTGACATTGTATGATGCACACGCACCAGTACGTAAAATTAAAGTAAGACGTCCTCCTGCTCCGTGGATCACAGATGGTATACGCATGGCAATGAGGAAAAGGGATCGCGCATTTCGCAAATACAAAAAAGATAGATCTCCTGAAAACTGGAGCTACTATAAGGCTGCAAGGAATCGGTGTAATCAAATGTGTAGAAATGCCAAACGCCAATATTTCATTAACAACTTGGAAAATTCTTCACCTTCCAATATATGGAAGTTCCTAAATTCAATCGGTATCGGTAAGGACAAGAATTCTGTTGCTAATATCCCTTTCAGCCTTAATGATCTAAACCAGCATTTTACAAATGTAACAACCATTGAGGCAAAGCTCAAACTCAATACCATTGCTTCTATTTCTGCCTTACCTGCACTGAATACCGATGTTTTTGTCTTCACACCGGTCACTGAGGATTACATTAGAAAGGTAATCAGTTCGATCCATTCGAATGCTGTTGGGTATGATAATGTAAGCAGAGCTATGATCATGCATATTTTGAATTATGCCCTTCCTGCAATCACACACATTGTCAACGCTAGCCTGTCCCAACATGCTTTTCCTTCTGCTTGGCGTAATGCTTTTGTGCGTCCTTTGCCTAAAGTTTCCGTCCCTTTATGTTTGAACGACGTACGTCCAATTTCCATCTTACCTTTCCTTTCAAAGGTCTTAGAAGCCACTGTCCAAAAACAACTTACGGACTATATGCACAAATTTAATCTCTTTGATCCCTTCCAATCAGGTTTTAGAAAAGGACACAGTACCACTACCGCATTAATCAAGATCACTGACGATGTAAGATATGGTATGGAGAAGACTTTGGTTACTGTTATTGTATTAATCGATTTCTCTAATGCTTTTAACACGGTAGACACTGATATACTTCTTGCAATATTATCATATTTTAACCTTTCATCCTCAGTAATCGGGTGGTTTGAATCTTATCTTCGTGGACGCCGACAATGTGTCCGTTCTGAGCAATCAGAGTCGGAGTGGAGGGATGTCATTGCCGGTGTACCACAGGGTGGTGTGCTATCTCCAATATTATTTGCAATTTTTATAAATACACTTTCCCATATTCTTACATGCTCTTACCATTTTTATGCCGATGACTTGCAGCTTTATGTTCAAACTGATGTTGCGGATATCAATGATGCCATAAAGATACTCAATGACAACTTAAATAATATATTGCAATGGTCTGATAGTTTTGGTATTTCAGTTAACCCGAAGAAATGTCAAGCCATTATTGTTGGTAGTAGAAGACAGTTACCCCAAATAAATTTAGATTTTGTGACACCAATTAAGTATGACTGTAAAATTGTTCCATTCTTAACATCTGTTAAGGATCTTGGTTTATTTATTGATGACAAACTGAGTTGGGTTACACATCTCGCGGACGTCAGTCGAAAGGTCTTTGTCTCAATGCATTATCTTAACAACCTAAAAAACTTTCTCCCTATCTCAACAAAAATTATGCTGGCTCAATCTCTCATTCTCCCTATTATCGACTATGCTGATGTATGTTATTTGGATATAACTGAGGAACAGCTTAGTAAGCTTGAACGTCTCTTGAACAACTGTATCAGATTCATATTTTGCCTTCGCAAGTATGACCACATATCCTCTTATCGTTCGCGGCTTAAATGGCTAAATATCAGACAGCGTAGAAATCTACATATTCTCTGTTATCTTCATGGTATTATTTATAATCCATCTGCACCCAGTTATATGACATCTAAATTTCAGCCCCTTAGCTCAACTCACGATAGAAATCTACGCTCCTCTAACACAATGCAACTTGACATTCCTTCTCACCGTACTGGATTCTTTTCTAATTCTTTTGCCGTCACGGCTGTACGGCTTTGGAATGCCCTACCTGATAGCATTGCGAGATTACACTGTCGTGATTATTTTAAAATGCAGGTAAAGAAATTTTATTTAGAATCGGAATAGTCTCTCTGCTGTAATATGTAGATATTTGTATGTATTATATGTATAATCTTATGTATGTATATATTCATGGATACTTATATTTATTTATATATATATATATTAGTATATATTTAGCTATGTATTATTTAAAGTATAATATGTATTTTATTTTATTAACAATTTTATTTTGTATTTCATTAAAATATTACAAGTTGGCTTGCCACACTTGCACCCCTGTTTCAATTTCTCAACATGTCCCAAAGGCAAACTGGTAGATAATGCATTAGCATTAAGTTTGACCCATTGTAATCAATCCATCATAAGATTGTGTGCAATAAACTTAAATAAATAAATAAATAAAAAAGTAAGGACAACAGAAACAGAACATGACAGGACATTTCTATAAACCATAGAGGCTTGTAGTGAAATTTCTCAAAATGTATTCTAGGTACAGTATACATACAACTCAAAAACAATCATAAATATCGTGCTCATAAATTTATCTAATACCGGCCCAACTTTTTATTATTGTGATTATTTAGTCTAAAATAAAATAAAAATGAACGATGAAAATAAATACTGACACATATTAAAAGGGCAATACTTATATAAAGGCCAATAATATAAGGTCTAACAAAAACTATTTTAAGGGTGAATTCAGTCCGTGATAGTGAACAACTTTCCCCGAGGAACTGTTCCTTTCATTTATAATTATTTTTTATTTGTTTATTTATTTTATGTTCCTTTTATTACATTTGTTAGATCTTATATATTGCAGTGACAATACTGGTGAAGTGACAATTGATGTTGTTATCGCAAGTATTGAAAGTTGCTAAAATATATTCAGAGCTATAAATACTGGTGTTTGTCTGTCGTGACGAAGGACGCAGGGTGAGAATGGTGTCCCTGTCAGAAAGGTCACGGTCGTGTAACAAGCCTAGGAGGTGACAAATGATCCTGGCCTCAGATGTACCTATATGTTTTCATAAACCGTAGCACAGATGAAATGGAAATACGATATCAAAAAGATAGCGAACAACAATGTTATTCATACTGATCTAAATTTATGTTAAAATATACAGAAAAGGACTAAATAAAATTTGAACTCAATGGAGTCGAAAAAAAGAAGAAATAAGTTTTTTGTGGACAAGCTCGCGCAAAAGACATGATTACGCTTTTCTCAGTTAAAAATTACAAACATATAAAACTCGTAAATGGCACACTGGAGGTCCCGGGTTCAAACCTCGGCTAGGTCATGATGTAAATGATCTATTTTAGATTGACCCGGGTCTTGGATTTTTAGCTATATATGTGTTTGTTATAAAAATATAGTATCGTTGAGTTAGTATCCCATAACACAAGTCTCGAACTTACTTTGGATTCGATTTTATAAAACATCAATCTAATAAGCTTTTAAATATTGGCCTAGCGAGGTATTGATCTATCGATTATATGTCATTCGATCAAATAGTATGTCGATATATTGGGTGTATGGGTAATTGTCAACGATCAACTGGCATTCGATATACTAGCTTTCGTTATGGCGTAGAAAACCCAGCTCAATGTGTAATTATACAATATTTATGTCACGTGTTACAGTATTTGTAGTTAAAAATATCATATTCGTAGTATTAAGATATTGTTTCGATGATAAATCGATGAAAAATCGATGAAAAAACCTTATTAAAAGCCAATAAGATAAATGAACCTACACTATTATTTCAATGACTATAAGAACAGAGAGTACAACATTCTATTACTTTCATATATACCTACTTCAGACTGGCATGAAAAAAGAATTTTCGTTCAATTGAAACCAAATGACTAAACAAAAAGTAAATTACGTTTATATCAGCTATATTTAGCATTTTTAGGGTTCCGTACCCAAAAAGTAAAACCGGGACCCTATTGCTAAGATTTCGCTGTCCATCCGTCTGTCTAGATGTCTGTCTGTCACCAGACTGTATTTCATAAACCGTTATAGCTAGACATAGAAAATTTTACAGATGATGTATTTTTGTTGCCGCTATTAGAGGTATAATAAACAAATATATATTATAATACTAAAAACAATAAAATAATCTCATAAAACAATCGTGACTTTTTAAAGATAATGGTACAGAACCCTTAGTGTGCGAGTCCGACTCGCACTTGGCCGGTTATTCGTGTTCTTTGCCTATGTTAGCGTTAAACTCGTGCCTAACGACTGGAAGCCACGATATTGCTATTCGTGGCAGATCAGTGGAAACACTTTGCCTACATCATCATAAATCATAGATTTTCCTGCATCATTTCTTACTTTTTTTGATATTATTTCATTTTTACCTATAGCTCTTTAGTAAATCAAAAAAGGAATGATCTTGTTTTTGCTTACATTGAAATATAAAGTAAGTTAGGTACATATTGTTTTTGTTTACTTTTATATTTTGTTACTTTTTTTTAGTATATTTATATAACACCTTTTTAGGGATGGAGGGCTGATTTTCTTAAGATACATGAACATTTCTAGTTCGGATATCAATCTACCTTAGTCTTCGTTTTATTGCTAAACCTAAAGACAAAATTCTTATGTATTTAAAGCACGATTTCAGTTATATTTACTTGTTCAATCGAACTAAACACTGAAACCAACCTGTTTGGATATTTTGGAAAATGATTGGTTGTGAAGCCATGTTTACGTAAATATTCATATTATTAGGTAAGAAGAGTTTTAAAAAAATTCCATACATGTATAATATACTCATTTTCTGACTACATCTAGCCATAAAATGAATATAACCTTTACAATTTAAATGTCAAAGTAACAACCCTAATCAAAATGACGGAGCAAAATTTACGAAACCTGAAAAAGGGGTGTGAAAAACTGTTCCGCTGAATGAAATGGGCATGACTCGGCTGGGGCAAGTAGGCCGCGTACAACCGGGTACAGAATAGTGTATGAAAGTGATGATAAACATTTTGAAAATAATATTTCATCATCATTAGGTCTGTTTAGACTCCACTGCAGGAGCACGACCCTCTGTGTACTACCAGAGCCATATTTGGCTAGAGCAGCCAGATGATTTGGCCTACTATTTCCACGCTGACCAGACGGGTTGGAGAGGTCTCACTGATGTTTATATAAGCTTTGTTCAGCTTGTATTTCGTAAGTCGACTTCTACGACATCCACGAATAATATATTAGTTTCATAAATGTATAAAGGTTTCGTTTACATAGTTCTGTTAATAATTTTAACCCTGCTTAAAAAATTAATAGTGATAATTTATCTTACCTTATTGATTATAATTACTATTATTTATGTCTATTTTAATCACGATTTCTTCTTATAAACTATACCCAAATTCACGAATGTACGGTGAGGACATAATTTTTAAGGGTGTATTATTTATTTCCAATTTTCCCATCTTAAAAAAAAGATATAATGATTTATTAAAAAAAAATAAACAAAAAAATCTGCTCTAAACAGTTACGTTGACAATCGCCGCTATACCAGCACAAACATTTCGCATTTGTTCCGCGTTTCGAGTCTCCATCGCCTGTTTGAATAGTCTTTGTGGAGTAAAAATGTGATGGAATTTTTAATATCTGCGCCTTTTTCTCTTTTTATTTTTTTTTTCTTTGTAGTGGGATTGTAGTAGTTTTTGTTAGCGACTGTATCTATTCATGAATACTTAATGTTAATGTAGAAAGATTGAAAATTTTATTTTAAATACTTATTTACGACTTTACTTGATAATTTAATATAAAAAAGATGTACCTGATATCATAACTTTAGGTAATAAAATTTTTGTTGTGATAAAAGTATAAACTGAAAAATTAGGAGTAAAATAGCTTAATTTACAGACTTTATTCTTGTTAAAAAAAATATTTTAACGACATTACTACTAAAACTTTTGTAAAAATATGTGTTTAAAACGAAAGTCATAAAAATTTCTTTTTAGTATGGCATTTAAAGTTACATTTTTTACAACTATTAATAACATTACTTTTCCGTTTATATTGTGGCTGTTACTTATTTTCCCGATATTACTACCAAAACTTTGTAAAAAAATGTAAGTCATAAAAACTTATGTTTTGATTCATTAGCGAAAAATAATTATATACAATTTAACAGCTTTTAATATCTTGTTTCTTTTACGGCTGTTATGTACTTATTTTCCACTATCAAAATTAAAACTATTTAAAAAGAAAAGCTATATTTGAATGTAAGTACAGTAAAATTATCGGAGCGAGTAAAAAACCCGCCCCATAATTATGGGTTTTCGTGAGTAAAGCCATAGTTATTTCTAACAATGTACCGACTAGTAGTAGTACGGGCACAGATTACTAATAAGTTACTACGTAACAGATACATCACTTCCCTACAAACGCCAAATACCTACGCTTTATTTAACTAAACTTTCTAGCTGTCAAGCGACGCGAGGAAATATGAGCTTAACTGCTTTGACTCAACGGAGCGTTTTAAGTGCACAGCGGGCGATGACGTCGGCCGTTGTGAGATTACCTTAGGGTTGACTCAATGTTGTAAAATACAAAAATGAACGTGACACATATTTATGAAATGAAATTTTATTAAAAAGGATCTATAGATGATTTGACTTTGAAAGTTGTGACGTAATAAGAGCGTGTGATTTTCATAGAAACTTCATAAACTGTGGATGTACCGTACATCGCAATAAGAAACATACGTACGATATTGAGTTATTCGTTATAGCATACTTTCTAGTTCACGTAAATCGTTGTTATATACTTTACTAGAGGAGCTCGGTGGCCCGCACTAGCACTTTCGCATGTAAAGCGGCATCGGGCGTGGTCCGCACTTGGATGGGTGACCACAAGTTGCATAAAAATTGAGCTCCTCTGTGCTTCGGAAGGCACGTATAAGCCATTGGTCCGGGCTGTCATATTGTATGGCAGTCGTTAAGCTATGTCAGATGCCTTTAGGCAGCCTGAAAAATCTGAAACCAGTGTTGGCCACTTACACACACGAAAAACAACAACATATACTATCTGGATACAGTACATTGATGTTAAACTTTCGACGTTCAGTAGGACAGTCAAACTTCATACCTACAAAATAATCTGATTGGACTAGACAGTACCAAATCCTATTCTATACAACTACCTACTTTTTAACGAAAAAAAAAACACTTACTTTCCTCGTCTTTTGGCAATGTGAAAAACGACAATTCTTTATTTGTTCTTTGAATTTGACATTGCAATACCGCACAATAATGTCTTGACATTGTTAAATAAAACGCTTGTTTATATTGTAAACAAACAATAAGCAAGTCTCATACACGCGACTACACAGGCCGGAGTGCGGCGCCCCTTTGCCACTTGGGCGTTAGAAAACACGGCTAGCCGGTAGGTACATTTTGAGCGATCTTGATCGAGTGACGGAGGCCTGGTACGGGTGTGATAGTTCACAGCACTTTTGACCGCTTGTAAACATGTCTATAAGTATTTTTTAATCGTTGGTAATTTTATATATATATATTTTTTTTGTTTACGTTATTACAAGCGTTTTGAATATAAGTGTTTTTCCTTTAAGTTTAAATGACACTTGCAACCATTGAATATATAAAAAAGAAAATCAGTATCCTATAATTTAACTGCTCAGAATATTGTGTTCGGCATGAACGAATCTGGCCTTATAACTATTATATAATAGTTTTTTCTATATAAATCATTTTAACAAAAAATTACCCCGATTTTAACTTTTTATTTTTAATTGCTTAGTATAAATAGTTTATGGTAAAAATAATATTCTCTGATAACTATTTCCACCCTCATAAGGCCTTTAATGAATAACAATATAGACCATACGTACTACGAAAACAACGGTGGTTTTACTTACTGTTACAAGTTTTAATTAAAAACGAGTGCAAACTTAAAAGTTTAATTAAACCAACTGACCTTACTCTTTCTTGCGCCAGTTTTAATATTTCAAACATTGTCGACAGAAATGTTAACAGCCATTATGTTAAGTTGCAGTACACAGTACTAATTGTTTCTGTCGAGAAGAGCCCTCGTCAGTACAGCAATAATTAATTCATTTTCTGTTTGCCGCCTGTTTTGAAACAACTTTTGTTTTAAGCCTGTGTTATGAATAATCTACCTAAGAAGTTCTAGATTCTGAAGTGGCAATCCCACGGTTTGACGGTGCGAACCTTAGACCTAGAATGTTTGTTGCAAGTGCGAACTGTATGTGCCCTAATATATTCTAGACTTAAATCCTACGTAAGATTCGGCGTCACTGGTTTCCGATCTTGGAAAATAAATAAAACTAAATAGCATAGGGGTTACTCTAAAAGCGATACGCAAGACGGACATTACTGCTTATTCGCGTTTCAGTGTCAAGCAACATTGAGCCCTAATCTATAATGATAAAGTCAAATTTGGTTTGACATAAATAATACGTAATTATCGTATGACGAATTATTTTATGAAGTAACCCCCCCCCCCTGATAATTATAATAATAAAATAATAAATGTGGAAAGCGCGATGTAATTTTTATCTCAATAAATATTCTCCTAAATTGTAGATGAGCACTCGGGCCCGGGCGCTAGCTCTGAATATGTATGAGGTATCGCGGCAAATACCAAAAATTAGAGAGGAAAATAGATGTGTCACTTCCAAATATTCGCAATGCTATTTTTTTTCTTGCTCTCACTGGATTTATTTATTTAACTTTATTGCAAATTTAATAGGCGGACTATGCTATTTTAAAATATGATCCTAACAGTAAGGTAAGAGTGAAAATAGCTAACTTTTCAGTTTCCCAAGAAGTTTGAATGAAACTACTATTACTGCAAAATCATCACATTAGTCAATGCTACTCAGCAGCACCATTACTTACTTTGCGAATTTGTTTCTGCCATGTTTGGTCAAATCAATTATTTCAGAATTTTCTGCCTTATATAGATTAATATTTAAGCTTTTGGAAACCACTATTAAAGATTTAAATGGTTTTTAGTCAAATGGGCAAGAGTGAAAGAAAACAGAGCCGGTAAAAGATTTAACTAAAAACAAAAACTTTGATTGTAACAGAATTAAATTTGTGAAAGGTACCTATAGTGTACTATAGGTACCGTGTGACGTATTCGTCTTGTGACGATTCGGTCGTAAGTTATTATAATGGAGGAAAAGTTAGGTGTGTGATAAACATTATCTCCATTTCGCTATTCCTTTTTGCCCTTTTTATTTTGTACAAATACCCCGAGATAGCAAATAGCCGCGCCGTAATTATTAACAAAATTTCCTAGAATCACAATACAGTCTAATTTCTGTGATTTAAGACGACTTCCTGTAATTCCTAATTTTGGAATAAGGGTGATGGTAATATCTTAAGATATCCGTATTTAGGTATTTTAAGGTATTATATTAAAAGGCAAAAACATGAAATAAACCTGTTTTATAAGTACCATAAGATAGAACCATCTGTGTTGTTATGGTACCTATCTAATATTATATATATTGGTACTATTCACAGTTGATTGCTGTGATAAGATAAATTATGATTTGCCAAAAAAACGCATAGGTATCTATGAGCAAAGTAAATCACTCTAACTTGTTTATTTTATAGTTTACAAGTACCCAATCGAATATTTAATCATAGAAAAGAATAATTTGTATTCATAGTAATAACCCCTTTCAATTCAATTCGAAATATTTCAAAGGTGAAACCGAACGAAACAAATACAATTCATGACTGGGTAAAATGTAAATAAATATTATTCAGATGGGCACATAATAAAAATCATTATACTAGATAAAGATTCATAAAACATAAATGCAAAAAGTCAGGAGGTTTCTTTACCGCTGGTAACTTGGGCCTTGCTCCGCTGCCAGTGGGCAGCTAGGTTAGGTTTTATACTGTATTTATATTTTGTATTTCACTTTATAGATAAATGATAGAACCTGATCTATGTTATGAAGTAAATAAAGAGAATAATAATGATTTGGATATGAGGGCCAAATAGTAATATTTTATTTACTCATGTATAAATTTAATGTTTTTAGAGGCTTTCAGACATACACTTATTAGGATACTAAGCAAACTGATCAAAATACATCAAACAATGCTTAATACAGACGATAACACAAACGAGTACATTAATTCGACTAGAAGAGATGAACATCTGCGCGAAAGTTGGAGAGATGCCAATAGAAGTAACTTGCGAGTCATAACAATATTCTATTACACATCTGTCAGATTCCGAAATAATATGATTATTTCTGTGTTTGTTAGATTAATGTTGCCTGAAAGACAGGTTTTGTTTTCAACACAACCTTCATTTATTATAAATAGTGATTCCGTTTCTTGAATCTGAAGACCACTCCATTAACAGACTACTCTGACGGGGTAGAGAAATCCCAGGGCAGTAAGACTTCAGGCCAAACTTAGCGTGATGGTGGGCTATAAGATTGAAAAAGGGATCTAATTATTGATGTGTTTCAAGCCGCATCGCCTAATAACATGATTTAAATCGCGCCTATTTCCTCAATGTTTTAAGTTAATTGCTTTTCTCCCAGACCAGTAAGTAAGCTGAGTATAACGAACTATTAAGTAGGAATGTGATTATGTATGTTCGTCCAATGTTAAAGAAAAATATAAAATAGACGGTAGAAAAAACCGTAATAAATTCTTATTTTATTTTCCTAGCTCCTACACAAATGTACGTTTTCCAACATAATGTACGTTGTTATTTTTTTTTCAATCAATGACATAGCTAGAGTACGCGATAGACATCGGTGGAAAAGTTGAGTGAGTGCCAACAGATGCAGCCTTAGCTTGTATTCTCACATTGGAGTAGGAAATAACAGCATGTTATCCTCACTTCTGATATATTCTCAAAATGTTATGTATTGCATTTATTTTCCCACGTTTATTCGCCATACAATCAAGGAATGCAACTTATGTTTGCATTTGATTTTATTTATTCGCGTAAACTAAACTTCGCCTAAAAACATAAATAATCAAGTTATACATTTATTTTTACCGTCCAAAGCATGATTTAACACGCCGACATTAGTTGTCGGCAAAGGAACAACACCAGTGTAGGCGGCTCAGGGGTGTCGAGAGGTGTACTGCTCTTTCTCCGAAGTTACTCGTTGCGTTATGCCCTTTTACACTTCCACCCTTGGAGCAACAGCTCTAACGAGTGCTCACTGCACAGCCAATTAAGGCATGCAGAGCCTTTATTATTTATTATGTATAGCATCTCAAATTACTAGAGGTTTAATATCACAAAGGTTTTTATAAGATATATCAGCCGTAGCTCAGTAAACCAAATAAGTTCTTATTTGAAATATTTTTCTTTTTTGAAACAAGAACTTTAAGATTGCTTGAAAGACCCAGATGAGCATCCTCGTAAGTTGAGCTAGTGCCAACACATCCAACCTTTGTACGTCATTACGGTACATTAGAGGTATTCACTCTCACTAGGGTGGAGATTTATTGCCTCGCCGAGGATTAACTATGTAAATTATATAAAAAGCCGTCCGTTTAGTGAATCGACATAAGAACATTAATTATGTACGGGCTGAACGTGAAGTGTACGCTAGTGGTGGTTTATCTTTACTTTATCAATATTAAGTTTAAACGTATCGTTACGCTCTGGTATCATATGAGTTCGACTTTTCACGAAATAATAATAAAAAAATATATAGAGGTATAATAAGCGGTAATAAGAAGATTTGAAATTTCTTAGTACCTAAGCATGACTGTGAGATAAACCAGAAATCGTATAAGTAATTTATTCCGACCGTCGAGAGTCCCCAAAAATCAGAAACATTTTCCTCTTATTTTTTTAAACAATTTGCTGTCTTATGACAACGCGAAGGTAGTGCCAACACTTGAACATGTGCCAACATCTGCCTTTCCCTGAAATAATGGGTCGTATTTCATTCCGAGATTAAATTTATGTTCCTTAGTATCTAACCTACTTAGCAAATAAATTTCAAGTTTTCACCCCCTTCTGTGTCGTTGGTGGTGGTGTGTTGTCTAGATGTTACTGCATTAGGATTGTGCAAAAACGGATAAGTACTGTAACGTTGTTGCAGTAAGCTTCATCTTTCATGTTCTTATTCACCTCCTTTCACCATCATTTTATTCTGTTCACTTTTACAAATTTCATTTATAATTAAATTTTAAATTCTTCTTATCACTTTGACTCATTCCTCTACCACCTCTCATAAATTGTTAATTGTATAATTTTATCAGTTCTGTTATAATAATAACAAATCATTTAATCAACTCTTGTCGTTTTTCTCTTCTCTCGATCTCTACGACGTTTACTTGTACACAATTTTTGTGAGCTGAGACAGGTGGAGTTCCCACATTACTAGAGCCATCATAGGCTAGGTATCTCCTTACACATGAAGATCGAAAATACGTAGGTACATTACACTAATAAAATATTTTTGGATTCCCTGCAAAGCGAAGACATGTTTCAATTGCATGCTTGCCGAGCGTTCACGCCTCTTGACTTTAATAAAAGAATTCCAATTGCCATTCGCACACAGCTACGCTTTAGTAAAAATGCAGCCCTATATGTTCCTAAAAAACGAATATATTTACTTCATTCTTTTTAGTTTAATATATGTTGGTACCCAGCGCTGATGTAACATTTTTAGTTATCTGCAATGTGCATCTTACTTCATCTAACAATAGCAGGGAAAGTTGTAAAAGGAAAGAAAAGATTATAGATGAAATGAGAATGAGAAATGTGTTATTTACGTAAACAGTAATAATCTTACATAACTAGGTGTTGGAGTCTCCTTTTAAACTTTCAAAGATGCCTGTACCAGGAGGCTCCGCTCTTCTTTATTTACAAAACAAATGAATATACACTAAAATACACTCGCAAAGGTGTTTATTATTTAGCAGTTAATGAAAAAGCAAGAGAAAAACATTACTAAACATATCACAATTTGTCAAATATCGACTGATTTATTCATTTTGAAGATCTTTGAAGCACTTGCGAAGCTTCATTTAAAAGTCTCAAAAAAGCTAAGACACACAAGAAATAAATATGTATGTAACACTCGTACTGGGCAGAGTTTGAACTTAGGACACCTTTCGCTTATTACTCATACCCACTTCACAACTACCGCTTCCTACATAATTAATTCAAAAGGAAAAAGCAAGAAGATAAAAGTCATCTCATTACCGTGGCTTGTTATCAAACAATTGAACATCTGTGCTGTTTGTTGAAATGTTGCCAACAGCCGCTCTTGCCAGCCATAAAAATGTTTTTTTAACCCACAATCCTCAAGTGTTGCCTCTTTGCCAGTGGATTTGTTGTGTGTTGTATAAATATTAACTTGAGAAATTTTATTTGCCACTTGTTTCACGTGTCTGTATGCTTTTATTTGTTGTATAGCTTCACTTAGTTTATAAGGGTGATATAAGTAACTACAGAATAATATTAAGCTTTTTGATAAATTCTCAAAAATTGCGAGTAAAGTAAGAGCCATACATCTAGTCACAAGCAAAATAGTAAGACTAATAACATTTGTAATTAGTTAATTAGTATTCGCATTTTTTTTAAATAACTATAAGAACTCCATTCATGGCTGATTTGAAAATTTGTAGCTAGCAATGCACTTTGCCGTTTGGTATCGGGCAGAGTTAATTCTACTCTGCCGGCCCACTCCAATTCTTACTGTGGATGCCGTAGAATGCGACTTAGGAATCACAAGCTAAACAAAGCTTATAAAAGTCAAATAATACCTCTCCAACCCGTCTAGCCAGCGAGGAGAGTGTAGGCCAAATCTTCTGGCTGCTCTGGTTAAGTATGGCTCTGGTAGTACAGAGAGGGTCATGCTCCTGCAGTAGAGACTAAAAAAGACCTGATGATGATGAGGATGATGAATGCACTTATGCAAATGCGCTTATGCATAAAGTATAATACAAAAAGTATAAAAACAGCCCAGTAAAACTTTCTTAATTTTTGAATTAAGTAGGTTAGCAAACAGACAAACATTAACTCATCGGGGAAACCGCAGAGCAAAAGAGTGCAATTTTCGAGCAATGCCCAGTGCACTGTTGCGGTTGACCACTTTTATTTATGTTCATCAATTATTCGAAGACGCCTGTACCGATTTGGAAAATTCTTTTTTGATTGAATATCTACTTGTCAGGTGGCAGTTTCGGGGTAAAGTCGGTTCTTAGTTTTGAAAAATTATACCTTTGATTGTATTTATTAAAGTTGTTAATATGTAGTAGCCAATTTTATTAATATTGATTTTACAAGAATTTCGACGTCAAATATTTCACCTAAGCACAAAGATACGCTTCATTGGCACTTTAGATTAGAAGAACCCGCAACAATCTGCACTGCAGCATTTTCTTACCTTATCTTTACCTACTTGTTAGTTCATGCATTTAAATATATTATGAATTTATTTATTGAATAAACTTTTAAGATCTACGTTTTTAGTTTAGTTAAGTTTTCTAAGTATTAATCATTATCAACCTTAATTTTTTTTAAAGTCTTAGCGCTTTATACGACATAACCCAGTCATCAATCTCAATCAATATCAAATCAATCTCATCATATCAATCTTTTATTTGACTTGCAATGTAGGTATCTTGTATATATGTATGTTTGTTTACATCAAATCTTGCAACTCAATTTTGAACTAGTTATGCTTAACCATTTGAGCTGACATTTTGCATACTTGTCATAAAAACTTATTTATTTTATCTACATAGCCCATAATTCCTGGACCTCTTCTACTACTTATCTTTCTTTCTAGTAAGTGAATTTGCTCGTTTAAAAATGTAAAAGTCTTAATTAATTTCATACCATGCTAACTATTCGTAAATTTAATAAAAAAAACTTCTTCAAAAAACATTAAATGTAAAATTGCACATCGCAGACCAAAGTAATCGGCGAGCATTATCTTCCACGTCACGATGCAAACGAATTAGTCGCAACAAACCGCCTAGGCGCAGCGCGGAACGGCTAGTCGATTGAAACGGCTGGAATTTGGCCAAAACCCACCAACTTTTGCTCAACACTAATTGGATTTGTAGCCCGCACTCCATTGAGAAAGTATTAAGGAAATTTCATTGAATGAACGCTTCTTGTTTGAGTTTTGAACCTCAACCAATTCTTTGCGGGTTCAAGTTTTTTTAGATTTTATTTTATACTAAGAGGTATAGATTGTGCAATCGGGAATACTTTCGTAGCTTTAATGAATACCCGCAACACCAAGAGCGACCCGAAAAAAATTCTCATGCCTTTTTGAAGAATATCGTGCCTTTTTTTCATCTTAACGCGTTCCCGAATGCATCCTCAACTGTTCTGCTTGAAGCCTAGGGAGCGGTTTCCCGCTTTTTCTACTCCAAATTAAATAATTGAATATGCATTTTAAAAGTCACCCAAGAATACTGAAGAGCAAAAATCAAGAAGAAATGTAGTCGGAACAATTTAAACAATTTGGCTAGGTATTAGTTTTAGAACAGGCCGCCTGTCGGACTCAACCCACCAGGAAAATTGATCTGAAACTTTACCTGTATTTTACACTTGACAAATTTGGCTCAGCTCCACTTTTTAAAAACGTTAATTCAAAATGTAGTCACCAGCTCAGATTTTGTGCAGTCAGGTACATACATTCTTACTCATTATCTTTTCTTGGTATATACTAGAAATATACGGAACTACAATTTTTTTTTATAAGCTCTTTTTTATTATTATTAATTATATTTTTTTATAAGGTACTTGAAATGAAAAATTCTGATTATGACCGATATTAGATATAATTTATCTATTTTGCAAAATCAGTTATTGCTTTACTCTTTTTTTTACAAAGCATCAAGTAGTTTTATTTTAATTGCTTTATAATAAAAAAGGTAGGTCATTTTGGAAACCCGTGGAAGAGTCATATGTGCAGCAGTGGACGTTATGAGGCTGAAATGATGATGATGATGAATTAAAAATACCAAAACAAAATACGTAAGCCTAAGGTACAACGGTACACATGCGAAAGATATATTGTTGTTAAAATATATTTGTCAAACACACTCGGCCCGTTGGCCATTGTACCTACAAAGGGTCCTTTGCGAAGGCCACAGCAAAAGGGAAAAAGAGATTAAGGCTTTCTGAGGATGGGGCAGTTCTGACACAAAGCAAACGGGACGATTGGGATCGTACGTCGGAAAAATTAGAAAAATAAAACATTTTTCATTTTGTTTTGTGTGTTGAAAAAGTTATATTATAATGTTTATGAAAAATACCTTTTAATAATTCCTTACCTTCATTTTTACAATACTGAAAGTATTGCTAGAGAGAAAAATATTTAGATTTCGAGTATGATACCTTTGTATACCCTTTTAATTACAATACTGTATAGGAGTTGCTCTAATTACCACTTTTATAAAAATAAATATTAACCTTAATAAAAATAAATAACCTTTGAAAAACATTTTTATTATTGTTCGGTTTCGTCTCAAACCACTCAAGAACAATTGAGGAAAATTAAATTGTTAATAATTCCAATAAGGAAGGGATAGAAAAACACAGGAGGCGAACCCGAAAGTTGGAAACCAGGAAAAGTTCCGGGACCACTCGGGACATTTTCCGCACCTCTTATCTCGATCTACAAGGGTTCTTGTTATTGGTAAACACAGATACAGTTCTTACCACAAAATGGTAGATAATATAGTTCGATTGGCGTATTTGAGCACCAGTATTGCATTGTATAATGTTTACTTCATTAAGTTGATAGATTTTGATAACAATATATAAGTACGTCGAAATTCACGTTAGCATTTTGGGTAAAAAACCAGCGCGACCGACCTACTCGCACTGTCGGTATTTTTATACCTCTACTTCGTATACATGTAGGTGTATTTCTTTTTTGATGACATGATCGTCAAGCTTTTAAGAAAAAGTTATTAAGTGCGGTAAAATAAAAAAACTCAGATGGCACATCTAAGGCATTTTTATTTTCCCTGAACTGTGTATTCAGTTTTTCTGTAGCCAGGGAATAAAGCGTCACTTGCAGCCCGGAGGGACGTAAAAATACTGTATCCATTTAATATATTAAAATCCATTATGAAATAAACCAATAATTATATTATTTTATCGTAATTACGCACAATGGATACCTCCAAAAGATTTATAATTGTCCGTTCAGATTATGTAAATTTATTGCCCCATCAAAACTTTCAAGATTTATACCGCGATGTAAATGTAAGGCCCGGCCGTTAAACATAAAGATGAGAATTGAGGATAACTTCAAGATCCCGAGTCCCAATTTCCAGGACCGGCTTTATCGAAAACCGATATAAGGGACCGTGCATCCGTACACAGAAATCAAAATGTCCGATAAGATGTTATTGTTTATTAGATATGCAGCCTTCGCCCGTATCACCACAGGTACGCCCTGGTAGGCCTAACGAGTTTCCACCCCGTAGCCTCCCTCATGTTCAATCGAGGGTAAAGAAAGAAGCTTACTAAGATTGAAACAGCCGAACAACCTCCTTATTGTTCTTAAGGGCATTATGAATGGCGTTCCAAATTACTTTATATTTGTTGCGGAAGAAAAACAATGGCCTTAATCTTAAGGCACTTTTCCAATGGCGATGCGAGACGAGACTTTAAATTAGTAAAAGCAAGATTTTTTACTTGTATTTTCTAAATCTTTGTTCAAACACGTTTGGATGCCATTCATTGAAATGTCATAGTTTAGGTATTTATGTGAATCCTTACCTATCCAGTTGCCTCGGAACTGTGTTACAGCAGCGTTTCAAAATGCTCTGAAAATGAACATTACGGGTATAATACGAATATTCTTACTTATTTATACGAATATTTCTACTTGTTAGTTTCTATACATGAATTTTGTAAATAATTAAATTATATCAATGCAAGGAAATCAGATCTCTGTTATAAAAAATGTGACCATAAATTGTTACATTTCGTCTCTCTCCGTTTTAGCTCGCTGTCTCTCTAATAGAAAACTACCTTTACAAATTAGAACAACATTTTATATTGTCTTGTTACAAAAGATCATTTACTTGGAAACGTTAATTAGTGAATTTTGTTACGACTATTTAGATAAGTAAATAGATTATAATGTCGTTTTGTTGACATTTGAAAACATCGAAGACTTTTCACAAAGAAACGAACTGATGTTTAATTAATGCTAATTTGATATTTTTTTATTTATAAGACACTCTTAAAGCAAATCTAGGTATAATGATATTTATTTATAAACAATTGAACATCACATCAATTTTATTCGCGTGATAAAAATGTTATTGAATAAGAATTCGGGGTAAAGAGCTTAGCTGCTCAGCCTAGCGTACCTTGCTTTTGGAGGGATGAACTTTGATGCGTCAAAGTTTTCTCGGGATTATTTCAATGGGGAAAACTTTCACGAAAAATATTTTTTCTTTTTCATAAAAACTGAGATATTTTTACTACCAAGGGATATATCTATGTGAAATGTGGAAGGGACATGGTCGTAATAAATCGAACCGCGGGCTTATACTAGATGATAATAGATATAATGAGAATAATGATATGATATAGTATAATGATAATAAAATGACAGTAAAAAAACAAACAAAAAAACACATTCCCATACAAATTGCCCGGGCGGCTGCCCATTATTGTATGGAAATGGCGAATTAAAAAAAAATTACTGTTATTTTAATTTCATTATACTATACTGATCTTGTATAGCCCGTGGTTCGATTTATTACGGGTATGTCTCTTCCATGTTGCAGGTATATTTACTGATGATGATATATTTAGAGTACGTGATATAAAGTGGTTTATCCTTCAAAAAATATTAAATTTCTATCTTAAACTAAAATATTAAATACACACGGTTAGGTATATAATGAATAATGATATTATTATACCTTACCGTCTGAATTTAGCTAGGTTACTGTGCAAAATATGTGGGCGTACCTCGTCAAAGGAATTCCTCGTTGGCAAGCTCGGTCTGTAGGCGTTCCTCATTTACTTAGAGGACTGTGGTTTGAGAACTCTCCTTTACTTTGAAATAATGTTGCTTCTTCTTAACTAACAGTCTTTGAAAATTTTACTGGACTTTTTACTTCAATAACTTTAAGAAAATCACGTTATACGTTTACCATGTTAAAAAAAATATTCAAAGAATACCTATAAAGGTATGAAATTGTTTGAAAACATAATAGCTGTCGTACCTTCGAATATTATTTTGAATCATACTAATATAAACTATTATAAACTCAAAAGTTTGTAATTATGGATGGAAGTTTGTTACAATTTCACACAAAAACTAACTCACAATAATATAGCTTATACATCCGAATAACACATATGCTACAATTTATAAAGATATTGTTTAATAATCCTGCGTAGACGAAGTCGCGGTCACCAGCTAGCTTAAAATATTTTTAAAGGTTATGCTAAGCAACATGAAAAAATAAGTTTTATTGCCATTTGAATGTCTTTCAACGATTATTTTTTCGCTTTAATTGATTCGTTTTAACAAGATCTAGACGTGAAACATTGCTATTTAATAATTCTACAGTAACAATTTAATGTAGTAAAAAAAATACCCAGTGTTACCGTTAGTAGGTATCTATTAGCAAACAGCCGATGCCAATGCAATTACTTTAATCGACTGAATGTGGTTCAATGATTCATGAATGTGTAATGAGCATTTTACATTTTTTATTGCGTCAAAACATATTGTAAAGTCGTATAGAAAGCGTTAACTGGTAGTTGCTTGCTTTAAACTTTTATTGTTTCAAATTGAAAATTTGTGGCTTCCTGATTAAAATATATATATTATACAATCTTTTTTTCATATATTATTCTACTTATAAAAAATAGGTATTGAATACGATATCCTCATTATTCGTTACATTAAAGAACTTGAATTAGTAGCGTTTACTACTCTTTGTTAAATAAATATTGATGACCTTGTATATTTAATTTCTAACTTTGAGCTGTTACTAAGTTTATAAATATCGGTGTTTATAAAAAAAAAGTAACTGAGTTATACTCTTACGAGTAAAGCGTGTTAATCCTTCTAAAACTTGGGCTTGTCCGATATCGGGAAGATTTTCCGCCCTCCAATACTGTCACAATATGGTTTCCTCTAATCCTGCCTTAGGGTCAATTTAAGCGAGGCGGTGGTGGAACTCGGCACAATTTCCTTCCACTTCATTCCATTTCCTTCCCGCCGAGCGACGCCTTCCACCTCTGAGAGACATTTGCTTACGTGGAATCTAATATGAACCGCTTAGCTGCCTCCAACAGGAAAGTGTTGACTTCAAATTTAAATATTCTCTTACATTTTTCTTTATTAACTTACTTTAACTAGCGAAAATGATAATAATGTTTGAAAAGTCAACATTTTTCTCGAGGTGATTCCCATCCTTTCCTTCACTGGTGTGCACATAAACTCTTATGTACAAATCAGTGATATTCTTAAAAACAGTAATCTAATACAAATTCTTTCTCTTACAGTCAAGTGATAAGTGTAACTCAAATTATATTTTTGATGTAAAAATAATATCAATTTCATTCCGTCGAAGTACAAAGTATACATAATAAAAGTGACGAAAGAGTATAATAGTTTTAAAAAGTGCATCAACATAAACGATAATGTGGTGAAAGAAACAGTCATAAAATGATTGTAGTGCAGACGCTAAATGCAGGACAGTTTTGTGCGAGAAGTGTGCTGAATAAAACGATATGGGATGACTCATAGTGCAAAATGTTATGTGCAACCCACTATCCAATCCGAAGATGATGCGAGATATTCACGACAATGTTGGGGCAGGTGCAAGCGGCGCGATGGAGGGAAGCGAGGCAGGCGGGAGTGGGGCTGCAGAGGTCGATATGGACGACTGCGGGTCCCTTGCGCTGCCTCCAGACCTGCCCCCCTATTCCGGCGACTACATCATCAGCGACTACATGGAACGCCTTGGCACACGGCTCAATATCCTCGAAACAGAACTCAAGTACGCCTGGCGAGCACTCGACCTCCTTAGCCAAGAATACGTGAGAATGTGGGAAAGATTAGAGAGATTAGAAGCATTACTAGCTGATCAACAGGGTGTGATATCAACATTGCTAGATTTTTACGCATGTCGCACTGTAACATCTAGGGACCCGATGACTCGACTTGAAGTAATACGCGAAATTTTAGGTAATGGAACTGTCGAAGATGGCATAGAAGAAGGATTGGATATCGGTCGTAGCTCTGTATTATTAGATCCACAGGAAGAGTTAATGGAGTCTAACGAAGCTTTTTATAAAAGCTTAAATCAGGCTTATAGAGACGATTTAGTATGCGAAGAAACTTCAAGGCCACCTTCACAGTTAGACATGATCTGGGAAGCACCTGAAGAACCTGAAATTGAAATAATACCTCAAAGCTCCAGACAAATTTACAGCGCCACAGACTATAAAGACTATTGTGGTTTACAAGGTGGACCGGGAATCAGCGAAAGAGATTTGGTGCATCTATCTACATTAAGTACAATAGATCAAATCACAGTAGATAAATTACATGAATTAGATAGGTTGACAACCCAATTACACAAAGATTCGAGAGAGTTAAAAGACTTGAAAACTAGGCTGCTTAGTCCCGATCCAAAAATGGCATCAAAACATGACCGAGACATTGAAGCAAAGGCACTTGTTGAAGACGGAAATATCATAAATGAACAACTTAAAAGTGTATATTCGGGTGGAGAAAACTGGGGCATAAACGACATGATGAAAAGTTTTGATGATTTTATGTTGACAATGCCGAAAGATCCGGTTGTACGAGAGAAGTCTCCATCTAGATTGTCACTTACGGAAAACACGACTTCAGAACGATCGATGGATTATTTACCACCCACATTGTCACCAAGACGCAAATTCGTACCTGAAAGAACAACGACGGAACCTTACACAACAGTAACTGGTCGATTAGCCTATAGTTCGGCAGTAGCTAATGCTGAAATAAATGCTGCTAAGGCAAATAAATCTCCCAGCGCTCTATCGAGGGACCGATTTGAATACAGCTCAACCTATCAAGCAAGCGAGAGTTCGAGACAAAGTTATTATTCCAGTAAAAGTATGTCCCAACAATTAAATGATATGTACAACGCCGGTTCAGATCAACATTCCCCTATATCGATTCATGAAATTTATAATGGACCTTCAGAAAGTAATCGAATCGAACTGAGTTATGAAGAAAGTAGATTACATAAATCTCCAAGTCCACCGCCGCCAGCACCGCCCAATGGAGCAGATTTATTTCCAATTGAAAATAATAATGAAACATTGTCGGGTCATCAATCAATGCTTTCTGCTGGCCAAGTTGATAATTTACGTTTAAGTCCCAGATCACCTAAATCTCCAAAAACATCACCAAAACATGTAAAAAAAGATACTACAAATATTGTAGCAGCTAAGTCAGATTCAGGACTATCGTCTATGAGTGGATGGTCTAGTTTGGAAAAAAGTCCTGGTTCTCCTAAAACGGGAAGAATTACTCATAGCAGCCATGATTCACATAAAATGAGAATTTCATCACCACAGGCAATTCAAAGAATGTCATATGAGGTAGATGCTAAACCGTACTTAGAAACTTTAGTAGACTCCTACTTATATGAAGGAAAAAGTATGAAAAGTGATTATAATTTACGAAAAACTGACCACTTATCAAAAGAACTTAACAGTTCCAGAGACTTGAGCAGTTTGCAAGGAAAGATTGATTCTGCTTTTTTTAAGAATGAAGTACCCTATTCAATGACTGTTCACAGTACCCAAGTAACGAATATTAGTGAATATTATTATGGTAATGAAGCTCCCTCAATTTATTCCGTAGCTGGGAATAGGCAACCAATATTTACTACAGTTTATAGTACTCCAAGAGGAATGTTATCTGAAGATAACAGGAGTTTTTCCGAATTATTAGATAGAAATGAAATTACAGATACTCCTGCAAGGCCTGCAGTTGATCCATATCCACCTGAACCAAGTTATCATGCGCAAACTGTTGTGATGTCTGCAGCAAACACTAGTAAAAGATCACTTACAAGAGCAAATACAATGGGCTCAAGTGATTCACATTTTTTTCAAAATGGTTATAAATCATCTGGTCACCGTACTGGGTACCCCACTAGTAATTTAACTGATGCGTTGTCTTATTATCCAACATCTACAAGATATGATTCACCTAAGAGAACTTCACTAGAAGATCAATTATCATGGCAAGGCGGTAGTAGATCACCAACAAGTTCTATGGAAACTTCCAGCCTTAAATCACATTCATTAAATATATCTGAAAGAAAACAATTTCAAAACCAACTACAACAAGAATATTTTAAACAACAACAATATGATCAAAGAAATGGTAATATCATGTACGAAAATCAAGCAGTTGTTGATCATTCAAAAATTAGAAAGGAACAGTATGTTGATTCTAGTGGCATACTAGTATCTGAGTCAGGGTATTTATCCATCCCTAGCAATTTGAAAGTAAAACAGCCGGATAAACAACCAAAAAAACCTAAACGAACATCATCTCTTAAATCAGCAATGTCTTCCGTAACTCATTGGTTACCAGACTTACATTTACCTAAAAAACATAGATCTTATTCACTACCATCTGGTGTAGATACAGTAGAGCAACCACAGCAAGAAAAATCTTTAAAGGAAAGAATTTTATCAGCACAAAGAAGAAAAAAGAAATACCACCTAGTTGCTTCAATGTCTGGTTTATTACAAAAAGCTAGGCGAAAACATCAAGCAAGTCACCAGTCTCTTTCTGATCCAGAGACTTCTGAAACAGAATGGTCAGGTGGAAGGTCAAGTGCCCAGTCTGAAGATAGTGATAGTGTATTTTCTGATTCAACACATGAGGGTAATATGTTCGCAAAGGTTCCAGTAAAACCAAAGCAAAGAAAAATGAATAACCAAGAAATAGTGGAACAGCAACAAATGATCCAAGAATTACAACAACAGGGACTGGAATATAGAGATCATGACGACAATGAATGTATCATAGAAGAAAATGAAAAGTTCCCAGTAATACCCCGAGACAAAAGTGATGACATAGATTTTCATTTTGCACGTGTCAGCCAAATGAATAATCAAATGGTTAAGAATAATATATCTGAATTAGAAAAACTAGATATAGACACTGATATATCGAACGTTGATCTATTTGAAGAAGAAGAGGAGAAAGAAGATAATCAGTCACCAGCCTCACTATTTGCTACCGTTGGTGACGTTAAAAAAGCATCTGTTACTTCTGATGAGGGATTGTCTGATAGTAATAAATCGTATAATGGCAGTTCTCAAGAATTTGCTGTATCAAGAGCATTAGGTAAATATAGACTAAGAAAATCATCATCGATATCAGATGAGCATGTAGACGAAAAGAAGTCTCCGCTTAAGCCTGAAGTTGAATTACAGCTACAAACCGAAAGTACTGAAGATTTTAACAACCAAAAAGAAAAGAGGATACGTAAGCAAAGTACTCCCGAAATCATTAGCAGTACTGTGCCTGAAGACACTGTTACATATCCAGAACGAAGTCCATCAATACAGAGTTCACGAGGTATGCACAATAAATTTCAGCCTCGGCATCAACAAAGTCTGGAAATACCAAATAAGCATGACGATGATGATAGTCGAAGTACGCATTCTTGGAGAAGTGGGTCTCGGGTGTCATCTAGACGGCAAAGTACAGAGGACAGTATTGACTCGGAGGATGAATGGTACTGTTACGAATTGAGAAAGTTAGAGGAAATGGAACATCAGTCTCAATTGGAGGCAGAGAGACAACATACTCTAGCGGAAGAGCCTGAGTTTGAAATATTAGAACAACCTGAGGAAAATCTGAAAGAAAAAATGTCTTTTGTTCTACGTGAGTTAAAACTAAAGACAGCTACGGTGAAAGATAAGTATGATGAGACTCCGGTAAAGGAGACTTGGAAAGATATTACTACATTCCCGGTTATTGACGAAAAATCTGACGAGTTTGTAAGAGAAGAATCTGATGATGATAAATCATTCGCTGATTCTGGTTCAGGGGAAACCTCCGGACCGGACAGCCCAGTTCAAAGTGGTGACGAGCTAGACGATGATTATGACATGCCGCAAATACACGAAGAGCCAGTGTCGATTCAGCAGCCGCCACCCCAACAACAGGACGCTCCAGTTGGTAGCAAATGGAAGCTTCTCAAGGCTTTAAAAGACCGCAAGGCTGAAGACAAGGCATCAGAGTCACCTGCTGCGACCACGCCTTCTACTGAAAAGGACAAAGTTAGCGCAGGTGTAAGTTATCTTATGCAGAAATTTCATGAAATTAGAGTTAAGAGTTAAACTAAGATATATTTGAGGTATTACAACTTTCACAGTATTTTGAAAGAAAACCTAATAGTTAGACTGATATTATTGGACGCCACTGCGAAATTATATAACCAGCTTTACATTTTCAATGAGATAGTCGTATTATTAGAATAGTAGTAGGGAGTGTAATAATTTTGAATCGTTATTGATAGTCGTCCATTAAAAAACAACGTCATAACATTATTGAATATAAGAGAAAAGTTTTCTATACTTCTACTTATATAATTTAATACATTTACTGATGTGCGTTACTGAACCTTAGTTTGTGTTATACAGTGTATAAATATTATACAAAACTTTCTGCGGTTGTGAGTAAATAACCACATTTTAAACCATATTTCTTTCAAACTACATGAACATTATGAATACTCGAATGAATAGTATAGGGTGCTCGTATAAACAATATACAATATATTCATTATAACGCTCTTTCTTTAATTGAGGCAATAATTAGGGATAACCTGCGCAATAGTTAGTAAGACTTTCTATATATGTACCTGTAATGGGATTTTTATATAAAGCTTAATCGAACAACTGATATACAATTTTTAACAAACTTTACTTGCTTGATGATATTTATATAATGAATACTCTTTGCAAAGTATAAACTATTAGTGTAATTACTTATGTGTTGCTTAGTATTATCGAGAAATGAACTATTACATACATAAAATTATTGTCTCGTGATGAAGACATTATAAATATTTGATTGGTTATTTACATATACACTAGCTCGGGCCAATAATTTTAATCTCATGAGGAAACCAACATCAGGACAAATGCAGAGCACTAGACGGGTCATATAATACAATACAATACAAATACTCATTACTGTACTATAAATAAAAGGATGTAAAAAACAGAAAAGAGACAAAATCATATATACTAGCTTCAACGTCAACGTGCTCATGCACTGTGGCATAAGCCCTAATAATGGTCTCCCAATGAGATTCAAATCTGGTTGGTTCTCCCGAGGTGACTGTATACGCGAGTAACACGTTAAATACCTATTTATAATATTATCGTCTCTACCAAACTTTATCACAATCTGTTACACAGTATCTGGGATCACTGAGGTACAAAACTCATTCATCGTCATATCATGTCATATCACGAATCAGAAATGTTCTTTATTTGTAGAAATCGCTCAAAGAAACATCGATATGTGCGTAATAAAATTGCGTGGCCTTGAAAATAATATAATAAACTCTTTGTTAAAACGAAATACACAGTCTTCTTTAACATAGCCAAATGTTAAAGACATCTCAATACCTAAAAACCTTTTAGCAAGAAACAATTGAATGAAAAGAATTTAAAAAAAAACATTAGTTCGAATAGTTATTTGCATATAAGTAATACAACTTTTATTGAAAATAAAGGCAAGAGTTTAAAAAAAAATTTGCTTTTATAATTTTAAAAGTCTGTGTTAAACTTGGTAAATAAATCTATCACTGTTAGATATGTAGGGACTATTTTATTACCATTTTCACACAAAGATGTGACTTTGTAGCGATTTGCTTACAAGTAAAATAATCATAAAAAATATTCATTATAACGTATTTTATCTAGGAATCACAGCTTAGAGTATCGTATAGCTATTTACACTTACATAAAATATAGCTGGCACTTTATGTACTTACATAAATATTTAGTGGAATATTTTAGGCGTCAAACGACATTAGAATTAAGTTATCATATGGGGCAGATTCAAATTAAGTTTGGAACACATAATTCGCTTAAAGCAATTCTTCTCAAATCAGAAAATGTCATTCATTGAATTTCATAATTGCAGTTTCTCAAAAATGTCTTCAGTCTGGATATTTTGCCCATAAAATTATTATTGTTAATTAGATAAATATACTGTGTGAAATATGTTGTTTGTACCTATATACTTATTGATACTATTAATTCTCCATGCTAATTGTAACGATAGGCTTTGAACTACTTCGATTAAATTTTTATTGTTCTGTGTTCATGTTGGATTGGGATATTGTTCGATTGAATAAATGGATGTGGTGGATACATACTTCCATTTAAACACAAAATACATAAATATAAAATACAAGATACGTGACGTAATTAATATTATTTGACATACACGAATACCTTTACAAGTGTTTGGTTTGTACAACTTACATACACATACATACGTCTTTAACCCTAAAGGGGCAGACAGAGCATTTTAGGTGTTTTTTGTAAAACTTAAATTTGGATGTCCCTTTATAACGAAAAATAAAATTTCACCATCTGTTAGAGTTTTATTGCTTTTGAATAAATTTTTGAAGAAATAATAATATTTATTTATATTTACCATTTACATAATATGACTTTGAAATAATGAATAGAAACATTTACGTGCTTAATATTAATTACAGTGCAATACATAACTTATATATCTAAGAGAGTTTGATTCATCCAGTAATCCGACTTGATCCAACGAAACGAATGAAAAATTAATCGAAGTAAAACTTATTGATATTGTTGATTGTTGTTTATTTAGTGTTTAAAATAAATGTTAGCTTTTTATTTTGTTTTCGTTTATTTTTTTTAATTAGTTTTTTTTTTGTTTTTAGAATGGTTCCGGAGGATTCAACGAGCAAGGCGGTCGTGGAAATGGGTGAGCAAATATACTCGTAGAAATGAGTCACACAAATACAAATACTACGCAAAATACACTTATTTCTTTAAATCTTTAACTATTTAAATAAATAAGTGTTACCAAACTGTACTCACCTAATCCGTGTTATTAAAAACGCAGACTAACTTTGTTAGTAGGTTTAAACCATTATCCGACCAAATCAAGTTGACATCTAAGTAATATGCCACTGTCTTATCTGAAAGGATAACTTGATTTGGTCGGATAATGGTTTAAGCCTCGTAACAAAGTTAGCCTGCGTTTTATAATAGACGGATAAGTTCAGTAAATATTTTCATATTTTATGTTATTATAACATGATCAAAGCCATATATGAAAATAAATGTTTTCTATACCGTAAAAGGTACAACGCTTAGTATTCTTAAAAAAATACACACACACATATGAAGACAGAAAAAAAAGCAACAGAAAAGCAACTGAAAAGTTCCTATTTAAAATATGCAAAAACCTTAATACATCCACTATTCTAGGCACCCTGGCGACAATCCTTTCTACAGCAATATCGACAGTATGCCCGACATCAGACCCCGAAGGAAATCCATACCCCTCGTCTCCGAACTTGTAAGTAACGCAACAATTTTCTCTTCCCCTATAATTATCTAATTACAAATCCGATGGAAGTAAGCTATCTTTTTCTTTGGCCGGTTTCAATTCATAACCTAAAGAAACCACCTCACCAGAAAGCAAATTAATTAAATCTAGCACATTTCGTACCTACTCTTCTATTGTTTATCATATTAATCTATCATAATACCATTATTTATTTAATGCAGTCATTTCCATTTACGGTCTTCACGGTTAGTCCACTTTTTATTTTTATATTCATTTATAATACTATCCGATTCATTTATACTATGTAATCTAAAATAAGCCTCACTTGATTATAGCCTCTCTGGTGCTCTCTGGTGACAGAATATCTTGGCACGGTGACACAATTGACAGCAGGATGTGGGCATCACACTGGCGTAGATCAAATAATATACTTAGATCACGAACTTAGATAGATAATACCGCATGATTTGACATTAAATATGTCATGGATGCAAATGTCTGAAACTATCCTTAGTGAATTTTAAAAATATTTTGTAGTATTTGTAAATCAAAATGATTTTTCACACCGTTATAAAGTACCTGATTTGTTTTGGACTTTTTCGTGTCAAATGAGGAAAAAAAATAGAAAATTATTTCGGTTCTTCATTCTTCTCTTAGTTGACTTTCACTAAATCTTATTGCAAATTTACCTCCTGTTAATTTGCTGTACACCAGTGTGTGGCCCACGTTCAATTTGTTGTCTGGTTTCCTTTGTGTGCATCACCACGCTTATTAAGTAAGGTTTAAAAAAAATATAGTAATTTAAAGGTTGATTGCCATTATGAAGGTGATTTGAGACTGGTCGTAAATGTTACAGCTCGCATCGACGTATGCTTCCTGAGGCTTAGTAATATTAGGCGCGTAATCAATGTTTTCTTCTATTATACGGAAAATTTCCATATTTTGCGTTTTGGACAATTATTGATGACCATGTAACATTTAAACTCACGCAGCATTTTATTGAGAGAATAAAGTGAGAAAAATCCTTATTTAAAATAGACGAGAATATATACATTTTAGAGAGAATTATATTATTTCATTGTGAGAAAAGAATTTGAGTAGTCAAAATAATACTGAACATTTACGTACATATGATATAAGTAGTACTGTTTTTTAAGGTATCGTACTTTTTCACCGATAATTGTCCAAATCTTAATAATAAATCTGAACGAATACTATCGAAAGGCCTCCCTTCTTTCTTCATTGATGTCTCAATGTTACCTGTAACTTTATGTGTTTCCCTTCTAATCTCACTAACTAGTTGGCCTTATACTTAGACAAACCAATCCAACCTACCATGTAAGAGAATAGGGGTCACCAGAAAAAGTAGCGGATTCCTGAGAGAATGATGAATTCCTGACTAAATTAATGATATCATTGCATTTTACCCCTCACCATGGACCCGCAGGTTCTCAAGGTATTTCTCTCCCATAACACTCTTTTTCTATGCATGCAGTTCTAATAAGGTGAAATGATAAGATAACCGACAATCGCATGTTTTATTCAATGAAAGCAGATCATTCAAATTTTTGGATTTAAAATAAAATTGTAGCGGCCAGAAATGAGAGCAATAATTAAAAATTTGCTTCAACAAGAACGTTTTAACTTATTTGCCAAAACTTTGTTCAAAGGATTAATAAAATTATAACGGGCACCTACATATTTTTTGTTATAAATATAAAGTAACTCAGTTAATAAAATATCAGAATTAAAAATTGCATAATTAAATAATCATATATTGATTATGTTTTAAATAACTTGTTACGATGATCAATTGTTATACAAGAATTCTTAAATGACATGTAGTGTTTTTGCTCAAAATAAACATAGATGAAAAATAAATGCAGACTAGGGACTAAAACAATCACGTTCGACCATTTACCTATATAATGACCGCCATTAATGTCATTTTTAGTCCAAAATGAATGATCTCTTTATCGTTCCACCTGTACATAGTTCGCTTGCATTTGCTGTTAAATATTATATTACTGGCATTTGCATGAATTCACGTTATATCATCGAAATTGGTTTACAAGGTAAACGAATATGGCATCGTTTGCAATTCATTTTAAGGGTTACTGCATACTGACGACTGCGGAAAATAAAGGAAACTTTTGCACGTGCTTGCAGATTCGGCATTGGATGAAAAGCTTTTATCACAGCTGATTCGTTCCCAACAATAAATATTAAGATTTACACGCATTAACGGTGAACTATAAACCGTGCCTTTTTAACACATCTACACTTTTTGACATACTATGTTGTTCACGCACTTGAAAACTGCATTTTTTCCATTTTCGTACTGTTATTTGTAAATTGTAAATAAATTGAAGTATACATTTCAAAGATAGTGCAACATCATCAAACTGTAGAAAAACATTGAACAATGAGCTTATAAACAGCTTCGAAAGCATGAGTAGACATAATTCAAGTAAACAATTGATTACTCTTTGGACTATCATTTTCATACACAAAGTAATTCTAGTAGGTAGGCAGTCAAAGCAGCTTTGAATTTAGAAAATAACATTTTTGCTGAAACTCAGTGCCACAAACTTACTGAGCTTAATTTTTTCTTTTTATTAAGTATATTAATACAAGTTTGTGTGTTTAGACCATGGCCGCCACGAAGAGAAATGCAGGTTTGACATCAGCAGTGCACCGAGCGACGTTAAATGATGAAGAATTGGTAAGTTTAGATATTGTTCGTAACATAAAAAAGTATTTATACTAAGTACCTATTAACGTGTGTCTTCTTTATGTCCCTCTCGATAAAATTGAGCAAATTAAACACCAAACTCTATTATTACATTTTAAATTACTTGTGGTACCATAAGTCTTTAATAGTATCTGTAACGTATCGATAACTTACAGCTAGTGCATATAATCTTCCCCGTTTAGTATAAACTTATGCATGTGGGAGTATAGGTGTCAGTTACTGAACTTCGCCAATCAAAACCAAACTTAGAACGTTCTCGCCAGTTTCTATTGGCTGCTTCTGTTATTCAAACATGCATATACCTACAAAGTTTCAATATAGTATTAAGTTGAAAACGTATATCAAAATCCATTTACACCGTGCAAGTTTCTTCCCTGTTACAATTATATATATGCAATCGAGAATACGCTCGGATGATGATGATGTAGCAGTTGTCGTTGAGAGATGATGATGATGCTTACTGTATGTTTACACCATGCAAGTCATCTATTGCTTCAATTTAATTCTATGCAACAGGCCAGAAACTTGCAGTGTGTAAATGGGTCGTTACTTGTGTTCGATCCATCCTAGCGTTATTTAACATTTAATTTTTATGTGTGTGGCACACATTACGCGGATGTCATTATTCTTATTTTATAAATTACACATTACTTTTTAAAATCAAAGTGTATATAAATATGAACTATATACTAATACGAATGGTTTTTATTAGAAAGAAAAGAGTAATAACAATATTTTAAATAAATTTTAACTAAATAAATCTAACTAAAATAAACAATAAATAACTTATATATAAAAAATAAATTCATATTTTTATTTAAAAGACTTTATAAGGTATATTAAAAAACGACCTATCACGGCGGTAGATATTAAAAGAGCGAATTAACTCTGTTGATTCGGGCGTTAATTTCATTTATAGTGTTAAAGTGTCTTGCCGAGAATTTTTAGTTATATCGTGGCTATTAACAAAGCTGTACCTTCTAGAAAATGCACGTGTACAAGAAGACATTACAAGCCCTGATCTACCCCATCTCCTCAACGACTCCCCACAACTTCGTGCTATGGACCGCAACATCTCCCACGTACTGCTACGAGTGTGAGGGTCTGCTGTGGGGTATCGCCAGGCAGGGGGTCAGGTGCACAGAGTGCGGGGTCAAGTGTCACGAAAAGTGCAAAGACTTGCTCAATGCTGACTGTCTACAGAGTAAGTGGAGCCTTAAGGCGCACTGGAGGTTTTTTAGCTTTGAATAGCTTGAATTGATTAATAATATTTTTTTAAAGTGTGTGTATTAAGAATGGAAAATTGTAATTCAGAAGAAGCTTTACCTGAGTTTTAGATCGAGAACACTTTTTTATGTCAAAAAATGCAACGCCTATCACTGGCAATTACATAGCAAGGAAATACCGTAAGCATCATGGGCACATTTGTATCACATGCATGGAATTTACTCAACAAAAAGACGTAGTTTTTACTGACTGAAAAACATTTTTTTTTTGATAGATTTAATCAATTCATGCTATCGAATGTGAATCCTGAATGTTAATAACATAACTTGTTATCTATACATACAAAGTGAAATTGTAAATAGTCATGTTTTTCCTACACAAGTACTTTCCATAGTTACCACTTGAAGTAATGCACGTTATCACGTAACTCACTTCATTTTGTATGTAAATAAAAATAATAAATTCAAAAAGACTGACCGCTGATTGGGTAAGTTATAATTAATTTCAATAATTTTGGACTGAAAGTAAAAGATCGTCTCTCTGGAATGAAATCTATACATATAATACAGAAAAAACAGTAAAAAAACATGTCTGTATATTGAATATATTTTCAAAAATAAGTTTGGGTGATGCAGAAATAATATTAGAATTTTTTTAAAATTCTTACTCTGTCTGTTTGTCTGTTTTCCAGACCCTAACTAAACGGTACCAGTATATTTTATAACAAAATATATGTACATAGATAAACATCCAAGATCCGTTTCAATATGAAAATCAGATCATACTTCATTTTAAAATTCATACTTTACCATATACTTCACAATACTTTCAAAGCCTGAAAACTATAAATATTATATATTTCTTATTAAAAATAATGCTTTAAATCCAGGAGTGGCGGCGAGGCTCAGTTCGCTCTTTATTAATCTGAAGTAGAGTCAAGTACCGCTTGACGGGTCACTCGTTGAGGCAGAGACCGGGAATGAATCAATATTTTAATGCACAGTTTAAAGGAAATAAAGGTTTTTCGTGACTTTGACTCATGTTTATTTTATACATTTTTCTATATCATTCTTTTGTGATACACTTACTTCCTTGTTATTTTAGAGCTTGCTCTTGTCAGTGGTGAGACCTAATATTTGTAAAACCAGTCTTAATAGACTTGTATAATTATTAATATACCGCTAAACCATGTTAAAAACGGCAAAAACATCCTAAGTAATCAAACAGTCTATACTATAAAATTTAGTTAAGCACAAACAAGTAAAGCGCAAATTTTCAGCCTTATATACATAAAAAGAAATATTTATAATGAGTCCGAGTGTTTTACGCAGCTAACAAAAAAAACAATGCTTTCTAAATCAGTAGCGTTACACTGTAAAATTGATTTTTGGAGTGCCTTTTTTTACGAAACAAGGCAGTTTAATGTAAAGGTATTAACTTGTCAAAATGTTCCTTTGCAAGCTATAATTCTAGATAGGTCTTGGTTCTTAATAGGTGACCTAGTTTATTATTTTAGATATTCTATAAACAGTAAAACCTAATACTGTAGTGTAATAATTAAGTAAGTCTGTTGATGTAATCTAGTTGTTTACGCAGCGCCGCAGCATCTGTTGTTATTAAGTTAGCTGATTGCCCGGTCTAACTTGATTTGTCTTTGGGATATCTTAAATATTTGCTAACGTTTCTAGTGCCTAACTATTTAATGTATTCCCCACTGACTTATAAACTATCTAGTAATATAATTAGGCCCATTAACTAACAACAGCTTTTTTCCGTAAAGGATAAATACGTAAAAATAAATCCATAACTTTATATACGAGTAAAAGTATGAGATTATCTATACATTTTACTTGTACAAAAGGCAGTCTGCTTACTACACTTTGATAAAATCATTTTTTTCCGTTTCCAGTTAAAAACAATGTGCAGCCATATTTTTTAATTGTCAAGAAAAATATTTACTAAAGATATTGCGAATCTAATTTCCACTTTTTCCTTTAATTGTCCCACCAACTTACAAATTCTACTATTTTAGTAACCATAAAATGCAAGTAACAACCAAATCCAAGTTTATTCATAACTCCCTAACCGTGCAAGGAGTTTGAATAGCGCTTCATGGAGTACTGAATACAGACTTCTCGAGAGCCTGTCCTTTATGTCCGCACTCTAGACAAGTTTGTTGGACGTATCTAAAATTACATTTGGATTTAAGATTAAACTTTCAACTACATCCCTCCCTGTAATATAATCAACGGTTACAGCATTTGCTTGTATCTTAATTGAGATTTGTTTAGAGTAGACCTGAAATGGAGTTTGGTAGTTTAGTTTTCCCATGGAGGAAAGACAAAAAAAATACATAGAAATCAGGTATACATGTCAACTTTTGCCCCAATACCGACAGCTGAAAAACAAACCATGTGTGTTTTCAGGGAGGGCAAATATTTTGAAAAATTAGGCAAGGGCTCATATAAGAGTTCAATATAGACTCTTGACCTAATGTCAATATAACAAACTAATTGACTATGAACTTGCATCACCCATTAATAAAAAAAACATTTCAAGGTGACGATCTTTTTACTGACAAATTAATTTTAAGGCTAGTTTTACCAATAATTTTGTTAGATTTTGCTGTCTAGGTGAAACAGGTAAATTGGTTTAAAATGAAATGTCGTCGTAGTCAAATTTAACCCTATTTTAGCTCAATTTGCATGTGTATTGCATGTGTCGATACAACCAGGACATCCTCAAGTCACGTCACACTACTAGCCATCGGACACAATAGTCGACAGCGATCACGTAATGATGTGTACCGGACAAAACATTGACATTCCTTTGATGTTGTTCTTTTACTGTGATGATTATTTTTCTTTCTTTCTTCATTATTGACCTCATATAATAAAGAGCATGAATTTTTCCCTTCCAATTTAACTATTTGTCCATTGCTTTATCGGTGTGCATGGCTATCGGTTTACATTTGAGACATACATTTTCTAAATTGTTGTTCCCTGAATATTCGGTTTAGAGTACATTTGCACGATCATGTATGCGAGCAGTCGTTTTGGCAATATCGTGATAATGTGATACATCATTTCGATTTAGGTGAGTCGACTGCACGCCATCTCATTTCTGGTCTACACTTTGAAAGCAGTTATTACTTTTAATATTACCATTAATGTATTTTTTGCTATTGTTTTCAGACTTTAATTGTCTTTATTTGATAATTCTTTAATATTTTGTGATTAATTTGTGAAGTGTTACATTTTATTTTACTGTTAAGCTAGTTTATAGGTTTTTGTTATGACTATTAGTAGGCTTTATTTCAAATCGACTATTCTCTAAGGCTTTGTTAGCGTTCCAATCAATAATCCATCAAATATTCATACACACACAAAATAAACTACCTCTGACCCATATAGATAATCGACAATATGGTACCCTTAGAGAATAGCCACGTTTTGTTGTTTTAGTTATTAGTAGCTCCATCCTCGCTATCAATACAAGTATCGACATCAATGTTTTCGAAGTGTGGACTAAATAGATCACGTAGATAGGGATTTCGGTCCTGTCATCCGTCCACTCCTTTCGGGTTGCCCCGCCCAGCGCCGAAACTTGTTCGAAACCCTTGTTAGACTATATTACTTAAGTTATACTTTTCTGTACCCTACTTTACATTCAACACTGTCTTACACACCGCTCTTCTTGAAATCGATATAGCTTCAAATACACATGTTCCCAAACAAGTCCGACAAAATTTCACATGTTGTAAAGATGTGCCTGTTAGCGATGTGTGCACGCAATCCAGTGTCTGTCCACTTCGATATTATATGTGGTCCTTTAGTTTTATTTCTTTCGAATAATTTACGTTTCATAGACTTTCACGGTTTTGTGTTTATTTTCACTGTCTTTATGTTGTTTCTTTCAAAGTCCTCAATGACGTGTGATCGAGATATGCGGAAACAAAGCGTAAATAACAACTGCAATTTGTGTACTGAACTAACATACAAAACATACAGAAACAAAGGGTATTATGTCAAATACAATCCCAACGCTAATACGGCTTTAGATAATTATCAGTAAAAGTTACTAATAATTCTCTAAAATGTATTATTACAAAAGTATTCAAAAAAATATATAAAGCTTGGGATTGTATTCAAATTTGATGTACAGGCGCCGTGCTCAGGTCCGCTCCGGCTTGCGCCGCTCGAGGTCATCGACCTGACCAGATCTGACGTCGTGTACCCTGGTTATCGGATGAGTAAGTTGGGTTCTCGTCAGGTTGTACCCTGGAGTGGCCGTGGCGGGCCTGGGCGCGGGGCGGGGGCCCTTCCCGGCGCATCCCGCGACTGCCAAGAACTGTTTGGCACCGCCTGAGTAGTGTGCTTCGCAGGGGCGGCCGAGAAGTCTTCCAAACACGGCGCAGAGGACAAAGCCAACTCCATCATCACAGCCATGAAGGAGAGAATGAAGCATAGAGAAAAAGACAAGCCAGAAATCTTCGAACTCATCAGGTTTGAATATTTCCGCTTTTACATTTCGAATTAATTTAATTTGATCACCTTTTTGCTACTAGAGACGCAGAGGTACAAGTTAGTATTACGTAAATATACTAAAATATAAACTTTTAACACATCCTTATATGTAGTAGTAAAACTATACATACACCCGTAATTTAATATTTGAAAAGGCATACATTCACAGTTTAATATTTTTTGACCTGCTGTAAATTCCGGTGAGTTAAATAATTTTGCATTCAAGCTAATGCAATTTACTACTTCAATTTAGCACAAACGAATTTTGCAACTAAAATTAATATTTTGCATCACTATCAAACTAGGTAACATTTTCTATCTCTACAGCGAATAAATAGCTGACACGAGTGTGTATGTGACAGATGCGTGTTTGGAATCGAAGGAGAAGGGCATGCGACGCACATGAGCACAGTCAAGCAGTCAGTCCTCGATGGCACGTCGAAATGGAGCGCCAAAATCGCCATCACAGGTTCGAAGCTGTAATGTGGTACTAACCCTTATTCCACAGCTGCTCCAGCGCTCCCGAGAGTTCCAGACAACCTAAAGCTCCAGATTCAGCGAAAAGACCACCAGACACAGAACACTAAACGGTTTTCCATCTTTCGTTTCATGTGGCGACCAGGAGGACGTTTAACGTCGATCCAGACACTCACATTGACAGTCTCGAACAAGCCGAGCAAATCACTATAGAAGGAACCTCAAAGTGGTCTTGCAAGATCGCCATTACAGGTTTGCGGTGGTCTTTTGCGGCTATGAACCGCACGCTCGCAGTTTTGACTCTATTAGACTGAAACTCTTCGCCTAAATTCTTTACTCCTTTATTTCTTGACATCTGCTAATACTTAGTATTAACTACCTATTCAAGTATAAGTCAATATTACCATTATGGATCCAGACAAGCTTCCATTTTATGTGCAAAGACACATGCTTGCGCGGTTTATGACCGGAAAATTTATGTGAATTTTGACGCAGTATTCATCAATCTGTGTTGTTTACGTTGACATTTAAATCCGTACTGCGACCGAAATCCAGTGAGTGTATATCAACACGTTATGAAGTTCGATCTACGTCAATAAGTAAATAAAAATCGTCAACTACGTCAATACGACCGGTTTTATTTTACGTTCCGGTTTTGCCGCAATAATTTTCATGTTTTAAAACTATTAAAAGCAGATGTCAAGAAGCACTCTATTGCATACCTTACTTCAATACTAACCCAATTAAATCACGGTCGTTAATGCACCGCCTCAATCACTTCATCGACAAACGTAGCATTTGATCATAACACTAAGGAAATTCCACGAATCTGACACTTCACTGGGACCGTCGAGTCTGAAGCCAACAATAAGATTTTACATGCACACGAGTTTTATACTCCCTCAACACCAAATGACACAAATTGAATCCACTTTTAATTAATGATGATTGCAAAACCACGATTTGGCAGCACGTCTGCTAAATTACCACAGATTGCATGCGTTTCACAATTTAAACTGTGATTAACGATCATTTTCAGAACTTTGGACCCTGGTAGTAGCTCACAGCTCGGACCTACCTACTGTGATGCAATTAAAAACCGAATAGCCGATCTATCGTAGAGTAACCACTTGACGATTAGAGTTGCATCGAGTGAATGAATTAGAGGTAACAATAGCATGGTTCGCCTCAACTTTTGTAATGCGATTCTGGACTTCTAAATTTCTACCGTCTGACTTTCCGATTCGTGAAAATTCCAATACCATTAGATTTGATTCCCGCGCATATCTTTATACTTCTTCTTTAAAACTTTCTTCTTGGTCGAAGTTTGCATTAGAAGCTCCGATAATGTAGGCGCTATATTCAACTTGTTTTAGAAATGGAATTGGACATAGATAAAGTTTGGTAGTTTTGAAGCTAGAGTCTTCTTCTACGCCCCCAGCCCGTTCTACACTCACACCCTGTTAGACACCCAAAGGTTCTGTTATAGCTGAATGCTTTTGTTTGGTAAGTTGCGTAGGATAACAAGGTAAGCTGGTCGAATATTCCAAGTTTATTTAGGTATCATGTAATATGCAAATCGGTAGAATCAGGTGCTTTGTTTACTCGCAAAGTGCCTGCAGGAACCATAGGAGGCTTTGTATTCAGTATGTGAAAATGTTATAAGGCTATAAAATAATCATAAAAGGAACGTGTATTATTCCGTTGAGATTTTATAGAAATACATTGGGTAAGATTTATTGAAGCGTACCGCAGGGTCTTCTTACAAAATGTTCTCGTATAATCACACGCTATAAAATATATTTACAGTATAAATAAAATGCTTACGCTTCATATATGAATATGAGCAAAGCGAAATGTGAAATTATCAAATTATTTTAGGATTTAGAAAGGTATTTAGTATTGAATACTAAATGGGCCCTTTGTTGGGCAGTTATTTGTGCTCAAGGTTTGATCGCGAAGGATAAGAGTGGCACCTCGGACCCTTACGTCACCGTCCAGGTCAGCAAGGTGAAGAAGAGGACGAGAACGATGCCCCAAGAGCTGAACCCGGTGTGGAACGAGAAATTTTACTTGTAAGTATTTTATACCTGATGATTAGGCGAAATTTATTGTCGATATATGAGTTTGTCTTTGGACATACATACCAGATGAATGTTGCGTTAAAAAGGAACTCTACAAATAAATAAGCAAAATAAATGATGTAATGTTTTTTGTTTATTCTTGAATACGAAAGAGAAAGGATACATTTTGGACCGATTTAACACATTGCAGGACACTTACGGCTTTATTTCTATTGTGTCTGGCCGAGCGGTGTGCAATGTGTTAACCTTTTTCAAAATAGGGATATTGACTAAGTAAAAAATATATTATTTAATTTAGTATGTCAAATAGCTAGATTATCTAAAAACAAATAACTCATATTTTTTCTTTTAGCAAAGCAATTAAACTTCACAAAGCTTCAAAGTTTTGGAGTGGAGGTGATTTACGTCACCTTTGCTTAAAAATCGTAGCTGATCGTGACGTCACTTGAATTTTAAATGCGCTGTATCTTCGTCGTTATTTGCTATTTAGAGAAAAGATAAAAAACGTACACCATACTTTTTAATAATCATTAGATAGATTATTAAAAAGTATGGTGTACGTATTTTATCTTACCGAAAAATATTTAGTCCACATCCCTAAGTACAAATACTATTATTTATTGGCTTTTTGGTTTCTTTAGCACGTTTATCTTTCAGCGAATGCCACAATTCTTCCGACCGCATCAAAGTCAGAGTGTGGGATGAAGACAACGACCTCAAATCAAAACTCCGCCAGAAGCTGACGAGAGAATCAGATGACTTCCTGGGGCAGACAATCATTGAGGTAAACATATTACCTACCTTTATTATGTACTAGCAGCGCTCCGCGGTGTTACCCGCGCCTAAATTAGCCTATGTGTTAATCCAGGGTGTCAGCTTCCTGCGTACCAAATTTTATCAATATTATTCCTGCCGTTTGCGCCTGAAAGAGTAACAAACATCCATCCATCCTCTCCATCCTCCAAAAGACAAAAAAAGTTATTGCCTTACTGAGTGGCGGTTAGAACAAGCTATAAAATCCACAAGAATTAATTTAAGGCAAATCCCACTTTTAACTTCCCACCAAAAAAAAAACTTCTATTAAACTTTCTTTTTTCTACTAATAACAACTATAGTAGAAAAAAGGAAGTTTAATAGAAGAAATAGAGTATACTGGCCACTTATATAAAGGAAAAGTAAATTTTTGTCTTTTTTTGTTGATAAAAAAGTTACGTTAGTGTTTCTAACCAAGTGGCCTTTCAAAGAACTTCTAACTAAACAAAAATGATTATTATGACGATTCATTAATTAAATTAAAATTAGAGAATAAAATTAAAATTATTTTAGTTGTTTTTATCAACTTCCATGCTGATCTGGGAGAAAAGAAAAGACTTAGAATGTACTAGCTCCCGCACAGATCGTTAAAGCCGATCGAGGGAATGGACGAAAATGTGAATCATGTAAATGATGCGGCCAGCAACCCATCACTATATTGATTGCTTTTTCATCTTCTCGCCCATCATCATCACACTGGAAGTGGCTTTTGAGTCTCGCCCTGGGCTCTCTGCTTAGAGCCGCAAGATGCTCTGTCTGCCCCATTAGGGATAAAGACGCGATATACGTATTTTATCAACTAAGTTTTGGTAATAAATGGTTAACAAAAGATTAATTAATGAATTAGTGTTCCTCGACATATTGCGGAAAATATCGGAATAACTAATTTTATTTAGCATGGCCCACCCATGAAGTTCCAACTTTATGGTTCTACCCATAACACATATTGAAAACAACTGGTGTAGGTTTTTTTATTTAACTTTAATAAAAACCTACAGGGGATGCCGGAAAAAGCTAATTTAGTTGGAGTTAGGTAGTTTTTGGCCTTCGGTAGTGTCATCATTTCAGGCCTTGCACTAATTAAGCTAGTGACCTTTAAATTTAACTGTGTCTAAATTAATATTTTGTCTCACCAGGTGCGAACATTGTCCGGTGAGATGGATGTCTGGTACAACTTGGAGAAAAGGACGGACAAGTCGGCTGTGTCGGGGGCCATCAGATTGCATATCAACGTAGAAATCAAGGGTGAAGAAAAGGTGGCGCCTTATCATGTCCAGGTCAGTGACTTATTGTTTACCTACTGATTGAAATCTACTATATGTGTATTGCTTTTTTCTACAAGATGATTCTATGATGATTTCTACAGAGCAGAGTAAACGCATAGACTCACTACAATTACTCTGCTCTGTTAGATAATGGCTAAAAGAAATCACTTGTTTCTAAAACAATCTTACGAGTACTTAGTCAAAAATACTTTATTATACGATCTTAAAATCAAACATAAAACAAGGTTTTGCGATGAATCGGTAAACATTCTGTAGGAAATGTTCAGTTATTTATCTTATGCAAATTTCTCTGGGTTTGCCTCTGTTCTCGACCCTCGAACGGAATCAAGGGACCATGGGAAGGACTGTTGTTCAAAAGTCCTTTCCTTGTCGGTACCATACCGTTGTGTATATTAGTCTATTTCAATTTTGTGTCCCAAGATATAACATAGGTATCACATAGGTATCTACCAAAATAAAAACATTATCATTTTAGCGTATTCCCGGCAAAGAGTAAAAAAAAACAACCCATTGGATTGTTTTTTTTTTACTGCGTGACAGTTTGATGATCAAACGCTAGATGGCGTTCGGGACCGACAGTTTATACGTGCCTTCTGAAGCACAGAATCATCTTTCAAACCTACAATATCCCAACCAGAGTGGAAACAACTTTCACAAAGAGTGCTTCCTAGTGGGATGTGATGTGTGACGAACGCCTTGACCGTGGTTCTAAACTAAAAATATAGGGATCGAAAAAAAAAATGGTCAAGTATAATATTTTTACGTATTTTCACAGGACCAAAACGTGACGTTTTCGCACCTTATTCAAAACATGCTATTATGACTATGTAGCCAACAATAGCAATCCATTACAAATATCACACTAAATGTATCTTTTGGGTCCTATGGTTCTGAGCTTTGTATACCGTGAAGGATAATAAGGACGCGATTTATTTTATAAACATCAGATTCGAACCGGCAACAAAGTCACACTTGAATTTCCCGTCATTCGAAGTAATAAACGAGTAATAAAACGTTTTTAATCAAACGGACCTTTTAATCTCAACCTCGCGTGTTCTGAGATAATCCTCAAAGGGATTACGTGAGTTTCTACAACGTTACAGATAAAATAGGCTCAACAACTTTAAATCTGTTTTGCAGAAACGTTCCAATTACATGACATGTAGGTATGAGTATTATTTCAAAAGATTTTATGTTTCATAATTGATTTCTCTCTCATATCAGCGCATTCCCAGTTCCATCCTCAGCTGTAATGCTATGAAGCCTGGGGTTTGTTAGAGTTCCGTGCTCAAAGGGTAAAAACGGCACCCTATCACTAAGACTTCGCTGCCTGTCCGTCTGTTTGTCACCAGGCTGTATCTGAACCGCGATAGCTAAACAGTTGAAATTTTTACAAATGATGTATTTCTGTTGCCGCTATAACAACAAATAATAAAAACTAAATAAAATAAATATTTAAGGGCGTCTGTTTAATAAAACAGACGCGATTTTATATTGATAATGGTACGGAACCTTTACTGCGCGGATCTTATTCGCACTAGGCCGGTTATTTATCTTTGTTAACGTATTAATTTGAAATACAGATATACAACACATTAGGTAAATAGCGCCCAGTAAGATCCATAGGTCACGTTTAGCGTTAGGATGGGCGTAAAGCTAGAAAAGGGGAAACAAAATAGTGAATAGTAGTAACTCAGCTAGCCGGTCGCCGATACCCTTAACCGGCTTTTACGATCTGCGCGGGAAGAATAGCAGCTGGTAAATCTACTTTTACGTTTTTTCATTCCTCTTTTTTTCTCCCCGACCAAGAAAGGGTACATAATAAAAAATACGTAGCTAATAACGAAATCATTCTCGCAAAGATTTCAACTCGCAACTTTTATACAATAACCAAAATTTTGCAGAAAATAATATTATAGCGAGGTGAATTTGACTCAGTAATTCTGTTATTTTCCGCCGGGCAGATACGTGTGAAATATTGCGTTGTTTAAGCTCAACATATTTGATATTTTATCTTACTCCAGAATACTACGTATTAGTTTATTTTCTACACTTGAAATAACGTTGTCGGAACTCGTTATGCTTCTAAAGTACGCGCACCTTGGAAATTAAAATATGATATTAAAGATAAATATTAAATAAATAAAAATCTAAGAATAAAAAAAAAGATAAATAGTAGTTTAAAAAAAAACTTGAGAGGTGTCAAGGGACACCCGGATGGAATGAAGTTCCTTTCGATTAATTAGGAGAGAGAGAGACAGACAGAGAAACACGCGCACGCCACACGACTTACAACTGTAGCAAAAAGTGTCGTTACAACTTTTAGTCTTAATTTTTTCCGTCTAGCCACCTTTCGCAACGCGCGATAAAGAACTTCGTCAAAGAATCGAAAACCAACGCCGGTTATCAACTTTATAACTTTTATCCCTTTTTCTTGTCCAGTCGAAATGGTTCCAATATAGTTTCTTTTGCAAATAATATTTTACCAGTACGTAGCCGCGGCGATCCAGTTGTCGTCAGCCTCATGTGAGTCCTCGATGGTCACGACGTAGAGCAGTTCGGACACGATACTGGTTATTGATTCCGTCAATTATTGTCTGATTTAACTCTGGTGTCGGACTTTTTCAGCTGCTTCGGAATCTGCTACACAATGATGAAACTGGGGCCAATGATTTAACGTGACTTCCGAAGCACGAATGAACTCTAGAAATTTACCTCGCACGTATTTTTAATTGCATGAAGAAACTCCCTGTGAAATGTTTGAAATTTGTAAAGCTGTTCAATGAATTTTGATTTCAAAAGTTTAACAGTTGAATCGTTAGCCAGATGATATGGCGAAGCAACAGGTACTTAGTACTGGCACCATGCCTGTTGGCCCTAGGCCAGTAAGTGTTCGTAATTGTTATATTATTGCGTAATTACTGACTTGAATGTACATATCCATGGGTTCAGATTGTATCAGAATGTATTTTAGAAGATAAGAATAATAATACATCACTATATGTTCGTAAATTAACAAAAAAATTAATAAAAAAGTTAAATAGAGTTTGTGAACATGTGTTACAAGCAAGATGTTACGTTTCGTTTCGTGTTACCATCACAGATGTGCAAATTTTGATAGAAAGTTTACTCAATTTAAAAACATATATCTATATAATCCCGGGGTTGTTATAAAAATTGTTTGTTGAACTTTAATTTGACATCCACTCCACTTCTTTACAATTTTTTTTTTAATTTTGGCTCGTCGCTGTTGCGTATTTAGCCAGGCTCAAGTTAATAAAACGTGGGAACAATCGATGTGAAGTAAAAATATATGTATATATACAATCAAAGGTTGGTATAGGTCCTTTGATTGCTTTAAGGGAGCTTTTGGTGACAAATCTATACAAGTCCACTGGTTTCATAGCCGATTGAGTGGCGGACGGCGCCTACAGACGCCCACCGCAGTCCGCAAATTAATATCACTACAGCCGCACTATGACTGTTCACTTTAAACATTTTACATATTGTCCATGAGAATGAGCATTTATAACACCAAACTACACCAATTTCATATTATAAAGTCCACTAGAATCAATTTGCAAAACAATTTAAAGCAAACTCCAACTGAACCCCTTGACTTCCCGCCAAAAAAAAAACACTTATTACATTAACAGGCATATAGTACTGTAATCAAATAATATATTTACAACTTCTTGTTTGTATATTTGTAATCTCTTTATTATTCCAAAAAAATGTTTAATAAGTAAAGGATATATTTTAAAGCATTATTATTTAGATGATTTGGTTTCTAAATCACCCATCGTGATTAAGAACGCATTTACAGCATCTACAAGTAGAATTGTAAAATTTTCTTGAACGAAACCGCCAAAGTTTCTCTTCATTTCCCTGTTTTATACCTACCTATTCCTAATTCAAATTAATCGCTTATAACATTGGGATTCGTGTTTCCCTCCGTACAAACAATCGAATCTGTTCCTACCTTACCGAGTCCAGATGCGGGCCTTGAACGGCACAACTTTTTGGGATAAATGTGAAAAGTTTGCCACGAGGCCTAACTAAGCGAAACTGTTTGATAATGCTGAGGTATAACTTCTTTCTCGTTTGGACCACTGAGAAAACTTTTTTTTGTTTTTAAGTAGCCGATGTATTTGTATTTCATGTGTTGTAACTATTAACCTCGTAGAAAAATGGAATATATTTATACACCTATGATGATATATATTTTCTTTACATTTATCCTAAAGGTTGAAAGAATGCTATTTTGCATTAGGTTCCCCTTTTGTGATTTTTTTTTTTGATAAAGTTTTAATAAATAAACAAATAAAAAAGGAAGCATATTTACGTACTGGGTTTGTTGTTATTGGCCTGGTTATTGGCTTCAATGTCTATAAATATCGATTACTAACCGCTAAGCATTGAATATGAAAAGGCCGTATGCCTGTCTTCTACTTTAATTTATCATATAATTCACAATATTTTTTATGCTACTAGCAGTAAATACGAAAATGTTTAGTAGGTAAATAAAAATAAATGTCATAACACTGCATCTCTTGATTTAAATTGAATTTTTATGAAAACGAGCGATATCAATCTAATTTAATGTCGTAAATTTAAATTCTGAATTGTTGTAGTACTCTCGCCTTTATAAAGCTGCCAATACAATTATTCGAAAAAGCTCAAAGTCTTATACAAAGTTTCTTTTAATATGTCACTGTTTTCTGGTTTATGCCGACTTGTCTTTCAAATATCATTCATTGTTTTTTCATCATAAAAAATATTTTGTGAAAGGAAAATTAAAAAGCAAAAGAACGGTGGTTTTCATGATTTCTCAAAGAATAAGACAACAATAGGCAAAAGAAATACGTACGAATACAAGAATGAAATGATAAGACTTTTGAATACCGGTATTCAAAAAGCTCAATAATGTTAAATATATCTTATTCCGGATATTGAAAATAATAGAAAGTCCAACTTACGTAAAGATGGAAACCGATTTCCAAACCTATCTTTTCTTTTCACGGAACTAAGATCGGTATACGATTAGGACTTTCATTTATGTAAACCTTAAACAGAAAGTTTATTCTCCTGTTTACGCAAACCAATTTCAGGTTTGAGAGAAGTCAATGAATTCAAATTCAGTTGCGTATTTTGGATGTATCAATATATTAATCAATTAACATAAGTAGTATCAATTAACGTAAGTAACATTTCACATAAAAAGTTACTTACACTTGATCCCCAAAATTAACTTTTAAAATCCTGATTGAATCATTTCAGATTTTGGACGAATTTCTGAACTTTTTAATCTTTCTTTTATAACACTACAACTAGTATTTAAAAGAGTTCATCACCCTTTCTGGTTTCCATCCCTACCCTCAGTTACCCAACTAATAAAGGAAGGTGTATTTTATCGCAACTACTTTTGATCGCTGGTGGCAACGGGCTTGAAGTTTCTCTTACATTTAAATCACGATGCCATATTTTAAAGTAAATGTATGCAGAAAGTTGTTCGTTGGTGTACGTCCTGCAAAGTCGGGATGAGCGATGAGAAAGTATAATTCATCGCTTTAAATAACTAGTGTACAGCTTCAAGATTCGTATAATGGAGGTGTGATGTATATCTGGGTAAAAAACAGAAGGTAAAGTTGTAAGACAACATTTCAGCTTTTAATTGAAAAAGACCTGGGTGGAGCGGACCTTAGTAACGCGAATTGATTAAGCACAATACTTGACATCTCCACTCCACTTCTATGATGTAAAATTCTAACTCAAGTGTAAGCTAGATGTTACGAGAAGATACATGCAGATAGGGGTTTTATAGCTGTTTACAATTATATTAAGTACCTACGTGTTTTTGTTTGTTGCCATTTTTATCTTTTTTTTATAGCTCAAACTGATTATTTTTGAGCATATTATGCTCCAAGTAGTTTGTCGGTAATATTTCAAGCTAGTTTCATAACTTTTATATGCAAGCACAGATAATATAAATAACCAAGAGAATAAAGTACAGATTCATTTGGACGAAAATTTCAGACGTTATAAATAACATTTTAAGTTATGCATCTTGTCCTTTGAGATATTTTGTTATAATTTGAATAAGTCAAAGTTCAGCTTTTGCTTATCAATTAATAAAATTTTTCAAAAACAGATTCTTTTCACATTATTTTAAAATATTGTTTTTGACTTCCAATTGAAGGTTTTAGTTATCATTTTTTAGTTTTATTTTGATGAACCGCAATAACCTCCGTGACATAACAATCAACATTATTTATTAACTGCATAAACATACCTTGTTTGAAATAAGAGCCTTCAGTAATAAAATCCTCAATATTAAACAAATATATATTTCCATTTTAATGGCGTTATTATAGTAAACAAAAGTCCCAAACACAATTTCGCTGCCTTGGAAGTTATAATAGGCGACAAAATGTCACCGTACATCAATTTCAATGTCCCAGTACGGCGTCTGACAGTTTCTAACATTGTCCTGTGAATTAAACTTTTACGTAAAATAAAATAGTAAATTTCAAAAGAAGGAGGAGAAGCTTGGTGGCCCAGTGGGAGTACACGTTATTTTAGTGCTTTCGCAAGTTAAGTGTCATTGAGCGTGGTCCGCACTTGGATGGGTGTTCATATAAAATTTTGAATTTGGCTATTTTTCGATTAATAAATATTTACAAAAAGAATGTCAAAATGAATAAAAACAATGCAGTCTTCAAAATACATGATAGAAAAGCAGATATTTTCTTAAACTGTTATTCTTTGGATACCTTGACTAGATTAGACTAGATCTTCAGCAAAAGATAACCAAAAGGGGAAACCTTTAAATCTGCCTAATTCAGACACCAGTTTTATCTGTTATTTTATGTAAAATCCTAAGAGGGAAACGCTTAACTTCTTATCCGCTTAAAAATGTGCTGACTAAACATGTCTTAGTACTAAACAATCCAAGTCATAGGTAATAAACGCCTCAAGTGTCTGGAAAAGCCAATCAGACTTCGCAACGTTAGTATCCACTGGGGTCAAATATTGCAAACGTTCCTTAGGAAGCATTCATACGATTTTTTTATATTCACGCGCTTGCTTATTGGTATCCTACTGTTTTGTGAAATTAAACTCAGGGTGTACATAAGATGTACATTTTATATTATCTGAGTTTACATTATAACAAATTGTACATTTTATATTATTTGAGATAAATAACAAATCTATAAATAATACCTACTTACTATAATAATGGTATAATGTATACAAAAATCCTATAAGTTAATACAATGTGTACAAAAGTTCTATTACTTTAATTTAAGAGAATCTGTCATATCAAACCATACGTTTTACTTCAAACGACATCTAAAACAAATTCAAAAGGGAACAATCTGAACACAGCCCGCGTGTCCTACCTAACTCAAGTGCCACATAAAAAGAATTAGGAGCGGGCCTTTATGAGACTTTGTGTTACTTGCCCCACCGACAATTACTACATTTGTCTTGCACGCCGAGAGCCCTTAACAATTCACGCGTGATTTTTTGCAAGAAGTATCAAGATAAAGCCCTTTTTTGCGATACAGATTTTTGTGGGTTCATTGTACCTACAGTCACTGTGTTTGTTACCGTTGCTGTAGTTATATACATTTTTGGGAACAGTCAAACACCACCCTTTTATGGGAGAGGCCTATAGTCCAGCAGTGGACTGATATAGGCTTGTAAAATAAAACTTATAAATAAAATAGGTTTTACTACGCAATAGCCCAACTCTACAAAAAATACAAACGCCTTCACCTTCATATCTTAAAGCCTTTAAGCCTATCTAATACCTATGTAAGGATATTTTCCAGTGCGTAATATTGTACACTATGTTTTGTTTATGTAGCAACTCTATGTAGCAAGTCAAAAGTCTATGTAACAACTCGTCTAAAACCCCAAAATACATTAACGATTTTGATAAAATTTCTACAGGACCACCTGACAATAATTTTCCAAATCGCTTCAGGCGTCTTCAAATAATCGGTGACATACATTAAGAAATTGCGACGAATTGATAGCCTTCTCCTTTTTTAAAGTCGATTAAAAATAATAGATATGCAATATTTTCTAATCGACATATAAGCTTATAATGGAACGGAGGAAAGGGTTTCCTTCCAGAATGCCAATATTCCTGCAATTATCAAATTCCGTTCTATATGTATATTGGAGCTTCTTCTTCCTTTTGTGTCGTTGGCTCAAATAATTAAATTTTTTCCCTCCAGAAAGATGCCACTTTTACACCGTTGTCCGAGGCCTCATAAAGGTCACATTTAGTGTAGTTGATGGGGCAGAATGGGCAAGAAAGGAGGTGTAACATAGTCTGGTCGCTATGCCCACACTGACACTGTGTTGCGGATTCATCAATGCAACGCCATCGGGCCAAGTAATTGGAGCTAATAGCCATTTAAAGGCTATTTTATTATTCGTTTTGGTGTTGTGTTTTTGTGTCACTGTGTTATCATATATTATAGTCAATATTTTTATTTTATCTAAACAGTTAATCTAATAGCTCTTGAGCATATGTACATGATATACATAACGTATATTAGTACAAATACTTATCAAACCAAACGTAATACAAGGACAGTCAGAAACAGTACATAAAGATCGAATTATAATCAATTTTCTAGCAGTATAAAAACCGCAGATAAAATGGATTCTCTGTAGATAAATGGATAATGGTAGACTAGAAGACTTAATTGGTTTTCCAACAATTCTTTATTGCTCTAATAGACAGGCTTTAACAATAGCGCTGGATTGTTCTTGTGAAAGATAGTGGAAGTTGGGATAGGGAAATTGATGTTAGGGATAAAGTTATGAAATATCATTCAAAAAGTCGGCCCTAACTACAAATTACTGAGAGAGCTGACTTTTTCATCTGATATGCAATAGGAATGTGAACTGGTTCAAAAATATATTATTTTATTTAATTCGTCAACTAGATTATCCAAAAATAAAAGCCATATGTCTTCGTTTAGCATAATAACCAAAATTCACAAAGATACAGTGCTTCGAAATTTCGGAGTGGGGGTGATTTACGTCACCGTTGGTAAAAAAAACCGTAAACAATCGTGACGTCACGCTAAATTTAAATTCAGTTCTATTAATATTATTTGAAGTCTTCTTCTTATCGTGTGTGTTAGTGACTAACACTAGTGTCAGAGTTTTTAAACCGCCTTAAAGGCCTCTGACATGGTTTTAGGTAACGACCATTGCCAAAGACAGTGACCGGGACCGAAGCACCGATCATTCTACTTATCAGACAAACAGAAAGTTTTTACACAAATGCAATCCCAAAGATGGTTGCCGTCAGGCAGGTGACCGGTCGTAAAACTTAGCCAATTGGTGTATTTCTTCTAGACTGCGCATGGGCTTCAGCATCCTTGGGTGACCGTTGACTTCACGATATATTTGGAGAAGAAAAAGCGACAAAGCACCTCCGCTGGGGTGTATGTGACCGAAACTTTTTCTACCTGCATAAAGGCATCTGACTTAGTTAAACGACTGCCATACAAAGATGTCAGTCTGGACCAACAGTTTAAACCTTCCAAAGCAAGGGAGAGGTCAAGAAATTTTTAAGTCACGTACCACCACCCATCCAAGTCCCGACCACGACTGGTATCGTTTTACTTGCAAGCGTGAGAAGAATATCACATAGTTTAGTAGCCAATCTCTAAGGTAACATAAGGTTTTATGAAATTTAATAATGGTTCATGTTTTATCAAAAAAATAAAAATTGTAGGAGACCTGGGGTTTTATAAAATGTAAATACATACTGCTCCATGAATACAAAAGTAAATCAGCTTTGATGTAAACCCTTGCGCATGATGAGAATTTTTCATTACGCTACGCGGGGTTGTAAAAATACTGAAATTGATTTTGAAAGGTTTCGCTTAGGCGTAGTTACGACCTTGCGTCCGTGCTGAACATATCGCCTCTCAGATTACTTTTTTGGCATACGCCTAGGTTTTTTTTTCTATAAAGATTGAAGGGCAATCTGCAAATGATTTATAAATAGGAAACTCACGTTCAGCTGTAACTTATATTTCAGCTGAACATGAGATAAAATATTTTTATTTATATCTACTTTTAGTCATATAAACAGGCAGATAAACTGAAATAAAATAAGACAAAATCATTGATATTTTGACTTTATTTCGGAGCTTTTGCTGCAAAAAATATATTAGCTCTTTAGAAACATGAAATAGAGGCCTATATTTTACTCACTCATCTAAAAATGTACCTACTCGTCATATAATCGATTTGGTTCGCTAGCTAGGGTAAATAACCTACAGCAATACCGTGAAGTAACGCAATTAAAAGTTGTTCGTTAACCCTCTGCTGACAATAATGAAGGTATATAAAGGAAGTAACGTTTGACACGCTGACGCCGAGCTTGTTAGTGAAGGGTTAATGGACTATGACGGACTTTTTGAAACGAATTACAAAGGTAAATATGTACGTACTCACTGAGTCAAGAAATAAGTTACATTTTTATAATTGCGACAGTAAGGTACATCTTTATAACACTTTTCACGGATGTTTCACGCCAGAAATTTTGACGAACAATAAATAAAATAAAAGAAAATCACGTAACCCCCGATAAACTGTAGTCAAGAACCATCTCGATCATGTCAGTTTTAGGCGATTAACACACTGCACCGCGCCCCACTGCGTAGTGCGGGGCCGCCATACAAAAACGACGCGCGTACACGCGGTGTCAGTGTGTCAGACTGTGCGTGTTTTCTATACAAACGGAGATACTTACAGGCAACGTTCGAACACGCATTTACGCGCTACGCAGCGTAGTGCGGGGCAATGTGAGAATCGCCTTAGTTTATTTGTTTAGGAGCTAGAATGCCACAGACAAATACGTACAGACATGCATCAGGGGTTAAAAATATGTTTGAAGATAAATGAAAAACAAGTCACCAGCCATCAAGTTAATTTAATGAAACGAAACAAAGAAATATGTTTTATACACCGTGACATAAATCGCAATCAAGAAAAGTCTTTATTCAACATCTTTTGTTCCGTGTAATTAATACTAATAAACACGGAGCGATGATTGCCTCATCTCGCAAAATACACGAAAAATCTTTTAACTAGGACCTTTCACTCATAATGGAAAGGAGGAAATTGTTCGCTCCCGGAATGACAATAGTCGGCGTAATTAACGTTTTACATCACTCCGCCGATTCTAGCAGCCATTTGAGGCTATTTTATTACTGGCTTCCACGTTGTCCAAGCTATATCTCTTCTTGTGTAGATCGTAAAATGTGAGTCTGAGTGGAGCTATAAGCGAAAGTCACGAAGAATCATGTACATAATCGTGAGCGGCTAGAAGCCCGTCACTACTTCAATTCACTTTTCCAAGTACACGGCCACTTTTATGTTGAAAATGGTTTTTACATCTTACGATGTGAAAGATCTTTTTACGGCTTTGTTCGCAAAAACACCCCACAAAAATCAAACCCCGAATTTGAACATACATAATTAGGGTAAGGTTTCATCATTGTTCTTAATAATATTGCAATATATATTGCTTGTGAAGTTTGATTATTATTGCTTGTGACATTATAATGGTACATAGAAATGTTAACCCTACTTACTGGTAGTTTGTTTTTCATCAATAACCCAGGTCTTTGAGGTAAAGCCTACTTAAGTGTTTCAAAGCAACGTTTCAAACAGTCAAAATATTATATTATTTAGTATTTAATAACAAAACGTTTACTTTATAGTCTTTGTGCATTACAAGTTATTTTTAATTAAAAAAAAACTACAATAGTTTCTTACCAGAATAATATTATATAAGTTTGATACCCCTAATACATTATATTTTTTATTCAAAACTAGCCGAAGCCCGCGACTTTGTTCGCGTGGACTTTATGTCTCTGGAAAATGCTCATCAGGCTGAACAACTTTTACTAAGGCGGCATTTTTATATCTCTTATAGTTTAGCTGGACCAATATGGTTCTGCATCAGGCGTTCCATTTTCCAAAATAATTTATACCCTATATGTTGCCCAGGCTTAATAGTTATGTAACAAAAAAAGTTTCATTCGAATCCGTCCAGTATTTCCGGAGATTAGCGTGTACAAACAGACAAACAGACAAACAGACAGACATTTTTTTTTTAATTCTTACTCTATTACTACGTCTCCATCGCCCCCAATATTTTTTTTGGAAATATATTTAATGTACAGACACACTTTTTTTACTGTTTTATTATATGTATAGATATAGATATAGATAAACTTAGGTAAACTTTTCAAATCACATCTAAATGTAAACAAATACTTTAATATGAAAGTAACAAAATAGTATAGAAACAAAGAGAGCACAAAGTACCTAGGTAATTTCTTTAATAATCTGATCTTTAAAACGAAATGTTTAATCAAATCTGCTTTCGCAGAGAGTGCTTTGCAAGCGTCACAAAAACCCGATGTTATTAAAACTTGTACCGAGGAGTTCTTAAGAGTTTCCTTTTTGCGTCTCTCGTCAGATTTTTTAATAATAAAAAAACTGGTTAGGTCAGGTCCCTAGTGATTTGCGTGCTGTCACATAAATTTTTAACGTAATTTTTATCTTGTATCTTTGTGTGACAAAATGGAATTGCAAATTAAATTAATATTTTCTAAGCAGGTTATCTTTTTTGCACATTTTTTTATTGTGGTTCAGCAGATTGCATTGTCATGTCAAATTTAAAATACCGATTTCCTTTATAAACATGACCAATTGTATTTGAACTACACAAACTTCAGAAATTTATATGAAACAAAATTTGATAATTTTCCAAACCGTCATCTTAGTTATTCTATATCAAGTTAAACGTTAAACCTCCCACTTATGTCGAGGTTTCCACAACACAAAGCAAGAAAAGCGCCAAAGCTTGAGAAACAAGGAAAGTATTAAGAAGAAATAAGAAATAATAGCTCGTAAAACCAAAGTTGTGAACCTTTTACGCTTTTCGTACATCTAAGTTCGGATAGTAGTGGCCCCATTTCATTTGAGCTGCAAACTTTGGCCTCACTCGAGACTCTGTAAAACTTTAGTGAGAATCATCTCGATCATGTCAGTTTTAGGCGATTAACACACTGCACCGCGCCCCACTGCGTAGTGCGGGGCCGCCATACAAAAACGACGCGCGTACACGCGGTGTCAGTGTGTCAGACTGTGCGTGTTTTCTATACAAACGGAGATACTTACAGGCAACGTTCGAACACGCATTTACGCGCTACGCAGCGTAGTGCGGGGCAATGTGAGAATCGCCTTAGTTTATTTGTTTAGGAGCTAGAATGCCACAGACAAATACGTACAGACATGCATCAGGGGTTAAAAATATGTTTGAAGATAAATGAAAAACAAGTCACCAGCCATCAAGTTAATTTAATGAAACGAAACAAAGAAATATGTTTTATACACCGTGACATAAATCGCAATCAAGAAAAGTCTTTATTCAACATCTTTTGTTCCGTGTAATTAATACTAATAAACACGGAGCGATGATTGCCTCATCTCGCAAAATACACGAAAAATCTTTTAACTAGGACCTTTCACTCATAATGGAAAGGAGGAAATTGTTCGCTCCCGGAATGACAATAGTCGGCGTAATTAACGTTTTACATCACTCCGCCGATTCTAGCAGCCATTTGAGGCTATTTTATTACTGGCTTCCACGTTGTCCAAGCTATATCTCTTCTTGTGTAGATCGTAAAATGTGAGTCTGAGTGGAGCTATAAGCGAAAGTCACGAAGAATCATGTACATAATCGTGAGCGGCTAGAAGCCCGTCACTACTTCAATTCACTTTTCCAAGTACACGGCCACTTTTATGTTGAAAATGGTTTTTACATCTTACGATGTGAAAGATCTTTTTACGGCTTTGTTCGCAAAAACACCCCACAAAAATCAAACCCCGAATTTGAACATACATAATTAGGGTAAGGTTTCATCATTGTTCTTAATAATATTGCAATATATATTGCTTGTGAAGTTTGATTATTATTGCTTGTGACATTATAATGGTACATAGAAATGTTAACCCTACTTACTGGTAGTTTGTTTTTCATCAATAACCCAGGTCTTTGAGGTAAAGCCTACTTAAGTGTTTCAAAGCAACGTTTCAAACAGTCAAAATATTATATTATTTAGTATTTAATAACAAAACGTTTACTTTATAGTCTTTGTGCATTACAAGTTATTTTTAATTAAAAAAAAACTACAATAGTTTCTTACCAGAATAATATTATATAAGTTTGATACCCCTAATACATTATATTTTTTATTCAAAACTAGCCGAAGCCCGCGACTTTGTTCGCGTGGACTTTATGTCTCTGGAAAATGCTCATCAGGCTGAACAACTTTTACTAAGGCGGCATTTTTATATCTCTTATAGTTTAGCTGGACCAATATGGTTCTGCATCAGGCGTTCCATTTTCCAAAATAATTTATACCCTATATGTTGCCCAGGCTTAATAGTTATGTAACAAAAAAAGTTTCATTCGAATCCGTCCAGTATTTCCGGAGATTAGCGTGTACAAACAGACAAACAGACAAACAGACAGACATTTTTTTTTTAATTCTTACTCTATTACTACGTCTCCATCGCCCCCAATATTTTTTTTGGAAATATATTTAATGTACAGACACACTTTTTTTACTGTTTTATTATATGTATAGATATAGATATAGATAAACTTAGGTAAACTTTTCAAATCACATCTAAATGTAAACAAATACTTTAATATGAAAGTAACAAAATAGTATAGAAACAAAGAGAGCACAAAGTACCTAGGTAATTTCTTTAATAATCTGATCTTTAAAACGAAATGTTTAATCAAATCTGCTTTCGCAGAGAGTGCTTTGCAAGCGTCACAAAAACCCGATGTTATTAAAACTTGTACCGAGGAGTTCTTAAGAGTTTCCTTTTTGCGTCTCTCGTCAGATTTTTTAATAATAAAAAAACTGGTTAGGTCAGGTCCCTAGTGATTTGCGTGCTGTCACATAAATTTTTAACGTAATTTTTATCTTGTATCTTTGTGTGACAAAATGGAATTGCAAATTAAATTAATATTTTCTAAGCAGGTTATCTTTTTTGCACATTTTTTTATTGTGGTTCAGCAGATTGCATTGTCATGTCAAATTTAAAATACCGATTTCCTTTATAAACATGACCAATTGTATTTGAACTACACAAACTTCAGAAATTTATATGAAACAAAATTTGATAATTTTCCAAACCGTCATCTTAGTTATTCTATATCAAGTTAAACGTTAAACCTCCCACTTATGTCGAGGTTTCCACAACACAAAGCAAGAAAAGCGCCAAAGCTTGAGAAACAAGGAAAGTATTAAGAAGAAATAAGAAATAATAGCTCGTAAAACCAAAGTTGTGAACCTTTTACGCTTTTCGTACATCTAAGTTCGGATAGTAGTGGCCCCATTTCATTTGAGCTGCAAACTTTGGCCTCACTCGAGACTCTGTAAAACTTTAGTGAGGATATTAGGACACAAATTGCAAGATGAATATTTTGGTAATATTCTGAATTTTCTTTTTAAAAACATATAAAACGTGAAAGGGCCATACCCGTACTAATAAATCGAACAGGCTAGATCACTATATTATAATGATAATAAAATAAAAGTAAAAAAAACTCAAAAAAATTAGACAATACATATTGTCCGGGTGGCTGCACATTTTTGTATGGTTTTTTTTTTAGATTTGACTGTTATTTTAATTTTAGTATACTGTAGTGGTCTAATATAGCCCGTGGTTCGATGTATTACGGGTATGTCCGTTCCAGATTGTATAATAGTAACAAGTGTTAAGACCTACTATTGACGGGATCGGATGCGCAGAGAAGAACTTAGATTTTTTATAAGATGAAGTATGCCCTATGTGTAAACGGGTTTGTCTAGCAATTTCTAAGACCAATAACCATGCGAGCAACGCTTCAAGCAACAAAGCAACAGCTAGTCTAACAAAAACATAACATTGACGTAAGAACTCAAATAACAAATAACAACCGACTTCTTCCACATCTTCAAAGTTCTTCATCAAATATTCACCAAATTAATATGGGTCCAACTTGGTACTAAAAGCTTTGAAATAAAAAATGAGTCTACCACTCAATGCCGACAGACGAAATCCCGGTGAACGCTTTAAATAATCATCAAAATCGGTTTACACATAGACAGAATTTTGTGGGTTCACAAGAGGCGATCGCGTAACATACATGCAAAAAAAGACATACCCTCTTTTTGAAGTCGGTTAAAAATAAAAATCAATGAAATTAATAGCCAATATTAGTATACGATGACGTAAGACAACAAAGCTGTGCCTGTACACAGTTAACCACAACAGTGTCATAGTTTGTAGGCCAGCATTTGAGGCTCCATTCCCCGCGGACTCGGTATAGTGTTGACAATGTAGACATCAGACGCGGTTCGTTCCATAATGTAACACAACGTTTGTCTTGCACATGTTAACATAGAGCACGCTTAATGCGTGTTGAAGAGATAGTTAATAGATGGGACATTTGTCAATATTATTACTTGGATAATTTAAGACCATATAAACTAGCTTCGCTTTAGAGTAGTACTCCACAACAGTGTCATAGTTTTTAGGCGAGCATTTAAGGCTCCTTTCCCCGCTGACTCGGAATAGTGTTGACAATGTAGACATCAGACGCGGTTCGTTCCATAATGTAACACAACGTTTGTCTTGCACATGTTAACATAGAGCACGCCTAATGCGTGACAAAGAGATAGTTTACAGACGAGATATTAAACAATATTATTACTTCGATAAATTGAGACCATAACCTAGCTTCGCTTTTGAGTAGTACATCACACTAATGTCATAGTTTATAGGCCATCATCTAGCATTGAGCAAAATAGGATACAAAATACATAATATATAAATAATATTATTACCAGATTGAAATAAAACCATAAACTAGCTGTGCTTGTGTAAAACGACAATACTATCATTTTATGTTGGCCATCTAAAGCTTTTTCTTTAGGGATTCGGTACAGTGTAGACATTATAGCGTTCCGTTCTGTAATGTAAAACAACATTTTTATTGCATAATATGCAATGTTGCGTTCAGTATGCGTTTTAAAGAGATAGAAAAATTCAAACAATATTATTACTACATTGAAATCGAAATACAAACTAGCTATGCTTTATGTACAGTAAACCAAAACAGTGTCATAGTTTGTAAGCCAGCATCTGAGGCTTTATTCCCTATAGACTCGGTACATTGTAGTCATTAGCAAACACGTTTCGTTCCATAATGTAACACAACGTGTATTGAGCACACCTAATGCGTATTAAACGAATGGGATATGTAGGGTAAACGAGGTTCCTTGATCGTATATAGACCAAAGTCGCGGGTTCGAATCTTGCTAGGGTCGTAAATTTTTTTGGAACGAAGTTCCTTATCGCGCATTGCGAAAGGGGGCTAAACGGAAAAATTAAAACCAAAAGTTGTAACGACACTCTTTGCTATAGTTGTAAGCCGTGCGGCGTGCGCGTTTTTCTCTGTCTGTCTCTCTCTCTCTGAACTTCGTTCCATCCGGATGTCCCTTGCCACCTCTTAAGTTGTTTTTTTCATAAAATATATAGAGACCGTTTAAACAACATTTACTTCTAGGCGAAAAGGAATATAAAAATTATAATAGAAGGAATGGTTGAGTAATTGTATGAAAGTATAGGAATAGATGAAGGATGCATATGAATTGGATAAGGAGATAAACAGGAAACGATAAGGAAGAAGAATAAGACACTCCTTGTAAACATAACAGTACCATAGTTTGTAGAACGTCATGTGTTGCTATGTATCATGACTCATGTCGCAAACTTCGTATCTTACTCGTAGTACCGGGCGACATTTTAACTACTTTTAGGGCAAGTTCAGTATACGACTAAACTACATACCATAAAAAATAATGCTTCACACGAATCAGCACTCAGTCGAACGAATTTTGTATTTTATTTTTGATTTTCAAAAATTATATTTATAGAAAATAATTCCATTTTATGAATAAAATATAAAATGGTAAAAAGTCACCTGTATAGTCCGGCTAGATGCAATGTGACAAAAGCACATGCTTATGTCACATTGCATCGAGCCGGTACGGTACGTCCCGTTTCTACGTTAACAATTTGTATTGCACACCACGCTCTAAGTAAACACGACGGTGTCATAGTTTGAGTTGCAAACTTTGTCCCCGTATGCACGTTCCATTCCACTGTTTATTTATTGACGTATATTGGCATTGTCACGGCGACACTTTCTCAAAGGTAGTTATCATGAAGTTAGAGGGGTAGTTTAAATAACTCAGAAGGAATTTTATACAAAAACCAGTAAAAAACATTCTCCGTCTTATTACAAAACGTAGACTATCTTTGTTACTAGGTTTAAACCATTATCCGACAAAATCAAGTTGACATTTTCATATGAGACAATGATGTTTTACTAGATGTCAACTTGATTTGGTCGGATAATGGTTTAAACCTAGTAACAAAGATAGTCTACGTTTTATAATAAGACGGTATAGGTCTATGACATTTATATTTTTCGTAAAAGCCTCGGACCGGCTAAAAATGCTCACGGGAGCTGGAGAGTCTGGAAAAATGTGGAGATAGAGGAGCTGGTAAAAGAGCCAAATATAATTGGTATAACTAAAGCGCTCCGCTTACAATGGCTAGAACATCTGGAAGGAATGAAGAAGGACTGTGGCGTCAAGGCAGCATGTATGGGAAAGGTATCAGGCCGACGACCAGTAAGTTGACCTAGTTTTTGCATGAGCGATACGGTGCAGGCTGATCTGCGGGCGATGGAAGTTGTCAGCTCGAAAGATGTTGCTCAGAACAGAAAACTGTGGTGCTCTTTCGTCTGGGAGGACAAGATCCAATTCGGGTCGTTGAGCCAACGAAGTATGTAAGGTCTATGACAAAAACCATCTCTAAACTGGGCAGGTGTTGCTATTCAACGACTTTAAGACGAGATTTGACATAGGTCATATGCGCTTGCGACCATTATGAACTAACTCATCTATTCCAGCCATCAAGTAGCTATTAGTTCATATTGCTTTAAATTGTGAGAAATAACAGCTGTGTAGATTAATAAGTATTGTAATGCCTATCTGATATGGAGCTACTGTCGTTTATGATTAAAGATAGTTAGAAAGCACGTAAATTGTAGGGCTATGAAAAAATCTCTGTTTGAAAATACTGCGCGGAGCTGGGTTCAGTAGTAAAACACAATAAACCCTACTTATTTATATCTGTTTATCGAGTGAAGTCAAACATCCAGACTAACGAAGCACGTGTTACTATCGACATCCTTTGACTGCCAACACTTGTTAGTGTTGGTTAGGTAAGTAACTAATTCACTTTAGTAATATGTATCTCAAGAGAATAATAAAAATTTTGATATCAACAACGATTTCTATATTTTGTGTGATTACATAAAATCATTTTTTAATTTTTTTTTACCAAAACTACATGGTACAAAAAGTGATCATTATTTTTTTTTCTAAAAATAAGTTTCGCTTGATTTTTTCTCATTGTATTCGCCAAATGTTTTATTTATTTATTTTATTAGTTTATTTTTAAAAAAAACACCCGCTCATTTCATATACATACTCATTCAACACACGCATTTAGGTACACTCTCTTTTACAAATTAACCAATTACGAATCAACTAATTCCCCCAGCCCCCTCTACGTCTCTATTCTTCTTCTCTCTGCTCTTTGTCAAGATGGCCGAAACCTAAAATTTAACCACGCGACGCGCTCTGAAAGAAATTTCAAAAACTGTTTAAAGACTAGTGTGAGAAAGTATAATTCATGTAAGTGAGTGCCCTTTCGAAGACTGTTGACTTTGACTTTGACCTGACTTTGTTCGAGCACAAGGAAAAACCAGCGCAGAGGAGTCCTTTTATCTTGTATGGCCAGGTAACCTTCTTTCCTTTCTCACTCGTCCACTCATTAATTACATACCTAATCTAAATCAATATTATTTCTTGGTGTACACCTACACAGATAGGCACCTATCATGATATTTCAAATAATTGTAATAATACCATATAATTTTGTTAATTTGTAACTTACAATTTTCTGATGAATCATGTATACAATTTTGGTAACTACTTAATAGAAATTACCTTTAAGACCAATTTTGCCTACCGTCGGTTATATTAGAGGGCGAAAATAGGAAGTTTCTTGATAGATGGTTATTGTATATTCATTCGTTTATGCCTCCCTGACACAGGCGTATTATATTTTTCATCCAATTATTGTCCCAGGTGATAACTGTTTTTTACCTCTAAAACTTTATGACTGGGCTGTACGTTTTGACTTTTAAAATAATTTTGATCCATTTAATAAAAAAAAGAACTAAGGTTGACGAAGGCTTTGCGAAAAAAAATGGATATCTAAATTATAAATAAAATTTCAAAAAAATCAAAATCTACGGCCTTTGATTTTTTATAACATCTATAATAATTCTAAAATACATTAAAATCTGAGTAATTTTGACTGTGGGGGAAAAACCGTTATCGTTCTTTGCATGAAAACTCGTAACTTCTCTAAATATTTTTCTCTTCATTGTCAACTATCGAGACTAATTCATTCATTCCATTTAAGTTTTTAAATATAGAAGTACCTACTTGCTTCCCTTAGGAACATCTGTACAGTTAAACAAACAAACAGTTACTAAGTACAACTTACAACAAACTGCCATTACTTGCGGCCGGGGCTTAATCGATAGTTGGCAGTTCGTATTGGTTACCTATTAAGGTCGTATACCTAACCGCGTACCTAACTGTAGCACTACTTCTTCCCCTGGAAACATCTGTGAAGTTCCGTGTATTAAGATAAGTGAACCTTTTTAGCATTACAAACTGAATCCCCCTCTTAAAACTCCACATAGCGACAATCCTTGACTCAAATGTTTTGTGGGCGAACTTATAAATCTTTTATATTTAATTTACTACCCCGCATTTTGTGAAGTTCTGGACAAAGATAGGAACTCTATGGAATGAGGACAAAATTTTTTTCCCGCATTTCATTCCTAATATATAAATTAATAAAAAGCATGGTATGCGTATTTTTTTCTTTTTTCTGATTAGCAAATAATGATGAAGGTACAGCGCATTTAAATTTCGCGTGACGTCACGATCAGCTACAATTTTTAACCAAAGGTCAAAATCACCCCCACTCCGAAACTGCAAAGCGCTGCATCTTTGTAAATTTTTACTTCTTTGCTAAACGAAAAAATATTGCCCTTTTATTTTTTTGGATACTCTAGTTGACGGACTTAATAAAATAATATAGTTTTTACCCAGTCCTCATCCCTATTGGGCAAACATTTCGCATATTTACAAGTGTAAATCTTATGTCAATATACCTAATCATATGTTTTAGAGTTAATCTGACTGTGAGTTACCATTGAGAACGAAACGAATCTGGCTAGTTTGATTTCTTGAAAATTACCTACTACTTACCTATATTGGTCTGATGATAAATCTGAAAGGCCCGCACATTTATTACGCGCATGTACAAAAATGCAATTTTGAATACGAGAACACAAATGTATTTAGTAATACCAAAGCTTTACATTAGTTTGTAATAATAAATTGGAACTCTTATTTTCTCTAATAGCAATGAAGATAAAATAGATGGTGGACTAATTCGTCTAAGGATTAAATAAAGCACGTACTCTATTAAATCTCTTGCTATTTGTTATAGCCCGTTAATTAGGTATAAAGTAGCTACGTAATGCGACAAATATAAAAAAGATACCTATTTTCAGAATTTATCCTATCTCTTACTTAATTAATGCCAATCATTAATTAAGTAGGAGATAGGATAAATTCTGACTTTATAACCTTTCCCCAAGGAATACATTTCGGAAATATATAAGTTCAAACCTTCCATACAAGTTTACCATCAGCTGATCTGACTTTGTATCGAAAAACAATTTTTTTTTTCATATTTCCATGTATTGTTCATATATATAGTTACTTACTTACCATATAAATAATTTCAGTGCGATTATTGTACGTATCCGGATTATTAAATAATCTGATTAAAAAATATATATACGGACAAATCACACAGATTGAGCTAGCCGCGGAGTAAATTCGAGACTTGTGTTATGACTAATGAGATACCACATCAGCGATACTATATTTTATAACAATAACATACTAAGAAATAAACTTATAAGACCCTGGTCAATTTAAGCCTAGCATGAAGACTACTACGTCATCGAGGTCGTCAAACTCATCAATCAGATTTTTAATAAGGATCTTAGTAATTAGATATAAAGTAATTCAGTAATTCTATCTTAGAGAAACACTAATGAACATAGAAAGATTAAGCTTGGTACCTGTCTAAATATGGCGTGATTAACTATTAACATTTCTACTGAGGCTGCCCTTTTCGGCTTAGCGTCGGAGTGGTCAGGTATTATCCAGCCTTAGCAAGCAACGGGACAAATTGTAAATCTGGATTATACGTACTAAGTGTCACCGTAAAAGTGTAGGGATTGTGTTTTTTTAAGGCTTAAGGGCTGACGCTCTATTATCATCTTCATCAAATCTATCATCGCGCTAGAGTTAATTGTTTGAACGTACCTAACTTTATTTTTAGGTTTTGTACCAAAATGTTAAACAAGTAATCCTATAATTCCGCTACGTCAGTCCTAGATTTTACAATAAATGTAAATCTAATAGAAATATTTTACAATAGCTGCGCCCGCGCTTAAAATAAACTATCCGTCTTATTATAAAACGCCGACTAACTTTGTTACTATGTTTAAACCATTATCCGACCAAATCAAGTTGACATTTACAGAATAGACAATGACATAATGCTAGATGTCAACTTACACACTCACAAATGCACATACACACTCACAAACTTTCGCCTTTTTTATATTAGTAAGTATAATTATAGTAAGTATAGTAAGATTTATTGTATAAAGCTCAGCAAATGTTAAGGATGGAAACAAATATCAATTTGGAAGAATTCGGAGATTATATAAATAATAATAATAAATAAATAAATATATAGGGACAAATTACACTGATTGAGCTAGACCCAAAGTAAGTTCGAGACTTGTGTTATGGGATACTAACTCAACGATACTATATTTTATAACAAATACATATATAGATAAACATCCAAGACCCAGGACAAATTGAAAAAGGCCATTTTCCAACTTGCCCTGACCGGGGATTGAACCCGGGACCTCTGGGTGGCGGACTAGCATGGTGACCACTACGCCACGGAGGTCGTCAATTGGTTGGTATCTTATTTGAAGGGCCATCTTTATTCTTGATATTTGTTATGCCACAATTTGAAATGAAACATTATATAGCAATCGGCAATCTTGCCAGCAGTGATTTCCGAAACGCTAGTAGTTTGTAGCTTTTGCACAAAAATAATTCAAAAAGTTAACTTCATGAAAAGATAAATTAAGCCCTATTTAGACGATGCAAGATTCTATTATATGGCTAACGTTTCGTTTAGGCCGTGCAAGCTATCTATTGCTTTGCTTTAATCCTAAGATTTTTTACTTCTTACTTTTTTTACTTTTACTACCACAAACATGCTCATTACATTTGAATAGTAAAAGCGAAACAAGAATACAACAGAAATAATGAATTTACAAAAAGATTGAAGAAAAGTTGTTGCAAGTAAGCATGGCAAGCAATTTTCTAAATTAAAACGTACTACTAAAGAGTTCCTGGGTTTGGCAACAAAATTTAACGGCCAATAAAGATGCTGGCAGTAAATAAAACGAAAGGAGCTGATCAATAAAATCTTATTTGAAAAGGAGGTTTTAGGAGCCTTTTCCCGAGATGCGTTAAAATACCGCTAGTGTAGCACTCATACTGGGACGGTATACGATGTTTTATCAAAAGTGATTTGTACTAAAATGCATCTTAACAGAAGCAAATCGCCAAAAAAACAGTCAGAAACGCTAACAAACAAGAGATTTGATTGTCAACAATTTATTAAATACTAGTCGAAGCCCGCGACTTCTTTAGCTTGGTCTTTATGATCCGAAAAATGCTCAACATCTTTAGCTAAGGCGTCATTTCTTATCATTAGGCTAAACCATTATGGTCCTGCATCAAGTGTTCCATTTTCCAAAATCAATTATACCCTATATGTTGCCTAGGCTTAACAGCTATAAAACAAAAAAGTTTTATTCCAATCCGTCCATTATTTCCGGAGATTAGTGTGTACAAAAAGATAAACAAACAGACATTTTTTTTTTAATTCAAAACTCAGTAGGGTTACTATGTCTCTATCGCCCTCGTTTTTTTCGGAAATGTATTTAATGTACATACACACTTTTTTTACTGTTTTATTATAAGTATAGATATTGATTAATTATAAATCACTTTGATGATCCAGCTTTATTTGATGAAAGCCATCAAGAAAAAGAAGTTCTTAATCTTTTTTCCCGAAATTGTTGGAACTGTGATACAAATTACTTGCCCCAAAATATAAATTACATTTGAATTTTCACGGCTTTAAATAATTGTTACAGAATAGAAGTTTTCCTAACCTAGAATGTTTGTATGTTGTAATTAAAAGATAAGACATATTTATTCAGTATCTTAATAAAACTACAAACCTTCTAATTCAAACAAATAATAAAATAAGTTTTCTATAACACTATTGTTGGGTCATAATAATAATGTTCATTAAAATTTAAGCGCGTAGTATCAGTAGGGTTACGTTCCCTTTAATACCTGGTAGGCACGACAACCCAAAAACAATGTATGTTCACGGATATTAATGCTTGAAATGCGTGTTAAATATAACTTAATGTTATATCAGCTTTATTCTAATACTTAACCTATTTAGAAAAGAGTTTCGTTTTAAAATCGAGTCTACATGAGATTTCCCATTGTTTGTTATGTTTTGTGTGTGTCAGATATCAGATATTGACAAGTATTGATAATATTAATCGCCGTGACGTGCATGCCGTGTGGCATCCGGCAGAGTAGAATAGGACAACTCCAAGTCTTCCCGTGGATGTCGTAGAAGGCGATTTAGGAATTACAAGTTAAACAAAGCTTTTAAACATCAATAAGAACTTTCCCAGCCAACTAGCCAGCGTAGAGAGGTTAGGCCAAGTCCTCTGGCTGCTCTAGCCAATATTGCTTTGGCAGTGGAGACTAAAAAAGACCTGATGATTATGATAATATTTTTCATGCGTGACCAAGGCAAAAACGATTAATTTCCCTTACGGGAGACTGAAACTATAGTGTCTCCACATGCTATGATCTTTTCAAACGTAAACAGTGACTTGAAATTTGTATTAATAATACTCATATTGCAACTAAAAAGTATATCACTGATATAATTTTCAAATGCATGGGATAGCAAAAGTTATTCTAGGTTTCCACTCGGATTCTACTTAAATTTTACGTACCTACCTATTATAGCAGTTCTAACAAAATATACTGAAACTATTTTAAAGGTGAATTCAGTCCATGATACTGAACAACTTTCCCCGAGGAACACATCAATTAATACAATCATTTTTTGGCTTTCCATACCAACTCGGATCAGCTGATCGGTAAACTTTTATGGAAGGCCAAAAATTGATTTTCATATTCGACGACATATATTCCTTGGGGAAAGTTGTTCTCTATCACGGACTGAATTCACCCTTAAAATAGTTTTAGTATATTTTGTTAGACCGTATAAAATTATCTGTTGCTAACCTGAATATATGTTGTCGTGCATGATTTTCCAAAACTAAAAACTGATTTCAACACCAAACTACACAACCAATGTTGATAAAACTTTTATGGAAACACATGACAAGTATATAGAACAAAAAAAAAATTTCCCAATTGATCCAGGCGTTATTGAGTAATCGGGGAACTTGCATAAAAAAGATTCTAACGAATTTATAACTTCCTATATTAAAGTAGGTAAAAAATTACGCATCTAGGTAAATAAAAGAGAGATAGTATACTATACACGTTCACAGAAAAATACAAAAATATGTTTATTTTATGTTTACATAACAGAGTAGCGATTTCCTAAAAGGACCAAATCCGTAGCATCCAAACTGGCGTCGTATGCTACGACTTATGAATATAGACGAGCCTTGTCTCTGGTATCGTCCTGTCTTGCTTCCAACGCGAAGCAGATTTCCATGAATAAATGTATGACAAAGACAAGTAACGATTTTGATCATTTATTGCAGTTTGCATTTATCTAACAAATTTCAGTTCTATTTGAAAATATAAGGTTTATTTTTCCTAAGCGATATATTATGGTTAAATGCGGGTTTTTAAATTATAAAAAAGGTAAACTAAGAACACGATGAAGTAATGATCTCCATATATTTTGTTAATGCTAGACGGAGATAGCAACAAGTAGTCGAGACAACATAGTAAAAAAACTCAGGAAAAAGAACCCAAAGGATTGATGAGCTTCACAATGTGGACCCCAAATGCAAGATGTGTATATAGTATTTTTGCTTGCGATTTGCGCATGGATCTCTCTTAATATTATACCAACAAGTCGGTCCCTTTCGTATCAAAATAATATTTATATGTGATATTTTGAACTTTATTTTTAAATGACTTTACTAAACAATGATTGCAAACGAAAGAATTCATAGATATTAATAGGTACGTAATAAACTCTGGGGGTTAATTAGTTATGAAGAGGGACAGCTGGTACCCTAGCGTAAATAAAGAAAACAAATAAAGAAAGTGAATTAAAAACCCATAAAAGCCTTCTGTTGCCGCCTTAAGAATGTTCATGGCCAAAATCCTTGAAGCAGTTTATCAAATCGTAAATAATGTAGCGTGAGAAAGGCAAAGGAAAACCGCGCGGGTTGCTCTTGTAATTTCCTTAATGGTGACTTTTGGTTTTCTGTAAACTGAAAATGTGCTAGTTTGTATGTGGGTCACGGGGGTCACGGGTTAAATTGGGAAAAATTTCTCAATAATTTACTCTTTTTGTGATTGAATGAGTATAAAAGAGATGATAGAAACCAATACCCTTATCTCAAATGTTGGTTGAAAGGATAATGTTAAATGATACGAAGAATTAAAAAATGTAATTTCCTATTACTAACTTGCCTTCAGGAATTTTTGCGTCGATGCCTATATTTTTGTGTCGATTGAAGTATTTAAGAAATGAAATAAGAAGTGAACTGAGGCCTCGTCGAAAGTCGTTTAGTCATTTTTTAAGCAAGAATCGCTCAAGTTACTAAACTGTGATTATGATACTGTAAAGTCATTTATCTCTGTCAAAAAGTTTTGTGAAATCAGAGTAAAATTGAATACATTTTTGGGTTATCGATATGATTTTGCATGAAATAAGGCGAAATGATATCAGAAGTGGCGTATCATTTGATTTAAATTGTTTAAAAGTAAATATGGAGATAATTTAAATAGTGACTTCAAACATTTTGTAGACAGACCTGTAAGTTTGGAATATTGCAGTGTAATCTGGAACCCGATATTTCAAGTTCATTGTAACCGATTAGAGAGAATCCAAAAAAAGTTTCTTTATCATCTTACATTTGCAAAAAAATTATGTCACAGTCTGGAATCTTATGATGCCAGGCTTGAATACTTTCGAATAACTCCTCTTCATCAGAGACGAAATATCACTGATATCCTCTTTTTGCAAAAAATAGTTACTGGTAAAATCGATAACCCCGCATTGCTGGGTAGGATAACCTTTGCGGTTCCACGTCAAAACAGCAGACTTCATACAAGGAAGACGTTCAGCACCCCCTTGACCCGTGCTTTATATATGGAGAATTCACCGATCGTGCGCATGTGTTCCGCATATAATAACGTATCTACTAAATTTGATATATTTAGTGCATCGGCCAATTTCATCAAACATAGCTTGCTGTAAATTATCTATTCTTTTTTTTTAAATAATTTATATTGTGTAGTGTAGTTATATGTACTTATATAGGTTTTTGTATATGCATGCTGTGTTCACATCGAGAAGACTTTCACTTTCACATGTTTCTGTATATTTAACATACCTACCACAAAGTGTTACTGTGAATTGTCAGTTTTTTTAAAACCAAATAAAAAAAAAATTAAAAAAATTATTTAATGAATAACCATTGAAAGTATTATTGATTATCCGTCTAGTTACAAAACGAGTTTTTGACAAAAGTGGCCGCTTTTGGCAAAAACTCGTTTTAAAACTAGACTGACTAACGTATTTACTTTCAAAGGTTATTCATTAAATAATTAAAATTATTTAATGAATAACCTTTCTTTCTACAAAATGTTGGAAGTAAAATTTTTAACTATCACGCCACATCTGCTACCATTTCACCTTGGACATTAGTTATTTTTTAAGTACATAATTAACTTAACGTGAAAAGTCACTGAGTACTGGGTATCTATCAATAACTAATTTTGGCGTCACATGACTGATATCCCTATCTTTCGGTCTACTGGAAGAGATATCATTACCTTAAGATTTGCGTTTGTACTACCTACGATTTATAAAATTAGATATGTTATTCTGTGTGTAACTTAGTGTTGAAACGGTGATGAAACACAAAACGATGTAGTTTTCCAACCACTTGCGGAAAATACCCTTTGATCGTATTTTGAAACTTGATATCGTCTGTGTATTTACAAAATTTTATCATGAATGAAAAACAGCGTGAATCGGAACGGATTCACCATGAAAGGTTACTTGGAAATAACTACGCTACAAATGTCAAAACGACGAGTGGTCAAGACCACTTGTTGCAAATCCTTCGCATTTGTCGACAGATTCAAAAATGCGCCCATTTGAAAACGCTCGCGCAAACCATTCGTGATGATTTGTGAGGCACGAGATCAATTTCAATTTCAATTTTAATTTCAATTTATTTATTGCTTTTCACATTATACATATATTAGATTACACTACACAGTCACTTCTTAGGTTAGTAGGTACAACATGAACCCTCACTCAACATCAACATGAACATGATCGATCCTCACTAGCGACTTGTGCATCTGAGTTTGTACTCGTGTACAGTCTTTTTTAACTAGCATAGCACTACTTGCCTTGACAACATGAAACAAACTGACACACTCATGAAGTTAGAGAGTAAAAGGACACACTCGAAAAGAGAAAGACCCAATGAATATTTAAAATAAATAAAATGTTTTCTTCGAATATTCGACATGTCGAAATTGGAATACGAAAGTAAATTTAAATATCTACCCTCTCATAAAAAGGTTTGTAAATATCAACATCATTACTTACAAAATCAGAAATCAAATATACGACCTACGAATCCACTGAACCTTTCTAAAACAAATTGACGGTATCAGCGAACTGGGATGGAATTTACTTAACATTAAATATACGGTTTTATGTACACGAAATAATACCTAAACTCATTAAAAATAAAGATCAAAGTTGAACAAAGATGCTGATAGTGGGTCTGACCGTATTCAAATTGCTCCGCACTCAAGGTACGGTCCCATTTAAACCAATTTATCTTTCCTTGATTTATTAAGGGTCCCCTTAATTAAATGGAGTCCAAAATATTAGGTCGCGCGCTCTAAGCAAATTGTGTTAAAGCATTACCCACCTCAGTTGAAATATATGGTATGCCGTGACATGACCTTATGTTAATATTTTTACTAATGTGCTATATATTTCAAATAAAATATATATAACTGTTATTTTTAGTTCATGCATTCAAATTTTAGAGCGATGCTCTTGTCGGTGGATTTCCTTCCACTCCTGTCTATCTTCAGCCAGCCTTTTCGCATCTAAGTACGACACCACTACCTCTTTAATTACAATTCACTTAATACTAAGAATGTCTGTTCAATTCATTAAAATTAAATAAACTTATTTAGTAGAATATTCTGTAAAGATTTTAAAGCTAAAATTGTCAAAAACGGAATGTTTCAAGATTATTTCTCGAAATGTTCCTTTAATATAGGTACTCTCTCGCGAAAGGTCAGCATTAATAATTATGAGGAAAGGTTTCTGTGAAAACTGAGTTTTCGCCACTTTCCAAGGTGATATCAATTTAGCTGAAACACTACGCAGCAGAGTAAACTGGAATGGCTTCAGGTACCTGCCGTGAAATGACACGGAACTTTGGAGAAAAATGTAAGACGTAAGAAAAGTTCTTCATTGTTACGGCACTGTTCTGTAAATGACTTTTGTTTCGTGTTAATTTTGGAAACTGGGTTGGAAACCAAATGTGTCTTTTTTGTTTTGGTTGTTTGTTTATTATTATACTCGTAATCAGTCACTTCTAGTCATAGATATGCTATTATAATATTATAGACTATTTTTCTGATGCTGACATGCAATATGACTTTGATGAATAACTTTATTTCTTACTAGACGAAGCCCATGTTTCGTTCGCGTGGACTTTGTCTCTGGAAAATGCTCATCAGGCTGAACAACTTTTGCTAAAAATCATTAAAACCCTGTATGTTGCCCAGGCTTAACAGCTATGTAACAAAAAAGTTTCATTCGAATACGTCCAGTATTTCCGGCAGATTAGCGCGTACATAAAGACAGTTTATTTTTTTTAATTCTTACTTTATTACTATGTCTTCATCGCTCCAAATATTTATTTTGAAAATAAATTCAATATACAAACACATTTTTGACTGTTTTATTATATGTATAGATATCAAAAACACATATATAAGTCCAATAAGTTATAAAGTACTTGAATACACATCTACAAAATGTCTTAAAAGAACAAAGGCAATAAAATACGTTTACGTGAATGCAGACAAAGAATGTAATACTCGTAGTTTCTGAGGAAAATATACGAGTATACTATTAGTTACACAGTATCCTTTACACGGGACGTTAAGCATTATTTTCTCGAGATAAAAGGTGAATACAGGAGCATTTGTAGTTTTCACCGGATAAGAAGGCAAAGCTAGAAAGTACATGTATTGGATTCTTTTAAAGTAAAGTCAAAAAATATTCTTTGTATAAACATCACTTGAGCGTAATACTGTCAAAAACCGTATATATAGGAATACAATTAGTATTTTTGCGTGCATTTATATAAAAAATTGGTACTACTATACTGACTGAGCCTGAAACCAGACTAAAATTAGTTTATTTTATTTATTTATTATTATTTAGGTTATTGAGAAGCAGAACCTGAAAAATGAACTAAGATCCTTAAAAAAAAGCAAGTACAAATTAATGATTTATGCAATAAAATCAAAGGTGCAAAATAGAATATGCATTCGCTGCAGTTGTTTACCAGACATGGGCTCTTCACAAGAGACGAGGTGTCAGAAAGTCAAGAAGGTTTGGGTTGAAATTCATTATTAAAATTTGACCTAAAAAGAAGTTAATTTTGGAAGTTGTGAAGCACCTAAATCTGCAGGTACCTAATCTAAAGTGACCACCACAAATTGTAGCGAAATAATTTAGCGTGCTCTCGGCCGCCGGCTAAACTGCCCAGGAGCGCAATAAAGTCCCATAAATACTTAATTTGAAGGGTTACCCCGTCTTTTGATTGACTTTGACCCCATTAATTTTATTACCAAGGCAATAAAAATGGCAAAGAGGAAAAACTGCTAGCTAGAGTTGGGAAAAATAAACAACAATTGTTTTAAGAATAGAAAAAAAAAAAGAAAAATGTGCATTAAAATTCCAAGTACCTCGGTTGCCTGGAAGAGATTGCAGTTGCAATAAGGCCGCCTTTTGATATCTGTATTTTACGCATCTATTACTCGGTTACTTTATGTTTTAGTTCAATAAAGATTTTAACTAACTAAAACATTTTTAGAAATTTATTAAGAAATGTTTCACAAAATTTCAAACAAAAATAATATTTTATATCAAAGGGGATAACTTTTTACGAAAAAAGAAACTATTCTATTTCTCTACGAAAGCTTGCTTCTCTCAACAAATGTAAAAAAAAAACATTTTGTAGTAGATATTAGCAGGCTTCCGTCGTCACTCACGTACCTACCGCTCGCCGTTCCGCTGGCAGTGATTATAAGTGCTGAGTCAAAGCTATCAAGTTAATTTTTCCTCGTTTAGTTCAAGTAAATAAACCACAGGTATTTTTTCTTTTCGTAGGAAAGTTAAGGATCTGTTACGTAGTAACTTATTAAAAATCTGTGGTACCTATTATTATATTTTCCAAAGATTTCGGTCATATTGCAAAGGAGGCAAAGTATTACTATTATTGACAATTAGTGTACCATTACATTTTTCTTAATAACTCAAAAATCTGAAATGTTTTTGTATGCTAAATAAATTTTGCAAAGAAAACTGTTATGGCACTAGTCCAGTAATATCTCAGTGGCATAGTATGCTTTCAAGTATGTGCGGAATAACGAACATCATTTGCGTGGTTGTGTGACATCAAAAAGTTTTATAACAAAGAAACGACCACACATAACGTAAACCGCTTAGCCAGAGCTGTTAATTGGCAGGGCTTCATTGCTTTTAACTAATATAATGAAAATGGCGCCATAAACCATAGACATAGGTTTTTTTTCACTGCGTAAGGTCCAAACCCTACACACGTTAAATAAGGTACCAGGAAATTGACCTATTCAGCTGCTTATTGACGGAGTTTACAAAAGTAGTTTTATTTGTTTTGTGTAATGTGAGTAATAATAATAAATGATATGTATGTGACTCGAATACGCTATTGTATTAGGGAAACCTGTAATGATAGTGTAAGAAGAATCAAACAAATAAACAAGTAAATGCTTTTGAAGCATTTCTATTGCTTGGAATTGTATCTGTACTTACATCAATGAAATCAATAAACATTTTATGATTTTTTCTTTACATATTGTGTGAAAAAATAGTTTTAATGCAACTAAATCAGATTCATTTATCGACATCAGATACATTTATTAAAATTTCATTCGTTATTTCTCATCTTGGTCTTGTAGCTGTTCTACGACTCGTAGCGCTCGTGGCACAGCATTTACGTAGCCTGCTACGGGTCGTCACACTAAAGGCTATTACAGACCAGCGACAGTATTCCCGCGACACAAGTCGGCGACGGTCGCTCACTGACACAAACGGTCGCGTGACATATACCAAACTGTCAAAAACTGCCGCGCAACCACGCAACGCGAACGCTCGGTGAAAGTCGCGCGACGGCTGCGGCGTTTTTTGACAGTTTGTGACCGATTGACATGAGTCATGCGACCGTTTGCTACAGTAGGCGACTGTCGCCGACAGGTATCGCGAGCGTAATGTCGCTTTTCTGTAAATGTAAGAGCGCTAAGAGCTACTCATATTAAGTTCTAATCGTGTTTTTTTTCCAGTTGATTACTTACTTCGAATGCTTGTGTAGATAGTTTATATCTCGATATGTTTTATCAACATTATTTTTATAACCCTTAACAAACGTAATTTTAAAGGACCAAAACTTATTATACATAAATGCCTATAAAAATATATCGTTCTCATATCTTGCTATTGACACAGCGCACCTATTAAAATATTGTTCTTTCATCAAAATTAAAAATAAGCAGTTCAAGAGAAAATTATACTAGTCTCCTTTGAATTAAAGTTCACTTTAGAGACACGGATGTTCCATTTGGCACTGTTGTCTGGAGCAAACGCGGAAGTGAGTTGACCCAAATATTTAATTCTTGCCATTAACAAAGCCGTGAATGGCGGCCTGCGATGTAATGAGGCCTTGGGCACAGAGTAAAAGTAGTCTAGAATATAACAATTTACAGGTTGTAAGATCATTACTTTTAACGTAAGTAAAACATTTTTATTTCATCTTAATTCACAAATATGTGCATCAAACATCTTGTTTCAATTTTTTATATCTAAAGGTAAAAATGCTGCAAATAGGATGCATACGATGCGAAATAATGGACATAGATATTCTTACTATCTTTATGGTTCTGTCCTATTAATGCTTTCTTGATTATCTATTAATTTCATAATACGACTTGTAGGTGAACTTTTTATTTACAAACACATAAATTCACCACTTACTGTGTAAAATTTAGACGTGTCAGTTTGAGAACACGTCCACGTGACCTTTAAATGATATATTACCCATGTTTCCATACGTACTTTAATTTGGTATTTAGGATTCTCGGATTAATTTAAATGTGCGCTTTATCTCTCCAACAGTACTCTCCATTTGTTAATGATATTTACATTCACCGCTGGCATTTGCTGCAAAAGAAAGAATTGAGTCCCTTTGCCCATTCGAATAACATATTCGTTTGATCGAATTTTAAATGATCACAGGCGAATAATCGAGTTGTAAATTATTTATTTGAACGTTAAAAATATCGGGCTTTGAAAATGTCATAGATTTTGTAAATGCGCGTTCCTATCATTTAATATTGCGGTAGGTATTATTTTAAATAATTTTATATTTGCCTTATTACAAATTTATTGTGCAAGATATTTCTATTGTCAGTTAACTAAACAGTTATTCATTCATTCCACATCATTAACTAATTAGCTGGTAGGTAAGCCCCTAGAACATATAAGTAAAAATGTGTAGGTATGAAACTTAAAGTTAGATTGAAATGTTAGAAGAATGAAACCATACCTGCCCTTATACCACGTTATAGATATATCTAGGCTCTACAATAAGTACGCACAGTTAGGTCTAGGGTTGAGTCTAGATCAATGACCCGTCGTGCCGCCTAGCACAATGACTTCTTATGGCTATGTTTGTTGTTTACACTTTTATTTCAAGTGTTTACGTCTAGGCGAGTGTAAACAAATACTTGTTTATCGTATTGTAAACAAGTTTTACGAGTATGACGGAAAAAAATTGTTATTGCGCCCATTAAAAACATGATAAACAATGGCAAGCAACTTTAGTAATAACGAGCTAAATTCTCCGAGTCGACTTGAATCCACCGTGTGTATGTATGTATATATAATATGTTTGTTCGACGATAACTCAAGTTGTGTAGATAGCTTTATGAAATTTAGTTGGCATACTTGTTTATTGTAAATATAATAAGGCATACACAACATGAGACAATCGTTTTATGCTTAAATCTAAGACTTTACAGTCACTTTACTTTAGGCCAAGACGCAAAACGTGTACACACAGCATGACAGGCAAAGTAAACATTGTTGAGGTCAAGATATGGTTTAAAAAAAATTTATATGGATAATGTTTTATTTTTAATTTTACGTAACTTTTACTGAATAAAAATTATTTAATAAAAAAAAAACTCAAGATATTTTTTAAAAGTTACAAATATTGTTCACCGCAAAAAAGTTATATTAAACAATTGCTGTTTTTTATATTTTTTAGATGAAACCAAAGGAATTTTTAAGTACGATGAGCCAAATCACATCGAAATATAGTTTGCAAGTTGACAGTTTGGGGCGAACTACTAGTACTAACAACTACTACCATTGTTACTAACTGTCGTTAACGAGATACTTGATGTAAAAGAATGAGTCATTGTAGGGGTGCGGTTTGATATAATAAAATTACTCGTTAATGAATAAAATAATTTGAACAGTGAATTATTAGACCACTAACAGTCTGTTACGCAGCAGTATAATATGTTAATTAATTTTAGCTTTTAGTTATCAATATTTGTAACAATGTACCCACAATAAAAAAGTTATGGATGCTTTTCAAATAATAAAACAAGTTTAAAATTAAATTACTTTATGTGAACTCAATTTATTCAAAGCTTTAAACATAAACAAAATACGTCTATATATAATACGAGACAATAAAGTTGTTTTGTACTCCATTACTGTTATTCGGCGATCTCGTAAAACGAGACAAACCACAAAGGCCATGTTAATGATTTAGCTCCAACCTGAGCTTGTGGATATGTAGAATTTGTGAAAAAAAGCTCATCAAACCGAAGTTCATGTTGTGAATTGGTTTTGTTAAAACCGGATCTGACACATTGACTCACTGACTGATCGTCAGCGAAATTGTAAGGGTACTTCCTGAAGTCTTAAATTTTGTAAGCAGGGTTACCTTAGACAAAGTCACCGTGTGGTTTCGGCAGAGTAGAATAGGGCCACTCCGAGCCCTCCCGTGGAAGGTGGCTTAGGAAATACAAGCTAAACAAAGCATATATAAACATAAATAAGACCTCTTCAACCCGTCTGGCCAGGGAGGAGAGTGAAGGCCAAAGTCCTCTGGCTGCTCTGGCCAAGTATGGCTCTGGTAATACATAGAGGGTCGTGCTCCTGTAGAGGAGACAAAGAGACCTGATGATGGCGATGATGAGACAAAATGTGTGAATTGGCCGTTTCAACTACATTCTGTTTGTAAGTCCATAGGTAGTATCTACCTACGTCACTCTTACAAGACGGCCAAGACACACATTTTAAGTAAAGTGTAGGGTAAGTAGAGTTTACGTTAGTAATTATAATATCTTTGGTAGAGTACTCTATACGACATGATGAGAATTAGTGGGTGTTAGATTAGGGCGTGAAGAGTTAGGAGCTTGGCTCTCCATGGGATCTGATAACATTTTTATAGTACAAGCAATATGTACCTACCCTCTTGGCATTACTTTACATAAAAATGTATTGGTAGGATTCCCCTTTTGTCTTTACTTTTTCAAATGACACAAAAACTTGTAAAAATTGTAATAATTTCAGCTTCTAGTTAGATATCAATATTCGTTCCTAGCATTGTATATTAAAAATGTTATGGTTGCTCTACAAACAGCTTTTACAACCTAATTACTCTACGCTCACCCTCAATTAATTCAAAGCTTGTATTATAAACAAAACTGTTACATATTTTCTTTACAAAACAAAACAACGTAATGGAGCCCGCACATCGGGATAACGAAGTGATTTAGGTCCAAATTACTGTTATTCGGTGGAAAGAGAAGATAAACCACAAAGTAACGATGTAAATGAATAACGAACAGAAATTAAAAATATAAATATATATAAGGACAAATCACACAGATTGAACTAGCCCCAAATTAAGTTAAATTCAACGATACTATATTTTACAAACACATATATAAAAAAAAACATCCAAGACCCAGGACAATTTGAAAAAGGCCATTTTCCAATTAGCCCTGACCGGGGATCGAACCATGATGTGAAATGAAATACAGGCAAATGACGTCATAGTTTATTGGAGTCATATAGCGCTCTTATTATCAGTTTTTCTGCTATAATAAATTTAAAATCACTTTAAAATGTATATGTCCAAAGACAAGTGACATTATTTTGCGACGTATTTTGTTATGAGTACATAATAATTTATTTTTGGCTTAGGAAAATACCCAATTAATAAATCTACGATGGGCACGCTTAGAGAAACAAAAATGTATCTAATTCCATACAAAATATATTTTTCCACACAAAAATTTATGTTGCAAAAACTCGTCGCTAGATATGATATATTTAGTGAGTATATTCACGATAGGTAAAGTTATCGATCACGCTTCCGCCCTCTAGGTGTCAAGAAGATTTATAGCTCGCGATGTACCGGCTTGCGTGATATATACGTACATTACGTGTAAACAACGTGATAGTAAATTAACGCGGGATGTCACGGGATGGATGACACGCTTTGTATGAAGATCGATGACATTAAGTAGAATTTTATACAGAAACATGGTAATACTAACTGAACGTTGTACAAATATACAATTAAAAGTTTAATCTAAAATTGATTAATTTCGTCGATATTAAAAAAATAATAATAGACAACATTTTTTTTATTCAACATTGCCGTGTGGTTTCCGGCAAAGTAGAATAGGACACTCCAAGTCCTCCCATGGATGTCGTAGAAGGCGACTTTGGAAATACAAGCTAAACAAAGCTTATAAACATTAATGAGACCTCTGCAACCCGTCCGGCCAGCGTGGAGAGTGTAGGTCAAATCCTCTGACTGTTTTGGCCAAGTACGGCTCTGATAGTACAGAGGCTTCAAAACCAATACAAAAATCACCGTGTATATAACCACATCAAGGTACCTACAGATATTTTCTAAACTAAAAAACTCCAAACTACACAACCGATTTTGATAAAATTTCAATGGAACAATCTGTTAGGTATTCCCTTTCAAACAAAAAATAATTCTCCAAATAGGTCCAGGCGTCCTTGAGTAATCAGGGAGTTGACACAAATTGCCAAATAAACTCGACTAGTGAGGGGAAATATTTATTAAAAGAACGCGAAATATGTCGAAATCCGTTGCGACACTGCGCGACGCCAAACGGAGTTTTCAAATAGAGAACTGTCAAATATTAATCACTGTCAGAGTGCGCTACGAAAATGCGAGCGTAGCAACGGAATCCAATTTATTCGGCCGATCCGCGCCCGGCTGATTTCCCGCGCGGGGTCGTTTGAGAAACAACAAATTGAAAACAAAACGGGCCAATTGAAAATCGACATTTTATATATTTTCCGATACTCGAACATATTTTGTTTTAAAACAAAAACAAAATTACGAATACGGAGTCAAAAGAGCGTTAAACCGTAGATTCACGCTTTTAGAAACGTTTTAGTGTTTCCAATGTAAAGGTAAAATACAATCGGAAATAAAGCATTTACTTAGCTTTGTTATCTAACACTACTAAGTGTCTCATCAGTAAAATTACCCAACGGTATATGCAACCGACAATTGGTCTAAAGTAAAGTGAAGACAGGGCGTAAGTGGAATGGTAATTAACACCATATCTACAAATACATCTTCAGGTCCTTTTGTCCCTCCTGCAGGAGCACAACCCTCTCTGTACTTCTAGAACCATACTTGGCCAGAGTAGCCAGAGGACTTGGCCTACACTCTCCTTGCTGGCTAAACGAGTTGGAGAGGACTCATTATTGTTTATATATAAGTTTTATTTAGCTTGTATTTCCATAATCGCCTTCTACGTCAGCCACAGGACTTGGAATGGTTCTATTCTATTCTGACGGATACCACACGGCAAAATAATTAATTTCAAATTAAGGAGCCACTTCAGCCCTGAAAAACCAAAATAATTTTATTAATGTTTTTTTTTTAATTGTCAACAGTACACTTGTCTGCACGAAAACCTGTTCCACTACCTCTGTGAAGAAAATGGCGGGGCGGTGACACTCCCGGCAGCCCGAGGAGACGACGCGTGGAAAGTATACTTCAACGAGATTCCCGAGGAAATCGTGGACGAGTTCGCCATGAGATACGGGATCGAAGCTATCTATCAAGCAATGACGTAAGTATAAGCATCTTGTTATTGGTAGCGCAGTAACGTTATCGGTAACCCGAGGAAACGATGTCAAAAGCCTATTTTAACCTGATTCCCGAGGAATTTGTGGACAAGTTAGCTATATAGCAATGACTTAATCATATTATTGTAGGGTTTTTCTTCATTCAAGTCAAGATACAGTACTTATAGTTTTTATTCTCATATTTAACCTCCGTTCTTAAACTACTAGATCGATATTTTTTTTATTTTTCGCATATGCAATGTTTGCTTTACATACATACATACTATCACGTCTTTATCCCTAATGGGGCAGACAGAGCAATTTGGGTCTTGCGGCTCTAAGCAGATAGAGCCCAGGGCTGCAAGACTCAAAGGCCACTTTAACTTGATGTGGGCAAGAAGGTGTATGAAGAAATCAAAATAGTGATGGGTTGCGTGTTAATAGGCGATGAGCGCCTATTAACACGATTCTTATTTTCGCCCTAATTCTAATGTTTGCTTTAAACCTAACCTATTATGGTATTTCAGCCACTTCCATTGCCTGTCAACGAAGTACCTGTGCGCCGGAGTGCCTGCCGTGATGTCCACGCTTCTGGCAAATATCAACGCATACTACGCTCATACCACTGCTTCGTCCGCTGTTTCTGCTTCGGACAGATTTGCTGCCTCCAATTTTGGGGTAATAAGATACAATTATTCTCGCATACATTGCATCTCGCCTGTTTGGCTTTTGTAATTTTTTTAACAAAAAATAATAGAGAAAAAGATATTCTTAAATAGGTATCTAAAAATCTTTCTTTTCATAAAATAAAACACACTTCTATAACTTGAGAAGAGTTGTGTTACAAAATCTTTCGTTTGTAAAAAAAGTTTGTTATCTAAAAACTTCCTAAAATTTTGAAAGAAGATTAAATAACTTCGTTAAAAATGTCTACAGTCAAGTTACTTATTATGATTTTTTAAGGCTACGATAATAGTCAAACCTATAATGTCAAATTAAAAACATCTTGGCCTTTATCTTTAATCCTCAATATTATAGACATTTAAAATATTCAAAATTATACAACAAAGTCAACATTCAAATCCTACCCCTTAACGTTTCCAGCGCAAAGGTGCCTAGTACACAACAGTATTCCCGCGCTGAATTGCAATAGCTATCCTTTGCACTGATATATTAATTTGCGATAAACGGGTTACTCGCACGTAAAATGTGTAACACACTGTGTGTGTCGGGACCAAGTCTTGCGCGCATCTCTAGTCACATTCACCCTGAGGAAGACCTGATAGATTGGGTTAAAACTGATGCATGAGGATGGAACCAGTAGGTGACATTCTAAGTGACTTGTATATAAATACATACTATCACGACTTTATCCCTAATGGGGCAGACAGAGCATTTTGGGTCTTTCGGCTGTATGCAGAGCCCAGGATCGCAAGACCCAAAAGCCACATTTAGCGTCATGGTGGGCAAAAAGATGGAAAAGCAATCAATACAGTGATGGGTTGCTAGCCGCATCGCCTGTTAACATGATCCGCATTTTCGCCCATTCCTCGATCGGCTTTTACGATCTGAGAGGAGAAGCAACTGGTACATTCTAAGATTTTTCTTTTCTCCAAGACCAGCATGGAAAAGTATATCGCATATAAATAATATCTGCGTCTCACGTTATTTGACAAAAAAAAACTGAAATATTGTGCAATGTCATTTTTTTTTTTACAGAAAGAGAAATTCGTCAAACTTCTGGACCAGCTGCACAACTCGCTCCGTATAGACTTGTCTATGTATAGGAACAACTTCCCCGCTTCCAGCGCTGAGAAGCTCATGGACCTCAAGTCGACCGTCGACTTGCTCACCAGCATCACTTTCTTTAGGATGAAGGTAAATAAATAATTAAATGAATAAATATATAGGGACAATATACACAGATTGAGCTAGCCCCAAAGTAAGTTCAAGACTTGTGTTATGGGATACTTACTCAATGTTACTATATTTTATAACAAATACATATATAGATAAACATTCACGACCTAGGACAATTTGGAAAAGGCCATTTTCTACTTAAACTATTTTTGTGTGTGTGTGTGAGGTTGCTTCATTCTTATAGTCTCAGTAGCTAAACTACTCACCTTTTTTTTTTGACGCGGAGAAATTCCCTTCGGATACCTCACCGGTTACGGGACACCGGTAAGGTTATGTGGTGTTACCACTAAAAACTCCGCTGTGACACCTCTCAGCCGCTATCGGCCGGGATCGTGTGCTTCTTCATGCTCCACAGCCCCAGCGCGGCCGCTACTTAAGCGGCCACGGCTCGCCAACGGCCTCACGGCACCCTCTGCTGAATCAGAGGGGCCGGAGCAACCGTCGCGTTGGCAAGGACAGACGCGCTGACACGCACACGCGCCTGCCTTCCACTCCGGAGGGCTGTCTTTTGGACGATGGGATCCCGTTTCCACCATCCATCCAGCCCTCATAACTTGGGGCCTGCTAAAACAGGCCCTGCCCCAGTCAACTTGACGGCGACCGGGGCCCACACAGCCGGCCGCAGAGGATAGGGAGAGCGGCAACGTAACTCCTCTTCCCCTGCGACCCCTACCACGGCCCTTACGACGGAGGAGTCGACGTCACCCCCCTTCCCTCACAGCCAGGCCATTCCAGCTAGGAATGGCCTCCGAAGGGCCCGGGGAGGCCTAAGCCTCAACACGGGCAATAGGTTCCTCTTAGCTTCCCTGGGGCCAAGGCAACCGCAGGTATTGAACCCCCCATCGCGACAAGATGGGAACCACATCGGGGGGGGGGGGGGACGAGCTAAACTACTCATCTTGCTTCAACTCGCATGAACAACCAGAAGAACCAGTATACAGGAAGAAATTTTGGTATACAGGAAGCTGACACCCTGAATTAACACATAGGCTACTTTAATCTCGGGTAACACCGCGGGGCACAGCTAATCAAATATGAAACATATAACATAAGCTGAAACGCGTTCCAAGATGGAGTCCGCGGATTCACGGTTCGGGGTGAACCTCTAGTAATATCTGTGTCTCAAGTTAGTTTAACCAGAAAATATAGATGTTTGTAAACGCTATACTTTTATATTTCAGGTCCAAGAGCTAAGCAGCCCACCCCGCGCCAGCACGGTAGTCAAAGACTGCGTCAAGGCTTGCCTTAGATCTACATATCAGTTTCTATTTGAGAATTGTTACGAGCTCTACAATAGAGAGTTCCAGGTTAATATTTTTTACTTTTTACTCTTCTTCTTATTCTGCCTTATCCTTATCCCACTTTTTATGTGAGGTCGGCACAGCATGTGAGTTCCTTCCACTTTGATCTATCTCCAGTCAACCCGTCCGTCACCTCTTTCCTAATCATATTTTTTAAGTTTTTACTAGAATGTTTTATTTATTTATATATCTTATTAAAAACAGTCACAATATCGGTAGTATCGATTGTCAATAGTTTGCAATACTATTGATGACAGGTAAAACTATGGATAGTATCGATACTGTAACGACTATTTATATGAAACAACTATCGAAAGTTAAATTTGCCATCGATATATACTATACTATTGATAGGATTAATATAAAACTATCGATATTATCGATAATATCGAAACAATCGATAGTCCTATTGATTTTGTAACTGTTTACCGAGATCAGCATAGTATCAATCGATAGCCTATCAATATTTTATACTATTGCTTGCAATACTACCATGCAGCCGCGTATCGCAATGCAAGTTGCGTCGCACATCTTACCCTGCGATCCGACGCTTCTTCTTCTTATCGTGTGTGTTAGTGACTAACACTAGTGTCAGAGTTTTTAAACCGCCTTAAAAGCCTCTGACATGGTTTGAGGTAGCGACCAATGTCAAAGACAGTGACCGAGACCGACGGCTTAACGTGCCCTCCGAAGTACGGATCATCTTACTTATCAGACAGTCAGATGATCAGCCTACAATTGCATGTGTTTCGAGGCTTATATTGCAGTACTTTTTAGCTCAGCAATTTATCTACAGGTGGATCCAAACGAAGCCAAGCGCGACCCGTCTGACCACGGGCCGCAGTTGGACTCGGTGGATTTCTGGCACAAGCTCATCGCCCTCATTGTATCTGTGATAGAAGAGGACAGGAACAGCTACGCTCCTGTCCTCAACCAGTTCCCGCAGGAATTGAACATTGGACAGGTAAGAGATAACGGTCAATTTTTATTTCTAGATCGGTCATTTTGGAAATCTTTAGAAGAGGCCTATGTCCAGCAGTGGACGTTGTGCGGCTGAAATAAATGAATCCTCCTTCCAAATATCTCGATCGTGTACCACTTCCAACCGTTCCCTCTCAAACTGTCGCAAGTCGTCACACCAGCGCTTCCGGGGCCTACCTATTTTCCTTCGACCATCTTAGGGAACTCACTTTGTTATCAGAGTGACCCATCTATCAGGATGCATGCGGCAAACGTGTCCCGAATAATATTTGGAAGGAGATGTGGGAGACCGTTGCCCAGCAGTGGGACAGTACAGGTTAATTAAAAAAAGAATTATCCTAGTGTTCGTTATTTGGAAAGGCTTATAACAGCCTTATTTATTTAATGTAAACTTTTTTACATAGTTAAAAAATGTACGACTGGAGGACCTAATGCCATATGGCATTCTCTCCTGCTTTCTAACCCTCTAGATCATAAAAAAATATCAAACGTTAGCTAAATCTTTTTAATTCAAACATGTTTTGTCTCGTTCTTTCAATTACAAATATTGAAAAGAGAGGGAAAGGGACTAAACATGTCTTAGCTAAATAAGATTTAGCAAACGGTTGTGAATTTTTATCAATATGAGGGTTAGGCATGAGATCCTTTAGTTGTTTCTTTATTTGCATCGACATCAAATACATAATGGGCGTTCGTAGATACGTCTAAGCTTTACTTCAGCGCTAAACTGAAAGAGCAGAATTCCGCCTCAATTAAGAGAGAATCTTTTACTGAAATGGTGTGCATTCTGTAGTCGCGCCACACAGACAGCCTCTTCCAACCATTTGAACGAATAAACTGTAAGTGTATCAGTCTTCTCAGCCTATGAATGGAATACAAAGTTTTCATTGTTCACAGTTATCCGCCGCGACTATGTGGTCGCTGTTCGCGGTGGACATGAAGTACGCGCTAGAAGAACACGAACAGCACAGGCTCTGCAAGTCTTCCGCTTATATGAATTTACACTTTAAGGTAAAATATAGGATTTGCCAGAAAGGGATTTATAATTGTCCAACTAGAAAAATGTCCAAATATCGAAACGTCCAACTAGAAAAACGCCGTCTAATGATGCTATAGCCACCAGTAATAAATACCAGTAAACCAGTCAGCTCACTCAATATCTTGTAAATGAACTTGGCTTTAACCCCTAAAGAAGTTAAAGTCAGAAATCATTTATTTCTTTTTGGATATTTGTATCATTTGAATATTGACATTGTTTTTCTATTTCTTTCGATTTCTTAAAAGGTAAATGTTGACTTCAGATCATTTACTTACAGCTAAGTTTACTGCCGCTTCCTAAGCGCAAGTACAGAAGTAAATAGAAGATTTCCTGTTTTTTTTATAACTTTATTATGCTTATTCAACGAGTACACTTACGATGATAAACATCTTGTCACATGTACAGAATCAATATAACGCAAGAAATCCGTGGACTAATTTGAATCAAATGTTTCTCTTCCTTAGGTAAAATGGCTTCACACAAACTACGTGAAAGATGTGCCTCCATACTGTGGGGCGGTGCCGGAGTACCCGGCGTGGTTCGAACCCTTCGTCATGCAGTGGCTCAACGAGAACGATGACGTATCGCTAGAGTACTTGAATGGCGCCTTCAACAGGGATAAGAGAGACGGGGTGAGTGACAACGGCAACATATCACTTCTCATATAGATATTAATCCATAGAATTACTGAATCACTATATATACTGACTTGCTAATATAATCTAATTGATGAATTCGAATGAATTTGACGACCTCTGTGGCCTAGTGGTCACCATGCCAGGCTGCCACTCCGGAGGTCCCGGGTTCGATCCCCGGTTAGGTCAAGATGGAAAATAATCTTTTTACCTGGTTCTTAAATGTTAATCTATAGTATATGTATTTGTTATAAAATATAGAGGTAGTATCATTGAGTTAGTAATTCATAACACAAGTCTCGAACTTACTTCGGGGCTAGCTCAATCTGTGTTTGTCCGCATATAATACCAACTTTGGTCTACTAGTAAGTTGTCTTAGTGGTAGGTCTATTGGGGCAAAATTTTTAGTATTCCTACCTGGTAGGACAAACTTGGGACTGACTCCAATAAATCACATTGAAATTAAATTGTAAAAATATTACTTTGACTTAATATTATGTTATGTTATCAAGTCAAGAATCCTAGTTACTATCAAAGAGTTTTTACGTAAGGGGAAGCTTAAAGGTAGCGCTGGTAAATGATAAGATTAGGAATAAAAGATTTCCTTGCAGCGGACATATTATGCGACAAGGAGAACAAGACATTACAAGAAACGTCATGAAAGTCAGTAGGTGCAGAGGTAGGGTTAGGTCTGAGAAAAGATGGTTGGAATGAGTAAAGTATGATATGGGAAAAGTTGGAGTGATTGGAAGTATGAGGAACATGGAGAGATAAAACATACTGCGCCGACCCCAGAAAATGGGAAATAGTAATTAAGGAAGGTGATGACTATCAAAGAGACAAGGGCTTGATAATAATAATTTAAAAAGAATGTTCCTATCGGTGGTCTAGCTTCCGTGTCTCCCTCTCCTGAGCTATTCCTTTGACATCTCTGTACGAGACGGCGTTAACTTTCTCCTTCGTTTGATCCAGTAATGCCTTTTTTTTTCTTTTATGTTTTTAATAAATTGATCGTGTCTTTTAAGATGACCAAACATCTTGCCTCTTCTAATGTCAATATTTTTAATAAGTTCCTATTCCTTCTCTTTCCAGTTCCAAAAATCAAGCGAGCACGCCCTCTTCAGTAACTCCGTGGTGGACGTGTTCACGCAACTGACGCAATGCTTCGACGTGGTCTCCAAGCTCGAGTGTCCCGACCCTGAGATCTGGAAGAGGTACATGAAGAGATTCGCCAAGACCATCGTTAAGGTGCTCGTGGCGTATGCTGACATCGTGAAGAAGGAGTTCCCTGAGCATCTGAAGGAGGAAAGAGTGGTAAGTATAAATTTATTTACTTACAAAATGTATGTTTACAAAAAAACAAACACAGAAACAGTCAAAGTAGTAACTAGTGCTAGTTGTTCGTACTATAAATAATTTTCCTGAGATACATCTACAGCAGAAACATACTGACTTGCAAGAGGAGAGTAGAGACTAGTATACTATGAGTAGGTGTATGCGACATATTATCATTATTTCAGTAGCATACGGTCAACTGCTGGACTGACTGATTCACCCAAGACGGTTATCTTGACTTCCTGTTTTTCCATAATATATATTAATGTTTCAATATCTCAAAGTAAGTAAAAGCACCGATGACGACTTTACTCTCGTTCAAGACCTTAGTAGTCAAGCCTGAACCCGTCAGTTTTTTACCTCATTAACTAATTAAACGGATTATCTCACAAAGATCATCTTTGCAGGCATGTATCCTCATGAACAACATCCAACAACTCCGAGTGCAGCTGGAGAAGATGTTCGAAGCTATGGGCGGCACCAAGCTAGAAAGGGACGCAGCAGACATCCTACACGACCTTCAGCAGAGTTTGAACAGCACTTTGGATGAACTGGCATCTATGTTTGCTAACAGGTAACATAACAGTCATGTGTATGGAAAATTCAAATTGATTGATTGAAATCGGCATCTAGCATTTTTAGCATTAATAGAAATCAAAAATGGATTCATGATATGATTTCAAAAGTAAAACGTCAAATAGTCTTTTTGGAATTTCATCCAATGATTGCCCGATTACAGCCCTTAGACCAAATATGTCTGTATCGCGATGCAGAATTATTAAATACTATTACTTATAAACGGAATGTACAGTTTTTATTTATTTGCTAACTTTTCAATTAGATGGCCGTACCGTGGTCTCATGACCCAGTCAAAACACATTTAACAGAAAATATTGTAGGTAATCTAAATTATTAATAAAAATGAGTTAACGGGTTACTCACGTATAGAATCAGCTACTGGCCGACATGTTTCGACGTCATCTGGAGGTCTTCGTCAGGGCGAATGTGACTACAGGCCCGTACACCGCACCGGCTTGCGACGACACACTGTCGTGTCGTGAGTGTTGTCGAAACATGTCCAGTAGCTGATTCTATACGTGAGCAACCCGTTAACTCATTTTAATAATGTCTGAGTCTCACCATAGTTTTAAACAAAAAATCTAAATCATGATTACCCTGGTATCCAATAAAGTTATTTTGTTTTCCCAGCTTGGAGACCCGCATAACAGCCAGCGTGAAGGAGCTGGGAGAGCTGCTGCAGAAGGTGGGCGGGGGCGGAGCGCCCGGCGCGCCGCAGCCGCCCGCTCACCACGAGGCCGATGAAGTGCTGCGCCCGCTCATGGATATCTTGGTGAGAAGGACGTTTATTTGGCCAGCGAAAGCTTGTAATGTCATCATCATCTTTAAGTCTTTTTATCTTCACTGTTGGAGCGCGACCTTCTCTACTAGAGGGCTTTGTCCCACACTCTCCACGCTAGCCAGACGGGTTGGAGAGGTCTCATTGATGTTTACAAAGCTTCTACGACAGTCACGGAAAGACTTGGACTCCTATTCTACTCTGCCGGATACCACACGGCGATCATCATCATCATCATCTGAGTGTTTTTCCGGTTGCATCCTCAGCGGTAACGCTTCAGAGCCCGGGGTCCGCTACTCTAACCTATGTGATTTGACGAGGTTACGATGGTTTTTACACAGAGGGACTGCCATCTGACCTTCGCAACCCACAGGGTAAACTAGAAGTAATGCTTGGGTAGTTTGATAATCACAGTAAGTGTTAAGAGTCATAATAAGTGTAAGTGTAATATGATAAAAGGCTCTTGACAAAAGTTATAAGCAAAACTATTACTCCAGTAATATATTATTATATTGAGTTGGAAATAGAAGAGTCACAGCAAGATAATAAGAAGATTGGAGAATACTATAAATAATTAATATTCGGAGAATCCCATAAAATGAAGACAGGAGGTAAATGAAGGATATTTTTAGAGGCATCGTGCATAGTTTTGTTTACAATAATTTATTATTATTCTAGGATGGCTCGCTCACGATGTACGCCGAGTCCTGCGAAAAGACTGTGCTCAAGAGACTGCTCAAGGAGTTGTGGAAGATCGTCATGAAGATACTCGAAAAGACTGTTGTGCTTCCTCCTATGACTGATAAGACGGTAAGAGTTTCACATTTGCAGTCGGTTTATGTTAATAAGTCTCCTACTAAGTATTAATAAGCTTTTTTTACTGTGGTTGATTATACACTCCAATTTATTGAACTTTACGAAAAAGCCTGCCTAGGTAAGTAAAGAAATATACAATAGGAAAACCATGGATGCAAGCCGTTTTCCTGGAGGAGGCCTATGTCTATCTGGACCGGAAAACCCCTTTATTTGATTAAGTCTATCGATGGAGTAACTCCATCATAAGCTTACCCTTTGTTAGAGTTAGCATATCGATTGACTTACCCTAACGTTATGGTTCCTTTCCTTCATCCTTTGATTCAGTTACTTATAGTAACTGGACTTACCAGTAACCTTAAAGTTCCGATTATACCTGTTAGCATTAGGTTGGTTACCCTTTCCCCCTCTTTGTTCTACAGTCTTGTCTACTACTTCCAAACTCATAGAAACGACTGTAATAAATTTAATATAAGTCTTATGAGAATGCAATTAGTATAATTATTGAATGGCTGTTTGGACATGCCACAAAGCCTGTCTTCTTTTTCTAGCCCGACGCGTCGTCTCGCTAACCCTATAAACTGTTTGCACAAGCAGTTATGTGTCGTATGCCATTCAAATAAAGATTAAATTGCTTGAGGCCGTATAAATAATATTGATAGGGTAAGCCCATGGTATAATAAAATAAGGTATTCTCTTTCCGTGACAGCTGATGACGTAGGAAGAACTTGACTACGTCATCAGTGTAATATGTTGCCTCTGTGTGAAATTGAATTACCCGAGCGTAATGCATTTTTGAACTTTATATACCAATTTCAAATTAATAATCCATTTTATCAATATATAAAATTTTGAATTGAAGAATGACGCGAGAATCGCGAGATTCTTAATAGCTAAGTTACTTAACATTTTATTTAATATTCATGAACTAATTGAGAAAGTCCTTAAATTTACTGAAAAGAACAATCAGTGGCAACACTTTCGTGACGTAGTCAAGTTCGTTCTCGGAAAGAGAATACCTTATTTTATTATACCATGGGTAAGCCTATCATAGGGGTTTGCGATATTAGTTAGTGCTTAGTTGAATTAACTGTATCGTAAAAGTAATCCTTTTGTCAGGGTAAACAAATGATATGGTTACCAAATCATTAGGGTTTACGAAAACCAGTCGATCAAAAACCCGAACGAAAACCCTTAAAAAGGTAACCGGTTCCGGTCCCTGCTTCCTGGGGCGCATATGATGATGATAATTTCATTTTTGTATTAACTTTTTGAACTGGCATTACCTACCTTACCATAACCCTAGTACGATGGTCTTTTCGCAGATGATGTTGAAGAACCTCACCAACAACGCCAAGAACTTAGCTGCCAACGCGAAGATCGAGGACATGACGCAGTTGTTCAAAAGCACCGTGGGGAAACAGGACGTCAAGCATGCGTTATCTGGAGTTATGGACATCTCAAAAGAGGTAAAGTTATTTGAAAATCTCTAAGTTCGCGCATTTTTATTCATAAAATGTTTTTTCCACTTTCGGTAAAGCAATTTTTATTATGAATTAGACGTAGTTAGTAGCCTATTAGTATGCATATGTGAAAAAAATTACCAAGTTGTATTGATGTGTGATAGGGCTCATATTATAAGCAACAAATTCCTCTGAACGCGCCTTAATATTGGGCTCAACCCATCGAGTGCCAGTGCACCAAATGTATAGTTATAAAAATCTACACTGAACGTGATCATCTAGTTGAAGGTATACCTACCTAATAGACATATTTTTTTTCTTTTTGCACTTTTGACTTTGCGACGATTGCAAATTAAATATGCGCCTATTTTATCTACTGTGCATCTTAGCTTCTAAGGTTCAACCTCCTAAGGAAACTTTTTTCTAGGCAGATGCGTAACTCTTGACGACGCTTGATCGGAGTAGAGTTGGCTATATAAAAATGTCCATACCAATTATTTTTCCATCTTACAGCATCTATCAGCAGAGAAGAGTTTAACTCCGAAGCAATGCGCAGTCCTAGACGCAGCGTTGGATACTATCAAGCTGTACTTCCACGCTGGCGGCAACGGCCTAAAGAAAACGTTCCTAGAAAAGAGCCCAGAGCTGCAGTCTCTGCGATACGCGCTTAGTCTGTACACGCAGACCACTGACACCCTCATCAGGACGTTTGTTACAAGCCAGCAGAACCAAGGTATGATACTATTTGATATGAAGAAAAAAAACATTTTTAAAGTAAAGCCCAGAGCTGCAGTCACAGCAATACGCGCTTAGCCTGTAATCGCAGACCACTGACACTTATCAGGATGTTTGTCACGAGCCTGCAAAACCACGGTATGTTTAGCAAAATGTCATGAAAACTATTTGACATTTAATAGAAGTCTAATTAGAACATTCCTAGAAAAGAGCCCAGAGCTACAGTCTCTGCGATACGCGCTTAGTCTGTACACGCAGACCACTGACACACTTATCAGAAAGTTTGTCACGAACCAGCAAAACCAAGGTATGTTTAAAATATCTTGAAAACTATTAATATTGAATTAAATAAAACGTTCCTAGAGAAGAGCCCAGAGCTGCAGTATCTGCGATATGCGCTTAGTCTGTACATGCAGATTACTGACACGCTCATCACAAGGTTTATCATGAGCCAGCAAAATCAAGGGTTGTTTACCAAAATGTGATGAATACTATCTGATATTTAGTAAAGACTTAAGAGATGTCTAAAGAAAACGTGTAGGACATCTTAGATATCAAACATTAAAACAAACCGAATAGTTAACCTCCTCCTTTTATTAAATGCGTTGAAAAACAATTGATTTGATATTTTTTTATAGATGCAGCAGTTGCGGAAGAAGGCAGCGTGGGAGAGGTGTCTCTACAGGTCGATCTGTTCACACATCCTGGCACCGGAGAACACAAGATTACCGTAAAAGGTAAAAACAGCCTTGTGTTTATTTTTGCAGTATTTATTACCAATGAATAATATTATGTAAACCAAAAAAATAAATACCAATAATTACAAACATAAATGCTATTCACATCTCAATCTCTTACCGAGCAAATATCAGTAGCGTGCATTTCATACATCATATTTTAAAACTTTATTCTACGTGTTTCTTTTGTGGGCCTAGCCCTTTTTATCTCGCGTAATTCAATCGCCAATTTCTCTAATTCCAGTGGTAGCAGCCAACGACCTGAAGTGGGTGATAGCAAGCGGCATGTTCCGTCCCTTCATCGAAGTGAACCTCATCGGGCCGCACCTCGCGGATAAGAAGAGGAAGTTCGCCACCAAGTCCAAGAGCAACAACTGGAGCCCCAAGTTCAACGAGACTTTTCACTTGTAAGTTGAATACCTACTTATAAAGGGGTAGACAGCAAGCTACGTTTCATCCGTTCATCGAAGTAAACCGTATCATGCTCACCTCGCGGATATTAAAAAATTTCGCTAAGAAATCCAACACAGGTCCTCCTTATAAAAGATGTCAACAAATACATATAAGAGGCCACTAAAGGATACCGAAGACCGAGCGAAATTAAAAACATTGACTGTGGTTTACAACGGGGTTTGCCTTATATTAGCCAATTGCATTTGTGCAGTATGGTTCATATGATAGCAAATTCGTGCAACTGTTAGTAATCATTCATTTGATCCTTGTCACTAAATTTCCAGTCCGCCAGTCACCACCCTATTGTCACGTGACCCTATTATTTTTAACGCCGGGGCAACAGAGGTACCGCATCTACTATTGAACTACCTCTTTCTTTCTCCAGCATGGTGAGCGCAACAGAACAGTTGGAGCTGTTCGAGCTGCACGTGTGCGTGCGCGACTACTGCTTCGCGAGAGAAGACCGACTGGTCGGCGTGGCTGTTATGCGGCTCGCAGACATTGCGGAACAGGTAACACTTACATTTTTAGGTTAAAACTCTTTACTCTTTGGTCACTGAATACATTTTTAGGTTAAAACTCTTTACTCTGTATCCGCTGGATTCAAACGCTGCGACCGGTAGCGATGTATGTTTTTTTGGTACCTCATCGTTTGTACAATAGCTTTACGGCTATAGCTGTTACTGACCACCAATATGTTAAATATTTTTATTCGCAATAACAAGCTCTAAAGTTTTTCAGTGTTTTCAATGACAAGCTCTAAAGTTTTTCAGTGTGTTGACAAAAATGTAACCTACTTGTAAAGGTATCAATAATTCCTCTTTTATCAGGGTTCATGTGCCTGTTGGCTACCACTGGGCACGCGGGTCAAAATGGACGAGACCGGCTGGACCATCCTGAGGATACTCTCCCAGCGGCACAGCGACGAGGTCGCCAGGGAATTCGTCAAGCTCAAGTCGGAGATGCGCGCCGAGGCTCCCGCGGGACAAGGACCTTCGTGAACCCTGTAAGAACATCGCCGGAACCTCGACTAAGGGCACCGACTGTAACCGGCCGGTTGCTACCTCTCCGGAGGAACTCCAGCCCTCAGAGGCGATTCGGAGTCCCGAAGAAACGACCGACGATTCGGACACGACCCGGCGCTCCGGCAGTACCCGGTCAGTGCGTTTAATTTCCTATCGAGACGTTTTGTAAATAAATTTCGGTGTTAAGTTACGCGATAGTAGTATATGTTGCACAAAGTAATCGTTAGCTGCAAAGACTGACCGTAGGCGGCCGCGGGCGCCGCGTGCGCACCTCCTTTAGGTATTCAGCATTATTTTCTTATTACTCATTCATTTGTCTTCGCATTCGAATTTCAAAAGCCACTTGAAATTTAATTTCGCATTTGTCACTGTTTCATTACACGTCTGAGCATTGTTCACGCGTTATTTTTATACGATGTATTTTCGATTTTGTGTAACTGGGTACCTAAAATGGTGTGCGCATCAACACGATTTATGTATAATATTTATATGGACCAAACTGTCATAAATACGGATGCATTAATCCTTAACCCTTAATATAATGCAACATTATTTATCTAAATATCATCTACTCGTTATGCGTGTACAGTAAATAATATATGGCCTTATGTAAATTATTTCGGTTTATTTGTATTCTTTGCTTCTTCGGATAGTGGGAATGAACATAATCGTTAGGCGAGTGTACGGCGTCTTGTTTTGTTAATGCGTGGTGTATAGAATTATGCGAAGCACGATAATCATGTTTAGGAGATGAGTGTTCTAAAATGGAATTAATATAGGTATAGCTACAGTTTATATTAAAATGTACGGTCTTGTCATCTTTTATAAAAAAAACTCCTTTTGTGTCCCGTTTTGAGCGATCTGAAGTGTATTGTGGTCCACACTGATTCAGTATTTTACTGACATGTAAATACCAATGTTGTTTATTATACAATCTTATTATCTTAACACTTACTTTAATACGCTTGGCCTGTTTAACGTGTAATCAATCTCCTATGTCTTTTTGTATATTATTGAAAATTGTGATATTGTTATAAATGAAGTACATCATTAACTGTCGTGGATATTTATGTAAATCTGTTTTAGATGGTAAATTCATTGATCAGATGTTGATTGTTGTAAAATTTGTATTAGAACTTACTTTTTTGTGGATACAGGGCACTGATACTTTTAAATATTAATGAATATCTAAATATTTCTTTGTACATTCCATCTTAATGTTTTCTTCAAATATTTATATAACTATAAATATAATAATTGTTTGTTTTGTCAAGGTGGTACCTTGATCAGTGCTCAAAAATAATTTATTAAGGCTATTTTTATGGCGGGTAACAATAAAGAATCGTGGATTTAACAAGATAATAATTAAATCATAAATTAAAAAATATCACAGTCCAAACCTAAACTCACAGTGTTTGAAACGTCACATGAATAAATTAGTAAGTGTATATTTTCAATTTCACTATGACTTAACGAAACGAGTATACGATACATTTTATAGATAAGCGATATTAAGTAATATATTTAAAAAATCCCAAAGCATCTGAAGCATTTACGCACAGTACAAATAATATACATTCTGTTTATATTATAATAATATACCCATCGCTTTTACTAAAGTAGACCATGCTTAAAAATATTAATATACTAGCAGTCCATCCCGGCTTCGCCCGTGGTACATACATAGCCTATGTCACTCAGGGATAACATACCTATCCAACAGTAAAAGAATTTTTTAAATCGATCCAGTAGTTTCGGAGCCTATTCAATACAATCAAACAAACAAACAAACAAACAAATCTTTCCTCTTTATAATATTAGTGTAGATTGCACAGAAAAGGTATAATTATATTTTAAAACCAGTATCATATATAAAAATTAAAAGTAAAATCTATTTTATTTTCATAATTTTTTCGTACACTTGCGTGCAAAGTAACTGACGTTTAGTCGTTGTGGGTTTGAAAATATACACATTGTGTAGTTGAGGCACACCACTGACCGACACGGGAGTTAGATTTTTTAAATATTAGCATTTATCATGGATTACATATCTGTAGATAGAGAATGTGGTTTGTCTAGTCCAAATCTCAATATATATTTAATCGTCTTTACTAATGACGTTTCTTTTTTACTTTATAATCTGAGTCGACTGAATCTATGTAACTATAGAATAATAGATCAAAATCAAACGTAGCTATCGTTACGTTTCTAGTTTTTGTAGTATTCTATTCAATGTATTAACGTATTCACATCTAATAAAGTACCTTTTCAAAATTTGAATTAGATATATTACATTCTTTGTCCATTGAAATAAAATATTATATTTAAAAATATAACGTAAAATTGATAGCATTTATGTACGTATTAATGCATTGAATGGGGTGTGTCTTCGTTGAATTTTATTAGCAATAATGCCCATCGGATAGAACTCCAGTCCTTTTTTTATTCTACGAAATGTTGATGATAGTTTCAAACGACGATAATAATTCGTATAAATTGGATCATCCATTTGTAAATACTTACAAATCGTACTTCCATCGTCTTGTGAAAGGGAGGCAGCCACTTTGATGGGATCGTGTGATATCTGCATAAACCAACAATATATCAGTATTAATTTCGGTGTGTATTTAATTTTACAAGTACGTGTATATTTCGACGTGATATGTTACAGCCCATCAGTTTATGAAGATATTGCGATTCGAGCTAGTATTAAAGAGAAGCGCACAGTTTATCATAATCTCATCAAATTAATACTAACAAATCAAATTGACACATAAACCTTTACCATTTGACAATACTTGGTAAATATTATTTTGTAAGTGTAAAATGTGATCATCACAAGCATCGGCATCATTGTAAGTCTGTATCGCTCCAATTTTAGTATTAAAATCACTAAACATTGCATATATCTTTGTATAAATGCATATATGTAAATGTTACATGTTTAAACACATTATTGAATTTAGAATTTTTATGAAAAAATAAATCAATATCCGTATTTCAAATATACCTCGTTTTGTTTCATTATTTGTTTGTTTTTTTAATGACTCTAATAAAGGTCATTCGTTTTCCTGTCTTCGAAAATATGCGTCTGTTTTCTATTTATATTACGACAGAGTTAAAATTTATCTTTAGGAAGGAATCCAAGAGCATTTTTCAGTTACTCTAAAATAAATCATACTTAATTATTTTAGTCACCGAATGTTTGTCATAAATTATACTTCAAAACCTAAAATTCTTTATAACGTGACATTGACGGCTGTCAAAGACCCTGAAACATGTTTTGTAAATATCTCAACATCCTGAATGTTCAATTCACGAAAGTGTAACTGATTCACGGCGAGTTTTTCCTCAAATTCCTCTAATTGTGTGTGATCTATTTGGGTAGCAAACAGAATGGAACGTAGACAGACACGCCCACATGCAAATTCAGAGCCACGCAGCTGACTGTAATGTGACGTCACAGGGAGCCAAGGGGGGAGACTATTTAAAACGTCACTCATTCATAAACTGTGAAAGATCATTTGATCACTGACCACGGCCGCGTACGCACGCGCATACGGGAAATCAACCGCGCTATTTTGGTCTAATTCCGTTCTTGAAAAGTACAAAGAGCGTCTGTGTTTGTGGCATTTCATTTGTGAAGATGAGCGGAAATTTCCTGACGATCCCCGGCGACGACCACATAACGAGGCGGTCACGGGTAAGGCTTCACTTTGTGTATTTACTTGAAACGTAAATAGCGCGAAACTGATACAAACAACCATGTACAGTTAGCTTCATAATTCACGTTTTCTATTCATCTGGAAACACAGATAATTAATTAAGGCCTTCTCATAAATAGGTATATTTTTGATTTTCCCCTTTTATTGTCAATATAATATAAAAAACAAACTCTACAAAACATTGTAGAGTTTCTAGATATACATCGATTTTTAAATGGATAGCAGCTGATTTAAATGGATTGCAGAAAAGAAGGAGAGGTATTTGCCCTGGCTGAAAGAAAATGTTTTAACATTTAAAACTGACTGCACCTTTTACTTTTAAAATTTAATGTTTTTAATTTAGTTTATATTAAACTAGCAACTTTTGTTTGTTTACGAGTTATATAACACAGGATGATGCATAAAGGGGTATATTCCTTGAACAAAAGATATATTTCTTACTTGATCCATAAATTTCAAAATACGATTAAAGATTGTTATCATGCAAATTAAGCAATCAGCTGACCGAGTTATGATGAAAAAGTTTACCTTTTTTGTATTTGGATATTCATTTTCTCGGCAAGCTTTTCAGTGTCAAGGACAGTGGCTGCTCTTTAAATATTGATATTTTTTGTGACACCCTGTATAAGGCAATTTATAATAGTTCAAATATTTTAAGATCAAGGTAAGTCGACAATACAGAAGAACTTTCCACAATAATTAATATCGAAATAGGTAAAAATAAATAAATTCCACGATAGGTCGTTTTGGAGATACTTAGAGGAGGCCTATGCTCAGTAGGTAGTGGGTTTCCTGTGGCTGACAAGATGATGAAAAAAAATCCCAGGTGAAAAAAAATTCACCTGACTAGATCAACTAGGAAGTCAGATTCTTCAAAACCTATATCGATACAATAAAATACTACATACAAGGGAGATAGTTGGTAATAATAAAAAATATGTTATTCAGTAAGCTTAAACTTTTGTCAAAGTGATTATACTTTAATCACCTATATACAAATATATACAAAAAATATAGGATCACATGTATTCACGGTGATTTTTAATTGGTTTTGGTGCCGAATGCCACTTCCTACGGATATTTAGTAAGACTTCATTCGCTAGAAATAAAATTTAAAAAAAAATGTTGACTAAAACTCGAAAGTAAAATCGTCAGATCAATTAGTAGTACCGCCTCCATGCGCCGCAGACCGGCCGGCCTAAGTTCATCCGGGGTCACACTGGTCACGCGACAGTTTTGGATGGGCGTAACTACGTGGTCTCGATCAAAAAACGTTTTTGCTGCTTTTAAATCTTAAGTCAAACACAAATTAGGATTATGTATTAAACAGGAATTTATTTACCTTAATTATTTTTTTTCAAAACCAATGAAAAGTGTATAGACCTGTGTTAAAAATAAGTTTTCTGCAGAGCTAATTACAGCCTCAATAAAAAAAGAAACCTCCCAGAAAAACTAGTTTTTATTGCCAAGTCATATTTTCACGAATGTGTCGATTATTTTCTTGATGACCTTCATGGCGTTTAGTAGTCAACACGCTAGACTGCTAATCCGGAGGTCCTGGTTTGGATCTCCAAGGAGGTTAAGAACTTAGCGAAAGAAAGAGGGACATGGAAAACACTCCACCAACCGGCCAGATCATAATTTATAAAGAAACCGAAGATATTGACAAAAGTTAGATGATACTGATGAGACCTTCGTGGCGTAGTGGTCATCATGCTAGTCAACCAACTAGAGGTTCCGTGTTCAATTCCCAGTCAGGGCAAGTCGACAAATGGCCCTTTTTCAATTTTCCTGGGTCGTGGGAGTTTTTTATTTATAATATAAGTACCTGGGCGACCGAGCTTTGCACGGTTATATCTCAAACATTAACTACATTTTTTCAAACTTGTTTAAAAACAATAAAAATTATATATAAACTCGAACATAAAAAAGAAAGTAAGTAACCGAGTGGGATTCGAACCTGTAACACTCTATCTTGCCGTCCGCGTTTTAAAACGCTGCGCCAGACGGATAGTGGGCCGGTAGGACGAAATTAGCGACCATATTCTGCGTGGAAAGAAAAACACATATAAACTCGAAAACACGCGTTTTCCCAAACATAAGACTAATCTAGATCGATTGTTTACCCTCGAAAACCCCGTATACCAAATTTCAGCGAAATCGTTAGAGCCGTTTCCGAGATCACAGAAATTTATATACATATAAATATATAAATAAATATACAAGAATTGCTCGTTTAAAGGTATAAGATATAGTATCGTTGAGTTAGTATTCCATAATACAAGTTCAAACTAACGCGGCTAGCTCAATCAATGAGATTAGTCCCTATATATTTATTAATTTATCGGTACATCTGTACACTTGTAGAGTAATCTGTACGAGTAGCGTTACATTGCGTTGCGGAACTATATTGAAAGTTTGTAAGTATGGATGGTTGGATGTTTGTTACTCAGTCACGTAAACACTACTAAATGGATATTAATGAAACTTTACAATAATATAGCTTATACATCAGAATAACACATAGGCTACAATTTATAAAGATATTGTGTCATAATCGAAAGAAGTCGCAGGCACCGGCTACTATTTTCATATATTACGAATAGTGATAGTAAAATCAACAATGTATCTCGCCCAAAATTACTTTATATACCCGTGTACACTATGTCTTAAATGGTAAAATTCGATTCCCTACTCGATAAAATATGTACAGCTACATACATACCTTCTTCAAATGAGCTCTTTTATAACACGACCTCGTATGGCATCAATTTCCGGCTTTCATTTCGTATAAGAGTACTTTATATCCTCTATGGAACAAGTTACAATGACTTTACATCCTGAAAACATTTGAATTGATTAAAATACCTGTATGTAACAGAATATTACAACAAAAAGAGATAAAAAGGAATTTTCCGATATGTATTATAATAATTTTACATACTTATTTGCAGAATAAATCTAATGTATTAAATAGCAAAACAAACGAAATTTTAGACCTTATTACAGTCAAAAAGGTTCAACGTTATATGCTAATCTGATCATTTGGCTGAAAAACTATTATGAAAAATAAATTATGCTCTCTAGTTCTAGGCAGATTCTTAGTAAAAACATTTAGGTTCGTAATAAAATGTATTCCTAAGTGTTTAGTTGCCTTTGAGGATCGATGGTTCCTTTACTTAACGGAAATTGCGAGACTAAGGACTCTTTTGATTATTTACTGGAAGAGATCTCTTTTGAGATAAGTAGTGCCTTTCCAACTTTTATTATGTGTATTCTCTGTAAATATACATTCTCCGTGTACGTTCATTGGTTAATAAATAAATGAAAAGTGGAGTTAGCAACCTTCTACGTCTTGGCGCGGTATAAATACTTGATACTTACTTACTTCTTAGGCTTCACTCAACTGGAAAATCGCTAGCACCTGCTTAACACGTGATTAGATTATTTCTAATCCTAGAACATCAACTTGAAGCGTTCCTCGTAACTAGGTTCTATACTTGAAAACCCAAATAAACCTTAGATTTTTTCGTAACATATTTCATATATGTGTTGATTTATTGGTATATATTGAAGACCGGCCCCCTTCCTAAAATATTCTTATGTATACTAGCTGTGCCCGTGGGGTTTGCTCCCCGTGGAAATTTCAGGACAAAAACTATCCTATGTCCTTCCTTGGGTATCAAACTATATCCATATCCAATTTTATCTAAAAAGGTTCAGTGGTTGAAGCGTGAGGTGGCAACCAACAAATATACAAACTCACTATCGCATTTATAATATTAAGTAGGGTAAGGATAGTAGGATTCAAAAAGGTTTTAATAAAGTCTTTCTAAGTGTATGTTAATAATATTTTGAGTTTTAGAGAAAATTCAGGGTATAGGGTAGGGGGCCGGCCCAGGTATCTACCACTCGTTAGTGGTGGTCTACCACTCGTAATTTTAACATTTGTAATGTACAAAGGGCCAGTGAGCCTTCATTCAGAACTACCAATGATGATATTAATAATATGTCGGTATCTCACTCCAAAACCCATACCAGTTATCCGGTCCACTAACTTCCTATCCACATAGCCCAAACCAAGTCAATTCCTCCCTGGTAATACCTAGTTGGGCAGCTATGGAGGACTGTCCGTTAGTGTCAATCTCAAAGGTACATATATTAAAGGATAGACCTGCGTAGATGCAGCCGTTTCACTTTTTAGATAAAAAGATACTAAAAGGCCTCTTCATGTTGACCCGGTCCTTTGAGGAGTTCATGGGGCCAACCCATGAACTCCTCAAAGGACTGGGTCCGCATAGACCCGTAGCTGAAAAGCGTACCAACATGATAAATAAAACTATACTTATTAGTTAATTTACGAGTAGGAACAAAGAGCTAGTGCAAATAAGTATAATTCATAATTAAAAGAAATGGAAAAAATAGACATAGAGAAAACCCCAGATAGGAAAAAGGCGAGGAAAATGATGACCTAATAATCAATTTATGTCACCCCTTTTGATAGATATCTTATTGTTAATCTGAATAATAGTAACACTATATACCGCCTCAAGGTTGCGTTTATCGAGACATGATCCGCTGACTCGACCTTTTCTGAAATCTAAATAAGCCTAGTTCTTTTCCACCTTATCCTTGTCCCACTATCTATGTGGGGTCGGCACAGCATGTGAGTTCCTTCCATTTTGTCCTGTCTCCGGTCAACCCGTCCATCTCCTTCCCAATAATTATCTCTGTGAGATGCGCCAATACCAGACACAATAGTTAAACAATGGAAGTTGAGAAGAATTCCTCCCAGTGACAGCGTAGTGGTTAAGAAATCTAAATAAGCCTACATCATCATCATTATCATTTTCAGCCCACTTCAAACTCTCCCTTTTTTTGCGCCATTTCTCACTGTCCTGTGCCATTTTTATCGACTGCTTACCCGTCAACCTTACAATATCGTCTCACCATTGGATCGGTGGTTTCCCTACTGGTCTGTTCCCCTGTGTCGGCCACCACTCAGTTACTGCTTTGGTCCTTCGGTTGTCTTCTCTTTTAACCAAGTGTCCCACGCATTCGAACTTTAACTGCGTGATCCGTCTACCTACGTCATCGACCTCAGTTCTACGGAAAATTAATTATGTGTATGTTCTGCTTTGTAAGCCTTGTTTATACTTCAATGGAAAATATATTGCCTTATCCAAAAATAAGTATTATTATCACAATAAAAGTGACTTTTATCCATTCCATCACATAGCAATGACAAACATTAATTACCTATTAATGTTTAGTTGGCAATAGATACCTACTACTGGCTCTGTGAGCTGTGGACCTTGCCAACCCGTGACCCATTGAAGTTTATCGGATACAATTTTTCAAAACTTAAAACCGAATTTAACACCTAGATACACAACCGATTCCGTTTTAATTTCTGGGATCACCTGACAAGTATGATCTTTCAAACAAAAAAGAATTTTCTATATTGGTCTAGACGTCTTAGAGTAATTGCTGAACATACATAAAAAAGTGGCACTCCGAGAGTACCGACAGAAGTGAAAACTTTTTGTCGGTTTTGGTAACAGTATCGCGAGTTCAATGGCTTTTTCCATCAAAAATTGCCCGACGTGCTTATAATAATAAAGTTTTCACGTCGAAAAAAAACAAAACATTACGTCCTCTTTTTTTTAAATCGGTTAAAAAAGTTTTTCAGACAAAAAAGTCGCGTCTTTATAAGGGAAACAAAAAAGGTGTATGACATTTTTGAAAAAAATTTAAATGGCTAAAATATGATTTTTTTATAGTTTTCGACTCCAATATTTATAATTTTGAACTTTCTCAGAAAATTCACAAGAGAACAGCCGGACAGACTGAAAACCGGACAGCCGGACAAAAGCATTTTTGTCTAATATCGAAACTGAGACGCTCGGTCAATTAGCACCTAATTCGAGACTATGCTAATGATTAATACCTATCTAACTTAGTATTACTAGTTAGCATAGGTAGTAATTTAAGCTATATAATTAGTGCTTAAAGCAATTGGATATGATATAGTCTCAGATGAAAGAACGTCGATATAGTGTATTCAGAATAAGTACCTACTATTAAACTTAATTATCTGTGATGTGGATAATTTTATACTTACATATTCAAACTTGATATTTCATTTCAAAATGCATGATACCCACTCATAGACATACTAATAGCGTCCCGCCTTGGCTTCGTATGTATGTCTCTATGTATGTATGGTATGTATATGTGTACTGTATATATATATATAAAAAAAGAAGATTGTTAGTACACCCGAGATATTTAGGCGCACGAGCGAGCGATGCAAGCAAGGCGCTTATAGCTTGAGGGTGTAATTGATCACTAATATTTATAAAATCCCTTTTAGTTCCAAAACAGTTCGGTTCGAAGAACTAGTATTATCTAATATAGTTTGTCTCTTCTTGATAACCTCCGTGGCGTAGTGGTCATCATGCTAGTCCGCCACCCAGAGGTCACGGGTTCGATCTCCGTTCAGAGCAAGTTGGAAAATGGCCTTTTTAAAAATTGTCCTGGGTCTTGGATGTATGTATTTGTTATAAAATGTAGTATCGTTGAGTTAGTATCCCATAACACAAGTCTCGAACTTACTTTGGGGCTAGCTCAATCTGTGTAATTGGTCCCTATATATTTATTTATTTGTCTCCATTTCAGTAACTTTCTCAAACTTAACCCTGACACAAAGGCGCCCTTGTCCTAATTCATCAGCCGGAACGCGGAAGCTGGTCACTGGTTCCATTTCAGACATCATTTGTGGATATGTCAGTTATATTTAACCAGAAGGTTGGCTGACTCATTATGCGTTAGTTAGCTACTCATTGTACTGAATTTGAAGTATAGGTGCATAATAAATGTTCACGGTTTCAACTCTAGTGAATAATGAGTATCTTTTACCAATTTAGCGATCACTTTGAAATTAATTTATTTCGAGAAAATCAGTCAATTACAATTAAATTACGTCCCGCAATGTGTTAAGTACCATATTGCCTGTATATTCTATGTAGAATTGTAGAGTATAATAATTCAACCAAAATTTTCAGTCAGATTTCATTATTCTTATTAATTAGATAATAGCATTTTATGCAACAGTTGCTGAAGGGTCAAAAAATGTGAGTGGTGCAGGTTACGATGCGAGCTTTAGCGAGCAAACATTGCCTATAATACTTTTTAAAGACTATATTTACTAAATTAAATAAATCAAAAATAATCAAATAAAAGTTATGAAAATCCTTGACATATGTTTTGCAGATTTTCAGATAACATATGTTATTACTGTATTTAATCTTATCTACATAAAACTAGTGTTTATATCCTATGGGAAAAAAAGTTTTTCTTATGTTTACTGTATGTATGAATTCAGTTGTTTGTTGCTAATTGTCCTTTTATCTTCTTAAGTTAGTGCGTTGATTGAGTAAAATCCTAACCTTAGTGTAACCTACATAAGCTAGGTGCATATCTATGCATTTAGATCTCTAAAGAAAAAACTTTTTGGTCTATGGCTGGGCAGATAACTTTTGAAAATTTTTGACGAGCTTACGACATGTGTGCTGGGAATAAAGACTTTTCTGAAATCATATTATCAATGTTCTTTTATTAGTGTTCGTGACCATTTAAAAGACTGATAAGAGTAGAGGAGTAGAAATAATACATGTACTTTCGCTTCTTATTATTAAAGGGCTAAGCTCTTGTTTGATGTTTGTTGTGTAGATAATATAAATTTTTAGATTTTTTTTGCAAATCTAGTTACTAATGATGTAGACGTTAATTTAAATTAAACTAGTCACAGAGTCTAGCATTTTATGATGGGTCAGACAAAAATCTAATTGATATTATGTAATGGACTGTACAGTCACCAGCAAAAAAATGTCGCCAAATAAAAGCGGCAAACGTTTTTATTAGGTGACATATTCTGCCCCTGATTGTACATCTAGATACTAAATTACAGGCATGCCGTAAATTATTGAAGTCGCTACAATAAAACGGCTGTTAAAAATTTCATGGTCAATTGCCTCTGAATCGTAACAGGTTGTTGACATGCACCTCCCACGTGCCACTAACATTGTATGTTATAGTTTCTCGCATATCTCGAATTCTTAGGTACACGCGGCTACTAAACTAGTTCACAAAGTAAACCATGGCCACAGAATTAATATGAGTATTACATACAGAACAGAATAAAGTCCCGCGCAATATGCGTCGAGAGCGAGAACGGGGGAGAAGTGCAGGGACGGGGAAAGGGAACGCCACGATCCTCCTCTATTCTTTCCAGATGCCTAAGTCATTATATTTGTCCACATTAATTTTAGTAAAACCAATTATATTTGTCTCTTTTACCAGCTCCCCTATCTCCACATTTTCCGGACTCTCCAGCTTCCCTCAGTATTTTTCTCCGTTCCGAGATTTTTACGAAATATTATGACTACTGAAATGTAAATGTAACAAAATATTAACTGCTTACTTTCAGATAAAGACAGTGCTTTAGTACTGCTTCTTTAATGCCTAAAAATCCTATAAAAGACAGAAAAATGCCCCAAAAATACATAGTACGTATATTATTACTCTGTGATAATACCTACTTAGTAAGGAAGGGGTAGTTATCAGTATGAAAATGTAGAGAAGCTACTCTATAATTCAAATTTCACATAGCTCTACTTTTCAAAACAAACGTTTAAATATTTTCAGAAGTGCCTTTTTAAAACGCGAATTTACCTAAAGGTCGGAATTACCAACACATCAGCCAAAAACGGAGGAGAGATGCGAGGACGGGGGACGGGGTTGCATATTGCGGGGGGGGGACCTTAGGAGATACCGTTCTGTATGTAATACTTATATTAAATCGTGCCTACGTACCGGTGGCAAATGAAAAATTCTCTATTCATAATAAAACAGCTCATATAACACACAAAGCGTCGCCTTCCATGGCCGCTTGCCAATTCGCCGCAACAATATCATTTTGATTGCGACGAATATCTCGTCTATGAGATAAATTGCTGACTACTTATTTATTAGGATTCTACAGTTTATTCTTATCTTTGTAAGCAGCAGACTTTATCTCTCAATCTTCTTTAAAGCAAGTCATAATGTCTCTGTACGAGTATAAATGGTTGTGGACCAATTTATGGACACACTTCCCAGTTTTAATTGATTTTGATAATAGATAATTTTGTTTTAAAACCGCATAGAAATCGGTATATCTACTCGAGACCTACGATGCCACAGGCAGACATTGGCGTCAAACTTAAAAAACCCCTCTTTTTCGTCGGGGGTTAAAACTAAAAGCAAAAGGTCATGGAAAATAAAAATAATGATCAACTAACTTTTTGCTTTTTGCGAGTTTTCTATAAAGGCTAATTATAAACGAAATCTGAAGAGTCGTTATATAGTCTAGCTAATGAGACACACTCTGTTTAGAAAATAAATATCTTTTGTATCAAGGTAAATCGTAAAAATAAAATTTGTTTTACAGAAATAATTGCTTTTGTGATATTGAAATTTCAACGGTTTATTGAAATTTGATATTAAAATTTCATTGTCTCTGAAGTGGATAAGTGAAATTATAGAATAATAACATCCCATTGATTTGACATTCCGATCAAGTACATCTATACATATATTAAAACAGTAAAAAAAATGTGTCTGTACATTGAATATATTTCCAAAAAAAATATTGGTGGCGATGGTGGTAATAGAGTAAGAAAAAAACATTGTCTGTCTGTTTTGTCTTTGTCTGTCCGTTTGTCTGTTTCAACACGCAAATTTCTGGAAATACGTTTTTGGTATAATTGATTTTGGAAAATGGAACACCTTTTATTATCATCATCATCATCATCAACGGGTATTTTTGTCCTCATTGCAGGAGCACGACCCTCTCTGTACTACCAGAGCTTGGCCACAGCAGCCAGAGGATTTGGCCTACACTCTCCTCGCTGGCCAGACTCTTTTACATCTTTGACAGCTTTGTTTAGCTTGTATTTCCTAAGTCGCCTTCTACGACATCCACGGGAGGACTTGGAGTGGTAATATTCTACTCTGTCGGAAACCACATGACCACAATTCATCATTAGGCATCCAATCGGTACCTATTTACGCCGAGCGATCATCAAATTCAACGAATATTATAAATGTGAAAGTTTTTATAGATGTATGTATGTATTGAATGATGTTATTTCCACTCAAGTGTGCAAAACAGTCAAATTTACCTATGCGGACAGTAAGTATTCGTACATAAGATTCAAAGACAGTTTTTGATCTGTTATTGGAATCGAGCGCTTCAAAATTCTTGTTTTATATCAATATCTAATATTTCTTTTTACGGTGAATTTCAGTTCACATTCACTATAAAGTGCGCTTTATAAATCGAATATAAGCTCTTTAGTTCAGATTTCCAATACTCACTCAACTAAAACCGTTTGACATTGAATCCGGAATCCACGCGCGTTCCCGATGAGTCACTGGCCTGAGTGGCCTAGCCACGTTACATCAGGTAATAAGCACGTAAGAACCGAACAAATAAACAACTAATTTTATCACCTATAGATACGTAACATTCCTCTAAATACCAAAGGCGAAGTAGGGCTGCATCATTTCCTAAATTATGAAGGAATATTATTTCGAACTGACATTAAATCTGGAATCCACGCGTTACCGGTGAATCACTGGTCAAGCCACGTTACATCAGGTAATACGTAAGATCCGTACAAACAAAATAGACAATTATCCATTACATTTCTCTAAATACCAATAGCGTGGTAGGGCTGCCCCGCGTAGGCATGATTGGATCGGGATATTTATTTTCGTTTGACATTGAATCCGGAATCCACGCGTTCCTGTTGTAGCAAACGTAACATCAGAGTATACGTTAGATCCAAAAAAGAAAATAAACAACTAAACTTTTTCACCTTTAGATACGTAAAATGCCTCTAAATACTATAAGCATGTTAGGGTTGTCTCCATGGTGTCTCATACTGAAAAATAGTACATTTTTTAAAATCAAATTAAAAATATAAATTCAAGATTAATCCAACTCAAATTTTGTTTACAGTGTCTTAATAATTGTGTTTTATATTATAAATCTACTAGAGTCTGTGCGGAAAGAGAACCGTCGTGGCGTAAAATCAAACTAACAAAATCTTTTTTATATGACAACCCAACACCCATCTGTCAAATGACAAACTTTACGTCATCTTTGTTTACCGTGTTGTTTTAACGTGATTTTTATTTTAAATCATTTCAAAAAGGGGAAATCCTTTACCCAGTCCTACAAGGGAAATAATATTTAATATTATTATAGGTTTTGCCAAAAAGAAAAAGCGGCCAGACACAATTATCGACTTAAACAAAGTCATGGAACGTGTGGCGGCGATGTGCGGTATGTAGAAAGTTATTTTAAATGTTTTAGATTTCCTAGGTAACCCCCAGACACCGACATTTTATATTATGTATAAATTAAAAAGAATTCGCATTAATATATAAGAATACATGTTTATTTTGTTTCAATCAAAGTTTTTGATAGCAGGTATAAAGAGTGTTGATACTTTTAATTTATTATGCGTTTAGATAAACTTGCCCTATTTTTTTCAGGTTTGAGTAAAGATACAGTATCTAAAATAAAAAAGAAGGTTCCTCAAATAACGGCGTGTGGTGCAAGAATTTATTATAAATAACTGTAACAGATTCGAGCAAATCAAGTTCAGAAGAAGAAAATTCTTTGGATCTCTATAGTCTATCCGATGATAGTTCAAACATGTCCGGCATTGAATATTTAGGATAAGACTTTGATTATGGTTCTGATCAATAAATTAATAAATATATTATTGTTTTAAATTTATTTTTTATGCCTACCTAACCTAAAGGCTAACGATGAAGATAGCATCTGAAAACATATAAAAATATATTTTCATTTACAGCCATTACATGTAATGTAAATAATATATAAAAATATAATTTATCCATTAGCATCCAATAGCCGTCATAGTTTCAAAATATCAAGAACTTTATAGTCGCACTATAATGACACAACAGTGTTGTCAACATAACAAATACGGATATTAAACACAACTGCGCCCTCAAATCCTACGACGGTTCTCTTTCCGTACAGACTCTATCAATAAGTTAAAAAGTTTATGTATTAGTATGACTCAATAACGTGCACAAATATTTTTGACAGGATAGACACTAATCTGCATATCAAGCAAAATACATTTTTCGCTAGTAGCCGATATTATTTTAGGGTAGCACTGGGTACAAACAATCTATGCGTCTCTATGAATTGCACGCTACTGGTATGACTATGTTAATTGCTCAGTTGGCAGCTGTATAGTAGAAAAAAGAATGGCCAGTCGCCATTCCTCGCCAAAACACCCATTATTTAAAAACAACGGTATAACGGGTCACCCAGCGCAAGCCAATAATTTACCTACTTTCAGATGGGGGGCTTAGTTGGATATACTAAACGGTAGACGTGAATGTGCGTGAGACTATCACAATGTAAAAGTTGGCAACCCTACCGTAGACGGAAGAGTGAGTCAGTCACATTTCCACGTCAAAACAGCAATCATTCAAAGGCAACGAGCTTGAGGTCGCCCGGTGTATGCCAAGCAGTAACTCTGCTACAAAATAAATGGAGCGCAGAACTAGCATTCATTCATAATTCATCCATTTCCTATGGTTCTGTGCCATTCTCATCCACTGCTTATACCCGTCAACCTTACAATATCTTCCGACCAACGGGCCGGTAGTTTCTATACTGATCTGTTCCCCTGTTTTGGCCATCTAATCAATAGGTTACAGCTTTCTTACGGCTGTCTTCTTTTTTTAAACAAGTGTCCTGCCCGAATGTCAGTTCTGCGGCGAATATCTACGTTTGGTTCACAAATCAACATGATGCATAGATAAATAAATATATAGGGACAAATTACACTGATTGAGCTAGCCCCAAGTAAGTTCGAGACTTGTGTTATGTGATACTAACTTAACGATACTATATTTTATAACAAATACATATATAGATAAACATCCAAGACCCAGGACAATTTGAAAAAGGCCACTTTCCAACTTGCCCTGACCGGGAATCGAACCCGGGACCTCTGGGTGGCGGACTAGCATGGTGACCACTACGCCACGGAGGTCGTCTAAATATATATATATATCCATCCATATGTCTTTCTCTAAAATATATTAATATTTTGTCTTAATTACCTACTTTGAATTGTCCCTTTAATTAGGACCGTCATTTGTAAGTAATGTTAATATAAGTAAGTGGTCAGTCAGTCTATAAATTATACGAGTTTGATTTGTGAAATTTAATATAACACTAACCTATATATTAGTAGTTATTCTTCTGTGTTATCTACACTGTTTGCTGTCATTCACCAAGTTATGACAAATGCCAGTATATTTTGAAGAGTTACGTCCGTACTGCACACGTGTCGGCAATTTGTATGTACATACGAGATTTTGGGTAGTCATAACACTGAAAAGGCGTACTTCATGAAAAAAAACATTTAAAGCAAATAAAGATATAGTAGCCTCGGCGATAATTACTTATAGCCGTTTGGGGTTAATACGTTGGGGCCGTGGGGACCATCGGCGCATACAATATATAACACTGTCGCCCGAAAATTGACTGAAATCACACGGGACCAGAAGGCTGGCCTTTATCTGACTCAAAGATATGAATGACTTACGTGGCAATGCGGCCAGCCTTCTTGGCACTATACCACTGGGCAGCGATTGGCCAGGGCTTTTTTATTTATAAGTAATTTAAGACATTAGTTTAGTTTTAGTATTCTTGTTGATTTTATTAATTTATTTGTTAAAAATCTTATTTAAAAAGAAAATTAGTTGTATTTTAATGCTAAACAAAGATTTTCTACATCCTTTAGTAGTGGCGATAACATGAAGTATTTGGCGATGGTATCTTCATCACCATGCATGCTGTAGGTAATAATTTGGAAATGAGAAATTATTTCTTCATTAAGTACTTACATCAACATATTATCCAAAAATATATTTATATTTTAATTCAATGTTAGTATCCTGATATTCCAGTACGGTTTTAACGAAAACAAACGACAGTTGTGAAGCTATATCATCAGCCTGAAGGCTTCTCGAAAAATCTACCAGTTTTTAATTTGTTATCTATTGGCACAATCTAAACCTCTCTCATTTAAATCTAATCTCATCTAATTTGTGCTCAGTAGCTCAGTTCAGTGATCACGGCGTTTTGATTGAAGTTGAGGACACCTCCATGGGGCGTTGAACTTGTAAGTTTGTATGGAAACGATTTTAGTACGGGGATATGAAATGACGTGTTTCTCTCAGATGTCTCAATATTTCTTTGAATAGTCCATTCAATTAGGACCGTCCTTTATAAGTATTGTCGATAAAGGTAAGTGGTCAGTCAGTCTGTAAATTGATCTTTGATTCTGGAATAAGATAAAAGGTGAAAAAATTCTTGTTTTGAACGATCTGAGTTACACAATTGATTCATATCTCATGTAATAGATACGGAAAGTTACAAGAATCTTTTTATAAAAGAAGTTTTTATTTTCTTAATTTCTATTAAAATATATGTGAACAGGGCTTAGCATAAACCTTTTTTGTTATGTCTAACGTTTCTAATAATAGTCACATCTTTCGTAGTCGCAGACAGCTTTTTGTCAAAATTGCAATAAACTGTTGAAAGTAAATTGCCATTCGCACATTTTCATTTATTTTCTGCAAGAAAAAGTAATTAGCGCTTAATTTATCTTCATTCCGACATAAAGATGATTAGTAGCTTTCAACGAAAATTTTCCTTAGCAAAAAATAAAGTGTAAATATAGAAAGGTAAAGCAGGATGCAGAATATACATGAATTTAACAGAAAGAAAATAATGTGCCATTCAGCTCCTTGAATTACATCCTAGTACCTATCAAAGAAGACAGTTACTTAAATCAAACATTGAAAGTACCTTGCAGAAGTCTTGTACGTAGCGTTCGATAGAAAAGTTTAATCTAGATACTAAGGAGGTACGAGTATAACAAAAACTAATTGAGCCATGAACCGGTGGTGGCCATTTTTCTAACGCGGAGTCACTAAAAAAACGGTTTTTTGTATGGAAAAACCATTCGTTTATGCGACTCTGTGTTTCAAAATTGGCACTTTTGGCCGTGTGTGTGGGCTCGAGCTCGATCCTCACAAAGCGCGACTTGCACCTCTCAGCTTCAATGCTCATTTTCAATTACCACCCCTAGCTTCCGGTAAAGGAAAACATCGTGAGAACACCTGCACAGCACATTAGTGACTTTTGTGTTTACTAATGGGTGGAATGGAAGAGCTCAATGAAACCAGTTTTCTTTTCGTGTGTGTTAGTGACTAACCCTAGTGTCAGAGCTTCTAAACTGCCTTAAAGGCCTTTGACATGGTTTCAACCAATGTCAAAGACAGTGACCGGGACCGACGGCTTAACGTGCCCTCCGAAGCACGGATCATCTTACTTATCAGACAATCAGTTGATCAGCCTACAACGTCCTAACCAAACTAGGACAACAACACAAAGTCGTTGCCCCCGCTGGGAATCGAACCTGCGACCTCCGGGTATGAGCCGAACGCTCTAACCACTACACCACGGAGACAGTTATCTATCTGTATATATTTATATATTTGAACAGTTTCTAAACAGATTAGCTGTGCCAAACGGATAGGCAGACATACAAGTGATTTTATAAGTGTTCAGTTTTTTATTTGAGGTACGGAATCCCATAAATGCTAAAGACCACAAATAACCAAAACTGATCCAGTTATCCAGTTCACAGTGAGGCTTTATTTTTTTGCCAAATTCCAAAACGTGGCAGGTAATCGTACGTGCAGTCGAGACTGACAGCTGCTGGCAGCACGTCCAGTGTAAATCAAGACGGATTTAATTGGCACATTACGTGAATCAGCGGGAGTAATGTTGCACCTACGTGGCGAACAAATCATTTGCTTGGAACAAAGGCAACAACTTGCAATGTAGCAGAACTGATGGACGGTTTTTTGCCCAAGTTTTATCGGGCGTGACAATATCGGTTGGCTATATATTTGCGAAGCGAAGTACTAGGTAATAGTCAGCAGGCAAGCGTCCTTTTTACCAAGATTTTATATCGTCTGTAATCACCAACCCTGCTGAGCGTGTTATTGTTAATTCTTTAAATAACATGAAATAAAAATATTTTAGTATCCTTCAATGTTACATAATCTTTGACAGACACAAAGCAGATGTAACAGTACAAATATTTACGGCAATCAAAAACGAAATGAGCGAGAAAACATTGCATTAAACGATACTTATTTCCGTAAATAGAAACCATTTGTTATCTAAAGCCAAACTACACGGGCGACTTTCCCTCACGGGAATCCGCTCGGGAAAACTTCCGCATACCTTCAAACTACTTAATATACATACGCCACGCACAACTCGCCTTCTCCCAAGCTCCCCCGCAAATAATGCAATTATCATCATCATCATTAGGTCTTTTTAGTTTCCACCGCATAAGCACGACCCTATATGTTCAAAAGCTTTGTTTAGCTTGTATTTACTTAGTCATCTTCTACGAAATCTACGGGAAGACTTATTGGACTGTTCTATTATAAATAAACTTAGATATATAGAGATTTCTTTACGTTTATGCACCCTGTCGGTTAAGCAAAAGCTGCGCCCCACGGTACCCATGGTAAAAGTAGCCGTGTTAATCCAAGTTGTCAGCTTTCAGCATACCAAATTATATCAAAATTGGTCCAGCCGTTTGCGCGTAAAGTAACAAACATACACTTACAAACTTTCGCCCTTATAATATTGTGTAATTATCTCCGCTTTTCTCCTCTCGTCTCGGCTTCGGTATAGTTTAGCCCTAAACTCGAGAATTCTTCAAACAATGCTCGGGATGAAGTGTTTACGTCTTTCATGTCCGCAATGAAAATCCGGGTAATAGTTAGCCGGCGTGTAAACACTCGCAGAATTTCAAACTACCTACAGCTGTCCTCGCGATAAGACTTACGGTATAAATAGCGAGGCAACTGTAAATTTCGTTGGATGATACGTAAATTCTCTGGATACAGCATCGAAAGAATTGCAAAGAAATGTGTCAATTGCTCTAAAAGCTTTATTTGACTGCTAACGACCCAAAACCTTAATGCGCCATATTTCTGACTGTCTCGCTGCTATTTAGCGTTGTTGTTAGTTGTTAGTGACGAGATAAATCAATTGGACTTGGCATCACTCCGCGTCTAGTTTCAAAAATAAATGCTTGGTTGATGCCATTGTCTGAGACGTGATGCTCGTACAGTCATGTTTAGATTGGAAACAACATTATTTTTCAAAACATAGGTACGACTGCCCAAAAATATTTTGTGATAGTTTTACGATTCATGTACGAATGTTTGTATGCAACAAGTTTATTTTCCAGGCAAATTAAAAAATCCCGATTTTCAATAGATTCACATGCCATCTAGTGATCGGCAGAGGAACTATATTCTTATAATAGAATTAATATCCCTAGCGCCATCTATTTGACAGACAAACTTCAACCCGACTTTCAATCGATAACTTAATAACCTTGGTCAAATCAATCTTCATTAGACTTAGCTAAGAACAACCGCAAGGGAACTTTGCTTTCACGTAAAAAAGGCGGATTGAAATCGATCTATCCGATGCCACAGACAGACAGACTTCTTTTTTTGTAGGGGGTTAAAAAGACAACGGGACGCCTAAAAAACGATAGATTAAATTTGTCAAGAAGGATAAGAGTAGAAAGACCATGACGAACTAATTGACTGGAGATAGAACAAGATTGAAGAAACTACTGTAATCCTAACTATGGGCCTTTATCCTTATCCCACACTATGGGATAAAATAAGGTTAAAAAAGTATTTTGTCTGATTATGGATGGTTTCAGTTGACTGTACTAATAATGTTGAATAACATTGTTGTTCTAGTACTGTTTGCTTCGTAATCGGATTAGCCAAATGGGCCGTCATTTACAGATACACTGAATTTTCTAAATTAGGGAAATAAATGTGTAAATGTTTGTAGAAATATATTCTCTTTAATTTTCATTCGTTGCTATTTTTATAAATTTATATGTATGTTAACTGATTATTCAAAGACGCCGGGACCGATTCGAGAAATTCTTTTTTTGTTTGAAACGGCATACTTGTTCGGTGGTTTAATGGAAATTTTATCAAAATCGGTTGTTTAGTTTAGGGGTGAAATCGGTTTTTAGTTTTGAAAAAATATTATTCGTATTCTTGTCGAACAACGAGTACATCCCGCGATTATTTTGCGATACTCGATGTTATGGATTACCTAATTTTTACCAAAAAGCCAGCAAAAGAAGAAATGGCTATTTTATTTTATTGATTGATATTCAAATCGCAAAATTTGACCTAGCCCTAAAGTAGGTTTAAACTTGTGTTATGAGATAGTAACTTAACAGTTAAGTATAAAATATAGATAATATAGTCTATATTATCTATATTTTATGATAAATACACATTTAGGTAAATACCGAAGACCTTAGATGATTTGGAAAAGGCCATATTCCAACTTGACCTTGGACTCGGATCGATCCAGAACCTCTTAGTGACAGACTAGCATGGTTACCAATATACCTACCACGGAAGTCGTTAGATTAGGGATAACGACATGACAGTGTTCTAATGTACAGTCGGCTAACAATTTACCTAGGCCGTCCCTCTAACTATATTTTGAATTTTCTCTTAAACTCAAAATAATATTAACATGAGAATGTATATTTAGAAAGACTTTGTTAAAAATTTCTGAATATACATTTTCATGTTAATATTATTTTGATTTTAGGAGAAAATACAAGATATACGTAAAATCGACCAGAGGCATTTAAAATGTGGTGCTGGCGTAGGATGGAAAGGATAAACTGGACTAAAAAAATATTAAAACCAAAAGGAGGTCCTGAAAAGAGTAAGAGAGAGTAGGTATATTCTGGACTTAAAGAATAGACGAGGAAACATGTTAGGACATTCTGATACGACACGAAGATTTCATAAAATCCGTCAAAAAAAAGAAGCAGATAAATGAGAAGGTAATAGGTGGCCGACGAGAGAGAAAAGTGAACAAAAAACATACTCCACCGAAAAGAGCATAGCTCTTTAAAAAAATAGATAGATAGGTAGAGGGTCGGCCCAGGTATCTCGTTAGCCGACTGTACATATCCAAGTCATAATAATTTTGTATTATATATGTACCTCCGAAATTCATTTTTAAGAGTTTATATTTATGATATAATGTTACCTTGAATATAAGGCAAACTACTTCCGTCAATAAGCTACTAACACTATCGATGGCGACGACAAGCAAGCAGTTTCCGGTGGTTCAATCATATTATATGAAGATATAAAATATACTAATAATGTAGTTGTTACGAGAAGATTTGACATTATTTTATCGTAAAGAGTTGTAGTAAATTTTATAAAATAAAAGTAGAATTAACTATTCTACTTTTCCTATGTTTCAGCAGATATTACATGAATAGGAATATAGCAACCCATCACTATTTAAATTAAATTTTAAATCTTTATGCGCCCCTTCACGCTTCGGGTCTTATGGCCCCTATTTGCTTTGGGCTGAGAGAACCAAGAGTATATAGTATAATACCTAAGTAAAGGAGTAAAAGCACAGACATATCTGTGAGTAAAAGAGTAGATAAGGATTAGAGCCACAAGATCCAAGAGTATATAGTATATCATATCTAAGTAAAGGAGTAAAGGTGTAGGTAAGGAGATGCCGTGTGGTTTCCGGTAGAGTAGAATAGGGCCGCTTTAAGTCCCCCCCATTGGATGTCGTAGAAGGCGACTTCGGAAATACAAGCTAAACAAAGTTTCTAAACATCAATGAGACCTCTGCAACCCGTCTGGCCAGCGAGAAGAGTGTAGGCCAAAATCATCTTACTTATCTGGCCAAATATGGCTCTGGTAGTACAGAGAGGGTTGTGCTGCTACAGAGGAAACAAAAAGACCTGATGATGATGACGAAAAGAGTAAAACTAAAAATTATTATTTCCAGAGTTCGTCACTAACAGACCTGATCTCGGCTTTCGACACAAAGGCACAGTCGCACAGTGACCTGCAAAAGGTCACTGCCTTCAGTGGACACTTTGACAAGAACCACAAGCCCACATTCTCCAAAGATGAGTACGGCAAGTAAGTATCTAACTATTTAAGATTTAACATAATTTGCGTATTTATTCTATTATACCCGACTATGCCAAAGCCAAGAAGAACGGTGATGATTTTAGCAGTCTGTGTATGTATGTGTGTTCCACTGTAGTATCCGATCCGCTATTCTGATTTTCAAAAATGATATGTCAATCGAATCATCATTATTGTTCGGGTGATATAAGCTATAATTTGTATGCAAAAAAATATTATAACGAATGTAACATAAACCGATTTCAATTAAATTTCTATGGGACTACCTGACAAGTATAACCTGTCACATAAAAATATTTTTGAAAAAAAAAACAACTTTCCATATCTGTTTAAACTTTTTCGATTAACATACATAATAATTAAATTTTTAACAAAAAAAACAACTGGCTTCAATTTATTTCAGGAGTTTCTTCCATATCTCCGAAGTTCTTCATTATGTCTTCACCAAATTAATATGGGACCAACTTGGGAGTAAGGGCTTTCAAATAAAAAAAGAATCATCAAAATCAGTCCACGGTTGACGAAGATATCGCGTCACATACATACAAAAAAAAAACATTCGATCGAATTGATAACCTCCTCCTTTTTTGAAATCGGTTAAAAAAAGGTCGCGACGAATTGATAACCTGCTCCTTTTTGGAAGTCACATCACACATTGTTCTGTTTATCAATAAAATCGCATATGAAGCTGAATATTCTGATTTTGCTTTATGAATCATAAAACGTAGAACATTGAACGCAGGCGGAAATTCGCATGATTTATGAGATGCTAACGATGGCTGTGTGGTGTTGCGGATGCCGTAAAAATCAGCGATATTATCGTAAAAATTGGCAATATGCGAAAAAAAACGCTTTGATTGGGACTCAAACTCACACGTTTACTGTCGGTGCTAATATAAATCAACACGCTGCTAAGGAATATCTTCGTTTCTTCTTCCTGCAGGATATTATTATTCTACTATATGTAGGTAACTAACATTTATTACACTCCTATCTGAAACCTGGATGGCTGTATGGTGTTGCGGATGTCGTATAAATCAGAGATATTATCGTAAAAATTAGCAATATGCGAAAAAAAACGCTTTGATTGGGACTCGAATTCACGCGTTTACTGTCGGTGCTAATATAAATCAACACGCTGCTAAGAAATATCTTCGTTTCTTCTTCCTGCAGGATATTATTATTCTACTATATGTAGGTAACTAACATTTATTTCACTCCTGTCTGAAACCTGGATGGCTGTATGGTGTTGCGGATGTCGTATAAAATCAGCGTTTTTTTTTCGCATATTGCCAATTTTTACGATAATTTGTAAAAATTGGCAATATGCGAAAAAAAACGCTTTGATTGGGACTCGAATTCACACGTTTACTGTCGGTGCTAATATAAATCAACACGCTGCTAAGGAATATCTTCGTTTCTTCTTCCTGCGTGAAATTATTCCACTATATTTAGGTACCTAACTAACATTTTTTGCACTCCATTCGTCGTCGCATGGCTTGGGCCTTTTAAACCGACTGCCAAAAAAGCAGGTTATCAATTCGTCACGATTTTTTTTATGTATGTTCACTGACTATTCGAAGACGCCTGGACTTACTTAAGAAATTCTGTTTTTCTTTGAAAGTGTATCTTTTCAGGTGGTCCCATAGAAATTTTATCAAAATCGGTAGTGTAGTTTAGGGGTGAATAGTTCATTGCTTTTTGGCTCTATCTTCTGTCCTTTCTACGATTTATTAGATCTTTACAACTTCCACTTTTGTCTTTTCATTATATCGGCAACTTTCATTTATTTCTAAAGCAATTTAAAGAGGTACGAAATTCATTATTAATTTTCCCTACGAATCCAATCTTCGTCACGCCTTTATATATATAGTATATATTGTTAAACCAAGTTTCAATCTAACTCAAGCGTTTGTTCTCAGGCCAATCCCCGGGTCAATGACCGAGTTCAGAGGAGCAGAGGCCCAGGCAAGAGTTTGTACAGAGATGAAGGAGCTTTGTGAAATCATAAATGAGTATGGAAAATCACCGTGCAAAAGTTTACTACCGCCTGAACTACAGAATGCCACAAAAGTCATATTGTTTGGTGAATTATTTACGGTAAGTTTTTTTTCTCGATTCTTGTTTAATTTCTCAGTTTTACGAGTAAGTACAATGTGCCGCATAGTGACGATAACGTATACATGAACGAGAAAGCGAGCGAAGTTCTTCCGGCGTTTGTATGTATGTTTGTTTGACGATAACTTGAATATTAATCGGAGCTTTATGAAATTTGCGTAATTTAAAGGCTTAATATTAAAAAGGCGAAAGTTTTTAAGTATGTGTGTGTATGTGTGTTACTTTTTCACACGCAAACGGCTGGACCAATTTTGATAAAATTGTTATACAGGAAGCAGACACCCTTGATTAACACATCTTCTTCTTATATCTTCTTATATTTAAGGGCTGGGCTCTTGTTAACACATAGGTTACTTTTTTCGCGGGTAACACCGCGGAGCGCAGCTAGTCAATCCGTAAACTTATTCATCTAGTACTTGCATGTATTGATGAGACTGGTATCGAATATAGAATAATGACGTCACTAGCATATTTGAATGGAGAACAGAGGAAATAAAAATAAACCGTATGCCAGCATTGACGAAGGTACACACACACCTGGTTAATGAGTGTTTAATTTCGTGAAACTCATTGTTTCCTATAATTAGTTCAGTTTTCAAGAAGCAAGGCCGGCTGTGATGCAAATAGATCGTTGACGATCTTGACAAAATGTTACGTGAAGCGCAAGTCATAAACTCTTGGCAGAAAGATATATTCCTAGTGTAAGAAAAGTCCAAAAAAGTAACGAGTAGTAAGAATGTAATAAGTAGAAAAATCTAATTGCAGAAAAATTATACTTTCGGACACATACCTAAGCAAGAATTAATTTTATAATTACGTTAAACGCCGCGTTAAACAGACAAAATAAGGTTTTATAAAAAACCACCTATAAACTAATCGCAAAAATCAAAATTTAAAGTAAAATCATCATGTCTTAAATAAAGATAGTAGCTACTACGAATGTGCAAATTAAAATCTTGGATCCAATGAATATATTCACGTGAAACAGCATCATCATCATCACTAAACTTAAGAGCTAGTCAGTATTCGAGTTAGTATCGAATGGTCGCAAAAATATATAGCCTATGTAAAAACTCGTATAAAACGTAACTCTTACATGACGGTGCAGTATTTTCCATGAATTCCTGTGAATTAAATACCAAACTTATAAAAATTTCATAGACATTGACAGACATTAGCGACTTTTAAGACTTCGTTGACAAACAGATTTGTGGTAAGAGTGAGCCTCTGAATATGCTGACTACATATGAACCATCAGTTTTACCTTTTTTGTTATATTTCAAAGTACCGTACCGTACCTTAAATACTCATAAATTCCTAAAATACTGCTAAAATGTTTATATTTTACTACGTCAATAAATGTTTACATTCAACAATAACTAACCGCTACCTCTCATGCTTTAAAATCTTGTGTCAGACATCAGCAATGTTTGTGACAATAGCAAACTTGGCACATTCGCAGTTTAGTGATACACAAAGCAAAAATTTTAATTTTGCGAATTTCACACAATTTTCAAATTCTTATCTTGAACACATTGCAACTCTAGAACATTTTTCACATACATTGTGTAAAATGATGTTAAATTTACGTATCTCCGAGCCAGAAAGTTATGTTTACGACCGCTACTCGTGCATCAAAAGCCCGTTCCTTGTCTGGAGAGGACTGGCGATTGCATTCCTGTGAATTGAAACTTTCTTTCAGTATTGTTTAATCTAAATATTTTATAAAAATCTATGTGTTTTAAAAAGAAATAATTAGTTACCAATAACAGCAGGTACCTATTTATGAACAGTAATTATGTACCCCTCCAATTCTTTCAGAGTAAAGCAAATAAACTCATAAAAAGTTATTCGCGTCTTAAATTTATTGGAATTCGGAAAACTTCGTCGTGTTCGAGTGACTTAACCTTAAATAAATATTCAACACATTTATTCACAAAGAAACACTCGGCAGCTTCTAATATATATTGCAGGTTAAACGTCTTTCCAATTGATATTGAATACAAATTTGAATCATTTGAGATCAACGTTATCGTGAACAAATTTATTGATATACTCACTCAAGCACACTTTAGTATGCAAACATAAATCGATTGAATAGCAATAACCGTCTAATCCAATATCAAAGTAGATCAAAGTAGAGTTTTTAACATTCTGTGGAGCCATTTTTCAAAGTCACTGAACGAGTGGTTTTTTATATGAAAAAACCATTTGTTTATTTGACTCCACGTTTCAATAATGGCATTTGAGGTCCAGGAGTGGAGATAGTACGTCTAGATTTCCTACAATAGCACCCTATCAGTGGAACTACGTTGATTTTGTTTGCACTTAGCCCTATCAATAGGGTAACCTTGGTAAGGAATATGTATATCAGGTGGAAAAACCAAACGTAACGGCTTGCTTGCTTATGTCAATTTCTTATCGATTTGAGAAAAACCAGTAATCAATGAAGATAAATAAGCTCTTTTTTCACATAAAATAATTCCTTGGTACTACTTTCTTGGGTCCTGAACTACGCCAAGAAAGATATTAAAGTTAAAATCTAGTTGTATTATTTACGAGCCAAAAACATTATTTGCTTTTTATTTCATGGCTCTTCTAAAATTTGTGGCCAGTATTAATTTAATGTCCAGAATAAACAGACGACCATACATCAAAGATCCGACAGATGTGCATTTGGTCGACTCGAGTGACGTCATCGGACATTCCTGGTCGCGTTCCGTTCCGTCACGGCCAAGATTTAAATTTGGAATTTACTAATGTGGGTTCATAATTAGCCAATAAACAGCGTCCGAGACTCAATATGGTAACGGAAATAACAACCGGGAATACGGGCGAGACTCCACCGCAGCTTAACCAATCGGATTTCTTTGGGATTTCTTGACACATAAACGTGAAGGTCCTATATCTTTTTCGTTGTGTCAATAACAGAAACTTACAAGTTGTTTAAAAATCACCTAGCACTGATGACTTTCTGTGGTTTAGTCTAAGTCCCAGGTTCCCATGTCTAGATGCAGCTACGATGAACAAATATGTAGAAAATAGAAATAAATAATTATAATAGAGCCGTTTTTCTCTTTCAATCCACCTGTAAAGAGGTTAGAACTAGATAGATATAGCCGCCGTAGTGTGAATGACATCGTAGATAAGCCTTTGATAAAATTTTAATAGCATAACGGAATAGTAACACCTCACAACGACACCATTACAACAACTGACGTTAAATTTTAGTGCCAGACAAAAAAGAAATTACAAGATATCGAAACACCTAAGCATAAATAGATTAGAATCCTACTATCCTACTTCCTACTATAATATATATATATATATATATATTATATTTATTTGTTTGTTACCTCTTCACGCTTAAACTACTGAACCGATTTGGATAAAATTTGGTATGGATATAGTTTGAGACTCGGGGAAGGACATAGGGTACTCTATATCCCGAAATTCCCACGGGGAGTGAAGCCCGCGGGTACAGCTAGTATAATATAAATAGAATAGCTTCGTTCCTCTCGCCTCATCTCTACTTGAGTGGAGTTTGGCCCTTAGTCTGGAATATTTGGATGTTTGTCCGATCATCACCTATTGACGCATTACGTTGCGTAAATAGTAAATATTTATGTTTTAGACTAGTATCATGATTTATTTTTGGTTTGCTGATTCAAGTGTGTGTGTTTTTCAAATATTTAATATTCATCTAAAGCTAATATTTTAATTTAATCTGTAGCGATCTGGGGTCTTTTTTTCATTTAATATAAAGTTTTAGTTTTAATAAGATTATTTTAGTTTGGAGTGTTATAATTTTTTTAGGTAGGTTTTTTAGTTTTGAGTTTAACAATTATTGTGTCCTGTAGATATTTATTTATTTTGTGCAGTAAAAATATTGTAATAAATACCTTTTTAAAAAGAAAATGGCATTAAAAATCCGTTGCGTGGTTTTAATACATACAGACATTAAACATAGGTACATTTAAAGAGACAGGCGGTCGGAAGCGACTTGGTTTTATACTATTTTATAGTGCTTTAAAGTGAGACAAATCGTTGAAATATTTCTTTGTATAAATAAAAGTATTGAAAATCTAATAAAAAAGCCTGAGATTTCAACGGGTCGCCTTGAGGCAGGGAGCCCCGTAAGCTAGCAGCATTGCCTCTCTGCACTGCAATAGAAATTCTTTGGGCGAAATAACTGCCAGCCCTTGGATCACCCGTAATCTCCCGGAGGCGCGCTGAAATCTCAGTCACCAGGGTTCTTGCTTATGGGCCCCACGGACCCATTGTCTCAACCGCGAAGGGCAAAATCCAATACAAAAGATAAAATATTATTTATTTAATTATTTTTAAGGTTTATGTACTTTTGCATAGTTTCTTCATATCCCAACAATAATCCATTCCAGTTACGTATATTCTTTTTGATTTTCCTTATATATTTAATTAAATGACCGGATTTTAAAAGAAGTAAAATCAGGAAAAGTTTTTAGCAAATTCTATTCTTATCGAGCCATTTCTCCTGCAAAAGAGCTTCGAAAAGCTTTCAGAAGGAGCTTTACTTGCTTTAATTTAGTTGCATTTTCTGTTCTTGTTTTAGTTACCTGAATTGTAGAAACTTATTCTACTCTTCTACTACAAAAATAAATGTATAGAGACAAATCACACAGATTCAGTTAGCCCCAAAGTAAGTTCGAGACTTGTGTTAGGGGATACTAACTCAATGATATACTATACAAATACTATATTTTATTTCAAATACATATAAAATAGATAAATATCCAAGAACAAGGTCAATCAGAAAAAGATGATTTTCAATCTTGACCTGACCGGGGATTGAACCCGGGACCTCCTGAGTAGCGGACAGGCATGTTAACCATTACGCCACTGAGGTCGTTTGCTGCCTGCGACTGCGTCTGCGTGGACTTTATAGGAAATTTTTATCGAAAAAATAAAAACAAATGTTCTATTTCATTGAAATAGAACAAGTGGATTGGAAAAAAGTTTTTTAGCCTTTGGTTCCGTGTGTCGTCATTGTATGGCAGTCGTCAATGTCACATGCTTTTAGGCAGCTCGACAAATCTGACATCTGAGCTGGCCAATTCCAAACACGAAAAACGAACATCATATTTAAGATAAAAAGATAACCCGCCATTATTATTTTTATTTATTTTACCATCTTCTCGCTCCGCTCTGTCTATTTAGAGCCATAAGACCTAAATTGCTCTGTCTGCCCCATTAGGGTTGAAGACGTGATAGTATATGATTATGTAGGTATATATATATATAGGTAGATAACCCACCGCCCGTCTTAGCTATAGCACGAGTAACAACTTGTTTAGTTAACGATACATTACGTCTTATATAAACCAATAAATACATATATAAAACAATTTTTTTATTATATTACGTAGTTAAAACATATTTTGTTAATACATACGGTTAAAACTGTGTGTACATATTATATTAAAATATTAGATTTTTTTAAGCGTATTCGTATTGAAAGCCGTAATGTTTGCGTTATGTTTTTTTAATATTTCTTCCCGGATAAAAATATGGTATAGGTACTTTCCAGGGTCAAAAATAAATTACTTGGTACTGGTAAGAAAAGAAAACGTCACAAAATTATGCGATTTTCAAAGTAATTTTAGATTATTAATGCAGAAAAACTAATATTAAGAGCGCTATTTGACTCCAAAAAACTATGACGTCATTAGACTATATTTATTTCATACAAATTTCATAGAAAAAGTTTGTATAGTCGTTTAGAAAAAAGTATCTGTTTTGAGTTGTTGGAAATTAGCGAATTAAAGTGCATACATCTACTTTCTATTCCATCTTTTTGAACATTTGAATATATTTTGTCGACAGATATACACAGTCATATCGGACAAACTAGTCGGCATACTACTACGGTCGAGGAAGCACCAGCTGACTTACTTCGAAGGAGAGGTCTTATTCCAGGTAAAAGAGAAGAATTATATGTTGTTATAAACCTAACCAGACGAAGTCTGTGGCCTAATGGTGATCATACCCGGTTGTAACTCCGGGTTCGATCCCCGGTCAGGTCATGATGGAAAATGATCTTTTCCAGACTGACCTGGGTCTTGGGTGTTTATGTATGTATGTGTTTGTTATCAAATATAATATCGTTGAGTTAGTATCCCATGACACAAGTCTCGAACTTTGGGGCTAGCTCAATCGGTGTAATTTGTCTCCATGTATTATTTATTTGTTATTAACTTGCTTTCATACCGGTATAGGACAGAAGAAAAATGGGTACTTAAAATGTTCCAGCCGCTTCTCTGATTAGCTTCATAAAATTTCTTGCCTGTCTGTGTTTTTGTAATATTCTAATTAAAATACAATTACGTTCTTTCACAATTATCAAAAATTACCTAGAAGGGCCCTTCAGAAATTAAGCGAAACGTGGAAGCGAATAATAAACGTTGGAAAAATTTCAAAGACCTATGATATTTGAGCCCTTGAGTGGTTCGCTCAACCTTTTTATTTATAATATTCCTGTATTTGATTCAAGTTTAGTGTCGTTTTCACTAGTGTTCATATTTTCTTTAATACATTAAAATCTGGTAATATAACAAAGTCTCGTATAACGGAGTAGGTTGAAACGAGGTTGATATGTTTGTTGACTTCGATTTAGGAAGAAGAAAAGAAGTTGTAACTATTGGCTGCAAATAAACCAATCTTCCGTGTTCAAGAAGGCACATTAAGCCGTTGATCCCGGCTTTTACCACTCGATGGCAGTTGCCAAACTGAGCCACATTGAGCTATTCTATAAAGAAGCTTGGAAATATTTACATGAGTGTTAGCTACTGACACACACACACAAAAGGGCCTCACAACAAGACCAGGGCATGTGAAATATATTATATATAAATATTTAATATAACCTACCTACACTACTTGCTTTAATCTTGCAACCCTTTCTCAGTCCTTTGTTTGTGAACACCCCTAATAAAACATGCTAGAGTAGAAGACATTATTTTATTTTATAGGTCCTCATATTACTCAAAGCAAGTACTTATCAATTTTCTGTAGGTACACTATTGAGTCAAATATATATAAAACGAATATTACCTGATTTAAACAATAATTGCCTCCGTGGTGTAGTGGTTAGAGCGTTCGGCTCATACACGGAGGTCGCGGGTTTGATTCCCGGCGGGGGCAACGACTTTGTCTTATTGTCCTAGTTTGGTTAGGACATTGTAGGCTGATCACCTGATTGTCTGATAAGTAAGATGATCCGTGCTTCGGAGGGCACGTTAAGCCGTCGGTCCCGGTCATTGTCTTTGACATTGGTCTTTACCTAAAAACCATGTCAGAGGCCTTTAAGGCGGTTAAAAAACTCTGACACCAGTGTTAGTCACTAACACACACGATAAGAAGAAGAAGACCTGATTCGATATTACAAAACAATCTATATAACATATCGGCTTTTTAAACTAAGCGAATGCATAGTATTTAGATAGGTTATAGATATTTTAGAACATTACAATAAAAAAAAATACTCTTAAAAAATATGTTAAAAATAACAATGAAAATCTCTTACAGGCAATTTTCGCGGAAAATATATTTTTATATTTTTTCTGGAAGAGATGATGTATTAGCTAATACAGCAATTTTTCTGGCCGGTATTAAATCCTATAAATACGTACTTATTTGTTACAGAAACGAGATGACGACGTGCCCATATTCCTCATGCAACCAATCCAAGACATCAGATCATACTGCGATAACCGAGCCCTGCAGGCCAGAAGATCAGTGTCCCCTATGCCACAATAAAAAATGCTACAGTCTATTTTTACAGCAAGCGGAAAAAGGTCACCAAACCTTCGTCGTCATAAAAAGCTGTTTTTTTAATAGTTTTTTAAAATAATTAACATAAACTCCGCACTCTGTAATTGTAAGCATACTGACTTCACATCTCATGAATTGACTGTAAGGTTTTTTAACAAACCGACACAACTTACTGACAGGCAAACGATAAAAAGCTTTTAAGAGTCCGGCGACCCTAGACTTCTCCATACAAACGTAGTACACGTTTAATTTTGAAACCACATGTCAGATTCCGGTAAAAATTGGTAATTGTAAAGAAATTGCAATTATCTAGGGTTATAACTGGTTTCCTACATTAAAATTATGAACTGGAAAGAAAATATAACGATTTAGAAGTTTCCCATACTAATGGTCAAAAATGATATAAAACACTATATTCTATTTCAAGTTCATATTTTTACTGTCGGAAACTTATTATAAACCTAGATAATAGCAATATCTTTAAAATTACAAAATTTTGCCCAAATCGGACATGTCGTTTTGAAATAAAACGTAGACTACGATTGTATGGAAAGTTGTATTTTGGTCTAGGGTCGGGGGACCCTTAAGACCCCAAAATGAGCATTTTGTCTGTGAAGCTTATGTTTTCAAAACTGTGGAAAAAACCCATTGTTTTAATGCGAGCGTAAATATGTATATATTTTACATTAATATAAAATAAACACATACGAGCCTGCAAGCAGTTATTACTTATGTATTTTGGACTTGTTTTGAATTATTTTTGCATGCCATTCTGATAGAAATATATGGGTAAAGATAAAGCAGGTCTTACCTACATGTTATTATTTTTTATGAATTAAGCCTACTAGCCGCCGCTGAGGTTTAGTGAAAAATCCGGTGTAAAAAGTATGCTATGTAGGGTTTTTGTCTGGCGATTTAGTTTTACCTGTAACTGACTGTCTTTCCGCTTGTTCTAGAAAATTATTTTTACAATCACAATAAACACATTCAATGCAAATAAACATTTCAATAAGCGTACCTTGGGTATGACATTTCTTGGCAACTGCCAAGAAATTAGAGCAATTTCAAGTTACAACGCATTATGCAATAGATACACTCATTTACTTCCGTGTTATTTTTAAAACCAACTTTTTAGAACTAAACTTTGGTTATTTTTGTATTTCGTTAAGAACGTTGTGATACTTTGAAAAAGTAATTATCTACTTGTAATACCATTGCTAATTTTAATAATTGCAATATCTTCTAATTGTAAGTTCATAATCCTCTTATTATTAAAATAAAATTTTATATTCATCTTTTAAACATAAAAAGTTACATATTTGGTGAAAAGTTACTTCTTGCTATGAACGGAAATTAAAAAATAAATATTATATTTTTTATAAGATTTAATTAGGTATAAAATACCTATAAATGTAGTTCTTTGTTTTTTTTTACATTTGATATATACAGCCACATGTTTGCAAAAAAAAAATATGGAGAAAAGATATAAATATTTTTTTTTATTTTGTGAATTAGTAAATAAGTACAATATTAGCGTAGAAAGATATTTGAAAAGAAGGGACCTATCGTAGTTTTGTGTTGTTGCTTTTGTGTATCGCGATTATAAGGCTCAATTCACACTTGAATAGCAGCACCGGCAGTGCACTTTCGCTGTCAAACCATATTCGCCTATGTTTTCATCTTCAAAATGTAATAGCTCGAGAAAAACAAAGTCACGCGGCCATCCTACGACCAAGTCTTGCTCCATTTGTAAGCAGGTACAGTCTGCATCAGAGATACCTAACAGGGGTCAGGTATATAGATACAGACTGCCAAACTGACTGAACCTCCACCTACATCTTGAATTTTCGCATAATCTGAAAATAATAATAACATGAAAATTTGTATGCAGAGATTTTAATAAAGTCTTTTTGAATATATATTTTATTTTTATTTTCATTATTATTTTCAGTTCAAGAGATAATTCAAGATAAAGATAGAGGAGGCGTCAGGTATCTCTGATGCTGACTGTACATAAAACTCGTAGATAGAAAATGAATACTAAACCGTTGCAATATGTGAAAGTGTGCTCCCGGCCGCTGCTATCGCGGTATGAATCAGCTTCGACTAAAGATTTAAAAAACTGCACAAAAATGAAAATCTTGTTAAAAGTAAGGAGGAACAAGTAACATTATTACTTGTACCTGTACACCTAATGCATTCTGCTTATTTGAAGCTAATTTTAGCTCTGTTGTATGTAGAAATGTTTGCAAAAATGTTTTGTCAACAATCTAGTCTCTCTAGTCCTCATATATTCTACAAAATAGATTATAATTATTAAAATATTTTATTAGAGAAGTTGCAACTAGTCTAATTGACTAAAAAATGTCTGCGCATTATGTCATGCATTGGGGTTTTGGTATAAAACATTTATTAACTTATATTTACGTAAAACTACTAAAGATTATGTCAACAACATTAATTATATAACTACTTTAATTAGAGCAAATTCTAATAATAAGTTATGTACATAAATAGTACATATTTTGCACTAAATTTGTACATTCATTAATAATTCGTAATAATCCCGAATACCGAATAAATTATAAATAAGATTGCTTTGTATAAACGCTTTTATCTTCGTTATATCATAACATAAGTCATAAAATGAATCATAGCAAAGTTCATCATATTAACAAAAACCAACTCATATTTTGAGAACTAACTATTATCCACCGACGAAAAGGAAAATAATGAATTTATCGATGTTCGAAATAATAATGTGACATCAATGGCTGAATATTATTGTTCATATAGAAAGTAAATTACATTTATTATGAAAATGTGTTTTTTTTTTCGAAGACCTTGTACGAGTATTTTTAAGTTCACTTTTCTAAGAGAAGGTAAATAATAATATATTTTGTGGTTTGGAAATGTTTTCTTCAGCAGCAGGATCAGTAAGCTATTAAAACCACTAAAAAATTATCTAGAATTTTCTAAACGAGGGCAAATTACCAAATACATACATACATACATACATACTATCACGTCTTTATCCCTAATGGGGCAGACAGAGCATTTTGGGTCTTGCGGTTCTATGCAGAGCCCAGGGCCGCAAGACCCAAAAGCCACTTTTAGCGTCATGGTGGGCGAGAAGATGGAAAAGCAATCAATACAGTGATGGGTTGCTAGCCGCATCGCCTGTTAACATGATTTGCATTTATGCCCATTCCCTCGATCGGCTTTTACGATCTGCGTGGGAAGAGAAGCAGCTGGTACATTCTAAGTTTTTTCGTTTCTCCCAGACCAGCACGGGAGTAAAAAAAAAAAAATTACCAAATTACCAAATACTTACATGAAAGTTAAAAATAGAGCTCCTTTTTATTTAATTGTACCCAAAGTACCTAAAAAAGGACAAATAAACACTGGTAATTTAGAAAATTCTACCCGATGTACTCTATAATATAAGAGAACAAAACAAATTGAACGGGCCTTTTTAAGGGTCCGGCGACCCTAGACCAAAATACAACTTTCCATACAAACGTAGTCTACGTTTTATTTTAAAACGACATGTCCGATTTGGGCAAAATTTTGTAATTTCAAAGATATTGCAATTATCTAGGTTTATATTAAGTTTCCTATAGTAAAAATATGAACTTGAAATAGAATATAGTGTTTTATATCATTTTTGACCATTAGTATGGGAAACTTCTAAATCGTTATATTTTCTTTCCAGTTCATAATTTTACTATAGGAAACCCAATATAACCCTAGATAATTGCAATTTCTTTACAATTACCAATTTTTACCGGAATCTGACATGTGGTTTCAAAATTAAACGTGTACTACGTTTGTATGGAGAAGTCTAGGGTCGCCGGACTCTTAAATCGATGAACATGATATGATAAACAATACCTAGTTACAAAAAATATATTTCATGTCGTATAATAACATTTAAAGAAAAATTATTTTGAACATGAAGGACTTAAGAAGTATTATCATTTAAAAAGGACAATTATATTAACATATTTAGCACTATACAAATAATAAGCTTCGGAAGGACGAACGAAACACATTTATATTCCAACATAAAACACAAAAGATTGATGACTTCATTCATATTTGATGCTACTTGATGATGCTTTTATAGAAATTATGCATAATAAACGTCGCCATTTTAAGTTAAGTCGTCAGTCAATGGTAGATTTTGAAAAGACAAGATGTCTACTCAAAATAGACTTGTATTTTCTCGGATATTAATGGGCTTTGTGGTGGCTACTTTGTTTGTGTTTGGTTCAAACAGAGGGCTCTTTTTAAAAAACAAATCAAAATTGTTTAAATATTCCTATACAATATATTCCTCAGTTTGGCTAGTATTCATTTTAACATATACTATATCAATAGTTATACGTGATGATCTTCTTCCAATCAAATTTGGAGTGTCGATTCAATCCTTTAACTACGTTGTAGTTAGTATGACATGTTTGAGAAAAAATGACCACAAGTTGACACAAGTATATTCAAACATTTTTGCTAATAAACCTAATTTAAAAGAGCACAAAATCCGAAATGGTTTCTGTTTGCTCTTATTTTTTACAATAGAGTTGTATACATTACATAATTTTATTTTATATGTAATAGAACACGAAACACAAACTCTAATGATATTCTTTACCCTGGCTTTGTGGTTGTGCTATTCAATGACATACCTGGATGTTATGTGGTCATTTCTAGTATTTAACGCTATAAGGAATCAAATAGAGACGTTATACAAACAAATAAAACTTGATGTTACAAAGAACGGAAAACTGAAAGCTGCGCCAGAGTTGCAAGATGTAAACAATATTTTGGTTGAAACATTCGATAGCTTCAAGAAAATGGTGAATGCCCAAAAAGTTATGGTCAATATTATAAAACCTGCTGTAAGTAAAAAAATATATGGTTTTTTAATTCAATAATAACCATAAGTCAATGTGCCTTATAGTGAACGAGATTCGTTCCATGGAAAACTAGGTCCAAAAATATGTTTTTTGTAGATATCCCATGGAAGGACCAGTGTGGACTTTACATACCAAAGGATTTTGGTACTAACTCGTGAAAAGAATGAATCTAAATAATATTAAAAGGCGATGCGGCTAGCAACCCATCACTATTTTGATACCCTTTTCCGACCTTCACGCCAACCATCATCCTTAACGCTAAAAGTTAACCCCGTTAGGGATTAAAACGTGATAATGTATCTGTATCTCTGGGAAAGAGATCCGCAAATCTCTATCTCTTTCAATGTGCTTGTGTTCAAACTACTTCAAAGTCACCTCAGGACCACTCAGCCACATAATCAATGTAATTATTATTTATACACTACGGTATCTCCTAAGATATAGGATGGATATTGCGCGGGATCTTCATACTCATATTAATACAGTGACTCTGCTTTGGTGGAGCTTACACTTCTGTATAAATATCTTCTTCTGTTTATATAAGTAGTAATGACCAGTCAACAAATTAAATATTCTCTAAATTTAACCATCGGTTGAACGTCATCTGGGAAAAATAAATCCATAATAGTGTTTCTAAATGGCGAAGGAAAACCCTTCGTGTTCCTATGTTCCTCTGTCGGATCAAAGGCAGGCACAAAACGTCATCGCCAACTTGATCTATCAACCGCTGCGTTCCTGATTTCACTCCAGGAGAAACCGAACTGTTCCACTTCCCAAATGAATCAAATTCATACCCTTCGATATATAGAACACTTATTATTTTATGAATAAATATTTTCCTTTCTATTACAGTACATTGTAACAATTGCCTGCACACTGACCCTCGCGATTATTGTCACGTTTTTCACGGTTTACTACGTTATCAAACTTGTAAGTACTAAAGTTCATTTACACGACTATGCCTTTTACTTCTGCTATTTTATACTAAGTTTATAATACCACCATGTGAGCTTCCTACTACAGTTTTTTTTCCTGAGATATAACGATACTCTACCTACTTTATAATAAGTACATAAACACCCAAGACCATTTGCCATTTTCCAACTTGTCTTGACTAGGAATCGAACTCTAATCCTCCAACTAGCGTGTAGATCATAAAGCCACGGAGCTCGTCTAAAGTAGTTTATCAAAAATGGGCATAAAAAGATTTCTTCAGACTCTGCAACGCGTGTGACCCTTCTCTTGCGATTTGCGCTCGCTTAGTCAAAAATACGGTACACCTACATGTAAGCAATTGAAAAATATGTTTCAGAATCAAACTGTGACGATATATTTGATACTTAACTTTATCAACGAACAGCTAAAAGGATTGGTTCTTGCTCTGTTGGTGTGCATTGAAGGGGACATGATTCGGATGAATGACAAGAAATTCACCATTTTACTCACTGTTATGCTTTTGGAGTGCAAAGGTACTTAAGCTTTTAACAAAATAATAAGAAAATAATTTGACATCAAAATATTTTTTTATCAGAATTCAATTCCACCTGCTCACAAGCTAAATTAGACCTTCTGGTAACTGTGCAGAGTTTAATATAGTTAGGTAAACTCAAACAAGGCCAAGTAAAACAAGCTTAAGTTCTACTGCAGAAAATGAGTTGCGCAATTTCTGCTACATTATAGGTTTGACACGAAAGTCCTGTGTCTGATACACGATGATAGAAAATGAGTTGTGAATTTATAAAGGACATAAATGGTGCAAGCCCTTTTTTGCAGCAACAGCTCGTTTAGCTTGGTCCTTATTACTCTGTGCCTTAGGGTTGGTCTACGCATCTGTCAACATGGAACGGCACTATTTTATGCTGCCGCCGGTGCTGAAGCGTTCCGTCGCTGTCTCTCGCTCTAGCAAACGAAGGTTCTGAGCGACAACAAAGAATAGCAGCTTAGAAAAGTGCTGTTCTAAGCTGACAGACGTAGCTCAACTATATGATATATACACACAAGCCGTCGGCTTTCAGACCGAATGTGCGTTTGTGGATTATAGTAGGTATACAATTTTTATGTCATAAGAGCAAAAAAAAACGACGGGTTGCACTCTGGGAGTGCCGGCAGAAGTAAAAACTTGAATATTAACGTTGTGCATTTTTGATATTTTGGAATGGTTAGGGAATAATTTGAAATGGCACGAATTGCTTTAATTATCAGTATAAAATATTTCAAATCTTTTCTGAACCACAGTCTGTCACAAATATCACAAGCATGACCAAATTCATTTTCAACAAAATCATTTTCAAATACACAGCAGTATAGCCACTACACAGACGGTCGAGCCATCAGCTGTCACCATCCATGGATGCGCGTAGCACGCTGTAACATAAACACACACGAACATTCGCGCAAGCGCCCTGCGCCGTCTTACGAATTTTCGATCAGGTCACGTGTCCTGACGCGAGTTTAACATTTTTTACCCATTCCAAAAAAAGTGCACAACGCCGCTAAAGAAGTTTTCACTTCAAAAATTTTTGCTATTAGAGAATACAATTTTTTCAGATGGTGATCCACAGAAGGCGATAATAGAGCGGTTTCTGCGTTACATTGAGAGGAACCAGGATAAGCTGACCATGCTCAGAATCGTCTCTTTGACTCAGGAGTTGCCTTTAACTTGCTTATTTTCTATTATTAACTTCTCAATATTAGCTTTACAATTCTTTCAAGTGTATACAGTTACGTAAAAAATATAAACTGAAGGACAGGTAAAGATAGAATTAGTACTTTTAGCTCGATTTTGAACTCGCGACTTACAACCCCATATTCCGGCTACTCCTTCACCTATTTGGCTCATGATCGTTACAATAAAAGATTTGTGCAATTGAAGAATTTACAAATTTCATAATTTGTTCATTAAAATTTTCATTGAAAAGATTTGTGCAATTGAAGAATTTTCAATTATCATAATTTGTTCAAGTAAGTGTTAAGCTACGCGCAATGTAGGGTTCTGTAATTGCGAATGCTGACTTCGAGTTCACGCCACAAAAAACGGCTAAAAACATTTTTTCTATTTAATTTGTATGAAATTTTCCATTTCCATTGGGTACATTGTATAAGTTGGTCGTCTATAATTTTTTAATTTGTAAACCCTACTTAGCTATGCGAGTTTCCTTACGTTATATATACTACTGCTGTGATTTTTTTCACGTGTCCATATCAGCAAATAGACGGGGGATACTTGCCTCAACAATAATTTGCAATATAAAACCAAATATTTCCGAAACGGATCCCTAAATAAAAAATGAAGTTTACAGGCTCACTATATTTTTAAAAGAACTTTTTAACGATATTGATCATAAGAGGTTAGTCAAAAATAAAAATTGCCTTCTATTATAGGAAGCTTGCCCACTTTTTTCAAAGATTTTCTTTACTACTTTTTCGGCATGATTAATATATATACCCATACCAATTTACAGCTTTCCAGTACTTATAGTCTCTGATTAAAGCCGCAGACGGACAGACAGTCGCGTGTTTACTACGGGACCCTAAAAAAGATTTAGCTAGTGATTCGTTTATAATATATATGTGAGGTGAGAAGTAATCATATTTTAAAACAGTTTATTTTCGTAATTGACAGTACGTGTAATACGTGTAATATGCTATATTATGTTAACTAGGTTAACCCTAAGTATTCCATTGTTTAGTAAGTTTAATAAATATACCATTTGGAGTTCTAATTGGTGTCTCACTCGAGCTCTAAACAAGCAACCGAAATAACCTTGTCAACTCCTTAACTCAACCATACAAGGATACAAGTTTTATTTACCAGGCCAATTAAAATAAGTTTACCACTAAAAACTTCTGAGCCGCTGAACCGATTTTCATCAAACGTAGCTAAGAACCATCGCAAGGAAACTCCCTTTCACGGTAACAAAAACCGCATCAAATTCGGTCGGCCATCCTTTCATCATATTATTCGGTCATCATTATCGTCAGTCGATTAATCGATAATACTTTCAAAGTTATTCATAAAATAATTTAAGGGTCTTTCTAGAGATTGTAGGAAGTCAAATCTGTAATTATCACCATATTTACTTTTAAACAATTTATTTCAAACTAGCCGAAGCCCGCGACTTCGTTCGCGTGGACTTTATGTCTCTGGAAAATGCTCATCAGGCTGAGCAACTTTTACTAAGGCGGCATTTTTATATCTCTTATAGTTTAGCTGGACCATTATGGTTCTGCATCAGGCGTTCCATTTTCCAAAATCATTTATACCCTATATGTTGCCCAGGCTTAATAGCTATATAACAAACAAAGTTTAATTCGAATCCGTCCAGTATTTCCGGGGATTAGCGTGTACAAACAGACAAACAGCCAGACATTTTTTTTTAAATTCTTTCTCTATTACTACGTCTCCATCGCCCCCAATATTTTTTTTGGAAATATATTTAATTTACAGACACACTTTTTTTACTGTTTTATTATATGTATAGATATAGATAGATGAGGGCGCTTCTTCCGCTACCATTTCGCCTTAAACATTCTTGTTTGTTACGAGTTACGAGCGAAAGTAACAAATCTGAATGAGTGTCAAATGAGATCAGATTGACTATGGTTCACTTTGGAGGGACTAGCCCTAAATCTGCGCCAAACATGCAAATAGTTCACTAGTGTGTATAATGGCTATTGTTATTAGATGACAGTCAGTAGCTACGTCAGATACTTGTAGGCAGCTCGGAAAATCTGACAGCTGTGTGCCACAACATTCTATTCGAGAAAAAGAAGACGCGGCATGCAGCCATTTAGACCAGAAACAAAAGTATCTAACGCTTTATCCGTTACATTTAATAAACAAGTTGCGATAAAACAAAGCGCGTTTGTAACTATAATTTCTAGGTTTCTTGTTTAAACGTCTAGTCGGTGAAGCTACTCTGAAACCATTTCGACTCGATAAGAAGATGAATGAGTAAAAAACTTACATTTATTGTTCCCTTTAGCACTTGAGTTCACTGTTAAGTATAATAACATAATAAATAGTCTAATATTCATTATTCGTTGTTTGTGAGACACTGTCAGTAATAAATTGATAAATTTTATATACAAGGAAAACTTTGTATCATAACTCATAATATGAGGAAATAAAAAAAATATTGCTGTTTTGATAATTTTATAACATGAAGTTAGAGAGTTTATAATTATAATTAAACAGTAAAAACCTAAACGGAAATGTTTTTCTTTGTTCATTTTCTTAAAACATTTCTTTCTCATTTTCATCATTTCTTCTCACAAAATAAATGATGAAAATAAAATACTAGAAGCTGTTGAAATTAAGAAACACAAAAGTTTGTCAGACAAGACGGATTTAAATTATCATCTGCATAGGACCCAGTAATTGCAAAAGTTTAAACGCAAAGGGCGGTGTCGAAGATAATAGATAGTTAGTGTAGTGTGTATCGGGTTAATGCGTAAATATAAAGTTTATACAGGTAGTGACATTATGAAATGCGGAGTAGTGTCATTATCTAAAATATTAAAATCTGTGTTCACCGTCAACAAGGAAACACTACTGCAGTCTATCTGCGACCACGAAGTAACTCTTATTCAAAACTTTAGACGAAATAAAATGTTGTTGCTAAGCCCCGTTTATATAAAACATTAATAATGTGTTCAAAGTGCGATAGTTTAAAAACTAATAGATTATTATTTACAAATATGGATTACAGGAGATGATGTTTATTTAAATAAGTAAGTTAGAATGCCACAAATTCAATTAAAAATCGTGCCTATATGACATAGTGCCTAGAATGCTGGTCGCATTTCCCGTTGGATCGCAATACTGATGAGTTGTGCCTTTAAGCTTATACATTTCTTCTGAATCACGAAAGAAAGAGCTTGAGAAATTTTCCTGTCCCATGTTGTCACCCATCCAACTGCGAACCACGGCCGTTGTCGCTTTACCTGCGAAAGTGCTGTGATGCACACTCCCTCTGGACCACCGAGCTCTTCAAATGGATAGATAATATTGTTAAACTGTAACTAAGGGGTGGTAGGGGTTGATAGAAGAGGGGGAAACTGTCGTTATCCGGAGTTATCAGACGTGATATAACCCGCCAGACTAATGGAATTATAACATAAAAGCGTAGATTGAAAGTGAGGATATTAGATTACAATGGCCGAACATCGAACCACCATTTTTTCCGAGTATTTATAAACAAACATCGATTTTGATTATTTTTCGTTCAACATAGATAATTGAATATAATTTCCTAATTTTATAGTTTTAGAGAAAGTTCAGTCAGATATACCCATACGATGACGCGATTAGCTGATCAAAGGTTAATTCGTTTTGCTTTTGCTAAATTTCTTAGAGTTAGTCTCGAATGGTCTTTAGTCTTTATAGCAACTCGTCTAAAACGCTCTTTGTCTAAATCGCATATCGTCATAATAGAAAGTTCCAAAAATGGGGTGATCTAAAGTAATATTTCGTTATAATTACGAGATTGTCTAAACGAAGACTAGCTTCAACTAACATAGACTTTTTGTTTTTCCTCTCCCTTGTCTGTAAAATAAACTTTCTGTCCAAAGCCAAGTCCGTTACATCTGAGCTCACAACAATAGACCGAAATAACCAAGGCCGAGCAACTGTTTAACAAAAAACATTTCATCACTGCACTTTTTAAAAAATTACCGCACTTCGACGTTCATCACTGCACTGTTCAAAAAATTACACTTGGACGAGTAACGGTTGGCCGAGAGCACCAATTTTCTTTAAACGGCATTATGATTGAAATATTTATTTGACTAAAAGCTTTGTTTAAATAAAAAAAATAACATTTTATTTTCCACCAACACGACCTTGCCAAGCTAATCTGTATGCTTACGCGTACTTACCTTTTAAAAATACCAAAAAAAATTACACGTACCACAAAAAATTCCGAGTGTTTCCTGTTCGTCTATTGAACAATTTTAATGGTTTCCTTAGGAAGGACGTACGTGACAGAAATGTGTATTATTTTATTACAAAATGCTATGGGTGTGAATAAAGGCAATCCTGCTTTTTTATTCTGTTTGATTTAAACATTTTATTACCTCTGATAATGTGTAAACGTTACCAATATACGTAATTTTTTATTAGTCTTATATCTTATCTACCTACCAAATTAAGAATTGCACTTATGCAGTGGAGACAAAAAATACCTGATGATGATGATGATGAAGATTTCAATTTTGACTTTATCACTAAGCTTTGATTAATATGAAATAAAAATTTAAATAATCGCTTTTATTATTCTTAATATTATTTGTGGAATGTTGAAGGACAATTCCAAAACTTTCTGAGAAATGTTTTTCGCCTACTTTGTGAACTTTCAGGCAGATTTCCTTATTACTTGACTTTTATGGAATGAACGTTTTCTCTCTCTCAGAGTTTAATTAAGAAATTCTAATAATACGAGTAAGTACCTATTTAAATACGTATAGGTAGGTAAGCCTAAGTATTTATAGTTGAGTGTTTCGTTGCTTATTCTATTTGCATTTCTTTTTAATTTGTAGGCACAGGCATATCTATGTCACTTGATGTTGTTGTTTTTCAGGTGTGTAAGTGGCCTGCGTTTGTCAGATTTTCAGACGAAATGCCCCTGTACATTAATGTATCCATTATGTCACAACAGGATAACCTAACAAAGTTGTTCGAATCTTGAGATCCAATTTATTCGGTCTGTTGGGACGTGACAGCGGTCAGAGTGGGGTCGCGAGCACCTGCAGTTCACACGTCATGAAAATAAGGAATTTGAGGTAGGCCCAATCTCCTTTCTTGGAACCAATTCTGAGATCTAACGAACTGCTTTCCAAACAAAAAGCGATGGGTACCATTGTTACTAATACATTTGAAAATTGATGATCGAAAAATGTAAATGTAAAAAATTTAAATCATTTTACAAGCTTTTATTAGTTTCACCTGTCCCGTTGTCTGTCGTTCCGTCTGTAATCAAATGTTGCAAGTTATATTTGACCCAATCTCCGTTTTCCGATTGAGCTGAAAATTTGTACGCATACTTATATCGCGTGTCAATGCAATATTGTGATGATATGCAGCTGATCTGATGATGGAGCCGAAGGATGGCCATAGGAACTCTGTAATGAAACAACGCAATTCCATCAAGTTTGGGCTCAGTGCGTGGCGTTGTGGTCACCATGCTTGTCCGCCACCCAGAGATTCCGGGTTCGATCCCTGGTCAGGGCAAGTTGGTAATAGGCCATTTTCAAATTTTCCTGGGTCTTGTATGTTTATCTGTATATGTATTTGTTATAAAATATAATATCGTTGAGTTAGAATCCCATAACACAAGTCTCGAACTTACTTTGGGGCTAGCTCAGTCAATGTAATTTGTCCCAATATATTTGACTCGTCTTGAGAAGAGTCTTTAGATAAAAGATTGCTTTAAAAAATAAATGCTGCTCGGATTATTCCAGAATGTCACAAAACAATGCATTAAGATATTCGACTGCAGATTTGCGAATTTCATGCATAATTTTTATTGCAGGGAGTTCAAAAATAGTACCTATCTATAGACAAATGGATTTTCATAATAAAATTACAAAAAAAAAAAGTTAAATTATTATATTGAACACATTTATCAATATATGTCACCGTATATAAACTTACAACATGGAATTCACATAGCTTTACGTATCATCACGGCAAAATACAGAAATATTTTTTCTAGTTCACAATTTTTAATAGACGAATATTAAGGGTCCTCCCCGCGCTAACGACCTTGAAAACACAAAAAAATTAATTTCTCTTTCTGTAAGTGAGATTATTAGAAACCCTCCTACAACTTTTTAGCTAGTATCCTGAAGTTTCATTAGAACCTCGAAAATCATTGAAATAAAATACTCTGAATTTTCCTTTGCGAAAAATACTAAAAACGGCCATTTTTGACTTTTTTTGTAAAGGTTTCTAAGCCGGATAGTACTTCAATGACTTTCGAGGTTCTAATGAAACTTCAGGATACTAGCTAAAAAGTTGTAGGAGGGTTTCTAATAATCTCACTTACAGAAAGAGAAATTATTTTTTTTGTGTTTTCAAGGTCGTTAGCGCAGGGAGGAGCCTTAAATAAAAATCATCTTCCCGTTATTTCGACTGCGTGATCAGCTGATCAAATTTTGTAAAAGATATTGAATAACTTTTATCGGATTTCGTTAATGTGTAAACTTCATCTTCATTTATGTAACAAATCAGAGAAACATTTTTGGAAACAATAAAAAAGTATATTTTTTGTCAACAAAGTGTACCTGAAAGTGTACTGTATAGAAAAGAATAGAAGAACTACATTATTTTACAGAATAAATAATAAAATATGTGGCACAGGCAAAAGTATATTGGTAAGAAATATTGAAAAAATATAATCCACATTACTACTTCAACAGTAAATATTAGAAATCTTTATATTTGTACACAGTATTATTTACTTACTTGTTCTATCTTAAACTTGTTTACACTTCGTAAAGTTAGACGTCTTCACGCTGTCAAATCCAACAGGCTCGAAGGAGTTAGTCCTAGTAGTCCTACCAAGTTTGTTCTATCAGTAAGACTACTGGGAAATTTCGTCCCAATAGATCTACCAGTTGACTGAGACGTAATACTATCACAGCAAAGTTCTAATAGGAAAATTATTAATCCCAGTAGAATTACTAGACATTTTTAGGGATAAGTAGCCTCACATAGCTTTATGCTGATGTGATCTACTGCGATACAGTAGAACAATAATTTGTTTTGCTTCTTTACTTGCTAAATCACTTTTTTTATTAATCTTTGTAATTTAGCAAGTCAACTATGTTAGTAACAGTTGAAAAAATTAAGCAATAAATTTAGTATGGCACCTCCTTTAACACAAAACATAATGTTTTGGCTCCGTTTCTGAGAATCACTGAACTTGTAAACCTTGACATTTAAAGAAAATACTAGGTAAGATACTAAGGAGTGGGCATATTTTAGCCAGGTATGGTGTGCGGCAGCCAATATGATTGGTTCTATATGGCCCGATATTGTGTGCCATACCAATAAAAACAGTATAATTTCCAATACAGAGTCATTTGTAAGCTACGTACAATAACCCCTGTAATATTGCTTGCAGAGATTTTTCCAATAAATCTTACTTCGTTAAATATATATTACATTACGCATGAAAATACACGTAGTGCACATATCCTTCGAGACGTTAAAGGTAAGAGTCACATTTAAGATAGTTTGTTCGAAACACTAGAAACACTCACTTTAGGTAAAATGTTAGAACGCGCACGTTTATATCTATTTTGCTGTCCATTTTCATGATTATTTTAAATTAATGGAACGCCCTTCTCGGCGTATGCACTACGAACACCTCGCAGCTTTTCGAAGCCTTCACCACACGTTCGTCTAACGAATGTTCGCTCAGAAAATGCACAGGTTCCGAATTCGCGCTCGGCCGCGCTATGGTGGTCGTCGTCTCCTCAAATCGAACTGGATACCGTCTCGAGCAACTTCGACGCAACTGTAACAAAAACATTATTCACACCTAACTAAGAAAATGTACGATAAAGTGGTAAAACCAAGTCACGGTTTTCCCTAGAGACAAAAGCATTATATCAAAAAGGCCTAATCCTTACTGTATACCTTAGTTTGTATATTTGTTTTTTTGTTACCACTGCGTGCTTCAACCACTGAACCTATTTAGATGAAATTTGATATGGATATATTTTGATACCCAGGAAAGGACATAGGATAGTTTTTATCCCGAAATGGGGAGCAAAGCCCACGGGCACAGCTAGTTTTGTATAAGAGTCGGCAACAGGCTCTTCAGGAAAGTACGTTTTACGAAGACAAATGACCGTCAAGAAAACCAATGAAAAAATAACTGTTAAATAAAAATAAGAACTAAGCTAACGTCAGAAAATATTTTGTTTCCTCCGATAGCTAAACCAACATCAGTCTGCGTTCGATCGTAATACGATAAACTTGTGTCCGATTCTAAGAATAATTTAAGGAGTACCCGCATTACAATAATGGTGTTAAAAAAGTGTTCAAATTGTAATAAAAATATAACTCAAAAACTGCCAGGATTGGAATGTAGCCGTTGTAACAAGGTCGTGCACGCCACAACTACCTGTGCAAATCTTACCAACAAGCAGATAGCTACCCTTCGAAACGCTGAGGGCCTAGAGTGGAGCTGCGAGGAATGCTTACGTAACGTGTCGAGGCGATCTTCTTACTTTCTTCCAGATGACTCTGATATCGAGGAAGAGGCCAGGGAGACAGGTAGGGCGAGAAGCTACGATAAATTAGTGAGTCAGATCAGCTGTGAAACAAGAAAAATAGTCAAAAGTGAGTTGGAGGGGTTGACGTCGGCGGTTGAATATCTTAACAGTCAAGTCGCAGATCTGGAAAGTATCGCGAAACAGCAGGAGAACACTATAAAAATGCTAGTCAATAAAAATGCTGAACTGCTGAAGAAAAATCAAAATCTAGAACTCCGAGTCAGTGCCATGGAGCAAAGAGTGCTAGAGGTCGATCAAAAACTTCTGTGTACTAACGTGGAGATTGCTGGAGTGCCAGAGCTGCCTAACAAGGACGCGGTCAGTGCAGTGAAAGAAGTTGCCGAAAAACTCAACGTGAGCAGCCAGCAGATCGTGAGTGCCCGGCGTGTTACATCAAGGCGCAAGGAGCAGCCAGGTCATATCGTCGTGGAGCTTCAGTCCAAAGGAACATGCGACCAATGGATATTAGCTGCGAAAACTCAAGAAATTCTGGCCGGCAGCATCTGGACCGACCTACCCGCGGAGAAGGCAACAAGTCGCGTGTTTGTTAGGGCGGCCCTCACGCCGCATACCAAGGCATTGTTATATAAAGCTAAAAACAGCTTAAGTGGCTCTTTTAAGTATATTTGGTGTAAGGACGGTAAAATTTATGCCAAGAAAGATGACACTAGCCATAAAGTAACTGTTATCCGCTGTTTGTCTGACATTGAATCCCTATGTGAACTAATTGCTCAATAACTCTTTCAATAAATACTAAAGATTTTGATATTGTTAACTTCTTTTTTCCTTTAATTTTTAAATTTTCAATCAATAAATAACTATGGATTTTGGTAAGGTAATAGAAATTCATAATTGCTCGTCGATTAATTCATTTATAGATAATACCCCATACACCGATACTGATTTGTTTTGTTTGCATGTAAACATACGATCGATGATCAGGAATTTTGATAAAGTACTAGTTTTACTTCAGTCCTCAAAATGGCTAGTAGATATGATAATCCTAACCGAAGTTGGCATATCTGATAAAATATCTAATTTATTTCAAATACCAGGCTATAGAATGCACACTCAGTTGCGTCAAAGTAAAAAAGGCGGTGGAATAATTATTTATGTCAAAAACTGTTTAAAATTCACCACCACGACAATAAAAACACACTTATTTGAAAATATTACAGGCACACTAATAACCAAAAATAATACGGCGGTAACTGTGTGTGCAGTATATAGACCTCCATCAACTAATAAAGGTATTTTTGTCACTGAACTGTCACGAATCCTTAAGAAATATAAATTTACTAATATGATACTTATTGGTGATATTAACATAGATTTAAAGAAAATAAAATCCTCGGATTGTCAGTCATACACAGATATGCTATCCGAGCACGGGTTTGAGCGTGGTATATCAGACTATACTCGCATTGAAATGCGATTAGGTAAAGTAACTAAATCGTGCATTGATCATATCTACTCAAGACTAACTCAAACTGCGTGCTCGGCGGCTATCGATACGGCACTGGCAGATCACCGCGTAGTACTGATCGCCAGCGATGGCGAAGGTATGAACGCGCATATACAGGCTGATGCAACATCTTCATTTATGCAAGTTTGCGATAGTGAAATATTTTATAAAGAGCTTAATAATACTGACTGGTCATTGACAAACACAATGACATGTCCAAACCAAATTAATGATTTTATAAAATCTAGTTTTGAAAATGCTAAGCTAAAATCAATAAAAAAAATTAAGAAATCTAATTTACAGGAAAATAAAATACCGTGGATTAATAAAAACATTTTAAATTTAAGTAAGAAAAGGGACGAGTTGTTTAAATTGTGGAAAAAGGATAATACAAACAAATGTCTTCGATTGCAATATAATAAAACTAGGAATAAAGTACACAAAATAATAGAATACTACAGAAATAATTACTATAAAAATAGAATAAAAAATAGTTATAATAATCCTAAAAAACTCTGGCAAATAATTAATTCTATATGTGGTAGAATTACACAATCCATTGACGAATTAATTACAAAAGCCTTCAGTAGGCATAATCTATCTTCCACCGACATTGCTAATAAGTTTGCACATGAATTTCAACATGCAGTAAAAGCCATATTACCACAATGTCAGCAAACTCTTTTAGATGAAAATGAATATAACGATAAATGTGATAAAGTTGTTTTAATAAAAAAAGCTACTCCTGACAGAATTCTAAATATAATAAATAAACTAAATAATTTTAAAGCTCCAGGACAAGACAACATAAAATCATTAGATATTAAAACAAGTAGCGATAATATTTCTATCGCAATTGCTAACCTTATTAACACAAGTTTGTTTACTGGAATATATCCCGATGAACTGAAAAGAGGGTGTGTTCGCCCAATATATAAGAAAGGGAAACAATGTGAGGTATCTAACTTTCGACCAGTTACTTTGCTGTCAATTATTAATAAAATTGTCGAAAAATACGTTAGCGGTGAAATACACACGTTCTTTGAAGAAAACAACATAATAAACAAAAATCAGTTCGGATTTCAACCGCATAAAAGCACTACTATCTTATTATCTAAATTCACTGATGAAATTAATACATATTTAAATAATAGAAACCATGTACTAGTTCTGTTTATTGATTTTTCACGTGCGTTTGATACATTAGATCACTCAATATTGATTAAGAAGCTTAAAAATATTGGCATTCAGGGCCCTCTGCTAAAATGGTGCAATAATTATTTGAAAAATAGGTCAAACTGTGTTAAAGTTGATAATTGCTACAGCGACTCTTATACGGCGAAAGAGGGAACGGCTCAAGGATCTGTGCTTGGACCGCTTCACTTCATTAGCTATGTCAATGACATGAATAACGTAATTAAGCATGGAACGTCCTACCAGTACGCTGACGATACATGCATTATTGTTGCAGATCGTAATCTTGATACTGCTCTAGGGAAAATGCAAGAAGACTTTGACATACTAAATAAATGGTGTCATGACAATAAACTAGTCCTCAACGGTATCAAAACCAAATTAGTTCATATTCGATCACCATATGCTAGAAACCAAGCTGATATAAATAATAAATTGTTTGCACACGATCATTTGTGTCTTCATTCCAAGAACGTGTCATGTAAATGCCCTACTATTGAAAGTGTTGATAAACATACTTATTTGGGATTAGTTATTGACAGCAAATTTAACTGGTTTCCACACATAAATCTGGTGTGCGAGAAACTACGGGCATTTTTAGCCAACATGTATGTAATTAATAATAGGATTCCTTTTAAGACTAAACTAATGTTGTACAATGCGCTAGCGGAATCAATAGTGGGGTACGGTCTGACAAGTTATGGCAGAACATTTAATAGTTACCTTAATTGTATATATAAGCTCCAGGTTAGAATATTAAAAATGATTGTGCCTACGAGTATTAAGCAAAAATATTTAAATGACGAATTGGCTCTATTTAGATATTGTGAAATCCTTCCGATTCACACAAAGATAAAATATAGCTTGTTAAAAGAACAATTTTTTAATACTTATGTACAAAAAAACATAACACATAAAATTAATACGCGACAAAAAACAAATAAAAAACTTTTAATAAATATTGCACGAAATACATATGGAGAAAGAACAACATCCTATTTAATTCCACGTTTAATTAATAATTTAGAATTGTGTTTAAGACAAAGCATTACGCAAAAAAATATAAAGAATAAACTTAAATCACACTTCTTGAACAGCCTATAGATGTTGCACTCAAAACCGGTCCTACAGTGTGCGCTGCGGGCTTATCCGCCAGCGCGAATTATGTACCTACTGATCTTGTAGAACAGTTTGTTATTAATATATTATTAATTACTAACAATTTTAGATATAAGCACATAATTGATATATGTGAGTACTAATTTAATATAAGATTTAACGTAGATGTATGCTCTCCGGACAAACCTTCGTGGTTTTTGGATGGCATAAAAAAAATGTATGTTATTATTTGAAAATAAATAAATTAAAAAAAAAAAAAAAAAAAAAAACAAATATTATTCTTTATCACAAAACTAATTTCCATTATTTCATGAATACTAAATGACCACAAATAGCAAAAAATATCTGGAAAGTCTCCGTACTTCGGAAAGAACCTTGTAGTTGAAATCAGCTGTCATCGTATGAGCCATCAGCTATCAGGTTTGCCTGAAAATCCTGAGCCACTCAAACAATCCAAACCACAAAGGAACAAAATACACTTTCCCTTATCAATACACGCTGTGGGATTTCTATTGTTGTTTAATGGATACCGCTGCGGTAACAAAGGGCATCGACTGTAGTTTTTTTTTATTTCGATTTCAATGTAACGAAATACGTAGGAACTCCTACATATTCTACAATTTCTCTGAGAAAGCAAAATTGGTAACTATTCGATGTGAAAGTATGTCAAGTAAATACCTACAAACCGAAACAAACCGTTACCTTTTCTTTTTTTACGTTTTACTAGCTGTACTCGCGGGCTTCGCTCCCCGTTGGAATTTCGGGATCGAGTGTAGTCCCCCGAGTCTCAAACTATATCCGTACCAAATTTCATCCAAATCGGCTCAGTATTTTAAGCGTGAAGTGGTAACAAACAAACAAACGAACAATATACAAACTCACTTTCGCATTTATAATATTAGTAGGAAGTAGGATAAACAGTGTTTTACAATCATCAAATCATCATAGCCACTTACCTAAAAACAAAGTTAATCTCAAATCGACCAAATTGAGAAAAAATTACAAAAAGAAATATGTTTATAAATATGCGCTGTTATTACCTATTATTTTCATAGGTATTTGTAAGCTAACGGCACAGAAATCAATAAAAGTATTACATACTTATGGTCTAACTAGGGTTTCATATATATTTTTACAGCAAATCCATATATCAAACAATCCCATTGTATATTTCATGAGCCTAACCAATAGCCTTACTGATTTATCATTAACATTTTTCTATGACAAGGGAGAGGCCTTTGCCCAGCAGTGGGACAAAAGGCGAGTAAAAAAAATCTGTGAAAAATGATCATGTTTTTTGTGTGTTGCTACGTAACTATATAAGATCTAACAAAATATATTAAAACTAGTTTAGATATACGATGTACAATTACCTTCTATTTTTTGTTTGTTTTTCGTGTGTGTTAGTGGCCAGCACTTGTGTCAGATATTTTTAAGCTGCCTACAGACATCTGACATATCTTTACGAGTGCCATACAATGATGACACCGGGGATCAATAACGGCTTTAAGTGCCTTCTGAAGTACAAAGGAGCGTTAGAATTTTACTATGCCACTTATGGTCACCCATCCAAGGGCAGACCAAGCACGGTGTTACTTAACTTGCAAAAGCGCTAATAATGTGCACTCCCGACGGGCCACCGTTCCCCAGGGCAGAGGTATTTGATAAAACATTGCAACTTTAAAGGAACTTTTGTTAAGTTTCCGGACAATTGGACCTCAAAATAAATGGGCAGTCCGGAATCAATTGCCAGAAAACGAAGTTAATTGGTTGCTACCAACTTTATTTGAACAAAGAAAAATATGCCTTTTATCCATTCAATTGTTATTTCTTGCTAGATTTCTGAACATTTTCTTTTTGACCGAGCAAGCGCAATGCGTAAGCAAAGCGTTTTAGTTTGGGCAATTGGTTTTTTTGCCTATTTAGATGGAAAATTTGTGGTTAGGATTTAGAATTTTTTTTTTAGTTTTACAAAACTATGCAAGGTCTGACTCACGAGATCTATAGCTCACACAGCCACTAGCTTACTATACCTAGTAAGACTTTTTTTAAATTAACCTATACAGTCCCACTGCTGGGCAAATATCTCTCCCATTTTTCTCCATTTCTCTATCCAGAGCTGCTTCTTCTTAGTAAGATGTAAATGAGTAAAATAATACCTACACTTACTTGATCCAGAAGGATTGTGTCATTGACTGGTATTTTGGTCTTCGTAACGATGTGAGGCCCGGATATACCTGTGAAAATAAATACGTTTATTTATTCCTTAATCAAGAAAATTAAGCATTTTCAAATTATTGCTTTGCAGTAGCAAAAATAAAATAAAATAAAAACTTTTTAAAACAATTTTTTATTAAATATTTCAGTTTATACTATGTTTACTTACTATGTTATCAAAAACAACTAAAAAGTAAAAAATATTTTTATTTTTATAATAAATATACCATTTTATTCGATTCCTTTTTTTAAAATAAAAGCGTGTTACATATTATTGCCGACAAAATGTAACACGCTTATATTAAATAACAGGCCAAGTGCGAATCGGATTCGCGCACTAAGAGTTCCGTACCATTATCTACAAAAAATCGCGTTTGTTGTATGGGAGCCGCCCCCCTTAAATATTTATTTTATTTTGTTTTTAGTATTTTTTGTTATAGCGGCAACAGAAATACATAATTTGTGAAAATGTCAACTGTCTAGCTATCGCGGTTCTTGAGATACAGCCTGGTGACAGACAGACGGACAGACGGACGGACAGATAGCGAAGTCCCGAAGGCGAGGTCCCGTTTATACCCTTTGGTACAGAAACCTAAAAAATGTTTTCTGTAGCCCGTATTAATTTGTAGTCACACTTAATCATAATGTTTCGAGCACTTAAATGTCATTTATATTTAAACTACTTACGATAGGACTTGTAAGATAAATTAGTAAAATCATGATCAAATTTGTAATGCAATTAATGGTTTAGGCGCGACTTTTCAAACTCGGATGAAATGAGAGGCAATCCACAAGATTTTTCGTGTCAATTGATTTCGCCTTTTTATCAAAACTTCTTTTTCTTTGTGTTGGTCTAGTAAAAAACATCATCTTCCTTGCCTTTTCCCTATTTGGGGTCGGCTGTAACGCTTCTGTCGTTAAGTTTGCCTATTATTCTAAGTGGGTCAAAAATATACTATTTTATTTAGTCCGTAAACTAGATTATCCAATAATAAGGGCCTCATATTATTTCGTTTAGAAAATTGGTCAAAATTCACGAAGATACAGTGCTTTGAAATTTCGGGGAGGGGTGTTTACGTCACCGTTAATTAAAAGTCGTAGCCAACCGTGACTTCACGCTAAATTTAAATGCGCTGTATTTTCATCATTATATGCAAATAAGAGAAAAGAAATACGTATACCATACTTTTTAATAATCTTTCTAATGAGCCGAAATATTTTTTTTAATCAACGTTGCTATTTGCATTGGATGAACAATAAAGATTAAATAAATAAATAGTTTTCCATCATTTACCGTACTTATACTAATCTCCGGCTTCTTTGTCCGCTTGACTGCGCTTGACACATTCACCCACGTCCTTCAAGATGTCTATTTTCAGTTTAGAAAATATCAATAAAGATTAAGGTATGACGTGTATTTTTTTTTTACCGACTTCCAAAAAAGAAGGAGATTATCAATTTGTCGCGATCTTTTTTTCATTCTTCGAATAATCGGTGAATATACACTGATTATTCGAAGATGCCTAGACCGAACTGGAAAATTATTTTTAGGTTTGAAAAGTTATATTTGTCAGGTAGTCCCATAGACAATTTATCAAAATTGATTGCATAGCTTAGGGGTGAAGTCGATCAGGTTACTGGTTAACGGAGCAGGACTCTGTCTTAAAAAAAACCAATCAACCATTTAATGAAATCTTGGTTTGTGTGTTCGACATCAAATAAATTCAAAAATAATAGAAATTAAACTAAAAAGAACTAAAATATGAGAAATAAATAAATATTAATATTACATTATGTGATTACCCTACCTACTGAAGTAAAAAAGTGCCGGCGAAGGCCTAAATTTCGAATAAATATTTGATCTTTTGATTATTTCTATAAGCCTTCCAGTTTTTATATGAGTATCTGTCGTTTACCTGTCTTTTGAAACTGGTAAACCTTTGCTCAGCATTGAGACAGTTTATGATAAGTACAGACGAACAACGTACCTATCCTCTACGCGAGTTTAATTCGCACATATGTTGTTTTCGTAGCAGCTCTACGACTACTATCTACGAGGTAACCATAAAGATCTACGTATTGACTACGACATTGCAACAATTGCTATGAAGTTTTTCTGAGCTTGCTACGAACTACAAACCCACTACAAACGCTACTACGTTAATGCTACGAAACTTTACGAAACTTATACAAACTTACTTTAAGATTGTTAGGAGTTTTCCTGTAACTTTGCCACGAGCTTTGTCGTAAAATGCGATTGTTACGATTCCTACGAGCTCACTTGAAATATCTACGAAGTATCCTTTTATTTTTTTATTTTAGCCTATTGGGGTGTCCTATTGCTGGTCAAAGGCCTCCCCTTCTTTCTTCCACAGATCCCTATCCATAGCAGCCTGTTGCCACTCCTTAATAATGTATTGAGCTCATGTATTCGCCAAACAAATTTCATGAACTTCATCACTTTCAAGCATACATAGAAAATCACATATTTAAGGTCTAACAAAATATACTGAAACAATTTTAAGGTTGAATTCAGTCCGTAATAGATAACAACTTTCCCCAAGGGACATACGTCGAAATATGAAAATATATTTGCCTTTCCGTATAAACTCTGATCAGCTGAAAATACTTTTCATATTTTGACACGTGTTTCGTGAGGAAAGTTGTTCAATATCATGGCCTGAATTCAACCTTAAAATAGTTTCGGTATATTTTTTTAAACCTTGTAGAGAAACGCCGGATTTTCCAATCAGGATGTCCAAAAAGTTGTACTTGAAGAACTTTGCTCGTCTAATATTTTTTAATTTGATAAATAACGTGTATATTAAATGTTAGATAATTAAAAACCTTCTCTTGACTAAATTCTGTATGTAAAAAATAAAGATAGAAGTATTTTTAACTTATTTTATCAAAAACTTTATGCAAACTTTGATCAAAAAATTGCCTTGATGTGGTTACGTCTGAGCCGCAAACAGCTTTTAATCGGATACAAACTCCGTACAAAGCGACAGCCTTCGGACTCCAAGCTAAACTTGACCCAGATTAATGAAGCCACCGTTAACTTTGTCGTTAAGATAGAAAATTATAAAGTGCTCTTGATTAAAAATGTTTTCAAAGAGCAGGCTGCAGGGGTATTTTCTATTTAGTTAAGCTTAGCATGTTGTTTCAAACTTGCCACATTTTCCAATAATTTTAACCGACTACGAAAAAGATGGAGGTTATCAATTGGTCGCAATTTTTTTTAAAATATATGTTTACCGATTATTCAAAGACGCCTGGACCGATTTGGAAAATTCTTTTTTGTTCGCAAGGTTATTTATACGTGCGAGGTGGTCTCATAGAAATTATATGAAAATCAGTTTTGTAGTTTGGGGATGAAGTCGGTTTTTAGTTTTTAAAAATTGCTAAAAGAAGCTTTATCACTTTAGACCTTAACACCAACTAAACACTCTGTCGCTATTAATGACAGTGTTTCTTTAAAAATAAATAAAGACAAGACAAAGTTTCACAAATGCAAATTTTCGCAAGATTTTACTGGAAAAAAAGTTGACGAGTACAATAACGGAGTCCTGTTGACTATCTGTATAATGGATTTAACTCTGTCTCTGGATCTATAATCAGAGACCGTCCAAACAAAAATTCTGTCAATAAAACGTTGTCCTAAATACAAAAAGTAAATCAAACATTGCATAAAAATAATATCGGATCGTTTCAAAAACACCCGAAATAAATCGTTTTAGTACTACGGCTTCCTATGAAAAAGTGTGTCGAAAACACAATAAAGATAGGAAACCATGCCCTGAATAAGCATCTTACAAATAACATCGTAAAGTATGGAAACGAGATTTATAACATACTTACTTTGAGGTGACACTATTTTTCCACGAAAACCTGTTCAGTGACCGAAACGATAAAAAGCGACAAAAGAAAAATTACCACAATTTATGAAATATATGGCTTAAAATGTATTTCTCGACGTTATTTCGTAGAGCGAGCGTCAGTGAGTGCCATTGACCAGGCAAGCAGGAATAGTGCCCGGGGGCATAATAGTAGAATTGAGAGCCTATACAGAAGGGGGAAAAATTGTTGCCTGTCGAGTAAAATTATAAAATTTTTCACCATGAATAGGGTGCCCCAGGACGATCATTTTGAAAAATGGAACGAAGTCAGATTCGAATCATAGCCACAGGAGGAGGGGGGTGAAGGGGTCGAAATAGGCACCTTGAACATTGTTTTTTTTCTGATCAGGTGGTGTAGTATCATTTTGACACAAAATGGATACCGGGAGTTCATTTTTTCAACAGTGTGTTTTCATACAAAATTATTTCTTTTTTTAACAATAAATGATAGAACCCTAGAAAAGGGTGCCCATTTTTTTAATTCAAAGCATATCATTGGCTTCTCAATGGCCTCACACTCTTATTGAACCTTGTACTTAATAGTAACACAATGTTGTTAAAAAAATTTACAAACATTTGTAAACATTTTAAAATTATAATAAATTAACTTATTATTTTGTAATATTGTTATTATACATTATGACGACCTCCGTGGCGTAATGGTCAACACGCTAGACCGACAATACTATTGCCGACACTTAAAAAATATATGTGATAGACAGGTACTCAAAATAACGTTTATATTCAGTGTAAGATGAAAAAAATCCTTTTATTTACTAAATTCTGTATATACTTATACAGTGGGCGACACTCGTAAGTTATGATGTATTATTATTTTGTTAGTTCTAACACCAGCTTTAGCACCATGAAGTAAAAAAAAAAAAAACAAAAAAAATATTAAGTTCTTTGTTTGCGTCTTTGAATGTAGAGGCTAACTTCATGTTCGCATCCCTATGACGGACCGTTCCTGTTTTTCCATATCTTATTTAAATATATAAAATAAACTACGCAGCATTACTGTAGAGATATTATATGTACATACATCTATTGGATGAATTTGAAGTTCTAGTAAACTATGCATATACATATACCTATACTTAGAAACTATAAGCAAAATATTACTTGCACAAAGTCAACCTTCTTTTTTAGGTTAATTAAAAATACGTAAAACAGAACCTTAAAAGTATCTGCCCCGGGGCTCAGCACAACTATGACCACCACTAGAATAGTTCGGAAATATTACTTTCGTGGCAAATGGATGCTATTTGAACAGATTGGAAGAAATTCGCAGCTAAGAAGTTATCCGAAATGTTCAATAAATGTTGTTATAACGTTATTATTTGTTATATAGTTGTTTTTAGGGTTCCGTACGTACGTATTATATCTATGTCTGTCTGTCTGTCCGTCCATCTTTCACCAGGCTATATCTCATGAACCGTGATAGCAAGACAGTCAACATTTTGACAGATGATATATTTCTGTTGCCGCTGTAACAACAAATACTAAAACAGAATAAAATATTGATACTACAACAAACGTTATTTTTTATCGGTAATGGTATGGTACGAAAAACTTTCAAAAGTCGCTTGAAGTGGTGTCAGAAAAGTCAAGATAAATTTAAAATGGACATTTTAGCTAAACACAGATCTTCAAATGATTTTAGTAAGTTTTGGAAGACCACAGGGAAGAGTGGGGCTAAGTCTGGTCTCTCGGCATGTGTTGATGGTAAAAACGAGCCTACGACTATTGCTAATATGTTTAGGGATCATTTTGGCGTGCAGTCTCCACTTGGTTCTTCTGTCTCATCATCAGACGATATGTCTGAATGTGTGGATGAGATACAATCTCTTACTTGTTTCAATGGGAAACAGGTGAGAGAGGTTCTCAAAAAAATGAAAGGAGGTAAATCGCCTGGTCTCGACGGACTTAGTGTCGAGCATTTGAGACATGCTGGGGTGCACTTGCCGAGGGTACTTGCGGTGTTCTTCACAATGTGTATTAGTCACTCTTATTTACCCCATGATTTAATGAAAACAGTCGTTGTACCCATTGTGAAGAACAGAACCGGGGATATTTCTGATAAGGGAAATTATCGGCCTATCTCTTTGGCGACGATTATGGCCAAGGTGCTGGATGGTTTGCTTGATACGTGTTTACAAAAATACCTTAACCTGCATGATGCTCAATTTGGTTTTCAGCCTGGGCTGTCCACTGAAAGTGCCATTTTAAGTCTCAAGCATACCGTTCAGTACTATACTGACCGTAGGACGCCGGTGTACGTTTGTTTCCTCGATCTATCCAGGGCGTTCGATCTTGTGTCCTATGATGCGTTGTGGACGAAACTGAGGGACAGAGGGGTACCAACAGAGGTTCGGAATATTTTTAAATATTGGTACAATGGTCAAACCAACTACGTGAGGTGGGCCAACTGTTTGTCGGATCCATATGTGTTGGAATGTGGGGTGAGGCAGGGCGGGTTGACCTCGCCCAAACTTTTCAACATATATGTAGACGACCTTATCGCTGAGCTGAGCAGCACCTGTGTGGGCTGTAGTATAGGAGGCGTGAGTATAAATAACCTAAGCTACGCGGATGACATGGTGTTGCTGAGCCCAACGGTGGGGGGTCTTAGACAATTGTTGTCTATATGTGAGAGGTATGCTATCAAACATGGTTTGGCATATAATGTAAATAAATGTGAATACATGATTTTTAGGGCCGCCGGTAAATGCCCAGAAGCTATACCCGAAATAAAATTAAATGGGGTATGCATAAAGCGTGTACATGAGTTAAAATATCTAGGCCATTTCCTTACCGACGACCTTAGAGATGATGTGGACATTGAAAGAGAACGCAGAGCTCTATCAGTGAGAGGTAATATGCTAGCCCGTAGATTTTCCGTGTGTACAGATCAAGTGAAAGTGACATTATTTAAAGCTTACTGTCAGACTTTTTACACGGGGAATCTATGGGTTGCACATACCAAAAGAACATTAGATATCCTGCGTGTTCTTTACAATAATGTATTCAGAATGCTGTTGGGGTTGCCTCGCTTTTGTAGCGCATCGGGGATGTTTGCGCACTACCGCACTGATAGCTTTCATGCGCAAAAAAACAGCATCCCTGATCAACAGAGTTAGGGGTAGTCAGAACAGCATCCTGAAGACAGTGGCTGATAGTATGACCTCTCCACTATGGAAGTGTCTGGTGAGAAGAACTATATAGGCAATTTTAATAAGATAACTTCTAACATGATAACTTGTATTAAATTAAATTTAAATCAATTAATGCATGAATTTATAAATTAAATTGAATTTTTGTTGTAATTTTGAAATTTTTATATAATTAATTAATAACCTCAATTAGTCATAAGTATGTAAATATGGATTTTAATTATCTGAAATAAAAAAATATTATTATTATTATCTCTTTATTTATTTTTAAACATATATTAGGTTTTTTTATAACATATCTATAAAAAGTAAAATATATAAAATACACTACAAAATATAAACACATTATAAAAAACCTAATATAGCTGCCCACTGGCAGCGGGGATAAGGCCCAAGCTACCGGTGGTTAGGGCCCCAGAGAGAGAAACCTCCTGACAATGCGTGTCGTGTCCAGGAGTACTGCCTTCTGAATCTGACCCTTGACCCAGCTATCTAGCGAGAGAGTCTTAAGATGTTGGTCAAGACTCTTCGCTATTAGACCGTTCGCCGATACGACTATCGGGACAATGATCGTCGAATCCACATCCCACATGGCGGTCACCTCGTGGGCCAAATCAAGGTACTTGCTAAGCTTGTCCTTCTCAGCTTTCACGAGGTTCTCGTCATGCAGAACGGTGATGTCAACGAGCACTGCCCGGCGCATCAATCGATCTGTCAGCACGATATCAGGCTTATTGGCGACAATAGCCCTATCCGTGATGACAGATCGATCCCAATAGAGCGTGGCACGACCATTTTCGAGAACTGGCACTGGTGAGTACTTATAGTATGGTACCTCAGATTCTACAAGCCCGTATCGAAGAGCAATCTGCTGGTGAATAATTCTGGCTACGAGGTTATGTCTGTGCAAATACTCGCCGTTAGCCAGATGAGAACAACCGGAGATTATATGTCTGATAGACTCGCCGGGATGTCGGCATGCTCGACAGACATCAACCGTGCCGTCTCTCAGGATATATCTCCGGTAGTTGTTTGTCATCATGACTTCGTCGGCAATTGCACAGGCAAAACCTTCGGTTTCCCCAAAGAGGTCACCGAATCGTAGCCAGTTCACCGATGCGAGCTGATCCACATCAGACCCTGTCAAGGCTCGATAGAACCGCCCGTGGAGCTGCTTGCTCTTCCATACGTTTATGCGATCCTCGGTACTTAGCACTGCTGGTTTGCGCCAGTTCTCATTTGCCAAGGAGAGCGGCGTGAGGCCCTTGTCTACTATCACAACATCACGATGCAATCCACACTCATTGTTAAGGAAATATTCCCTAAGTCTGCACACCTCGCGGTTGTGGAGATTTTTGGCATTTAAAAAGCCTCGACCTCCACGCTTCCGCGGAATGTACAGTCTCATAACAGATGAGCGTGGATGTAGCATACGATACGTTGTGAGCAGTAGGCGGACCCTCCTGTCCAAGGCGTCCAGTTCAGTCTGAGTCCACCTTAGTATGCCAAAGGAGTAGATGAGTAGAGGCATCACCCAGGCGTTGAAGGCACGCGACTTATTTCCTCCTGACAAAAGACTTTTAAGTACTTTTGTCAGCCGGCTAAAGAATCGCTCCCTCACCGCCTGTTTGATGTCTCCATCCATAATACCCAATGACTGTGACATACCAAGGTATTTATATGTTTCCGACTCCGAGAGAGTCTTGATAGTTATTGTCTCAGAAAGTTGCAAATTTGTTGAATTTACAACTTTCCCCCTCTGTACATGCATAACCGCACACTTATCTACACCAAACTCCATCTTGATTGCACTACTAAAAACTTCTGTAATTTTTAGTAGTTTTACCAAGTCAGCTCGATTTTGTGTAAATAGCTTAAGGTCATCCATGTACAGTAAGTGAGAAATAACTTCACCCTCTCTTCGTAGTCGGTAGCCCAATCCTGAGTCCTTTAGTAAGGTGCTAAGAGGATTCAGGGCAAGACAAAACCATAACGGACTCAAACTGTCACCCTGGAAGATGCCTCGCTCAATCCTTATATAGTCTGACAGATCTGAGGGACTATCTCCACCACTCGGTTGACAAAGGACTGTGACCCATTGCCTCATACAAGTGCTCAGAAAGGATCTTAAAGTTGTGTCAATTTTATACAACTCTAATATCCTCTCCAGCCATGAATGGGGCACTGAATCATAGGCCTTCTTATAATCAATCCAGGCAGTAGAGAGAGCCGCCTTATTCCGACGGACTTGTTGGCTAATGGCCATGTCAATGAGGAGAAGCTCTTTAGTACCACGGGACCCAACCCTACATCCATTTTGAGTTGGTGCCAAAATATTATTTGCAACAATGTGCGTATTGATTTTTGTTCCCAAAATAGATGTAAGGAGCTTGTATAATGTAGGCAAGCACGTGATGGGTCTGTAGTTCTTCGGATCCGTGGTACTACCTGACTTATAGAGCAGGAAGGTGATACCCGTTGTTAGGAACATTGGGAGTGAACCAAGCTCTAGGGCATGTTGAAATTGTACCGCCAGACGTTCGTGTGAGCTTATTATTATTATTATTATGGACTCTACGTGTGCGAGTCCGACTTGCACTTGGCCGGTTATTTTTATATAAATATAAGATGTGATAAAGGTATATCTTCATCCTAGCGCGTTCCCAGTTACATCCTTAACTGTGCTGCCTAGGAGCCCGTGCGCTTTCCCGCGTTTTTTTCTACAAATATAATATGCATGTCAATTGTGAAGGTTGCCAAAGACTTTGCAAAGTGGAAAAGAAATATCCAAAACAGCTTAAATGATTTAGCTACAGTTGTACAACAAGCAACCTGCCTGACGTCAAGCTACTTTGGAAAAGCATTTGTGTAAAAAGTTTTACAACTGGCCGTAACCCGATGTACACCTTCCTTGAAAATGCAGTTGTAGTACGAGATGTTTGTACTTAGTGTTTTAGTCGCCTCTTACGACATCCACAGTAAGAGATGAAATAATCGTATTCTAGGCCGAAAGCCACACGGCACGATGAAACATAATAGTAATTTGTTAAACAAGAGTTATAAGTGATCAATTACACCCGAGATAGTTAGGCGTACGAGTGAGCGAAGCGAGCGAGGGCGCTTATAGTTCGTGGGAATTGACACTTACATTCGAGTTGGACACTCTACTTTTCTTCATAATAGCGAGGTAATAATGAAAAACTGTTATAACACTATATACTTTCAATTCAATGAAAATTTCTTTGAGATCGGAGGCAATAAGTTTTCTATGACTGTCATTGCCTCGCTCTATTTTTGACCGATTCAGGCGTCAAATCCAAATCTTCAATTGACTTGACACTCGTGTTTTTTATTTACAATATCTTTTGAAATTTTTGCAATAAAGATTTCGACAAGAAAATGTAGAGCGCCGAGCCGTGTTTTTCTTTATAGCCTAGCGCTCTCGGCGCATTCGGCCATTCATCGTAGCCAATGCGCTAGTTTTTAAACTAAAACTAAATTACCAACCAACCAATCGAATTAACAATCCAGATTTTGAATTAAATACAACCTCCTTTCAGAGCTTCAATGTTGAAAAGACCTACCTAAGGTTCCTATATTCTTGTATAATCTCTCTATAAAGAGATTAATTATATCTCAATTTTGTAACAAAGTCATTGTACTACATTGTTGTACGGCATCATTACTATGTAAGTACCAATTATGTAATAATAATAAGACGTCAAGATACTGGTAATTTAATTTTGATGTTTGAACTTCTTATTTTTATAAGTTTTTAAACGGTTTTTTATGTTAATCTTGTTATATTTTATGTGCGTTAATTTTTATAAGCTGAACCAGAATGAAGACGCTGTTAAAAATTTTTTTTTTGTTGCTAATACTTTTACAGGCACAGCGGGATATTAAGAAGCTGAATGAAAACTAGCAGACAACAAACCACAACGTGTGAACTAAACAATTAGCTATATAAAAAATATTTTTTTAAACAAACTTTTATCCCAAACTACAAACTTAAAAGTTTAAAGTGCTTCTCAAGACAAATAAAACGAGTCCAAACTCAGTTTAATTACAGAGTTCTTAAAGCCACCTTCCGGTTCCATCATCAGATCAATCGGAAACCGGGAAGTAGGTCCAATTTAACTTGCAAGATTTTATTACAGACGGACAACGGGACAAGTGAAACTAAAAGAAGACCTTAGACGACGCTCGAAACCTTACACGTCACATACTTCGTTAAGTAAGCTGACCAGTAGTACAGTCCATCCTGGCGCCAACCCGTTCACGAGTTGACGCGGGAATCGACCGTTGCCAAACTCAACCAAATTGAAGAAAATCTATGCGTACTTATATCAATTTCGTACAGTAGTAAATTGTTCGAACACATCCTACATGATGATTACCTGGTATCTCAGAGGGGCTGGCGTGTATGCAGAATATTTTCCTGACGGTCCTCGTAAACGTCCGCGGATCCACGGTGTAGGACCCGTACACCAGAGGGTCCATGCAGGAGTTGGAGACAGCCATGATGAAGAACAGGTCTTGGACGCGCGCCGACACGTGCACCGCTGACTGCCAATCCACCATGTACCTGTGATATTGATTTGAACATTATATTGGTTCTCCAACCCATCTGGCCAGCACAGTATAGGCCAAAATTCTCTGGCTGCTCTGACCAAGTATCGCCCTATGGTAGTATTAAGAGGCTTCTGCAGTGGAGCCCAAAATACCTGATGATGATTATAAAAACAGAAGTGCCATTCTTGAAAGGTGGAATCACTAAACTAATGGTATTTCCATACAAAAAATATTCATTTTGTGACTCTGCGTTTGAAAAATGTCACTGTAGGTCTTCGTATAACCAATATACAAAGTTGATGTCCGGAAGGCTGAAACTTGCTTTTCATTTAAGTAACAGATGAATGCACATTTTCTTCAGAAACTGTCAGATAGATCATAGTATATTTAAATAATAAATAGACAAATCACACAGATTGAGCTAGCCCCAAGAGACTTGTGTTATGGGATACTAACTCAACGATAGTATATTTTATAACAAATACATATATAGATCCATGAATAAAACATCCAAGACCCAGGAAAATTTAAAAAAAAAGGCCATTTTCCAACTTGTCCTGACCGGGGATCAAGCCCGGAACATCCGGAGCCACGGAAGTCTTCAAATGTATTTATATATGTATGTATAATGTATGAACAATACCTACATGTAGGTATTTATGTAGTATATATGTAGGTATTGTTTATTTTAGCATATACTTTATAGTGTGTATATTTTTGATTATTATTGCACGCCTCATAAGCGAAGCGTTGAGGTGGGTACTACTGTCACTTCGCGCAAAACATCTGATTTTCAAACTTAAAATGTCTTTATGTATCATACATTGCACTTGTAAGATAATATATACACACACATATTAAGAAAAAAAACACTATTTTTAACACTCATGATATTTTTGATGTCATTTTTGTTATTTAAACTAGTTAAAAAACAGTTTTAAAAAGTTCTGTTTTGGACGTCCGTGTGTCTGTATGTGCGGAGGCTTTTCTTGTTAACACGATAACGACCGAAATACTTTACTAATCGAGTCTTTTTTTTCTCTTACGCTTGAGTATGCTCAGGAATAGAACCCTTTCATTTTTCAGGGTCTGATTCGATGCGGTTTAATTGTTATTAAATAAACAAAACAAAATATCGACTGTTTGTCATAGTTTTAGTATATCTATATATATCTTTATTTTTCTATATGCGTAAGTAATTTCTGTATGCGTGCGTAAAAAATTATGGACCCTTTTATACGTGCTCTTTTGGATTTTTCAAACTTATTTTTATATTACGAGTCTTTTTTCACCATTTATTTATATGTTTTTGCACTTTCCTTGTCCTTCTCCAAATCACCCGTTTGGTTGACTTGTAGATAAGTCCGCCATTACAATTTAGTGTAGGATTAAATAAATAAAAACAAGGCCTATTTTATATGTGTAGGATTGACAAGCAGGCGACTGGTCGTATCAGTCAAATCGGCCAAATGATTGAAACTGTTTCGGCTAGTTCCTTCCGTTTTAACCTGGTCTTCGGCATCCTTGAATGACCATTAACATGCAAATTATATTTAAAGAAAAAAGCATTAAAGTGTATTTGGGCTCCGAAGCAACTAAGGATACAACCAGGAACGCATTAAGATGAAGAGATTTATGTTTTGCATTATTTAGGCTGTGAACTCAAAGCATCTTTAACAACGCCATATCTCTAAATTAAACATATGTGATGAAAAATATATAGCACAGATATAACACATATAAACAACATTAATTACGAATATAATAGTAGGGTCAATGTGCGATAAAATGGAACGTAAAAATTAGGGGTTTTATATTTCAATTTAACGTTAACTGGGGTCGGAGCCCTATAAATCTCTCTTAGTAATCTCGAATTAAACATCTTATTTTCGAGTTTTGCGACAACTACGTCACGCATCGCAGCATTTTCCGATTAATTTATATGATAGAATATTGAACCCTAAGGGTATATGGGTTCAAAAACCTTTTAAAACTTTCACCGCGAACGTCGGATTTATCCCACAAATATTGTCATGCCTATTTAGCGAACGGCAGATAGGTAATTCCTGACAAAAAAAAATGCTCGCAAAATCTTTTTTTGGTTTTAGGTATTTTTTTAGATTTAGTATGTCTGTACCTGTATCAAGCCACTTCAAAAACTTTGTCGTATGCGGCCATTAAGTCTTCCCCAGTGCAAATAGTTGTGATATTTGCACTCGGCTGCCTCAAAAAAATGACTCGATAGGCAGATTTATATATTAGTAGTTAGGCAGATAGGCAGAGTAGAATAGGGCCACTCCAAGTTCTCCCATAGTTGTCGTAGAAGGCTACTTAGGAAATACAAGCCAAACAAAGCTTATAAACATCAATGAGACCTTTTCAACTCGTCTGGCCAGCGAAGAGAGTGTAGGCCAAAGTCCTCTGGCTGCTCTGGCCAAGTATGATCCTGGTAGTACAGAAAGGGTCGTACTCCTGCAGTGGAGACAAAAGAGCTGATGATGGATGATGATGATGGTCTTTAACGCAAGTAGTCTATGTAGCAAAATGCTCACTGTCTAAATTGCATGTCGTCATAATAGGTAAAGGTAAAAAAAAACTTGTCCAAAAATGAGGTTGGCTAGAGTTACGTACCAAAACGTTTGTCGCTCTCACTCGTATTTGTGATCCGCTATAAAATGTGATACGAACGCGTCATACTCTTTCAGGTTTTCGGGGAATCGATATGATATTAGCGGGGTGATGGCGGCGTGGGTATATTTACCCAAATGTGGGTTGTTTGCATATTGTGCGGTATCCTTTTTTGACAAGACATTTAAGTATTCATGACAAAAATATTACATTATACCTCTACATTATCACCACTTCAAAATAGCAATTCTTTTATGTATATCTCAGACACGTTACTTAACGATGTCGCTCAGTCAATATGAAAATATTATTTAAAAATCTAACCAAGATATACTTTTTCTAACCTTCCTGCTATTTGCCGATTAACTAAACACTTGTACGCTATAGTAGTTCTTTTACATCATATAATTAAACACACAGGAAAAGTTATTTATACTAACAACTACCTTACCTACCTTAGCACCTAAGGGTTTTCTAACACGACCAACCTCGGCTTATTAATAGAAAAACCGAGTTTAAGACCTAAGTCTTTTTGAAGAAAAAAACATAAGCCTAGGCAAACAAATAAATCGAATTTCTTATAAGTCTGACACATACACACATATTATCACGTCTTTATCCCTAATGGGTCAGACAGAACATTTAGGGTCTTGCGTCTCGAAGCAGTGTCCAGGTCCGCAAGACTCAAAGGCCATTTTAAGTCAGATACAGCGAGATAAACCAGCTGAAGCATATACAAAATTGATTAGTCAATCCCAAAGAGATATATATATATATAATCAATACGTATATTCTAAACAAATCATATTGTTTAATATTGGATTATTTCGTGAGCAAGAGCCGTGTCAAATAAAATTTAATAAAATGGTATGAAATACTGTTGAAACACGCTCGGGCAAAATACCTTGAACCGGCATAGCAAACAGAAAGTTACCGAGAACTCCCATCTGATAATGAAACGAAATTAACTTTGTTTGGGTGCCACTGAATGCGACTTTCACTTCTGCGAATTTGGGAGTAACGTAATTCGAGGGTAAACATGATCCATAAGAGGAGTCCAAGGCCAGGTCAAGTCTGATAATATTATGACAATTGATGATTGATGTGTATAAATGATATGACATCATATTGATGCAAATAAAAAGAAGCCTACTGTAAACAGTAATAGTAAATTTACATTTTCTCTCTTTCTTCTTCGTGGGTGTAAGTGACTAACACTAATGTCAGAATTTTCAAGTAGTCTAAAGGCATATTACATGGCTTGTTTTTATCAAGCCTGTTGATTTTTACTTTCATCTTTTACAGCAGGCAGTTAACGAGTGTGACGACCTACGTGGCGTAGTGGTCACCATGCTAGTCCGCCACCCAAAGGTCCCGGGTTCAATCCCCGGTCAGGGCAAGTAGAAAAATGGCCTTTTTCAAATTGTCCTGGGTCTTTGATGTTTATCTATATATGTATTTGTTATAAAATATGGTATCGTCGAGTTAGTATCCCATAACACAAGTCTCGAACTTACTTTGGGGCTAACTCAATTTGTGTAATTTGTCCCTATATTTTATTTTATTCATTATTTATTTTGCTATGGCAGCTAGAACAAACAGCTTTAATGCTCTCCGAGGCGTAGTAAAGTTTGGGACATTTTATACCACTTGGCACAAATGTAGATGTAACGTAATGTGATGATGGAGATGTAACACACCCAGCCTTGCTTACCATGCGTAAAACGCATAATTAACTTGGTGTTAATGATGCGCAATGGGAGGTTCATTTATTCTGATTTCGAAGTAACGTAATTCGAAGGTAAACATGATAATACGGATTTTAAAAAGCCTCAAAATTGGAACAGTTTACTTTTGTTAGCTTGGTATTTTTCAGAACGTAAAAAGTGTGTGATTGTATAAAACAGGCTTTTAACATAAAATATAACTGAGACTGTATTATTATAAATAGAGAACTAACTTGAATAAATAAATTAATTAATGAATGAATTCACTCAACTTTATTATTAACCAAGTGTAATTTTGAATGAAAATATTTTTTTGTTCACTGTACTTAATGTTGTTTACTATAAAGATTGCTTTCTCAGCATCACCTGTTGGTTGACTTAGGCCCCATGTACATGTATTGTAATAATGTTAAATAAATAAATAAAACAATAAGACCAATATGACTCCTTCTATATTATCACTTAACTTCTTTGGGTCGTCCGATGAATGTAATTCGTAGTCGGGTCATTATTTATAAAGGTCTTTTTATAACTAATGAGATGATAAAGTAAATAGGAAAAAATGCGGGTACCTAAATGGAGACTTGTCCTTGAAATAACATGTGCCTGTCCTTTGTCAACTTTGTAGGCCTCTTTAAGATCCATAGATCAATAGATCTTAAAGAGGCCTAGCGAGAGCCTACAAAGTTGACAAAGTCGATCTAATGTGATTAAAAGGACTTATAGAGTGAACGAACAGTTTCTTTGATAAAACAATGGAGGAAGAGTATGTGTGATTTGATAATTTAATTTTCTTTTTACAAGGCGCTATAGAACATCAGTATGGAAGGAAATACACTTATTTTAGAATAGGGATTCAACAATCAAATTAAGAGAGTGGCTGGAGGAACCGCGTTTCAACTCTGTTGATGAATATTTTAATTATTTTTCATCTCATGTACCCAAAAAACGATGTTTTTATCCCAAAACATTACTTATTATTATTTCTTCAATGAGAACGACACCAAATAATGTTTAGTGTCTGTCAGTTGAACTCTGATTAAGTATATGTAGGTGTTCAAAATTTCTTTGTATTGTGTGTAGTATTTGCTAGTCTTCTTCTTTGCGTGTCGATGGATTTTTTCTTTTATATTTGATCAGCCCAGTAGTAAGCCACTTCGACGGCTTTATTTTATATGCTAGTTTTTCTCATAGATGGAGATGAAAAGTAGAGTCTGCTACCGTACCTGAGTACGGTATACGGTAATATTTTTATACATACATACATACATACTATCACGTCTTTATCCCTAATGGGGCAGACAGAGCAATTTGGGTCTTGCGGCTCTAAGCAGATAGAGCCCAGGGCTGCAAGACTCAAAGGCCACTTTTAGCTTGATGTGGGCACAAAGGTGTATGAAGAAATCAAAATAGTGATGGGTTGCTAGCCTCATCGCCTATTAACACGATTCTAATTTTCGCCTATTCCCTTGATCGGCTCTTACGATCTGCGCGGGAAGAGAAGCAGGTGGTATATTCTAAGTTTTTCCTTTTCTCCCAGACCAGCATGGAAGAATATTTTTATTTCGGGCGATATACATGAACCCCTGGCCACTCTGAATTCAAAGTAGCGCACATAGCACACATTTTTTTTTTACATTATATCTCTTTATTTATGTATTAAAAGCAAGTAATATAAAAACTAAATTAAAATCTAAATTTATATCTAAATTAAAATCTAATTTAAAATATACACATATTTTGATCACTTTATAACATAAGTTTTTTTTATTATTTCATCATATTTCTTTTTTAACAGTATTAAATTGACATGCATGTGTGTGTAGATACGATTATGAAATTAAATGATTTTATTATTGTTACATTGACATATTTCGTGTTCTTTACTTCATAATTATTAGCCTAATAACTTTACATGCCAGACTCTGGTTAAAAGAGCTTGTGTCTATTTATATTTTAGTTAACCTTGTTACCACTTTGCTAGCAAACAAACTTTGATTTGATTTCAACGATACATTTTCTGGCTACACGTGTTTGTCAAAGTTTTATTAGGTACTACACAACTTTTAAGTACCCTCTAAAGCTTGAAAATTATTTTGTTACCACTCTATAATTTAATATAAATAATAACTTGCTTATAGTAATATTTATTTAATAAATATTGATGATGGATAATAGGTTTAAAGTTTACAAGAGTACACCTAGGTTTTTGTAAAGGTGAGTGGGTAGGGTAGTGGAGAGCGATACGGTGCATGCTGATCTGCGGGAGATGGAAGTTGTTAGCTGGCAATATATTGCTCGGAACAGAAAATTGTGGGGCTCTTTCGTCTCTGAGGCCAAGATACACTTCGGGTAGCTGAGCCAGCGAACCAATTAAGTAAATAGAAGCTAAGAAGTGTTCCTTTCTTCGTTGGTTTATGTTTGGCAGTAGGCGGAACACGGGCTGAGATGTTGATGATAATGATAAAGTTCTAGAGGAAAGCGCTCAACCGAAAGCTACTCTAATTATCATAACTATGTCAAACTGCATTGCATACACCTCTACTACTACCGTATCAAATTAGTAATAATAATGAATAAATAACTTTACTGACCAAAAAACAGTTTTACATTGATAAAACACAGTCCTATCGCCTAAAACCTGTATGTTAGGAGAAAGTTCCTTCCCAATCTGAGTATTTTAACTTAAAACTTTAAGGTACGTTCATGTACTAAATGTTTTTAATCTAATCCAATGTTAATTTGATTCCAATCTAAGAAATTTTAGATCTCGCAAGGATTGAGATCTTATTAAGATTGTAGTGTTAAAATAAAGGTTGCTCAGGTTCAGATATCTGATCAGATATTCAGATATGTTTCGTTCAAGCGAAATTATCGTATTTTTTAAATATTTATTGGATCATGCTGGTCTGGAAGAAAGAATATAATGTTGTTTAGTTATAAAGCGGTTCATCTTCTCCTCGCAGGTTATAGATCGAGAGGACAGGCTATTTTAAACCGACTTAAAAAAAAGAAGGAGGTTATCAATTGTCGCGATCTTTTTTTATGCATGTTCACCTATTAGGTATTCCAAGACACCTGGACAGATTTAAAATTATTTTTTTATTTGAAATGGTATATTTCCGAAGAAGTTTCATAGAAATTTCATCAAAATCGGTAATGTTGTTTGGGAATTAAATAGATTTTTAGTTTTGCAAAATTATTCTGTGTATGTTTTAGTCACTATTTTATATAAAACAAAAAATATGCCTAAAAATTTTTTTAAAACAGCAAGGAAATTAAAAGTCTAGGTCTAAGCTTGTGAAGTCACATGACGTCACGGTCTCGTACAATTTATACAGGGCGGTGACTTCACAAGATTACAGTCTGCAAAACCTCTTTTTGAATTAATACTCCATCCCATTATTTATTACTCCATTATTTTTGATTAATCCTACCGGACTAAATAGAGTACATTTCTGACCTAGTCCACGTCCCATAGACGCATAGACGTAGACTAAATCTATGCTATTTTCTAGTGGGTACCTAAAAACACCCCTGCCCAGGTCTTTTTTGCAACTAGTCCTCGGGACACATTGTATAAAATGTCTCAGTTTGCATGTGGGTTATCGGATTTTTAGATAATTTGTCTCCTTCTTTTTTAATGAACTACCAACACGTTACGGTTACAATTACAAATTGCTGTTTATTTTTTTAGAGTTCAAATTCTAACCTATTCATAAAAGTTTTCAAATGTTTGCTAAACCTTCATCAACCTTTCTTTTCGCCACCCAGAGATCCCGGGTTCGATTCCCGGTCAGAACAAGTTGGAAAATGGCCTTTTTCAAATTGTCCTGTGACTTGGATCTTTATCTATATATGTATTTGTTACAAAATATAGTATCGTTGAGTCAGTATCCCATAACACAAGTCTCGAACTTACTTTGGGGCTAGCTTAATCAGTGTTATTTGTCCCTATATTTTTTTTTATATTTTTATAAAAATATGTTTTTTTCTTATTTCTCATTTCAGTATTTGGCATAGTACAAATGAGACGAAACATATTTTAACTAAAATAAGTATAATAAACTTATTTCCTTCAAATGTTTCATGTGTTTGATATTTTTTATGAAATTATATGAACATTTAAGGGGGTTTGTCCAACAATATCATATTATGAAGACTCTGTCAAAAAACTCTAGGGAAGGACCTAGGTTTTTACCTAAATAAATAGGTAAATAGGGTTAAAAAAAAGTATAACTCGACAATATAAACAACTTTTCCTACTGGATAAATTGGAATGTCAAACAAATTACGACTCCCTCTTCAAAACCTGTTCAGCTGATCGGGCAATATAATTGTATGGAAATATAGCAAATTAAATGTCTTTCATACCCGGTAATAGAGTACACAATACTTAATGTATTTGATTTTTGATATGTTTTTCAAAAATATTTTCCACTGGAGGGTATCGTTCGTGCGTATATAAATGTCCCATTAGCCAGAGCCAAATAAAATCAAAGTACCTATAACAATTGTTTGAAATAAACCAAGTGCGAGTCGAACTCATATATAAAGGGCACCGTACCTACGTACAATTTATTAAAACAATTATTTTTATTATTTGTTGTAAGCCAGTTACATTTTATGAAAGTCACTGGTATATTCTTTTGCTGGTTGAATTTAAAACCATTTCAGGATGATGACTTAGAAATATTTTATGAGTATCTTTCGGCGTCTCTTCTCAGCAGTGGTCTTTGCAAAGCGCTGGTATCGGTAACTACGAGTATTCTTTAAAAGAAACGTATACACACGTAAAGTTAATTATACTTATTGACGTGTAAAAGTGCCTGTAAAGGTCTAATTACTGAATAAATATCCTCCGTAACTGCCTCCGTGGTGTAGTGGTTAGAGCGTTTGGCTCATACCCGGAGGTCGCGGGTTCGATTCCCGGCGGGGGCAACGACTTTGTGTTGTTTTCCTGGTTTGGTTAGGACATTGCAGGCTGATAACCTGATTGTCTGATAAGTAAGATGATCCGTGCTTCGGAGGGCACGTTAAGCCGTCGGTCCCGATCACTGTCTTTGACATTGGTCGTTACCTAAAACCATGTCAGAAGCCTTTAAGGCTGTTCAAAAACTCTGACACTAGTGTTAGCCACTAACACACATGATAAGAAAAAGAAGACTGAATAAACATTTGAATCTTTGAATCTTCACAGATTTTACAAAATATAAATACGTCGTTGAAATTATAACATTAAAACTAAGCTTGTGACTTCTATGAGTACATTTTTTATTTCTTTAGTTGTTAAAATGGGTAGTAAACATTTAAAATTATGGAAAATAAATTTTCCATGTTGTTACGTGTAACTTCGGAATTCTTCGGGCCTACGAACCTTTTTTGTCGTCAATTACCTTACCTTTATTTTGTAAGTAAGTATAGTTCAAATACAAAATAAAAACTTAATACTATTTTACATACATTAAAAATACACTCGTAAACAGAATTATCTAAATCAAATTTAAGTATACAAGTAACTAGCTAACATAAGATGAAGACATTATAATTATTAAATAATGTTACCCACGTAGTCACAGGCCAATCAAGTTTATATGTGTCGTACTGAGCCTGATGATCACATTATGAGATTAAAGTCTGATTGAATACGTGATTTTCCTGTTATACAACATACCTTAGCGAAATATCTTCGCTACAAATTAAATTAACTTACTTGACTTGTTACTATCTTCACAATTTTGATGGTGGTGTTGAAGATCCTTTCTTCAGCTCGAGAGGTCTGCGTGTATATTATAATACATACAAACCTTCCTATTCTTTTAGTACAAGGTCATGGCGAACGGTAAGCTTGAAACAGTTCTCCGAATCATCCTTATCCGATGAATTATCTGTCTCTAACATAAACATGAACACGGTCGTCTTGATAGTTTTTTTCTTATTATATAGCCATGCTGGATTTGGTCTGGCGCTCATCTTAACATCATGGTACCATTAAAAATTAGCCAACAGCGCGTGAAAATCGTCACAATTGTAACCACCATCCAAAGAGTATATAATCACTACGTTTTACCACCATCCTTCCTACAATTTAGGACATTGTCCATGTCATGACATGTCTGTCATCAGTCAGCCAGCAACGTTCGAAAACCGTCACAATTGTAAAGATTATTTCCTATCTAGAGAGGTCTTGAAACGATTAAAACATAATCAGTACATATGTCTGCCACTCACCATAACGTAATGGTAGCGTACAGCAAGCAGCAACATGCGAACAGCGTCATGATCGTGATAGTTATTATGGTTATTCAGAGGATTATTTTTCTAAATTCAAAGGTCTCTGATTTTTCTTTACACTGACTTTGTCTATGACTTACCATAACGTCATGGTAGCATACGGCAACCAGCAGCATGCGAACACCGTCACGATCGTGACAGTCATCCTGAGAGTTCTTCGACGGGCTCGAGCAAGTGGCCTTTGGTCAGATCGCCTGAGCATCACACGGCTGTGGTCTGTATGTTGGTTCTTTTCTGTAACAATAATATTTCTGTAACTGTTTGTGTGTACTTTGTACACGGAAATACATTTTTATAAACTAGATATGGCTTTATTATACAATGCTGTAATGATGTTGCAGTAAAACTCCTTCCTACATGTTATTACTTACGTAATTTCTCCAACATTCGCCCCGTCCGCCTTTCAAAGGAGAAAATTTAAATTGGACCCAAAGTCAAAGTTTCATCTATCGGGCGGCTTTGATTTCTATTGTTAGTACTACTAATGCAGATTAGAATTGTCAAAGTTTTTCGTTCCTCTGGGTTTCTTCTTTTGTTCTTCCGGGTGGTCCCGGGCAAGGCTGTGGGCTTTAACTAGAATTATATTTACTGTTATGTAGGCACATACTTAACAGTACACATAGAAATTCCTAAATAGCATATTGTTGTATGTATCTGTAATGCATGAAAATATTGTTTGAAACAGTTAAGTATAATTAATAGTTATGTAGTAATAATGTGTAATCAATAATACTTGTATTCGACCCTTCCGGCAAATTAATTGATTGATAGCGGGGCTGGTAAACTCCGAAACTATTCTAAATTAACTGTTACTTGGTATGGTTCGTTGCTAAGCGGTGGGATACTTAACGTCATTAAAACATCAACAGTAAAAATGTCAGCACCGTATAATCAACAATTCAATATCTCAAAGAGTCACAATACCATTGATGTACAACACAAACAGTTCAAAATGTCAACAGTCCAAATTGATAACAAATCAACTAATAAATGACTTGGAACATAAAAGGCATATTTATTCAAAATCACAATTTGTGAATAAATCAACGTCATTTATTTATAATTAATTATAGTAATTGCATATAATTGCAGTATTAATCATAATTAGATTAAGAAATTTATATTTGTGACGTGAAAAAATTATAATTTGTATTGTTGATTATTTTGGACGTTGATTTATTCACAAATTGTAATTATGGATTGTTGAACAAATATGCCTTTTATGTTCCAAGTCATTTATTCGTTGATTTGTGATGCCAATTTGGACTGTTGACATTTTGAACTGTTTGTGTTGTACATCAATGTTATTATGATTCTTTGAGATATTGAATTGTTGATTATACGGTGTTGACATTTTTACTGTTGATGTTTTACATGCTGACATTAAGTAACCCACCCTTTCTTAACCTCCAGGAATTATAACGGGTATCTAAACCAGCTCAACCATGCCCTCGATCGGATTTTATGGTCATCGTCATTTCAGGTCATTTTATTTTCCACTGCAGGAGCACGTCCCTCTTTGTACTACCAGAGCCATACTAGGCCAGAGCTGCCAGAGGATTTGGCCTACACTCTCCTCGCTGGCCAGACGGATTGGAGAAGCCTCATTGATGTTTAAAAGCTTTGTTTAGCTAGTATTTCCTAAGTCGCCTTCTACGACATCCACAGGAAGACTTGCCGCCGGATACCATACGGCGTATTTTATGGTCGTGTTTATTCTTTTCTGCCAGACCAGCATGTATGCAATGCAGGAAACACAAAGAGCCTAAACCAACCCAACCCTATTACGGTCCCTTTCAGTTCCTAAAACCGTGTCCCATGATCCAATATTTACAGTCTGCGGGAGCAAGCCTGTCCATTCCACCCCCATGCCCTTAACAAAGGCTGTTTCACGTCGTAAACGCTGAAACTTTTCAGTTTGAAAGCCTTTTAGGTAAGAAGAGTGTATTAAGTGGCTGTCTACCTCGTGAGCAGTGGTAAGTATGTTGCCTTCGGAAAAACAGAACTTTCGAAAATAATCTTAGCCAACTATTTTCTATTACTTTAATATATATTTCGATGTCTCGATTAGGTATTTTATTGTGACGAAAACTAATTTTTCATGAAAGATAAAAATTTGTTATTCATGAATCGGATAAATGCCTGAGTCAACTGTTACCATTAGTTTAAACAATTAGGATAAAAAAATAGTTTCATTTTTCCATAATCATATTTTTCGAATACTTATTCTGCGTTCATATTACCACTTGTACGAGTACGACGAAATTCCAGTAACTACGGCACGAAATTTTATACGAATACTATAGATAATATTTTTGTGCCTACTTACATGCTAAGATAAAGATAAAGATTCTAAGCTTCCAATAAATTTATAGGTATTTTCTTGCTACAAAAGTATTAACTTTGTTAAAACGGTGACTCACCAGAGTTTTCCTTAGAGTTCTTCGAGATCTCGTAGAATATGCAGGCGTAGCAAATGGTGATGATCATCAGTGGTAGGAAGTACATAGCACAGAGGCAAAATACGTTGTACGCCAGCTCCTGATGCGGGCTCGTGAAGGCTTCGAAGGACACGCACTGCTGGAAGTCCGGCACTTTTGGGTGATGCATCACACGGAACACGAGACTCTGAAACAATATACTAAATCAGTTGAAGTGGCATTGGGCGGGGCACATAGCACGAAGAACCGATGGCCGATGGGGCAGAATGTTTATCGAATGGCGACAACGTACCGGCAAGCGCAGCGTAGGACACCTACCAACTAGGTGGTCGGACGACCTTAGCAAGTTTGCAAGAAAACACTGAAAGCAGGTTTTGGATAATCTTGCCTATGTCCAGCAGTAAAATTCCTGCGACTGATTTGATATACAAAATTAAATTTAAAAAAAAATGAATGATTTGCAAAACCCAGTTTTATAAAATAATTACCAACTTATTATCAAAAAAACTATAATAATTATTTGCCATCGCCGCTCCAAAATGGCCTTGAACTCAGAATATGCTAGTGTAAACGAAGCGCCAGGGCCGATCTTCCGTTGGAGCCAAGTAAGTGCCTTCAGCCCTTCACGGACATTTGCACACGTGACAGTAACCGTTTGGTTTGTTTAATATTCATCATCATTATCCTACTTATCCTACTAATCCTACTAATATTATCCTACTAATCCTTCTTATATTATAAATACGAAAGTGAGTTTGTATATTTGTTTGTTTGTTTATAACCTCTTCACGCTTAAACTACTGAACCGATTTGGATGACATTTGGTATGGATATAGTTTGAGACTGGGGGAAGGACATAGGGTACTCTTTATCCCGAAATTCCCACGGTGAGCGAAGTCCGCGGGTACAGCTAGTATGTAATATATTCGCCGTGTGGTTTCCAGCAAAGTAGAATAGGGCCACTCCAGGTCCTCCCGTGGATGTCGTAGAAGGTGACTTAGAAAATACAAGCTAAACAAAGCTTATGATCAATGAGACCTCTCCAACCCGTCTGGCCAAGGAGGAGAGTGTAGGCCAAAGTCCTCTGCCTGCTCTGGCCAAGTATGGCTCTGGTAGTACAGACAGAGTTGTGCTCCTGCAGTGGAGAGAAAAAGATGTGATGATGATGATGGTATGTAATATTGCTGCAACATGTTGAATATTGCTATCACCATAGACCTAGATATTTTTAAGCTAGCACCGATATCTTCAATATGCGTACAAATGTTTGTTGATAATGTTTTAAATATTGTTTTATTTTTTTTACTTTTTATTTATTTAACTTTATTACATGAATTGTAATCGGCGGACTTAAGGCCGTAGGCCTTTTCTACCAGTCAACCTACATGTGGTGTTGACATGCAAACTTTTCGGAAATATGTGCAAAACTTTTTAATATTAAAACTGAGAACACTTACTTATAAATTATAAAACAAATGAAACCTACACACATACCTATGTTAATAATTACAAAACTTGATACAAACCACAGTAATAATATACTACGTACAAATACAGACTAAATGAGAATACACAAACATATAAATATAAAGTAATTATATAAAACAGTAATACTAAATAAATTCAAATATATATTGTTTTAGGTATATAGTCCAGTAATTCAGGGCAGTAATGAGAAGTCTCATTGGCTATTATCTAAGCGGCGTTATCGACTGGGAAACTATTATGCAGAATTGTACGATGTTGATTTACATTCATTTTTGATATACATTCCCTTTTAGCAAAAATCCGTGAAACATTATTATTACAAAACCAGCAATGTATTAACATTAATCAATCACGAATCTGAATAATTGAATGCATTTGCAATTCAGATAATTTCAGCAAATGGATTTAATAATTCAGAGTCGTCGCATTTTCATGTATCGCAGTTATGTAACGTGTTTCGAATGACGCACGGTTTTGTGTTAATTAATCAGACTAGGATAATTTGGATAACCGAGCTCACAACCCAATATGACACTCCTTATATTTGATTTCTCTGTTTTAAGTCCATACTTATTGAATGTTTTTTTTTTTTTTGAAAATATCAAAACGGCACAATTCGGGAGACTCCGTATATCAGACTGAATAGTCAATGCTCAGATAGATTTGTACTCGTTTTAAAAAATGAATTTCCAAAAAGCATTTTCAGTTTATCAAATACTTACGTCTGTTTAATTAAGTTTGCTGTAGACAGATTGACATTGTTCTACTAAAAAAAACGAGTGTTTATCTCTAAGCTAAATAATACCAGCTATTTTAATATGTTTGCCGTAGATTACGAAAGAAGCCAAGGAACCGTTCAAGGTCCCAAGAATCTTGAAAAGTTTGATATTAGACATCTCAAGTATATTATATGAGAAGCATGTATTAGAGCATTTCTCATATATGTAATATGAGATAATTTCGTCACGGTCTCAATAATAACTTATAGAAAAACGATTCTGAGATGAGTGTCAAAGTTTGGGATTAGTTAATATTACTTTAAATACTTTATTTAAACAGGCATACTAATATTATAAAATGATTTTAAAACTACGATTATTAAGCTAGTAGCTTAACTAAATATATGTACTTAACTAAAATGCGTATCAAATAAAAATAAATATATAGGGACAAGTTGCACTGAATGAGTTAGCCCCAAAGAAATTTCGAGACTAATGTTATAAGACTGAACAACTTTTGCTAAGGCGTCATTTTTATATTTCGTATAGTTTAGGTGGACCATTATGATATTGCATCAGGTGTTCCATTTTCTAAAATCAATTATACCCTATATGTTGTCCAGGCTTACCGGCTATATAAAAAAAAGTTTCATTTGAATCCGTCGAGTATTTCCGGAGATTAGCTTGTACAAACAGTAAATCAGATAAACAGACAAAAAGACAGACATTTTTCTGAATCCAGACTAATTTTTTTACTGTTTTATTATAAGTATAGGATATATACTTAATGTGACGCGTTTTACGTTCATTAAAAGAATGTCCAAATTTATGAAAGTTTAATACTTTGTAGGTCATTGCCTCACCTTTATTACCTACTACAAAATGGCAACCAGCCAAAATAATCTCATTCAAGTTAGAATAAAACTCAGTGTTTATGAGTCCTCAAACTCATGCTTCGTATTCCAATGAATGTACTTAAATAAATAAGTAGTTTTAAAACTTACACTTGCCAGTTTGAGTTTGTTTATTGAATTTAGGAAAACTTGCGAGAACTTGCCCTTGTTGAACAATGGAGATACGATAATATTTACACCTAAATTTTACTCAGTGCTGTAAAGGATTGGTTTTGGTTTACCCTTTGGGTTGCAGAGGGCAGACGGCAGTCGCTCTGTGTAAAAGCCGGTAATCTCGTCAAATCTCCTTGGTCAGGTAGCGGACTCCGGGTTCTGAAGCGTTACTGCTTAGGATGCAACCGGGAAAATAGTTCGGATGGTAATGTGACTTAGTGCAGTGAAGGTCTATATTTTAAAGATACAAATTCTAAGACTAGTGGTTCGCTGCGAACTTAGACCTCGCGATTATTATTCCAAAATAGAATCCCACCAAAAACATTTTCAAGTAAAAATGTTGCCAAGACGAGTCTACATAGCTTACCCTTTGAGCTTACCCTGTGAAAAAGTTATCAGATCTCGTAAAGTCAAGCTCTAAAGACTACACGCTCTAAACCTACAAGCTCTACACTACACCTTAATCAAAATCTATGAAAAAGTGGTCAGATCTCATGCAGAGCCAAGATTCTTGATTTTTGCGCCCTTACCGTGTGTGAAATAAAACGGCCAAGCCACACGTCCACAAACTTCCACCTCCTATTCCGAGGGGAAAGGTTAGGTTTGGTTTTTTTTTAAGATTAAGTGTCCTAGAATTTGTAATAACTTTAACGAGATTTAGTAAAATTATTCTAACGGTATATTGTTTCTTATAACGCTCAACTATGCCTTTATTTTCATTTTATAACGATATCGGATATCGCCAAGCTTTATACCTATGACATATATCCGACATTCTGACCAAAACCCGATAAATTGTTCGGGGTACGGACCGAACTTCAAAGTTGCGGACTGGTTATTAACATTCACGGTTTATTGAAGTATACAAGGGGCGTAATTCGGTACCTACAGAGATATAAGTTATGTGGTTATAATAACAATTTGAAACCTAAACATGATTTTGCTATCCCCAAAGATTTTATTAGTACGTATCGTAACCGGCAGGCATGCTGAGTCATGAGTGTAGATGAAGCGAAAGAGGTCTGTCAGGATCGTAGCATATAAATAAATATATAGGGACAAATTACACTAATTGAGCTAGCTCTAAAGTAAGTTCGAGACTTGTGTTATAGGATACTAACTCAACGATACTATATTTTATATTAAATACATATGTAGATAAACATCCAAGACCCAGGAAAAATTGAATAAGGCCATTCTCCAACTTGCCCTGGCTGGGGATCGAACCCAGGACCTCCGGGTTGGCGATCTAGTGTGTTGACCATTACGCCACGGAGGTCGTCAAAGTAGTAGGAGGTCAGCAAGTAGAGGTCCATAGTCTCTACCCACTCTTGTGAGGAATAGACATAATAGTATGAATGTATGAATGATTTGAAAATAATTGGCCTAGTGAATGTCTGGTCAGGCACAGGTAGGCTTCCATAGTTGCGAATGCCAATTTTGAGCTCATGCCACTAAAAACGTCTAAAAAAGAACACGATGGGTTAGTCGAGAAGAAAAAAAAATACTCCCACTTTCCTTGAATGGGAGCTACCCCTAGGGTAGCATTTGTTTGTTCAAGATTTTATTTTACCACCTTTTTGCCATAAATAATATATACCATATTACAGCTTTCTAGTATAGTCTCTGAGTGAAACTGCGCATGGACAGACTGACAGACTTGGCGAAATGATAAGAGTTCCTTGTTTACTACGGAACCCTAAAAATCCCAATTTAAAGCGACCTGCAACTAGTGAAAATGGTTGTGATTTGGATTATAATAATTTGCTACTGATCTAGTTTTAGAATACGCTTGTTAATATGTGCCTATGTTTGTAATATATAATTTATCTAGATACGAAATTCTAAGTCCATAACATGCCTGGTATAAAATCAAATAGGCCGGATACAATCAAAAAATCCTGATTCGCAACTTTTACATCACTCACCTGAGGTAAACTGCACAGCAAGGCGATCACCCAGGCTAGGTACAGCATCATTTTACTTCTTTTCCTGGCGATTGCCAAACGCAGTGGATACAGTATTGCAAAAAATCTAGAACAAAAAAAACATTTATTGCCATACTTTAAAGTAAGTTACTACCTACCTACTCTAAAGAGAACTGTACTCACTACAATTATTAATAAGGACACTTATCTACCTATTGTTTTGAATTTTTGATAGTCAGTTTTACACAGCACAACTTTTAAAAGATTGAGGACTTATAAATAAAAAAATATATAGGGACAAATTATTACTTATATTGATTGACCTAGCCCCAATTACTATATAAACAATTCATATTGAACATCCAAGACCCAGGACGATTTTAAAAAGGCCATTTTTCAACTTGCCCTGACCGGGGAATAAACCCGGAACCTCTGGAACCCCCAGAACATGATGACCACTACGCCACGGAGGTCGGCTATCATCAGTATCATCTAACTTTTGTCATTATCTCGTCGTATAAATTAAATTTTCGCAGTGGCGTATGCAATATAATTATATTAAGCACGTATTTAATTAGATAGTTACTCTAATTGAAGTTTTCTTCAAAGTACCTAATTAAAAGCGCGCCGTTTCAGGAGCTTCTTTATACAGAAAGGTTCGCGACAGTAAATTGAATAACAGGGAAAGAGAGGTCGCATTTTCTACACACCTTTGTGTAGAAAATATTTCCATTTTGGACGAGTCCACAGATTCTCGTCTGTGATAGCTACTAATTGATAAGAGGAGATGGTTCATAATTAAAGATTAAACTATACTTAAATAATGACATCTTTTTTTTTATTTTTTTATTTCATAATTTTGTAATGAAGACAAAAGAAAATTTATGACTTAAGTTTAGAAATCTAAATTAATATCTAAATTACAATCTAAATTAAAAATCTAAATCTTGATCATGTGGCATGGTGCCAAGAACACTGGCTGCATTCCCGCGCTGAATAGCTACTGCAATCCTCTGCGCGAGATATGAGCCAGCCCTCTTGTCACCAGCGGCGTCGACAAGCCGAGGGGTTATTTTTTTAATAAATTTTTTAGTACTTGGACCCCATGGGCCAAGAGTTTCGACGCCAAGCGGAACAAAAATATATTCATTAGATAAAGAGGAATATTTTCGCCGCTTGGCGTCTTCTGCTGCTTCAGCCGCGGCTCCGGCCCTTGACACCGTCGCCCCGAGGCGAGAAGGGGCAACCGTATCGACGCATGTCGCGTCCCACACGAGTGCCCTCCCCCGCTCTCAAGGGACAAGGGTTAAACCATCTGGACGCTTGCCATCATCGCGAGTTATTCCTACAGGTTCTAACACATTAGGGATATCGATGGTGGCAAGCGCCCTTTTAACGATATTGTTAATGGAGCCGTGGCGTGAAAATCTGCCGGCACTGCGTTGGCAGTGTAGCCCGTGGAGTCCGTTCCTGTCGACGACACTGCCACATAAACATAGATGGCGTTCGACAATGGCAGCACCCAATCTAAGTCCAACGATAATTCGAAAACTGCCACTGTCGAAAAGTGTTCCGAGGTTGGCGGAGGGGAGTGCGTGTAACCAGTGTCCTGATTCATGTTCAGAGACGGCAAGAAGCCTTGCGCGGTCTAAATCACTGATAGAATTTTGAACCAAATAGTTATAATCTCTCTGTACCAGAGGGACATCCCAGAGTTTTTGTCGGTTTGGTGCCTCTGAGATGTTTTCATTGGGACAGAGAGTCTTCCAGGCATCGATTGCATCCGTTGCACAGTGTATATCAGCTGAAGACATTTTAAGAATTTTCGCACACAAATGTGACACGCTGTGAACGGACGAAAGGAAAGCCGGAAGAGCTATACTAGAAATTTTTCTGATACCGATGCCACCAGATCGAATAGGTAAAGATACTTGAATCCAGGCGCGGTGATCGAGGTTTAAATTTAAATGACATCATTTGTTACAAAAATTATTTATGTCCAGCATTTTGCACCCGGTGAAACACCTGAGTCTTAGCTCAGATAAAAAAATATTGTATTTTAATGATTCTTTCTAATATCAGTATTTACGATAAAAATAATTAATAAGTATGGGTATTACCTACTTGCGTGCAGAAAGGGACAATATCAAATGAATTATTAATAGGCTCGAGGATTTTCTTTCATTAGTGTGATTCATTACAGAAATAAACCGTAAATAATTATTATTTTCGCCTTCTTTGAAATCACGGATCTTTTCAAGAGGCTTGCGTGGGAATACAGATCCAACACGCAGAGGCGGAAGTTGATGTTATGTGGCACTTCCGCAAAAACCCATTCCTGGATATACCTATGAAATATGTACCCTTGAATAGGTTTCTGCAGGAGAAAGACATATTTCAAGAGAAAGGGTTATGGAATGAGATTGGGATGGACTGACTAATGATGACTCCTCGCCTTCTTTATTATTAACTTCATATTATATCCAGCTCTGGCCAGCGTGGAGAGTGTAGGCCAAATCCTCTGGCTACTATGGCTAAGTATGGCTCATGTAGTTCAGAGAGGGACGTGCTCCTGCAGTGGAGACTAGAAAAAACCTTAAGTTCACCTTGATGATGATATGGGTATCTAAACTCGCTACAGAAACCTCTAAAGATATGAGAATTTTATCTTACGTTCACGATTAGTAGTTTTTTTGGTTTGATTCCTGTTACTATTTAATTTATTAATGCGTGTTACTATAGTAAAGTTTATTCTCCTAGTATATTTTAGTACAATAGCAAATCCTTAACAGTGAAGATAGAGAAGTATTATTAGATGTTTCTAATTCACACGTTGATTACAGATTACACACACATCATTACTTAGAAATATTGACACACTATCACGTAACATACGTACCTATCTAAAGATATGCAGACGAGCACATTGGAGGAAAGGTAAAGCCCGAAAGCTCGAAGCACCAAGAAGAACTTGCAAGCCAAGTTTCCCGCCAACCACGCGTTTGTAGTTCGCCAACCAATCTGAAACAAAGGTTTTCAGTAAGTGTTTGTTACAATTATTCTTTTCATCAAAGCTGTAAAGCTTTTTAGCACAACTTATACATGTTATAATCAATAAATAGTACCTATATAACTTTTCCGAACTAAAAACTTCAGCGCCAAACTACACAACCGATTTTAATATTTTTTATGGGACCACCTGGAAAGTATAATACTCTTTCAAAAAAAAAATATTATGAAAACATATATAATAATTTTTCAAATTGTTTCACGCTTTGAGTAATCAGTAAACACATATTTAAAAAAAATATTCCGACGAATTGATAACATCCTCCCTTTTCTGAAGTCGGTTAAAAACTATGTTGGAATAAATAGACTTCGAGACAAACTGTTTTAAATACATATGCAAAAATAAGTTATCAGATCAGATGTATAAATAACAGAATACGTATTACATTAATCTAATTATATAAAAACAAAAAATAATTATTTTTTGACTGATTTGTACGATTAATTTTACTCTAATCAGTTGCTTTAAAGAGTTCTAAAAGTATTTTTCAAACAAATTATTCAAAACAATTTATTTTATTATCCTATGAAGAACTACATTATTGGGATTAATCATTTTTAATTTTTATGTTAATCGTTTTTTTTTTGTTAATCCATTTTTTAATATTTAGCCCTTTAATTTGACTCCTTTTCATATTAGTATAGTACTAAAAGTTCGCCTCAAACTAGAGAACTAGCATTACCCGTGTCACGGCAACCCTTTAAAGTTTAAATGATTTGGTACATCATCGTACTAAATTATATCGGCTACATGTAAACACCTACCAAATTTCATCAAAGTTACTCAATTTAACACCTAACAAATATACATACTCACATATGTACATACAAACGGCGGATTGTTCAAGAGACTGAGAACTTCGGTAACTCGTTCAACAATACGAACAAGCAGAGAACCGATAATCATCTACGAGCACTTAGTTTTATGTTGAGTGAAATTAGTTAGACAAGGATCATTCATTGCCTTAATACAACATTTAATAGGTACCTACGCATTGCGAACAAAATTGCCTATAAGGAGAGATAAAATTCAGCTTTCGTAGGCTGTATAATTCAAAGATCGAAAGACTTTAGAAAACGGGTTCTTATTATGACCTAATGCATATTGTGGGTATGAAAAGTTTTTATAATTTTGACCAAGGACAAAACAGGCCTTTATTTCAATAAATGACTTAATTTATAATACGGTATTTTACGGAATTGTTTATATTAATATGTAACATAAATCGAAAACAATTCTTTTTGCTTGCCTAAAATAAGGTAGTTATTATCTTTTAAAATATGATGGAAGGTCCCCACCACGCTCCACACTCTTATGTTTGAAATGCTAATTATTACTTCATTAATCAACCTCTTGCTATTTCTAAAAAATATTTCTATTTAGTTGTACTTTTTGTTTAATATAAAATATTAACAAAAAATACACACAGTAAAATAGCCCATTATTTCACTGTAAATAAAACTTTTAAGTTCAAAGGCAGTCTTTAGTTTTATGGATTAAGCCACAAAAAAAATATTTAAAATATTTAAAAATATATACTGCGTAAACGAAGTTTTTAAAAAAAATATGAAACATTTCGGCAGCTTTAGTAAAAGCTTTGACAACTGGAAATTCTTCAGCGACGCGTGTCGCATTTCATACGAACTTTGTAAACATACAAATACTAAAAGCTTGGCATACTCCCACGTACGAATACTTCTCGAGGTATGAATAAATTTATTGAGTTGTTATAAGGTTTAAAAGGGTTTATTTTACGAGATTGTTACACATGTCGGAATTAACACTTCTGTGTCACGTCTTTTATTTATTTATTTAAAACTTTACTTACCAATAATAAATGATACAAAACTCTACCAGTCAAACTTCGGGATAAATAGAAATTTAGCGTAGTAGAAGTAAAAGTAGATAAGGTACTCAACCCGTATAGTACTTGTGTGACATGAGTAATAAGCATAACAAAACATATTAAATACGTATAACATATACATACATTACAATATACAACTTAGGTCTATATCCCTGTATTATATATTTACCAGTTAGTAAATATTTACATTAAAACCAATGCTAACTAAAAATTTGAATTTTAAATAATTACATTTAATAGTTATAATAAGTATTGGCACTACTGTCAACATAATCATCATCATCAGGTCTTTGAGACTCCACTGCAGGAGCATGACCATCTACCAGAACCATACTTCTGCCAGAGCAGCCAGAGGACTTGGCCTACACTCTCACTAGCCAGACGGGTTGAAGAGGTCTCATTAATGTTTTATAAGCTTTGTTTAGTTTTTATTTCCTATTCTTATTGACACTATTGTATCACTTTATTTTTAATGCGGTAGATAGAGTATTTTACGATTAAAAACAGACAGAGCTTAGGGCTGCAAACCCAAAGCACAGGTATGGCACTTCATACAAACGGAGCAGCATATATACCTAGTACTACTACAAACGAAACAATCCGTCCGTGCACACGTCAAATGTGTGAGTTAAACAATCAGGGTCGCCACCACAGAATTTGTTGCTTTGCTTACCTGTTTTTATCACTCGGAAATTTATAAAATTTTCGTTATTTATTGTTTTCCGTGGATAAACAATGATAATGTGCGCAGTTTCTCACCATTATAATTTAAGAATCCTATGTGATTTGCGTAATGTCAACGTGCGACTACCAATAACCCTGTTTTACAGCCGCTTACACCTCACAATAACGGGGGAAGGGTTGCGGGGACACCGGATTGCGGGGGACGGTGCGAGTTTCCGTTCTGTATGTAATACTATTATTAATTCTGTGCCCAAAGACCACTTTTAGCGTGATGGTGGGCGAGAAAATTGAAAACGGAATAGAAATAGTGATGATCTCCCGCCACATCGCCTATATTAATATGGTTTTGGTACATAGTGGTGGGACACTTGATACAACATTACAATTTTTTGCGAATCCGTTAGATGACAAGTCAAATCAGACACTTTTGTTCTAAACGTCAAAACAAACATTTTTTATAAGATTTTCTATGAAATACAAAAACATGACGTCATGGTTTTTTGAATTTCAAATAGCGCTCTTAATATCAGTTTTTCTGTATTTTAAATCTAAATCATGTTGAAAATGGATATGATCAATGAAAAGTGACATTATTTTACGACATTTTATTTTCTGAACCACATGGAATAATTTATATTGATTGACTGGGTCATCTACCCAATTATAATAGAAGTAAGAAGGGGAAGAGGAAAGCCCAGGCACAGCTATATGAAGTTGTCAAGGAAGAGAATGGAAGACACTCCACCGACAAGAGCACAAGATGAAGATAGTTTGGCCTGGAGAGTAAAACCTAACCTACTAATATAATATCCTACTAAAATTATAAACGCGAAAGATTGTAAGTATGGATATATGTTTATTACTCTTTCACGAAAAAACTACTGAATGGATTTTAATGAAACTTAACAATAATATAGCTTATACATCACAATAACACATTAATAAAGATATTGTGTGATAATCCTGCTCAGACGAAGTCGCGATAATTTCTCATCCATCTGTCGTCCTATACATCCCAAATTGAAAAATAAGGAAGATTTTCTTTTACGAAATCTACAAATTTCGAGGTTAATCATACCGCTGTCACTTGAAGGCATGCAAAGGCTTTTCAAATCTGCTAACAAAGCAATTAATTTTAAACATCTGGCTTTAGTGAGTAGATATTTGAATTTTTAAAAGCTTTAGAACGTAGAATATTTTATTCATAAAAGTTATTTATATTATTTTCTAAGTATAATAATCAACAAAAACAAAATACTGAGCACATGCTGACTGTGGAGAAATTGATTAGCGACAGCAGGTACAATCAAGAAACCCTTGATTTATTAGCTAAGCAATGTACTTGCGGGCAGCTCAACCAGCCCACCATCAGTGTCCCCACACCAGAGCTCTCTCCTTGTGACAGTAATTTGTGCAATAATGTGTCTGATTGCGTTGACCTCATGGAACCTCCATGTAATACAATAGTTTTTTCTGATAGTATGGGTCGCAATATGGGTTGCATGCTTAACACACTTCTTGATGACAATTGTGTTAATTACTGCTTCCCGAATGCAACCTATACCCAAATTTTAGATAAAATTAAATTAACCAAACTTAATAGTAAATCTACTGTTGTATTACTGATAGGCAATAGTAATAGAATAGGAAAAAAAGAAATAATCAGCTGTATGGATTATTTAACTAAACTAGAAGTAGGCAAAATAATTTTATGTGCATTTCCATATATACGTTGCCAGTCTCCAACAAATAATAGAAACATTCACTATCTCAATACTTTGATACATAATATAACATGTCGTTATAGTGATAAATTAGTGTTTTTTGACACCAATAATTTCATAGGTGAATGTGATCTGACAAAAGATAATATTTATCTTTCAAAATATTCTAGACGTAAGATTGCTACGTTAGTAGCAAATAATATTAATTTTTGGACGAGTTTACATTGTAAACGAAAACCTAGTTTTAAGACGCCTACCGGTTTACCAGGAATATGTGATGGTAAATCTGTAGACTTGACGGCAGTTTTAAACTGAACATTAAGACAACGGAAAGGCCTCATGAACTAAGAATAGTACATCAAAATTTAGAAGGTTTTTCCGGCAAAGAATTATTAGTTGAATTATTTCTTGAAGAATTGGATGTTGACATTTTATGTTTGACTGAACATTGGCTGTATGAGAGTCAGATGATGTTCAGCCTAAACAACTATAATATTGTTAGCTGCTTTAACAGGAAGTCTGCTCAGCGAGGGGGTTCCATAATTTTTGTAAAAGATTCTTTCCGTAGCAAAGAGCGGACGGATATTGTCAGACTTTCTGTTGAGCGCGTTTGTGAGGTGACCTGTGCCGAGCTAGATGATCATATAATTATTTGTGTATACAGTCCTCCTAATAGTGATTTTAAATGTTTTCTTAAAACAATGGACCAGGTACTTAAGTCCTGTTCATCTAGTAAAAAGAATTTAATTGTTTGCGGAGATTTTAATGTTGATATTTTAGTAGATAATCCAAAAAGTACACAATTTCTAAATCTTTTTAAATGTTATGAATTAGTAAACGTATTCTTTGAGCCAACACGAATCACTGCTACATCTGCTACTTGTCTAGACAATTTTTTTAGTAATATTAAATATTCTGTTAAATCAGTTATTAATAAACTGCCTTCTGATCATTCAGGTGTATATGTAGTTTATGTCAAGGAGTCCAAAGGCAAGTCCAGCATTTTGAATAAAGATAAGACTTTTTGTAGGCCGATTACTTCTAAAAATATACAAAAACTAAAAAATAATTTAGATAACAAATTGTTGTCGGTCGTTTACACAGGAAAAAATCCTGACGACCATTACAATAAACTATTTAACGTTATTACCTCAGAATATTCAAAAACTTTGAAACAAAAACAAGTTGTAGTGCATAGAAAATTACAGTTTAGTGAGTGGGCTACTACCGGCATCTACATAAGTAGGAGCAGGCTTTATGACTTATATTCCCAAAAACAATATAATTTTAGTCCTTCCTTTCTAGAATATGTTAAAAATTATTCCAAAATATTTAAAAAAGTTTGTAGACAAGCCAAGGCAAATCGTATAAGTAGAAAAAAAAAATAATGCTCCTAACAAAATAAAAGAAACTTGGAATGTTATAAATAAAGAAACGGGTAAAAATAAAGCCAAAGAAAATATCTGTCAAATCAAATCTTGTGGTAAGACTATTACTAAAACTGAAGAAATAGTAAATATTTTTGATGATTTCTTTACTAACATTCCTTTGGAACTTACTTCTAATGTGAATTCTAGCCCACAGCGTGCTGAAGCCTTGCTTAAGAATAATGTTAGGCCTTGTGATTCTAAATTTAAATTTAAGCATATTGGCCCCAAAGATATAATAGATGCATTTAAACAGTTAAATTTAAAAAAATCTGAAGACCATTGGGGCATGTCAGTTGCTGTAGTAAGCCATATCATAAATATCATAGCTGCTGATTTAGCTTTTATATTTAACGAATGTATTGATGAAGGCATATTTCCTAACCTAATGAAATGTAGTAAACTCATCCCCTTATTTAAAAAAGGAGAAAAAACAGATCCTGGCAACTACAGACCTATATCTATCCTGCCAGTTTTGAGTAAGGTGTTCGAAAAGATAATGCTGAATCAAATGCTTCTTCATTTTAAGACCTACAACCTTTTCCATAGCCAACAATTCGGCTTTACTAGCGGGAAATCGACCACCGATGCGGGAGTAGCACTTGTTACTCATATATACGACGCATGGGAGAACAAAAATGATGGAATTGGATCATTTTGTGATCTCTCCAAAGCATTTGATTGCGTAGATCATCCGACACTTTTGCTTAAATTTCGTCAATACGGTTTTGATGATAATTCAATAAAACTTATAGAATCTTATTTAACAGATAGGCATCAGACTGTTGATTTAAATGGCATAAAATCGCACGGATCTAATGTTAAGATAGGCGTACCGCAAGGTTCAATTCTTGGACCTTTCCTTTTCTTGGTTTATGTCAATGACTTGCCTTACATGGTTGAGAAGCAGGCTGGCATAGTGCTGTTTGCTGATGACACCTCGCTTATATTCAAACTTGATCGACATGGCACAAACGCTAGCGCGGTGAACAGCACCTTGTCTTCCATTTCTGATTGGTTTTCTGCCAATAATCTCATGTTAAATGCGAAAAAGACTCAATGCGTTCGATTTTCTCTTCCAAATGTGAGACAGGGCTGCGTTGACATAATGATAGATGGTGAAAAACTCGATCTTGTTGAAAGTACTACCTTCTTAGGAATTACAATAGACTCGAAACTTCAATGGGGTGCTCATATAACTAAACTTTCAAATAGGCTTAGTTCTGCGGCTTATGCTGTTAGGAGAATAAGACAATTGACAGATGTAGCAACTGCTAGACTAGTGTACTTTAGTTACTTTCATAGTGTAATGTCTTACGGCATACTCCTGTGGGGGAATGCAGCCGATATTCAGACTATTTTTATTTTACAAAAACGGGCAATTCGTGCTATTTACGGGTTAGGATCTAGAGACTCACTCAGAGAATTATTCAAGAAAATAGATATACTTACCTTAGCATCACAGTATATATTTGAAAACATAATGTATGTAAGGAAAAATATTTCCTCATACAATAAAGTAAGCGATTTTACCGATAGAAACTTACGTAATAAGAATGACTTAGTTGCCCCGTTTTATAGGCTTAAAACAATTAATAAGACGTTTATGGGGAACTGTATACTTTTTTATAATAAACTGCCGAAATCGATCCTTGATATGCCAGACAAAAGATTCAAAACTTATGTAAAGAAAGTACTTTGTGAGAAGGCTTATTATAGGACCGATGACTACCTTAAAGACAAAAAAGTCTGGCGTGAGCTTGACGCGGGTCCCTCTAAAAGTTTGTAATATAGGTACTCGAAAATGTCATAATTTGGTACATTTTGTACAAACTGAATCTACAACTTGACATTACTTTGAAATTTTGACATTCTAAAAATTAAATTTAAATTATGATATGACATAACAAACAAAACAATGTATTCTCTGTCCACATTAACTTTAAGTATTAATTTAATTGTGAGTTGACGTCCTTGGAGAAGAGGTGCAGTGCAGTTTGTTACCGCTTCTTCTGCACTAGCGCTTTGGAAGCGGTAGTAAACTTAGCTGTAAGTAACTATTTGACGTCAACAACTGTGCAACAAAATAATGACGATTATTAAGAGATATTATAAATATCCTATGATAATAAAGATATATTTGATTTGATTTGATTTGATTTATCTTTCATTTAGTTAGATTAAGAAAATAAATAGTACATTACTGTTAGGGATTGCCGGCCGTGTAGAGTTTTCATCATCATCATCATCCACAGCCTTGATGATCCCACTGCTGGGAATAGCCCTTTTTCAATGAAGTTTTTTAGAGTTATGAATTGAGAGTTTTCAACTTAACATTAATTACGAGTCGGGCCCGCCCATACTCGCCTTTTCCTAATAAATGTGAGGAAATAATTGAATAAAAACCAACTATGCAAATATTTACCGAAAGCAATTACATAATGTTTACTGCAAAGAGTTTAAAATCACTAAGTGGTTTAACCCCTTGTATGCTGGAATATCACTGCAAAGAGTTTAAATCCACTAAGTGGTTTAACCCCTTGTATGCCGGAATATCACTGCAAAGAGTTTAAAACCACTAAGTGGTTTAACCCCTTGTATGCCGGAATATTACTGCAAAGAGTTTAAAATCACTAAGTGGTTTAACCCTTGTATGCCGGAATATCACTGCAAAGAGTTTAAAATCACTAAGTGGTTTAACCCCTTGTATGCTGGAATATCACTGCAAAGAGTTTAAAACCACTAAGTGGTTTAACCCCTTGTATGCCGGAATATCACTGCAAAGAGTTTAAAATCACTAAGTGGTTTAACCCCTTGTATGCCGGAATATCAGACACAATAGTTAAACAATGCAATCTCACGTAGATCTACGCAACGGCTTGCATACGAGAGTTTAATGGAAAAATCTGCATTTCTCCCTCGTTTTTTCTTTTTTAATTTTCTGTTGTATAAATGCAAAGAAAACATATCCCATACAACCTAGTCATATTTTACCCAAAAACTGTAATACCCTAGATTATTGGCTTTTTTATCTTGCAACGAAAATTAAACTTATTTTCGTGTGATTTTTTACCAATATTTTGATAACAAGGCTGTCACATTAATATAAATGTTGGAAGTTTGAACAGTGCAGTTTTCATAAGTTGTATGACTGTATGAGGCATTATGACAAGTTATATTAATAATTCAAGTATAATATGTAATTACTCGTACTACAGCTTGAACAAAATTTAAATAGGTATTTAAAAACTTATTTTTCGAGCAACAAGTTTACACGTGGCAATATGTAACAAACTTTTCATTTACAGCCAAGTCCAAGGTAAAAGATTTCAGTGACCCGGAAAATTACGTCGTCGAGAGTTTCAGCCTATTCCGTGGTTTCAGTTTTTAAAGTATTTTACTGAAAAGTTTACTTGTATATTTTAAAGTTCGGTGGCCCTTAAGGCATAGATACGTTTCTTATAGTATATCATCGTCATCATCACGTATACATATATATAATATATCATCATATAAAACTCCGATATATGGCATGAGAATGTGAAATGAAATGAAACGAAATGTATGTGTACGAAAGTTTACGAGTATGCGTATAGTTTAGTTGATAATTTTGTTTTAAGTACATCATATAGACTCGTATGAACTCTTATAAGGTATGTATTTATGTCGATATGATGATAAGTAAATTAGCGATCAAGCCAATTAGCGATAAAGTCAAGATGTAGTTGAAAGAGGGTCGCTATTCGTGAAAAAGTAAAATTTCTATAAATTCCTATCGTAAATACTCAATTTATATTTTACATTAATTTACTCAAATCATCAAACTTGCCTAGCTTTAAGTCAATACATAAGAACAAATATCACGACTAAATCAAAGCAAAAAAACTATACAATAAAAAACTCACACAAAACCCTTTCATGTGGCAACCTGACTACGACAAAGAACTTCAGAAACAAGGAGAAAAACTTATTACATTCCTAGGGCACATTATTTACCTAGAACGTATCAAGGGTAACACACATGTTTTTTTAACTATTATAGGGACGTAGTTTCATATTTGTACACAGTAGTGTAACAATACCGCACTAGCGAAAACCATTTTAGCGGCGGAGTAATATAAACATTCTTAGGATAACAGATTATATAGAATTAAAGCTTTGCACCAGGCTTCGTATTACATATATACTATACACATATTACTTATAATGTCCTTGGAAGGAATATCTTCATATCTGAGCCCCTAGGCAAGAGAGATCTAAATATTGTTGCGTCCTATTGACAGTTAAAATGCAGATTTTATCTTTTTTTATATATATACTCGTAGTTGGGTTGCATCTAACCTATGAAATGAAAATAAACGTATAGTACGTGTGGGGTAATAATTTAAAACCAGCCTAAAAATTTAACTTATTGTTTGAACATTAAAGTTATTTTATTGAACTGAACTTTCATTCCTCATAGTAAATAGGTAGGTACTCTTTTTTACTCAGTTAACAAACTCGATTGGTGAAATATGAAAATAAAATTTATATAATAGGTGGTTTGTTAGGCCTGCCATTCTACACGCATTGTATCCGTCGATTTGATATATATTTATTAATAAAATCTTTATACATTTCTTATATAACGAAATTTAGATGGTTAGTTCGGTTTTGTTTTATTTTTTTAAATAAAATAACACATTTGTATTATAATCAAAACTAATTATATTTTATTGTTTACTTATTTTGTCTCGTTTAATATACCGCAATAAATAAATGGTTTCAATTATTAATAACGAAATAAACACGAGTTTAAAATAAATTTGCACGTCTCAGATATACTAGGATTGCTCATTTATTTCACTGACGTCAGACGCAAACATGTGAACCGTTAAATTTTAATTTATTTTAATGAAGAAGACACTGTACAACCCACTCCGTATCTCTGCCAAGAGTCGCCAGTGTGTGCGCCTATTTTTAACCGACGAATCAAAAAAGGAGGCGGTTATCAATTCGGCTCGATCTTTTTTTTTATGTATTGTCACCGATTATTCGAAGACGCCTCGACCGATTTGAAAAATTCTTTTTTTTTTTGCAAGGGTGTACTTGCGAAATTTTATCATAATCGGTTGAGTAGGTAAAGTCAAGTCATGAAACCGACAAGAGCCTAGCTCTTTAATCTAGATGACGGTTTATTTTAAACTGATCCTCCAAGCCTACATTCAACTATAAAGGTATAACGCGCCGAATCTAAGAACTACGAGTAATAAGTACGTGTCCTAGTATTTAGATACTATTATCATTATTAATGGGGATAATTAATATAACAAAACTGTGATACTGAACAAGTTTTCTAAATGAACTTACATACGAGTATATCCTACTTCCTATCCTACTTCCTACTAGTCCTACGTCCTACTAGTCCTACTTCCTACTATTCTATCCTGCTTTCCTACTATCCTATCCTACTTCCTACTATCCTACTAATATTATAAATGCGAAAGTGAATTTGTATTTTGTTTGTTTGTTTATTTGTTTGTTACCTCTTCACGCTTAAACTACTAAACTGATTTGGATAAAATTTTGTATGAATATAGTTTGAGACTCGGGAAAGGACATAGGGCACTCTTTATCTCGAAATTCCTACAGGGAGCGAAGCCCGCGGATACAATACAGATAGTAGTATTATAAGTTCGCATCGAACTGTGAACTGATCTATGTGTGGCTGTGATTTCGCACAGACTCGAACTAAAATATTAATTACATCTATTCACCTACCAAATTTCAAGGAAATCTCGTCATCAACGAATAAACATATTAACATGAATACGATGTAAGACCCTTTACAAAATTTTGACATTAAGGTCACGTTCTTAATCTCTTGACAGCCTGTACGCCTGCCACGGGTCAACAACCTCCCCAGTTAAGGGAGGACTTGCTCATAGTTACCACAAGCAGGCGACAGGTTGGTAATCGCGGTATATTGAAAGTATAATCCGAGCATGACATTACGATAAACATCAATTTATTAACCTATATTATTCATTGCGGACTTAAAAAACTTTATCAAAAACTTTAAAAAAGTGTGTACATCAACGGATGTGTAAATAATAATAAAGAACTATAACTACCAGTAAAGAATTGAAACAAACCTCCAAAGGTATAACGATGAACGTGACCATCATATCAGCGATGACCAAATGCGTCATCAATAGGTTAACCCGTGACTTTCGCCTCCGGGATTTCATTAAGGTCGCGAAGACCCCAATATTCCCAAGGGCTCCGGTGACCAAAAGGGCACTGTAGACCGCTATGACGAACACCTGGTCAGGTGCTGCGATAGCGGCATCTGCCCCAACTGTGGCATTCATGTCTACATCGGAATTAAAGTAATCCCAGAAGTTATCAGTTTGATCATACTGAGTCACATTAATTAGCATTTTCTATTTTTAAGGAGATTTATTATATATTTACGATCGGGGAACATATCACCAAATGGCACAGTTAATATTTTTTAGATGTAATGATTTTATAGATTATTTAATTTTTAACTATCACTAAAACCATTTTTTCTTTTTGTCACATTACATACATCACATTTTTCGAAGATCATACACTGTTTACTGTTTAAAATACACACAATTTCACTAATACTTTACGAGTACACATTACTAATAATTTACTTAAAACGCTTTATTTTTAATTCAAAATAATCACACGCGTAAATCCATAATCCACAACACACGCGTACGCGTAGCACCCCTGCGGAAACTTCGTAGCAGATAACCGTAGCAGCTACGAGACGGGTGTACTCCGTAGCGGCGTCGAACGATTTGACGCGCATCAATGGCAGACTAGCGAACTGTGAATGGAAAGCGACCAAGGGAAAAGTCAAACTATTTGTTTATTGTTTACTATATCATGTTTACTGAAGCGTATGATTTATTCTAGTGACTAAACACATAATCAACACGACTGCTGTTATGATTTATTAACAAAATTAACACATGATTTTAACATGAATTTTATGATGTTCATATATATTTAATAGCATGATTTAGCCGAGGTATTACCGTTAACGGTAAAACGTTTAACCTAAAAGAAATAAACCTTTGTAAAAATATCGTTTGTACCTATTTTATTCCTATAAATAAGTATAGCTTTATTTGTATTGGTCGTTCACTTCACTTGGTTGTTATTGGTCATTTTTGTTACCAATGGCTTGTCTCCCCATTATTATATTTTTAGTTATCTATGTCTCATTGCTGGGCAAAAGCCCTATGTTTCTAGAACAGAATTAATATGAGTAGGTATTACATACAGAAGAGAAACTCCTAGGGTCCCTCGCAATATGCGTCCCCGTTCCCCGTCCTCGCACCTCTCCCCCGTTCTCGCCTTGTAGAGGGAAAAAATAATATAAAATAATACTTATACTTCTGTGCTTCCTGTCATCTCTGTTCTTCGCTGTTTCACTTCAATCCCCCTCAAAATTTATCTCATAATACTAATAAATCCCCATTATACATGCTATTATAAATGCATTAACCTTGCTAATAAATATTAATGAAATTCTTTTCAGTGAATTCATAAAAATATATTGCAAAAACTTTAATATTGAATTAGGTTATTTTTCCAGAGTCCGTGATACCGATAACATTCCAGAAAAAAATCGCGGTATATTCAGAAAAATAATCCCGCCTCTAATTCTTATTTTTAATCGACTTTCAAAAAAGGAGGAGGTTATCAATTTGTTGCGATATATAAATTATGTGTTGTTACCGATTATTTAAAGACGCCTGGACCGATTTAAAAAAATCTTTTTTTGTTAAAAATATAGGGCATACGTGCTAGGTAGGTATACTAAAATTTATATGGAAATATACAAATTTTATCAAAATCGGTTGTGTATTTTCTGTGTAAAGTCGGTATTTAGTTTTGAAAATTATCTGACATTTCACTCTATTTCTATGATTCTCGAGAAGGCTTTGTGTTATAATAATATTATTGAACCAAACGCCTCCGCTAGTTTATAATACTATTCTAGCAAAGGCTTGAGTGAAATAAAGGAAAACTAACTTACTTAGAGCTCTCGCGACAGTAACAGTATTGACAGACTGCGACGGTCGGCAACAGTCGCCTAGTTTCGCCGACCGTCGCCGACAGTTTATTTTAGTTTTTCCGTTTTTGTTCGGTTTTTACTTTACTCTAACTACCTACATCCTTTGCAAAATAGCAAAATTATACCTAAAGAATAGGCATCTAAAATTAAACTTTTATTTATAACTTTTTGTCACTTTTATGTAAACTTCTTTTAGATATTTTACATGAATGTTTGTCTCAATTTATGTAAATGCTTTTATTTCCATATTATTAAGGTGGCATTCCAACTTCTAACTCTGTTTATTTATGTAAGCACGACAATGACTGTTTACCTTGACAGTAACTTAAGTTGGTTTTCAGACAATATTTTATACAAAACATCAAATAACACTAAAAAGAAGTTTTTTTTTTTGTACGGCAAGAAAATTGGTTAAAAATTGCCGAGTAATATTTCATTTTTCTTTTATGTATTTCATTTCAATTGATCAATATACTAAATTAACGACTTAAAATATAAATGAAAATACTGTTCAGTCTGTTACGTGATTGAAATAAAGGGTTCTGGAAAAAAATGTAAAATAAACTTATTTAAGTTTATTTAATAGGGAACCCTGTAAAATCATTTGATTTTACAGGGTTCCCTGTTTCGTTTCAAAAAACAAGGGTTTTTCCGTGCCGTATGGCCTCCGGCTTAGAATGGGTTTTCCAGCTCTTCCTGAGGATATCGTAAGCAGCGACTAAAGGACCAAACACAAACACGTCGTGTTACAACTGCACCCCAAGGAGCATAACATTGGACGACGGCCGGTTGTAAAACATTTCGCAAAATTCTCAAACACACTTTTCCGATTCCGTCGGTAATGTAATATTGCCTATTTCTTCCTGTGGATATATCTAAATTTTGTAATTTTCCTATAGCTTTGGAGTTTACGCCGTTAAAACAAGTTGAATCCAATTTACCCATTAACCCATTGCATTATCTGGTGCACGAGTTATTCAGGTTTACCCATAAAAGTACAAGATTTTTTTTGTATGTGAGTAAGGGTTGTTCCATTACTTGAATGAACATTGCTTCTTTATCCCTTCCCCATTAGCCATCCATGACTAATCAAATACTTCGTGTGAACAGGGTTGCCATCTTCCATCGGAGTTTGGCTTTTTCGGGTTGCATTCGGTTTATATTTGTGTGTCCAGTCTGTCCGGCTTTTGTCAGGTTTTTGGCAAATGAATAAAATAAATATATAGCTATACGGACAAATCACACAGATTTAGTGTGATTTGTTCAATGCAAAGCGCATGAGTTTTTTTTTCCTTCCCAGGACTATCTTGATACGTCCAGCTTCTGTTAAGGCTTTTTGACAAAGTAAACCGCGACCAAGTTTTTTTGCAAAGCACATAAGCTAGTTTTAGAGTTCACTACAACTTTCTTACACAAAACTTAGATCATGCCCCGTCACTGCATCTCCGTTCGGTTTTTGGTGATAATTTATTTTAGGACTAACTAGCTGTGCTAGCGGGCTTCGCTCCCCGTGGGAATTTCGGGATAAATAGTACTCTATGTCTTTCCCCGAGTCTCAAACTATATCTATACTAAATTTCATCCAAATCGGTTAACTAGTTGAAGGGGGAAGAGGTAACAAACAAACAAATATACAAACTCACTTTCGCTTTATAATATTAGTAGAAAGTAGGATAGGTTAGTAGGATAGCAGAATTAGTAGATAGTAAGATTTATTTATCTTTTTATTTTGGAAGATGGCAACCCTACGTGTGAACCCTCCTACACAGGATTAGCTCTTTGTGTTACTAGCCTTACAAAACAAGACCTCAGTTGGGCCTCAAAACAATGGTGACCGGCCACGTTGCAGGAAACTGCGCTGTAATCAAATTAAACCCAGAACAGGGTTTCTAAACCTGTCAGACAATTGAAACATACCTAGCAGACCTAGATATGTAGCCCGTGTTACTACAATTCTGGTAGGTAAAGGTAACAAATCTTCTATGCTAGTTAGGAAGAAAAGAAAAAACTTAGAATGTACAAAGACCGAGATTTGAATCATGATTAACGATTCTTTTTCCATCCTTATGCCCACCATCACGCTAAGCATGGCCTTTGGGTCCTACGGCCCTCGGCTCTGTCTACCCCGAGAGTGCATGATAATGTATCTGTAAAGGTAACAGGTAAGTTAGTGTAACTCGCTATATTACGAAAAACATCTGAACTTAGTAAATTAAACATTTGATCGCACTATACACAGATAAATCTGTATGCCTCTCTTACATAAACAAAACGTCTCCTCTTACAGGCCTACTGGAAGAGATCTCTTTTGAGATAAGAGTGTGCCTTTGTACAACTTTTATTTTATGAATTCTCTGTATACATTTTCCGTGTGCATAAATTGGTAAATAAATAAACCACGCAGTAAAAGAAAAACTAGATCTATGGATAAAAACATTCGGCGATGGCGCCGTAATTGTTGACCGGTATGTTTTTTTCGTCGCATTCAAGGCATCGGGAAATATTAAGATAATTATGGATAACCTTTGTAATAATTACCTATTTATGCATTTTGCATTAACTGCGCAAAAATTCGTGCAGAAACTAACATAAAAATATAGTACGAGTAAATGGAATAATTCGATTTGTAAGGAAATGCGGGCGCTAACAGTCCCTAATGCTGTTTTCGAAACTGAAACCTCATCACTTCCGTTTCCGAAACATATATGACCGAGCATTTTGCGAATTTACCAAAATGCTCATGAAAGTAAGTACTTATATTTTCAACTGTAAGTTATTTCCGTCGTTTACATTTAGATTTACGACCACAAGGATCGCGAAGTATCTACGTACTTCGGAAAGCACGTTAAGGGTCCTCCCCGCGCTAACGACCTTGAAAACACAAAAAAATTAATTTCTCTTTCTGTAAGTGAGATTATCAGAAACCCTCTTACAACTTTTTAGCTAGTATCCTTAAGTTTCATTAGAACCTCGAAAATCATTGAAATAAAATCCCCTGAATTTTCCTTTGCAAAAAATACTAAAAACGGCCATTTTTGACTCTTTTTGTAAAGGTTTCTAAACCGGATAGTATTTCAATGACTTTCGAGGTTCTAATGAAACTTCAGGATACTAGCTAAAAAGTTGTACGAGGGTTTCTGATAATCTCACTTACAGAAAGAGAAATATTTTTTTTGTGTTTTTAAGGTCGCTAGCGCAGGGAGGAGCCTTAAGCCCTGACGAAAGTTATGCCAGATACCTTTTGCAGCTTAAAGGTCTAATACCATTGTTGGTTGCTTGTAATAAAACAAAAATATTTTACTCTTCAGGCTAAGTTCCGATGAATCGCAACTATATATTATAATCCTGAACTTCAGTATCAGGACTTCATTAAATTTGCGTCACTTTCTGACGTGTCGCAAATTTAATGAAGTCCTGGTCTCAGAGACATTAACATTTTTAACTTTTTTCTTTGTAAGTTTTCTATTGTTTTATTCTATATTATATATTTATATATGCTTAAGGTAAAGATATAAATATTAAAGTCTGAAAGGTATTTATTCTACAGGCCTTTAATATTGTAACTAATACCTTGCCTTACATACAATCTGTTCAATTAATAAATCAAATTAGGGCACAAATTTCACATCAATAAAGGTTTGCTTGCCGGTAAACATAGATACCCATAAGGTTGACTATTGGCCTCACGTCCGATACGATATAACGCCGAACTAACTACATACAATGCCCCTATTACGAGGCTAATAGGGATGTGAACTGGGTATAAATATATTAATTTATTTATTCCGTCTATATTCCGTCTTATTTATTCTGTATCTTAAAATATTGGGCCAATTTTTTTTCCTTAAGCAAAGTAGCAAAAATTCACATGGATACAGCTCTTCGAAACTTCGGAGAGGAGGTGATTTACGTCACTTTTAGTTAAAAATCGTAGCTAGTCATGACGTCACGAGATATTTGCTAATTTAAATTTTATACACAAATACAAATGTAAAAGCGGACTTAAAGCCCAAGGCCTTCCTACTAGTCAACCAAACGGGTGATGTGGAGAATGACAGGGGAAGTGCAAAACTTGAATAAGTATATGGTGAAAAAAGACTGCGTGTCAAAATAATTATCAAAACAATAAACTACATTCAAATAATGTACACCCTAAAGTATATGCTTAAATAAACTACACCTAGATATACTATATAAATACACTATGATCTATCTGACAGTTTTTGAATAAAATGTACCTTCACCTGTTTCTTAAATGAAAAGGTGGTTCTCGTCTTCAGTCATTCCATAGTATTATAACTAATCAGAGGAAAGAAAAAATACGTATACCATACTTTTCAATATTCTATACAACAAGCAAAAAATCATTAAAAAAAAATTCAGTCCTCCTCCGTATTGTATCTATAACCTTCGCCGTAGAAAAACGATCCGTCTGGTAACAGCTGCCCGAATCCGCTACGTGCGTAGGCTGCTTTACTACCGGCGCACACTGAAGACTTTTTAATTTTCAGCATTACTATTATATTTAGTGACAGATCCATGCTGGTATGGCAGAAAAGAAAAATCTTAAAATGTACCAGCTGCTGCTCTTTGAGATGATTTGTCAACAGGGCTAATTTAAGAAATACGGAGGAGGTCTGAATAAGGCATAATAAAATGTGTTTAAAAGGTATCACGGTACGATACGTTACAATACAATACAAAACATTTTGTGGCACCAAAAGAAATTAACAATGTTGGAGTACTTATTAAATAACAACAACATGTAATGAGGAACAAGAGGCGGCCTCATCGCCGAAGCAATCTCTTAACCAAAAAGAGAAAGGGTGCGAAATATATAATAAGATAACAAGGATCCCATCTGGATCCGCACTCGCGTACATGCCTATTTAGGGGTCGTCTGTTAATCATGTAAGATTTTAAATTAACCCTAAAAAAAGGGTGGGACCCATTTACCTTAGAAAAATTGAATATTATTATCTTTAAATACGGGCATAATCTATTTAACCTATACTATTGTAGTATACAAAATATACGTCGTAGTTGGATTGTATAATCCGCTGTTTGGTATTACAGCTCGGTTTTGTAAAGCAGCTGAAAATCGTTTAGCTAGATCGTCCAATGTGTCACGTTAACAAAATAGCTAACGTTAGATTACATTTTTAACCCGTAGATATTTAATGCATAGATTTAAGATGTAAAAAAAATTCTATGTCTATGATTTAATGTGTTGAATGTGCGCGCTTTCCACTAATTTCAGTTGTAAACTAGTGCTGTATTTAGGTTGATTGTCCATTAAACTTGTTATTGTGAAACCCTACGTGTCATGGCTGGCACTGGCGTATTACTTGCATGTGTGTGCTTAATTATTTAGCTGTCCTTTAGTGAAGTTCTCTAATGGTGAATCCACGTTAACTTAAATACATGTGCAAGATAATTAGGCCATGTCTAATACATTCCGTCTTATTATAAAACGCAGACTAACTTTGTTACCAGGTTTAAACCATTATCCGACCAAAATCCGTTGTCAGATGAGATAATGGCATATTACTAGATGTCAACTTGATTTGGTCGGATAATGGTTTAAACCTAGTACAAAGTTAGTCTGCGTTTTATAATAAGACGGATTGTGTAATTTATTTCTTTATGAAAACGAGAAATACTCGTAATAAGAATTGCTAGCGCATCGGCTTGATGCCCTGCACATAAAGAGAACTACATATTCAGTTTTAATCATTTTCTTTACTTCCCGATCTATAATAACTTCCCGTAACATTTTGAATGAGTTTAAACAGCCTGAAGCTTGAGAGCAAACCACTCACTGGAATCTCATTAACTCTGAATAGCTTCTGTGAAAAAGCTTCACGCTTGCTGCATAATGCAGTTCCAAGATTGGAATTTAAAGAATCTAAGACATAAATAAACTAGCGGCCTTCGCAGGCTTTGCACGGATATTTTACTTATTTGTCTAACCAGTCGGTGTTATATCCCACTGTTGGGCAAAGCCCCCCCTTACTCTTCTAGTCGGCTCTGTATATAACATACTCTTATATGATATTTTTAAGGGTAAATTCAGTCGATGATAGTAAACAACATCCCATTGAAAAATACGAAAAAAACGCTTTTCTTATCACATAACTGCTGCGTTTGTAATTTGGTGTTATACACCATAATACCTTTAATTCTGGATAGTATTTCAAAATAATAGAGCGAACTGCCTCCTACAATATCTATTTCCCAATAGTTCACCTTATACGGAAAACAATTGAACGTCGCGCTTTGGGAAAAACTCGGAGCCGATCTGAATCGATCTGGATCTCTGCAAGGATCTGGACGGGATATATATATCATTTAAAAAAAAACAATGTTTTTGTTTTTTTCACCATTTAACTTAAAACTTAGTTAAGAACTTAGTTTTAAGTTAAAACTTAGTTCAATTGTGAACTTAGTTTTAAGTTAGAACTTAGTTAAATTGTGAACTTAGTTTTAAGATAATAAGCAGCTAGTATGCTAGGCTATGTATCTTTTCTTCCAGACCAGCAAGGAAAGATATAGTTTGAAGATCAAACCTGATTTCTAAATAAACAATTAAAATATCATTGAAGATAAAGAAATAAATCAACGTTCGTGTTAATTTAAATACAATCGATTAACAAAAGTAGCGCTATCTTATCTCTTATCGGATTTACCGGTGTATAGGTACTTTACACAACGTCATACTAAAATTCATTTGTTATTGTGAACAATAATGGTCAACTGGTGTAAAATTTAAATAAAATATATAAAAATATAATAATTTTAAAGTGTTTTTAAAAAGAGAAATAACTAAGTGATGTGCTCGGTGTGGACACAGCGTTAAAAAGGTAAAAATATTTTCCTTTAAATATAGAGTACATAAATAATATAGATCAGTTGGAAGCTTAGCTCTTTCTTAAAAAGAAATCTTTCTAAACGATAAGACCGTACCAACCCTATTGCAAAAATGTAGTCGAAAGTATTTTTAATTTATGTAGTGAATTTTTTTATGGGTAATCTTATACGAGCTACATACGTAAATATGTAAAAAGTCTTTACACATCTACTTATATCGGTGGTTTTACTAAAGACTATGTACATTATATGTACCTGCATTACAACAACGGCTAATAAGCTTAAAATACAAAAGTAATTAAGTATACTCGTATGTGTTCTTCATAAGAACACGTCTAAGTCTTTTATTCATATTTGCAAACCAACCACAGATCTATATCTCCACATACCAACAGACCTACACCCATACATCTTGCGATCTCATCCGTCCTTTGAAACCCGAGTCCACTGCGCGGCCTATTCTTTTCAACTTTATAGTTTTTGCGATATCAAGCTAGCATATCTTGGGTCTTCTTCCTCGATGACGCACTAAAAACGCGGTAAGCCGTAATGCATTCCACCAACACAATCAACAAGAAAGTCGATAGCAAGATTACAAAATGTAGCACAATTATTTTTGATTAAATTTCAGGAAAAATAGATAAAAAATGCTATCCCACGCGAATCCGCAAAATGACAAGCAAGAGTTGGCGGAAGATGACTACACTTATGACCAAGCAAAAAGTAAGGACACCACTCATTCTTATTATTTGACGGCGTTGTGTGACATCTGTTACGCCAAAGACAAGAGTACCTACCTACTCTTGCCTCTGGGTCTCGGGTTCAATCCCCAACAATTAGAGAATGTTATCAATGTTAAGGACTGACAGGAAAAAATGTTCTGTAATTTTTAACAAGTTGTTTTGTTCTGTGGGTCAGAGTTTAGTTCCATCTGTGTGTTTAGTCCACTATTTTTTGGGTTGCTGACCTGACAAGACATAAAAGCATGTATATTTAGTAGGAATACATAATCCATACATGATGTCATGCGATGGAATAACAAAAGGCGTGTGTTATTTTATCCGTTATTCATGTCAAAGTGAAAAATACCTATAGGTACTGAAAATGCGGAAATTTTTGTACTATATCCTGAAGTTTCTCGAAGGGTGCACGTCATCGAAGTCGCAGGCAATAAATAATCAAAAATAACTAGTTTTGAAAAATTTAAAAATTTAAATATGTGTTTCACATCGTAATCAAATATCTCTCAATTTTCAGAAGTAAAATGGTACTACTACATTTTATTGAACAGACCATTGAAGGTTGTCACCGCTGTAGTTTTAATGGGCATACTCGTCCCAGTCTTGCTGTACCAATACGTGTTCGTCAGCAGCGGGGACTGGGCGCCCCAAGATGGCTACTCCACCGGCACCTGCATCCTCAGCCGGTCCGCCAGATTGCCGTGCGGCAACGGCTCCATGCCACAGGGAGAATGCCACTCCCAATGCTGTTACGACCTCAACAGTAATACCTGCTTTCATAGATTCCCTTCACGTTTTTCCTACATCTTCAACCAACAGTGGAACGAAGATATTACCTTTGTAGCCAGGATTCCTACAGTCCCATATAAGAATCAACTGAGTATACCAGGTATTAAGGTATCTTTCGATGAGGTTTCTTCATCACACCTTACAATGACATTTTACAATGCCCAAACAGAATTAACGGGGTCAAGATTAGAAAATAAATCTTATGAATACACGCTCTTGCCTCAAGAATTAAATATCAATATAAACAGTGTTCAAGGAGTAATTTTCAATACACTGAGAGGACCCTTAATAGCGTCAAATGATATCTGGGAGATAGCATTTAGATTGACCAATGAAACAATGTACGGACTCGGAGAGATACCATTGATGGAAGGTACAGTAAAAATAATTTACAATCACGATGGAGGATTGAGTTCAATACCATTAATTTTTGCGAAATCGAATGGGTCCTACCACGGACTGCTGATCGATGTCAAAGAACCAACGGAAATAATCATTGGAGGAGAAAATCAAGTAATCGTGAGAAGCCTGACCCGGTCGGGTCTTAAATTTAACATATTCGTGGGTCCGAAGCCGTCGGACGTAATGAAAGATGTAAGGAAACTAATAGGATCCAATGCGCCTCTGGAATATTGGATGCTTGGAGCTCACATTTGCAAGTAAGTGACTATTGATCTGGATTTTTATGTAACTTTTTTATACAACTAGCTAATGGCCTCCGTGGTATAGTGGTTAGAGCGTTCGGCTCATACCCGGAGGTCGCGGGTTCGATTCCCGGCGGGGGCAACGACTTTGTTATTGATGTCCTAATTTGGTTAAGACATTGTAGGCTGATCACCTGATTGTCTGATAATTAAGATGATCCGTGCTTCGGAGGGCACGTTAAGGCTTGGCTCTACGTTTTTATTTTTCAAAATCTGTCAAAATTGATTCAAAAGTTATCCGTTCTTTTCCGCTAGGTTTGTAGTAATGTCTAAACGCAATGCAAATAGAGTTAAAAATATATAGAGGTCACAGTATGAAAAACATGACGTAATGAAAAGTATTTCTAGTATGTTTACTTTTTTTGTAACATGTTATTTTTTTGTAAAGAATTAAAAAAGGTCATGCCACGTAATCTAATAATTACGTTATATTTTTGAAACTGAGACTTATCAAGCCTACTTAGATCAATGAACCAGAGGTATTGGCTTTCAATAAGAAATCTGAGCAATGACTAACATTCTGGAGGGAAGTCTAGAATGTTCGAAATTCATAATGAAAGATAAATATTTATTAGTTTAAGCCAACGACACGTGGAGAAAAAGATCGCAATGGGAAAATTTATTTATTTACTAAATCTTAAATGACCATAATGGTACAAAAGGTGGACTTAATGCTAACGCATTGTCTACCGGTCAGTCTTTAGATAAAACAGAAATATTTTTTTTTAATTTTAAAATATATAATTTCTCATTGTTTTTTGGACCAAGGGCCACTTTATAAGGATCGTTAGTAAAATTTAATTAGCTAGTCAAAATAAAAATTCAAAAACAAAGTAAAATCGTGAGATCCATTAGTACTACCGCCATGCACAACCTCCGTCCGGCTGGCCGGAGTTCATCGAGGTCATGCGGTAGTTTTGGTCGGACATAACTACGTGGTCTCGATTTGTTTATCTTATGTCATACACCAATTTGGATTACGTATATGGATCGAGGAATTTATTCACAATACGAATTTTTTTCAAAAACCATTGAAAAGTCAGCATGTTGTACAAAATAAGTAAGGGGTAAATACGTAACTATATAAAAAAGAGCTGCATTATTCAATTCTTTATATTAAAATAAGTAATATTTTTTAAATTGAAAAATAGTTGTGTATGTTACCATATATGTGCGTTATAGTGGTTATAATACAGGAGGCGGAATTTCGTGCCCGAGCCGAAAGCGAGGACGTGATAGAGCCGAGAGTGTTTAACCAATATACGCACGTATATCGCACGTTTTTCAACACACGTATATCTAAACTGATTTTTATTTTAACCGGTAAAGACCCGCACCATATTTATAAATGTCCACGTTCATTGTCTTACTATTGTGTCTGGTATTAGCGGTAAAGGAACGGTTAAATAAACTCAACCATAAAACTGTGAATCACACGGCTGCTTTCCCACCGTAATACTTATTAAAATCAGCGCGGCTGGCCAACCATTACTAGCTGGTGCCACAAGGCAGTGGGCGTGTTCGGAATTTGATAAAAAAAAACAAATATTGCTGTTGCATAATATAACTTCACTATTTGCGTTTATAACGCAAGTATGTTTTATGAGCTACTTTATCTTATACCTTTAAATAAGCAATTCTTGTATATTTATTTATTTATACATTTCTGTGATCTCGAAAACGGCTCTAACGATTTCGCTGAACATTGGTATATGGGGGTTTTTGGGGGTAAACAATCTATCTAGATTAGTCTTATGTTTGGGAAAACGCGTGTTTACGAGTTTTCATTCGATTTTCTTTCCACGTAGAATATGGTCGCAAATTTCGTCGCGCCGGGTGCCATCCGCTTAGCTCAGCGGTAAAGGATGCTGACCACTAGAAAGAGTGTTACGGGTTCGAACCCCACTCGGTGACTTACTTTTGTTTTTTTTATGTTCAAGTTTATATATAATTTTTTATTTTGTACTGTTTTTTGACAAGTTTAAAGAAATTTAGTTAATGTTTGAGATGTAACCGACCGAGCAAAGCTCGGTTACCCAGGTACTATATGTCTTAAGCCGATGAAATTCAATGAGATCCACTTGACGAGCAAGTATGTTGAAAAAACAATTAATATACAACATGGAAGGGACATACCCGTAATAAATCGAACCACAGGCTATACTAGATCACTATATTATAATGATATTAAAATAACATTCAAAAAACAAAAATAAATTCGACATTTCCATACAAATCGGCCGGGCAAAAAAAATATTCGGTACTTCAATACAAAAGTGTGCAGCCACTTTTGTATTGAAGTGCCGAATATTTTTTTAAAGTTTTTGACTGTCATTATACTATAATCAAGTGGTCTAGTGTAGTCCGTGGTTCGATTTTTTACGGGTATGCCCCTTCCACGTTGTATATTGGCACTACTGTAGGCACTACATTTATTAATATTATATATTCAGATTTGTCGCTTAACACACGTTTATTTGGCTGTTATGCTACAGTAAACAATGGGCAAAATTTAAAACAAGTGCCAAGAAAGGGTAATTCAGTCCTTTATATTTACCCACTCTTTGAAAATTAAACTAGATCTTTTATCATTTTAGGGTTCCGTACCCAAATGGTAAAATCGGTACCCTATCACTAAGATTTCACTGTCTATCTGCGTCACCAGGCTTTTTCTCGAGAACTGTGATAGACAGACAGTTGAAATCTATACATTTCCTAGGAAGATGTGTCTATTAAAAATATTTCTACAAGTGTTGTATAGTATAACTATATCTTTGATTTGACTATCGATAATTGATCTCGAAAAACCTTCACAATATCGATACAACTATCCATATCGATAAAAAAGTCTAAAAACTAATTTTAATTCGTGTACCCTTATTAGGATTGATATTTTTCTTTTAACTTTTAATAAAACCAAATATATCAGAAACGGATCTCTAAACCGAAAAATGTTGTTCACAAACTTAAAATATTTTGAAAAACCTATTTAACGATACCCTACACGATGGGTTAGTCGAGAAAATCTTGTATGGGAGCTACAATATTTTTCCCTATTTTATTTTTGGAGGGTTAAGCAGAAAGCACCCCTCTCTGCTCCCCCACCAAGCAAGTGAGATTCCATCCTTACGCCTATCACTACAGTGCAGATCAAACAACCATATCAATCAGTCAGCCAGTCAGTCAGTCAGTGATAAAGTATGTACGTGTATATTTCTCGAAATCTAAAAGTAAATAAATCCGAAGAGTATTATTTATAGATAAGTTTATTAGGCTATTATAAAATCATTTATTGCCACAAAACTAGTAATTAAATAAAAATAAAATATTATTAATCGATATTGTATGTACATTACTTGTATGAAAAAAAAATCTATGCCGACCATGTCTGTCAGGTAATCAATCTATGCCACGCTATGCTTTGACACTTCCTTTGACATTATGACAAGTGACACAGTGTAAAAAAGTTACTCGCACGTTTGTTTATAGACTGTTCGACCCATATATATTCGTGATATTATTCTACACTGTGACAATAATTTTACGAAATCAAATGTCATTTTTTTTGTGAAGAGCGACGCGTCCTTGCTTCGTGAGGCCCATCGGCCATCTGACAATTTGATATATAACTGTCAAAAATCTGTGCAACAAGAACAGTTTATTTAAATACACTCACGAAAAAGCGAGACGGCGAGTACAATATTTTTCAGGAAGGCAAAAGGGCTTATATGACTGAAATCTAAAGCCACGCAAAACTGATCAACTATAGAAAAATGGCTCTAAAATTAAAACTAAAGCTTCAAAAAAAAATTTGTACCACAATTTTGAAGATTACATAATTACTAATCTGCATAAAAAGTTTCAAAGCTGAAGTCCCTCTTGTTTGTGAGAAATTAGACCGTATATGTTTTGGTAGAGGTGTTTTTAATGAGCAAGTTTGTGTTACAAAAATTAGCTAATCGTGTATCCACAACCACAATTATGCTAGAAAAGCGTTCTAGTATGCTATTAGCAAGTATCAGTTTAAAATTTCTGATATTCGCTGAGAAATATGAAATAGATAATGCCCATTTTCACGGTGCGTCCCCTTAAGCCGTCGGTCCCGGTCACTGTCTTTGACATTGTAAGTCAAAGGCGGTTTAAAAATTTTGACACTAGTGTTAGTCACTAACACACACGATAAGAAGATACCACTAGCTAAATTTTTGGAGTAAATTCGATCTATGATACCTACTGAACCATTTTGCCTGATAGTTAAAAAGTCACCTACTTACACTTCAACTCAATCAGGTAAATTATGTATTTAACAAAAGCTGAATCATCAATATATCAAAACTTAAAAAATTATAAAATAAAATCTATAAGTCTTATTGCAGTGAAATCGAAGATACTCCAGCCGTGGCTTTTGAACACTTGACTAACTTTACGACATCGGCAAATCAGGCTCAACTACCGTACGAAAGTAACTGTGGTACAGCCCCCATTGTGCTTGAGAACAAATGTTTGACTCAACAGAGATATATCGACGAAGGGGGACAACTAGTGAAGAACGCGAACAAAAGATTCATCCCACATTTATCTCCTTACGTAAGTATTTGTAAATTGACTTTTGTGCTCAATACATGAATATCAAAAAAACTTTATTCTGAAAATAATAAGGCTTTGCGTCCTGTGTAAGGAAAATTGTTGATGAAATTTCATAAAAAGCCTTTACTTTCAATATTAGATACATCGTTTGTACACGTGATGTATCTTGTCACATTATTTGAAATGTGTTGGAAATTTCGAAAAAGAAACAATATCGTCGCCATGTTTTGTTCCAATTATATTATTAATATATTCTTCCCGCTGTATTTATAAAAAAATCTTTATAATCAGTGATTATTGTAACAACACGGCGTTTTTATGCCCATTGCATTAACAGGCCTGCACTACTTAAATTGTTTGCATAGATACTAATTATATTATATTGTAACTGATCTACAGGACAACTTTTTATATGATGATATGAGTTGTATCTAGTTTTATTGTAAGTATTTGTACAATCAGCAGCCATGCCATTATATTTTTTTCCGTATGTTTTCCTTTTTATTTTTTAATCAGTACCATGAATTTACCTCTGGATAAAATCTTCGTATAGGCAGGATATTTTTATATCTACCAATACAATCTTTCGATCCCTTAAGCAATACGAAAAAAGGTTAACTACATGTTCACATCTTCATTCATCTACATTTTAATAAAGCCCGTATACGTACCAAAGTTTGGTGCAAATTGGTAACAGGATATCGAATTTCGAAATAACTTTGATACCCTCCAATGAAATACCTTCTTTATTAATTTAATAATACGGAATATCACGTTACTCTCAAATTTAATGCGTAGGTCGGGGCTAGTCCAGAGTTTACAACAATATTGCAATAATAACAATAGTTTATTAATTTTAATTATAGACCCGCCCCAGGTTTTTGTTAAAATATCTACCTATGAGTACTCTTGATGAAAGCTGTTACATAAATATAAAATGAAAATACAGAATGTCGATGGATCTAAGTCTCTGCTGGAACTAAGTTACAAAAATTGTAACCCCTAAAAAGTTCGTGACAGTTAAATCTTACACTTTATTTGGAGAGTCCGTATCGTCCAAAAAGGCACTTCGTTCCAATAATCTGAAACTGAAACACCTATGAAGTACTTAGCTAATCAAAACATATTAAGTAATAACTTTCTTTACACACTACATAAAAAAAACATACGAAGAGACATACCCGTAATAAACCGAACCACGGGCTGTACCAGATCACTATAATACTTATAATGGAAATAAAATAACAGGAAAAGAACAAAAAAATTGGCATTACCGTTCTAAATTGTGCAGCCGCTCGGCAATTTTTATGGGAATGTCGATTTTTTCCTTTTTGGTTTCTTGACTGTTATTTCCTGGTTTGATTTATAACGGGTATGTCCCTTCCACGTTGTAAAGTAGTTAACACATTCACGGACACTAAGCCAGACACAATAGAAATAACAATTGAATTACGTCCACAGCCGTAAGTGTCCGTGAATGTGTTAATTATCTGGCGGCCCACGCCTCAGCGGCTTTGAATGTAAAGCCTAACGGTTGTTAGGAGTACATGTAATAACCTAGCAAAGCTGGTGCGTGGGCTTATACAAAACGTCGAAATGAAACGATAAGTTCATGATGTACCAAAAAATCAAAATCGATCAGTAGTTTTTGAAATCCTATCTATTCTTATATTTATTGTGTACCAAAACTTCATCTTATCGAGTCGAAATGGTTTTAAAAAACCGAAAAAACATTTTGTGTAAGGTCTATCAAAATATACTAAAACTATAATTTATGTAATATATAATTTTTGTAAGTATATATCTTGTAGCAAGTATGCATGTGTAGGTATTTAGTTAGATATAATGTTAGTTTCATTTATCCTGTGTAAGTACGACCTTCTATACCCTTCTTGTGAGTAATTGTCCTATCTTCTTATTCGCCGGTTGACTGGAAGAGATTCCATTGTGGGTTAAGTCCGCCGTTGTCAATTTATTCTATTGTTTTTGTATGTATTTGTGTTTTTTCATAGTACAATGAAGTTATTACAAACAAACAAACAAACTATTTTAAGTGTGAATTTAGTAAATGATACTGAACCACTTTCCCCAAAAAACATATGTAAGAAATAAGAAAAATAATTGTTGGCTTTCTATTCAAACTCGGATTAGCTGATCGGTCAACTTGTATAAAAGGCTAAAAATGACTTTTTATACTTCGATATATCTGGCGTGAGAAAAGTTGTTCACTATCGTGGTATGAATTCACCCTTAAAATAGTTTTAGTAATTTTTGTTATACCTTATTTATGAAACAGAAAAAAAGGAAGAACTATCTAATCATTCATGCGTTTTAATTTTATTATTTATTAGAAAATTTTCTTTTAGATACGTTACGAAGAGCTCAATGCTTCTAATTCAGAAGATAGCGCTGAAAGGTCTCTTCGAGATGAAGGAACTACTGCATCAGATGTTGAAGAAGAACATTGTGTAGACATGTCAGTGGACTTTGAAGAATTCATGGTTCAAGATGCTAACACCGGGGAAATCTATAAGGGAGCGGTTGGAAACCATACTGTCATCTATCCAACTTACGAGAATGTTACTGCGGAATTTATGCAAAATTTGTGGCCATACAATGTAGACTTAGATGCGGTGGTTTTGGAAAACACTTGGCCTTTGGATGAGGCATTGAAAAATCACACTTATGCTTATTCTACGTTACCTTACTACAATCCGGTACGTACTAAAATAAACTGAGGTATAAGGATAGTTGTTTTAGCCCGTTGAAATGGCAGTGACCGATGGGGCAAAAAGGCTCTCGAATGGCGACCACGTACTGGCAAGCGAAGCGCAGGACATCCACCCACAAGGTGGTTTGACCAAGGTCGCCGGAAGGCGCTGGATGCAAGCCGCTCGAGGATCAATCATTTTGGAAATCCTTGGAAGAGGCCCATGTCCAGCAGTGGAAGTTGTGCGGCTGAAATGATGATGATGATAAGTATAGTTCAGAAAATGAATATAGCAAAAAAAATTACCGACTTCTAAACTAACTTTTTTAACTTTTTTATTTTCAGCATTTCGAAACAGCGTTTAACAAAACACTTCTATGGAACGCTACGTATCCCAACGGAACCACGTACTTCCGCAAGCACAATGAATACTCCAACAACTTTATAAACGCCGTGAAATTTGCTTCCGATGGCATCCCGACTTGGAGCTCCAGCCAGTGGCTGAATGGTGACGTCATGATTAATAGGCAGAACGTCAGAACCTCCTGGGCCAATTTCCATAAAGAACTTATTGAAGCTTCATTAGGAGGAATTTCAGGACATTGGCTTTGGTCTTCACCAATTTGCGGAGATACTGAAAACTACAATAGCACAACACAAAGGGAGCTGTGCCTGAAATGGTACTTAGCTTCAACCTACATGCCCATGATCAAAATCCATTCGAAAGGAGAAGAAAGACATCCACTATCTTTCGAGGGAACCGAAAGAACTATAGCGACAACAGCTCTAAGAAACAGATTGGCTTTGTTACCATATTTTTATACGGTACTCCAAGACGGTCCACTACTAAGACCGATGTTCTACCAGTTTCCGGAGTCTGAGTTATTGTCAACTGTGACGTCACAGTTCAGTGTTGGTGACGATTTACTAATGGTTCCGACTTTGCTGCCAAGTCAAGGTCATGTGCATGTTCGGGTACCTCCAGGGAAATGGTTCGAGCTATGGGGAGGTTTGGAGCTGACTGGTGAAGAAGGTGATACAATCGCAATGGCGGACACTGCTTCTGACCTCTTAACTTTCATGCGTGCTGGGTCCATTATAGTCATGCAAAAGGTAAGAGAAACTTCTGTTTTTGAATAAGTTCAAATTTTCGTGGAGATTTTAACTTTTGGTAGAAATATTAGCCGCTTATCTACACAGTCAATGTTTGCCTCAAACATCTTCAATATAATAAAATTATTACATATACACCAATTTCGATTTTTTTTCTAATATTGATATTTTTACTGGGCATTACATATACCACAAGATGTTTATAGTAATAAGTTGTTTACATTATTACTATAAACATCACAAACAATCGGAACCCTCTTGTTATATTTACAGAACCCGAGCGCAACCGCAGAGCTAACTCGTTCACAAGCCTTTCTGTCCCTCACAATAGCCCTAAACTGCGAGACTCTTAACGTTACTGACCACGAAAATGTAACTTCAGAAGTAGAAACGTGTCACGCTGCAGGCAACTTCTTCTTGACTGAAAATCTTACTATTGTGTTTGAAGCCAATCAAGAAAGACTTACAGTAACAGCTATTGGAGATGATTTTACTCCGCTGTGCTCTGTGACGGCGGTTTCTAATCGCTTTATAACGGAGATTAAGATTTTGGGACTACCTTCGGAACGTAACAACTATGATCACTATAGACTACTTTCGGCGGTAGTCATTTTGTGTAATTTAGAAACGCAACCTGAATTAACTTTTGTTTTTATCTAATAAAAACGTTTTGTAAGTTGGTCTTGTTATTTTTAGTAATAACACAGGTATGGCACTTCATAGAAACGGAGTAACGTATATACCTAGTACTACTACAAACGAAACGATACATCTGTGCACTCGTCAAATGTGTGAGTTAACAATCAGGGTCGCCACCACAGAATTTGTTGCTTTGCTTACCTGTTTTCATCACTCGCAAATCTATAAAATTGTCGTTCTTTATTATTTTTCGGGGATAAACAATGATAATATGCGCAGTTTCTCACCATAATGATTCAATAATCCGTAACGTCAACGTACAGCTAGCAACAACCCTGTTTTACAGGCGCTTACAAGGCCCAAAAGCAGGGGAGGGGTTGCGGGGACACCAGATTGCGGGGGACGGTGCGAGTTTCCGTTTTGTATGTAATACTATTATTAATTCTGTGGTAATAATAAGTTAGTTTTGCACCTATATACATAAATACGTGGAAGTGGGCAGGCCATGTAGCCAGACTGAAAGACGACCGATGGACTAAGAGGGTGACAAGGTAGAAAGGCCCACTACAAGATGAGCAGACGACATCATCAAAACAGCAGGCCCACTCTGTTTCCAAACGACCCAAGATAGAAAGAAATGGAGTGATTTGGAGGAAGCCTTTACCCTAGAACCCCTGCTCTTCTTGTCAATACAAATTAAAACAAGCTTAGTTATTAAATACAGAAGTATAAAAAATAATAAACGTCGCAAAATATGTTTGTTAATCCAGTTCTATGAATAGAGTTATATAAATACGAAGTTCGGTTTTGCTAGCCACATCAGAGCTCACCGGAATAAAGACCGAAAATCAATTTAATTAAACAAACAGCAGTCGCCTTCGCCGGATATGGTGTGGACGACATGATGTTAAATACGACGACCTCCGTGGCGTAATGGTCAACACGCTAGACCGCCAATCCGCAGGTCCTGGGTTCGATCCCCAGCTAGGGCAAGTTGGAAAATGGCCTTTTTCAAATTGTCCTGGGTCTTGGATGTTTATCTATATGTGTATTTGTTATAAAATATAGTATCGTTGAGTTAGTATCCCATAACACAAGTCTCGAACTTACTTTGAGGCTATAGATTAGGAGGTCACGACAAATTTGGTAACGATAAGGGATATGGCTGACTCTGGTTTTATAGAATAAAGAGCACCTCTCTGATGCTAAATATGTTGGTCTGCCTGCGTGGAGTGGTTGCGTTACTTAGATATGGCGCCTGAAAAGTTGGTTATCGTGACCAAAAAAAAATGATAAGGGATATGACTGACTCTGGTTTCACAGGATTAAGAGCATCTCTCTGATGCCAAATATGTCGGTCTGCCTGCGTGAAGTGGTTGCGTTACTTAGATATGGCGCCTGAAAAGTTGGTTATTGTGACCAAAAAAAAATGATAAGGGATATGGCTGACTCTTGTTTCACAGGATGAAGAGCACCTCTCTGATGCTAAATATGTTGGTCTGCCTGCGTGAAGTGGTTGCGTTACCTAGATATGGCGCCTGAAAAGTTGGTTAGCGTGACCAATAAATAATAAGGTAAATGGCTGATTTTGGTTTTACATAATGAAGAGCACCTCTGATGCTACCTCTGATGCTAAATATGTCGATCTGTCTGCGTGAAGTGGTTGCGTTACTTAGATATGTCGCTTAAAAAGTTGGTTATCGTGCACAAAAGAAAAAATTAATAACGAAAATAGCTGACTCTAGTGTCACAGAACAAAGAGTACCTCTCTGATACAAAATTTGAAGGTCTGCCAGCGTGAAATGGTTGTGTTGTGAAACTTAGATATAATGCCTAAAAATTTGGTTATCCTGATGAAAAAATAATGATAAGGTAAAAGGCTGACTCTAGTTTCACAGGGTGAAGAGTACTTCTCTGATGCTAAATATGTCAGTCTGACTGTGTGAAGTGGTTGCGTTACTTAGATACAGTAGCGTGCGTTCATATAAACACATGAATTTGTCTACCCTGTGTCACCCTAATATTGATGCCGTAGTTCACAAATGTACTAACTACAAAATTTTTGATTTTTACTTTTTTAGTACCAGATAAATTAACTCTTTCTACCAAAAACTTAGTGTTACAGTTGTACTTTTTAAGATTCGGCGTTAACAATAATTAGTATTATTGTTAACGCCGGCATTTTATTTTTATAAATTCAATCTTCAAGTTTTGACTGATTTCAACAAAATTTCAAAAGTCCTGCGTATCATACGCATTTATAACATTTACACACGTGTTAAAGTTATGCAAGTGCATAATTTGTTACCGATTATTTGAAGGTGCCTTCACCGATTTGGAAAATTCTTTTATCGAAAACAGTTGTTTAGTTTGGGGGTGAAGTGTTTTTTAGTTTTGAAAAAATATTTGCCTGTTAACATAATGAGGTTTAGTGCACAAATGGACTAAAGTTTATTTTACTATTTTTGAAATTAGACAACTATAATACCACAATTTTTGGATATAATGCAGTCAAAGGACTAGACTCTTGAATAGACGTGAAATTATGTAATTATTTTTGTGCCGTTCTGGACTAAACTTTAGAAAACTTTCTACATTAAATGCTCTTCTGAAAAGTTGACAAAACTGTTGTTAGTACAATTGTGAACTGCGGCATGTATATATAATATCGGATACTAACGATAGATGTATTTTGCTCGATATGCAGCCGTTCAGAGACAGTCATTTACCTTATAATTTTACTTTTCTTCACGATAACATACTTTTCAGGCGCCATACCCATATTTAGTAACACTAGCACTTCACGTAGGCAGACCGACAAAACAAACAAGACTTCACCGACAAATTTTGTATCGGAGAGGTACTCTTTGTTCTGTGATACTAGAGTCAGCTATTTACGTTATTATTTTTTCTTTTGTTCACGATAACAAACTTTTCAGGCGCCATATCTAAGTAACGCAACCACTCCACGCAGGCAGACCAACATATTTAGCATCAGAGAGGTGCTCTTTATTCTATAAAACCAGAGTCAGCCATATCCCTTATCGTTACCAAATTTGTCGTGACCTCCCGTTCTACTAGCTCAATCAGTGTAATTTGTCCCTATATATTTATTTATTTATTATACGGAGTACTTACTTTTTAAATGCACCTAGAATATAGTTAAAAAAAATATTTTATAAATATGTACTAAGACTTATACATTACGTTAATTTTGCAAGGAACATATTTTATTTTATGATACATAAATACCAACATACATAGCGTTAGCTTACAAAAAAACAATGTCCGACAGCAATAGAGAACATGCACTTTTTTATTTTTTTGCTTAAAAATATCAAACCATAGTAAACAAATATGAAAAATTATAAAATAAGTAATCAACTTGTGATTATTAAAGTTTCAATAGAAAGAGAAGTCCGGTATGAACTGGTGACGTCAACGTCAATGTCATCTATAGAGGTACTTTTGCCTTATATAAAATATATTTTTGCGAGTGAGATATTTTTGTAATATCGTTATATCTCGTTCATTTCTCAACCAATGTTTATGTTGTTTTAACAGTTAATACTTTACTTTTGAATATTTATGGATAAACTGGTTAGATAACACATATTTTTTCATGCATATTCCCTATTGTGATTTTCAAATGGGCTGTATTTTTATCCTGTTGGGCCGTAAACATTTTATACTAAGTAAAAATTTAAATTATTAAAAATTGAATAATATAAATAATAAATATACTTAACAAAAACTTTTAAAATAGTTACCTACTTTCGAATACATAAAATTAGGTACTAATATATACGCTAAAGGAATATTTTAAAGTAGTACTCAATAGAAATTTCACTTGTCACCAGACATTATCTAAATATAAATTTCCTAACAAACATTTATTTTGCTGATAACACAATGATCATTACTGTTGTGGGGGACTCTGATTACTGATTACGGTCAACCTGACCCGTCTTGACCCGCGATAAATCTGTACCACGCTGACAACGGGCCATTCAGCTGACGCCAGCTGACCGGTACACATCGCTCACTCATGAACACCAAAGAAAACCAAGAGGAACAAGACAGCCGAAAAAAACACTTTATCCACCCCAGCCCGAGAATGCCGAACATCAAAGTCTTCACCGGGAGCTCCCACCCCGACATCGGACAAAAAATCGCCTCAAGACTCAACTTGAACCTCGGAAAAGCCACAACTAAAAAGTTCAGCAACAAAGAAACTAATGTTGAAATCGGAGAATCAGTGAGAGGCGAAGATGTTTACATCGTCCAAAGTGGTTGCGGAGAAATCAACGACAGCCTCATGGAATTATTTATTATGATCAACGCTTGCAAAATTGCATCAGCATCAAGAGTGACTGCAGTTATCCCTTGTTTCCCGTATTCCAGGCAAGACAAAAAAGAGAAGAGTCGAGCTCCAATCACAGCTAAACTACTCGCTAATCTTATTTCAGTGGCTGGTGCAGACCACGTTATCACCATAGACCTGCATTCTTCTCAAATCCAAGGTTTCTTTAATATCCCTGTGGACAACCTTTACGCTGAGCCAGCTATCACAAAATGGATCAAAGAGAACATTCCTAATTGGGAAAGTAGTGTTATGGTTTCTCCTGACGCGGGCGGTGTAAAAAGAATGACAGGTATCGCTGATAGACTTGACATTGACTTCGCTATTATACACAAAGAAAGGCAAAGAACAAACGAAGGTTATTCCACAGTACTCGTTGGTGATGTGAGGAACCGTACAGCAATCATGGTAGACGATTTAGCTGACACTTGTGATACTATTGTCAAGGGTGCGGAGAAGCTTCGGGAAGCAGGTGCTGATAAAATCTATGCTATTCTGACTCATGGAGTGTTTGCTGGCAATGCCATTGAGAAGATCAACTCTTCGTGCTTGGAAGCGATAGTGGTGACGAATACCATTCCTCAGGAGAAACACATGAAAATGTGTCCGAAGTTGCAAACAATTGATATTTCTGTTATGTTGGCCGAAGCAATCAGACGTACACACTACGCAGAGTCTGTATCGTACTTATTTACTAACGTGCCATATTAATTTTACTACTTTACCCTGTTCTATTTTTTTCTGTTACCATGTTCTATGAACTACTTTATAGGTGCTTGTTACTACAGTTTGATTACTGAAATGTAAAATGATGGTTTTAATGATATACATGTTACTAGAAATAAATGCTTACTTTTAAAAAGTAAAAGAAGTAAAATCTTTTTTAAAACCCGTACGATCGTCTAAGTGCGAATTTGTTCCAAAGATCTAGAGCTAAAACCATCTGGCATTTCAATTTGAATTAGCCTTGATTCGGTAAAATTGAAGAAACGGAGTCCTAAATTGGCAATATCTATTTAATCCGCATTGGGAATTCTATTATTCAATTTGCATAGCTAACGAAACAATGATGTTATTACCCTTATATTATTATACTGCTGAATTAACAATGGCTTACTTACTAATTTGGTTAACATTGGTTGACATATCTATCTGATTTCAAACCATGCAAAGCACAGATGTAAAGCCTGTTATAAAAATACCTAAAGCGTCAACGTAATTTTTTTATTAACACAACATTTCCTTTTGTGTGGTTTGAACCAGTTTGCTTTACTTATTTACGAAAGAATGAGTAAGGGTAGTTTTTTATGAATAATTTTATTTGTTAACTTGCTGCTCCCCGCGGTGTTACCCGCGCCTAAAGTAGCCTATGTTTTAATCCAGGGTCTCAGCTTTCTGCGTACAAAATTTTATCATTGGTACAGCCGTTTGCGCGTTAAAGAGTAACAAACATCCATCCATACTTACTTTCGCATTTATAATATTAGTAGGTACTTACATATCTTATACCTTTAAACGAGCAATTCTTGTATATTTACATATTTATAAATTTCTGTGATCTCTGAAACGGCTCTAACGATTTCGCTGAAATTTGGTATACGGGGGGTTTTCAGGGGTAAACAATCGATCTAGATTAGCCTTATGATTGGGAAAACGCGTTTTCGAGTTTTCATGCGTTTTTTGCGCCGGCCGCATTATTTTTAGCTCAGCGGTTAAGAATACCGACCGCTAGAAAGAGTGTTACGGGTTCGAATCCCACTCGGTGGCTTACTTTTGTTTTTTTTTATGTTCAAGTTTATATATTATTTTTTATTTTGTACTGTTTTTAGACAAGTTTAAAAAATGTAGTTAATGTTTGAGATGTAACCGACCGAGCAAAAATCACCCAGGTATACGTAATAAATAATTTCAACTCTACTATTTTTTTAAATAGCCTATGTCACTTGGGACTATGCAAGGATGCAACGATATCCCATGTATATGTCGCAGTTAGATTGTATAATCCGCTGTTACTCAAAAACTCTAGCTATTTGGCATTACAGCTCGGTTTTGTAATATAGCTAAAAATCGGTCAGCTAGATCGTCCAATGTGTTACGTTTAACAAACTAGCTAACGTAAGATTGTAGAACGATTAGTTCGGAATTCTGCCACTTGTGGCTTGTGAAGTGTCAGTGTCATGTCATAACAACAAATATGGCCTCCCTTAAAGTAAATTATTCGCCGCGTTCCGGGACTAAGCTGTTTTTATCAAGAGACATCAGGGGCATCGTTTGTGATTTCAGAGTGCAAAAGATTGAAAAGAATAAAGCAGACCTTAAGCTTGGTGCCCATATTGTTATTTCGACGCCCGCCTTCCGGTAAGATGGAAAATTCACGTGGATCAATTGGCCGTAAGAAATCGATGCGCCATTGAGTTGTCGGGTTTACAAAATGTCTATATCTCTAATCCAATTGCATCGAGCTGATTATCATTCTTCATTGGTGTATTATGATGTTGGAGACTGAATTATTTAGTAAGGAGTTGAATTGAAGTTTTATTTCCATCGCACGAGTTATATAAAAATAACAACTATTGTCCCCTTATATATTATTTTGTTTGGTAACACAGTTTTATTCAATAATGGTAACCCAATTAATAATAATGCTATCTCAACGCTAGCTGTTTTGTTAAACGTAATTACGTAACTCATTGACAATCGAGCTGAACTATTTTCAGCTGTTCTACAAAACCGAGCTGTATTGCCAAACAGCTACAGTTTTTGAATAACAACGGATTATACAATTCAACTGCGACATATACAAATCTGGTTCAGGCATTACAAAAACTCGCAAACCTACATAATATATACGAACCCTGAAAACATTACACTTCTTTTCAGGGCAGTCGTAAAAATGTCCGTAATGGTTAGCTTCATTGAGACTTCAACATCATAAGAAATCTTTGATTGAACTTCCCATAAAATAAACATGTCAGCAATCCTATCTTTTGCAAAAACTTCAAACGAAAATTCGTATTGAAATAACAGCGGATATTTCATTTCACTCTCCGTATTTTATCAGAAGAGTGGTTCGATATGTAAATAAGTAAATACACTAAGGTTATCGACGTGCAGAAACAAACATACATTAAATTACATCATCTGTTTATGTGAGATGTATTCATCATTCACATCTTAATTACATCAGATGTCTACTTGTAAATATTGGGTATACTTCTCTGGCCAAGGTCATCGTCTACTTTACGACTCTTTCTTTAAGGGTGGTAAATTACTTTCGCTCAGTATTTTGTGTTTCTATTATTATTATTTTCTGTTTATTTATTATTTGTATGTAGTAGGGTATTAAATAACTTACTCATAGAAATAATACAAAATTTGCATTTTTGGCGTTCCCGAAAAATTATATTTGTATTGTGTTTCTAATTGAAGTGTGTGTGTGTGTGTGTTATTGTTTTTTTGAAGTGAAAACTTCTTTAGCGGCGTTGTGCACTTTTTTTGGAATGGGTAAAAAATGTTAAACTCGCGTCAGGACACGTGACCTGATCGAAAATTCGTAAGGCGGATGGAGAGTAGACAGCTAGCGCGGCGTAGGAGAGGGAGTATCCCCTTCTCTTTCTACGGCGCGGCGGCAAATGGCGGCAAATGTATGCCTGCGCCTGCTGTTTCGTTTAGGCGGCGCAGGGCGCTTGCGCGAATGTTCGTGTGTGTTTATGTTACAGCGTGCTACGCGCATCCATGGATGGTGACAGCCACAGATATAATAATATTGTGACAGCTGATGGCTCGACCGTCTGTGTAGTGGCCATACTGCTGTGTTTTCACTTCTGCCTGCACTCCCAGAGTGCAACCCGTCGTTTTTTTTATTTACTACTCGTAACCCAGCTGTTGCTCATCCGAATGGATAAAATAAAATTTGGTTCGTAAGACAAAAAAAATTAAACATATTAAAAATAAACTGGCTTTTCTTTTCGCACAGATCGTATAAGCCGATGGAAGAATTGATCGAGAATCTGTATCATATTATGGTCTCATAATGTTTCGATTCCCTTTGTGTCACAAGGCTAAACATTGCCCTTTGTATTTTAAGCTCTGGGCTCTGTCTGGTCCGTTAGGAATAAATACGTGCAAGTATCACATATACCTAAACAATCTTACAATTGGATCTGAAAAAATAACAATACAATGAACAATGCAAATTTTACATTTAAAACGCAACGAAATGAAACCCATATCACATTGAATGTTAAATAAAAAGGTTTTTACTTACAGCTAGACAAGAACGTTTCTAATAAAGTAAATTTAAGTTTGCCCGAACTTTGCAACGGAAATCGTGAAATAAAGTTCCATTGTTAGTTCAGGAACAAGTTTTGAAATGCTTCTACTTGGTAAAGTTGTAAGTAGGTATACTATTATATTATCTTGGAGTCTATATTGTTACATTGAGATTAAAAACAGGTATTTATTTTGCGCCCCACCAGACTATCTGTTTATACCTTTGGTTGACTGAGGGGAACGCTTTTAGCGTCAAGTCCACCACTTGTTTACAAATCAAATTGTTTATTGTGTAACAATAATGTTTTTATAATAGTATTTTACGCAACAGTTGTATAAGAAGGGTTAAAAAATGCGAGATGCGTAGGTTACGATGCGAGCCCTGGCAAGCATCGTAAAGAGTCGCCGCATCAAGCATTTTTGACGTACTTGTACAACGTTTCATACAATAATTTTTCAACGACTACATTTACAGCTAGGTGTATCTTTTATTTGGCTACGTAACGAGCCTTTTTGGGGAATAGAGTTTTCTAAAATCATCACGCTAGTACATACAATTTCATGGAAGTCATATTATCCATGTTCTTCTATTATTCTATATATTAAAAGTACAGGAGTAGTAAAAAAATGAGCGTGGGGCGTAACTAAGAGAGGGAAGAACTGATAAGGCTGTCGGTGCTAAGTAAAGAAGGAAACTTTAGCTGGCTGTTTATTTCGTTTTAAACCTCTTCTTTTTTTTACGTCTATATCCGTATGGTTTCCGGCAGACTAGAATAGGACGACTCCAAGTCCTCCCGTGGATGTCGTAGAAGGCGACTTAGAAAATAAGAAAGCTAAACAAAGCTTATGAACATCAATGAGACTTCTCCAACCCGTCTGGCCAGCGAGGAGAGTATAGGCCAAGTCCTCTGGCTGCTCTGGCCAAATATCGCTCTGGCAGTACAGAGAGGGTCATGCTCCTGCAGTGGAGACATATAGACCTGATGATGATAATGACTACCTCTATTTATCTCAAAAAAGCAAAAAATACTTTTACATATGCGAAATATAATATAATAAGTAGGTATATGTGGATGTTCCTTCCACTTTCCAAAACAATCTGAAAGGACTGAAATGAAATTTAACACCATGTAGCTTATTAACCTGCATTAACCTATGGGATTTCTTAATTCCGGAAAAATATGAGGTTTCTGTAGGTTTATCAAATATCCCTTGACCACACGGGTAAGAGCTAGTTCCATATAAAACAGCGCAGATTTTTAAATGATTTCTGAATTGGTTCCATAGAAAAAGGGGTTTTAATAACGTTTCGAAACTTAAAACCGACTTCACTCCTAAACTACACAATCGATTTTAATAAAAGAACCACCTGACCAATTGGAAAGAACCACCTGGCAAGTATATCTACCGTTTCAAACAAAAAAATAATTTTGCATATCGGTCTAGGCGTCTTCCGAGTAATCGGTGAAATTTTAAAAAATTAAGGATCGCGACGAATTGATAACCTCCTCCTTTTTTTGAACAAGGTTAAAAATATGTGACACCAAGTGGCAACCAAAGATTTAGAACATCAACACAGTGACGTTAAGTCCAATCGACTGTTGTCATTTGACCATCAGTTCACTTGCAGGTTCTATTGCTGCGTTAAATAAATTATTATTAGAACGGAAGTTCCTTATCGCGCGTTGCGAAAGGGGGCTAGACGGAAAAAAATATTGGAACGAAATTCCTAATCGCGCGTTGCGAAAGGGGGCTAAGCAGAAAAAAATTATGACCAAAAGTTGTAACGACACTTTTTGCTACAGTTATAAGCCGTGCGGCGTGCGCGTGTTTCTCTGTCTCTCTCTCTCTCTCTCTCTCTCGAACTTCGTTCCATCCGGGTGTGCCTTAACACCTCTAATTTTTTTTTATAACTGCAGCTTATCCTGACTACACTGTACTGCAATCATGCTGCAATCTGGTGTCCTATTTTTTGAAAACATTAATAATCAGGCACGTATTTTCCATATAGACTCAAAGACATTGTCTACCCGGAGGTTCCCTAATATATGCGCATTTTTTTATTTAAAAATAAATTATAATAGACTAATATTTTCAAATAAACGCGCGCTTTCCTGTCCATCGCGCCATATGCTGGCTACGTACTCGCTTACTTAGTGTAGGTATACGTATATATATACGCAGTACTCTAGGCAGCTACCTAGAAGACAATTCTCCATAGTGTCTTGATTTACACACATTCACAGTGCACGGATAGGAATTTGCATCTGTAGTGTGATCGTCTACGTAATTCATCGACGCACACACACGCGAAATTTCCGCACACACAACCAATATCTAAGACAAGAGCTTATGCATGCCATTTTTAAAACGCGTCAGTTATAAACAAAGCAAATTTTTGTATGGAAAAAACGATTAGGTTAGTGAAATACGGAGTTTCAAAAATGGCCCTTATCTTTGAGCTAGTTCTATCTCAATAACAACGTTTTTTATCTCTTTTCACTTTTGACCAATAAGGAATGATATCGATTTCGAGCCTTTTTATTTGTTCCTTGAAGCATTCCGTGATGAAAAGTCTCGCTTGTGTTACGCTACCAATTTAAATACGCGGAAGATGTTCAAGGATAAAATGAAATTACGTAAACTTTTGTGTTAGTCGTATATATTTGATATTTTTTCTTGTCCAATGATAATTATTTGCATTGACGCATTACAAATTACAAGTGATTACGATCTGCTCTGAACTTTGTTTGCTATCGCAAATGAAATTAGGAGGAAAACTTTATTACCGCTTTATAACAACGCTTATGTAATGGAAAGTTTTTCATGTAAAAGTTGTGCACCAGGTGTTTGTTCTAACTTTTGAGGACAAAAGAGCAATAATCATAAATGGCCGATGCCAGCCTATTTTGGATTTCATTCAAACAAGCGGTAAGCTAAAAAGAACATTTAATAGTATTAAACAATATGACGCGTATAAGTGGGTCTCGGGATGTAAACACACTAATAGGGTCAGTTCAGTCAGAGAGTTTTTTTTTTGTCCCACTGCTGGGCAAAGGCCCCACAATTAGTCTATCCTGCAATAATCGGTGATGCACGTCCCTGTTAATAATCCTATGACATTTCAGCTTCATTATCTATCCCTTCCTAACTAACGTTATAACGCCGTCTTAAACTATGTAAATTGATAGATTTACGAGGAAACTTTAGTAATTGTAGACGTTTTAGGCAGGCAGAGAATCTATTACTGGGTAACGCCATCCATCTTCGTGAATCTCATTGTTGACAATGACATATTAATGCGACAGATCCAGTAATTGCACCCTGGAGGAATTCGGGATACTTTCTGTTGAATACGCTTTGAAATTGTTAAAACAGTTAGGATTTGAGAGAAAGGGAAGGAAGCACCCTAATTACTTTTTAATATTAGATATTGGACTGTGCTTAGGTATTGTACAAATTTTAAATCTTTTATAATGAAGACAAATCTTGGCTCAGTTTCGTGAAGAAACGTAGCCTTTAAAATAAAAGCTTTTGGTAATTTTGTTACTATTGCAAAGGTTCATTAACAAACTGCGTTTCTCATAAAGGCACACAAAAATCAGTATTCAAATCCGGCGCTCTTTATATTGCTAGCTTAATGTATTCGCTAATTATATTATACATACATACATATTTTCACGCCTGTTTCCCATGGGGGTAGGCAGAGACTATGGATTTTCACTTACTACGATCCTTGCAAACCTCTTTTGCTTCGTCAACACTCATAACTCTTTTCATGCATGCTGTCCGGTTATGGGTACTCCTTACATCAGCTTTCCTCAGAACATCTGCTATTTGGTCGCAAAATGTTCGTCTCGATCGACCTGGTCCAGTCCTCCCATCCACATCCGCACGATAAATCTTTTTTGTTAATCTTCTTTCATTCATCATCTCAACATGTCCAAACCACCTTAACATTCCTTTCTCAATTTTTGTAATTACATCCTCTTTCACCCCACATCTCTCACGTATGACATCATTTCGTATCCGGTCTTTCAAAGTTACAGCATACTTCTTAAAGCTCGCATTTCAACTGCATTTAATTATATTATGATCAGTGATATAAGAGCGCAGTTTTTATAGTTTCCTTTCTCTATCTTTATATAAGTATTATAGTTTTCTTGACCGTTTTAAATATATTATTTACATATATTTCAGCTTGGTCCAATGGTTGACCTGGAGAGAATGTCATTAGGCATTGGGTCCGCCACATGTACGTTTTTTTAAGTGTGCAATAAAGTTTACATAAACAAATAAATGAAATGTATGACAAACAAGAACCAATATACCTACTTACTACTTAATTTTTCCAGTCGGAACCCAGGCCCTTATTTACGTGCTACGAACTAGTCCAGCGGCTACGACGCTACGACTGCTGCTACGAGTATCTTCGAAATAAGAATCATCTTACCCTACACTTTTCCATACAAACGTAGTCTATGTTTTATTTTGAAACCACATGTCAGATTTCGGTAAAAATTTAGAATTTTAAAGAAATGGCAATTATCTATTTAAGGCCATACCCAAATTTTCTGGGGTCCAGTGGCGCCGCCATTTGAAATAAATCATTTAAAAGGAAACGGAGATATCATTCAAAATTGTAGATAACCCTTAAATAGTTTTAAGGGTTATCTAGGGCTTGACCAAGACACAATTTTAAATGATATCTCCGTTTCCTTTCAAATGATTTATTTCAAATGGCGGCGCCACTGGACCCCGGAAAATTTGGGTATGGCCTTAATGGGTTTCCTACACCTAAAATTATGAACTGGAAAGAAAATATAAGGATGCAGAAGTTTCCCATACTGATGGTCTAAAATGATACACTATAATTAACCACACTATGAATTAACACTATATTATATTTCAAGTTCATAATTTGACTGTGAAAACCAGTTATATTCCCTAGATATGTGCATTATCTTTGAAATTACTTAAAAATCGAAAATCGGACATGTCGTTTCGAAATATAACGTAGGTAGACTACGTTTGTATGGAAAAGTGTAGGGTAAGATGATTCTTATTTCGAAGATACTCGTAGCAGCAGTCGTAGCGTCGTAGCCGCTGGACTAGTTCGTAGCACGTAAATAAGGGCCTGGGTTCCGACCATAGAGTTAGGATTGTACCTAAAGGTACCTAGAGAGGACACTCCAAAGAAATCAAGCAAAAAAAACGAGACCAATTTCAAATGTCGTTTACACGTTGTCTATGGAATGAGTGCTAATCAGTCCCCAGTACGGCGGGCAAGTCAATTGAAAATCAATTTTTATAAAAAAATATTAATCGTTGACTGCAAAAATCTTGGGAATAATACTTAAAAATGTGTGCTTAGATTGACTTACTGGGTTGTGCCGGCCTGCAGATCAAATATAATGAAAAATTCTCGAGGTTTTTCATTTCACTGGTAAGTTGTTTTTAGCTGATTGAACCCACTTTCGTTAAAACTTTGCATATAAAAAGATGGCAAAAATGATTACAATAAACATTATATACTACAAGAATTCCTAAGCTTTTTGTAAAAAAATTTATCAAATACGTGAATTTCCGCCAATTTTTGACCATTTTCGACATTAAACTTTACGTCAAACTCATATCTAGGGATTGCCGTTATCGATAAACACAGGTATCGATATGCTTACGGAAAAGGCAAAAGTACGGCCTAAAAGGCCTTGTGTTATGTTAATTATTATAAAAACAATTATTATTTTTAGTAACCGACTTCAAAAAAAAAGGTTTACGTAAGTATATATCCTTATGGAAAATTTCTAAATTTTATTGTAATTGCTAAATGTGCGAGGTTATGTAATTTGTTCGTAAATCCGTACAAATATACTTAGTGAATTTTAAAGTGCCTTTGTTGTTGATTTGTTTCAAACGTTATTATTTACCCCGTAAGCCTTAAAGGCCTTATTCAAGAAAGACTACTGAGACATGTCACTAGAGTCATCGAACATTTTGACATTTTGTTACTGTATTATATGTGGTACCTACCTACATTGTTTTGTGATTGCGTCAAAAAAAGAGTATAATGTTTTCAGGCTATACTTACTTATTATGTATTTTGTTACGAAACTGGTGTTCGAGATTTGGAGTAAAATACTCACACTCTTCTTAGGATATTTCACTACGGAACCAAAGATTGACACACAAATATGGTCTTCCAAACGTCCGATGTCTAAGTCGTCAAGCAGTCGTAATCAAAAATTCATCGCTGAAGTATTATGAGGTATGAGTTACTTGCCGATATCGCTGGATAGTAAGTTATAATAGTTTATCAACGGATACTCAGTTTGTCACGTGTTCGCTTTTATATACGCCTGCCTAGGTACCTAGATATTTCTAGAAAATACATGTACTTGACCATCCGTGAGTTCCGTGATGCCGGCTTAAGAATGTTCGAGTGTATGACATTGCAATCGTGTGAAGTCGGGATCATTCTGGAACATTCCACAACCACCTGTATAGGTAATTTTAAATCATTCTTAACATTCTACATCCTTCTAGATTATTTTATAAACCAGAATATTAACTATTCTTCTTTATTCTTCTAGCAACTTCGCGACAATGTGATTTGCTTTATTCGGATCTAACTTTAAACTGAGATTTTGTCACCGATTAAATCATATCGATGTGAAAATGATAAAGAAGTCTTATTTAAAGATATATTCCAATTTTCCCTGGCTTTGGATCGAACCCAGGACCTCCAGTGTTATTTTTTGAGGGCGCCACTATCGGAAGTCTAGTCCCTTAACACTGCGATACACATAATAAAAGAGTTTATACGTAGTAAGTATCTGCTTTGATTCCCTACAATAGACGTTTCATATCAAAGGAGTTTCTGTTGCTGGCTGTTTTGTTTATAATTACATTTTAAAAAATGTTGTAGTATGTATTTTATGGTTTCACTTCTTTTTCAAAACATCGATCCATCAAATCTATATCTATATCTATACATTTAATAAAACAGTAAAAAAAGTGTGTCTGTACATTAAATATATTTCCAAAAAAAATTTTGGGGGCGATGGAGACATAGTAATAGAGTAAGAATTTAAAAAAAAATGTCTGTCTGTATGTCCGTTTGTACACGATAATCTCCGGAAATATTGGACGGATTCGAATGAAACTTTTTTTGTTATAAAGCTATTAAGCCTGGGCAACATATAAGGTATAAATGATTTTGTAAAATAGAACGCCTGATGCAGAACCATAATGGTCCAGCTAAACTATAAGAGATATAAAAATGTCGCCTTAGTAAAAGTTGTTCAGCCTGATGAGCATTTTCCAGAGACATAAAGTCCACGCGAACGAAGTCGCGGGCTTCGGCTAGTGTTATATAAAAATTGCTATGCCAATCATCACGACGCGTAGCAATTTTATCGATAAAAGTCGATTGTGACCTAAGTGCGTAGTCCCCTGCACTAGCCGGATTACATACAACACATGCATATTTACGCACACTAATGCACGCAGTTTTTGGTCTCGCCAGGGTCTCGCCTTTTTACCGCCTATTTCCAGTCTTCTTACTTAGATCATAAGTCTATGGTTCCGACTGGACAAATTAAGTAGTAAGTAGTTAAGTAGTAAGGAGACTCATTTATCATTTTAAAAAGTAAAAAAAACTTCGTAACTACGTAGCTTCTACTTACCTATATGGTATTATAAATCATGCGGACCAGCATTAGCATGTACTACAAATGTGCGAAAGACGATCGTTGAATCAACGACAGACGATTCAAAGAACGATAGCGCGAAAACTTCCTTATTAGTTTCCAATACTCTGGCAGTTTTATCAAGAAATGAAAGTTTTCTTTGAACCCCACTTACGAGTATCTACGCCACTCGTTTGTAATGCATTGCATACTGGACCAGGGTAGGATCGGGTAGGAAGTTTGTTCGGTAGAAAAAAGTCAAGTAGACGAGGTCAATGCCCGTGGCAGCAATAGCGTATACTCAATAGTCTTAGTCTGTAGAATAAATATATTTTCCCATTTTAAGTACTAAAAATGTCTGGCTAATAATACATCCCAACACTGGACTAAAACTAGTCTCTTCCTGTGCAAAAAAATTAAAATAGGGCTCTCTATTTTTTCTAGAGTTAAATAATCAGACTGCGTAGTATAATAGCGCTTTAGGTAACCAACTACTTGTAGAATAGTGAAAACGTAGCTTAGAATAATAACAAATAGAAATTAAATAGGCGCTGCAAGTTTAAGAAGCTACTTTAAGATTATAATTCACGTAAAGTTTATATTTAAACATATTTGCTTTTACTTCTACGACTGAAAAAAAAAGTGTCAATGGTTCACATTGGTAAAATGGATTCAAAACGGTAAATCGGATAAAATTGTAAATGTAAATGAATCCCTACAGGTATGATTGCAAGTATGAAAATAATGATTCTTTACTAACCAAGGTAACTAGACTAGATAAGACTAAGATTTTGAATTATATTGTAGATAATAATTTTGAAGCCCGGGGCCGCAAATAATATCTTTGATAACGGTAATTACGCCTCTGTTCTGTATCTCCCTATTAGTTTTATTGGACTGAGGTGAGGTACAAGATGTAAATATAGTTACGTTAGTCACGGATTGAAGTGAAGTAAACACAACTCTTAGTGTAATTTATGGAATTTCTAAGGAGAAAGTACAGATAAACGTAAGTCGCCTAAGAAAAACATTTGTAAGAAAAATATGTTCGTGACATTCAAGTTACATCTAAGTGAACAAGCAAAAAGAGTTGAAAGGACTTAAGACTCTTATGTTTTAGAGGTTATGAAATTGTTTACAATCGTATTGAAATTATTACTTTTGATGGACTTTTCACATACTGAATCAAATAATACCTAAGTAGGTATACATACTTACTTTATATATTTTTTGTTATTTAATTGTAAGTTTTAAAAAGTTATACTGTTGCCTGCCTTACTCTACCTACTTATATCTAAATATATGTATCATATGTAGTAAATTGGTACTTTATCTCCTCGCTGAAAATTTATGAGATTGTGAGCAAAGTTCAATATACTTTTGATAATATTGTTTATTATAAGGTTATAGCATCGTAGTCAATAGTTAATACTTAGGAAAAATGTGCAAATTATGAAAAACATCTAGACAAACTCAGTGCACAAACAAGCATACGGCCCACTTTAGAAATCAAACTTCTTTAGGTAAGTAATTAGACGTTTGAGATTATAATATGTAATTTAATGTAAGTACTTACTTTTTATGTTCTTTTTTATTAAGTACTTAACCTACCTACTCTATTCCTAGCTACTCATATTTCCTTAGGTAAACATAAACACATTTTTCATTACAGATACAGAAGTACCGACTATAATGCCTTCAATATTATACAAAGCTGACGGCAGCCCCCCGGCCCGGACTGTGATGATGGTGCTGGACCTACTTGGGGTCACGGACGTGGAGATGCGAGACCTGAACCCTGTGCTAAGAGAGCAGGATGCTCCTGAATATCGGAAGGTATGTACCTACATTAAAAACTGATACCGTTTATTACTACATCTTTTATTTTGCTTGGAATTACTGATTAGTATAGCAACACGCATATTTCTAATTGATTTCTTATTTTCTTGAGATTTTTGCTTACTTTCGCGAGGAGACATTTTTTTACTTTGTTCAATCATAATCATAAGTGCAAGATCATTTTTGTCAATGTGGTTTAAGATTTAAGTATTGAAAACTTTTGAAGTTTTTTATAAATACTTACATTAAACGTAAGTAGGTGCCCACCTAAGTGTCAAAATCTGAGATAAATTGTTGTCGTTAACAAAACCTACATATGTAATTGAAACTGTAGAAAATCAGTGCCATAAGCCAAAATTTACGACCCACCTTCTACCTATCGAGGCATGTAAGTAAACACGACAGGCAACCTTAAACCCCGCGTAATCCGATGATTTATCCCCTAACGGCCGAACAACTTTCCAGAAAAACCCGATGCGGACTATCCCGGTTCTGGACGAAGGGGAATTCAGTTTGGCTGACAGGTAACCCCGTAAAAGATAACGTGGGTAAGGTAACACTTAAGTATTTTTAGACATTGGGATTTTTTATTGCGTGGGTTGTTACCTTAAACATTTTGTAGATAAACATTTCTCTAAATAACAATCATAGTTTAACACGTTGAACGCCATGTCGGACACCATGTGGTCGACAGCATACTTTCCCCTGGGGCCGTACCAAAATATAAAGAACGTCCGAAAATTGATAGGGATTTTTTTTGAAAATATCGATAAGAAATAACCTAAAAAGAATGGGCAACTTATAGAACAGAGACGGCAAATCGAAGGTGAGTGATATACTCGCCATTGATGTTGATGCCAAATCCTTCCCGTTCCAGAAGCTTGAAGGCATCTTCCAGTGCAACGGTGAACAGCTTCGGAGATATAACGTCTCCCTGTCTTACACCTCTATGCAATGGAATTGCCCTCGTGCACTGCTCCTGTATTCGGACTGACATAGTGGCATTACTGTATAAGCATTTCAACACTTCGATATACCGATAGTCAATACGACTTCGCTGAAGGGACTGAAGCACGGCCCATATTTCGATCTAATAGAAGGCTTTTTCATAGTCCATGAACCCCAAGCATAACGGCCGGTTATACTCCCTCGTCTTCTCTATAACCTGCCGCAGCGTATGAATGTGGTCCAAGGTACTAAAACCTTTACGGAAACCGGCTTGTTCGGTAGGCTGGAAGGCATCGAACCTGTTTGCGAGACGATTCGTGATGACCTTAGAAAACAAATTATATACATGACTCAGAAGCGTGATAGGCCTATAATTCTTCAATAGGGTGTTATCTCCCTTTTTGAAGAACAGGACCACCACGCCCCTGCTCCATGCTTCCGGCGTTACGCCCTCGAGCAGAACGGAATTAAAGAGCCTCAGAAGGACTTTCAGTACCGGCGTTCCGCCCGCTTTCAGAAGCTCTGCTGTAATTCCATCCTCGCCCGGCGCCTTGTAGCTGTTTGAGGGCCAACCTAATCTCGTACAGGCTGATGTCCGGGATATCTTCGGTATAGTGTCGGGTTAGCTTGGCTCTTGGGTCTTTATCTTTAGCCATTTGTTTACTGGGTTGTGAAACTGAGGTATACAGCTGTCCATAAAACCTCTCAATCTACGCCAGACGGAGGACGTCGCGCCGCCGTCCTCCGTCTTCAGCTTCATCAATCGACTTTGCCCAACCGACATAGCTCTTGCAAACATTTTGGAGCCTTTGTTCTGCTTTATCGTCTCCTTAATACATTTAGTATTAAAAGGAGCGGATGTCGTGTCGCAAGGACTTTTGCTCTTGCTCCCTTTGTAAGTACTTACATACATATATACACATTCATTCGAAAAACATAACCCTCCGTCTGTCGCAGTAGGATAAAAAAGTAGTGTTTCATATTTACTTTTACAAAATAAGTCGAAATATTGGTAAACCGTAGAATTATTCACGAAAAGGTAACTTCTTACGTTAATTATTACCTACGGAACCCGGATTACTTATTGGGTACGTGCTTGACTGATAACTATTATAATTCTTATGACTTTCTAGTGCAATATAAAGGCAAAAAAAATATGTTTACCTAACTGTAACCTCACTAAATTGAAAATCAAACATTTATTGTAATGTGCTCAAAACATTTTTTAGACACGTCTTGTTGAAAAGCCCATAAATTCTAAGTCCTTTCAAATTTTTTTTGTGCCAAGTGACCAGATTGTACTGTGGGGCCGCGCGGATCACTTCCCCTTGTAAAAAGAATCGAAACGCTGTCTGCCGGCCGTGTAGAGGCATTTAAAGTCATCGAGGGTACGCGGACACACGGTGTTCGCCGCGGCGCCCTGGACCCGATATGATGCGGTCACATGGTGTCTGCCGCGGCCCACTGGGCTAAACATGGTTTTAAGTCTGGCGTTCTACGTGTTAAGGAAATGATTCTGATAAACTTCGTTTATGTAAAGATTTTGAGAACCTATTTTTAAGATTTACTTTCCTATCTGTACTGTTACGCATAGGTTCAAAGAGGTATTAAGTACTTATACTGTGACAGAGGCAGGATAATATTAGTGTCACACGATACCTACCTGGATACCTAGTCATCCTTATCTACAGCATCAAGCAGTGATGATAAAATTGGTCATTTTAATTTACGTTTGTAAGAAGTTGAAGTTTTTTTTTTTTGATATAACCAAGTACCCTTATAAAATTCTAGGTCTAACCTCAGATTAAAGCGTTCTTTAATCTGATGAAGCGGGTCTAACTAACTATACGTAGTTAGACGTATGCGTCGTAGGCTTATTGTCACAGAATAAGTAGGTACGTACTCACGTGCTGTGGTTCGTAACGTAACACGAGTATAAAAACTTATGTAGTTGTCAACTACGAATAATTATTATTCGTAGGTTGTCAACCATTATTTCTTAATTTCGATCGAACAACTTACAACCATAGGTAGGTACCTACGGTTGTAAGTCGTTCGACTCGTAGGGAGGTCCCTACGAGTACCATATCAAATCATATAGACAAGTCAAGAATCAGAAACGTAGACACTCGTATGTACGATACGACCGTAGGTACCTACATACTTAAGTGGTTCCTGAGACAAGTTACTTCCCAATAAATAAATCATTCTTATATTTTTCAGCCACGCAATAGTACTGTACCTCATAGACAAGTACGGGAAGCCTGAGCATTCGTATCTGTACCCGGCCGACAAGCGGGCGCGGGCTACTATCAACCAGAGGCTGTTCTTCGACTGTGGAATCCTATTCCCTAGGCTGAGGGCTGTCATGGTAATGTATTGGTTACTTTTACAATTTTGCCGCAAAAAAGGAGTGAAACCAAAGTTTCAATGCAATTTTTAAGTATTATAAATATAATATTAATCGAACCACGGGCGACACTAGACCACTTTAGTATAATAAAATAAAAACAACAGACAAAACACAAAAATATTCGGCATTTCCATACAAAAATGTACAGCCGCCCGGGCAACTTCTATAAGAACGTTGAATTTTTTTTTTGTTGTTTTGTTGTTATTTTAATTTTACATCAAGAATATATTTATTCATGTAAATCTTCCGGGGGATATGCTATACTTACTTTCATTATGTTTGTAAAAACCGTATTAAATTCGGCCCAAGGGTTGCAGTTTCAAATAAATAGGTTTACGGACAAAGATAAATATTTACGCGCCGGGGCATTTTATGTTATGTAATTCGTGTTTAAAAGCATTGAAAATTAGTTTTACGCTCCGCCTAACTAGGCGTTTGCCCCAAGATAAAGAAGCCTAGAATCACACATACCTACCTACGTATGTGTGTAGGTAGGTATGTGTGATTCTAGACTAGACATGTAGGTATAACAAGTGCAATTACACAAGTATATTATTATATTATTATGTCTTAAATAAAAATAGATCATATTTGCTCAAGTAGGTTCCTTATAATTTCGGTAACCAAACTACATACCAAACAACCCAAATTCCCAAACGATCCACTTCAAGATTTTTCCGTGACGTCAGCGCCGTCTAATTTCACATGCAGGGCCTGGGACGTATAAAGTGATTTTATTGTACATTGCATATTCCATTACGTTTAATGAAAAGCCAAAAATTGTAGGTCACGCATATTTTTTGCTCTTTGCTAGCTTATGTACCTTGTAACTTAGGTTGTTTCGTTGACGTCGAAGTAGCAATGTGACAATGAAAGGATAAATTCAGAAAAAGTAATAAGTAGGTAAGTAAGTAGGAAATGTAATGTATGTTAATAAAGGGAAGGATATGAATCTACGGTCCCACAAAAGCCCAATTGATTAGGGCCTTGATACTTCGGACATTTTGATACATCGGACCTAATGGACCGAAACGCCTCAACCTAAGCTCTCAGTTAACATAAAGTTTAGACCCTAAACAAATAAACCATTTAACAGGACGGTATTAGGTATGGTTAGGCAAGTAGATATGATTGATCACTAGGACAATTTGTATAATTTTTAACACGCTACTAGATCATTTTAAGAACGGGAGCCATCTTGAATTTTTGTACAGTGGGGAAAATAACGACGTCATATTTTTTTGTATGGAAATTGTTTTTTTTTATTAAAAAGATGTTTCACCCTGCCAAAGGAAAACTCTTGATCACCAATTGCCGTCCTTTTTAGCGTAGACCAGCGACTATACATATTGTTAACTTATTATAGGCTCCCACATACGGAGGCAGAATCGGCGAGATGTCAAGACGAATGATCAAGAACATAGACGATGCCTACGAAATGCTGGAAGTGTATTTAGAAGACGGCACGTACTTGGCTGGAGAAGAAATGACGGTGGCTGATCTCAGTGTGCTTACCACCATATCATCGTTGCATGGGCTTCACCCTATAGATGGAAAGAGGTAAGTGGGCTTGAAAACACTGTTATCAATTGATACCTACAAAAGGCACCTCGCGCATTAGACGACCACGGAAAGTGGCCACAGCATCCAACACGTAGGGCACACAATTGGCCATTTATTTTATGCTACGTTGTAACGTAGCATAAAATAAGGCCAAGTGTGTGTCCTGGCCTCAGAATAATTCCGAAATTACACTTTTCAAAATGGGGACTTCATTTTCCTTAATGGTGTTGGACACCCTTGATCCACATAACCCAAGAGCAGAAAATCTTATTTTTAACCAGAGAAATATTTCATTGACTTACGAGTTACGAGTATAGACAGAAAATAATCGTGAAGTTATTCATACATACATATTTATTATTTCCCACAGAACTATATATATAGAAGATATAACAAACAACGAATTTACTCCATCACAAAAAAATATTTACGAGGTTTTATTTAAAAGAAATTACAGCGAAACATTGCATACTTCCCTAACAACTGAACTAGTTCTACATTATTTTGAATTGAAACCAATAAATACTTTGTTTACTAATTACTAATTGGCTATTTTACTGTGATTTTAGTTAATATTTTATATAAAACAAAAATACCACTGAATAGAAATATGTTTTTGAAAACATTATTTAATGATGTACCTGGTAATGAGCATTTCAAAATATAAAAGTCGGAGCGTGGCGGGGATATCTTATACTATCTCTTAGTACGCACGAGACCTGCATCCTTTTTCCTGTTACTTGACAGTTTCCCCTTCCATCAGATTTTTAAAGCTTATAACAGGGAACACTTTAGCTTCATGCTTATAACCCTGTGCTTATAACGTACTTATTTCTGGGCAGATAAAAAAAAAAATTGTTTTTGATTTCAGGTTATGTTACTTAGTGATACATACATACATAATATCACGCCTGTTTCCCGCAGGGGTAGGCAGAGACTATGGACCTCCACTTGCTACGATCCTGACAAACCTCTTTTGCTTCAATTAAACTCATCAATATCTTCATACATGCCCTTCGGTTACGGGTACTTTTTACCTCTCCTTTTTTTAGAACGTCTGCAATTTGGTCGCAGAAAGTTCGCCGAGGCCGACCTTTTCCTACTGTTCCCTTCACATTTGTACTACTTAGAATAATAAAAATAATTAATAAAGTACCATGTTAATGACTATTTCAGGTTCCCCAAACTAACACGATGGCTTGAAACGATGAATCAAAAGGACGTGTGCAAGAGAATTAACACCCCTGGCAGCAAGCTACACGTGATGGGACTGAAAACTCTAATGGAATATAATAAATCTAAACTTTAAACTTGTGCTTATATTCGTTAAAACTATCAACCGTTTGCTAAACTTTTTTTTAGTTAACATATATTTTGTCTCGTTCTTAATAACATAGTAAGAACGAGACTTTTTGCCCACCAGCCAAATTTTTAAAGCAAGTTCAGTCAATGATACTGAACCACTTTTCACAAAAAAAAGTTATTAAAATTTTCGTCCGCCCATACAGAATTGGTTTGGCCGAGCGCTGATATGTATGGGAAGCCGAATTTTTATTTTCAGTTTTCGTTAATTGTTTTTATAGAAAACAGTTCAGTACCTATCATGGTCAGACCATGCTCTAAAAATTTGGCTGGTGGTTAAAAAGTCATCCTGTATATCGAAAAGAGAGACAAAGACAAAACATATTTTAGCTAAAATAGATTTAGCAAACTGTTGACAGTTTTTATGAATAAAGGGGGTGGGAATCGGAGCATGATTGAAGATATAACTACAAAGTATTTTATAATTCAATGCAATGTTGGAAGATACTGATAGAGCAGATGAGAAGTGGAAGAAACCCAGGAGATATTTTAGAGTCACACGCCCCTGCTTGATTTCTCTGAAAATCGCAAATCCTAAGCTGTACCAAAGCTGTACCCAGGTGATATTTATTGATTTTAAAGGTTAACAAATAAATTAGGGGTATTAGCCTCGCCATAATGCGGAAAAATCAGAACTAAAAATTAACACGAGGCCGCCCATTACCCATTATATAACCGGCAAATTGCGAGTCGGACTCGCGCACGATGGGTTCCGTACCATTATCTATAAAAAAACGTTTGTTTTATGGGACCCACTTAAATATTTAATTTATTATTTTTAGGATGTGTTATTATAGCAGCAACAGAAATACATCCTCTGTGAAAATTTGAATTGTCTATCTGTCACAGTTCACGAGATACAGCCTGGTGACAGACACAAGCGGACAGACGGACGGCCAGCGGCCAGACGGACAGGTTATTTTTTCGGTACGGAACCCCAAAAGCAACCGGTAGCACAATAATTTCAAGAGGGTTCACATTTACTTGATAACCCCACTTTTTACGCAAACGTACTTAGCTTTTAAAAAGCTATAATATGTCAAAGCCAGTACATACTTCACATCTGGTTTTTTTTTCTAAACTTGATAAAAAAATCAGTCATACAGAACTGATCTTCAAGATTTTTCGAGTCGGGTAGCGTGTTTGCAATAGGAAAAAAAAATTGTATTATAAATATATTATTACGTGGAATATGGTGTAGTGTAAATACAAAAGACATTTAAGAATCACAGGTTTTTTTTATTTCAATAACTAAAAAGAAATGCAAAGAATTTTCCAACTTTACACTCCGTAACGTCTAGGCTGGGCTACCATATGGATAACTTTTATGAGAAATTAATGATTACAAAAAACGTTACACATTTAAACATTTCCTATAAGTCTTATAGAGTCTCTCGAACGCCCACTATAGCACTTAATATTACACGTACAGTAGTCATATACTCGCTCGCTCAGTCATACTTAACACATAAAGGGCAAACATCTGATTCCTTGGAATTCATAGAAGATCGCAACATGGTCACTTGTTGATTTGTGGTTTGGGCGTTTCAGTTGCACGTTAGTCTTACTTTACGCGTCGAGGACTTGCATTAGCCGTCCTCTTTGGGAGGTGTGAACCAGCCTGTGAACAAATTCAACATAATTAACATCATCTTCAATACATTTTAAAACTAGCTTACTACTACTGCTTAGTAATATACTTTTGAAAAAAACCTAGGTAGGTATCTAACGACAGGGTGCATTATGTGGATAAAAAAGTACCCATATAGTGTGGTACTATAATTATGTATTATCTATTTATTTGTAATTTTGATGATATGTGTATATAATACAGCTCCTTAGCAGTGGCGTTGGGTGAGAATTTAGACTAGTACAGCTATATAATAAGCCGTTACATGTCCGGTTTATTTTTATTAACTTAGTGTGAATAATATGTATCTGAGCGTGTTTTTGCATTTATCATTGTGAGTGTATTTTAATAACCAGAGGGAATTTTCGTATTTTGAATATGTGGGTGCGTGCAATCCAGTCATACTACTAGTTTACGGCTTATGAAAATAGTAAGTGCGCCGATATACAAAGGTTATAATTGTTATTAGTAATAAATGCATATATGTTAGAAGCCCCTAAGGGAACTCGATGGGAATCGGCTTCTAAGGAGGCTCCGCCACTGCTCCCTAGTACCACTTGGCAATGATAAAGGTTATGCCATTTGGCTCCAGAATCCCAAAAACAACTCTGCTGATGCAAGGGTTCAAGACAAGCTCGCCTCTGAAGTTAATAACAAGTCGCGTCGCAGTAGCGAATATTCATTTACAACGTGGAATATGTATAATGAAATTCAAACAGTCAATCTTATACCTTTAAACGAGCAATTCTTGTATATTTATACATTTCTGTGATCTCGAAAACGGCTCTAATGATTATATAATTTTTTATTTTGCTTTTTTAGAGAAGTTTAGAAAATGAAGTTAATGTTTGAGATGTAACCGAGCAAAGCTCGGTCACCCAGGTACTTTTTTTTTTAAATCGGCAATTCCATATGTGTAGCCGCCCGGACAATTCGTATGGGAATGTCGAATTTTTGTTTTTGTTTTTGACTGTTATTTTAGTATCATTATACTATAGTGATCTAGTATAGAAAGAAAGAAAGTAAGAAAGAAAAATAATTCAATTGATATATCACAAACACGTGGTTCGATTTATTACAGGTATGTCCCTTCCACGTTGTAAACAAAATATTAAATTTGTATGTATACGTATATAGTATGACTAGGTCGTGGTTTGATGGTTCTCATTCTGTCAATAATTAGATAACTTTTGGTTTTTTTCTTTAGTTCTTTATTTATTTATTTTTGTTTACTAGTGCCACATTCTACCTTTTCTTTTGTTTTTCTTTTTTTTATATCTAACAAATTACAGACAAGCACTTTTCCTATATATATGCGAGAACATGTAAATGGCCTTTAGTGAAGTAGATATTTTGACTGTATGCCATACAAATTTTGCGTCTATGCGAAACAAATTGTACTAATCGGGGTGACGACAGGGTCCGAAAAGTATGATTGTAATTAGTCCGTCTTTTAAATTATCCAAAAAAATGGACCCTTTTTTTCAGTTTACCAAAAAAGTAAAAATTCACAGATACAGAGCGTCAAAGTTGCGGAGTGGGGGCTTGCAACGTCACCGCTAAGTAAAAATCTTTACCCAGCCGTAACGTCATGCGAAATTTATATGCGCTGTATCTTTGCCATTTTTGGTTTCTCAGAGAAAATAAAAAATACCGTGTACAATATTTTTTAATAATCTAACCGATGGACCAAAAATATTTTTTCTTCGGCATGCCTATTGTATCAAGACCTAAAACGACGTGTGACTAAAATCAACCTAAATCAACACACAAGATGTGCCCATAAGAACGATTACCGTTTTTCTCGTGTATCTGCACGAGGCACTTGAAGCTCTGCTGCGCGCGCGCCAGGCTGTACTGCGTCTGCGACACCACCTTGGTGGCGCCGAACTGGATGCGCGCCTTGCCCTTCACCAGCGTGGCCGCGATCTGCATGATCACCGCCTCCACCGTGTACGCCGACGACCAGCCCTGCTTCGTCAGCAGCTCCATGCAGATCGCGCCGCCCACTAGCACGTAGCCTCCTGGAAATAATATCATCATCATAGTCAGGTCTTTTTAACAGAAGTCAAAATTCAGTATTATCACCGATTTTTAAGTCAATCCGCTAGTTTCCAACAATTCAAATCAGATACTTTTTTCTAAACGTCAAAACGAACATTTTCTGTGAGATTTGTATGAAATAGGATGTTGTGACGTCTTATTTCTTGAAGTCAAATAGCGATTCTATTGGGTATTTTCTTAAGCCAAAAATAATTATGTTGTACTGATAACCAACTAAAATGTCGCAAAATAATGTCAATTGTCTTTGAACATATCTATTTTAACGTGATTTTAAATTTATTATTGCAGAAAAACTGATAATAAGAGCGCTATTTGACTCCAAAAACTACGACGTCATCTGCTTGTATTTCATACAAAATGCCATAAAAACCGTTTGTTTTGACGTTTAGAAAAAGTATCTGATTTGACTCGTTGGAAAATAGCATATTATCTTCATCATCCTCAGGCCTTTTCAACCGACTTCAAAAAAGAAGGACGTACTATGTTCACAAATTTCGATCGATTTTCAAAATTCTTTTTTTATTGAGTGCACTTGCACTTCCGAGATGGTCGCGTAGAAATTTTATCAATATCAGTTGGGGGTGAAGTCTGTTTTTAGCCTAGAAAAATTATTACCCCTGTAGTCATAAAAAATACAAACGTTTGCTAAACCTATTTTAGTTATATGTTTTGTCTCTATCACTCTTTTCAATATTTGACATTGCAAAAACAAGACTAGAAATAGGTTTGGCAAACCGTTGTTAATTTTTATGAATGAGGGTTTGTCTCACTGCATGAGAACATACTTCTGTTCTTCTGGAGCTGTACTTGGCCGTAGCAGCTAGAGGATTGGCCTACACTCTCCACAGTGGCCGGACGAGTTGGAGAGGTCTTATAATCAACTTTGATTAGCTTGTATTTTTCAAGTCCCTATAGCGGTATGGTTTCCGGCAGACTAGAACAGAAACACTTCAAGTCTTTCCATGGATGTCGACTTAGGAAATACAAGCCAAACCACGATAATATAATAATAAAGATTAGTGGGTTAACTACCTAGATTAACATATTTATAGATACATATAATTACAGGTTGACACCTAATGCGATAGTAAATTAACATAAAAATGATATCTAATGATACCCATGTGATTCATTCAGAGTAGTATTAATTAAGTCGATTTTATTGGCTACATCAATACGAATTTATTGGAAAATTACGCATGTTATTAAAAGTGCATCATCATCTTCATCTTCTTCATCTTAGCGCGTTCCCAATTACATCTTCGTGTTTGCTACTTGGAAGCCCTTTCTTGCCATCTGATTTACATATGTACCAACACATTTTAATATAATACCATCAAGTGACCTAAACATGGTTACAAATTTCGAAACTTACAACTTCGTCACTCACCAGATATGATAGGGTAAACCACCCTGACAAAGGGTGGCTCGAAGGGATAAGTCTCCTTGAACATGATATTTAACAGGATTGAGTCCTTGCCCTCCTTTTCTTTAAGCAGAAGCAGGTCGTTGTGGAGCGGACTGTCGGGGTCCACCGAGCGCAGTCTGATGTTCCATTCGTATAGCGAGTCATTCACTAGCTCTGGAAAACGGAAAAAAGATGATATAAATAACACTTAAATCCTTTTAACAAATCGACTAAAAGTTTCGAGAATGCCTCAAAACTACAGTTATTGTTTATTTGATTAAAGCAGGTAGTACACAACTGTAGGAATATGCAAATGCTCCATTTTAGTAATACATTGTCAAGAATCAGAATCAAAAAGCATTCTATCTTCTCTCTTCTATTGAATCTTAAAAACTTCATATTAGAAGTTTATTCAAACAAACACCCGGTTGCATGCTTCAAATCAAAATCATTTTGGAAATCTTTGTCTGGGCTAAATCCTAATAAGATATGCCGCTGCGGCCATCTTTGAACATATAGCAACCATATTCGTAAATGTTCGACATGTTCTGTTGACTATGTGTGGATGGATGGTGTGTTGGTGTTATTCAAACTGAAGCACGTTACACACATATCAGCAAACATACTCAAATTAAAACGTGAATACCGAACAGCGATGAGAAATGCCAGCATTATCAAGTGTGGAAGATCATACAAGATCATACTTAGTGCAAAAGAAATTGTCGATAAGTTGACCCTGGGCTTCAGAGCACGCCTGCTAAAGTTGCCATCAGAAAAGCTTAAAATAATGAGAAGAGAATCTAAAACACGTCTTACCAATAGAATACATGTTGTTTTTGAATGAGTGTGAGCGGTATATGTCCCGGAGCTCCTTCATGAGCCGGTCTGTGGCCTGCAGGCTGCCTGACACACTGCCGGAGAGGTAGTCCTGCCGCTGGTTTTGTCTCAGTCGTTCTAATGTGGCTAAATGCTCTGTTTCCATGTCGTCCTATAAACAATCAAATTCAACCTCATTGAACAAGATTCTACTAGAATAATAAGGAGTCAAAAATACATTTTTCGGTACAGTTAATAAAATAAACGTCACATAATAGTGTCACTTTACATTAATCAAATCTTTTTTCAACAAGATTTTAGATTAGAAAAAAGTAACTGAATTGAGTTGTTAAAAACCGTTTCAATAAAATTGTAATTTTTTAATCTCAATTTTATAAAAATATAAAATACCTATGTAAAAGAGACAGGAACCCAAAAAATTTTTTTAGCCAAGTAATCAAAATATAGCTGTTTAGTTGTTTACAATTTTTAAGAGTTCGGTGAGTGTATCAAATTTTTGCAACAACTTCTTCTCAAACAAAGGCCTCCAATGATTTCCATATCTCTTTGTCTTTTGCCACTCCACTCCGAACTGGACCCGCGACTTTTTGATGTCACCCTCCCGTGTTGCTTGTCTGTCGCCTTGACTTTTTTTTCCGTCTGTTGGTACTTTTAACCGTCTTCCAAAAAAGGAGGTTGTCAATTCATCGCCATCTTTTATTTTTTTTATTATTATTCAAAGAAGCCTTGAACAATGTAGAAAATTCTTTTTTGTTTGAAAGGGTGTACTTGTGAGGTGGTCCCATAGAAATTAATCAAAATAAGTCGATTAGTTAGGGTGTGAAGTCGGTTTTTAGTTATAAAAATTATAGTACAAACATAGACATAGACAACCAAAATACCTTGTTGCTGCGTCCAGCATCGTCCACCATCTCGAGCGGCAAATCATCTTCGCCCTCTGACTCGTCTTCCTCGGCCGCCATTTCTTCATCTTCCTCCGTACCGGATTCAGCGCCATTGGACGTCACGCTTGGTACTCTATAAACCAATATGTTCATAATAAAGATTGCACATTTGATACTAACAAACGTCAGAAATAGGATATTGGTTACACATAAACTATCACGTCTTTATCCCTTACAGGGTAGTCTAGGGTCCAAAAACCAAAAAGCATGGTGGTGGGCGTGAATTTGGAAAAGGAATCAACCTATCTGCTCGGGAACAGAAGTAGTTAATGCATTCTACATTTTTTCTTTTCCCCCAGACCAGTATAAAAGTTACGATATTGGGGCCGGGATTATCACAACCTCCCGAATTTAGCCCCATATGAGTAAAGTTTGTCACATTTTTTAAAAAACTATTTGCAGAAATATAAATACATGAAATTTGTTCAAATAATAAATAAAATAATCTTTCTTTTTACAAAATCCCGAATTTAGCCCCATGGAAGTACATAAAGCTCGTGCCATTAAAAAAAAAACGAGGGAAATATAAGTACTTACAAGAAAATAGATCATAATAATTCTCTTTTCACACAATAACAAACAAATTACTAACTAATCCCACCACATGTTCTGAGGAAAGTAATAAAATATGTACAGTAGGTACATATACTATGTAACAATAAATAATGGTATCAAAGTCTGTCTGGCAAGTTACAGAATGTCGTCATTGTGTTTGTTCACCCATAGAACAGGAAGTCATAATTTATATTAACTGAATAACATGTGGGTTTTTTTATACTAAATTGCTTTCACGGTACCAAAGATAATTATAATTACTAACGAAACAGATACCCAACTCCATAGAAACTATTGGAGGGCCCCGTAAGTAGGAAAACTGGAGTTGCGGGGTAGCCACACAGAGATGGCAGCACACTAGCAAAAAAGTGAAAAAGAAAGTGTTGAATATACTTTTAAAATATTTATAACTTAGTTATACAAGATTTTAATGTTTTAAGTATTATCTATAGCGCCAGTTCTGTCGCTCTCTCTCGCTCTAGCGAATGACAGTTCTAAGCGACAGAAAAGTATAGCAGCATAGAAATGTGCTGTTTCGTGCTGTCAGATGTAGCCCAAGTCTTACTTTATTTGACTAGATAAAGTCTCTTTAATTGGTTTTATTAATGTTTTCTGTGATATAATCAACAAAAATCAAGTATCAATCAAACCGAAGATGATGAAGAATGGTTTTTAGGCAGAAATTAAATGATACTGAAAACAGAGTTGATGTAATGTTATTTACCTTTGCTGTGGTGCGGGATGGACGGGCAGCGACAAAGAATCTAAGTCTGGCGGTTCTGGCACACCATGTAACTTGCAGAGTTCTCTCAACAGTATTCCCACCTAGAAATCAAAAGCAATTTATATTATAAATATGTAATTGAAAAACAAAATACCTGTGTATTTGTAAAAACAACTGGACTATAATTTGTAAACCTTTTTATAAATATATATATATCAGTATTAAATATATATCGATACATATCATTACAGGATATTTTATTAATTATAACGAAGTAAAAGTAGAAGAAAATAAACCATACAGTCTATAGAAAGATCACAAACCTCATGCTTGTTCACAAATTTAATAAGATCTCCAAAAATCAAAACACCAGATTCCTAATCATCTTCTAATTATGTACAGTAAAAAAATGGATTTACTCTGGGTGATAGTGTCATAAATTATAAACGTCCAGTACGAAAAAGTCTTTGAAATTTTACATAGAATACAATACACGTAAGTTATGATAATACACCAAACAAGTCAACCAAATAGGTTGGCAATTATGGTTTTGGCATCAGCAAACTGTAATATTTATACTATGGAAGAGCAACTTCAAACATTATCATATCGTCTCAGACCAAATTAAAATATTTAGTATCATAGTCTTAGTGAAAACAGCCTCATGAAATTTATATAAAATACTGTAGCATGACGCAGCGTCAATTATCTGCCGATGTCCATTATAACGCAGTGTCATACAGAAGCCACAGTGTGGTGTGCTTTCTGGCAGAGTAGAATAGGGCCACTCCAAGTCCTCCTGTGGATGTCGTAGAAGGCTACTTAGGAAATACAAGCTAAACAAAGCTTATAAACAAAGACCTCTCCAACCAGTCTGGCGAGTGTGGAGAGTGTAGGCCAATTCCTCTGGCTGCTCTGGCTAAGTTTGGCACTGGCAGTACAGAGGGTTGTGCTCCTGCAGTGGAGACTAAAAGACCTGAAGATGATGATGATGAAAGCCCACAGCAATAGGTTGGCGACGATAGCGAACAAACCTGGGCATGTACGAAAAAGGAACAACAACAACTATCCACATGTCAATGGGCCATGGAAAGGACTATGCTAGGGTTTACAAAAAGAGACAGGAAAAGAACTGAGGACATAAGACGCATAACAAAGGTTGAAGATGTTGGTGCAACAAAAACTAGAAAACTTAAATAGAGATGGACAGGCCACATACTCAGAGAGTATAAAAATAAATGGACCAAGGATTTAACAGAATGGACACCAAGATTCCAAACAAAAAGGAAAAAGGGAAGACAAAAGAAGCGGTGGTCTGACGACATAAAAAAGATTGGGGGCCCATTATGGCAGAGAACGGCAAGATCTAGGGAGGCTTGTAAGAAGCTGGAGGAGGCCTTTGTGTCTCAAGACACGCCAACCACAAAAGTTGGCAATTAGAGGCTAATAAATAAAAGTACAGAGGGTTGTGCTCCTGCATTGGAGACAAAAAGACCTGGTGATGATGATGATGATAAAGCAGTCACAGATAAGTCAAGCAACTAGAGTAAAGCAACGTCAATATTGGCGGAATGACTGACAGTTGTGTGCCTAGATTTATAATCTGAACATAAAAGAGATAAGCAAAATTGAATCTTACCTGATTTATAACATGATTATCTCTTCCTTGTGTATAACTGAGGATCTGGACAGCATTTGTCACAATAGGATCTTCACTGTCTGCGAACCACACTGGCGGTGTTGTGGGGTAAGTCTCCTGTAGACAAACATGGTCATTGTTCACATTCAATGATATTAATGATCAAAGTAATTTCACTTCACCTTTGTCGTCAAGTTGGTATATATTGCAGTAACTAAATGAGTTATAGCACTAGAGTACAAAAAATATTTGATGATGCATTTAATTTATGTTTTACGAAATTAGTTTTCAACATGTAGGTACATATTTGTGGAAGTACTAAAAGATTAACTGCAAGAGTTTACACAGTTAGTTAAGCATATTACTTTACAGATAGATGATGTAATGTTGCTTGTATGTTGTAGTAACACATTGTAGTAACACTATAACACCATTTTGAACATTGAATGAATTAAAAATATAATTTCATGAAAGGTCAACTAATCATTCTTTGTGATTTTCATACAAATGTATGCATATGTATGATTTGTGATTTATATACAAATCTATGTGTATGTAAAAGAAAAAACTGACTGGCTGACATAAACAGATATTGACTGATCGATCAACACACAGCCAAAACTGCTGAGACTATTTATAAGTGTGAAATTTTGCACAGACTCTAATTGCATTTCATAAGTGTGCACTAAGAAGGGATTTTTGGATTTCATCCCCTAAGGTTGAAATGAGGTTGGAAAGTTTGTATCATCATTTCAGCCGCACAACGTCCACTGCTGGACATAGGCCTCTCCCAAAGATTTCCAAAATGACTGATCTAGAGCGGCTTGCATTGAAAAGTTTGTATGAAACTTAGTCAATTATTAAGTTAAAAAAGTAAAAATGATATACATATGAACTCAAGGTTCAAAAAGTTTATTGTATCACTATTTTAAAGAACGTTATCTAATGGGGTAAGAAGGGGGTGAAAGTTTGTATAATACTCAGGTAAACAGTGAAAATTGTCGAAATTATCATAAATTTTACCATGCAAACAAAGCTGCGGGCTTCAGCTTGTTCCAAATAATTATACATTTAAAACGAACTCTCAGCTTGGAACAGTTGCATTGATACATCAATGCATGCATTATGCAAACAAGAAATACTTCTGTTACAATACTTACAACTTTATCAATATTATAATTACTTTAAGCAAGTAGTTTTGTGATAAAACCTTTTTGTATTTATTTGTGAAAGGTATATCAACAAAGACCTATATTGTTTGACATACTAATAAATTTACTAAATTATACTTAACAAGTAACATACAAACTGCTTGTTTATCTGAATATAAATAACAGAATCAGATACATATTGTGTGTTTTAAAGGATATCTATGTTGTAGTTGAAACATACATAAACAATGCCTGTATAATAAACTAAAACATCAAAACATTTAAATTTTAATAACTGACACATTTTTTTACAATACTAGTATTAGAGTAGGATAAATTGCACTTTATATGCTAGAATTAGTTGAGAAATCACAGTGCTTAGCGTTGATTGACTGTACTTTGCAGAAACACCTCTCCTTTATGGGTCACCATGGAAAACTAACATTTCCTATAAAGTAAACAGACATTTTATTTAGGTAATTGATTATACTTACCTATTATATTTCCTACTAGCAGTCCATCCCGGCTTCGCCCGTGGTACATACATAGCCTATGTCACTCAGGGATAACATACCTATCCAACAGTGAAAGAATTTTTAAAATCGATCCAGTAGTTTCGGAGCCTATTCAATACAATCAAACAAACAAATCTTTCCTCTTTATAATATTAGTGTAGACAACACAAAGTAGATACCTATGTTTCCTTATACTCATCAGATGATTAATACATTTATTATTGGTAAAATGTATGACAAACCATGTGAATTCATTCAACCCCAAAATACTAAGACACAGTAGAAATAAAATATAAATAACATTTACATTTTATGATTCATACAGATAATATTGTTTACACAAACATTACACTGATAGTAAACAACAATCAGCTGGACAATATTAGATCATAGAATCAAGAAATTTCCTACTCTCTACCACCCTGACAAGTGGGCAGCCGACAAAAAACATGAATTTCGGGGACCATTATGGTGTCTAATGGTAAAAAGCAGGTAGAAAGGATGACTAAGTGCCTTTGTCCCCAAAACGAGACCGTTTACCGTTACCCAAACAAATAATGTTACTCTCGACTAAACCTAGCTGTAATGTCGAAAATTACTAACAATCGTGAACATCGAACCCGAAATGATCGATATAACACGTCGCTAGCCAGTATGCCAAGTTCAATTAACGATAACAGATGGTTTTAGAATGCTTACAGTGGCAGCTACCTACGCAACATCAATGCGAAACTCGTTCAAAACACTATTGTAGAGGTGTTATCAAGCAATTCGTAACCAAACATACAAATTTTTCAGCTCAATTCAGCGAAAACTGGAATTACTTCCGCAAACCTATTGTTGACAGCCCTGCCCTCATAAACAACGACCCTTTGTCCCACCTTTGATTAATCAATAAACACACCCCTGCAATTAAAGTCGAACATAAAGCTTATGTAAAGGACACTACATAGTACTTACGGTAATATTTGCATGTATTTCATATTTCTTTCCATTTTTGCCAACGAATCTGCAGGTCAGTTCGTCGACACTAGCAGACATTATCTGAAACCGTTCATGGCTTTTTGGAAACACTTGTTCTAATGTCTTGATTTCTAACTTAAGTGTATTTAAGCAAGCCATTAGTCTGGCGAAACACTAATTCTAAACTAAATTACTAATATCCACGATAAAATACATAGGAATAATTTTACGTTCACTCCGCGACCAAGCAAAATGGCGGAACGCAATGGCGGAAATTATTTTATGGATTTCAAAGTATTGACGATAGAGGGCGCTCGGCTCGGTAACATTTACTTTTTAATTTTTTTTGGAACCCAGGAAAATAACTTGTGTGGAAAATGAAATGAAAATCAATTATTTGAGTCCGTAATCTTTACGCGAAGACACTTGATCGATCAACTGAAGGACGAGAGAATTTTATTTCGACCAGCCGATGTTCGATTAAACATCTCGTCGACAAACCGAATGTCGAATGAATTTTAACAACGCGTTCTTCGACTTGTATGATTCGATTTAACCTCCGACTTAAAAAGACGGGTGTTATAAGTTTGACCTCAATGTCTCTCTGTCTGTATGTGTGTCTATCTATCTGTGTGTGCGGCAAATAAACTTGTAGTTCAAAACTTACTTTGAGAAGTTTAAATTACACTTCTTAAAATAAGTTTCTTTCTCATGCGCACTCGCAAATACTCGGATATCACGAGTGCAATTTTATACATACATACATACATACTATCACGTCTTTATCCCTAATGGGGCAGACAGAGCATTTTGGGTCTTGCGGTTCTATGCAGAGCCCAGGGCCGCAAGACCCAAAAGCCACTTTTAGCATCATGGTGGGCGAGAAGATGGAAAAGCAATCAATACAGTGATGGGTTGCTAGCCGCATCGCCCGTTAACATGATTTGCATTTTTGCCCATTCCCTAGATCGGCTTTTACGATCTGCGTGGAAAGAGAAGCAGCTGGTACATTCTAAGTTTTTTTATTTCTCCCAGACCAGCATGGGTGCAATTTTGTAAAATAGAATATTTACTTTCTATTAAAAAATCGCTGCTGATCTGAATTATAAATTTAAACCTAAATTAATCACAGTGAAATAAAACGTGAAATTATATTTAAAATATATAAAATATAAATTATATAAATAACTAAACGATGAACATATATCGAATGTTTCTGAAATTAAAGATCTCAAATCACTATTTAATGGTTTATACTTTTTATAAAACTGTATTAAAATTCGATCTGCTTTTTTTTTAGGTTATTGCGAACAGACGACAGACTTTGTTTGCCTTTATGCTTCGCATCGCGGCACTCCTGATATTTTTTATTTTTTTTATGGTGCGGGATCGCTAGGAAACCTACCGAACCTGTGAGCAAAAAAATATACATTTTGGTTACAAAAAAAATATTGTTGCCTTCTTAAAGTATTACGAACTACAGTTTATTTAATAAAGCAAATTAAAAACCTCCGACTTTCAAGAGTTCATACCCCACAATTTTTGAACCGCTAACCCGATTTTCATCAAACATATCCAAAACTCATTGCTAGGAAACTTAATTTCACGTAAAAAAACACATTGAAATCAAACTATCCATTCGAGAGCTACGATGTCACAGGCAGCCGGACACACAGATAGATATATAAATAAATATATAGGGACAAGTTTAAACTTGTATTATGGGATACTAACTGAACGATACTATATTTTATAATAAATAAACAATAAACACTCAAGAAAGGCCATTTTCCAACTTGCCCTGGCTGGGGATTGAACCCAGGAACTCCGAATTAGCGGTCTAGCGTGTTGACCATTACGCCGCAATGGTCATCAGATACATATAAGTATCTATAGCAGACAGACAGACATTGAGGTCATACTTATAACATTGAGGGTTAAAAATTAAATCGAATTAAACAAATCGAAGTAAAACGCGTCATTTAAAAAAAAAACACATTCGGTCGTCGACGAGGTGTTCAATCGAACATCGGCTGATCGATTTAAAATTCTCTCGTCATTCAGTTAATCGATCAAGTGTCTTTCGCAAAAAGATCATGGACTCCAATTATTTTTACCTAACTGCTAATCCAACGCGCATTGTTTGTTAAATTACACACCATGAATGTACACACTGGCCATCGGACTGAACGAATGTCAAGATTCCAATGACAAATGTGCTGCATCTCATTTATTTTGATGTAAAAGAAACGAGAGACAGGCAGTCAGGTCAGGCGGCAGAATGCGGCACCACTTGTATTTTTAAATCTTGGGAGACAGGCAGCTCAGGCAACACGCTCATTGGCGTTTTAATAACTATTAATTCGTAGTATCATTGATCGATGCTATTATGTAAGGAAGTACATAAGAATCCCCTTACCCGAAACTTTTCCATACATACGTAGTCTACGTTTAATCTTAAACAGTTTTCGGCAGTTTTCGGTAAACATTTGTAATTTCAAAGAAATTGCATTGGGTTGTCAAGTAATTTTTAAAAAGATCTGATTCGCAATCCTTTTCGAGGAATTGCCTCTACGAGAAGCTTTCTCTAATCAGATTTTAAAATAAGGTCTTACTAAAATTACTACTTTTATTCATGTTAAAAATTAAAAAATATATATACAGTCGATTTTACAAATGAATATATACTAAATAATAGGTCTTACTTATTTAGATATTTGCAAAAGTCCCATTGACCTTCATTTTCAGGGTTCCGTACCCAAAGGGTAAAAACGGGACCCTATTACTAAGACTTCGCTGTCTGTCCATCTGTCCGTCTGGCCGTCTGTCCGTCTGTCTGTCACCAGGCTATATCTCAAGAACCGTAATAGCCAGACAGTTTAAATTTTCACAAATTATGTATTTCTGTTGCCGCTATAACAACAAATACTAAACACAAAATAAAATAAATATTTAAGGGGGGCTCCCATACAAAGAGCTTGATTTTTATAGATAATGGTACGGAACCCTTGATGCGCGAGTGCGACTCGCATTTTGCCGGTTATTAAGCAAGGTCAAGCTTATTTGAGGAAGTGACGTCACAATGAAGATTTTTTTGAGTAATGTTGGCAATTTCCACTTTCAGTACTGTACTGAAGCGCCATTTTTGAAACGCGATGTCACCTAAACAACTGGTTTTTCCATATAAAAACCGTTCGGTTAGTGACTCCACGTTGCAAAAATGGAACCACTATATTTATGTCACTGTCACTGTCATCTACCAACACAACAAGTTGACAACAACCAACATAACGACGGTAATTTAAACAGTAGACATTGACAGTTGACAGATGCCATTGTTTATTAAACTGCAGGAATTTTTTTAATTTCGATTTAGTATGCGTCACTTCCGGTGTAATGTTTAAAATTAAATAAAAAAATCCTGATATCACGTAATTTTTTTTTATTCAAATAAGTTTCTTAAAATTGTCTATAATATTTTCGATTAAACATACATACATATTATCACGTCTTTATCCCTAATGGGGTAGACAGAGCATTTTGGGTAATGCGGTTCTATGCAGAGCCCAGAGTCGCAAGACCCAAAAGCCACTTTTAACGTCATGGTGGGCGAGATGATGGAAACGCATCGCCTGTTAACATGATTTGCATTTTTGCCCATTCCCTCGATCGGCTTTTACGATCTGCGTGGGAAGAGAAGCAGCTGGTACATTCTAAGTTTTTTTATTTCTCCCAGACCAGCATGGGAGAAATAAAAAAACTTCGATTAAAGGCACCTTTAAAACTTTTATATATTTTAGCTGACTACCTAGGTTAGGTTCGGATTAGGTTTCCAACCGTAAAATTATGAACTGGCAGACAGAACTGGAAAGTAAATAGGTTTAAGGATGTAAAACTTTCCCATACTAATGTCAAAAATGGTAAAGGCGGGTCTCCTGCGCCAGAATTTTCGAAACATTACACAAAAAACATGAAACAAAAACAAAACAATTTTTTCATACACAAACCGTCTCCTGCAAATAATTTCTGTTTTGAATGAAACATTTTTTAACGTTAGTGTTTATATTCTTTATGGTTGACTTCATCATGAGGTGCTACTTTTCAAACGCGGAGTCACTAAACGAACGGTTTTTTATATGGAAAAACCATTCGTTTAGGTGACTCCGCGTTTCAAAAATTACACTTAAGAAACCTAATAATATTTATTTCTGATTACTGTTATCATCATTTCTGCCAGACGAAGAACTAGAAGATGTGTTCTGCGTTTTACCAATTGCAGATAATAGAGATAGGCTCCAAAGGGCTCGTACCCAAAACCATAAAATAATTAAAAAAGAAAACCCTTCCCCTCTCGCCCCGCGCAGCGCATGTTTTCCATCTGCTTTGAAAAGCAGATGGAAAACATGCGTAGCATGTATAGCCACTCCCCTTTGTTTGCATGTTTTTGTGTAATGTTCCGAAAATTTAGGTGCAGGACAGGACCCGCCTTAAAATACACTATATTCTATTTCAAGTTCATATTGGAAAAAGTCATTTCGTAATAAAACGTAGACTTCGTTTGTATGGAAAAGTGCATTTTGGTGAAATGTGTTTAATCGTGCTTCGAATATTCCGTAGGTATGTTATGTACGTCGATTTCAGCCTTACGCAAACGGGCGTGGTGTGTGGCGTTAGTTATTTTGCTCTGTAGGCGTATTTCATAAAAAAAAAAATTGACATTGGCATTATTATGACATGACATATGACGAAAGAGTAGAAAAATACAAAACAAACTGGCACGCAAAATACATTGTTTGAAATTGATAAAATATACAGATGTAAAATTTAAAACAATGGGACGTGATAAAAGCCCATATAAAGATAGATCGTACAAACGTAGAAGATCACGATCAAATGACAGAAGCAGTAAATACAGAAAAACAAGTCCAAAAGCATTTGTATCTAAAAGTGTTGATGAGGATTTTAGTTTCATAAATTACAAAAGGGATTTAAATAAAATTATTCTATATAGCAGCGAAAGTAACACCGTGGCAAATAATTTAGACGACTTTTGGGTGTTTTTGAAGAAGTACGAAGCTACACTGAAAAAAGCCGGCAAACCATTGTTAGAGAAACAAAACGAGGATTTGAATGAATTTGGAGTTCCAAGAAACTATTCTAAATACCACTGTATCAACTTCAAGACTAAGTTGAAGTACGTGGATGTAGCATCTGATGATAGGGACAGGCGAAAGTTGGATAAAGACTTGTTTGATATTTTTTTGAATATTGTTTCTATTTACATTGATTTCAAAAATAAGGAGAAGTTTGATAAACTGAAGAAATTGAGGCAGGCTCAGAGGGAGCTACCAGTAGCTAGTTACAGGTAAGGTCCTTATTATTCTTGTGCTGTCAACAGAAGCAACCCGGAACCTCTGGGTGGCGGACGACCATGGTGACCATTGACAGTGACACCACAGAGGTCGACAAATCATAATCTTAGTCTTACTATTTATTTATAATCATATAAATATTCTGTCTGTTAATTGTCCACCAATAAAAAAAGTGAAAAGCGGTGTACACAGAACCCATAGCACAGCAATATTGATAAACTTAGATAAAGTTTGTATTGTGCGATGAACTAGTACCATCCCGCTCATTGATATTACCTAAAGCGAGATGGTGATAGAGCTCAATAAACGCTGTTCTTGCCAAGTTAGGGGACAAATAATCCAAGTGCATCATTTTATGTATGTTAATATTGCACACAAAATCAACTACTTTTATTTCAGAAATGAATTAGTCAGTGCAGTACAAAATGAAAGAGTTGTAGTGGTGGCTGGGGACACTGGCTGCGGCAAGTCTACACAGGTCCCACAGTACCTGCACGAAGCAGGCTTTCAGAACATAGGTGAGTTTGTATTTAATTTTTAAGGATATTCTGCTACATGTAAGTTAAATTCCTTTCATGCTGGTCTGTAAGAAAGAAAAAAAACTTAGAATGTAGCTGCTTCTCTTCTATGGTAAAAGCTGATCGAGGGAATGGGTGAGATTTGAATAATGTTAATAAGCAATGTGGTTAGCAACCCATCCCTTTTTTTATTATTTTTAGGGTTCTGTACCCAAAGGGTGAAAACGGGACCCTCTTTCTAAGACTCACTGTCCGTTCGTCTGTCTGTCTGCCTGACTGTCCATATGTCACCAAGCTGTATCTCATGCCATGTTAGCTAGACAGACTTGAAATTGCAGATGATGTATTTCTGTTGCTGCTATAACAAAAAGTACTAAAAACAGTATACAATAACTGTTTAAGGGTAGCCCTCATATAACAAACTCGATTTTATTGCCCTTTTTTTGCTTAATATTAATAACGGCTACAGGTAGACTCTTGAAATATTCATTTTATGAATAATTAATTAAATTAAAATAAAATGCATATTTATCTCCCATACAAAAACGTGATTTTTTATAGAAAATGGTATGGAACCCTTAGTGTGCGAGTCCGACTCACACTTGGCTGGTCATTTTTATCTTGAGTCCCCTTACCCTAGACTTCTCCATACAAACGTAGTCTACGTTTAATTTTGAAACCACATGTTAGATTCCGGTAAAAATTGGTAATTGTAAAGTAATTGCAAATATCTAGGGTAATAACTGGTTTCCTACAATAAAATTATAAACTGGAAAGAAAATATAACGATTTAGAAGATTCTCATACTAATGGTCAAAAATGATATTATAACACACTATATTCTATTTCAACTTCATATTTTTAACGTCGGAAACCAGTTATTACCCTAGATAATTGCAATATCTTTGAAATTACAAAATTTTGCCGAAATCGGACATGTCGTTTTGAAATAAAATGTAGACGACGTTTGTATGGAAAGTTGTATTTTGGTCTAGGTTAAGGGGACTCTTAATGCTTACTATTACGCTAAGCGTGGTTTTTGGGTCTTGTGGCCTATCGGGGAAAATTAGGTAACTACTATGTAAACTTGATTCATCCTAGCTCTTTGGCTTTGTGGTTTATTCTCCTGCTAAAGAAGATGTTATGACCCCTTAAAATTGTAAAAAATTTAATAGAAAGGCCAAAGCCGCAAGGTTCTAAAAATTTTTTTTTAAACAAAACCGACTTAAAATTTCTGTAGGACCATCTGATAAGTGTGGCCTTTTAAACATAACAAGAGTTTTCAAATTGATTATCTCTTCTTTTAAAGTTGTTTAATAAATAAATATGAAATATCTATGGTCAATTCTAATTTCAGCCTGCACTCAGCCCAGGCGCATCGCCTGCGTGTCCCTCTCTAAACGAGTTGCTTATGAGATGCTGACCCAGTTTGAAAGCAAGGTGGGGTACCAGATCAGGTTTGAGAAGAGCAAGACTGCTGACACCAAAATCTGCTTTATCACCGAAGGACTTTTATTGAGACAGGTATAAATAAAATAATAGATAAGGACAAATTACACCTTGTCCTAGCCTTGAAGTAAGTTTAAACTTGTACAAAGTTGACTTTTACACTCTAGAAAAATATTGATGTACGGGATATGCATCTAAAGCAGCCTGCATCCAGCTTTTTTAGGTCATCTGACCACCTTGTAGGTGAGTGCAACTAGAGCTTTCCTAACTGCAATGCTTTTTTGCATTGAACAAAGTTTATATGATAGCTTGCCTGGTTTATTCAACAAACCAGGTAAGCCATCAACGTCGAATCCACTGGATGACAACAAGTCAAATTAGACACTTTTTTCTGAATGTCAAAACAAACATTTTCTATGGGATTTCTATGAAACACAAAAGTGTGAAGTCATGCTTTTTTGGAGTCAAGTAACGCTCCTAATATCAGTTTTTTTTTGCAATAAATCTTATATCATGTTGAAAATGGATGTGATCAACGAAAAGTGACACTGTTTTATGACTTTTATTTTATAAACTGTACCAAATTTATTTTTTTGACCCAGTCATGTGCCCAATTGAGTAAAATATAAAAATTATGTCCAGATGTCTTCGGAAAATCTGCCTGACTATGACGTCATCATCCTCGACGAGATCCACGAGAGGCACCTCATGGGCGACTTCCTACTTGGAGTCCTGAAGTGCCTCATCCACAGTAGGAGTGACATCAAACTAGTACTGATGTCTGCTACCATAAATATAAAGTTGTTTGAGGATTATTTCTCGGCGGAGTCGGCTGTTGTTATACAGGTAATATTTCTGTTCTTTTTATCTGACTGCGCAAAAGGAAGGTTATGTTTTTCGAGCGTAAATATGTATATTTCTTGGCTCTGCAACCTAAACGGATTAATGGATTTTAGCTTGAGTGTCGTTAGATTCCTAATTAGTTAGAGTGACACTGGGTATATAATAACCGGCCAAGTGCGAGTCGGACTCGCGCACGAAGGGTTCCTTACCATTATCTGTAAAAATCAAGTTTTTTGTATGGGAGCCCCCTTAAATATTTATTTAATTTAATTTTTTTTATTTATTTTTTGAAATAAAAATACATCTGAGTAGGTATTTTGTGAATATTTCAAGTGCCTATCTGTTGCCATTATCGATATCGAGCAAAAAAGGGCAAATAATCGCGTTTATTATATGGGAGCCCTTAAATATTTATTTTATTTTGGTTTTAGTATTTGTTGTTATAGCAGCAACAGAAATACATAATTGGTGAAATTTTCAACTATCTACTATCGCGGTTCTTGAGACACAGCCTGGTGACAAACAGACGGACAGACAGCGAAGTCTTAGTAATAGGGTCCCGTTTTTACGGGTACGTACCCTTTGGGTACGGAACCCTAAAAACGATGAATTTTGTTTTGTTTTCGCAGTTGCGAGTTTTGTTTTTTTTTTTTAATTATAATCGCTTGTTGTCTGTATTGTGTTATGTCTTATTTTATTTCAGGTACCGGGTAGACTGTACCAAATAGATTTACACTACAAACCCATTTTTATCGAAGACAAGCCAACGAGAAATGACAGATTGGATCCCCAACCATACGTCCAAATCATGCAGCTGATAGACAATAAATATCCTGGTAAGTTTGTGTCTTTAATCACAACCAACACTCTCATTTGATCATCATCTGCTTTTAAGAACTTAATTCTAGATGCCCGTTTTTGTTTGCAACATCCTGTTTTCAAAGTCATAGTAAAATTTTTTTTTTATCTTTGGATATATTGCATCACTCGATAATTGTAAATTTTTATTTCGATTTGCCCCATACAAATTGCTCTGGGCGGCTGCACACTTTAGTATGGAAAAGCCAATTTTTTTTAGTTCTTTGACTGTTATTTTAATTCCATTAAACTATACACGCTGACTTTTCATTGGTTTTGGAAAAAAAAAATGTCGTATAGTAAATAAATTCCTCTATCCATATACGTAATCCAAATTTCTGTATGTCATAGGATAAAAAAGTTGCGTAAATGATTTTCGATCGAGACCACGTAGTTATACGCCGGCCGCGTAATGTCGATGACCCCGGCCGGCCGGCGGGTGGTGTATGGCGGCGGTACTACTAATTGATCTCACAATTTTACTTTCGAGTTTTAGACTACATTTTTTGTTTCTGAATTTTTATTTTGACTAGCTAATCAGGTCGTAACGATGCATATGACATATGAAGTGGCCTTCGGCTCCAAAACCAATAAAAAATCATCGTGTATAGTCATCTAGTATAGCCCGTGGCTCGATTTATTACGGGTATGTCCCTTCCACGTATATTAATCAAGTAAAATATAATTTACACTCTTTAAATTTTGTCTCTTCCGTGCTAGTCTGGGAGAAAAGAAAAAACTTAGAATGTACCAACTGCTTGTCTTCCCACGCAGATCGTAAAAGCCGATCTAAGGGAATGGGCTAAAATGCGAATCATGTCAACAGACGATGCGGATGGCAACCCATCACTGTATTGATTGCTTTTCCATCTTCTCGCCCACCGTGACGCTAAAAGTGGCTTTTGGGTCTTGCGGCCCTGGGCTCTGCTTAGAGCCGCAAGACCCAAATGCCATTAGGGATAAAGACGTGATAGTATGTATGTATGTGTATGTAAATTATGTATAACAGGCGACGAAAGAGGCGATCTCCTGATCTTCATGTCTGGTGTGCAAGAGATCACGGCGATCTGCGACGCGGCGCAGCAGTACGCCGAGAAAAACAAGAACTGGATTGTTTTGCCACTGCACAGCGGGCTTTCATTGGCCGAACAAGATAAGGTAATAAACGTTACTACTGTTACTATAATATAACGTTATTATAATAAGGTAATAACCGTATTACGTCATCACTTGACCCTAAAAATCCTAAATCGGAATCGACCATGAGCCAAAGGCTCTCCAAATTATGTGTATGGTAGTGTGTGTAGTTAATTACATGCTTTATCTTTAAGCGCCTATTGCAAAGAAAATATTTCTGTTTTTCCTAAAGGCTGATTGAGTCGGGTAAAGAATGCATTAGTATTACGGCCATACCTGAATTTACCGGGGTCCAGTGCCCCATTTGAAATAAATCATTTAAAAGGAAACGGAGATAATTAAAATTGTGTATTTAGTTTCTTGGAGTCAAACAGCGCTCCTAATATCAGTTTTTCCGCAATAATAATAAACCACGTTGAAAATGGATATGATCAATGACAAGTGCCATTATTTTGTGTTCAGTGTCACACGAAAAATAAACAAACAACATGCATAATTTCCCAATTTTTAATTCTAATATTTTGCAGGTGTTTGACTATCCGCCAGAGGGAGTTAGGAAGTGTATTGTGTCCACGAACATAGCAGAGACATCAGTCACCATTGATGGTATCCGATTCGTCGTTGATTCTGGAAAGGTAAGCATAAAAAAGTGAAAACATTAGGGAATAAAAATATCCATCACAGAAAAATTAACTATTGATTTATGTAGATTTTTTTCTTATTACATGATGGTTCTTAATATTTTTTTATGACTAACGTCGTAGGTTAAGGAGATGAGTTACGATTCTACTACAAAAATGCAGCGGCTGAAAGAGTTTTGGATATCCAAAGCGAGCGCCGATCAAAGGAAAGGCAGAGCGGGAAGAACAGGTTGGTATACACGACTTGTCTACTATTTTTGACCCCTGACAAAAAAGACGGGTGTTATAAGTTTGACACTAATGTCTGTCTGTGGCATCGTAGCCCTCAAACGGACGTGAAAGCGAGTTCCCTTGCGATAGTTGTTTGATGAAAATCGGTTCAGCTATTTAAAAGTTATTGGGGGTTAACGTTTGAAAGTCAGGGGTTTCTCTAGCAAATAATAGACGGCGCTACGGATATCAAGTCCTATCAGTAGTTCCGCTGCTAATCACTAGATGGCGTTCTTGACATTTGGCGGTTTTTTAATTTACTCAGCAAATAAACTTGTTTAAATACATTGTTTTTTACGTTTTCGTGTCTGTGGTCTGAACTACACTTTTGTATGGTTCAGCGACCCGAGCTGTAAGTAATTTACTAATTAGTTTCCTACTAAAGTAAAACTTGCTGCTGGGGGAACATTGCCCTGAACATTGCAGAAAATGTTTTATACTATCAATAACCCAAAAACTACTGAATTGCCAAATGTTTACGGGATACCTATTTTTCAACGCGGGAGTCCAGGAGGCAAATCATTCGTATACGAGTGATTTAAAACTGCGCCTTTTTGGAAACGCTCTCGTCAACAATACATTGCACGACTCCCGCTTTCGAAAATTGACGTTTTGCACAAATATTATAAGCTTAAAATAGGGTACTTGCCGTGTGGTTTCCGGCAGAGTAGAATAGGGCCAAGCCAAGTCCTCCCGTGGATGTCGTCTGGAAGGCGACTTAGAAAATACAAGCTAAACAAAGCCCATAAACATCAATGAGACCTCTCCAACCCGTCTGACCAGCAAAGAGAGTGTAGGCCAAAGTATAATCCATACTTATATATAAAGCTGAAGAGTTTGTTTGTTTGTTTAAACGCGCTAATTTCAGGAACCACTGGTCCGATTTAAAAAATTCTTTCGGTATTAGATAGGTCGTTTACCAAGGAAGGCTATAGGCTATATTGCATCACGCCCGCCACTTCACACGTGTGGTTAACGCGGGCGAAGCCGCGCGCTGCCTCTAGTAATAAATAAATATATAAGGACAAATTACACTGATTGAGCTAGTCCTCTGGCTGCTCTGGCCAAGTATGGCTCTGGTAGACAGAGAGAGGTGCTCCTGCAGTAAAGATAAGAAGACCTGGTGATGACGATGACACTAGGTTACTTTTCTGTTAGGGGTCATTGTATTATATTGTGACTTTCTTTTAGGTCCGGGCGTCTGCTACCGCATTTACTCCGAGAAGCAATACTCAGATATGGAGTCATTCAGCACGCCAGAGGTGTCCCGTGTCCCTCTGGCGTCGTTACTACTGCTTATGAGTTCTCTAGGAGTGTCTGATGTTAGGAGATTTCCATTTATTGACGCGCCCCCCGAAGAAGCCATAGAGAATGCTCTTTTGGAGCTTAAACAACATGTGAGTGACACATAAATATTATTCTAGAATAGAGTAGCATAGATTATAATTTATTTTATCTTATACCTTTAAACGAGCAATTCTTGTATGTATATATATATAGTACCTGGGCGACCGAGCTTTGCTCGGTTACATCTTAAATATTAACTATTTTTTTTTAAACTTGTCTAAAAACAATGCAAAATAAAAAAAAATATAAACTTAAACATAAAAAAAAACAAAAGTAAGTCACCGAGTGGGATTCGAACCCGTAACACTCTTTCTTGCGGTCGCTATCCTTAACCACTTATAAATTTCTGTGATCTCGAAAACGGCTCTAACGATTTCGCTGAAAATTTGTATATGGGGGTTTTCGGGGGTAAACAATCGATCTAGATTAGTTTTATGTTTGGGAAAACGCGTGTTTTTGAGTTTTCATGCGTTTTTCTTTCCACGCAGAATATGGTCGCTAATTTCGTCGCGCCGCGACCGCCTTGATTTTAGCTCAGTTGTTAAGAATACCGACCGCTAGAAAAAGTGTTACCGGTTCGAATCCCACTCGGTGATTTACTTTTATTTTATTTTATGTTTGAGTTTATATATAATTTTTTATTTTGCATTGTTTTTAGACAAGTTTAAAAAAAATTGTTAATGTTTGAGATGTAACCGAGCAAAGCTCGGTCGCCCAGGTACTTGCCTAAAAATACTACAACACCGGTAAATATTTATTTTATTCTGGTTTTAGTATTTGTTGGTATAGCGGCAACAGAAATACATAATTTATGAAAAATTCTGCTGTCTAGCTGTTACTGTTCATGAGATACAGCCGACAGTGGAGTCTTAGTGTCCCGTTTTACCCTAAAAAGTAGCTTCATCGAACAGTAAGATAAGATCAGATATAATGGATATAATCATAGTTAATTTCGGTTCTTAACACACTCACCTAATGACTTTTGCTCTAAGCCAGCCTTAGCTGTAATACTTCCGCTTTCTCTGTGTTCTCCCTAATTGATTCAGTGGTTGTATGGAAAAAGGTGACTCCATGTTTCATAAATGGCACTTCAGAGCTATTAGATGCATCTTCAGCTGTAATAAATCATAAATTATGTATTTGCAGGGGGCTTTAACTTCAAACGAGAAACTGACATCTCTCGGGAAATGCTTAGCCAACCTTCCAGTGGAAGTCTGCCTAGCAAAAGCCCTGGCTGTCGGCAGTGCGACCTTACCTCCTCACAAGAGAGACTCAGCTTTAGCACTCACTGCCGCGTTAGGAATCAGATCCATTTACACCACGAGGGCTCATAGGGATTTTGAGTGTGAAGTGAGTATCATTTTAAACTTCTAAAAGAGGAGGAGGTTATCGGTTTGTTGCTATCTTTTTTTTAAATGTATGGTCTCCGATTATTCATAGACGCCTCGACCGATTTCTAATATTCTTTTTTTTTTTGTTTAAAGGGTATACTTTCGAAGTGTTCCCATAGAAATTTTATCGAAATCGGTTGTGTAGTTTGGGGTTGACTTCTCGCAGATCACGGGGCTGACTAAATACATAAGTCGCGTACGTAACACGAAATGCTGATTGTATGTAAGGAACTTCTTTCCCAGAGTACCACGACTCCCATCTTTTGTTGTTTGGTTTGGTAAAGACAACATTTTTAATTGAAATCTCCGTTTCCTTTTAATTAATTTATTTCAAATGGAGGTAGCACTGGAGCCTAAAAAATTTAATTATCCGAAAAATTTAGTTTTTACCGAAACACAGAGGAGCTCAAAATTTTTTGCGCCACTTATGGCCATCTATCCAAGTTAACCACTCCCGTCGTTGCTTGACTTGAAAAAGCGCTTGCACAGCGTTCTCCCAACTTGCCACAAGCTGTGCGTAGTAGCTTTCTATCTTCCAGTGGAAATTTGCCTACACAGCTAGTCTACCGTCTCAAAAGCTTTTTAAGAAACCTTTTAATTTAAATGATATGTCATTTCAGAATGCCAGAAAACCTGAAGAATCGGATCATGGCGACCCCATAACACTTCTTTCGTTGTATTGTGCCTGGCTGTCGGTAAAAGCTGAAGGTATGAAAGACGCGTGTTTACAAAAAGTATTAATATAAGGAGACTCCCCATAGGGTTTTGGTCGGATATAGTTAGTATGATAGACAATATATAACTTAAAAGGAACATACCTGTAATGAATCGAACCACGGTTTATACTATATCACTATAGTATAATGACAGTAAAATAGCTGTCAAAAAACGAAAAAAAAACGACATTCCCATACAAATCCCGGGCGGCACATTTGTATGGAAATGCCGATTTTTTTAATTGTTTTTGACTGTTATTTTAATTTCATTTAACTAAAGTGGTCTAGTATAGCCCATGGTTCGACTTATTACGGGTATGTTACCTTCCAGGTTGTATATAAAATTTACGTAAAATTTAAATTTTTATACATAAATAAAATATGATTAGAAAACTTTAAACTTCTAGTTACATATTATGATTCAGGTCACGGTGGCCGAGCCTGGTGTCGTCGTCGAGGCATTGAAGAGCAACGCCTGTACGAGCTGACTAAGCTAGCGGCGCAACTCAGAAGCTTATTGCAGGTATAATCGGGGCTCCAATTTTGAGCGTGTTACGCAAATCGTCCCATTCACAACTCGTGCAAATCGTAACTTATCCTATTCGCAACCCGTCCTGTTACAAACTCGTCCAATTCGCATTTTTATTATATACCCATTGCGAGCTTTCAACGGTACATAAAATGAAACTGAACTCTTATAGAATTAGTCATGCGTCTGTCTGTCCGTCTGCCTGTCACAGCCAATTTGCTCCGAATCTATTGCACCAAATGAAATTTGCTCGGATTCTGTAATCGTATGACCCAAACACAGATGCGCAAAGTAAATAAATATTTTTTGTAAATAAGCATATCGCTCGGATTTTCGTTCTGTAATACTTATATTAATTCTGTGACGCAGGACAATAATCTAATGGAAACCGTGGAGCCTGAAGCTATGTCTTCAGCTGAGAGATCACTCAGACATGGTCAGCTAAAACAACTAAAAGACATGAGAAGGTAAATATATTTTTTATTTCATTTTCGTTGCATTTTTTGAGAACCTTTGTAACGTTTAACACGCTGGTCCGCCACTACGCTTTATGTTTTTTGTCAACCTCCGTGACGAAATGTCGGAAACATGTAACATGTATTTATTTTAAAATATAGTATCGTTGAATTAGTATCCCACCAAAGAAGTTTAAAACTTTGCTGGAACAATCTGTGTGTTTGTATGCCAATAATTTAACTAATAATTTAAGGCTGACTGGTAGAGAATGCATTAGCATTAAGTCCACCTTTTGTACCAATATGGTCAATAAAGATTTAATAAATAAATAATTTTTAAATTCATAGCTTTGCAAGCATTTTCAAACATTAAAATTTCACAAAAAATATCTATCAACAGAAAATTACATGTGAAATCTGTTTTGTCCCATTTCAGGACAAGCAAAATCTGTTTTGTCCCATTTCAGGACATGTGAAATCTGTTTTGTCCCATTTCAGACAATACAAACAGAAGGCGGCAGAAGAATCAAAACGTAAAAAGCGTCTCAAAGTAGACTCCTGGGAGATCGTGGACGATAAACACGACGATGACGATGCCATGGACATCCGAGACATAGAGTTCAGAATGACGAATGACGCCGGTCGAATCAGGGCCCTTATTTCTGGAGCCAGTGCGTCCAGTGGACGAGACCTTATTATGTTGAAGGTGAGGCTTTGAACTGATGACAATGGTGTTTATTTTGAAAAAATGTTAAGTAGGTACCTATTTTCTTAAAAATAGAGATAAATAAGATCTTTTCTAAAATGAACCTCCGTAAAGTGCTTTTCTAAAGGTTAACAAATAAGTTAGTGGACTTCTTAAATTTAACACTAGCTGCATCCTGTTGTGTGACCCGCGCCTAAAGTGACAAGTTGATGCAAGGTGTCAGCTTCCTGCATACCAAATTTTATTAAAATTGGTTCAGCCATTTGCCCGTGAAGAAGTAACAAAGATACACACACACTTACAAACTTTCGCCTTTATTATATTAGTGAGATAAAACCGTCAGTATCATAGATTAAAAAACATTTGGTGGCGCCATCATTTCAAGTCCACTTGTTTAGTTGTTGACCTAAATTTTAATTTCCAATAAATGAGATTTGAAAAAGTAGTGTATGAAACTGCATATATACGACAATTTCACACTACAACCACTTCAGTGCTATTACGTATTCTGTGTTAAAACTACTATTATGTTGAAGGTGGTGTTATGCAGAGCTTTGTATCCTCAAATAGCTGTTGCCGATGAATTTAATCATTTCAAGGTAAGGAAAATTCCTATTTCGGAGGACACTTTTTCAACTCTGCTAGATTCACTGCTGGGAATTAGTCTTCTTTTATCTACGAAACTAAACGATTACTCATACGTATCAGGTCTTTATCCCTAATGGGGCAGACAAAGCATTTTAGGGTCTGGCGGCCCTAAGGAGAGCCGGCCGGTAGACCCAAAAGTGTATTTTAGCGTCTTAGTGAGCAAAAAGGTGGAAAAAAGAACAAAATAATGATAGGTTGCTAGTCACATAGCCTACAAACAAGATTCGCATTTTCGCCCATTCCCTAGATCAGGCTTTACAATCTGCGTGAGAAGAGGAGCATCTGGTACATTCTATGTTAACCTTTCTTCCAGACCAGCATAAAAGAGACGCATGAAAACCATTACTAAGAAATACCATTTTTTTAGTACTGTTGGCACCAAGAGCGAAGATACCATATATAGCTCGATTCCTTTTAGCTTACTTTAACGGATTCTGCGTACAGGTACATAAATATATTAACAAATTGTCTGTATTTTTTTAATTTTTGCAGTCAATTTCCGAGCAACTGTTCCACACGTGGAGCAAGCCATACGTGTTTCTCCACCCAACGTCCTATTTCGGGAAGCAAGCTCGGATTCTTCAGCTGACCGAAGCAGACATACAGACAGACGTCCCCGGGTACAAGAGCAAGCTGCCACTGTCCGACAAACACCAGATTTTGTGCTATTTGTAAGTACATATTACTGCAGAAGGCGGGAAGTAGGTATTTCTGGAGGAGTAATTGGCAATTGAAAATTAAAAAAGAAAAACACGGGACAATAACAATAACTTTCCCGGCCTAGGAAAAGAATTATAACTATATAACTTCCCGTCTTCTTTTTACTACAATAATGCCTACATTTTCGAGCATGTTTGGGAAAAGTATTTTTAACTTTTATGTATAATGGAACTTAGTGAGAACCTTTTCTGTTGTGTCTCAAGTTTATGAGAAGTCCTTCATGGTCGCAGATAAATCAAAGCCGTGTTAAAGCTCAGTACACATAAAACCTGCCGACACTAATGTGACCTTAACTATGTGAAACCCGGCAATGGATTGGTCTGATATTGGAGGAGGTAGATGAATGCTTGAATTCGCTATTTTCCAACAAGTCAAATCAGATACTTTTTTCTAAACGTCAAAACGAACAGTTTCTATGGGATTTTGTATGAAATACAGGCAGATGACGTCATACTTTTTTGGAGTCAAATGGCGCTTTTATTATCAGTTTTTCTGCAATAATAAAATTAAAATCACGTCATAATGGATATGTTCAAAGACAAGTGACATTATTTTGCGACGTTTTATTTCGTTATCAGTACAAAATAATATATTTTTGACTTAGGAAAATACCCAATTTGACGGCCCTTATAACATGTGATCAGAACAAGACACTGGACCGGCCCTTGAACAATTTTCCAAGGGGCTCGATGCCAGCTTGAAAAATTTAACACAAGAGTAGTAGAGTTAGCCACTTACAGCTTACAGATGAAAATGAAAATATTTTTATTTCTTTAACAACATTGTCCTGTTAAGCGAAATACACCTGTATTAGAAAAGCCCACTCTTCCATAGCCATAGTAAAACAGTACCTATTATCAAATGATTTATCATAATTTATAACTAAATAGAACCGAACTTTATTATATTTAGGTAACGGATTACTCACGTATAGAGTAAGCCACTGCCGACATGTTTCGACCTCATCCGGAGGTCTTCATCAGGGCGAATGTGACTACAGGCCCGTACACCGCACCGGCTCGCGATACACTGGGTACACACACTGGGGAAACACTACGATAAAGAAGCGAACGTGCATACAAAAGACATCCTTAAGAGTCCCCTTACCCTAGACCAAAATACAACTTTCCATACAAACGTAGTCTACGTTTTATTTCAAAATGACTTGTCCGATTTCGGCTAAATTTTGTAATTTTAAAGCTATTGCCATTATCTAGGATAATAACTGGTTTCCGACTGTAAAAATATGAACTTGAAATAAAATATAGTGTTTTATATAATTTTTGACCATCAGTATGGAAAACTTCTAAATCGTTATATTTTCTTTCCAGTTCATAATTTTACCATAGAAAACCAGTTATTACCCTAGATAATTGCAATTTCTTTACAATAAACAATTTTTACTGGAATCTGACATGTGGTTTCAAAATTAAACGTAGACTACGTTTGTATGGAGAACTCTAGGGTAAGGGGACACTTAAGGCACCGAAATCTCTTCCAAACAACTACAAAATGTTCATAAAATTTGCAAATATCTATTTTCGTTTTAATTTTTTACCAACTACAACTACTTAGATACGTCTACTTTTGAATTTATTAAGTTAGACATCTATAATACATATGTTTGTTTTGATACGATACGAAACAATGTTGAATTTCAGATCTCTACTGGAAACGACTAAGCCGTACATAGTGAATTCCATGCGGATGCCTGCTGCACAGACTTTATTGCTATTGGCACATTCTATCGACACTAATATGGGTTTTACAAGGTATGTAAGTTGGTACTTTTATATTTTTGTATTTTCTATTTTTTCAAGAAACATTTTTCGCCCAAGTAATCTCGTACTTACCTTATAAATAGCTAGCTAGACAATCTAAAATACTTTTAATGACATTCTAAATATATTTTAAAAGGCTATAAATATTAATAAAAGTAATGTCCTTTTTATTTCGAAGGAAAGCGTGACTGGACCGAATTTTGGGACTTAAAAGAAAGTTTAGTGGCCATGTAAACAAATAAATAAAAAATAACATTAATTACTTTGAAGAGCTTATACATACTACAACAATATCATTTTATATGAGTAACGCCGAAAATGAGAATATTGTAAGAGTACCTGAATCATTTTTAACACTATAACTAGATACACAACACTACAAAGTAATGAGCAAGTTATGACTTGCAAATTAATAAACACACAGCCTTTGTTAGATATATAACTGACCTCCCAACTTCTTTTCTGAATATTCTCCTCCGTAACTCACCGAAATAAATGGTGTCCCGAATGCTATCAGAATAACCTAGCGTAAAAAAAGAAATTTGAAATTCGAATTTTTGTTGTTTATTTCAGGATAGTGTGCGATTCGTGGTTGTTATTGGAGTTCCCGTATCCAGATACAGGGTTAAACCTGCTGCTGAAGGCCAGTAAAATAAGGCAGAGGTGGGACGCCCTCATCAATCGAAGACTTGCGGGTAATTTTCTCTTATCATCTTATCATAAAACTTTTTAGGACATGAGAACTAAGTTTAAACCCACTATTCACCCAAATTAAGTTGACAGTGACAAAAGAGTATGTGACATATTACGGGGAGTCGTATTGTTTTGGGCAGATTAAGCGAAAAAAAAAAACTGTTTGCTATATCAATATATTTTTGATATTTACGATTAATAGTTTTAAAAAATACATTATTATCCCAAAAATATTGCCAATGATGTGCTGTTACACAATGGGTTCTTCAGTCGTTTAAATGCTAAAATTAAGCTAAATGAAAAGCTAAGACTAATTAATTTGGTAGTAAAATTTCTGATAAAATCTAAGTTCCGCGTCGATCTTTCGTTAAATTTTTATTCAGTAATTTACCACAGGCATTATGTGTAATGTTTAATAAAATTTAATTTATTTATAAAGAAAAGGTACCAATACCAGCGCTTCGCAAAGTCTACTGCTGAGAAGAAACTTCGAAAGAAACTCATTTTCACAGTATTGGTCGCCTACTCGTCAGAAGGGCTTTATGTCTTTTTTAGTCAGTTTTAAAAGGGCGCTTCGCGGATCGCCCGGCCCGTCCTCTTCGAGCGTTTATAAAAACCTTGCCTTAAACAATAAAGTTAATCCGCGTAACTTCTTCAACCCGTCTGGCCAGCGAGGAGAGTGGAGGCCAAAGTCCTCTTGCTGCTCTAGCCAAGTATGGCTCTGGTACAAGTAGTAAAGAGAGGGTCGTGCTCCTGCAGTGGAGACAAAAAGACCTGGTGATGATGATAATGGGTTACTTTTAAGGTTCATCTATAAGGGGTTTGTTAGCTGTATGATTTCCGGCCTAGAATAGGATCACTCCATTTTCTTTACTTGTTTTTGTGTGTAAGTGGCCAACACTGGTGTCAGATTTTTCAGACTGCCTAAAGGCATCTGACATAGCTTGACCACAGCCATGCAATATTGATAGCCGAGACCAACGGCTTATACGTGTCTTTCGAAGCAATTGTATGCCACTTGTGGTCACCCATCCAAGTGCGGAGCACGCCCGTTGTCGCTTCATTTGCGAAAGCGCTATGTAATGCACACTCCCGACGGACCACCGAGCTCCTCCCACTCTATTTGTTCCTGTGAATGCTGTAAGAGGCGACTAAGGTCTAAAAACACAAACGTTTCATGTCGCAACTACATTCGCAAGTGTCCGGCGACATTTTGATTTCTCATGTCTTCAGCATCTCGCTTTTTCTTCTCTAAATTTGTAGGTATGGCTAATGATACCGATCAATTTACATATATATACATATTGTTTTTCAGATGCAAACCCCAACAAGTCAGTGGAAGGCGAACTCCAGAAGCTGAAAAAGCTTCCGTACGACGAGCTTCAGCATGAACTTTCGTGTGATGTAAGCTCTTATATGACCAGCGAGGTTTACTATACGATAAAGAGGTAGATATTATTTATAAAACCTTCTTTTACTAGACTTGAACAGGGAGAATAATATGTTGTTTAAACCCCAAGACATTTGGTTTACCAGGCTGCCATATATCGACAGTAATCCTATTTTTTTTTTCCTTCAATTTTTATTTGCGATCAGCGGTGTTTCGCTTTAAGCAAATTTGTTGTGTTTGTTATCGCTTTTTGAGTGGGTCCTCCAGCGAGAGCCTCTGCTCATCATTTAGGAATAATATGTCTTTCCTTTTGAGTCGCTTCTGATAAGAGCGTGTTGTCAGCCCGGCAGCCAGTTCGTTAGGGTTAGCCCCTTATACATATCAGACATCCTTAGTATTTCTCTTTAACTGTGTTTGTCCCATTTTTACAAGCTTATATTTAGTGTCACTCACTTTACTTGATGTCTGAAATTAATTTCCCAATTTCCGATTATGAGGCCGTATAAATATTACGTCACGCAGAATTTTTGACTTTTTGAATCCCCCTCTTGTAAGGCTTTTTCTAATCCCTTTAACAATTACTGTCACATTTGGCATGACCCCCTCACCCATATCCCTGAAACTTGGCCCCTAAGCCTTCTTTGGGCTTAAATGATTTGTCTTGACGAGTACCTTTGATCTTACAACAAACGAAAAAATTAACAAAACATGTGTTATGTTTTTTCTATAAAACTTAAATTCTTTCAGGCTGCTTCCTGGGGACCTAAAGGTGCTGTACCATGGGCCTGACGAAGCTCACGCTACTATAGACCCTAACCCCTTCGAAGAGGGTTTCGAATGCCGCCCCCATGAGAAGAAAGGAGGGGTTTATATAACCGATAATGTTGTTTATAACTGGTGAGCATTTATATTTCTACTTTTATTTCCAAGAATTAGGTCAGTTTACAAGCTATCTCGCTCATTACAATTTTTAAAAGGTTTGCATGGATGTATGTATGTTTGCTCAGCTTTCACGCCAAACCGGCTCAACGAATTGGAATGAAGGTATGTAAATTAGCTTGTCATGTGTCAGAAAAATGGTGGATGAAATGTGGTGTAGGACTGTGAAAACCTTTGGACCAAGCAGGAGCCTGTAAGACTATAAAAAATAACTATTTTAGCAATCAATCTTTAATTGATTGATCCTTCAACTGTATTTTTTAAAGGTCTATCAGTGTTACGCACTCACTTCACCTTCATTCGTAATATCAAATCATGACTCATTCTTATACCCACGAGTATTATACTCATACATACATACATACTATCACGTCTTTATCCCTAACGGGGCAGACAGAGCATTTTGGGTCTTGCGGTTCTATGCAGAGCCCAGGGCCGCAAGACCCAAAAGCCACTTTTAGCGTCATGGTGGGCGAGAAGATGGAAAAGCAATCAATACAGTGATGGGTTGCTAGCCGCATCGCCTGTTAACATGATTTGCATTTTTGCCCATTCCCTCGATCGGCTTTTACGATCTGCGTGGGAAGAGAAGCAGCTGGTACATTCTAAGTTTTTTTATTTCTCCCAGACCAGCATGGGAGATTATACTCATAGTTACTCATTATAAATATTCTGTTATATTGATTTGCTCCTATTATTGTTTTTACAGTGTGGTCGACACAGATTGGAGTTACAACAGCTACCAAGAAAACTACACCCTTATTTGGACGTGTCCAGACTGCAGCATGGCGTTATGCCTATCACCTTTAGAGCGATTGCAGCATAAACAGTTCACTTGCTCTTCTAGAATAGAGGAGAAACAAGAAGCCCCCAGAACGTCGAGGGAAAATAGACCTAATGCTAAGGAGTATAAGTGCGAAAGTTGTAATGAGACGCTGTATATGACACCTGTGGAGATTTTGAAGCATAAGAAAAATTGTAAAATGAAATAAAATTGTCAAGAAAAGTATGTATATTTTATTTATCTGGTTTCTTTAACAATATTTGACACATCATCATTATTTGACATATCTAATACTATATAGTAATATCTATTCATGATCAATAAATCTTTGTTTATTTTTTGAAGATCAGTGGAAATTGAGATCTATATCTTTAAGTACTATTCATATAAAAAGACGGTCGATATCCATGCATTTCATGCATGCACACTATTCTAGAGGAACCGTGTTTCATCATTATGGAATAAATAAGAAAAAACACTTAAAAGCTTTTTGGTGAAATGGAAAGTTGGAATAGTACATAAGGTACCTGAATTTCAAAGTTTTATGAAATTGCTTGATACATTTTCCAATCAATATTACAGAGGTTCTATTATAAGTGACGCATTTTACGTACGTCAGTCTAATTAAAGGAGTAAAAACATTTTCATACAGTTTTTATCACCGCTTTCCAGCTAAGAGATTTTTCTAGAAAAAGTTCTATCTTCTAATCACAGCCTGTTACTTATCTAATAATAAAAATTGAAATAAAGCCTATCATCTAATAACAATAATAAAAATCACTATCTGAATCATACGAACATTTGTAATTGTCTGCCAGATCTAAATAAACAGAAAACAATTTAGCACTAAATTCACTATCAAACTTAGTTCGCTCTCTGTCCCAGCATATTATGAAAACGTCTTCCAAACCTTTTGTAAAAAGCCATCTCTTCAGCCTAACTTGCAGCTCAGAGTAGAATGAGGGGTATACTGGATAATCTGTTAAAACTTCAACTTCTACCACAGACTCATTAACACCTTTGTCTAAATTTTCACACATGATTTCTTCAACCAGTGGTGTAGCATTTATCATATGCTTGCCCCTTTGATAATCATATCCAAATATAAGAATCTCATACTCCTTTATATCCATTAAATTAAATATGGGTAATTCAGTTCCTGCATTGCAACGATCATCTTCAAAATGTGCTTGAAATTTTGAGAATCTAACCATTTTAGGTGGCCAAAGGACATCCATTGTGCCCCAATCAACATCATCTAACTCTATGGTACCATAACATGTCAAAATTAGATCACATAGCTCAGCCTTTTCTAGCATACACAAAGCCATTTTTTTATAGATAGTTGATGTTTCTCCTATGAAATGTACATTTTTAAACCCTTCAAAAGCTTGCTGGTACTCCAATAATTCATCCTCAGTTAATTTCCACTCAGAATCTTCCTTCCCAAAAGAAAAGTTTATAGCTATGTTTTTCAGTGATGTTACAATTTTTACAATTTGAATAAAATCAGGCATAATTATATCAGTTTCTCTTACATCTAGATCAACTAAGTTTTTCGTACTTCTCAAAGCTTCTTTTAAAGATGGCAGGTCTAATCCATATAGTCCAGACAAATCTAAGACTCTCAGAGAAACCGAGATATCTTTGAAGAAAGAGGATTTTAGCATGTGTGTCTCATCTTCAGATAAGTGGCATTTTTTTACTACACCCTGACCGATAACATTTCTTAGGTGCTTACATGTGTTATAGAGATTATAAAAAGATCCTGTATCAAGATCTTTGAAGACGATATCCAGTATTTCATGCGGCAGTGTTAATAATGACATGGTTGTCAGATCCATCCAAACTTGTTTATTAGGTAGATAATAACCTGCCCATCCTGCATGGTAAGTAACTTCCTGTCCTGATAGATCCTCCTGTCTTGATCTTCCTAATAATGGGAGTGAAGGTCCAATAGGGTCCAGCAGATTTTTTCAACAGATTTGCAGTATGTATGAAAAACTGTGCCTGTAATAAAATTATTAATAAGTACGTTTAGATATTTTAAAATCAGACTAAGTATTTTAGTTAAATAGTTAGTAGGTTTAATATGTTTGACTCCAATGTCTGTTCTAGTACTAGTAAAAATATATGGGAATAACCCTAAAAAATTATTAAATAAAACAAAGGAAAATATAGAAATGAAAATAAAAGTAGAAGAATTAGAGTCTGTCTGTGGCATCGTAGCTTTCGAACGGATGAACAGATTTCCATGCGATTTTTTTTACATGAAAGCAAGCTTCCGTTCATTGGCTTTTAGCTATGTTTTGTTTATTAAAATCGGTTTAGCACTTCAAAAGTTATTGGGGGTGAATGCTTGGAATAATGGGGGTTTTTAATTTGCCTGGAAAATACAATTTTCATTTGGACTACTCATGGAATAGAGATTAAACATTTGTTTACCTGAGATGGTTTGAGCATAAATTTTAAAACTTAAGTTTAAAATTAGTAATATTATAAATGCGAAAGTGGTTTTGTATATTTGTTTGTTTGTTGGTTACCTCTTCACGCTTAAACTACTGAACTGAACCGATTTGGATGAAATTTGTTATGGAGGGGAAGGACATAGGGTACTCTTTATCCCGAAATTCCCACGGGGAGCCCGCAGGTACAGCTAGTTTTGTTATAATTTGTGGTTATTATTACAATATAAATTTTTTAATCAAATACACCTACGTAATCTTAATTTGGATTTAAATTTCTGCATGTTTGATGTTATGTTTTGCTCATGCATGGATGCTGACATGACAATGACAACTTATCAACACTTGTCAATGTCATATGGGTTTTATTTTCCCGTCCCGATAGACAAAGCATGCAAAAAAGGCGTGTGCTGTGCATGTCTCCCGCGGAAAAGTATCGAATATTGGGTAGTCAACTAAACTAAAGGTGACTAACTAAAGTTAAAGGTGCCTTTTATCGAAAATATAGACAATTTTAAGAAACTAATTTGAATTAAAATAATCTACGTGCTATCAGGATTTTTTTTTTAAATTTTAAACATTACACCGGAAGTGACGACACACATCAATCGAAATTCACATTTTTTCTATGCCTGCAGTAAAAAAAAAACAATGACATCTGTCAACTGTCAATGTCTACTGTTTTTATTACCGTCGTTTATTTATTACCGTCGTTATTCTGTCAACTGTCAATGTCTACTGTTTTTACCGTCGTTATCTTGTTGTCAAGTTGTTGTGTTGGTAGTTGGTTGGACAATGACATATAATACAGTGGTGCCATTTTTGAAACGTGTAGTCATTAAACGAACGATTTTTGTATGGAATAACCAGTCGTTTAGGTGACACAGCGTTTCAAAAATGGCGCTTCAGTACAGTACTGAAAGTGGAAATTGCCAACATTACTTAAAAAATCTTCATTGTGACATCACTTCCTTAAATAAGCTTGACCTTGCTTGAAAACGAAGGTCAATGGAATTTTTGCAAATATCTACAAAAGTAAGATCTTATTTTAAAATCTGATTAGAGAAAGCTTCTCCTAGAAGCTATTCCTCGAAAAGGATTGCGAATCTGATCTTTTTTAAAATTACTTGACAAGCCAATTGTTGACTATACTAGATCTTTAGTTTATAGCTTAGCTGCCTTCAAATGTTTATTGATAAATGAAATTTGTGTATTCAGTATTTTTTGAGAAATTCGTCAAAAACATATTCCGCCAGGGAAACGTTTCTCTGGCGGAATTTTGTCTGGAATCCAGAATTCAATTAGTAGAGCAATTAATGTATCATAAGAGGCAAATCAAAAAAAATCAAAAATGTTTATTTCAGTAAGTAGCATAGTTACAATAGATAGTAGTTGGAACCTACTTTAAAGTAAAAAATACTTGTGTCAGTAGGCTCTGCTCCTCCATAACGCTAACATATTGTACTAATGGACATATTGTGCAAATGATTATGTACAAATGGACTTTGTATGTCATAGGCCTCCGAAGTTATTCAAAATTCCGCTGGGGAAATGTTTGGCCTTTTGCTGGATCTCACAAACGGTTTGGAATACAGTCCTGATTTTTTTACACATATTGCTATTAATTTGTTTAAAACATCTGTAAAAACAGAATCCAAAAAAAACACAACCACTTACGAATAATAAATATAAACATAAAAGAAGGTATTCTGGGAAAGTACGTTTGTAATAGAGTTGGTGTTAAAAATATAGAGGTATATTTTTTTTTATTATGAACTTCCAAGACACTTACTAACATATCTTATACCTTTAAACGAGCAATTCTTGTATGTATATATATTTATTTATAAATTTCTGTGATCTCGAAAACGGCTCTAACGATTTCGCAGAAAATTTGTATATGGGGGTTTTTGGGGGTAAAAAATCGATCTAGATTAGTCTTATGTTTGGGGAAACGCGCGTTTTCGAGTTTTCATTCGTTTTTCTTTCCACGCAGAATACGGTCGCTAATTTCGTCGCCCTGGCCGCCATCCGCTAAGCTCAGCGGTTAAGGATGCTGACTGCTAGAAAGTGTTACGGGTTCGAATCCCACTCGGTGACTTACTTTTGTTTTTTTTATGTTCAAGTTTATATATTATTTTTTATTTTGTACTGTTTTTAGACAAGTTTAAAAAAATGTAGTTGGTGCCGCCACCTATCGGCTACTTTAAATATTATCTATTAATTACGCAAGGTATAGGCTACACATCCTTTTTCCATTTTTCCTATTTTGACGTGTACCTATACAATGAGGCGCCCTCTGCGCGCCGCAAGCCGCAACACAGAATCAGTTCAACCGCCGTACCATCAAGAGCTATTCCAGCTCCTTTCGCTGATGATACTCGTATGAGCAACTTCTGCTCGTAAGTCATATCCGTCCCGCTGTTTCAAAAGTGGTGTTTTTCGCGTGTGGACAGTAAGAACTTGACGAACGTTGGCTTGTGTGGTGTCAGATGACGTGATCCTGAACCGGTGAATTCCACGTGGCTAGCTGAGCTGGAGCTCCAGGAGCTCGCTTCCCGAAGATCTGAAGGTTGGTGCACGTCTTCCATATACCTCACCTTAGCCATTACCTTGCTGATTCTCTGTCTCTGTCATTTTCTTATTTAAATTTAGCTATCGAAGGTTCGCACCATACGCGCGACGCCAGTAGTTAATGTTTGAGATGAAACCGACCGAGCTAAGCTCGGTCACCCAGGTACTGTAAGTATAAAATAACATGTTTTAAATAACAGACACATCCGTTTCGGGCTACGAAGCTATCGAACGAATAAATTACCGAAGTAATGAGCTATCGCTGTAAGGTGTATCGGAACATAATTTTTCGCATGAACGTTACATCGCGCCAATAAAGTATCGATAGAGTAAAACATCGCACCACTGAATCATCGGCACACAGTGTTCGATACTATGAAAATCGGATCAACAAATTTCGAAAACAAGTAGGGGACCCTTATTCGATACTTTTCCGCTGGGGACATACACACTCGGGAAGCTACGCAATGTCTTGTCTTCTGGTCCAAAATACCTCTGTGAATCAAGACCACAGAGTACATTATATATACTGATCAAGACTAAGGTCTACAACCTACAACCAATGTGTGTTACCAGTGATGACCTTATGGCTCTGAAACGTGGTCCCTTACTATGGGTCTCATTATCTCATAAGAAGGCTCAAGGTCGCTCAACGCGCTATGGAGAGGGCTAAGCTCGGTGTTACCCTACGTGATCGAATCAGAAATGAGGAAACCCGTAGGAGAACAAAAGTCACTGACATAGCCCAGCGGATTAGCTCGTTAAGTGGCAGTGGGCGGGAGTCGGGCGGGACACATAGCGCGACGAACCGATGGCCGATGGGGCAAAAAGGTTCTTGAATGGCGACCGCGTACTGGCAAACAAAGCGTAGGGCACCCACCTCGAGGTGGGCAGATGACTTGACCAGGGTTGCTGGAAAGCGCTGGATGCAGGCCGCTCTTGATCGGTCATTTTAGAAATGTTTGGGAGAGGCCTATGTCCAGCAGTGGACGTTATGCGGCTGAAATGATGATAATGATGATGAATCAATATGCAAATGAATAGGCCCTTGGGTTTTGACTCTTGTGGTATTGGGTTCTGTCTGCATATCACACTAGGTAATATTTTAGAGGCGAAAGTTTGTGAGTGTGTATGTTTTTTATTCGTCACGCGCAATTTTCATAAAACTTGAGGTATGCAGGAACACAGGCTATTTTATCCGCGGGCAACACCGCCGTGCGTAGCTAGATAATTATGAATAATTGGCCAAGTGCGTGTCGGGCCACGCGCAGTGTAGGGTTCCGTAGTTGTAAATGCCAACTTTGAGTTCATGCCACTAAAAACGTCTAAAACGTCTAAGTATCTATTGAATTTGTATGAAATTTTCTTTTTCGAGTACGTTTTATAAGTTGATCGCCTATAACTTTTTTAATTTGTTAACCCTACTTAGGTCTGATAGTTTTCCTTTAAAGTACATTATATATACTATAGCTGTGATTTTTTTCACGTGTCCATATATAACCGTTTAGCAGATAGATAGAGTGGACGTGGCTTTAACAAAAATTTTCAGTTTAAACCTAAATATTTCAGACACGGATCTCTAAATCGAAAAATTGTGTTCACAAGCTTATCTTTTTGAAAGACCTATTCAACGACACAATGTGTTTTTAGTGAAAAAAATATTGACTTCCTGTTTACTTGTAAAGAAGCTACCCTAAAAAAATTTTTTTTTCCATATTTTATTTTATGACTTTTTTGCCATGATTGATATACATATCCATGTCAAATTACAGCTTTCTAGTACTTATAGTAACTGAGTAGGACCGTGGACGGACAGACAGACAGACATGGCGAAACTATAAGGGTTCCTTGTTTACTACGGAACCCTAATAAAAATGTTATATATATATATATATATATATATATATATATATATATAAACATATTTTGTTTGATATGAGAAATTTTTCAAATATAGATCTGCCAGCCTTCCTATCTTCGGTTCATAGCACAGTTAACCTCGTGGGTAGAATTCTAGGTCCGTCGCTCTGCGACGACCGACGTAGAGGTTGCTTGCTTGGCCGAAGCCACTGATGCCTGGATCAGTGTATCCGGTCCGAATACAGAACTTCCACTGAATCTGGCTTCGCAGCGGCAGTGGGACGAGCCTCTTTGCTTGCAGGCGCGTGCAAATTTATTACAGTCAGTAGCTGATGAAGCGGAACGGTCTCGTCTCCTAGCCACCTGTGAGCCAGAATCAAGTTACTGGCTCAATGCCATTCCTTCGGTCGGCGCGGCGTAGTAGGTAGTAGGCGCTTTTGGAGAAGACGACGTTTAGCTTAGCAGTGAGCTTGCGTTTAGGCGCCAGGACGAACGAGCCTCATCGCTGCCGCTGTGGTGGAAGTGTCGATCCCCTAGGTCACCATGGCCTGGCGTGCCGTCGCAGCGCAGGACGCATTTTCCGTCATGCCGCCTTGAATGACGTCATCCGTCGCGCCCTTACCTAGTTCGGTGTGCCAGCAGTGCTCGAACCTGCTGGTATCAATCGAGACGATGGGAAGAGGCCCGACGGAATGACGCTCATACCTTGGAAACACGGACGGTCGCTCGTATGGGATGCAACATGCGTAGATACTGTTGTCCCATGAGCCCCATCCCATGTACGCGCAGCTGCGGTGACGGCAGAAGCCAATATGAAGCGAAAGTATGCGGCTTTGCGAGAGCCCTATATTTTTGCTCCTTTTGCCGTGGAGACCTTGGGGCCTTGAGGTGCGGAAGCTCGTCAGTTGTATAAAGATTTCCGCACGCCTAATCGACGCCTCAGGGGATCCAAGGGCTGGTGCGCATTTTGGCCAAACGCTTAGCTTGGCCATTCAACGCGGAAATGCCGCTAGCCTCTTTGACACCCTACCCTGCGAGCGCAGCGATTTAGGCTCTATTTTTTTAAATTATTTGATGTTTTTAGGGTTCCGTACCCAAAGGGTAAAAATGGGACCCTATTACTAAGACCTAACACTTCGCTGTCTGTCCGTCTGTCTGTCACCAGGCTGTATCTCAAGAACCGCGATAGCTAGACAGTTGAAATTTTCACAAATTATGTATTTTTGTTGCCGCTTTAACAACAAATACTAAAAACAAAATAAAATAAATATTTAAGGGGGGCTCCCATACATCAAACGCAACTTTTTGGCCTTTTTTGCTCGATATCAATAACGGCAACAGGTAGGCACTTGAAATATTTACAAAATATTCAGTTGTATTTGTATTTTAATAATAAATAAAAAAAATAAGGGGTTCTCCCATACAAAATACTCGATTTTTATAGATAATGGTACGGAAACCTTCGTGCGCGAGTCCGACTCGCACTTAGCCGGTTATTATTATAATTATATATAACTAGTTTAGTTTTTATTAATACTTAGTTATATTAAGTTTTTAGTTTAATCTTAATATTTCCTGTTTGTATTATATTGTATACAACCGAAATAAATTTATCCTTACTTCCTTTAGATATAAATAGGTAAATTTTGTTCTTTGGTATAAATAATACAAAAGACGCAGCATATTGCAAAACTCAAAAAACACAATTTATTAAAAAAAACTTATACTTAAGTATTTAGTATCTACCTAGTATCCAAGTAACATACAAAATTGTTGATTACATAAAGGTTGGAATGGAAAATCGTACTTTACCTGGACCTAAAATAAATGTGAATGACCTAGAAAATTAATAAAAAACAAATGCTTTTTTAAAAGTTAAAACTTTTACCTATGCCTAGCCTCATTAAAAAAGCTAAAATAAGTTTTTTTTTTTGTTGAATTAGAATGAGAAAGAAAATAACTAACGATTAATTTAATCCAAAAGTGAAAAATTTAAAAATTACAGCTTATAAACTATTACTTAATCCACAACTTAATAAAGTAAGTACATATGTAAACCTTAGATCAAGAGAGATAATAAACAGATCTGTCAGTTAAACTATAATTTTAACAAAAGATTTGCAAACAAATGATAAGGCGTGTTCTATTTTTGGATATATTGTTGCCCAGCTAAAAGATATAACCCAAAGTTCACAACATAATTATACAGCCCAAAATTTAATACCTAATAATCTTGATCACTATCAACGTAATAATCGCAATCAAAATAATCTTCATACTTGTTATAATAAAAACCATAATCACTATCGGAATCATTTGAAAATTCAAATTTTTTCGCCCGTTCTACATATATAGATAACAATTTAGCATTAAATGCACTGTCAAATGTAGTACGCTCTTTGTTCCAGCATATTATAAAAATTTCTTGCAAACCATTCTTGTCAAACAGCCAGTTCCTGAGTATGATTTGAAGCTCAGAACCCGTTGACGAGTGGCGATGGCGTTGTGATCTTAGAAATTCAGTCAAACATGTAACTTTTACAACGGAACGATCAATATCTTCTTTTTCAAAAATTTCATTTATGATTTTTTTAATTAATGGTGTTGCATTTATCAACTGCTTGCCAGTTTCATAATCATATCCAAATATAAAAATTTCGTATGTGTTGATGTCTGTATCAAAAATGGGCAGTTCAATTCCTAGAAAGAGATATTCATCATCAATGTCAGCTTCGAATTTTGAGAACCTTATTGGTTTTGCTTCCCTTTGTACATCCATTTTACCCCAATCATCATCTAAATCAGATCCTGTACCAGAACATGACAAAGTTAGATCACATAGTTCAGCTTTTTCTAGCATAGACACTGCCATTTTTTTATATATGGTTATTGTTTCTCCAATGAAATGAACATTTTTTAACCCTTGAAAAGCTTGCTGGTACTGCAATAATTCCTCTTCAGTTAATTTCCACTCAGAATCTTTCTTATTAAAAGAAAAGTTAATAGCTATGTTTTGGAGTGATGTTACTTTGAGAATTTCAAGAAGATCAGGTATGATTATATCAGTTTCTCTTACATCTAAATCGATTAAGTTTTTCGCATGTTTTAAAGCTTCTATTAGAGTCTGCCCGTCTAATTCTGTGACTTCAGACAAATTTAGTACTTTCAGATAAGATGAGATGTCTCTAAAGAAGGAGGTCTTCAATATGCCTACTTCATCATCAAAAACATGACAGTCTTTTACCATACCATGACTAATAACATTTCGTAAGTGTTTACATGTATTATACAGGTTATAAAAAGTATATGTATCGAAGTCTTTGAAGATGATGGCCAGTACTTCTGGTGGCAGTGTTAATAATGACATGGTTGTCAGTTTGATCCCAATTTGTTGAATCTTCTGTAACAAAGAATCCCAATTTTAGTAACTTCTACTACTACCAGTAGTTTGTAATAACTGGCTAAGTGCGAATCAGACTCATGCATGAAGGGTTCAGTAACATTATCTATAAAAAGCATGTCCGACTTAGCGAGCCCAACTTAAATATTTATTTTATTCTGTTTTTAGTATTTTTTGTTACAGCAGCAACTGAATTACATTATATGTAAAAATTGAAAAAATTAACTGTCTAGCTATCACGGTTCATGAGATACAGCCTGGTGACAGACAGATGAATAGACAGACAGACGGACAGCGAGCCTGAGTAGTCCCATTTTTACCCTTTGGGTACAGACCCTCAAGACAATATTTAACTGCTGTGGTTTAAGCTAAATCCTAGTGTTAGTTTGGTTTATTAGATTGTTGTTATAAGGCAGATAATGTGTCCAACCAGTTTTTCCTGTGGATATTATATTAGTTGAGTTGATTGAGAATCAAAGCAGAGCCTTTAAACGCCAAATAATGAAGAGACACGGACACGTACTAACTATTCAGCAAATTTTTATGAATACAAGGAAGGGGAGAGGCTACTGGTGTTTTACCTATCTAATACTTCTTATAATTTCGTACGTATTTATGTAAAGTAGGTACTTGTAAGATACTTATTCAAAAGGTTGATGTTTTGTCCTGGAACCATAAAATATAAAACTCGCAAGACGGTATGTAAAAAAAGTAAGAGCATATTTTATACATTTATAGTCAGTAAAACTATCTCGCAAAAATTGTAATAACAAAATGGACTTACGTTTTCACTCGTTTTATTGTATTGATAGTATAATAAAATTTTGTACGAAAAACACACAAAAGATATCTAAAGTCTATGTGAAACACGGAGTAAAAGTTTTCTAAATTCACCGTCGTTTTCGTTTTGTTGTAGTTTGAAATTCAAACAGTTGTGTATGTGAGTTTATCAGTTTAGGTTAGTCAGCTGTTGTCAATGTCATCATATTTAATGTTACCAGTATGATTTCCCAAAAAAGGACGATTGGCTTTTTGAAAAGGTACCTACGTTTTGTTTAATTTTCTTATTTTGTCTCCTTAAGGAAGGAAAGCAAGGAATGTAATCCATACATACAGCCAAACCAAGTTTTATTTAGAAGAAAAAAAATATTTTTTTAAACGCAATTTCTAAATATTGATAGAAATTAGAAGGCCTTTTTTTTGTAGTTTGTAGAGAAAAATAAATCACTTCTATTAGTTACGCGAGGCGTTTTGGAGGAATTTTCGAGATAAGTGAAAATATTCACTGAGTCTTTGTGCGCAGAAAGATTTTTACGGATGCAAAGTGTGTAAACAAAGCAAGTTGAAAGCAGTGGTGCGATTCTTTAAATACAGAGTCACTAAAGGAACAGTTTTTTTATGATAAAACCATTAGATTAGGTGACTCCGCGTTTTAAAAATAGCACTTCTGCTTAGCGGGCGGGAGGCAGCGCGGCGTTTGGATATAATAACACTTTAAATAGCGTCAATTTATCAACTAATATGAAATCAGGGACTATGTTTTCGATATATCGATCAAGTTACTGAGTAACCTAATTTTACACGTACTAATGGATTTAAAATATCTCAATAAAAAGAATGATTAATATGATCAGATTTTTACGTAGGTAATTAATGGACGCCCCATACTAAAGGAAAGGTACGAAAAAAGGTCTACACTCAGGTACGGTTGTAGTACGGTTGTGTGATAAATAGTACGGAAAGCCGTACATTCTGGCAACGTTGCTTATTTTTTTTATAATTTTACCTTTTTCAGACTAGACATCGCACACATAGGTATTATGCAAACAATGTTTTTCAAATATTTTTTATAGATTATCCAAAAATAAACCTCGGCATACGCAATGTCATCTCGTCCAAAATACCTCTGTGCCTCAAGAATAAGGTCTACAACCAATGTGTGTTACCACGTTACCAGTGATGACTTATCTTATACCTTTAAACGAGCAATTCTTGTATGTATATGTTGCAGTTCAATTGTATAATCCGTTGCTATTCAAAAACTCTAGCTGTTTGGCAATACAGCTCGGTTTTGTAAAACAGCTGAAAATAGTTTAGCTCGAATGTCAACGAGTTACGTAATTACGTTTATCAAAACAGCTAGCGTTGGGCTGGCATACAGGGTTACCATATTGAATAAAACTGTGTTACCAAACGAAATAATATATGAGGAGACAATAATGTTCTTTATTAATTTTATATTACTCGTGGGATGGAAATAAAACCTCAATTCAACTCCTTACTAAATGATTCAGTTTCCAACATCATAAAACACCAATGAAGAATGATAATCAGCTCGATGCAATTGGATTAGAAATATAGAAATGTTGTAAACCCGACAACTCAATGGCGCAGCGATTTCTTACGGCCAATTGATCCAGGTGAATTTTCCATCTTGCCGGAAGGCGGGCGTCGAAATAACAATATGGGATCCAAGCTAAAGGTCTCCTTTATTCTTTTCAATCTTTTGCACTCCGAAATCACAAGCGATGCCCCCTATGTCTCTCGATAAAAACAGCTTAGTCCCGGATCGCGGCGAAGAATTTACTTTATGGGAGGCCATATTTGTTGTTATGACACTGATACTTCACAAGCCACAAGACCCACAAGTGGCAGAATTCCGAACTAATCGTTCTACAATCTTACGTTAGCTAGTTTGTTAAACGTAACACATTAGACGATCTAGCTGAATGATTTTCAGCTATATTACAAAACCGAGCTGTAATGCCAAACAGCTAGATTTTTTGAATAACAGCGGATTATACAATCCAACTTCGACATATATATTTAGTACCTGGGTGACCGAGCTTTGCTCGGTCGGTTACATTACATCTCAAACATTAACTACATTTTTTTAAACTTGTCTAAAAACAGTACAAACAAAAGTAAGTCACCGAGTGGGATTCGAACCCGTAACACTCTTTCTAGCGGTCAGCATCCTTAACCACTGAGCGAAGCGGATGGCGGCCGGCGCGAGGTAATTAGCGACCATATTCTGCGTGGAAAGAAAAACGAATGAAAACTCGAAAACACGCGTTTTCCCAAACATAAGACTAATCTAGATCGATTGTTTACCCCCAAAAACCCCCATATACCAATTTTCAGCAAAATCGTTAGAGCCGTTTTCGAGATCACAGAAATTTATAAATAAATATATATATATAATTTAGTTTAATTTTAAATTGTAATTATTGTTAGTTAGTTTAGTTTATTGTGTCGGAAACTAGTTATAAACCTATATAAATAAATATACAAGAATTGCTCGTTTAAAGGTATAAGATAAATTTCTGTGATCACGAAAACGGCTCTAACGATTTCGCTAAAAATTTGTATATGGGGGTTTTTGGGGGTAAACAATCGATCTAGATTAGACTTATGTTTGGGAAAACGCGTGTTTTCGAGTTTTCATTCGTGCGTTTCATGCGTTTTTCTTTCCACGCAGAATATGGTCGCTAATTTCGTCGCGCGCGACCGCCGTGATTTAGCTCAGCGGTTAAGGATAGCGACCGCTAGAAAGAGTATTACGGGTTCGAATCCCACTCGGTGACTTACTTTTGTTTTTTTTTATGTTTAAGTTTATAATTTTTTTTTATATTGCATTGTTTTTAGACAAGTTTTAAAAAAAATTGTTAATGTTTGAAATGTAACCGAGCAAAGCTCGGTCGCCCAGGTACTTGGCTCTGAAACGTGGTCCCCTACTAATGGGTCTCATAAGAAAGCTCAAGGTCGCTCAACGCGCTATGGAGAGGGCTATGCTCGGTGTTTCCCTACGTGATCGAATCAGAAATGAGGAAATCCATAGGAGAACAAAAGTCTCTGACATAGCTAAGCGGATTAGCTCGTTGAAGTGGCAGTGGGCGGGACACATAGCATAGATGGGGCAAAAAGGTTCTTGAATGGCGACCGCGTACTGGCAAGCGAAGCGTAGGGCATCCACCTACAAGGTGGTCAGATGACCTGACCAGGGTCGCTGGAAAGCGCTGGATGCAGGCCGCTCTTGATCGGTCATTTTGGAAATCTTTGGGAGAGCCCTTTATGCGGCTGAAATTATGATGATGATGAAACCTCGGCATACTGTGTAAAATATTGAAACTAAATTTATCAATACACCGTTTACCCTCTAACTTCATGACACCGTCCATGAGTTCCATGACACAGATTAAAAAACATATCTCCGTGTACATACAATTCCATGTCTCCGACGAATGTCCGACGATATGGAATTGTACCTATGTACTCGACGCACGCAAGTACATACCATGGTATAATAACAAGGTATTCTCTTCCCGTGACAGCTGATGACGTAGGTGGAACTTGACTTCGTCAGAAGGATACGAATAAATCTGTGGTAATAACATAGTTATTGTAATATCAACAAAACTTGAACAACTATAGGTATATAATTAAAAGATAAAATAAGCGGCCAAGTGCGAGTCGGACTCGCCCATGAAGGGTTCCGTAGTAGCAAATAACATAATATAAAAGTCTTGTAGTATGTTTTTTTTAAAAATTTAGATTTGAGTTGATTGAATGAAAGGTAAATTGCCGTTTATGATTTATGACGTATTAAAAAAAAACTACTTATTAGATATCGTTCAAACCAATTTTCGCTGGTAGTTTTTATGGTAATGAACATCATGTATTTTTTTTAGTTTTATAATTCCCTTACTTTAGAAGTTACGGGGGGGGGGGGGGGGGGGGGGGGACACACTTTTTTCCACTTTGGAAGTGTCTCCCGTGCAAAGTATTAGGTTTAGAAAAAAATGATATTAGATTTTTTATTTTTGATTGATTTATTTTTGAAGACCTATCCATAGATATCCCACACGTATGGGTTTGATGAAAAATAAATTTTTGAGTTTCAGTTCTAAGTATGGGGAACCCCCAAAATTTATTGTTTTTTTTCTATTTTTGTGTCAAAACCTTAATGCGGTTCACATAATACATCAACTTACCAAGTTTCAACAGTATAGGTCTTATATTTTCTGAAAAAAGTGGCTGTGACATACGGACGGACAGACAGACAGACATGACGAATCTATAAGGGTTCCGTTTTTGCCATTTGGCTACGGAACCCTAAAAAGACTTTCTTAAATTCTTCGGTCTACTATTAACTTACTTAGTTTGTTAGATATATTCCTACAAGTAGGATCTAGGTTGAGCCCATCATAAGTAGTGTTTGTAAGTATGTTTTAGACAGCAATATCTCAAGCTTTGGTTTTTCCATAAAATGTAAAATCGATTTGGCGTCGTAGTTCAATATTTATCGTGTAGGTACCTAATTTATAATATTTAGTATAATACATATCTCAAGTAGACAATTTTTAGCCATCAACGTCTCATTCCAAGCGTCGTATTCGCATCGTAATCGTATACTAACTCGCAATTAAGTATAATTATGCGTCTACCCGGCCTCGCGACGTGAAACAAAGCAATTTGACTGTCGGCGTCCGGAAGTCGGCGTCCACTCGATGTGAAAATTGCTCGATTTTGGGCGGGTACTACGTACTAGCCATGGACAATGTTAAGGTAGGTATCTATTTACACAGTACACACCACACACGCTGAGGCGAATAAAAATTGCACTGGGCACCTGCTTTGTAGAGGTATTTAAATGGACTAGGCAGCACTCTTAAGCACTCGTCGGAAATAATTTAAACATGTAAATTTTTAACAATATCTGTCTATCTGTCTGTCTGTGGCATCGTAGCTCTCGAACGGATGGACCGATTTCGGTGCGGTTTTCTTACGTGAAAGCAAGTTTTCATGCGGTGGTTCTTAGCTATGATGAAAAACTTTTCAGCCGTTTTATAACGCTTGTAAGTCAGAGATTTTTTATTTGCTTATTTGGTAAAGGTGGCGTTACGGATGTCAATTCCACTTAACATCGGTTGGAATATGTAGTTACGCCACTCATCACTAGATGGTGTCGTCGGGGGTTATTTAGTTTGCCTGGCAAATAAATTTGTATATAGGTGTATACTGCTTGATTTTCATAAGCAAATAGCGAACGTCGTACGACCGACGTTGATTCGTGATCGTACCAGGAGATGAACGATTAACTTTTAACCTCAGTTTTTCAAAACCAACACAGATTTACCACTCGATACCGCCTTCACTCCTTGTGATAAGGGTGGATATTGAACGTGTGTGGTAAAGTTTGTTTGTGATATCAGAAGAGGGCTGTCAACCCGTCAGCGCGTATGAGGCAGCTCGGGCAGCAGTGGAGCAGTTTAATGAAATTATTTAAGCTGGAGGGTTAAACGAATCGTGGCTCAGTGGGCCCTACTAGACAGGTGGGCTGGACAGCGCTCCATGATATAAGGTTGTTGGAAGAAAGTTGGTGCTTTCTTCAATGCTAGTCGGAGAGTATTTATTTAAATAAAAATTAAAAATCTTATTACGTAACAGCTGCATCTTATCCCGTGCAGATAGTAAATCCAGAGCAAAATCGTGTTATGCAATGCGGCTACAGCACTCATCAAAATTTCGATTCCTTCTTCACCATCACGCTAAAAGTGATCTCAGGGTACGTATTACGGCCCTAAAAATAAATATCTGTAGTAGCTCTGCGATGCAACAAAACACCGTTATATCCATAGACATAGATGTTTTTTAGATTATACAAAGTGAGTCGCAAAAGACATGGTCCGTGGACCCACTGGTGGGTTAAGCTGGTGGGTGGACGGGTCGCGGCTCGGTTCGGACCGGTATTTGAAATGTGTTGGTTGGTATCTAAGTAAAAATGTTTCATGATAAATGAAATATCTATGTTTGGAACTTCAAAAAATTTTGTAGGGGTTGGAAGTACCTACACGTAGTTTTTTAACATGAAAAAATAAAATTTACAAAGACAAATCACACAAATTGAGCTAGCCCCAAAGTTAGTTTAAATTGAATACTAACGCAACGATATTATACTTAATAAATAGACACAGGACAATTCGAAAAAGGCCATTCCATTTTTAGCTTGCCCTGGCTGGGGATCGAACCCACAACCTCCGGATTGGCAGACTAGCGTATTGACCATTACGCAAACTAAGTACTAGTTGTATGATAAGGTACTTACTTACAAAATAAATTCGTATAGTCTTTATCCCTTTCGGGGAAGACAGAGCAAATGCAACGTTTAGCGACGTGGACGGACTTTCCAATGTGGCAAATGCAATCCGGTGGGATGTAAAATGCTTTCTCTGGGTCATAGGTTGATCACTATCGCCACTATGAGTACTATCACAGAGTCACAGGAACTGTGTCATCATCATCTTCATCTTTTTTTTGTCTCCACTGCAGGAGCACGCCCACCCTCTCTGTACTATCAGAGCCATACATGGCCAAAGCAGCCAGAGGACTTAGCCTACACCAATATATAGTACTGTGTATGTCGTGCTTTGTCAAGCGAATCTCGGGTGTTAAAAAGTGTCGCCGTTTGGTTTCCACCAGAGTAGAATACGAGTACCCAGGGCAACTCCAATTTTTGCCGTGTATGTCGTAGAAGGCGACTTAGGAAATACAAACTAAACAAACCTTATAAAACATCAATTGGACCTCTCCAACACGTCTGTCCAGCGTGGACAGTGTAGGCCAAATCCTCTGGCTGCTCTGGCCAAGTTTGGCTCTAGTAGTACAGAGAGGGTCGTGCTCCTGCAGTGGAGACTAAATATACCTGATGATGATGATGATGATGAAAAAGTGTCACCGTTCGTGGCCAGTTCTCACTAGAACTCCTGTATTTCTCTCGATCGATTAACTTTACGACTTCACGCTATAAAGCCAAACCGTTCGTGTCGGCCGCGCTGACCCTCCGATAATTAACCGAGGTATCGCATCAGATCCGGGGAGTCACGACGATTTCAATTTGCGCGTCCGCTGTGTTTTGTAGATGGAAAGCCGATCGCTGAGCGACTAGGGGACCTGTGGAGATTCTCATTTTTTCTTACATTTAGATATATTTTAGTTTAGTTTTTGTTTGTGTGGATTTCCGCCTAGAGACCTCTATTTCTTGTGGATGTTGAGATATTTGATCTCGAGCACCAATTCCTTCTCAAGGAAGATTAACGTCAGGCTGGCTGTAGGTTGTAATTTCGTAAAGGTTCCAATGCACAGTTCATATTTAACGTTACGCTATAGATGGAAAACTTAGTGCACAGGCTAATGTTAAAGGACGATTATTACGCAAATTAGATGTTCGGTGGAGTAAGTAAGTGAGTTAATTTCGTCTCCAAGCCACCCCGCCACTTCTTTACTGCATTTTTACCAATGTTATATAAATACCACATGGCTGGCTTTGGCTGGAAATGACCACATAAAGTGTTGAATAAAGTGCTAAACATTGCTGAAAGACGGATTGGCCGTGAGAATGATGGTGTCACGCCTTGGTCCAATACCATAAACACGAAGACTGGGTGCAATCTCATTGTATAATCTCCGACATAGGTAATAAAAAGAAAATCTTTATTCGGCATAAACATTCATTGAAATAAATTTAACTTCCGTATAATATGACAAACGGGTGCGTATTGCTTGATATAATTACATTTTATATATTTACATTTTAATAACGTTCATAAGATATAATGTTAATTTGACATAATCATTAAGGTATATATTTTTAATAGCTATAATATTCATTACATTTTCATTTTAAAAAGCATAAAATCATTTATATAACGTTTATGTACACTAAACATCACCTGTTATACAACTTGTGCGGTATACAGGACAAAAAGTATATCATTCAAAAAGTATATTGTTGAAAAGACATAATCATTCAAAACATATAACTATCAAAATCATATTGTTTAGAAGATATATGACTTAAAAACCATACCATCTAAAAAGTATAGACAGGCAGACGAAAATAATTCAAATTTGGGAAATCTCATAAACTTTAATTTTCTTATAAAAAAAACTCAAGGTATAGGATAGGTTTATAAAGGTGCAAAGTTTAAACAAAGACGTAGGCAATGTCCATTAAGATATTTTATAACATAAAAGAAACTGTGAATAAGATACCCAAAAGTGGGGGCTAACATAAAAATAAAATATCTAAATTTGTCAGTAAACGATTAGATTAGTAAAAAAATCTGACTAGAAAATAGTAAAAAAAGAAGCCATAACATAAAGGCTACAAAAACTAACCAATTTATTTATTAACAAAAAAATCTTGCCAATAGCCAAGCTATGAAAACAAATTTTTCACCCAAGCCTCAAGGTATGAAAAATTTGGTTACACATACAAAATGCGCGCGCATTTTGTATGTGTAACCAAAATTTTCCGCCCAAGCCCCAAGGTATGAAAAACTTGATTACACGTACAAAATGCGCGCGCATTTTGTACGTGTAACCAAATTTTCCGCCCAAGCCCCAAGGTATTAAAAATTTGGTTACACATACAAAATGCGCGCGCATTTTGAATGTGTAACCAAATTTTTCGCCCCAGGCCCAAGGTATGAAAGAAATAAAAAAATAACTAACTTATTTTTTACGAACCGAAGCCCGCGACTTCGCTCGCGTGGACTTTATGTCTCTTGAAAATGCTCATCAGGCTGAACAACTTTTACTAAGGCACCATTTTTATATCTCTTATAGTTTAGCTAGACCAGTATATAGTTCTGCATCAGGTGTTCTTCCAAAATTATTTATACCCTGTATGTTGCCCAGGCTTACAGCTATATAACTAAAAAAGTTATTGTATAACTTAATTTGAATCCGTCCAGCATTTTCGGAGATTAGCGTGTAATAACAGACAAACACATATAGACAAACAGACAGACTTTTTTTTAAATTCTTACTCCATTACTTTATCTCCTTCGACCTAATTTTTTTTTTAAATATATCTAATGTACAGACACTTTTTTACAGTTTTATTATATGTATGATATAGATTTAATTTCACTTATTATTGATTTGTCTATTTTCATTGTAAGAGTATCACATTATAAGAGTTCACAAATAACACTATTTCGTACTTTTAAACGTTTTGCACTTATTTTTTATTTATGGCTAATAAACGAAAATTTGAGGAAGGAAATTATCTATTAATGTTAATACGTAATCAGTAATTAAATTATGTGATTGCGACATATTAATATATTATTTTCAACCCTCCTGCATTAGCTTGTCTTAATAAAATTATCCGCAACATACTGCCAGGCGCTATATCAAAAGTTTGTTATATCTAATGATGATTATATATAAAGAATATTCTACTAATCGATTTATATACGCAATGATTATTATGCTTAATAATATATCTATAGAAAGTTTATTATACGTAACGTAAATAGATTTCAAGAATTTTATACGACTTTAAATGTATACGAAAGGTTTGTTAGGTTAAATAATTATTATTTAAACGATTTTATGGGTTAGAAAAGTATGATTTATGATTTTTATCTTTCTTGATAATTATACCGACCAAAATTATACATTTCGTTGGTATTTATTCAAAATAATATACATATTGTTGTTCTGTCTTATATTACTTACCCATGACAAACTACAAGGAACAGTGGCGCAAGAAGATACGGGGAGCCAATCCCTAATGATATGAAAACATGGGTAGGACTATAAGCTGATGTCCTCTCCAAGCCATCTCTGTCCTGAAGCGGGCTTGTCGCGACCGCACGGCAGCGGCTATCTATCGCCCAATAGACCAGTAAATCTGCCTGTCGCACTGATCGTGGCGGATCTAACGCCTGTACCGTTGTTTGTTGAGAACTCGTAAATATTGTCTCCTCGGTAGTTAAATAAAGAAAGTTTTTGAATAGAACTGTTTGAGATCGTTATCTTCCGGTCTATAAGTGACCACATTCTTTTCTTGCAAGTAGACGATTTACTTCAAAAACTGTCACGTCGATAGTTAGTATCGTCGGTGACTACCTGCATCTAGGTAGGTATCGTTGCATTATAATGCAACGCAACAAAATTTGACGTTTTCGCCATTTCGTTGGCACTGCGCGAACACGTAGCTGGATAGCCACGTGTTCGCGCATATGAACATATGGATTATATGTTTATATGGTTGCAGGTTTTAGATTTAGATATCTTAGGCATTGGTCTGGTCTGGTCTACCCTTTGGGTTGCGGAGGTCGGACGGCAGTCGCTCTGTGTAAAAACCAGTAAACTCGTCAAATCACCTAGGTTAGGTAGCGGACCCCGGGCTCTGAAGCGTTTAACGCTGAGGATGCAACTTGGAATACTCTCGAATAATGATGATCTAAGGCATTTGTCCTAAAATCTGACATCTGTAGTGTAAGAGTTTAGGCCTCTGTGCCCTTAAAGACAAGCGACAATATGTGGCAGTTTTTGTCAGTTTGTGATAGATTGACATGTGTCAAACGACAGTGTGTAACAATCGTCTGTAAGAGCCTTAACTCGGGATTTTGAGGATGCGTACATGAAGACTTGTCTCCTGATTCGTCATTTCTCCTACGGGATCCAGACGAGCGACAATATGTCGTAATGTAATTTTTAATTCTTTTTGTGGGTCTTTTTACATCTAGGCTTCCCGTTGCGTGGCTCGTTCGTGCGCGCTTTAACCATAGTGGGTTAGACCATGGTATAATAAAATAAGGTATTCTCTTCCCGTGACAGTTGATGACGTAGGTGGAACTTGTCTACGTCATCAGTTTGATATGTTGCCACTGTGTGATTGAATTACGAATTAATAATCCATTATATCAATTTATAAAATATTGAGTTGATGAATCACGCGAGAATAGCGAGATACTAAATAGCTGAGTTACTTATAATTTTATTTAATATTCATGAACTAATTGAGAAAGTCCTTAAATTTACTGAAAAGAACAATCAGTGGCAACACTTTGTGACGTAGTCAAGTTCCATCTCGGGAAGAGAATACCTGTTTTATTATACTATGGGTTAAACACTGACCTCCATATATACAAGTATGTATATATGGAGGTCAGTGGATAGACAGAATCTGCAGCCCTAAGGGTCCATATTGGGATGCATAAAATTTAAAGGAAAAAATTACATTCGCATAAAATTATTGGCACAATTATCATTTTGCATTACATTCATTAAGCACAAATTGGTTTGCAAGAATATTGTTTACTACAATGATTTCTGTCATAATAATATATTGGCATATAAACTTTATGCATAAATGGTTTTACAGTAATGGTATATTATCATAATATTTTTTTCCATAATAATCATATGTCCGAATGATGCCTAGCCCTACTCTCCACGGCAAAGTGGTTTTTGTGTCTGTGTTACTTTCGCCTCGGTCACAGGAAACCTAACAAACCTAACCTACACTCCACTCCACGGCAAAGTGGTTTTTGTGTCTGTGTTACTTTCGCCCTGAGCTTGAGTCGCTCTCTCGTGTCTTGGTCACAGGAAACCTAACGAACCTAACCTACACTCCACGGCAAAGTGGTTTTTGTGTCTGTGTTATTTTTGCCCTAAGCCTAAGTCGCTCGCTCGCTCGTGTCTTGGTCACAGGAAACCTAACGAACATAACCTACACTCCACGGCAAAGTAGTTTTTGTGTCAAAGTAGTTCCCAAAACAGTGCTGAATCATGGCATAATCGATTTTTCCATGTTGTTGGTCAAAGACACCCAGGATTTTATTTTATTTCTAAAAAAATAGTGCAAGAAATTAAACACCAAACCGCAGAGATCGATAAACTTTTAATTGGAGCTCCACCGCCAGCAAAAAAAAGGAAGTAACTATGTAGATAAAGCAAAGCGTATAAATAATACTTTAAATAATCAATCCAGTTATAAATCCAAAACTGAAATTACATGCCATTGCTGCGAACTTAAAGTTATGCTAACTTATAATAATAATTATGTGTAATATGTATTAAAAATCATAATAAATATTTCTAATGCTTTGCTTGATTTTTATTATTTTGCATAAAAATTTATTATGGATGTAGTTATTTATACTAGAAAACCTTTAGGCATACAACAATTATGGCCTTTTCTATTATGATTATTATAATTTTACTAAAAACCATTAGAGTAAATGAATGTTATGCCTATGGTAAAATTATGCTAGAAGAATACTATGCTCTTTTATAACTTATGCGTTACAAATTTGTGCCAAAACCGTTGTGCCAAAACGCATTATACTAAAAATGTTTGTGCTTCCGAAGACACACCCTTTGGGGTTAACGCTTAAAAGTCGGGTTTTTTTAATTTTCCTAGTAAATAAGAGATGGCGCTATAGATATCAAGTGGAGTATGTAGTTCCGCTACTTATAACAAGATGGCGGTCTTGAAAGTCGGGGACTATTTTTATTTGCCTGGCAAATAAACTTGATATACCCACAAATACTTACATGCTGGTCGGAAAGAAACTATCGCTTGGATTTTGGGTATTTTTTCTTTATTTTTGGCTCTGGGCTCTGTCTACCTTGTAAGAGATAAAAACGTGATTAGTAAGTACGTATGGTACAAGTAGCGGTACGTAAGTTTAGCGCTGAGTAATATGTAGAGGGGATACTGCGTATGGCTTCTGCGCAATAACGGTCAGCGCTAGAGTTCCGTGCCTCTACCTGTATGTGTGTAATTGCCTACTGTCCCATGAACTATTTAAGCAATTTTACGAATCGTAGCCATGCGATCCTGATATCTGGACGAAGCGCGGTCCCGCGATTTGTCTCTGCGATTTGTCGCTGCGATTTTATCGCGCTCGTAATTCGGCCGCGACTGCCGTGCGTGTCGGCGCAACGTTGCATTCACTTAGGGTGAAGGCACACTGGGATCAAAAATAAAGATTATATTCACAAACCGAATGGCGCGGCGAACCGATGGCCGATGGGTCAAAATGGTTCTCGAATGGCGACCACGTACAGGCAAGCGAAACGTAGACCACAAGGTGGTCTGACTACCTGAGCAAGGTCGCTGAAAGGCGCTGGATGCAAGCCGTTTTAGATCGTTCATTTTGGAAATCTTTGGGAGAGGCCTATGTCCAGCAGTGGACGTTATGCGGTTGAAATGATGATGATGATATTCACAAAGCTACTTTATACTTGGATAAAGACGTGAGAGTTCACGTCCTTATCCCTACTGGGGCAGACAGAGCATTTTGAATTTCGCGACTCTTAGTTAGCCCATCAGGGCCGCAAGAACCTAAGGGCAGTTTTAGCGTGGTGGTGGATTAACACTTGTAGTCCCTTGTCTTGTCATCAAAAACTGATCTCAGTGCACTCTATGTTGTTCGAGTTGCTGCTAGCTGCTGCTATAAAATAAAAAATTAGCTGCAATAGGAATTTGAACAAAAATTTTTTTTTACTTTTAAATAGATTATTAGGAAGTATGTTATACGTATTTTTTCTTTCCTCAGATTAGCAAATAGTGACGAACATACAGCACATTTAAATTTCGCGTGACGTCACGATTGGCTACAATTTTTAACCAACGGTGACGTAAATCACCCCCACTCTAACTACTTTGCTAAACGAAAATATATGGGTTTTTTTATTTTTGAATAATCTAGGTGACGGACTAAATAAAATAAAATCATATTTTTGACCCAGTCCTATTAACTTGAAAATAAAATAATTTGGTCACCTAGTCACCCGAGACAAAAAAGAGGGGTGTTAAAAGTTTGACATTATAATGTCTGTCTGTCTATCTGTGGCATCGTATACCTACCTATAGCCTTAACTCTCGAACGGATGGGCCGATTTTGATTTCCTTGCGGAGGTTCTTTGCTATGTTTGATGACAATCGGTTCAGCCTTTTAAAAGGTATTATCGTGTTGCTTTAGAGTAAGCGTCTGCTCTCAGTAGACCACCGCGTTGTCCGAGCTGCTGCTAGATGGCGGCGGACTCGTGAGCGATGGCTCGCAGATAACAATTGCTTTGTTTCGCTGTAAAACTCGAAAATTAACATCATTTGCCAACGCCCGATCGCGGCGTTGATACTGACACTCGCAAACTCCGTTTCCAAGTCATAGGAGACTGCCAGGTTTTACAGAACGTTTAACCCTAACGACCAAAAGACATCCGAGCGCTCATCACCATCATCGTCATTTCAGCCGCATAACGTCTGTTATGCGGCTGAATTATAAAAAAATACCATTTAGACGTGTTTTTTTACGTGAATATTTCTTGAGAAATGTTTTGTAAGTATAAAAAAATATTATAACCCTATATAAATACTTTTTGGATATTGAGTATTTAAGACGAGTTGCTACATAGGCTATTTGCGTTTATTAAATCCATTCGATATTACCTACTTTATAATTTTTACTAAAAACTAAGGGTTCTAGGGATTTTTTAGGTGTAAAATTTTTGAAGTAGTATTTTTTTTACTACTTCAAATTTCATATTTATTGCTACTACTCCTCAGTTTATAACTTGGACCATATTTCACTATAGTAATGTGGTGTTTAGTTTTAATAGCCGTCGAGATTTCGGAATCCGATGGCATTCTGTAACTATGCCCGTTGAGAGGTTGACCAGTACTCAGGTCCAGGTCTACTCTACACAGTACATCCAATGATTTCACCAGTTTACGATTTTGTACCCATTGACCGTCAGGGATTCCAGACACAATAGTAAAACAATCTATGTGTATCAAAAATTATACCTACACATGGTGTTGAACGTGTTAAAAGGTTAATCCTACTTTCTCGGAAGGTACCACTCAAAAAGCCCTGAAAATGCTAATACCACTACTTTGTTTTTTATTTTTCGTGTGTGTAAGTGGCCAACACTGGTGTCAGATTTTTCAGGCTGCCTAACTAAAGGCATTTGACATAGCTTGACGACTGCCATACAATGATGACAGCCGGGACCAGCGGCTTATACGTGCCTTCCGAAGCACGGAGGAGCTCGAGAAATTTTTATGCCACTTGTGGTCACCCATCCAAGTGCGGACCACTCCCGCCGAGCCACCGAGCTACTAGGTACTTCCTACTATCATCTGATATCATCATTTTAGCCGCACGTTGCCTGCTGGACATAGGCCTCTCCCAAGGATTTCCAAAATGACCGATCTAAAGCTCCCCGCATCCAGCATTTTCTTGTGATATTAGCACAGAGTACATTTTATGATCTTGTCAGGTCGTCTGAATAGTTTGGGGTTTGTTGCAATCATCTGATGTGTAGTACTAAGTAGTAGAGTACTGGAGTGTAATAGTAGAGTTTAGTGGATTACTAAGTAGATAACAATAGAATCAGCAGTAGCTAATTTTCCCATGCCCGGGGGCGACAAGATATTAGGGGCGGCCAATCGTGTGCTTTGGTACAGTTATATATATTTTTTTAATTTTTAATTTTGTTTTTAGACTTCTAAGTTAGATTGTAGGTACCTAGTACCTACTCACTTATTGAGGTATACACGCATTCATGTTATGAGCCTATTTATTTAGAATTATTATTCCAGAACAAAATGAAATGTAGCATGAAAAATTCATCCAAAAACGGTAAGCCAATTATGGTACCTTACGAAACAAAGAACCATCTTTTGTGTCCAACAATAGCTAGGCAAGAAAATATTGAATGTCAATGGTTTTGTTGCAATTATATTCAATTGTAATGCAATAACGTTGGCGAAACTCATTGAACAATGATCATCTTTGTGAACACAATGCCAATATGACAACGTTTGAAGCGAGGACCTCCCGGGCTGCAGATTTCGGCCAACTTTGTCCTACATTTGTAACCGTTAATTTGAACCTTGTCAATCCTACAATAAGAGTTACGAGTATTTTTTGGCGTTGAGTTGGTGAAGTAAGGATTAGCAGTGGCGCTAAGTCAAACAGAGGTTTTGCGTAAAATTATGAAATTTTACGCTATTTTTGCATTGTCCTTCCTTTGTGATTATAATAGAGTAAAGGCAGTAGTAAACTAGCGTATAAGTAGTTAGTGTCGCTACTTTTTCTGTGAAAATATAATTATTGTTACGTTGACATAAAACCACACACAAAGCTTGCCCAGATTTATTCTCCTTTGGACTTGAAAATAAGAAATTGTTGGACGCCTAAATGCTGTTACAACATTATGCTGGTATAACTTGAACTTGAGATAAAAAAAAACATTGTTGTGTTGTGGGCCCCAGTGGAGACTATAGCGTGATAGTCTGATAGTGCCTAACAAGTTTTAAATATTCAGGTATGCCGTATGCCTGTCTATAAAACAGCCATATGCATGACTGTTCGTCTGGCCGGCGAGGTGTGTTGCGGCCAAATCCTCTGGCAGCTCTGACCAGGTATGGCTCTGGTTGGTAGTACAGAGAGGGTCGTGCTTCTGCAGTGTAAAACAACCCGATGATGATGATGATGCATGTCTATAAAAATGATATGATTGTTATGTACAACTATTGATGTTGTGATTGTTATGATTGTTATATATACTTACCTATTCACGAACTTTATCACACCAGCCACACATATTTTCTGCTTGGTCTAATAGTTGACCGGGAGAAAATGTCATATGGCATTAGGTCTGCCACTTGTACATTTTTTTAACAGTTCCATAAAGTTTTTAACAGTAAATAAAATAAAAGATATGATGTTGTTTTAGCATTTTAAACTGTGATGTTGAAATGATTCCTTGAGCTCTTTGATCTGTGCATAGAATGTATCCACATTTTATGATTTGTTTCCAGATTTTGGAAGAACTACCATCGCTTTAGTATAGCTACGAAATCAAATCGGAGTATAACAATAGGCACCGAAGTAGATAGGCCGTCGTCGTTCCAGTTCCGGCCTCAACTTAATGTGCGTTCTCAACTTCTGTTCAGATTAGTAGCGTCAGCAACCAATTGAAATTCAATTTCATCATTAACAGTGATATACCTATCTCAATATATTTGATTTCAATGAAATAAGGGAAGTTATCTCTTTCTTTTAGAAAATCTCAAATATGTATCGAGCTAGAAATTAAAATAACTAGGTTGCATCTACATCGCTGGCTTTGAAGAAAATAAAAAACTTTATGTGTGAGGTGGAAAATGGGAATCAATTTAGTAATGGGTTGCTACGACAGGGACCTATTTTTTTTAGATTTTCAGTCATGTCCTCGTTTGAATTTTCGTGTCGAACCACGAACTATATGTGCGACGCATTTTGCATCGTTCATAGAATATTCACTCGCGTAACTTGCGCACGGTGTAAACGGTGTGGTTAGACCCTTAAAATGTGAGAGAGAAGAATGAGCATAAAAAGATTGAGGAACTAGAAAAACGATTTTAAGAACTGTCAATATTATTTTGCGGACCCTCCCCGCAATTAGTAGGTAGGTAAGTACGGTCCGCAATCGCAGCGATACGCAAATTGCCGGCGGCTGTTTACAAAGACTCCCTCGGGACAATTAGTGATCGGGACCTCTTTCCCATACGCTTCGACGGGTTTCAGGAACCCGTACCGCGAGTTCGATTCCGTTTTGTTTTGGGATTCGTACATTCTGCCATTGATTTTGAGGCTTTGCAGCAAAAGAATTGATGTTGTTTTTCATGTGTAAGTAGCTAAAATTGATGTTGGTTTTCTCAAGCTGCCTTAAGACATTTGACATAGCTTGACGATTTCTCGATTGACATCTAATAATAACAACCAGAAAGGGCCAAGGGCAATTTATATGCCTTCCGCAACACGGAAGAGTTGGAGAAAACTTTATGTCACTTGTGGTCACCCATCCAAATGCAGATTGTGCCCCGAGTTCATTAACTTGCGAAAATGTAATTGTTTATTCACATCGAGCTATTTAGTTAGTTATTTCCGGAAAGTTTAAGTAACTTTTCTTTTTAGATGAAGTCAAGATAAATCACTCACTTGTGATCTAGATGCTTAGTTATGTATTCCCTCTATCCCGTGCGCTCTGATGGGTACTTGCTATGGAGATTCTTTTGTTCTTTCCATTCATTTTAGGTTAAGCTTCAAATTTGTTAAAAAGTTATTAATGTCACTCTGTTAGTTAGGTATTAAAAAACGTCCTCTTAGAGGAACTCAAAGTAATCACTCACTTGTGATCTAAAAACTCTTTCTCAAATACTCGAAGACTTATAAGTATGTGCAATTGATAAAACTAACCCACAAATCATCCCTAATCAACATCTAAAATAGTGGACTTGAAATGAGGGGCGAGGCATATTTTTTTTCTTATTAACCATCAATCACTTTATTAATTTATCAACATTTAAACTCTTACCACAAAATAAATACTAGCTCTTACTGCCTCTGTGACAGCTTTGCCAAGACAAATGGAGAGTAAGCACCAGTTTAAAAAAATGTTTCAAACGACCAAAACTTGAACCACCTCTTTGTTTAGATTTGTTTTTGGTAGTGCGCAAATAAAAGAACACCCTCGATTTAAATGTCCAACATTACGCAGGTTAGGCCCGAAATCAGAACAAGTTGCGCATACGCATGCAACCAGGAGATCCTAAAATGAAAGAAGTACAGATATTACTAACTACGATGCTGATTAGCAAAGACATTGCAATGAATCTTATTTACGTACGAATTTTTGTTTAGGTCAAATCTTGTATCTCAATTTTCAACCAGTTATCCTGCACCGATTGACCTGTTTTGCATATTTGAGTACGTCAGATGATAACACAATGAGCTGTTCTAATGATGGAGTCGGGAGATATAAGACAGAACTCAGTAATAAAACAACATAACCTCGACTTTATAGTAGCCGATTTCTAGGGTCTGATCTCGGAGACGGATGATGGTCGATGGAACTCAATGATAAAACTTACTTTATTATTTTTGGGCTTATTTCGTTTGTCTTAATAAGTGCTTTGGCCTCAGAACAAAAGCTTGTAAAAAAATTAAATATTTTTCAAAAAAACTTATATTTACCTTTGTACCTATATTTTTTTTAAATTATCTATTTTTAATTTAATCTATTTGTCGTTTTTTAAAATTAAAATACGAGCTGTACCCTACTATCATCAATTCATGCCGTATCTCATAACACAAGTCTCGAACTTACTTTGGGGCTAGCTCAATCAGTGTAATTTGTCCCTATATATTTATTTATTTATTTATCTATCTACAAGTATCCAACAACATACTTAGTAAAATTTTGAGATACCTGTGGTGCTACAATAAAGATATTTTGTATTTGTATTTGACATAGATGCTAAAGAAGTAACGAGACAACTGGGATTGATAATATTTTTGTATTTTTTAAATTCCTTTTATGAAACTATCTGTACTTATGTTATTTTGTAAAGGGTTCCCACGGTGCAGTGCATGCACGCGTGCTTACCCGCATTATGCAAATTGCATATACGCATCCTTCCTTGGAAGAAATTAAGTGTCGCCGAGTTGCTTGAACTCTCACCTTTCTTGGTGGGTAGTGGCTTTGATGTATTTATTGTGATGAGTTTGCTGCTTGTAAGTACTTAAAGTGCATCAATATATTAATACAAATTAAGTATGATTGTTTTAAAAATATTTTTAGAGGCAGAGGCACATTTTGTCACAACCTTTTCTACCGACTTCCAAAAAAGAATAAGATTATCAATTCGTAGCGATCTTTTATTTTTTTATGTTTGTTCATTGATTATTCAAAGATATCTAGACCGATTTGAAGAATTCTTTTTTGTATGACAAGGTATAATTTTATCAAAATTGGTTTGTAGTTCGAGGGTTAAGTCGGTTTTTAGTTTTAGAAAATTATTTCTCATGAATGCTGTGAGAGACGACAATAGGAAGTATAGATGGTTAATAAAACAGCTAGAGTCGTTGCACAGAGCTATTAAATTACGTACCTACTACTATGATCACCAACCTGCTCCTCCAGCGTGGTGATCATGGGCAAATCTTTACTTTATGGTGACGGACGAAATTAGGGTGTGTGACTTTTAAATAGTTTCATACGTAAACGCCATCTAGTGATGAACAGAGGAACTAAATAGTAGAATCGTAGCGCCATCTATTATTTGACAGGCAAACTACCCTGACTTTCAAGTGATAACTTAATAAAGTTTATAAAAAAAAAGACCGAACCGATTTTCATTAAACAAAGCTAAAAACTAGGGCAAGATAACTTGATTTCATGTAAAACAAATTGCATCAAAATTGATCCACCCGACGCCGAGCGCTACGATGCCACAGACAGATATTAACGTCAAACTTATAACACCCCTCATTTTTGTCGGGGGTAAAAACAGAAGTGCTCGCATTGAACTTCCATAAATGCTGAATTTAACTTGTAGTAAAACTCAATCTATTAATCTTTGAGTAATAATAATAATTAAAAGTTTAAATCTCGTGAAATATATGAAAGTTGTTCACTCCAAAGTGTCCAAAGTAACCGATTGTTATCCCGGTTATTGACCAGACCATCCCGCAAAAGATTAAGCCAGGCAATTTATCCAGCGTATAAAACATAAAAGCCGTGTGTGCATGAATGTCTTTGCCCCTCGGGCTCTCATATAGCACGGTCACATTCTTTGACTACCCGCACGCAGAAAAATGCGATGCGAGACGCTCATTTGCCCTGGGGCGGTGGCGGCGAGTGGACGTCCCTTGTCGCTCGCTTGTGAATGTTTAATGTGGTCATTTGTTACACCGTAATGTTGTTTATTGTTCTGGTGTCATGTTTTTATAAATTTATTAATTATGTTCGATGTGCTCAATATTATTGCAAGATAATAAATTATATTTATTTGCCAGACTTTGTTTATTTAATATTATGTTGGACATGTTTTTGTTTTGATTATCATAAGATAACCAAAAATTGGATTGAAAAACTGGAAATAATGTGACATCTTGATATCTCATCACAGAATACATCATAAGAATCCCCTTACCCTAGACTTTTCCATAAAAACGTAGTCTACGTTTTATTTTGAAACCACACGCCAGATTTCGGTAAAAATCTGTTATTTTAAAGAAATTGCAATTATCTGGGGTTATAATTGGTTTCCTACGGCAAAATTATAAAATGGAAAGAAAATATAAGGATGTAGAAGTTTCCAATACTGATGGTCAAAATTGATATAACGCTCTATATTCTATTTCCAAGTTCATATTTAGACTGTGATAACCATGTAACTGGTTATGTGCAATATTATTGAAATTACAGAAATTTGCCAAAATCGGGCATGTCGTTTTGAAATAATACGTAGACCACGTTTGTATGGTAAAGTGTAGTTTGCATGGTATAAGGTAAGGGGACTCTTAAGCTTTTGAATCTTAGCCTCAATGAAGGAAACAATTGTTGCGTATTTATTATTATGTGAGTTTATTCATATCTCCATTTTTCTCAGGTTAACTATCAGTAAGGCATAGTTTGTTTCTAGAAACTCCTATAGCTTGTCTGGTTGTCAGTTTTCATATAAAGCTCAACAGTGTAAAAGAGGCCCGCGCGAAATGTCACGGCTGCATCGATAAGTGCAACAATAGTGCACCGCGGGCGCAGGCATTGTCCACGCCTCTAAATAAAAGACTGCGTGCTACAGTCATTTATAAGAATTCAGGAATTAAATATAGGAGTGGATTGTTTTGTGGCACTCGTGTCATTTATATGCTGCGTAGTTTACGGTAGAGTAATATAGGACCACTCCTTTTTCTTTCTTCTGAGTCTTTCCGTGGATGTCGTAGTAGACCAGAACAAAATTTATTTATATAAACATCAACAACACCTTAATCTGATTAGCGTGGAGACTGTGGGCCAAATTCTCTGGTTGCTTTGGCCAAGTATGGCTCTAGTAGTACAGAAAGGGTCGTGCTCCTGCAGTATAGACAAAAAACCCTGATTATGATCACGATGAATCTCTTATGAAGAGATGATTTTTTATCCTATGTATCATTAGTGAATTTTTGGAGTCTCTATTACTACTTACTTAGTATAACAACACTATTACGTCTAAGTATATCCCCTTAATGGGCCAGACAGAGTATTTTGGATCTTGCGACTTTAAGCACGTAGAGCTCAGTGCAAGACCCAAGTTCCAATTTTAGTAGAAAAGGGCGCGAAGGTGGAAAAAGGTTTCAAAATAGTGATGGGTAGCTAGCTGCAACATTTGACACAACAATGATTGGCACTTTTACCCATTTCTTAGGTCATTTTTACAATCTGCGAGGATAAAGAAGGACTTGGTACATTTAAACTTTCAGCATGGAAGAGTTTGGAAGCCCAAGTTATTGAATTAACTTTGGATCTTTGGAAATCGGAACTAACGCAGGAAAGGTAACCACGAAACAAAGTTAAAAAAACCCATTTCGATCACTGGTTTACTGACCGGGCAGAGAGGTCACGAGTTCATTTCCCAGTTCGGGAATAGTTAGTACGAGTACCTATGGCTATATAGAGGCCTACCTAGGAACCTAGATATTACCTATCCTTTTCCTCACGTAAGTAAGCTAGAACTCAATTTATTTCTCAGTTTGTATCATTTCGCGGATCTGAAATTGGCCATTACATGACGTCATAACTAGCAACGTTGGCAATACTTTAGTTCGGTTGGTATCGCCGCGGAGTCATCAGCACGTACGGCGTTATCGGCCAATCGCGGCTGAGGGCGGGAACCAATGGCCATTTCGAAAAAAGAACGTCGCGTTCCATTCTTATGATTAATCTGGTTAATGGGCTCTTGTCATCATCTATGGGGCTTGATTTTATGGTTTAAGAACGCAACGTCTCTCAACCTGGTAACTGTTATGCTTCGGAGCCTCCGCTCTACTGGCATTAAGTACATTTTCTAATTCGCACGGTTTTCGGTATTCATGATTGTGAATTATGGCATTGTTGAGTGTATTTGGTTCTTAACAAACTATCCGTTGAATCTACATGCCAATCATGAATGTCCGAGATTTGTGAAACGAACTCATTCCATGACTTAAAAAAATTGCCAACGACGTTCCTCAAAACGAACTTGACATGATTTCTTCGGCGTAATGCCCATCACACAATATGTACGGGTGCCACTATAGTTGATAATTACTTAGGTGCCTATTAGGATAACAAATTTAAAATCTAATAGGTACCTAAGTAGGTATCTATTAAATATATCTTATACAATGCGCGTTTGAATGTCATGCTCCATCTTTAATGACCAGAGTTATCAATCATTAAGTTGTCATTAGCTCACATTGGTTTGCCGTCGACTGACGAGACCTTGGCATTTGAGACTTCCTCGTGTTAGACGGGACCAGATCAGTGTAAGTTGGAGATATGCCATTGTTCAACAAGTAAACTCTGCGTTTCATATCTTTCTGCTCATATTTATAGCTGGTAATAACTCCAATACTTTAATGAGCAGAGTTATCAAGTTGTCATTATCTCACATCGGTTTGGTGTCGACTAACGAGACCTTGGCATTTGAGACTTCCTCGTGTTAGAGGAGGCTAGATCAGTGACTTAAGTAAAAGATATGTCATTGTTTACTATGCTCATCTCTACAGTCTCTAAGTAATGCAATAAACCTACCAGTAGGATAGCTGGGACTTGAATTCCCGGTATTACTACTGGTAGGTCTATTGCGACAAAAATTCTTATCAGTCCTACTGGTTAGAACAAACTTGGGAGGACTACTGGGTCTAAGCTCATAAAAATTTTCAATTATTGAGTTTTCATTAGCTTACATCAGTTTTCCGTTGGCTGACGAGATCTTGGCATTTGAAATTTCTTCGGGTTAGCTTACATCAGTTTGTCGTTGATTGACGAGATCTTGGCATTTGAAAATTTTTCGGGTTAGATGAGACCAGATCAGAATAATCAAAAAAAAAACACTTGTGAATAAATTCAGACTTGAATGAAAACAAATGTTACTGATTTACCGTCTGACTGAGGACATCTTCGAAACTTCTTAGGTACTTACCTAAATTTGTTCTCTTTATACTTTCAAAACCTACGTCGGAATAAATAGAAAGAAAAACTTACGTTACCTAGGTTCCCTTTTTAGCGGAGAGTTGTTTTTTTTATTGAGTGAAAATTAGAGACAGATAAACTAAAATATTTTTGCACTCAATATCTTCCTATTCCTGTTACCTACACTGAAGTAGAAGCTAAATCATAGCATCAATCATTACACTAGACACTCTAGACAGTAGGTACCTAATGGTTCCAATGAGTGACCTTATGAGCGGGTTGGAATCTGCAATTAAAAGCATTAAAAAGTCAGAAAATTTTCTGACTTTTTAATGTCTCAAAGCGGTCACTTTTCTCACTCTTTCACTGTGGCTGAAACTCCATTAAAGCTGAGCTAAGATTTTTCTTGAATGACATTTCTTCATACATACATACAAAACATATTATCACGGTTTAATTGAAACCTGATATCAGGAAAAAAAGTTATAGTCATTTTATCGCGGACACCAGCTAGTCTACAATAGGCACCATAAGAGCTGGATAAGACTTCAGGCTTCAGGCTTTCGAGTAGAATTCAGGCTTCATTACTCTGAGAAATAGAAATAGCTGAAACAGTTATGCTACTTGTGATTTGGTTAACTTTTGTTTTAAATAGCAGAACCATGTAGTTGCATGTCCCAAATTACAACTATTAAAACACTTAATAGTTGTGATTTGAGACTTATCTTATACCTTTAAACGAGCAATTCTTGTATGTATGTATATATATTTATTTATAAATTTCTGTGTTCTCGAAAACGGCTCTAACGATTTCGCTGAAAATTTGTATATGGGGGTTTTCGGGGGTAAACAATCGATCTAGATTAGTTTTATGTTTGGGAAAACGCGTGTTTTCGAGTTTTCGTGCGTTTTTCTTTCCACGCAGAATATGGTCGCTAATTTCGTCGCGCCGCGACCGCCTTGATTTATCTCAGTGGTTAAAGATAGCGAGAGCGCTAGAAAGAGTATTACGGGTTCGAACTTACTTTTGTTTTTTTTGTTTAAGTTTATATATTTTTTTTATTTTGCATTGTTTTTAGACAAGTTTAAAAAAATTAGTTAATGTTTGAGATGTAACCGAGCAAAGCTCGGTCGCCCAGGTACTTTGTAACTAATTAAAACAAAATTTGACTACAGAGTAGTTACCTAGCCCTGAATTCAGCAGTCACTCGATTTTGGTAAAGTGTAGCAAAAGTTTTTGCTACTAGCAACCATTCTTTTGTCTCAGTGTGGTTTTATTCATTCCGTCAGCCATGTAGATAATTACTAAATTTATTTTCCTACTCACTTGTTCGGAGACTCGTCTCAAACTTCATTTAAATAGACGACTTGTCAATGTTTAAGCTTCAAGACAGTTACTTATACGATCGATTTATCATTTCTGTCTCCAAGGAGATGCAATAATATTTTAAATCATTATTCATGTCAGCATTACTATACAGCTATCATTATGATTGAAAAAAGGAGCAAAATTAAAGTTCCTTCAGTTAAAAGTATTTAGGTTGGTGTGCCTAAGTGATTATAGGAAACTAGATATTAATTCCGAAGAAGCGGTATTGACCAAGCGGTTAAAAGGCTCTGGCTGTGTGTCTGTAAGGCACGAGTTTGGACGATCTAATAACCATATCTGGTTCCAATATCTTGTCTTACTAGATACATCCTTCTTTTCACTCTTTGTACCTCTCTTGTATTAAGAGCTTGCTCTTGTCGGTGGCGTTAAGTGGATATGCCTCTATTCCCTCATCTTCTTTCTGCCATGCTTTTAATGTTCTGGTAGGATCTTACTCCTAACTTTTCTTAAATTTGTTGGAAAACTTCATTTACCGTCTTTCCCTTCCTCTTTTCCCTTTTCTTCAATCTATTTTGTGTGAGTAAGTCATCATTTCATCATCATTTCAGCCGCATAACGTCCACTGCTGGACATAGGCCTCCCCTAAAGATTTCCAAAATGACCGATCAAGAGCAGCCTGCATCCAGCGCTTTCCAGCGACCCTGGTCAGGTCATCTGACCACCTTGTAGGTGGGTGCCCTACGCTTCGCTTGCCAGTACGCGGTCGCCATTCAAGAACCTTTTTGCCCCATCGGCCATCGGTTCGTCGCGCTATGTGTCCCGCCCACTGCCACTTCAACGAGCTAATCCGCTTGGCTATGTCAGTGACTTTTGTTCTCCTACGGATTTCCTCATTTCTGATTCGATCACGTAGGGAAACACCGAGCATAGCCCTCTCCATAGCGTGTTGAGCGACCTTGAGCTTTCTTATGAGACCCATAGTAAGGGACCACGTTTCGGAGCCATAAGTCATCACTGGTAACACACATTGGTTGTAAACCTTAGTCTTGAGGCACAGAGGTATTTTGGACGAGAAGACATTGCGTAGCCTCCCGAACGCTGCCCAGCCGAGTCGGATTCGTCTAGAGACCTCTTCCTCGAAGCTGGAACTTCCTGCCTGGATCAATTGACCCAGGTAGATATACTGGTCTACAACTTCGAGGGTGGAGCTCCCAACACAAACAGGTAGGGGCGCAACATGGACATTCGACATTACTTTGGTTTTGTCCATGTTCATTTTAAGGCCCACTTGTTGGGAAACTCGATTTAGGTCTCCGAGCATAGTACTTAAGTCTTCCATCGATTCTGCCATGACAACAATATCGTCGGCAAATCGAAGGTGAGTGATATACTCGCCATTGATGTTGATGCCAAATCCTTCCCATTCCAGAAGCTTGAAGGCATCTTCCAGTGCAACGGTGAACAGTTTCGGAGATATAACATCTCCCTGTCTTACACCTCTATGCAGTGGAATTGCCCTCGTGCACTGCTCCTGTACTCGGACTGACATAGTGGCGTTACTGTATAAGCACTTCAACACTTCGATATACCGATAGTCAATACGGCATCGCTGGAGAGACTGAAGCACGGCCCATGTTTCGATCGAATCGAAGGCTTTTTCATAGTCCACGAATCCCAAGCATAACGGCCGGTTATACTCCCTCGTCTTCTCTATAACCTGCCGCAGCGTATGAATGTGGTCCATGGTGCTAAAGCCTTTACGGAAACCAGCTTGTTCGGGAGGTTGGAAGGCATCAAACCTGTTCGCGAGACGATTCGTGATGACCCTCGAAAACAACTTATATACATGACTCAGAAGCGTGATAGGCCTATAGTTCTTCAATAGGGTGTTATCTCCCTTTTTGAAGAACAAGACCACCACGCCCCTGTTCCACGCTTCTGGCGTTACGCCCTCGAGCAGAACGGAATTAAAGAGCCTCTGAAGGACTTTCAGTACCGGCGTTCCGCCCGCTTTCAGAAGCTCTGCTGTGATTCCATCCTCGCCCGGCGCCTTGTTGTTTTTAAGCTGTTTGAGGGCCATCCTAATCTCGTACAGGCTGATATCCGGGATATCTTCGGTATAGTGTCGGGTTAGCTTGGCTCTTGGGTCTTTAACCATTTGTTTACTGGGTTGTGATACTGAGGTATACAGCTGTCCATAAAACCTCTCGATCTCCGCCAGAACCCCTTCCTTTGTCGACACCACGCCGCCGTCCTCCGTCTTCAGCTTCATCAATCGGCTTTGCCCAACCGACATAGCTCTTGCGAACACTTTGAAGCCTTTATTCTGCTCTATCGTCTCCTTAATACGCTCAGTATTAAAGGAGCGGATGTCGTGTCGCAAGGACTTTTGTATACGTCTGTTGAGCTGCCGATATGATTTAGCATCTTTGGAGTTATGCAGCGGCCTTGATCGTCGCTCTGCCATTAAGTCTAGGGTCCGAGCAGAGATTTATTTTTTGAGGCTTTCGTTTGGGGCTGGACCTGAATACTTTTGATCCCACCGCTTGGACAGCTTGTATAAACCCTTGGTTTATCTCGTCCACTGTAACGCAATCCTGAAGGCTTTCGAAGCGATTCGACAGTTCAAGCTGGAAGCCCTTGGAGTTCTCAATTTGGACTTGCGACGGTCGGAGCGTCGCCTTCATCAGTCGTGACCTTTCGACTTTGAGACCAATATTCACGATGCCTCTTAATATTCGGTGATCACTCCCGGTTTTGACTCTAGTGATCACTGAGACATCGTTGAATATTCGCCTTTTTGTCGTTAGGATGAAGTCGATTTCGTTCTTAACAGGGGGCTGGTTCTTTTTTGCTGGACCCAACCAGGTCCACTTTCTTTGCGGCGGCTTTTTAAAGAAAGAGTTCATCGCAAAGAGTCCCTCTTGCTCCAAAAAATCAGCCAGCCTACGTCCCCTGTTATTTCGCACTCCGTATCCAAAGTTTCCCAGCCTAAACTCTCCAATGCCTCGCTTACCCAGTTTTGCGTTAAAATCCCCCATAACAACCAATAATAGGTTTCAGAAGTATGTATGGCCCTACTGATGTCCTCATACACTTCATCCACCTCTTCATCGGAGTGATCCCCAGTTGGCATATATACCTGTATAACCTTCAGCGAATATCTTTTAGATACTCTGAGTATCAGGTATATTACCCTGCTGGAAACACTCTCGATGGTTGTGACGTTGTTAGTGAGGGACTTGTGGACGAGAAACCCGACACCATGCTGGGACTTCTTTTCGTCTCCTTCCCGGTGATAGAGTAGGTTACCAGACTCTAGGGTTGTCGTGCCCTCGCCCTCTCTTCGGACTTCAGACAACCCCACAATGTCCCACCGTAACCTACTCAATTCTTCCTCCACCTCAGCCAGTTTCTCGTCAGTCCTCAATGTGCAGACATTGTGTGTAAGTAAGTAGCTATTTAAAATTAAATGAATGATATAATGTAGGGTAAAACCCTCAGTTAAAAACTAGAATTGATGCCGAATTCATAAAAATAATATTCCATCGCAAATTACTACCAGGTACCTATACTAAATTTATCTAGTTAACTATTTATAAATGTGAAACTACGAGGAGAATAAATATTCTTATAGGTATATCATATATGTATTAATAAAATCCGATCATTCGAATACATTTTCCAAACTTTGAGGTGTGGGACCTATTGTCAGCCATATGAAATCCACAAAAAATGAAACAATTAGATCAAGCAGCAGTGACCTCGCACTTCGCGGAAGAACTGCTAATGATACGTTTCGTGACACGGCCATTACAGACGCCTATCGTTTTCCTATTATGATTTGGGGCTCACGCGTGTGCCATTAGTCATTGCGTTCCGGCACCTCAGCGACAGTTTGCAGCGTTTTTGTGATGACTGCGACTCGCTTCGAAACATAATTGAAACCCGCATCACTGTTTAATATGTGCACAATTGTACATTGTTACCTAGCAGTGTCATTATCTTAAGAATTATGCTTTGGGTGTACAATAAGAAATTAGATTGTAGTCCAGCATTTCGTTAAGTTATAGGTAGGACGTACTCGTTTTGGATGACCTCCGTGGCGTATTGATAACTGCGCGAGTCTAGCTAGAGGAGGTCTTGGATCTTGGGTGATTTTCTATAGGTATAAGTAGATATCTATTTATCATAAAATATGGAGTCGTTGAGTTAGTATTCCATAGCACAAGTTTAAAACTCATTTTGGTGCAGTCTGTGTGATATTATCTCCATTATATTTAATTTATTGTATTCACTCAAGTTTATAGCCATAGCCACGCATGCCACAGATCCATGATAATGGAATATAATGTGGCCTTTGATCAAGCATCTCTCTATGGGAGCCTAATCAAATTTGGAACGCGTCTATAATTTGAAGACGCGTGCCAAAATGGCCGCCGTGGCCCGATTAGCGCGGCGTAATGTCTACGGCAAATGCCGGGCACTAAACTGATTGGCGGGCAATGAGAACCATTAGCGGACCTATGCCAAAATCGTACCTCTGACTCAAACCGTGACATGTACCAACAAACCATTGTATTCTAACCCTTCTCGTTCTTACTCTATTTTCGAAATTGTCAAGGAGGTTGGAGGTCTTAACAAAATGGCTGCCAACGGGCAATGTGCAATTAAGATTAATTAGGTCTGCGCCTTGAATGACTCTAAATGAGAGCGTATTAATGTGTACGCGTTTTGTTTGGGATTTTTTATTTATTTCGTGTTTTCTTTTATGTGTTGCGGTCGCCATTTAGAAATTTGATGCACGCGTTTTGAATAGTGAAAGAAATTACTTACGTAGAGACGTGTTATTATTTCTAAGTAACTCATTAATCTCTAGTCAAAACCTATTTGGGTATAGAAATCCCATCTATCATCTATACGCATCAAATAAACGCTCAATAATAACGACACATAGGTAAGATACCTATACCTACTTGAAAATAATTATACGTACTTACAATAAGAGAAAAATGAATAATTTTTCGACATTTACTTACTATGAATAAGTTAGATTGAAATAGTCTAGTCCAAGCTTTTGTTTAATCACTGACTATAATTTCCACGTCCTCTAGGACACAATCTTTCTACTTTGTGCTTGCTCGTAAACTGTAAATGCTCAAGTACTAGGTCCCTACCAAATTACATATCACTAAGTGCTCCTCAAGGGAGAGCTTAGAGATTGTCTAAATCTCTGTAATGTTCTGCCATTGCAGACTTCCAATGTATGCTCTATGCCCTTGTGTAAACGTTGCTTCCTTCACGTGTTAATTGGTAGGCAATAATTGATCTCGGGCCACCCGCATAGCTCTCTGTATTTTTAACTTGGACAAGGGATCTCTGTACTGTGTTTAGGAACATGCCTGACATTATTAGAGCGTTGTTTTGTCCAGTGTTTTACTGTTTGTTGTTTTATTTTGGGTTCGAGATGGATTCTTTGTTCGGTTGCTGAATTTTTGAGTTTGTGGAGTTAAACAATAAAATTTCATTAGCAAAATGTAAATTATGTCTATATACTACTTTGGGCTACTTTATCAAAGGAGAATTTCTAAGAAAAGTAGGTACTCCAAAGAGGGCACTGCAACCAATAAAACTACTAACGGAACATTAAATCATGATTTTTAAGAAAATCAACCATTTATCGTATAAATTGAATAACTTACTTAATATTTTAATGGTAGTGTGTAGGCATTCGAGATGCAGTAGATACTAAAATTTGCCACTTGGTCAAACTAAATATGGAAACAAGACATGGTGAATAAAATGTTGTCATATCGCAATTTTTCTATCAGCTTGAATTTTTGAATTGTTTTACTTACAACGTGCTCACAACTAGCGCACTTGCCCTAACGCTTTAGGCGACCATTGACAATAACTTACAAACTGCCGCCTCCCTCGTTAGCCCGTTCCAAGTTCAAATTTTAAATTCATCGCGAGTCATTTGCTGTTGCCGCTCGCGATCGCGCTGCGCCGGACACATGACGTCATTAGTCACAAGAGTTGTGCTGCTGCTAACACGTTTTGATACTTGACGAGATTTAGTAAGAGTTAGTAATAAAATAAATATAAATATATAGGGACAAATCACACAGATTGAGCTAGGCTCAAAGTAAGTTCGAGACTTATTTATTTATTTATTTATTAAATCTTTATTGACATACATAATGGTACAAAAGGTGGACTTAATGCTAACGCATTCTCTACCAGTCAGCCTTTGGGAAAAACAGAAATAAATTTATTAGCGATAGGCGCTTAAAGATATATATATATAATAAACTATATTAAACTATATTATATATATATATAATAAACTTACATAAACAATACATATACATTGTGTTATGGGCAGAGATCGGATATTCCAGTGCATATTCACCTAAACTTCGAGGTAGTACGTAACATAGAGTGGATAATACCACCTCTGAAAATTCAATATTTTTTTGATACCGTGATTTAAAAATATTGGATTGTACAGAAATAATAAATAGTCAGGTACAAATTATTGATTTGAAGAATATTTTAATTTGACACAATTTTAATAAAGAATTCTAAATTAGGAATAATATATAATAGTACCTGGGCGAGCTTTGCTCGGTTACATCTCAAACATTAACATTTTTTTTAAACATGTCTAAAAACAATGCAAAATAATAACAAAATATAAACTTAAACATAAAAAAAAACAAAAGTAAGTCACCGAGTGGGATTCGAACCCGTAACACTTCTTCTAGCAGTCGCCATCCTTAACTGCTGAGCTAAATCAAGGCGGTCGCGGCGCGACGAAATTAGCGACCATATTCTGCGTGGAAAGAAAAACGCATGAAAACTCGAAAACACGCGTTTTCCCAAACATAAAACTAATCTAGATCGATTGTTTACCCCCGAAAACCCTCATATATAAATTTTCAGCGAAATCGTTAGAGCCGTTTTTAAGATCACAGAAATTTATAAATAAATATATATATATACATACAAGAATTGCTCTTTTAAAGGTATAAGATAAAATCTTTAAATTATAATAATATAATATTCTTCTAATCAATAATTTCTACCTGACTGTTTATTATTTCTGTTAAATCCAATAATAATTCATGGTTATTAAATCAAGTTATCAAAAAAACAAATTTAGTGTGGTATTATCACTCTATGTTACGTACAATCTCGAAGTTTAGGTAAATATGCACTGGAATATCCGATCTCTGGTTATGGGATACTAACTCAACGATTCTATATTTTATAACAAATAAATATATAGATAAACATCCAAGACCCAGGACAATTTGAAAAAGGCAATTTCCCAAATTGCCCTGACCGGGGATCGAACCCGGGACCTCTGGGTGGCGGACTAGCATGGTGACCACTACGCCACGGAGGTCGTCTGATGATGAAGATGAATTTCGAATGATCTTAAACGTAAGTAGTCTATGTAGCAACTCGTCTAAAACGCTCATTGTCTAAATCGCATGTCATCCTAATAGGATCAACAGTCTAAAGATTAATCTCGTCTAAAAATGAGGTGATATAAATTAATTTTATGAGATTTTCTAAACGAAAACTAGTCTAAATATGAGGTACGTTTATCTTGATGATTTGATGATGAGGTTTGAAGAATTTATTTTCTCAAAAGAATTTACACAATCCACTTATAGAGAAAATACATCAGTCTCAACATGGTAAATTATAACTAAATCAATCAAATATTTTCATTATAATAACATGAAATTTTATGCAATGTTTAAATGTAATTTACTCAAATTTTGGTTGTCTTATTTAAAATCTGAAATATGGTGAGAAAACTTTAGAACAGTTTTTTAAATCTTTTTTTTAACATTTTATTTCTACATAAGCAAAAAGATTATGAAATTAGTTTCGTGTTTTGTTCTGTATGCAAAAACAGAGTATTATTGTGACCAGGAAAATATTTGTTTTGCATACGTAAGCAGAAAGATACTTTATCCTCCAATATTATAATAGCGGATGTTGTGTTGGGACTGGCAAAGGTCTCTCCCATCCCATCTTCTACTCATTTCTTTCCCGTGTTAGGCTCGAACATCTTTTTTTAAATACATCGTGATCGCATCACCAGAGCTTTCTTGGCCTACCTTGTTTTAAAAGCGATTAGCGAAAGTATCAAGACCCATCGTTTTCCCTAAACAAGGTTCGTGGCGGGCTGGCGGCGGAGTGTCGCGGGCGCGGCGGCGACATGACGAATGGCCGCAAACGTTCCAAATTTAAAATCTGCCGCGTAACGTTCTTGCTAATGGCATTGTTTATGGAAGCGTTTTCCAGCGAACCTGCCAGTGACTTACTGGTTTTAAGGCTGAACGATCGCTTTTCCTGTACCATCGGTTTTAATGACGCTTAAAATTGTTTAAGTGCAAAGGGAGATGACGGAAATCCCTAATTTTGGTTCGACTCTCGTTATGGGGATACACGATTTTTTCGGGGTCCAGTTTGAAGTAAATTATTTGAAAGGAAACAGAAATATAATTTACAAATTTGTCTTTAGTAGATCTGGTGCAAAAGATAATCCAAAACAAACTATTTTATGAACTACGGTTTACAGTTTAAAGTTAGAACTTGCAGCTTTTCTTCGCACTTTTGCCCAAAGTGACATTTTTTTGAGAACTTAAAGAATAGATTTTAGACGTTTTGAACCTCTTTTTTTTTTTTTTGAAAATGACTTAGTTTAATTAAACCATTAATAATCAAAATCAAATTGAAAGTAACAAAAGAAAAGCCTTGTAGTTTTCGGCAGAGTAGAATAGGACCACAAAGAAAAGGTGATACCTATATTGTTATGGACTAGTAAGGGTTAAAACTAAGTAGGAATGAGACTAAGTCAAATCACTTTCAAGTAAAATTAAAAAGTTTTGATATGATTTTAAATAATTTTTTTTAACAAGACAAGTTATTGTAAGTACCTATCGCAGCCTGAGGCGCTGTATCTCTCGCAACTGATAAAGACGCGCGCTATATCTTATCTGTAATAACTGGTCATGCAACAGCTGTCACTTGCAATACTTAGCTTAGATAATAAGCAGGTTCTGGTAGTCGACACGACATGATTTACGAGCGACGCGAGGAGAAATCGCGCATCTTCAAAAGTTACGAGTACATTCACTGTTTGACACGTGAGGTCAAAATTTGGACATGGCTGCTTGTTGGCACTGTTACCTCCATCATCATCCGAGCGCATTTTCTCGGTTGTGCATCCTCAGCTCTGAAGCGTTACCGCTTCAGAGCCCGAGGTCCGCTACCTAACCAAGGAGATTTGACCTGATTACCGGTTTTTACACAGAGCGACTGCCGTCTGACTTTTGCAACCTAAAGAGTAGACCAGAACCAATCCTTGGGTAGTTTGATGATCAAACGCTAGATGGCGTTCGGAACCCACAGTTTATACGTGCCTTCCGAAACACGGAATCATTTTTCCTTTCGGAAAATCTGCTTATTCAAGACTGCAATATCCTAATCAGTAATTAATTTTTTTCTATGGTTTCTTCAAGATAAATCATCTATTTCAGTAATCTGATATATGTACCTAAGTTTTACGTAATTAACGTTTGTTTTCGTGTTTGTACTTACTTATTTGCTTCTAACGTTTGTTAGCAAATATCAGAGCAGTATAAGTAGTGTCAGTATGCAAACTGAGATGACTACAAATATGAATTATACTGGGAACTCATAAAAAAGACAAGACGCAGTGTAGCGAAACCAAAAGCTGTGACTCTCTAAATGCATGCAGCTATCTTTGTTATCTACATAAAAAAACATGCGGTAAAATGAGAGAAAAAGTTTGTTTAAGTAGAATAAAAAATGTGTTCTTATTTTGATTTTAGATTTCAACTTCGTAGAAATAAAAATCTAAAATTAGATTAATCGGTTTTAAAATAGTGAAGAAGAACTATATTATAAGATAAATATACTGATTTGTTAAACCGTAATTTATTGGGTCCATTATTAATGGACAAATAGACTATTGCTTACTTTTCTAACCTAGTCAGCCATAATCCCCAGTTATTATTTGGTAACTTTTGTAAGAAACAAACTGAAAACGATCGCTTTGCATTTATCTTAAATTCTTAAGTTTCGTTCAGCTTTATGTTGATAAAGCTGAGAATTTAAGATGCACTCTGTCTGAATTTTTCTCCTATAGCATCTAAGAGTTATAGCACTCAGCAGGGCGTCCTTCGCCATGACTTCAATTAACTAGCAGTAGGTCTAGTGCCAACAGCGGACAAATTGAGAATGCTCTTGTGGTCCAGAGAGACGTTTTGGACATTTTGAGTGACGGGATTAGACGGGAATATCAGATACAGATCAGGAGAGGTAAGTAGTTTAATTTACTGTAAGCATCTACGTATATAGTTTAAGTAATACCCTTGTAACTTGATTGAGCTTCAAGTCATATTAACAGAGTAAATATAGAGATGCATGTATATGGAACGAAGAATGGAGCATTGTTCATGATCACGAATAATTAAAACAAATAATAGCCTTTCTGATATGTGGGATAGGTGAAATGAACGGTAAAATGAATACTAGTCTTTCTAATTTGTGGGATAGGTGAAATTAATGGTAAAATGAATACTAGTCTTTCTAATTTGTGGGATAGGTGAAATTAATGGTAAAATGAATACTAGTCTTTCTAATTTGTGGGATAGGTGAAATTAATGGTAAAATTAATACTAGTCTTTCAAATATGTGGGATAGGTAAATTGAACGGTAAAATGAATACTAGTCTTTCTAATTTGTGGGATAGGTGAAATTAATGGTAAAATGAATACTAGTCTTTCTAATTTGTGGGATAGGTGAAATAATGGTAAAATGAATACTAGTTTTTCTAATTTGTGGGATAGGTGAAATTAATGGTAAAATTAATACTAGTCTTTCAAATATGTGGGATAGGTGAAATAAACGGTAATATGAACACTAGTCTTTCTAATTTGTGGGAAAGATATCCTCCAATGGATGATTCCTCCATTCCATCTGTAAGTATAGTTTCTGTTGTCCCCCAATTTAATCAAGACCCAGAAAAATTTTACTATCTTACCTGCTCATATTAGCATAGTCCTGTAATCCAATCTTCTTCACGGAAATAAAACTGACCTCTCATTCACTCAAACCTCTTTTATTCGCGAGTCAAGCCAGTACCTACATTTGCATTCCATTTCATTTGGACTTGGACACTTTATACCTTTTTTAGTGTCGTTTTATTTTTATTAGGGTAAGGGTTGCTGGGGGAAAGTGGAGAGGGTTGTGTCGGATTTATAGTTCGCGTGAGTGGGATTTGTTTATTGAATCAGTTTGGGTGATTTACTTTTTGGTGGGGAATTATGAATGCCCACTACACTTACTAGGTAAATTACTAGGAAAAAGGTTTATTGCTTCTTGGATACTTTTTCTGGGAAATTAAACCTCTTTGGAAGTTTGAGGAGGTATCCATGTAAAGCGTTGATCAGTTAACCCTAAATTAAAAATAAATAAACAATATTTAATTTTACCACTGTGCCGGCATGGTTAATATACATACCCGAGCCAAATTACTGCTTTCTAGTACCTACTTATGGTCTCTGAGGAAAACCGCGGACAGACATCCAGACATGGCGAAATTGATTGTTTACTAGGGAACCCTAGAAACTTATATTGCAGAATATACTAGCTGCTTCTCGTCCCGTGCAGACTGTAAAAGCCGATCGATAGTCGAAAGTACAAATTAGTTATAGGCGATGCAGCTAGCAATCCATCACTATTTTGATTCCTTTTTTTTACTTTCTTAGCCACCATCAGTACAAAGTAGACTTTGTGCTCTATCTGCTTAGAGACTGCCCTATTATGTAGATAACGACGTGAAAATGTATGTATCTAAGCATAGTAGCTTATCTACCTAACTAAACACATCCAATGACAGTTAGCAAGAAGATATTTCATAGGTATAAAAATAAAGTAAAGTAAAAATTACTATTGTACTTAAAATTTTACTGTCTATTGCGTTTCTCAAACTTAATGAGGAAGTCCAACGAGAGCGGAGTAAGCAAATAAACTTTTATCGCCGCTATAACAGCTGAAAGCTCGCGATACCTGCGGGGGGGAGTAAAATACATTTTATTCCGAGAACTGTAATGTTGTCCGCGTACTCTCTTAAGAGGGAAGTCTAGCGCGCACTCGCCCATACAAAAAGAGAACGTTTTTACACTAATACGTAGTTATTAAAAAACTAGGTTTATAGGTTTTCCTATTTTCAATATTTACTAGGATAATAATAATATTTAATAAATAATAATATTTACTAGGAAAAAAAGATATACCTAGGTATATACAAATAAAAAAAATCACAACTAAAAATCGAAGTCACCACCAAATTACACAACCGATTTTGAAAAAAAAACTATGGGACCACGTGACACGTATGAAGTTTAAAATATCCAAATCGGTCCAGGCGTCTGGATAATTGGAGAACACACACGAAAAAAAAGACCGACGAATTTATAACCTCCTGACTTTTTAGAAGTTGGTAAAAAAAACCTATAAACCTATTGTGTTTTATTGTGTCAAAGACATACTTACTAAAAATTATTGACATCAGATAATATTTAGGAGTGGAAAAATCTTATCTCCATCTGCTTATTTTGTATGGAAAACGTTTTCTACATCTATGCTTTTTTTTGTATGGACCGAAAATTATAACAACTTTCGAAAAAAAAAATAGAAAATTTCATCGAAAGTGCCATCATACAACATTATCTTAATATTTCTTGGGGAATATAACAAATACTCTGGACTAAGCCTAAAACTGTAAAAATTTACGCGCATAAAAAAATATCCACTAGTCTTTACGTAACTACTTATGCCTACTCCACTTACTTTAATCGACAGATGCCATTCATAGATGATAAGTTACACTGGATAGGAAGCAGCAATGCTATAACACTAAAATACCTGTTGATGCGCCCCGACCCGGCTTTTACGACCTGCGTATAATTTTACGACTGATAGCCCGCTTGCCGAACCCCCTTTCTAGAGTATTTTATTTGCGTTTTTTAGAATGGTTTCTTGAAGTAGGTTGGGATATACTTAGTTGAGTAGTGTGTCAATCATCTCATCTCTTCTTGAGGTCTTTTTAGTCTTCACTGCAGGAGCACGACTTTTGGCCTACACTCTCCTCGGTGGCCAGACGGGTTGGAGAGGTCTCATTGATGTTTATAAGCTTTGTTGGTGCTTGTATTTCTAAGTCGCCTTCTATGACATCCATGTGAGGACTTGGTCCTATTCTACTCTACCGGAAACCACACCTACTTCGTTGATCCCTATAGAATTCTAACTAGGTTTCTAATTAGGATTACATAGGAGTGGAGCCCTGCTTTCAACAGGACCTTTCCATCTTATTATATCCAAACTTCTCTTATTATATCCAAACATAGCGAAATATAGGTAAGTAGATAGATACATAGATATCTATGCTTATTCTAAAAAGAAATCGCCTGGGCATACATTACATATCTGGGTCTGTACCTATATAAACTTTTAAATACATTAATAATAGTACTCTATATAAGTAAACTTTTGAAGGTCTGGCTGGACTGATTTTGATGCAGTATTCACTAAAATGTAGTGTACAGTAAGGCTGGGATAGGCCACTATAGTAGGTTTACTTAGCTAAATATAAGTATAATTAAAAGTGTTGTTATCTCTTACATAGGTATACCTACTTATTTAAACTTACTTAAATGTATCAGTATCACCTAAGCAGGTCTCTACTCCTACTTAGGTGATACTGCAGAGAGTTCTACAATGGAGTAAACAATATGCATATATATGTAAGTAAGTACGTAGGTACTTATTATCGAGAGCTCTATATACTCTAGTAATAGTGAAGAAGAAAACTAAAAGAAATATTATGTAGTACAAACATGTGACAAAGCTTGTTTATATTTAGCGACTCATATCTACTCAAATGGCTGGTCCAAATAAATAATCAGTTTACAAGTCATAATAACCAACATTGTTAATACTCGTCAAACACAAGAGAAATTCTCCGTCCACTCGGCCCGTGGGAAGCCATTTGTCACCTAACGCGAGACGAGTGCGGGAGGCAGCCTCGTCTCAATCAATAGTTCCGCGCAAGTCCTCTGCCCGACACATTTAACGACATACAGAACACCCTTTCACGATTCAAAATACAAAAACAAAAATAAAGAACTCTTCATCTCTATTTATAAATAATTCTATTAAAACGGCCAGTGTGTTTAATTTGAATTTGAATGTGGAACTTTGGGCGTGGTTCGACCAATAGCAAAATGTCACTGAATGCGACACGGTGACACTTTCCTCCAATGGTGAGTGGGCGCGTGGGTGTTGGTGACATTTTTAACCAACCGCCGTTATCCGCCCACGTGTTGACATTTTCGTTCTATTTTCAGAATTTCAGAATAGGAAGTTAAGAAGTTCTTCATTTTTAAAATTGCTAAAATAAAAATAGTTGTACTTGTTTAAAATTATCTTTAGACATATCGCTAGGTATATATCGCTTAAACAACCGATCTGTTAATTTTTTTTAATGAAAATAAATCCTTTGCTACCAACTTGATTTGTCTGAGAAACATAAGTATGTTTTGTTCGTACCAATCTTTCGTTTTAATATTTGACATTGATGGAACTAAACATATTTTACTTGAATACAAGGGTTAGTACTTAGGTAGAAAGGTTATGTTGCACCGAAGTAAATTAAGTCTAGGTATTGAAGCAGTCCTCTATATAGAAATCAAAATTTACATCTAGTATATAGGTAGATACCTACCTATATTTAAGGAAGACATATATTAATATGCTTCAATGTTCATTCATATTATAAATATCTACTTATTTAATAAATTAAAGTAAAAAAAAGTATTTTAACCCTTGCGCCGGCCGCAGCTGTCTGAAATTAAAACTAGAACATAAAAAATACAGAATGACATTTCCAGCCAATAGCAGAGCGACCTTTTGTCATTGGCTGCGAGAGACGTCGCCTAGATGTCACTGTTTGTCGCGTGTCGCATAGGAATGAGACGGTATACGGCATTAAGTGGCGCGAGTAAATGGGATAGACGCTGTTGAAGTATTCCTCTTACATAAGATTTTAGACGACTTTTGAATTTGTAATTAGAATGTCACCGGGAGCTATATTTATGAAAGTGGAATCACAATCCGATGCACAGTATGAGTAGGTAAGTGAAATACTCAGTTATATCGTACGACTGGTGATTGATAAGTAGAGTAAATATTTCATTTTAAAAATAAAGAGGGTCCCAACGCAGCAAAAATGCGAGACGAAGTGCTGCTGCTTTTACATGAGATTGTTTATTGTAAGTAAGAAGTATGGGCGAGGAACAAACATTTTGAAAATGCTTGAGTATTTTTATGCTGTCAGGTACTTATACCATTGCTCTTTACTATTAGATTAATCTGTTCAGTCACTTTTTACCCCCATGGTGAAATAAGTCTTCAATTTTTTATTTATTTTATCAACTCCTCGATCTGTGTAGAGTAATGTAGGTATGACACATTACTCTACACATTTTATAATAATAATTTAGTTTTAAAAAGTAGCATCTTTACCTAATTTTGGGTATTATTCCGTTTCTGGCGATGTCTAAAAATTATTTTATTTCGCAGTAATTTTAATCGAAGGTTAGCCAATAAATCGCGTGCGTCCATTTTTATTCGTGCTCAAGATTGTCGAATTCAAATTTAGAACAATTTCGCTGTCGAGGCACGGGCTTCTGTCGAATTCCTAATTTAAATTTGATATAATTTTCTTTTCAAATAACGAATTCTCGGCTTCCGTGCTGGTATTTTGCAAAAATAATTTACCTATACTTATTTTATTATTCGTTTGATTGCATCGAAATGCTAAGATTAGGATGATCACGAATGATTTTATTGGGCAAAGTTAAGTAGTTAGGTATTATTTTTAGATCGCTATGGCCATGGCCATGACTTGCAATAAATTTAAGGTATTTAGTTATTGCGTTGCTAGGTATGCTTTTTTGATTTAATAGGTAAGTATCTACATTCTTTGTGGTTCTATAAAAAAAGAGGTCTTTCAATTTGTGAATACATGCAACTGCCTATTCACTTTTAACTGTCCTTTAAAGTTAAATATTACCTAAAAACCATTGTTTTTTTCTAATTTGGTGTAAGTACCTCAGTGTTACTACAGTGAATTACAGGCGTACCTAAATTCTAGACCCCATTTCTTGTAAAATAATTATATTACAGTAATTTTGGCCCTTTAATCTTACTTTACCTTTTTTACCTTTTTAAAAAAAATTTAAACGATTATAAATGCTCACCTCACAATACTCAGTAATGATCCATACCGATGTTACTGCGTTATCAACGTCAAATGCAAAACACTCTTTATTTTCTGACATTATTCAAATTATTGAAATTTTGTATTTTGAAGTCAGCATTCGAGAACGCACGTCGATCACACGGAGAATGCGGCTTAATTTAAATTTGGAAGCACGAGAGAAAGTTCTCACAGTTAGTCTAGCCCTAAAGGGATTTTGCGCATATTTCAAATATTTAGGATTAAAATGTTCAATTTGTGAATTTACACAATTTAAATTGGCTCGTTTAAACGTCACATTGAAAATTCATGTATTCAGAAGCTCATGAGATAAATTAGTCTTTTACATGAACGAACTATTTGCTTTGAACTTTGTGAATAGCTGTTGACAGAAGAATCCTTTTATATGTAACTACATGAATGGGCCTATTTTTGGAGTAGGTAACACCGTAACCGTTATATACTTAGGTGAGATGGCCTTCTTTTCTGCATGATCCTATGAGATCGTTTTTTTTATATTGTGCCATTTTCTTTCCTAATATTTCTTTTAAATGACGTTGACTTAACGTGTTGTAAAAATGTGTACCCTGTGAAAGAACTTTATCGGGACTGTATAATCTAGGAGGAATATCTTCATTGCTATAGTAAGTAGATGATACAACATGGCCTTGAATCTAAAATCGTGATGTTCTAAGTTTTAACGGTTACTTATCTCATAGCCTCTAGTTCTAAGTTAGTAGATAAGTATCAAGTAGAGTCAGCAAGATACTCGTATTTACAAAGGTTGAATATTCATGGGTAGTTTCCCCTGATTCATGGGTAGATATTAATTAGGTAGGTAAGAAAGTATTAAAAAAAATTATCCATGCAGATCTCTCAGCAACTTCTCGGGAAAAAGTGTAGCTTTTGTGACTTTTGTACTGTGATATCGCATAAATCTGTAACTCAACTCAACTCAAATATATCTTTATTATCATAGGATATTTATAATATCTCTTAATAATCGTCATTATTTTGTTGCACAATTGTTGACGTCAAATAGTTACTTACAGCTAAGTTTACTACCGCTTCCAAAGCGCTAGTGCAGAAGAAGCGGTAACAAACTGCACTGCACCTTTTCTCCAAGGACGTCAACTCACAATTAAATTAATACTTAAAGTTAATGTGGACAGAGAATACATTGTTTTGTTTGTTATGTCATATCATAATTTAAATTTAATTTTTAGAATGTCAAAATTTTAAAATAATGTCAAGTTGTAGATTCAGTTTGTACAAAATGTACCAAATTATGACATTTTCGAGTACCTATATTACAAACTTTTAGAGGGACCCGCGTCAAGCTCACGCCAGACTTTTTTGTCTTTAAGGTAGTCATCGGTCCTATAATAAGCCTTCTCGCAAAGTACTTTCTTTACATAAGTTTTAAATCTTTTATCTGGCATATCAAGGATCGATTTTGGCAATTTATTATAAAAAAGTATACAGTTCCCCATAAATGTCTTATTTCTAATATCTCTTCTATCTCTCTTTCTTTTGTCTGTCTGTAATAAACGGATAATACATATTATAACAAACGATGACCTGTTGCTTAATTTTATTATGAAAACAAACAAATAAACAATGTTTAAATACGTAGCGTAGATATTTATAGCGCATAGAAGGTAAGGTAGTCATTTTTCATTATGTAAGTACACCTAGTCACATACAAACCTTACCTATATAACTTGCAAAATATAACGTCTATATAAATATACTGAAATTATTTTAAGGAGAGATTCAGTCCGTGATACTGAACAACTTTCCCCAAGATACATATATGAAAATATAAAAAATATTTTTTTGCGGCATATGGCGGCTTCCATATTCAAAATTTGAATTCGAACGTCTGAATTCGATTGTTCTTCGGCCGCGGGGCTCGTTCGCGTGATCAATCGCTCACACAATGAGAGGCGGTTGCAGGGTTAACATCCGAAATATGCGACGTGCTTTATGCCCCTTATTAGGTATGTTACGGGTTAACAGGGAACAAAGCGGCGCCACTTTTTTTGCTCGTAAAACATTGTAATCTGTTTTGTCTTTTGTGCCAGTAATTACACGTTTAGTTTTTGTTTATTGGTATTTTTATAGTCTACTTTTAAATACAACGCATTTTTTGCAGGATTTGGTGCCGCACCGCAACTTCAGGCCCAGGCCTAAGGGGGGAAGTTCGCAGCTGCTGCCCCGGGAGTAAAGTTTAGAGGGCGGCGAAGTCAACTTACACAGTAATACACAAAATGCTCTGTCAGGCCCATTAGGGATAAAGACGTAATATATTGTATGAACTCAAGCAATTTTAGTTTTCACCCATCCTCGTAATAAAAAGCTAACACAAACATTTTCATCTTTTATCCGCCTTTCTCGAGAAAAGGCTAAGATCTGAGGTTGGTTAGGTTAGTAGGTAGCTTACCTACCTAGTTAGTTATTTAACTCCAGTGTTTTATATTTGGTAGGTACTATACACAGGTTCTTCAGACTATTATAAGTATATAATATTTTGTGCCTGTGCATTGGTGGATAGCGTTCAAAATATAAAGTCTATATCCAACCAAATTAACTTGGGTAACTAACCTACATATCTATCTCATTTATCCTTTTTTATACAAAGCACTCACATCATCATCATTTCAGCCGCATATCTTCCACTGCTGGACATAGGCCTCTCCCAAAGCACTCACATAAATATTTATTTACTAAACTAGTGATCATTTCCCCATTATTCCGAATTACTTTCTCCAAACGACATAAACTTCTTCGACGTCCATACTTAATGAATATAAGGACCTACTTAACCAATAAGTTCCTCCAAAATATACCTAAAATTATATATCTGGCTGTTCTAACCACAGCTCCCTAAGAAGCCATGCACTCGCTCATTAGTGAAAGAAAAAAAAATATAGGTATTCTAGAAAGCCCCATTTCGAACTTTTCAAATACAAATTTTAAACTTCTAAGGCTGTGGTTACATTGTGTTGTGAAGTGTTTTAGCTACGCATATTTAACCGTATAGGTTAAGTATATCATCTATATTAGGTAAATTTTATCTATTGTACTATAGACATATTGACTATAGTACAATAGACTATACAATGTCCTTTTTAATTAAGTACAAATATTTTAAGGGGTGGTTCAGTCCATCATTTTGAACAACTTTTCCCAATGAATGTATATCGAAATACGAAAAAAAAATTTTCATTTTCGATAGTAATGATATCACGTGACTACTTCGATTTGTATGAAAACCTAAAATTTTTTTTTCGTATTTCCATATACATTCATTGGGAAAAGTTGTTCAAAATGATGGACTGAACCACCCCTTAAAATATTTGTACTTAATTAAAAAGGACATTGTATATAAGAAAATTATAACACACATTTACAAAGTTTGTACCTAATCCACCTAAGGCTTGCCTTGTCCCCCATTTAAGGTAACAAAACATTCAGCAAAAAAATGCCAAAAAATTAGCAGACATTTATGCTGTAATAAAATGTTAACAATTTTATTTTTCAATTCTACGAACAACAGTTTTTATTATTTCTCCGCAACAAGAGAAAATAATTGGTATTGATACGAGTAGATTGGTAATCACACTAATATTATAAAGGCGAAAGTTTGTGAGTGTCTGAGTATGTTTGTGACTCCTTTACGCGCAAACGGCTGGACCAATTTTGATAAAATTTTGTACATAGGAAGCTGACACCCTGGAATAACACATCGGCTGCTTTTTCAGCGGGTAGCACTGCGGGGCGCAGCTAGTCTTAAATTAAATCATTAAAGTATAAACACACCGCTCTATCTTAATTATGAATAGAACAAAATAACAAATGAAATTATTATTTCTTATGAACGCAGACTAACTACGCTTGCGTGACGATACTTTTAAAAATAGAAGGCTCGTTCTTTTTGCGAATTAGAAGTGTTCTCTCTTCAAAACAAATTGCTGACAAGCGGGACGTTCGAAATTTTATTTTGAATTCACCAGCCGCCATTTTTACCGATACTTTTAGAATTATTTATTTCTTAAATTGAGTTCTATACCATGATGATAAGGCTGCGTTAGACGCAGCCAAGTTCTTTGTATTGTAGTATTTTGAATTATAATTCGTGTGCGTTTCTGATGCAAATGCTGCTGATGAGAGTTGATTATGTAAATGAACATGGACTAGCTCTTTGTGCCACTTTTTAAAATGTGCGTTTTATTGCTTTTGACGAAAAATTACTGTTTTGACAACATTATGTTCTTTTACTGTACTGGGTCTTGAATATTTACCTATGTAAGTGTTTTTTTAAAATAAAATATAACCTTTAGGTATGCTCAACTAATATCTCACAATACATATTTTGAACTCATTTTTGGTTACCCCCACTTACTTAACCTATGTGATTTGTCCTTGTCTATATTTACCTACTCACTGTTTACCAAAAGTGATTAATTTTCAGAATCAATTTTAAAGGCGCACGGAGTAACGGGCGATAATTGAAAATTTAAAAATTAACGGAGTCGAGCGCACGCGACGTCACGCGCGTGACAGCGAAATGTCGCTGACGTGACGTGCCGGGTAAATGTCACGCTTGAGTGGGACGGGTGACACTCAAATGTCAACAAGGAGGGTCTTCAGTTGGGGGTGGCCATATGGCCGGTTCGGTTACGACTACGTCTTACCGTTCGACGTTTAGACACTTAACAGCAAGAATAGCTGTTGGGTTGTGGCTTTTGACTGTTTTTATTTTCTAAGTTATATAACGTGAAAGGGACATACCCGTAATAAATCAAAACACGGGCTATACAAGATCACTATAGCATAATAAAATTTATATAAAAGTAAAAAACAAAAAAAATAATTCAACATTCCCATACAATTTACCGTGGTGGCTGCACACTTTAGAATGGAAATGCCAAATTTTGTTTTTGTAATTTTACTGATTTTTTAATTCCATTTTACTATAGTGATATAGTCTAGCCCGTGGTTCGATTTATTACGAGTATGTCCCTTCCACGTTATCCCGTCCGTATGATATATTCCATTCTGGTATACAAATTCTGTGATTCTGGTCTGGCAGCTGATAATAGAAGATATTAAAATATATACGCTGCTTTTCTTCCTGTGTAGACCGTAATAAACGTAATAGTCTTCGAGGCCATCGATTAATGAACAAAAATCCAAAGAAACATGTCAATAAGGTGTATCAATTTATTATTTAGTTGGCTTATTTTTATATAAATCTATGTACATGTGCAATGGATATAAGTAATTAAAGAAATAGCGGCTAGCAACTCTGCACTATTTTGATTCACTTTTCTATTAACCTAAGTATACCACCAACCGTCCAGCTGAACGTAGTCTTTGGATCTTCTAAGAAGTAACACAATTCTAATATGTCTATGATTGGCACTGTCGTAGTGGAGTTACCGGGCAAGGGATGACGCGATTAAAATAAAAGTATGTAGGTATATGTTTTTTTAAATTATATTAATAAAAAATGCATCTTTCCGTAATCTATCCCCAATCTTTTTCTTAAAGTTTTGAGATTGTTCATAAACATAAAAAGAAGGCACATTAAACCTACTTATTTCGGCATTAAAATTCCATCTAAATTATGCGCAACCCTAAAACTTATTTGAAATTCATAAATCACGTAAATGGATGTAGTCTAACTTCTGAAATACCAAGTTTGGCCGCAGGCTGTGTGCAAAAAGTTTAGTTTTTTTTATACCGGTAGCAGGATGGGGAGGTCTTTAAGTATGTACAAAGTAAAAAAATCATAAACAATAGACTTAGGTACAGGTAAGTACACTCAGCCATAGTTAAATTGTAAATTGAACTTTTACTTCGTGATAGTGATGATGAGAGATGATGCTGCTGATGAGAATTGATTATGTAAATGAGCATGGACTAGCTCTGTGTGCCAATTTTTTGGATTCCGTACCCGAAGCTTAAAATGGGAATCTATTACTAAAACTCCGCTGTCCGTCCGTTCGACTGTCTGTCACCAGGCTGAACCTATATCATGAACCGTGACAGCTAGACTGTTGAAATTTTCACAGATAATATATTTCCGTTGCCGCTATAAAAACAAACACCAAAACAAAATAAAATATGTAAAGTCATTAAAAGCAATTTTTTATAGATAGTGGTAGTACGGAGCCCTTCGGAGTCTGACTCGCACTAGGCCTGTTATAATTTTTTTGGCCCTTGTGGCGTAAAGGCCCATTTACACAGTGCAAGTTTCTTGCACCATTACATTGCATACCGTTACATTTTCTTGCATTAAAGTTGCACTATATAAAGGGTCGTCGTTATACCAAGATTTTTATAAAGATTTGACGTGGACGGTGTTTAGTGTCTTAGTCACTAACTATTAATAAAATTGGTCAAGTATGATTTTTTTGGCTCCAGTATAAGTTGTTTGGTACATGCCAGTGAATTAAATGGGGTCGAACCCAATAAAAATTTCGTCATATTATTAATATCAAAATAAGTAACAAAGGTTTATTTATTTAAGACTAGCTGTGCCCGTGGAAATTTTGGGATAAAAACTATCCTATGTCATTCCCTGGATATCAAAATATATCCATATCCAATTTCATTTAAGTTTCAGTGGTTGAGGCGTTAAGTGGTAACAAACAAACAAATATACAAACTCACTTTCGCATTAATAGTATTAGTAAGGATAAGGATATAAAGATCTCCTTTGTTACTTGCTTTTATAAGGCTTGACAATATAATGTTATATGGTATAAGTAGTTTGTCGAAGGTGATTCCACAAAAATCCATTTTTGGATTATTGTTGGTAAGTACCCGTTAAATTATATATATTTAACGGGGAATTAATAAAAGAAATTGATAATTTTCAAAACGTTTTATTACATAATGTCGTTTGGCAAAAGGAAGAATAACATGCTTTTTATAATACACCCTAACATTAACTTTAATACTTTTTGGTTCTTATTTAAATTACAGAGTTCAAACATTACACTGCGAAAATCGTGGCAAAAATGTACAATTTTTATAATTTTAGCACCAAAATAGTAAGAGATATGATTAAAGATTACCGACTTAAGTAGGTATTTCATGAAAATTGAATATTACATTTATTTTTCGGACTTTTTAATGATTTAAATAAAATTTCTATTTAAAGGCAATTTAAATATAAATACACAAACACACTAAGAATTTGTTTCCTGAAAACGGCAAATTTAATATTAATACATACTTCTGTCAAACCGACCAATTCAAAAAAAATATTCTAGGAAATTTTATTAGTATTTATTTGAATTAAATAAGTGTACAAATAATAAATGCCACAATTTTGAGTAAGACCATTCAAATTATTCGGATCTTTCATATATGCTTATTATATTTATATACAATTTTTATTGCACAGTTATTACTATGGAATGTCGAATTTTACATAAAAACTACGTTTATATTTAAAACACTGGAAATTATTTACACTTAATTAGTGAATTACAAAGAATGCAATTATTTACATAATTAGATTGAACATTTAGGAAATCACAATACAATTATTATATATTTATTATGTACATACGAACAGACAAAATGCAAACGCCTTAAAAAGCCCTTGAGAATTAAAGGTACTGGCATGTTACATTAATTAATATTAATTACTATTTGGTAATACTAAATAACATCACAAATGCAATGGAAAAACGTCAGTCACTAGAGTTGCTATCTCACTCAGGGTCCATAAAGGCTCATCTGCCATTTTGTCTCCGGCTCACGTGTGATTCATAGTGCATATTCCTTTTAGTCCGTGAGAAAAACGCAGCATTGCACCCACTCACTGTACACCGATGCAAAGACTGCGCGTGCACCGATTCACAGTGATGCTTCAGGCTGGACAAGTCTTTGAAACACTCTCTGCAACCGCGACATGGATAGCTTCCATCCTTATTTGGTCTTGGCGCCTCGTCCTCTACACAGTAGTTTAGCTTTCGGGACAATGGAGGAGAATAGTTCTGATTCGGACAGCCAAAAGCATTTAGGCTTGGCGGCAAGAAACTTAGGGGCAGAGGAGGAAAATTAGGCAGCATACCAAAAGGCGCGAAAAGGAAGGGATGCTGTGCAAACATGTCCCGATTAGCCAAGTACGATTCAGGTAGTTGTAATGGTGGGTACGGTGGGCTGAAGGGTAGGTGATGGCTTTGACTTTTAATTTTGTCGGATTCTTTCGCTCGGTAGTATTTGTGAGATTCTATGTACGGCACCGCACGCTCTTCTTCATTGTATCTCGCTATTAGTTCCATCTGCTCTTTTGCTTTCTCCATTATTCTTAGAGGGGATTCGTCTCTAATCCTAATTTCATCAGCGGATAGCATCTTCCTGTGAAGACTGTCATTTGCACTGTGCCGGCCTCTGCCTCGCCTTGATGGAAATGAAGCTCTGCAACTGTCGACGCTACACTTGTACATAAGTTTCAGGTGAGCATTTTGGTAATGCGTCTTAAGAACATATAAATTCTGAAATATTTTCCCGCAAACTGTACACCTTCTTGGGTTTTCAGGATCCATGGGAACATCGGTGGTACTGATAAAAAAACCATTATCAAAATGACCATAAATTTGGCCTTGTGCATCTTCTGAAGCGTAATCAAAACTCGATACTGATGACGATGGTGATCTATCAGAATATTCGATGGAATCATTCATAGATAGGTTGTAAGGACCCATTGAACTATGAGTATCAATTTTCTTTGAAATATTTGGAAAATCACCTCTCGAAAGGCTTTCTAAGCGTTTCAGTGCATTTTCGGATGAAAAATCATCATTGGGATGAATTGTTTCACTAGCTTTATATGCTTCTGATTTTTCAGCAGGCTCTTGTTTGACCCTTAGATCCTGAGCATTGTAAACGGGTTCTATTGGCTCATCTTTAACTTGAGAATACTCCTGCTTTATTTTAACTGATTGAGGTTCCACCTGGGGTTCATTATTTTTATTATCATTGGTGTCATGACTATCAGTCTTAACACGTTTTGTATCAGTGTCGTCATGCATTTCATGATCTGCTTCTTCTAATTGCGCGTTGGATTTAGTATTGTCAGAGACATAGTTATTTTGTAAACGTGTCGGATTTAAGTTCTTTCGTTTTCTTTTCATGATTTCAGGGCTTGCTGATTCGTCTTTTCTATTATCTATGCTTTCGTTATTATCACTAACACTTCTTTGATCGTATTCAGTCTCAGAATCTTCTACAGAACCATTTGATTTATTAAGATGAGAGTAATAATCACTTGTATCAATGTGATCATTCTCGTCATCGTCATCATCGCCAGCTACTACAACAATGCCATCATCATCATCTGATTCACCCTGGCCGTTTTGATCTTTGTTCTCTCCTGAGTCAGATTCTCGCCGCATCGGCTGTGTTTGTTCATTTGTTGGAGACACATTAATTCTCATGTTATTTTTGTACTCCATTGGCATGTTGGAAGAAAACTGTCTCATATTATGTGAAGCGTTAAGAAGTGGGTATGAGCCGAATGGGTGCATAGGATTCATGACTGGAGGCAAGCCTAATCCTGCTGCATGTGGTGGAATAAGAACTGAATGAACTTGAGCGCTTCTTCCGTCATGAGGAGAAATCTTCCTTCTTAAATGTGGTGAATGAAGTTTAGGATTTGGATTTGCACTATGTCGGTTTCTCGATCTTCTTGAACTAAACATCATACTACAACCTTCAACTGTACATTTGTGCATTTCTCTAAGATGTACTGCTGAAAAATGTATCTTCAGCGCACCTTTATCACAGAATGTTTTTAAACATACATTGCATTGTACTCTCTTTTTACCTGTAGCGGGGTTGATAAAATGTGTCCCCAAATTCAAAGGTATTTGAGATGCACCCCATTGTCTTTTTGGTGGACTCATGCATTTTCTTAACATCATGTTTCTTGAGTTCTGTGCTGCATCAGCGTATGAATCTTTACTTAAATTTAGAACATTCTCTTCTTCCGGTCTTAAATCATCACTTCGGCTTTTGGTAGAGTTGTTGATAGCTTTGTTTTCTGTGACATCTACTGGTTTTGCTGACATTTGAGGTAATAGAGCCTGTAGCGATGCTAGTCCCATGGGATTTTGACTAAGAGCAGCGACCATAGCTGCTGGATGGCTGAATGTAGAAGGCATGGAGATAGGTGGAATTGGAAGATTTCCTGTTAAAGGAAAATTGAAAAAGGGATTTCTCATTAAATCCATAGTAGCTTTTTCTGCTGAGCTCATGTCATAACTGGGTCTTCTTGGCTCTTCTTTTTCATTGACATCCGTTTTATGTTTACGAAAATCAAAAGGTTGCATGTTTTGTAGGTGGCTTAAAGGGGATGAGTTAACTGGACTTGTGGTTGAGAGAGGGCTTGATGAGGTAGAGAGACGAATGCTATTTGTAGGGGACGCTTCAGCCGATGACACCCTATGAATGGGGGACGATCCATTGACTGGTGACGTTCTACTTGGAGACATTACTTCCTTCTTTACTGTTCTATTATCTTCAGCTGGACTCTTTCTTTCTTTTTCCTGAATAGATTTAAGGTATTCAAAATGTTGCTTGGCCTCCATCATATGCTGAAGATACTTCAGAGACTCTTCATTTCTTACATCTCGACTGGACTGCTCCATTAATTTTCTGAACTCTGCTTCTAATCTGAGTTGGTCTAATCGCGAATCTGAATAAGAGTCTGATCGTTTATCTGATCTCATTTGTTCATAATCCTGGCTAGCTTCTGCAGGCGAAGGTAGACCGTTCTTCTTGTAGATGGGCAGAAGGGAGGTTTTGTGTAATGCTCTTGCTTCTTGGAGCTTGAGGATCTGTTGGAGAGCCATATTGTGTTCTGGTCCTCGTCCTCCCCATCTCTCAGCACTACTGGTTTGCGATTCCTGTAACAAGAGAACACACTATTAAGAAAAGGTATATTTAAAGTAAACTATAACGTTTTACTGTCTTTATTTTAGTATAGTTCAGGTTCCAATCAAAACGGGATTGTGCGTGCTGTTTAGCTGTTTGGGCCTCCAAATAACATGTAATAAACAAACCTTTAAACATTTCGTTCAATCACAAATTATCATGAATGAATAAGGCTAATTCTAAAAGATTATCGAGTCTAAGCAAGCTAAACACTGGTTGCACAAGAGCCTCTTCAAAATAACTATCAGACCGACACAAAACCACACCTTGCGTTTTCAAAGGCTAATATCAAATTAATTCCGAGAACAGAGCAATTGGGTAAAATTGTGTAAAATGACGGTTTCGACTCGACTCGAGAATAGAAAAGTGGTTTGTGTCGCGTGTTTGGAACGATTTAATACCAAAACTAAATTACTATTCATTTGGTACCATTGGGGCCGGCGTTGTCAAAGTTGAGTTAAGACGCAGGTTAATTTTACCAATCCTCTAAACTTTTTTTAATGCTGGTCGACGGTATTGGAATGACGGGAGTTAAGTTAATAATAAGTAATGTCGCTCTTATTACAACATAATCGTTTTATTGCAGTTGGAAGTATCGATTATTTTATTTTGCCAATATATACAGATTGAAAATGTCTGTCAACACATAATTAACGATCTAAAGCAATATTTGTTGAGATCACCAAAAAGTTAAGTTTATCATACACATGCGTTCTCCTTTAACTATATTTTCCTTTTTAGTTTTATTAATTTTAACTTTATATTAAATTTTAGATTATTACATGTCGCACTGTCAGCATGGCAGCAGCGGGGCTGCTAAGGATGCTGTAGAGCGAAAACGAAAAAAATACGCAGCTATGAAGTCATATTACTCTTTTGTGCTATAGTGAAATTATGGGCACCGAATAAAGTAGCGAATTAGGGCACCGCATAGCTGAGAAGAATGGGAAGTCCCACTTTCACGCGTTTTTTGTGCAAATGACGGCTATTGCAATACAGCGCGGCAATGCCGCTAGTGTACTAGGCACATTTGCACCGGAAACATCAGGGGAGGTTTAAATGTTGACTTTGTTGCAAAACAATGTAGAATGCTTATGCTTATGTAATATTGTTATGTATAAGACTTGACTTAAGTAACATTTTATTAAATATACATAATAATATTTTATTATATCATGTTACTATTTAAAAAAATGTAATTTTCAAAAAATTAAATGTGTACGTAATTAGAAAGAAGTGCCTATTCAGATAAAATATGTTAATCGTAATTTAAACCAGAGCGGTGCAACCCGCTGGAGCAACCCGCCTTGATCGCCGCCCTTTACAAACGTTTGTCACTCGATTATAGCATGCAACCGATCCCATAATGACCACGCGATCCCAAGAAATATTATATTGTCATTTACCTCAAGGGCAATTTTACCCAATTACCCCAATCCTTTTTCTAATGCCACAAAACGGATAAACACGCCATAATAAAGTGTCGTTTAACAAAAATATACGTCTGAAAACGACTGTTACCAAAATTATAGGGTGTTACAAAAGTAATTTCGTTCCAAGTGCAAGTGGATTTATCTCCGCTGTGACGTTTTTTGTCGCCCCGTATCATTTTCATAATAGTGTAATGGTTTAAGAAAAATTTTATGATCAAGTACAATGTATTCTCGGAATTTATAACTCGAGGCACATGTCGATTAATAGGGACTATCAAATTACAGATGGGAATAATTTTTAATTTAGTTTTAAATTAGCCAATAAATCGATTTAGGGTGGGACTGGCCGTGGATAGCCTTTACATTGTGACTGAATTTCATTTTTGCGAGCGGTCATTACCGTGTCGGCCGGTGTTTAAGTTATATAATCTGTGGTTTAACTCCGGCCCGCCATCAACCAATCACATCATTACCGCGCGTAAATTCATATACTTTAATTAAATTATACGCGATGCAAATGGCCCTAAACCCAAAAAATATATTGCAAGGATGCACCTTGATTAATATCTATGTAATCATCACATTTATTAATGTTGTTGTAACTATGAAGTAATATATTTGTGTTATGTAAAGTGGTCTTAATTAATTTGTTTAAAAAGTTAATTAGATATGCTAACGGATGTATTATTCCGGTTCCTTTTTACGTACAAATTACTATACTTAAGTAGAATTAAAATGTTATTTTTGTTTTGATTGTTTAGGTATTTTTTGTTGCAATCATTTTAATAGTTTTATAGTTTGCTCGATCAATATTTATAGGCAACAAGAAAAACAAGTCGACAATAAAAAGTGAGTTTATATTGTTCACTATCAACACTATAATAAAGGTTAGTCACAGCTGAAACTTCCATTTCTTTTAAATACGCGTGAAGCATGTATCAAACGGTTTACAAGGCAATCGCCGTCCACTGTGGGAATGTAAAGTAATTGTCAACAGTCGGCAAAAAACAGTACAAAAAATCGGCCGAAGTCGCGATGTTAAGTCGAGGTGAGTGACCTGATTACTTGGACAAAAATCCGAGAGTACTTATCACCATCACATAAGGCGTACAATCGAGTAGTAAAGCGCAAAGAGTTGGTCAACGCATCTGACCCACGCCTACCAGTGCTGGACCGGCGGACATATTTCACGGTATTTTTTTAATGTAACATCACAAAGTGCACCTTATTACAAGGGTAGTAATGCTTTGTTTCAGTGATGTGTAATTTTTTTGGTGCGCTCTCGGTGATCGTTTTTCGCAGGCCATGACAAGCCATATTGTTCAGCATGATACATGAAGGGAACAGGTTTGGTACTATGAAACGCAGAGTGCGCTCGAGTAATGACCGTTTTAAATACGCACGCGGGAGTTGGCTGTGGGAAACGGCGCGGAATGATGAAAATGTGATCATTTGCGTGCTTTTTGTTACAGTTTGCGGTAATTGCAGGCATTAAGGCGTTTAAATTAATATATTTTGGAAAAAATGCAGAAACTTATGACCACCTGTCAGTGACATGTGGCTGAAATTATTTTTTAATGGTTGTAAATATTTGGTTACCTTCGAATACGGAAAACCTTTTGAAATTTGCTTAGTTTGGATCAAGCGTACCTAACTATGAATTTAAGCATAGTTTGTAAAAAAACATGATCGTGTCATCATTTCAACAACACAAAATATTCATACTTACTCAGTGTAAGTATAGTATTCTTTGGCGATATGAATTTTTTCCGCTTTAAAATTATTCATCAAAATATTCAATAAATCATGTATCTTTTGCCCTTATTATTTTTACTCGTCGGTTTAATTAACTCGAGCACACATTATTCAATTTTTGTCTAGAGTAATGTTACACTTTTCACCGTGCTAGTACAAGACGCAAGTCCTCAGAATCTTATGTTCCTACCTAATAATTAGCTCAGTATGCGCCCGCGCAGGCTAAGCTATCGCAACACTGCTTCAGCTATAAACCAGCCTATAAATAGGGATAAACAGTCACCGCTGAGCCCTTTTTAGGGTTCCGTAGCCAAATGGCAAAAACGGAACCCTTATAGATTCGTCATGTCTGTCTGTCTGTCTGTCCGTCCGTATGTCACAGCCACTTTTTTCCGAAACTATAAGACCTATACTGTTGAAACTTGGTAAGTAGATGTATTATGTGAACCGCATTAAGGTTTTGACACAAAAATAGAAAAAAAATAGTAAATTTTGGGGGTTCCCCATACTTAGAACTAAAACTCAAAAAAATATTTTTAATCAAACCCATACGTGTAGGGTATCTATGGATAGGTCTTCAAAAATGATATTGAGGTTTCTAACAGCATTTTTTTCTAAACCGAATACTTTGCGCGAGAGACACTTCCAAAGTGGAAAAAAGTGTGTCCCCCCCCCCGTAACTTCTAAAATAAGAGAATGATAAAACTAAATAAAATATATGTTGTTCATTACCATGAAAACTACCAGCGAAAATTGGTTTGAACGATATCTAGTAAGTAGTTTTTTTTATATACGTCATAAATCATAAACGGCAATGAACCTTTCATTCAATCAACTAAAATATAAAAATGAAAAAAAACATACTACAAGACCTTTATATTATGTTATTTGCTACTTCGGAACCCTTCATGGGCGAGTCCGACTCGCACTTGGCCGCTTATTATGTGTTCCAATTATGTAGTATTTACCCACTATTAACCAGGTTGGTTAAAATGTTACTTGTTTTATTAGTAGACTACTTTTGACATAATAAAATGTAACCTCTTAAAGTTAAATTAAGCAATTATATTTCTTTTACCACTAAACCTTTTTAAATTGCGTCACGCAAAGTGTACAGTTTTTTTGTTGTTAAATACTACAATTTATTTATAGTTTGTAGCAATATTTTAAATTAGAGGGGTTAATAATTATGAAAATAAGAGCGGCGAGTGTATAAAGTCTTCAGAATAAACGACAAGATGACAACTTAGTGTTTAGACATCAGACAGGAGATAATTTTATAAGTCAAGATACTGAATTTACAAGAATTAATATAGTAGACATTATGCTAGACAAGAGGATAATTAAGAATAAAATAACAAAAAAGAAGATTTTGGATATTAAAAATCAAGATAGTCGAAATCGCAGACTTTTTTTCGATATGTTAAATTTAAATTATTTCTCTTACTATAACTTCGTCAAACTCAAGACAGCCGAAACACATTATTTAAACAAATCATACCACTTTTAGCTCATCATAAAGTATTGGCGCAATATCCCATGTCAATATGAGCGATGAGCGTGTACGTCGTAGACATCAAACGATTGTTCCAATATTTGTCGTGCGGTTAACAATACGCTATGTGGGTGGTCGTACACTATCCATTAATTTAATTATCATTGCACATACAAAGCATGATTCAGTGTTCTATAGAGAAAGCGTGGACGGATTTTTTGGTAGTTTAGGCGCGATTAGTAAGTCCTTGTCATTACGATATAGAAGATAACCGGCCAAGTGCGAATCGGATTCGCGCACTAAGGGTTCCGTACCATTATCTATAAAAAATCGCGTTTGTAGTAAATATTTATTTTATTTTGTTTTTAGTATTTGTTGTTAGAGCGGCAACATAAATACATAATTTGTGAAAATTTCAACTGTCTAGCTATCGCGGTTCTTGAGATACAGCCTGGTGACAGACAGACGGACAGACTTACAAGACGGACAGACAGCGAAGTCTTAGAAATAGGGTTCCGTTTTTACCCTTTGGATACGGACCCCCAAAAATAATTAGGACAAAGTGTCGAAAAAATAGCAGCAGTACCGTTTGAGCCACAATTTAACACATACATACATACTATCACGTTTTTATCCCTAATGGGGCAGACAGAGCATTTTGGGTCTTGCGGCTCTATGCAGAGCCCAGGGCCGCAAGACTCAAAAGCCACTTTTAGCGTCATGGTGGGCGAGAAGATGGAAAAGCAATCAATACAGTGACGGGTTGCTAGCCGCATCGCCTGTTAAAATGATTCGCATTTTTGCCCATTCCCTCGATCGGCTTTTACGATCTGCGCGGGAAGAGAAGCAGCTGGTACATTCTAAGTTTTTTCGTTTCTCCCAGACCAGCATGTGAGCCACAATTTAAAATAGCATTTAATTTGACATCTAAGTATTAAATAAAGATTTTGCTATTGTATTGTTGTTAATAGATACCGACCTTCCTACAGTTACATTTTTAGAGTGGTTTAACCTTCGTGATTAACCTAAAAAATGATATATTTAAACTATATCTATCATTTTTAAATTCTTATTCTATTACTATGTCTTCATCGCACCAATTTTTATTTTGGAAATATAATCAATGTACACACACACATTTTTTTACTGTTTTATTACATGTATAGATACCTAATAATTTAAAACGATATTTATTTTGGTGTTATTACTTAACTTACAACGTCATGATATACCACCGCTGGCTTATCGTAATCTGGGCTTAAGGCGCCTTCAGGACGTTATGCTGTTAAATAATAATTGGATAACCAATGCCTTATATCGATTAACGTGACTCAAAATTATAATAAATATTTCAACAAGGAAATTTATTGAAGCAAAGTAAGTACCTATAGTGACATATTGATTAGATTAAGATTTAATTTAATGATAATTCAGTTATATATAACTTATAATTAATTAATACATATTAAATTTTTAATTTATCCCATTTGTTTTTCGGTATATAAAAATTAGCTAAAAAGAGTGACTACTAAACTCAAAGTAGGTATGACTGAGAAAATAGGTATACTTAACACATATTCTAGAAAATATATACATATACCTATACGTACTAGTGAGACTGAACCGATTCAACGCAATATGAAATCACAAAAAATTGATTTAAATAATTGCCGTGTCGAAAAATATTGACCCAAATCTCCATAACTCACATACTGCAGTAAAAGTGAACCTGACCGTAAAAAACTAATTAACAAAATAGTCAAAATAAACTAAACATGAAACGATTTGCGGCAATTATCAAAACGCAAGAATTCAAATTATTTAGTTAAAAGTTCAAACCTTAGAGTAATCGTCTTCCCACCATCGCTTGACAAACTGAGACAGCTTGCTCAAGTGATCTTCGCTCATATTCATGGAGTAATCCATTATCGTCACTCTATCACTTAAATATTAGGTAGTAAATCAGAAGAAGCACTAGAAACGAAGTTTTAAAATTGCACTGTTTCTAATCACTTTCTTGTTTGAGTGTTTGATAGTTCGAAAATCTCACATTATTTAGCGACAAAATATCACTTTCACTCCGGGAGCTAAGTAGGTCGGTAAGATCAACGTTCTGAAGCCAGACTAATCCTGTGACACAAGGGCTTAGCCTCAAAGACACCGCTGAAGGGTGGGGGAGACATATTTTGACCCCCTGACTACCTGCCGCCGACCTTACCTGGTGAAACAATGGAAGGCAAATTACCGACTATTTGCTACCTGGGCTGTAGTACTGTGGTAAAAACGTGTCATTTTATTACTCAAATAGTTGGATTTATTGTAGCTACAAGCTGACAAACATTTTAATTAAATTATTTTGTTTCAAAAGTTTTTGTAAATCTTACTCGTGTTTGGTACCTTCAAACACTTGTATATTCGGTCAAAGTCAAAGTAATTTTTATTTTATTCAATGTATACAATGACCTTTTTAATTAAGTACAAATATTTTAAGGGGTGATTCAGTCCATCATTTCGAACAACTATTCCCAATAAATGTATATCGAAATACGAAAAAAAAAATTTCATTTTCGATAGTAATGATATCACGTGACTACTTCGATTTGTATGAAAACCTAACTTTTTTTTTCGTATTTCGATATACATTCATTGGGAAAAGTTGTTCAAAATGATGGACTGAACCACCCCTTAAAATATTTGTACTTAATTAAAAAGGACATTGTATAGAGTAAATTTATCTTTCATTAAAGGTCATTTTTTTTAAATATTGTTTTAGTGCAAAAGCTAAAAACTACTAGCGTTTCAAAAGGGAAGATTACGCTGAAAGAAACCCAGTTCAGTATTGGTCCCTAGCCAGCCTGACGGGCTAATTGAAGTAAATCTTTATAGTATGAACAATAAATAATAGGAACCGATGAAGTTATTAAAACTAAATTCACATTAACTATTTGATTAAACCGTAAAGTAAATAGAGGACTTTTGACTATTAGTAAACCCATAAAAGTTTCTTAATGGCCACTAGCTCAAAACTACGTGCTTACATGTCTAGAAAACATTACATAGCTACTTTTTTATACAGCGCTGTCCAAATCACGTTGTGCTTTTTATCAATTTGTTACTAGGTGATAGTAAAGTTTCTTATCCCCTACATTATTAACTGTTTAATTTATCACAATAATTCTTTAATCTTAATGAAATCAAACAGCAGCTAAATCTGCTTCGCTAAGCTTCACATCAATCCAATTTAATCAGAGATAGTGACCACTACATACATGCATTGGGGATCGATCGTCTCATCCGACTGTAACGCGTAAACGCGTAAATACGAGAAAGTATAATACTACTCCTATTGCACTATTAGAAAAGCACGAATTCAAAAGAAAAACCGTAAGAAAGTCATGCCACAAACCACTTAATATTAATTAAAACAAATTAGATTAATGCAATTTAATCGAATTGTTATATATTCATTGAAGATCGACTCATCCAACTGTTAATGACAAACATTACATTTTGATTATGGATCGGGATACATACATACATACATACTATCACGTCTTTATCCCTAATGGGGCAGACAGAGCATTTTGGGTCTTGCGGTTCTATGCAGAGCCCAGGGCCGCAAGACCCAAAAGCCACTTTTAGCGCCATGGTGGGCGAGAAGATGGAAAAGCAATCAATACAGTGATGGGTTGCTAGCCGCATCGCCTGTTAACATGATTTGCATTTTTGCCCATTCCCTCGATCGGCTTTTACGATCTGCGTGGGAAGAGAAGCAGCTGGTACATTCTAAGTTTTTTTTCTATTTCTCCCAGACCAGCATCCTTCAAATAATAACCTTATTTTGTTAAGCTTAGGTTTAAAAGTTTGCAATACACAGAAGCTTCAATACACACCTTAGACTTCTTCATCTTAATTCAAACAAACAGCATCTAAATCTGTAACGCTAAGCTTCACATTAATCCAATTTAATCGGATTGTTATACATTCATTGTGGATCGTCTCATCCGACTGTTAATCACTTAACGGGGTCAAAGCTCTGCTGAGCTTCCTACATAACGGTTTATTGGCTCTAGGCATGTGTGATGTAAGTTGTCTGCATGTTGTGAACATTAATAAGTTGTGTGCTATTTGATATCTATGTTATATAGTGGATGAAGAATGTAGTGATGGGCATATAAAGTGTTTGGTCCCGGTAGTTCTTACTAGATAACTATAGTTATGTTACGTTATGTCAGATGCCTTTAGGTAGTTGGCAAAAATTGAGACTAGTGTTGATTGCTGACATATTACAGAGAAAGAAACCCCGTAATAAGATTTAATTTTCAAAATACACCGAGGCTACAAAATTGTAACATAGAGATATGTGCTCGTAGAGCAGACTCTACTTATTGAAACCAAAGATAAAATTTTTGTAAAGAATTTGAACAATATGCTTTAGTGTCATTGACAACATTTATTGCTAAACACATAAAACACCCAGGTGGCACCATTGTTTAACTTCCAAAAACCTCACATAATAGTACCTATGTTTTTGAAAATCCTTTCACATTTAAAAAGGTAAATGCACATGCAAAATCCCAATATTTGTAAGCCCTGGGACATAATAGACACTCCATTGTTCTCAGAAATTAGGTCGGCAGCTTTCAAGTCGGACGTATGTGGGACACTGATAAGGACTGATAATAATAGACTCCACAATAGCGGCAGGCGGCTCTTTTGATAGCATTCGCTTGTTTTCTATGATTTTACTAATAAAGGAGTTTTGCGAAAGGTCGTCGGGTAAAGTTGACTTTTACAGAATATTTTCTTAGCGTAAGTTATGAATGGAAAGGTATTGACTGGTTTCTTTTTGAGCATGTAACTAATGGATATTTCTTTGTTTGGTTTTAAGCTTGTTATTTAAGACGAAGTAAATAAAAACTTAGAATAGAAACAAAAGTTATTTATTTTTGTAAAAATTTACAAATGCATAAAGGACTTTTGGGAAAGGTCAACGGGTAAAAAGTATAATAGATATTGTATGAGAATGTTATATACATTTGTCTATTTTGTTCTAAAAATAATGTTATTAACGGCTAAGATTAGGTGAAAAAAATCTGCGTCGAATTTAGCACAACAAAATTTTAAACCAATTAAAAATTCCTTCCTTAATAAGTGTATACCGCAAGAATTTGTTTTATCTTAACCTACAAACATTGGGTAATTTTATTCTACGTCTATGAGTCAAATCGATTTAATTAAAATTTGCCCTACTGACTCGGGGTCAGAGGACATTGACTTTTTTAGTTTATCAACAATATAATATAAATTAGTTGTTAACTAGTAAATAATAATATAATAGAAAATAAGGAAGCGTCGGTCTTAGTACTTAATTAAACAAAAATTATGGGTTTGAACAATATTGTTTTATATGTTTTGGTGATCATTAATGAATAAGTATGTTATTTGATCATAACAACACCGAGTGTAACTATTAGGTCATATAAAGACAACTAAAAAATTACTTAGGATTGGTTGATGCAGTTGGGGAAACTTTTAGTTGGCACTGGGATTATACTATATAACCTTTTTTCTAATAAACCTTTCAAAAAATTGGTGTGTCTAATTGCCCAGAAGTAATTGGTATAGATTGTAAAGAAAAAGGAGATTGACGGACTATTAGATATTACAGAGAAGAAAGAAGTACTTACCTATGAAGAAAGATGATAACAAATGGAATATTATGAATGAAACATACTTTGGCGATTGCATGGGTATACAAAAGTGAGATAAATTAAAAAAGACAATTACTAAGACCAACCTCATTTATTTATTTTTACGTCATAATACAGAGATAGTCATAAGGAACTATTAAATTTAAACTAAAGGCCCATTTATACACAGCACGATTCATCCCCATTGCATAAAATTGTGTAAATAGATTTTCAGACTGAGTAATAGATAATAAACTAGGAACTCCAACCTAATAAATCTTAATAATGAATTCCTAAGCCACAAGCAGTGAATACATAACCAAAACAAACGCAATGACACCAGATTCAATCACACATTAAAATTATGAGCGGTTGTAAACGTGGAAATTATAATTGGCGGGAGAGTTATGAGGTGCAGGCACGGTCGCCGCAGGCCAGTCTCTGATTGGTGGGCGATAGCTTAAGAACTGAAGGAAATTGTAAACCTTAGGGCTCATTATGGAGATGCGACGTGCCAAAACGATTTTAAATTTTTCGCGATGTAGTGTTAAGTTACTGTCAAAATAAGTTATTACAATTTTCAAGGACTTTCAAGAATCATCAATATTCTTTAAGGATTTGGCGATTTAATTTAATTTATCTTGTTGTAAAATATTTTTTTAGTACCGACACATTTTTTGTTATAAAACATAACGTCCTGACCTACCTACTTGATTTTGTGTTTTAATTATTCAATTAAAGTTAAATAGTTTACTTGAATAAACACAAAAAAATCTATTTTATAAATCGCAAATGCGACTAAATTGCAGATAGGTTAAGTAAGGAGTATACCTAAAACCGGAGAGCATACTGAAAAGTATAATGATGACAAAACGGAAGAAGTTTACAAGGATTGTAGCAAGTAGAGATCCATAAAGTCGATGCCTGCCCTCATGGAAAACAAGCGTGAAATTATAATATCTTATTTCTTAGTAACATCCAAACTAAATTCGTCGTTTCGCAAACAAGTGGGTATTTGATCAAATACAAGTTTACGATTCTAAACTACGAATGCTAAATTCAATATTAATACCGAAATTTATGGATGATGAAGTTCCTACGAACCCTACATCTACCATTTTGAATTTAGGTTATTAATTACACGTTTCAATTGATATGAAACATTAATTTTGGTTTGTAGATACGATCATGGCTATGGGTGTTACTTTAACGCTTCGTCATTTAAGCCGTGGGTAGATTGCAACAACAGATTTATAGTCGCCATATTTGGTCGTTTTAAAATTTTATTACTTGTGGAGATCGTCTTCCTCAACTGCAAGTGATTGTACGACTACTATAATTTTAATGGTTTAGAAGATATATACGTTATAAACAAACATACTTAAAAAGATATATGAAAATAAAATAAAGAAATAAACAGTCGAAAGAGAATGGTTGTCGTTATAAAATGTGATGATTGACTGGCGATCTATCAGTAAATGTGGTACACGTTTTCTATTAAAATCCTATCAGAAATCCTACATGCCCATTATTTTGCTGAGTGAGGCATCTGTTTTCTTACAACTTGTGACTCTTTTTTCCTCGTCAGGGATAAGGGAAAACATATGAATTACGTCAATTTTACAGAACGGAATCTCCTATGGTACCGCGCAATATGCGTCACCATTCCCCCCGTCCCTGCACCTCACCCCCGTTCTCGCTTTGTCAAGGTGGCTAAGCGCCCGCAGCCAACCGCTCAACACCCTCCACAAGGCGAGAACGCAGGAGAAATGCGAGGACGGGGAACGGCGACGCAAATTGCGCAGGCGGGACTTTAAGAGATTCCGTTCTGTTTGTAATACTTATATCAATTAATTCTATGATGGTTGTTAGATTAAAAAAATTGAAACTGCAAGACGGACTCTGTAATTTTTTTTAGTAAAATTGATACGGGAGATTTATTGGCAGCAGACCAAATAAATTGTGGCGTGATGAGTAACCGATGACGACGATACGAGTATCTAACAGCGAGATGAATTTAGGCTTGTCTAAAAATCACGCTAATATAGAACGGTATATATTATTAAGAGTCTGCCCAAACTAATGCCTGCCCAAGGTGATAAGAAATTATAAACTTTGTAATTGTTCAACATTATATTGGAGAGCCAAAAATTAAAAGGTGATAGTTTGATGTAAAGTTATTATCCACACGCGGTGTTCTTGATGACGTATTGAAAACTGAAGAAATTAGTTTGGTAGAAATACTGACAGTACGATCATAGATGTAAATAATTTATATTTATAATTTTTTTAGAGTTTCGTACGCAAAAGGTAAAAATGTGACCCTATTTTTAGACTCCGTTGTCCGTCTGTCCGTCTATCTGTCACCAGGTTGTATCTCATGAACCGTGACGTGATAGTTGAAAATTTCACAGACGATATATTTCTATTGCTGCTAACAACTAATACTATAAACAGAATTAAACAAATATTTAATAGGGGCTCCCACACAACAAACAAGATTTTTTTATAGATACTTGTACAGAACCCTTAGTACGCGAGTCCAACGCAAACTTGGCCGGTTATTTATTTTAAATATCGAAATCTGACGAGTAAATTTCAGTTTAAATAACTAATAGCATAACTATATGAAACATAAATAGGTAGGTGAAATTATAACAATTTTACCCCCTATTTATTTTTAAAATAGAAGAAAAAGCTAATTACCTAAGCAATTCAAGTAGCATTTTTTTAAACTAATAAATTACTTACAATACAATCAAATAAAAAAATATGAGCAAAAGATTTAATATAATTACCCTTAAAATTTATGTTTAAAACATATTTGTAAATACGTACGCAACTTAAATTTATTTTGTGTAACTAATATTGACCATCAAAATTTAACTCCGCGTAGTTCAAAACAATCAATCCAATCTATTTCAGATCAAAGAATGTTAATAAGGTGGGCGAATTCCTAGAAGCCTGATGCCCCAACATTACTCAATAGATAAGTTATCAACGTAGTGACCTTGACCATTGACCTTGGAACTATTGATTTTCCTACACCATCGTAGTTGTAGTCATTCAAGTTGCTAAGTTTTGTAGATAAGCTATTGGCGCCAACATTTTTGATAAGCTTGGTTTTATAATTGATGTTAATGTTAATAAGGTTTTTTTACCTATTGGGTTTCTGGGAACTGAGTCATTTGATAACAAGTATTTCAGTAAGTCAAGCTTACGTCAGCAGAAATATTAATATAATAATATTAACTTAATTTGTTCTGTAGAAGTAAGAGAACTTTTATTTAATTAGTAATTGTAGGCAACTAAAATAACACATATGTATGAATTAGATGACCTATTGTCATCTAGGTATTATTTTGTCAGTTTCGTTTGGAAGTTCCATCGTTGCAGGTAGTGGAATTTCTTAAAAAATTAAATCAGCAAAATGTATAAGATCCAAAAATAGCAAATAAATTTACATAACATTACTTACAATAAAACCAAGATGAAATTTTTCTCTTCGAAATAGATGTACATTGAAAGTAATATCTACATCAATAGAATAGTCTATTCCAGGCCTATGTTCCAGAACAATCTTATCGACATCATGGTTTGCATTACTAAAGTAAACCTCAGTCACCAATCTAATCCCAGTAATGCATTAAGGTGCATTCCCCTGATGGGCCCATTTATTTCAATATGCACCGCGCCCTGAACTAGCATAGGCTCCGCCGCCGGCGATCTTCGTCTAGTACATTAAGTTGCGGTCTCGATATCACTTTGTAGTTACTGGTAATCAGCTTTGATGTCTTTTGTACGTGTAATACTGTGAAAATGTGTATTATTTAGGTTCTATATTGAATTATAATTTTTTTAACGGTACGTCTCTAGTCTTTTAAATTGAAAATTTTCGTTAGACTTAGTATCAAGAATGTTTCTTCTTTTAGTATTTGTTGTACCATTAGTTATTCTAACATTTTCTAAAATGGTATTGTTCCAACAACAATTGTTTGTTTTAAACTAACACTTAATACTGACATCTCCATCTTGTAAAGGTAAATTTATTTGATAATGTTAATTTATTAATATATTAAAATTATTCAAGTATGTATATCATCTAGATAAATTAAGGCTGCATAAAACACGTGACGCCTGCGGCTCTGCATTAGCAACTATATAAATCTTCAACCTAATCATGCAAGCCAATGCTTACTATTAACATCTATAACATCGTCTATGAAGGCTATAATAACAGAGTAATTAAATAAGAGAATATTGTGTAAACTAGCTGATATTCGTCATCTATGTCATAGTCCTCTTTCAAGTTTCACCCTTAGTATAATATCGTCTAGATAAACTAACCAAGTTGTGCCCGCGTGACGCCCGGGGCTCTGCGCTCGCACCCGTAGCTTCGTCGACATAGTCACGCAGGCCGACACTGACTACTGGCATCTGCTGCTCCTTCTTGTGAAGGCTGCTTTGTTCAACACAGTGAAACTTTGAGGAAAGTATACACTTTAAGTAAATCGTTATTTATGTAGTGGTTTTTGCTAAAAAACTTTAGATGAAATTTAGCGAATTCATTAAACATCATCTAATTTTTTAGTTGTGTCATAATTTGTAGGTTTTGTTTTTTTTTTACTTATACTTGATGGTAAAATGCATGTATCTCAGTCGATTTCAATCCTAAAATGCTAACGGCACTGGACTGTGTGGTATATTTGCATCTTCACTTCAATATACAACCGCAATAAGTTCAAAATTTAAGAGGAAATATTGAAGTCAGTATGCCTGTCACTCTTATACGAACTAATAAAATTACAACATGCAAAATTTGAAATTCTGGAAGGACCAGAAAAAAACGGCCAAGTGCGTGTTGGGCCACGCACAGTGTAGGGTTCCGTAGTTGCAAATGACAACTTTGAGACCACGGTAAGTACTAGAAACTTAATTTTTTATTGAATTTGTATGACTTTTAATTTTCCGAGTACTTTTTATTGTTTATTAAAATATAACATACAGACTAACAGTTTTACACTGATATCTGCATGCTAGATGTTAAAATTACACCACTATAAATAGACACAATTTTCTTGCATACGTAAAAGATCATAACAAAATTAAATATTGTCAAACAAATATACTGAATAAAATATTCTTTTTTAAGGTCAAGATTAATAAAAATACATTAAATTATATAATTGATAGAATTCAAATACAATATTAAATCAGAAATTAATGTATTAATTGAATCATTAAAGATTTTTTATAACTTAGTCGCCTATAACTCTTTTTGTGAACCCTACTCAGGTCTGATAGTTTTTATATTAACTTCGTTATTTATACTACTGCCATTAATCTTTTCATGTGTCTATAGGTATACAACAGATAAAGGGGGACACTGGACTCTTAACAAAAATTTGCAATAAAAACCAAATATTTCAAAAACGAAACCTTAAATCGAAAAATGGTGTTGGATAAGTCACAATATTTTTGAAAGACCTATTCAATGATATCCCACATGACGAGTTCTATGGGATCTACCCAGAAAACACTATGATTTTAATTTACGACCTGATCGGCATGGTATACATACCCATGCCAAATTACAGCTTTCTAATACTTGTAGTGTCTAAGTAGAACCGCAAATGGACAGACAGACACGGCAAAACTATAGGGGTCCCTTGTTTACTACGGAACCCTTAAAAGCTGGAAAGTGCATCTTTGCATCAAAGCTAAAGAAGCAACCGGGGTAGCGCTATTTAAGATCCTAGTGGCACAATTTGTATTTTTGGCACAATTTATTTTAAATGAGGACTTATTGGAAATAAATTGTGTAATCGTATAAAAGTGACACTTAAATTCTGCTGACTCGATTTAATGAGACTTAAAACAGCTTTCAAAACATTTTATGAAAAAGTTTATTTCACCAAAAGTAGCTACATTTTTAAAAAAATACATACATACATACTATCACGTCTTTATCCCTAATGGGGCAGACAGAGCATTTTGGGTCTTACTTTTTTTATAAAAATATAACGTAATAAAATAACCGGTCAAGTGCGAGTTGAACTCGCGTGGAGAGGGTTCCATACAATGCTTAAGTCAATCTTATTTGAAATCATCACAGTAAGACGCGAGTTGACTACTATTAGCGCTATCGAGTGGTGTTTTAGTGAAGTTTTGTTTTAGTGTTTTTTTTTTCCTTAAGTGAACGTATAATATTGAGTTTAGCACTTTATTTTCAATTGATAGAATGCTTATAAGTTTTCCTGTAATCTACAAGCAATTAACTTTTTTAAGTATTTTTTTCAAAGATCAAAGGGTGAATGGTCAATTTTCGTCTGGTTTCACGAATAAAATTAAAACTATTTTACAATAACAACAAATATATATATAAGATCCTTATAACGAACCCTTTCATTTAATATACGACACAGTAAGCTATGCAAAACTTTTTAAAATTTCCTTATTTGTCCTCCGAAAACGACCTTTATTTTTAAAATATATCTATTACTTTACACCATCCTACCAATTTTCACTTTATTTGGTCCAGTTTCAATACATTTGGAGCAAATTGGCGGAGACGGATGGACAGACAGACAGACGCACGAGTGATTCCATAAGGGTTCCGTTTTTCATTTTTTGTATGGAACCCAAAAAAAATTTACGTACCTAAAATTCAAATAAATCAGAAAACTGTTGTCTTCGGAACGTAAAGTTGCCAAAAAAAATGTTAATCGGAAAATACAATAATGGAATTGAGATGAGTAAGTTTTTACTGCACCTACTTAATCTTGTCACGTCGTAATGGCTTCACAGGCATCAAAATTCTCTTTACCGGTTCCGAGTCTTCGTTTATTTTTCAATCACCGTTTTTGTATCCGGGATCTGTTTGCAATGATTTTTTTCCAATATTAGATGTAAAAGGGCTCTTTTTGGTACAACGACAGGCGTGGTAACTAAAATAACAGAAGCGTATGGCGTGACAGATTGAAAAATAGAGGATTCTTCACAATTTTATTTTGCTATGTCACGGTCAAAGCTAAACAGTTTCATACTGAGAGGATTGTTGGGAATAGTAATCGGTTTTCAAAAATTGAAAATCATCAATGAATTGGCTTTTTACAGTTAGGTATGACGAGGTTAAAAGACATTAGCATTTGTTATTTTATAAAATATAGTAGGTAGGTACATATGTATGTAATGAACGTGAAATTTAAAAATAGTGACAAAGAGGCGGTTTCAAAATATAATTCATCAATGTCAATACCTTTTGACATTGATTACTGTTTGTGACAAACTATATATATTCAGCATCTTAGTATTCCTTCGCTACATCATGCCTCTCATATACTCTCCATCGCCTTATGAACGTAATCATTTCTCTTCCTTGTCGCTAGATGGCGCTATAGGATGGTAAGGTTAGGTTTCAACGTTAAAATCTTTTATTATTATTATTTAAATAAAGTAGTACTTAAATTAATGAAATATAACTTATATGAAATGCAATAAATATTTTTAAAGTATATTTTATTCATTACTTTGGTTATCACTTTTTTGCTAGTCGTGTGTGCTGTCATCTCTGTGTGTCTACCCGCAAGTACCAATTTTGCCTACTTACGGGCTCTCCAATAGTTTTTATGTCGTTGGGTATCTGTTACGTTAGTAACTATATTATTTTTGACTATAGATGTATTTAAAGGTTCATAAGTAAATAATAAACACGCCTATTTAGAGCTAAATCTATTTATAACAATGTAAATAACAATAAGATCTCCCACGCACCAATTTATCATGTGGCGCTGACAATATAATAGTTTATTATCTCTAAATAATTCAATTTTAAAATAGGTAGGTGAATATTTTGTAATAGAATCGTTTCAATATATATATTTAGCTGTAAGTATAAATTGTTTTAAAAATCTTTCATATGATATAGACACTAGCGACTACAAACTTTATGATTGTGCTAAATTGTGTATAAAGGTATAAAATTGAATTTAGATTTCTTTAAGCGAAACTGTTATAGTCTGTAATATATTTACGTCATCAGTGGCGTATGTATAATGTTTTTTATTTTACTTTTTTTTGTACCCTTTAACTGAAATTCTATACGGCTTAATCTGTATACACTTACAAATCAAAGATACTACAGCTCAAACAATATGACTAACCGACAAGTGATTTTAAACACACACGAGATGCGTCAGGTCTTCAATTTTGAGGAACCGTGTCAGGCCGTCAGCGCTCGGCGCACCCACTTCAAAGTTGTGTTTTTGTTACCGAGGCTGAGACGAAGCAGATGTGGATGAGGTGAGTTTTATCCGGGAAACGGTGTTAATAAAGTATCGGTTTGAGGATCTTTTCGGAAAGATCATTTTGATTTTGTATCTGACGTATGACTTTTGACTCGTTTAGTCACAGTCATAAACATAATACAGAGTTAGAGTCTTAAACGCAAACAGTCTTTGCAGCAAGTCCTCTAAGAATGAAACTATTTCATTTTTTTTAAGTAAAATTATATTACCAAAAAAGAAATTGCACAATTTGTACACACATCTTGATAATGTAGAATGATTCAGAATCAGATATATTGACATCTGTTTTAATTTTTACTATATAATCGCAATAACAATAAAAAAAGTCCTGTCTAAGATAAATAAATTAACTAAAATTGTAGTCTTGTTTCAAAGATCACTACCTATTATAAAAAAAATAAGATTGTGTTTTTCTGATATCTACCTAGGTTAAAGGATATCCAAATTATTTATTGTAAATTTTTAGGTGCAAAATTTATAAAACTTATAGAGCAAAGTAGCAACAACTAGAAGAGAGTAGACGTAAAAGAGAGTTGACCTACCAACACTAGAAAGAAAAAAACAAGCAAGCTTTTTCTAAAAGTCTTATCCTGTGCTGTGGTAGTGCATGTTAGATATAAAGTACCTACTGCACATACTATCACATCACGTCTGTTCCCAACAGGGGTAGTACATTGAGATAAACGATTCTAAGTTGTGTATCGTTTATGTTCCCGTGTAAGTGATAGATTTAGATGCCTATCGATTATTGTTATTATCCAGCCAAGGCCATGGGTGTAAATATGTAAAGATGGTCCAAAACAAATATACAGTTGGAGTACAGTATCAATGTAACACTACTATTTACAAACCTTGACACAAGCAGATGCGTAAAGCAAGTTAATATTGTGTACCTACTTGTATTTGTCTAATACATAATTCTATTATTAGAAAAGTGACCCTTTAAGTCGTAGTATTAAAAAAAAAAACGATAAAACTATCAGCATCATCATCAATAAATTTGAGAACTAGTATCTTGTCGGTGAAGTAGTTTCTATGTCTCCCTACTTTCTGCTAAATGCTTAAACCTTAATATAAACCTTCCTATAGGTACGATACGTCATACGACACCACTTTTACTTCATCTATAAAAGTCCTAATTTTTATATATAACATAATTAAAACAGTTAAAATAAATAACTGTAAACATACTTAGTATATCAAATTTATTAAAAACAACTTGATCATATAAGCATACGCCATTGTTAGACTCAAGCTTTTATGTAATGAGAAAAAGCATATCTACTAAGTTTAAAAAGGTACAAGGAAAGTTGTACGACCAACAAGCGAGGAGTTAGTGATGTTATTTATTTAAACTATCAACAATAATTAAAATTTTCTGGTTTCCTCATTCATCCAAAAACTGTAATGCTGAACAAATAATACTGAAAATTGTAAAACTGAAAACTGTAAAACTGTAATCTTTTTCTGCCTTTCTTTGCTGCTCCGTCTGTCTTTCTATTATCCTTAATAGGACGCACTTAGGTCTTAAAAATCTGAAATATTGTTATATAGACTTGATTTTTCATAACGTCAAATGGTACAATCCATTCGTAATCCGTAAATGCTTTATAACTATTGACTAAATTGAGTATGACCTTAGATACTACTTATTGGTTTCATTCTTTCTAAGGCAATGTAAGAGAGTCATCGATGTAAACCAAAATCCTTTGAGAATAGAAACATTTAAATTAAAATTATGAAGTTAAATACGTACATACACACACGTCTTTATCCTTAGTGGGCCTGACAGTGCACTTGGGTCTTGCGGCTTTATATTGATAGAACCCAAGAACCAAAGGCCACTTTTAGCGTGGTAGTGTACAAGAAGGTGGAAAACGAATCAAAATATTAATATTGCCTGTTAACTTGCTTTAATTATGCATTATCGCCCATATACGAGTAACCAATGTAACTATGTTGTGCCTAATCTTCGATACAAAAGAGACGCTGCTGTTAAGTACTTACACTTATTTGTCAGTATTGTCTATTCTTCCAGGCAAGCGTGGAAGAGTTAGTTTCAATAAATTCTACCGATATAGCATGCTATAAAATTGAATTGTAATATTGATACATGATCAATATTACAATTCAATAACATAGATACATATTAGATAGATTTACATTCAATTTGCATCAATTAAAAACGTTAGAGTATCTTCAATTTTAATTGGAGGCAGCAGTCTTGACATTAATTTCTTTTAAATGTTTGTGGCGATTGTGAAACAGTCCATACAGCCTTACAGATTTAATTACATGTTTCTGAAACGATTATGTTTAATTAATGCTTGTCTTCGCAACCGTAATGAATGCATTTGTGAGTGCAATTACATTACCTTTCAATTGACCACTTTGACACCTACGTTCGGAAAATTCAATTAATATAATAACTTTTGTAGTTTCGCAATTGACACCTACATTTTGTTGTTTACTTTCTTTTTGTTTATTGGTTCAGATGCATTTATATTTGCCAAGTTATTAATTGTACTTTAAAATTTTTACTCAGTTTAATATATGTACCTATGAAGAATTAAATTAAATGAACTTTCATGCGTAAATTGAAAGTTTTCAGTTTCATTTGTGTTTAAATTTAAAATTTAGATTTGATTTCTTGTATGGTTTAATTAATCGAATTGGGTTTTGTCCTGTAACACTAAATTATTCTCATAAAAATATCTTTTTATTTGTACTTTTGGTAGATATACTAAGTATTTCTTTGGCAATGTCTGTTTTTAAAGTTAATGTCGTTTAATTTAAAAAATCTTGTAAGAAAAATATGAAACTAACCTGAATCATGAATGCAGATTGCAATCTTCCTCACAAAACATCTACACTACAGTCACTTCACAGTACATCACACGATCACATATAAGTACGTACGTATTTCCACATACGGAACCGCACAACCGCCTGGCACTATGCGAGGCCGGACACTGGGCTTCAGTGGCCCAGAGCGGGATGAAAGATGTGCGGGGGGAGGGAGGCTGAAGGATTCCGAAGGAGCCAGATGCGACAGGACTCCGACGAAAAGAGACGACAACACTGCGTGACATTTGAAAACTGTGTCTTTACACCACCTTGCTATTCACCAAACAAATTTTACTCCTATTTCTAAGCTCATAAAGTTGAAATTGAGTTTGTCCATGATGCAGATGCGCTATTGTTCATATGTAGTTGAAATGTCGTCTAATGTGTCGCGTAGTGCGCTCGTAGGTTTAAAAGTTAGTGGAATAAAGGCGAGTATTGTTTGTTGTGTGGTGTCGCTTAGAGCGTTTGACGATGGTGTCGAGTGTCGCATTTTGTCGCGGGCGTACGTGAGCGAGCGAGACGGGCGACAGGGTGGGAAGACAGGGAGGTGTCACCACGGTTTTTAGGGACTTAGCAGATGAGCGCAGTTGCGGATTTCGTAACGCAATTTGCGCAAATGCGCATTTTCAGTAGCGTGCCTTTGGTACGTTTGTATTCAAGTGTGGTTTCATATTGTTTTGCTATGTTTGAGTTGAAGAAGCTAACAAATAGTGATTAACTCTATGTTTTATTGGTAGTAAAAAAGGAGAATTAGGTTTCTGCTTTCTGACATTACCTTCGCGTTATAGGTTCAGTGTAAGGTCTGGAATTCTTAGAATTGTACTCGCTAGTTAATAACTCTAGACAAATAAAGTTAGTGTTTTAAGATACTACCTTCTTCACAGGTCTCGTCAACGTTTTTACTATTTAAATTACCTTCTAAATCTATACCTAGGTAAAATATACTTACAGGTAGGTTATATATTATTCAGACAAAGTTAACAAGATCATTATTTGAAGTGGGTGCCTAGGTAGAGCTACAGTCTTATCGTATAATGAAGGTAGGTTTACAGCAAACACTAAGTACTTTTACTGCTTTTGATGATTTCTAATTAATTTTAGTTTATTTAACAAATAAATGAGCGAAATTATTAAAAAAAATATTGAGTTACTAAGGCACTGAAACATTTATACCTCTTTGTCCCTTACGCTGTAGATAGAGTCGGGGGTTGCATATAACTCAAGAGCCTTATGTGCTTGTAAAGTTTGTTTAGATGTAAACTAAAACCTTCACGTGGAATACGGTACTATCAAAATGGGTTCCCTATTTTGTATCGAAAATTTTTGATGTGATTTTCTCTGTTATGTAACACGATGTATTGCTAAATTATTGTACGGTGTTTTACTCGGTCGATACTTGACTGGTCCGTTTGTGCGATACAGATACTCCCTGTTTCGATGAACCCTACACCTATGACTCGTTGGGTTTTGTGGACAAGACAATATAAAATTTGATTTCATCTTATATTCGAAAAGTTCTACGCACGGTATCACTGATATTTCTAAATAATTTAAAAATTAGAATTTCATGTACAGAGCCCTGGAACAAATGGATAAATTGGATGGCCCGTTTGGTTGACTGGTAGATTAGATAAGGCCTTAGGCTTTAAGTCCGCCAATACACTTGTATTTGTGTATGAAGTTGAATAAAATAAATAATTAAAATAAAATGGACGGACAGACATCACAGTCTCAGTATCAGTAATAGCGACCCGTTGGCATCCTTTGGGCACAGAACCCTAAAAAAGCATAATAGAAAAAATACGCACGGAATACGTTATAGTATTAACGACTAAAGATTACAGTAAAAGGACCGTGTATACTCGGCCCTTTTATTAAGCATTCTGTCGCCTGTCAACGCACAAGTGTAACCGCAAAATGCGACAAAAACTGACTTTTACCAAAAAAAGTAAACCCATTTTGTCACAATGCAGTAGCGCCACTTACAATAACGACAATTCCATTGACTTTCGTTTGTCACTGCAGCCCACAGGGGGCGCTTTGTCGGTGTTCCAAATTTAAAATTGTTCTCTTTTTAATTCGCAATGAGATTGTCACTGGCCACCCACGAGCGTGAAATGGGATGAGGATTACCAATGTTACTGGATTGTGATTTTTTTCTTGTTCGTCTGCTGATCGAGTTTGAGGATTTAGTGAAGTGGTTATGATATGGATGTAGACAGTTGTCTGTCTATATTAAAAGTTGTTGTTGCATGACTCCATCATATGTAAAGTATGATAAAAGTCAGTGAATGCAAATGATAAATTAGTGAGATAGGTTCTTTGTAGTGGTAGTGGCTTAGTAGTGGACTGTATTTATTTATCGTAGACATGTAGCCGTATTATTTTAAATTTTAGGATCAATGTTTTTCTGGTAAATTTTAAGTCATTAGATCATTTCATCAAATCATATAGCTCAAGAACTTTATAAAGTTAAACTGTTAAATGAAGAAGATTAACTACAAGCCTCGACTTTGGTGATGTTTTTTTCTGTATCTCATAATAAGTATTATACATGTAAGTGTTACAAAAGCCAATTGAGATACCTACGTCTTTTTAATTCACAGCAATAGTTCGATCTAAAGTAATAACTTGAAACGAAAAATGAACTCCCTAAAAGTCAGTGTCACAATCCAAGAAACTGAAATTAGCGAGAAAAAGCGAGAAATTGAGTAATACACGCAATTAAACGCATAAATTACTTTGTTGTAATGACGGCTCTAATTTGGAGATGTTTATCCTGTTTCCACAATATTATACGTTGCGCGCGAGTGTCCGTCAAACTCAAGTTTCCTGTACTAAATCGGTACAGTTGAGCTGAAAAGAAAAGGCCCAACTCAAAAAATTTAATTTCATTTAATTCAGTACTATTGAATTCTAATCAAAAATGTATTGTAGAAATTTTATGCCACGGATCAAATTGCACTTTTTAGAGTTGTTTTTATAATATTGTATGGAGTTGTATTTTAATGGTAAGATAAATAAAATAAAATAAAATCTAAATAACGAAAATAAATCTAAATGATAAGGAAAAATAAAGATCTTTGGTGGGGGAATTTTACTTTGTTATTAATAATAACTACGTAAGTATAATTTTATTGCTGTGTAAGACAATTAATGGATGGAAATTATTTTGCAATGATAAGTAGGTGGTCATTTTTTTAATTCTTGTAAACAATACCTACTAAAAAAACAAAATTTTTAATGAAACATTTCTGAGAAAGTACGCGACTCCAGTGTTGTTCACGTACCCGTGACAATAGAAATTTTTTATTTTTTTATGTATGTGTATCCACTTTAGTGTGTGGTAGTACCGTGGAGGTCTGTAATGTTGTTTTAATAGCCGGCGTTCGGCAAGTGCTTACGAAATGTTTAGGACAACGCAATTACTATTGTTTCACTTTGACTGATGTCTGCTAATGTCCTCGCGTTTGTTTAAATTAAAGTAAGTAATGTATTTGATGGCTAATATCCATGCTGTAAACGGCCCAAAAAGATAAGTGAAAGATTTATTGTTTGAACTTAGCCGACAAGTACTTATTAACATGGACTTTTCCCATCATGTACCTACTTCCCTAGATTTTTAAATATGTGAGATATCACAGGTATTAATATTCATATTTTAGTTACAGTTAGGTAGGTAAGTTAGATTAGGAAATTGTACAGTTTAATATTAATTTTTAACAATGTAATTTCCAATGTTCCTACAATTTAATTATTTTTTCAAAATCTACGTAAATACCTATTTTCCAGTATTCAGATTACTTAATCCTAGCCCTAAAATAGATGTTAATAATAAAACCAATTAAAACACAAAGTTAACACGCATCCTTATTAAAAAGTCTATTCTACAATAAAATTCCAAACACAACATTTTTATCGCAACATCTGTGACCGAAATTAGAAGCCAGCAAATTAGTTGGCTATCGTTTCGGAGATCGAACGACATAAAACTACGGACACGCAATAAAATGTATAACAATTCTCTTCCCTGCCCTCTCTAATAGGACCACGAAAAAAACCGTCACCTGTCGTGTCATTTGGTCCCAATAACCTTGCCGCCAAAGCATAGAGAAAAAAAAACACAAAAGTCAAAGAAAACATGAAATTAGAAAAAAAACATCGAATCGCCGAAAGTGGACTTACGACAGTTTGCCCGCGTCACTCATACGTCAAAAATCATTCAAAGGAAAATCAATCGTATTTCGATAACGACTAAGTAGAATTTTGATAGATCAAGAAATAGTTGTTTTAATTTTTTCTAAGGACAGTTTTTTCTGTTAATCGTTTTGACTGACGAGAATTTACGATGTGAAACTTTACTGGCGAAATAAAACTTTGGGCCGGCTTCATTAGTCGTGCCTTTGGGACAAAAGCCGTGCGTTGTAAAGTAATAATAGTTTTTATTGGTGCCCCATTGTTACTTTGATGATACCTTCCGAATTTCGTCAGTTTCTGAAATATTTTGCCTGTCAAACGTTTTATGTTGGTCATCTGTATCTTTTTTGTTTGATGCTAAATCTAATTAATTCTATATCTAAATTTTCTGTAATTTGTGTTTGTTGTTTTGTTAGGTTACGCATATTTATCATTGGTTCCCGAATGATACACAGGGTAACTCTTTTATCATCAGCAACACTTTTGGAGCAAGTTCAGTCTATGTTACTGAACTTAATATAAAAATATTGAAAATTGATTTAAAGAAATCGTCCACTTACCTATATAAAATTCGTTTTGCTGAGCGCAGATTTTTATAGAAAGGCTATTTTTGTTTTTTATTTCATTTAATGTTTTTAATATGTAAAGTAGTTCAGTATCCTGAACTGAACTTTCTACAACAAGGCAGGTGGTTAAAAGCAACCTTTATTTAGAATATTGTCCTGTACCAGACGTCTAAGTTAGGTATACCTATACTTAATTTTTTTTATTTCCATCGCTAAGAAAAATAATCACCAAAATGTATTTACATTCTTTCAAATCTTCTTCCTCGTTTGCAAACCAGATCTTCTCAAACTGTCTTCATTTGTCTCACCAACTTCCTCAAATTTACCACTTGTTAGTTAAAATTGATATTTGGAACAAACATACATATATGTTTGAAAGTACCATATAAATATATTACCTCGTGAAACATCAGAAGGCCATCTATCACAATCACCTATTTTTATCTGCAAGCCTTAAAAAGCTTTTAAAGTAATTAACAGTTATTAGCCAAAGCGATATTTAATTGAGACGTCGTCGTCAATTCAATTGTCTACGTTATCTCCTCAATTGAGGGTATTTGCCTTATCTGGCCTTATATTAGGCTCAGTTTAAACATCACCTGTATCAGTCGCAAGGCATTCGAAATATTCTTCTTGATAATAGACAAAATCTAAATTGTTGAGCAGTATGTGTGGTACAATTACCTATAATAGAATTGTTACGTAAGTATTTTAGACTGGATTAGGTGGTGTTTCTCCAAAAACGACAAATGCGAGTGCTGTGTCCAACCAATAACCCACTTATTGTCCTGCCCAAAATAATCCACATCATGCACAATGCAAATATCAAAACTCCAGAAAGCTATCGGCAAGATTTTAAACAAACGCCAGATTTTTTTTTTTATATTTAATGCTTACCTTTAACTAATGAAACATTACATCTGCCAAAGCTAATGCATCTAAGTCAATATCGCTAAACCAATAAAAGAAAATGTAATTCAATTAACGATTGAGCATAAATAAAAGAAGACAGCAGAGCATAGGCAACAGTGTCACAGCACGCTCCTTAAATGGATTATTAAAAGGCTCTACATCAGCTTTTATTAATGTCGTCACATCGGAGTAAATTATCTGGACATCCAATTGGTCGGTGTCGTGACAAAGACGCATAAATACAGGGAAGTCGGCGTTATGGGCCAGTGTAAAAGAGGAGACACGCAGGGCTTAGGAGCGTGCCTTGTGGAACGCCGCAAATCTTTTGATAGCTTTACACGGTGCGATAAATCTCAAATTTGTGCGATAAAAAAAACACGAGCAACATTTCGCTGAGCACTTTTGTACTTGGTGGTGTAATGGTTAGAGCGTTCGGCTCATACCCGGAGGTCGCGGGTTCGATTCCCGGCGGGGGCAACGACTTTGTGTTGTTGTCCTAGTTTGGTTAGGACATTGCAGGCTGATCACCTGATTGTCTAATAAGTAAGATGATCCGTGCTTCGGAGGGCACGTTAAGCCGTCGGTCCCGGTCACTGTCTTTGACATTGGTCGTTACCTATAAACCATGTCAGAGGCCTTTAAGGCGGTTTAAAAAACTCTGACACTAGTGTTAGTCACTTACACACACGATAAGAAAGAAAGACACATGATGCATAATATGTTAGGTTAAGTTAGTATTAAGATATTCAATGATATATATTTTTTCTTTGTATACCTAATGTGTGTTACTAAATCTTTTATCTATCTAATTTGATTTGGAAGTTTTTAAATTAAATGAACAGCCATACAGCCCTTCCTTACTCTTAGTTATGGGACAACACAAATAAAGAGACATATACAGCCTTAGATCGAGCCTTCTGGAGCCTTGCAAATCTAGTGGTACGTTAAGGTAGAAGCAGCTAAGGTTTAAAAACCATAGGCCAAACGAAAATCAGTCGAAAGAACAAATTTAAGGGCAATGAATAGTGCACCGCAAGACCGAATATGCGAAGAACGATCCGATGGTGTGAAATATCTAAGACTATTTTCCCTTAGATTGCGAGTAGAACGGTACCAAGAAAGGAGAGGCAAAGCTGGCTTGGCAGAAAGCCCATTCAAATAATGGCAATAAGTAAAAAGAAAGGTTCGAAACACGCTAAAAGCAATAACTATTCTCAATATGATATTTAAGCCAATGTAGTGGCATGTAAAGCCTCCTCTCCATAGGGATGCGAAGCCTATACGGGATCATTTATAGCGTGCGTGGTGATACGACGCGCGCTGTCACCGCGGACGGCGGTCGGCGGGTGGTAGCGACCGTCAAGTCTTTGATGTGGCGCCAAGAATGCGCTCATTTGTTACGTATTGTCTTCCAATGGCGGCTATTGGTCATTATTTAAAACAGTTTGTGTTGTGCTCGCCTGACTAACTGTAAATTCATTTGATTGTCAAAGTGATTTAGGATTATGTAAATATGGTAGAGACCATACTTATTCATTCATCAAAAATTAAATATGGTCATTTTTAAAATGACGTGAGTATGTTTAATTAAAAATGAAGTCCAAAAAGTTTAATCATCATTTTTTTTTCCTTTTCTAGAGCTTAAAGTTCTAGTCAGTGGAGTTAAATCAATATACCTATGCTTCTCTATCTTCTGCCTTTTCTTTGGCGCTTGATAGTCTTGATACGTCTAATATCTAACTTTTTCTTACACTACGTAATTTTTCTTGTCTCCTCGAATCTCGTCTAAACTTTACCTTGCCCTCTAGTGTCTTATTGGTAACCAATCATTTCTCTCCTTCTATTTACAATTTTACTAAGCAGTCTTTCTGTTTGCTATTTCTGACACCACATCATTTTCGAATCTCCTCCATTCTTTTATTTTGAAGCTAGAAGCTTTACAATGTGGTAGGTAGCTTTTAAATTTTTAACAAATTAAATATAACATATAATAAACACGTCATGTATACTAAACTTATTGACGTGTAAAAGAGTCTGCACAGGCTTAATAATTCTTTATTCTTGATTCTAGACTGAGTCAGTTACCATCTTTAAGATAACCTATGTTTTACAACCATATAAAGCTACAAAATACATTATCCATAATCTTAATTATATGAATCAGCACACAGACAGCAGCAACGGAACCACCCCAAGCGATATCTCATAAACTTATAACGAACAAATGTTCGATCGACATTTTTCAATCGCCTTCGTCCGACACAATTAATAATTCGTAAAAATCATTAAGTGGAGAGACACGAGAACAAAAGTCGCCGTCCTTTGTGGCATGTTGTTGTCGGGCAAAAAAGGGAGAAAAAATCAAATAAATCGGTCAGGAGTATGTACAATATTCTAAATGTAGGGTTCCGTAGCAGTTAAAAGTAAAGTAACAACATCTTGACGTGTAGTAGGAAGAAATGACTGAGTCGGTCAATTTAATTTTGATGAAAAATAAATTATGATGAAAAATAAATTGTGACTTCAAATAAATCAAAATTTGAACCGCCGCTTTGCCCAGCAGTGAGACATGTATGGCTAACAAAAGAAAGGAAAAAGAAAAAGGACAAAATGTATCTTACTCGGAGTGATAATTGTCTGGTATAAAGAAATTTGATTTGATTCTCCGAGGCCACGACATACCTGGTGATTTTTAACCAACTTCTAAAAATGTATGTTCATCGATTTTTCGAAGACGACTAGACCGATTTGGAAAATTCTTTTTTGATTTGGAAAATTCCTTTTTGAATTTTTTGATTAAATGAGGCCCCCTTGTCATAGGATCGCCATAAATTTTTTATCAAAATCGTCTTTTTAGTTTGGAATAAAGTCAGTTTTTAGTTTTATAAAAATTCCATTTGCTTCATTAGAAAGTTGTATCAATAGCGCATAGCGTACTTACATATTATCTCTTTAGGAAAAACTATGTTGTAGGGGTTACCAAGTTTCTACTATCTCCATATAAAAAGTATGTAAAGCTCCCATGCTGGTCTGGGAGAAACGAAAAAACTTAGAATGTACCAGCTGCTTCTCTTCCCGCGCAGATCGTAAAAGCCGATCGAAGGAATGGGTAAAAATGCAAATCATTTTAACAGGCGATGCGGCTAGCAACCCGTCACTGTATTGATTGCTTTTCCATCTTCTCGCCCACCATGCCGCTAAAAGTGGCTTTTGAGTCTTGCGGCCCTAGATGCATAGAGCCGCAAGACCTAAAATGCTCTGTCTGCCCCATTAGGGATAAAGACGTGATAGTATGTATGTATGTAAGTATATAAAAAGTACACTACCTATGTTAAAACTATATTCATGTCGCATTTAATATTCATTATTATTTATTTATTATTATAAATATATATATACACATATTACATAATACAAGTTTGCATGTAATTAAATACTGTACCCTCCCAGGGTTTAGTGATCTGCCGATATTATTACAGTTTCAATAAATGCGTGTATAAACTAAAAAACCGATCAATTTACAAGTTCTATCCCGGAACCCTAAAAAGTTTAAAAAATACAAAAAAGCAGCGCGCACTGCGGGGAGCTGCGTTCACTAAACCAACACGGGATGTGTCGACAACGCATTTGTGTGATGCGCCGCTTGTATCGTAGTAGGTAGGTATATGCCGGTGAATTCAGATTTTTTTTGTTATAAACCCCCTTTTGAACGGTTTGGGTTCACATCTGGACTTAAAAATGATGTTGTAAAATAATATTTTCAAGTTTTTTGGTAATGACTAAAGGTAAACGATAGCTAAGCTACGATAAGCTGCTGGTACATTCTAAGCCTTTTCTTTTCTTCCAGACCAGAAGAGTGAATTGAAAAAGATGTAAAGGCGCAATATAAGGTCAGTTAGTACAGTTACACTAAACTTACTTAAATTTTTTTCGAGGACTGATAGAAAAACTAAACATCGATTATAATAACGATAAAATAATCACGATGGAAATGACCGCAACTTAATTACTAGCTTCCAAGTCGCCCCATCCATCACCTGAAGTTTAACTATCTAATCACAACTAAGCTTTCGTCTTCAATTAAGAAATAAACAAATTTTAACAAAACCACATTAACCTTTGATTTTAAGTGCTGTGCATTGCTTAGTAAATGGTCACTGTAAAATAGGAGATATGTTTGGGTCGTCAAGTTATATTGACAACTTACACACACGAAAATAAAACTAAAAAATTATTTGAAAAGTCGGTTTCCCGTCGATTTTAATGATCTTTTAATTAACATTTAGGTACACCAAATATATAAGTTCTAACAAAATATATTGAACTTATTTTAAGGGTGAATTCAGTCGATGATACTGAATAACTTTTCACAAGAAACATATTATGTTGAAATATGAATAATATTTTTTGACTTTTCATAAAAACTCGGATCAGCTGATCGGTCAACTTGTATGAGAGGCCAAAAATTACTTTTTATATTTCGATACGTGTTACTTGGCTAAAGTTAAGTATCATTAACTGAATTTACCCTTCAAATAGTTTCAGTTTATTTTGTTAGATAATAAATATAACGTATTATTCAAATATCGATGACAAGATTAAATTATGTTTTATTAATTATTATTTCTTTGCGTATTGTGCACTTTAATATTCTTAAAATGCCAAAATATGTTTTTTTTGCAAATATTTGTTATTTAAATCGCAGTATCTCCTTTTCACTTTGATACGAGTGCAGTAATAGATCGTTAGGTGATAATATTCGACGGTAATTTTCATCTAGAGGTGTAGTGTCCCATCCCACCTAGCGGATTTGGGGATAGATAACAACCTGAGTATCGTACTCTAAAAATGGCGAACTACGTATACCAAAATTTTTAGAAAACATCTGTTATTTTGGTCGTAGCATCTCCTTTTCACTATGATCCAAGTGCAGTAATATATCGTTCGGTAATATATTGGGCGGTAATTTCCTTCCAGAGATATAGTGTCCCATCCCAGCGGAATGGGAGGCGTGGTGGCGATTTGGGGATAACGTACAAAATAAATTAAATGTATCGCGTCTAATATTATGGGCGGTGATTTATTGGTGGTCGGCGATTAGGTTTACGGGTTGACAAAGAATGTTAAGTTGAAAAAATACATTGTATTTTCTAAAAAAAGTTATATGTTAAGTTGTATGCATAAATTCCCTATAATGATATAGTGGTTGAATATCATTATCATCATTTCAGCCGCATAACATCCACTGCTGGACATAGGCCTAACCCAAAGATTTCCAAAATAAATTATAAATAAATAAATTTCCCATTGGTTAAATATATTATGTACTAATTTTAAAAAAATAACATTATACTGTATCACTACTATGGTATAAGTATATATTTATTTGTAACTAGTCTAAATAATTAAGCGATTGACATGCAGTGTACATGTGTGTATTTTTTGAAAAAACTCACTTAACAAAGATATGTTACAGACGTCGGCGCAATAAACCAAATTATGTAAGGTACATATTTTAAGAAGCCCAATATAAAAGTAACTTTGCGTTTTACTTACTAGGCTCAAAAGAATTATTTAAAGATAGAGTCAGGGCATCGCAAAAACTAAGTGTCGAGGAGCGGAGCGGAGTGGTTGGAATGAACTTAAATTTAAGCCCCTAGTTCGTGTGTATATAATGTTTTCGTCACTTTTTTCAGTGACGAAAATATTATATACTTTTTTATGCCTAACCGTCTGCCAAGTCCGTACCGTCCAAAAAAGGAAGTTCGTTCCAAAAACAATGTTAATATATTATTTTAGTACAAATTATCTCTATATCCCCGTTTGACTTATTCTCTTTCGAACTCTCTTTGTTTCTCCACACTTTAAAGTCAAAAATGTACTTACCATTTGAAATCCACCCATTGTTTTCGATATCCAATCCAATTACTCATGCCCTCCTATACCTTCGAGTCATTATGGCAGGTGAGGACATAGTATATTGTTCGTGTAGCCATTGTCCAGGGTTTAAACAGATGGCGCCACGGGCTGCATATAGCACGAGGTGAGATCCCATCGCTTATCGTTCACCATCATCTATAACACCAACTTGGCACAGAGTAAGTTGGGTATACAGAGCCACTACGACGTTATTTGTCGTCCGAACTAAAAAGAGGGCGCGCTGCAATAAAATAACTCGAGAATACATAATATTTAAGATTCTATCGTTTAATCGTTGTGGCTACTGTGATACTGTTTTTTCTACACGTCAACGTATAGTGTCCCTGATTAGCGCTGGAATGCTGTAAATGGGTTACATACAGACAGAGCATTTTGGTTCAAATGTTCTTTTAGCATTATGGCGGATTAGAAAGGTGAAAAAATGAGTCGCATTTTCGCTGGGTTCCATAAATGGCTAAGTTTCGTTAGTACTTACCTAATTGTCAATGTCAATAACATTACAACCATTTTTTTTTTGGAAAAGATGATCTTGTCATTTGCGAAGCGATAATATTTTTATATGAGCCAAAATTTCTGCTAGGTATTTCGAAATAAATTTCGATTTGTGTCGATGCTAACATCATCTTGTTTGTTTGTTTTGTTTAACTGCCACAGCGATTAGGTTCAGCAGAGACCAATGGCTTAACGTGCCTGCCAAAGCACGGAGGAGCTCCAGAAATATTTATGTCATTTGTGGTACTCGGGCGCGGTCTGCACTTGGACAAGGTTGCTTAATTTACGAAAGCGCTTATGTCGTTTTACTAACTAATAATGAAAAGATTTTGTTGTAACAGATGGACCAATTAACCCAATCCGCTGGTTTCCAACGAGTCAAATCAGACGGCTATGGGATTTGTATGAAATAGCACGTCATGAGCGTCATGACGTTATGTATAGTGTTTTTGGAGTCAAATATCAGATTTTCTGCATTAATAAATCTAAAATCAAGTTCAAATTGGATATGATAAATGACAATTGACATTTTTTTGTGACGTTTTATTTTCTCTTCACCCTTTACATGTATAACAATAGTTGTAAGCGGGCTCTGACCAAAGCTAATCTGCATTTCGTTTGGAAGGACGCCGGCCGCTGCGCCGGGCGAAACATCAACCATTTTAATTATGTTCAGGACACCATTAACAATAAATCTGTTGTGTACACCCACACACACACCCCATTGGCACGCACGCTTACAACCATAATCGATACTCATAATCGTGTCGGGAATCGAGAATCGATCGACGGTCGTCGCACCGATTTACGGCTAATTACAATTTTGTTTTAGTCATTGGTCGTAAACTGGCCTGTGACCAATTTGCTAATTATTCGATTATGGGATTCGATTGTGACAGGCTCGGTGGTAGTTCTGGTGAGTTTATTGTTAAATGCAATAAGATAAAGAAGGAAAAATACTGTGCCCACACATATTTTTAGCTTACAGATGCTTACCTATATTTATTTAAAAAATCTGCACTCCTTAATGATTGAAGTATAAAGCATCCGATTTTCAACAAAAAATTAAGATGTTTTCAAATCAGTCAATAAATGACGGAAAAAGTCTACAATCTGATTGATATGCTCCAACTTTTCCTAGACAAACTGTTCAACGTGTATTATCTTATATATACTTTTGAGCTACGGAATTTGTATAAAATTGCACGTCGTGACGTAATTGTTTCTTGGAGTTAGATAAATAGAACTCCTATTATCAGTTTCTCTGCATGAATCTAAAATCACGTTGGAAAAGAATATGACCAATGATAAGTAACATTATTTTGTGCCGTTTTATTATTTTGTCGGTACAAAATAATCTTGATCCTGGATAGTTAGAAGATCGTAGAGGAGGCGGAAATCATAAAGTTGTATAGTCGCAGGAAAAAGAAGAGAAGATAAATAAGCGGCCAAGTGCGAGTCGGACTTGCCCATGAAGGGTTCCGTAGTAGCAAATAACATAATATAAAAGTCTTGTAGTATGTTTTTTTTTTAATTCTTATATTTGAGTTGATTGAATGAAAGGTAAATTACCGTTTATGATTTATGACGTATTAAAAAAATCTACTTACTAGATATCGTTCAAACCAATTTTCGCTGGTAGTTTTTATGGTAATGAACATCATATATTTTTTTTAGTTTTATAATTCCCTTATTTTAGAAGTTACGGGGGGGGGGGGGGGGGCACTCTTTTTTCCACTTTGGAAGTGTCTCCCGCGCAAAGTATTCGGTTTAGAAAAAAATGATATTAGAAACCTCAATATCATTTTTGAAGACCTATCCATAGAAACCCCACACGTATGGGTTTGATAAAAAATAAATTTTTGAGTTTCCGTTCTAAGTATGGGGAACCCCTAAATTTTTTTGTTTTTTTTTTTTTCTATTTTTGTGTCAAAACCTTAATGCGGTTCACATAATACATCTTCTTGCCATGTTTCAACAGTATAGGTCTTATAGTTTCGGAAAAAAGTGGCTGTGACATACGGACGGACAGACAGACAGACAGTCATGACGAATCTGTAAGGGTTCCGTTTTTGCCATTTGGCTACGGAACCCTTAAAACTAGGTCAATATCATAGAGTGCTGCTCATAGATATAGAGTGATATCATTTTATAAGTTGTTTTAATTTCATCATCATCATCAGGTCTTTTTAGCCTCCACTAAAGGAGCACGACCCTCTCTGCGCTACTAGGGCCACATTTGACCAGAGCAGCCAGAGGATTTAGCCTACACTCTCCACGTATTGGAGAGGTCCTACTAATGTTTATAAACTTTTTTTAGTTTGTATTTCCTAAGTTGCCTTCTACGACATCCACGGGAGGACTTGGAGTAACACTATTCTACTAAGCCGGAAACCACACGGCAACTTGGATTGGATAAATAAATAGCGCTCCTATTATGAGGTTCAGCTCTGCATTAATCTAAAATGACTTTGGATATGAATAGGATCATTGATAAGTAACATTATTTTGTTCCGTTTAATTCTCTTGTCAGTTAAAAATAATTAATTATTTTTGACCTTGAATAGTTAGAAGATCTTAGAGGAGTGCTTATGCTCATAGATAGAGTGATATAATTTTAAAGGTCGTTTTGATTAAAAAAAATACAATTAGGTAAACGTCGTTAACGAGCCTTGTTTTACAAGTTTACGACCGATCAGCTGCGATATTGAATTTAGTTTTATTTGTCTTCCGTCCTCTTGTTTATGTGGTGTTAAGCTATAATTACGCCCGCGGCGATACATGCGGAATATCGGGGTGTTGTTTTGTTGGAAATTTTAATTTTTCTTTTAGTACTTAATAACTTTTTATAGCCTGGAAGGTATAGCTTAGGGATCGCTCTCATCCATTTCCTCGTTTTAAAGGTAATTATGTTCAGAAGTTTTTTTTCGTGTGATAAAGGGTAATGTTTTATATTTAATTTAGAAGTGTTGGAAATTTTAATTTTTCTAGTAGTACTTTTTTAGCCTGGAAGGTATGCTTAGAGATCGCTCTTGTCCACTTCCTAGTCTTAAAGGTACTCATGTTCAGAAGTTTTTTTTGTGCAGTAAAGGGTATTGCATTATATTTAATTTAGAAGTGCCATAGGTTACAGCTACTAGAAGATACGTACTGTATTTACATTCAGTAAGTATATATTGAAAAGATAGGCACATACATAAACAAGTCCGATACCTAAGTATAGGTGTTTTATTAAAAAATCACTAAAAAACACATGTAAGTACTAAGTATGTATATGTTGCAGTTGGATTGTATAGTCCGCTGTTATTCAAAAACTCTAGCTGTTTGCCATTACAGCTCGGTTTTGTAATACAGCTGAAAATTGTTTAGCTAGATTGTCCAATGTGTTAAGTTTAACAAACTAGCTAACGTAAGATTGTAGATCGATTAGTTCGGAATTCTGCCACTTGTGGCTTGTGAAGTGTCAGTGTCATAACAACAAATATGGCCTCCCATAAAGTAAATTCTTCGCCGCATTCCGGGACTAAGCTGTTTTTATCAAGAGACATCGGAGGCATCGTTTGTGATTTCGGACTGCAAAAGATTGCATAGAATAAAGCAGACCTTTAGCTTGGTTCCCATATTGTTGACGATCTCCATGGCGTAGTGGTCATCATGCTAGTCCACTACCCAGAGGTCCCGGGTTTAATCCCCGGTCAGGGCAAGTTGGAAAATGGCCTTTTTCAAATTGTCCTGGGTCTTGGATGTTTATCTATATATGTATTGGTTATAAAATATAGTAGCGTTGAGTAAGTATCCTATAACACAAGTCTAGAACTTACTTTGGGGCTAGCTCAATCTGTGTAATTTGTCCCTATATATTTATTTATTTATTGTTATTTCGACGCCCGCCTTCCGGCGAGAGGGAAAATTCACGTGGATCAATTGGCTGTGAGAAATCGCTCCGCCATTGAGTTGTCGGGTTTATACAAAATTTCAATATCCATTTGCATCGAGCTGATTATCATTTTTATTGGTATTTTATGATGTTGTACACTGAATTATTTAGTAAAGAGTTGACTGGAGGTTTTATTTCCATTCCACGAGTAAAATAAAAATAATAAAGAACAAATATTGTTCCCTCATATATTATTGTGTTTGGTAACTCAGTTTTATTCAATAATGGCAACCCGATATGCCATCTCAACTGTTTTGTTAAACTTAGTTATGTAACTCATTGACATCAAGTTTTAGAAAACCGAGATGTAATGCCAAACAGCTAGAGTTTTTGAATAACAACGGATTATACAATTCAACTGCGACATATATAAATCGATAAAAAGCCTACTTTAGTGAGCTTAACGTAGATGTTACCTAATTTAGCCGTGTGGTTTCCGACAGAGAACAATAGGACCATTCCAAGTCTTCCCGTGGACGTCGTACAGGGCGACTTAGGAAATAGGTACCTACTTACAAGCTAAACAAAACTACGAACTTCAATGAGACCTCACCAACCCATCTGGCCAGGGTGGAGAGTGTAGGTCAAGTCCTCTGGCTGCTCTGGCCAAGTATGGCTCTGGTAGAACAGAGAGGGTCGTGCTCCTGCGGTGGAGACAAGAAGACCTGATGATGATTACCTAATTATCAAATCACGGCAAAAGGTGGCCTATATAAATGTTGCGGTCCCTTGTCTCTGTATTCTTAGAACCGCAAGATCCAAATTGTTCTGTCTGCCTCATTAGGGAAAAAGACGTGATATGTGTATTTGTTACTAACATAACTAATTTTACCATTTTGCGATAAATTATGCCTCTTAACGAGAAAAGTTCCTCGACAAAATCTCGACAAAATAATGTAAATACAAATATAGGTATAAAATATAGTGATCCTAGCACGGACTCTAATCTAACATCAATTTAAACGACCATTAGTTGTAATTTCGATGACACAGTGCCCGATAACCTCTCCAACCTGCCGCAATCAACTCCGTCTGACAGATCCCGGTCACTTATCTGCTACGCAGGAGCATCGCTAAATGACACATGTCAGTTGCGGATTGTCACGATTAGAAACGTCGAGAGTGGGTTGCCATCTAATTATAATTTAAGTATTTATGGCCAAAAAATACATACATACACTATCACAAATGGGACAACCAGACGGCCTTGTGGCTCTTAGCAAGCGGAACTCAAGGCCGCAAGACCCAAAGGCCATTTTTAGCGGAATGGTGGCAAAATAATCAAAATAAGGTTGCTAATCATTTATGGCTAGGAATCGTAAACAAAGATACTTTTATTAATTCTGTGACAAAGGTTAGCTAGTTTGCTCCCATGTGTATTAAATATCTAGTTTTATTATTTACAATCGTTCAAAGTAAGTTACTTTGCGTTTATACCAAAAGTGGCCAGCAAATTATACATTAGAGGAAATTTTGTCTGAAAAAACTGGTTGGTTTCTAAAGATTTGTTGGTAACATTGATATACTTGCCAATTGTGATCCCACGGCTTATCAGCAATAACATCAAATAGTTCACAAAACATATGTGCAGTACATGCGCACACAAAACCCAACTGCGGCATCATCCAAGCGTCATACGACATCGAGTTTGAAAGGACACAAAGGGACAGACATCAATAGATATCCTTGTACATAGTCGGGACAGGCTTAGAAACATAATCCACATCCTACCGAACAAAGCCATAATTGGATTTCAGAGCACTTAATATCTCCTTTCTAATGCTTTGCGAAAAATACACACCCTTAAATCATCCAAATTTCAACCGAAATTCAATCTTTAGTTCAGATAATTGAGTTGAAATTCAAGTGGAGATTTCAATGATTTTGGGCTTAAAATTAAGGGCAGTTATAAACGTGGCGACAAAAAAATATCACCGCTCGAAAGATGTCATATTATAAAACACGTCAATCATATTTTTATGACGCATTGAATGCCTTGTTGTTCACTTGCGTCGCGTTTTTTTCCATATTTCACGCTCAGTTTGAGTAGCCCGGTATTTTGCTCAACTTTTTTTCTCGAGGGCCGATGGGGAAATTGCCGGATTTTGGAATTCATTCGATTATGCCATTACAATCGAGATGGATCGAGTTGTGCAAACAGTTGAGTTTTCGTTTCCTGTTTTGCTACCTATTAGGCTTGTTTGGGATAAGTACTTTTAAGTTCAGTTAAGTATTGTGTGCGGTTTGTTACTGTATTGTGTATACGCAAGCAATAGTTATGTTGTCAATTATTATAAAATGTTGAATTGTTAATCTGAGTAAAAGTACTGTATAGGTCCCTTTAGAAATAAATAGGTCGTGATTCAAAATTAGACAATATTTTGAAATTGCCATCGAATAAAAAAATATTTTCTATCGAAAATAAAGATTTCGCTGGCAAAGGCATCAAATCACAATGAGATCTGGCCTTATAGTTTATTGACCTATAAGGCCAGATCAAAAACAAAATTATTTTTCTTAGCTATGATATTGTGTTGTAGTAAGGACTCATTTGAAAAGCGGGAAAACCATGAAGTTCCTCTAACTTCATGGGTAGAACAACATCATTTCAGTAGTTGTAAAACGTCCAACACGCAATTTGTACAAAGACAAAAGTACTACCAATGAGTCTATGACTCATACGCATACAACATACCATAAAACAACGCACTATTATCTCTAAGACCAAAAGAGGTCATGCAATGAGTGAAGAAATTGACAGGTAAGTTTTCTACCAAAAGTGGCATGGTATTAATGAACGCTCATTTGGCTCATTTGGCCCATTTGGCCCATTTGGACCCTTCGCGGCGGCGTGTCAAAAGTGCAGGCATTGTCTACCAATTACTGAGACTGTACGAAATTTGGCACGGGGCGACCAGTTTAAGATGGACTACAGGTTAGTGCAATAATTTTAAAAAAATGCTGCAATACCTTTACCTTTGTCGGCAATTTTTTAAAATTAGGCAGCACGTTTTGATTTTGTGGACCTCTACTTTTTTAATGGCAAACATTCTAGGTATTTAATAGACTAATTAAAAGCATGGCTCCTTTTGAACTTGTATCAACTCAATCTAAATTAAAAATACAAGTTGGTTTTAATTCTAGAAAAATATATTATCTGAAGTTAGTTATATTGTTATTATAAAAAAAAAAGAATTCAAACACACCCTAAAGTCAGCTTATGGACAGTTCTTTTTATGTAAGTAAACACCTCATCATCATCCGAGCGTATTTTCATCCTCGACAGTAATGCTTCAGAGCCCGGGGTCCGCTACCTAACCAAGAAGATTTGACGAGGTTACTGGTTTTTACACAGAGCGGCTGCCGTCTGACTGTTTATGTAAATACCTACCTATAATTTATTTGTTACAGAACGACAACTTCTGTAAAGAAACGGCGAAAAAACTTTAGAGCCTGTACCTATTAGTAAATATGAAAGACCGAAAAGATATAAAAAATGTAAGGTCTATTGCTCGTGGCCACCTGACCATTAATTAGCAGCATTGCTTGGTATTGCACCAGAGCACATGTTAATGCATTGTGCTTCTTCCGGCAACGGACAAACAGACAAACAGGGCCTTCAGTGGACATCCGATAGCACGCGACAACGCCGCTGCGCTTTGAGGAGATGGGACGAAAATGGAACATTGACATATACAAGTTAAATAGATTTCCGTCAAGTTCTTAGCTCTAAGGAATGAAATGTAATGTAAAATGTAAGGGAGGGTCACACTCAATTTCGACACGGTTCAAATTTCAAAAAACAATAGTTCGACCACTTTTATACCATATGATAGCTCCCACACATAAATAAAAAAGTCATCAAGTGGAAATATATTATACAGAAGAACGTGACAAAAGCGCTTCACTTTAAAGAGATATATCTAGATACATTCCAACTCTTTTATACAATGAAAGAAGGCATCATCAAAGACTTTTTTCTTATTCACTACAAGTGAGCATTCGTTTGTAAAATTGCACTTGAAGTTCTTAATTTTAACTACTCCGGTAATCATGACCAGGCCATTTGCGATTTTCATTAGGTGGTAGGTAGCAGTGACATTACGAAAACGGCTGCATATCGAGAAAAGTAAATGTTTTGCTAGTATCCGAGTATTATTTGGGTGGCATACGAAAGACAAATTATGTGTATGGAATGCGGCTACTGGTAGGTAGGTTCTTACTTAATTTTAGCATAAAAAATGTTTTTGATCTCATTTTTATGCCTTTTCACCCCAGCACTCTCTACAGAACAAGGCCCACTGTCCTCACAAGGCGGCACTGTGCACTAATCGCTTTCACGTGCCTTGTCCCGCACTGCCAACTTGCCTGCACTTCCTCACTTTGTCGGTACAGGGACAGTGATACTCTGAGGCTTCTTTAGTCAATGGTGCTTTGTTAAGGTCAACATTGAAACAGAGCATTTTTTTCTTTTTCGTCTGAGAGGATACATTTGATTATTTTCTTAGGCACAAAATAACAAATGATACAATTTTTTTTAATGTGACCCAAAATTGTAAAACGAAATATGATACAATACAAAAATACTAGGTCCTAAAGTAATAACACGTAAAGGACAAATTGATTAAAAGCTCACTTAGTAAGACAAGCAATGCAACACAGCGTTTTAAAAATATTTAAAATTAAAGAAAGAAAGAAAGAAAAAAATTGTTTATTTGGTACACAAATGAGAAATACAATTAGATACAATTACAAAATGAACAGTACCAAATTGGTGTCCGCTCAGCATTTTGTCATGGGGTGACCAAGTCGCTGATCTTCCGCTAAATAAATTAGTATCTATCAAAAGATATTTCAAAATTTTAAATAAAATGACAGAAATAGAAACATTGTTCAATGCAACCATATCGAAATCTCAGTCCCAGTGTATAATAAGAGCATTTTAACATTCCAGCACTAAACATAGGTCGGCAGGCGTAATAGGGTAATGGAGAGCTGTATCTCAATAATTTTATGTCATGTCGGACGCTACCCGTTCCCAGGGCATTCCAAGGAAAGGAGGGACAAGACAAGACCTTATTATTGACAAAGATTGCGAACACAGAAGGTTCTGTACCTAACTTGGTGATTATATGACATGCCTTATAGTGCCCTTGTTATACCCTATAACCGCGCCAACTCCTCTTATTCTTTACTAGCCGAAGCCCGCGACTTCGTTCGCGTGGACTTTATGTCTCTGGAAAATGCTCATCAGGATGAACAACTTTTACTAAGGCGGCATTTTTATATCTCTTATAGTTTAGCTGGACCATTATGGTTCTGCATCAGGCGTTCCATTTTCCAAAATCATTTATACCCTATATGTTGCCCATGCTTGATAGCTATATAACAAAAAAAGTTTCATTCGAATCCGTCCAGTATTTCCGGAGATTAGCGTGTACAAACAGACAAACAGACAAACAGACAAACAGACAAACAGACATACAGACAAACAGACAGACATTTTTTTTTAAATTCTTACTCTATTACTACGTCTCCATCGCCCCCAATATTTTTTTTGGAAATATATTTAATGTACAGACACACTTTTTTTACTGTTTTATTATATGTATAGATAGTCTACTCTACGTAAAGGTTGACTGAAAGAAATCGCTTTAGTGATATTTCCACCTTTGTACCTACTATATTTTATCTACTTTTGGTTGTTGTCAAACTTAGTAGTTGCAATAAAGAATTTTTATTTTATCTTACTCTATAACCATTCTTAGTTACATACGTAGGGTCACTGTATATGTTGTACAAACGGTACCTAACTCCACGTAGTTTAGCACAAAATTACGATTTCCTTTTGTTTTCTTATAGGATTTTATGTAAAGATGGACGAGTTAAGGCTTTGTTATTATCAAGAGTGTAAAAACAGAAGGTTTCTTACCTGAATTCGCGATTTTTTTCTCATGTTTTGGGCATACCATAAAAAAAGGGACAAGTTACCAACCTTGTTATTAATGACGAAGACCATGAAAATAGACAGTAACGTTTGATACGTAAGTACATTACTGTATATTTTCATTTTCTCTGTTCTCTCACTTGGTGATTTTATACGACATAAAAGGTTTTGTACTGAAGTAATACGATTATTTTCATATCATGTTAAAAACTTAGGTACATATACAGTAAATATTGCATGTAATACAGAATCATATTAACTTACAATACGCGTACATGTACATTTAGGGTTCAAAAATGGAGTCATAATTTCTCATATAATTATTAGGTACGAGAGATTATGACTCCATTTTTGAACCCAGACTATACCTCGAAACTATGTTCAAAATATAAATACCTATAGTAGGTAACTTATCTGCCTACTTATAAATGGAACTTCTGTCACCAACTTGATCAAGAACGATTACTCTCTGCGAATATGTATGTAGCCACGGCGGCCACGTAAATAAGAGTAGACAAAAGCTACAAAAGGAGCAGGACGGTAAAAAGTAGCTGTCAGAGGAGTCACGACCGTGCGCTATGAAAAAATGCGATGCTTGGTAGTAGATGCTATAGCCAGCACTATCATACGTGTACAAACACAGACTTTTAGACACTATAGACTTGCCATGAAGAGCTGCAGTCACCTTTCGAGTATGGGCCTTTCCGCTCTGTCTTTTTTGAACTCGCTAGAGATAGAATACCACAAAAAAATTATCATCAAAATCGGTTCATAATTGGCGAAGATATCGCGTAACATACATACAAATAAAAAGGAGGTAAAGTTCAACTGACAACCTCCTCCTTTTTTGAAGTCAGTTAAAAATGAATTAAATTGCCGTCTTCTTAAAAAAGCTTTTAACTATGTTCTAAAAAGGAGGAGGATATCAATTCGATTTCTTAAAGACGCCTGGACCAATTACTAGCAAACGTCTGGACCAATTTGAAAAAATATTTTTTGTTTGAATCAGCATATTTGTCAGATGGTCCTATAGAAATTTTATCAAAATCGGTAGTTTATTGTGGTATTGAAGTCGGTTTTCAGTTTGGAAAAAATATTTTTGAAATGCAATACAGTCCAGCCTGTTATAAGTCAACGACATATAAACAGCTAGCGCGCTGGACAGGTCATGTAGACGATATTACATTCGTGGCATTTGTTTTTCGACGCCGGTCTCAAATCTTTTTCATTATCTTTTGACATCAGTTATTAACTGCTGAATGTAAATGTTGCAAAGTTATATAAAGACGAATTTAAGCATTTCCCTTTTTAAGTCTAGTCTAATATAATAAACTTAGTCTAATAATAATTTAAAATGGTCTAATATATCCTACTCTGACTCAGTCTTGCCTAATCTTGTTCACTAAGGGTGGCATCCAGAAAATACATGAAGCCGATAGTAACGTTACTAAATGGATTGACAGCTCTTTCATTTTGTTGCATATTTAAGAAAACCTTTCGCATATAGTAATTATAGGTATTACAAGTAAGTACCTATTAAATATTTTAAAAAACTCCAGGATTCTTCAAATAGTCATAAGCTCAAGTACTTAAATAACTCAGGATTCCTGGATGATGACCAGCTTCGAGGATAACCACATATAATTACGAAAAACCAATTACACAAAACCTAGTACAGTGGCGACTCAGTGAAAGTTTCCCATGGCAAAGAACTACCTATTTAAAACCGTCTCACAGACGTTGCGAGGTAACATTAAACACGAAAGGACGTCAGGTGCCTGGGACGGGCCGGTCACGACTCTTTGACCGATGCCTAGCTTAAACACTAGTCGCATCACACCATCTAACAAACAAAAACCACCCTTGAGTTACTTTAAAACAAAGCACACAATTCATTAAAACACATTCATCAATGAAACAAAGAAATTCAAACTTTATTCTAGAAGTGATACAGTTGGAATTGGACTGTATTGGAAAGAAATACTACGCGTTAGTTAATGCGTTGCCTATGATCGTAATAAGTAGATGGTGTGTTGAAAAATTATCGGAGCGATCGGAGGCGCAATGGACGCGTGACTTTTTTGCCTGTTTATATTTAGTTCGAAAACGTAGATTGTCTTCGACTAGATGTGGCTATTTAAGTTTTAATTTTTTTAAGAGTACTCTACATCAATTTATTGTTTGTGTATGGTTATCTTAACGACAAATTTAATTGAGCTTAATTACATCAATCTTATAACTCGTCAAATAGTTTTTCAGTAGTTCGTCAAAAACAAACGGTTTTTATTCGTTTTATATTTATTTGTTTTTTGTTTTTATTTTTTAATATTCTGGATCCGTCATCTTTATAATTTGTCATTACAATCAATATTAAAAAGCGGAAAAGTGCGAGTCGGACTCGCCCATGAAGGGTTCAGTAGCAGATTTGATTGAATGAAAAGTAAATTGCGGTTTACAATTTATAACGTTAAAAAAATACATAACAAACAAAAAATCGACATTCCCATACAAATTGCCCGGGTGGCTGCACACTTTTGTAAGGAAATGCCGATTTTTTTTATTATTTCACTGTTACTTTCATTTCATTAGATATACTATAGTGGGCTAGTATAGCCCGTGGTTCGATTTATTGTGGGTGTGTCCCAGGTCAATCTGAAAACGATCATTTACCGTCTTGATCTGACCAGGAATCGAACCCGGGACCTCTAGTGTGACAGCATGGCATAATGACCAGTAGGCCACAGAGGTCGTCATTCATCCTTTTCTTCGTTGTCCTACAAATTTTGTCCCACAGTACAGATTATTTTATTTATCTTTTAAACGAGCTAAATCTAAAACCTCATGAATCCTAGCTCAACAAATAGGTCACTTCTCACATCACATTAAGACAAATAGTTTTATCTCTTCTAGAACTAATATTATTCATATATCTACGCTTGAAACAAGTTTGAAATGCCCGCTGCGAAGTAATAAATGTAAAGCAAAAGCGTGGTCTCCATCAAAATGTCATCAATGTTTTCGGTGTACGGCAGAAATGTGATTAGTTACCTATAAAAAAATTAATAAATAAAATATTTTATTTATTTTTTTATACTTTTGGCCATTATTTCTGTATATACACATTTACAGTTTCTTATAATTATAGTGAGTTACTATATTCGATGACACAAAGTTTTTTGAGACAGCTTGTCCTTCGAAAAAGGTCTCCTCCAATGACTTCCATGCCTCTCTATCCTTTGCTATTCTCATCCATGTCAGCCCCGCAGTTTTTCTAATGTCCTCTTCCCAGCGCGTTGTTTGTCGCCCTTGGCTCCGTTTTTCTTTTCTCTTCATGGATTCCATTCTGTTATTATTTTAGTCCATTTCTCTCTTTTTCTCTTATCAGTTATCATATGACTTATTTCAAATAGGTACCTACTACAGAACATCATCATCATCAGGTCTTTTTGCCTCAACTGCAGTAGCACGACCCTCTATGTACTACCAGAGCCCTACTTGGCCAGGGCAGCAAGAGGACTTTGGCCTACTCTCTCCTCACTGGCCAGACGGGTTGGAGAGGTCTCATTGATGTTTATAAGCTTTGTTTAGCTTGTATTTCCTAAGTCGCCTTTTACGACATCCACGGAAAGACTTGGAGTGCTCCTATTCTACTCTGCCGGAAACCACACGGTGAGGTAAAGTACCTGTAAAGGTCAAATAACATTTGGTAGGTAGTTCAGTTCACCTAAATTTACCCATTATGATTACTCTTCCTACGTTTTGATCATTAATTTTCTCATTGCGACAATCTTTTTAGCAATTACGACACGAAGCATTACAGACAGACAGACAAACCAATAATAAATGGACGTTGAACAAACGGTATTCACTTTTACTCACATCAGTCTGACAAGGTAATTAAAAATGCTAAAACATACTACTTGTGTTTTGATTTATATACCTCGGGCTAAGTTCAAGATTGACCATTTGCTAGAGTTAGAACCTTTTAAAAAGAAATTTGTAGATGTAGCGCTTATTTCTGAACTTAAAATATGTTCGGAAATCGTAATTTCACAACTTTAATAAATAATTAATAAGGATGGTAAATGTGGTTAATTTACTTTCCGTCACTACTTTGTGTTTTCTTATTATTTTATTTGTTTTGAAATGTATCTAATAATAACTACATAAATTAGCCTTTACTAGCGTTCCCGTTAACTCATACCTAAATGTACTGTGTTTCTATTTGTGAAGACCTTTTGTTACCTTTTTTGTTACCCTATTAGTTGTCTAGTAGACAACTAATGAAATAGTTTCTCAAAACTTAAACTCGACTTCAATACAAAATTATTTTCAAATTTTAATTAAATTTCTAGTAGATAACCTGACAAAAAGAATTTCCCAAATTAGTCCAGGCATCTTTGAGTAATCGGTGAACATACATAAAATACAAGATTTTGATGAATTGATAACCTCTTTTCTTGAACTCGGTTAAAAAGGAACTATTTCCTTCTTTACATTAGTTGTCTGCGTACTGCGAAGCGATATGTTCAACTCTACTTCATTTTAGAGTTCATCTCATCTATCTTCCATTATGTCCAGAGGACCAAACACCTGCAACTTGCTTGACCATTATTCCACTTCAGATACCGACATACAAAGAATGGCCCGATTCTGGTCCAGTAAAGTCTAATAGGTAAATATCAACACGATAATGAGAAGGAGATCTTGTCGATTGCCTTTTTAAAACCATTCTGTGGTAAATGGATCTTCCAATCTTTGTTGCAGACTGTCCTCGAGTCCACATTCGAATGCAGAATGCTAGAATTTAAACACTACAGCTTCATCGTTGCATCGCATTAAATTTAATTCAGCATTAAATGTTTAACATTAATTAGGCATCTATAATGATATACCTACCTAATTTTGAAAAAATGCGACATCTTGAGTAAATTGACATTATTGGCTAGAAGATATTTCTCCACATGATTTTGAACTTTTCAGAATAACTAACCTGCGTACTAGGTAGGTTATAAAACAGGAGTTATGAAGAGTTCTAATTTTTAACACATATGTAAGTGTATATGTGTAGAGTTTGCGCTTGAAGGGAAAGGATAAAAGTTTTTAATGGAATGAATTTTCGAAATTAATGATTTTCATTTCTATTACGCTAAGGAGTACTTTTAGGTCTTGTGGTCCTCGGTTTTATCTGCTTGGAGCCACAAAAAACAATATTGTCATACCTTTTTCCACTTTGCGCGCCCATGTACCACGCTAATAGAGGCCTTTGAGTCGTGCTCTGTGCTCTGTCTGATTTAACTTATATGGATAAAGAAGTAAAGAAGTAATAGGTATAGTGTGTGTATAATTTAAAAAAAATGTGATATGTTCAAAAGGAATTCAAACTGAAAAAATCTGATACTAACCGAGGAGTTCGATGACGTTTTGCATCACGAAGTGCAGGCTGGATCTGGTAGAAAAAAAGTCATCTTTATTTAACTTTCGTTTGTGTAAGGAGTTACATGTATCGATCACGGGATAATTTAGAAAATTGTCCGCCGTGTGCACACGGCAGGTGAAAACTACGTGACTTATTTGCCAGGGCAGGACCGAGTACAAAGTGACGACGAGCACTGGCCGCATTCAGGAATATGAAGTCTATATTATGTAACGTCTAACTAAATATACTGAAACTATTTTAGGGGAGGATTCAGTTAATTATACTTAACAACTTTCCCCAAGAAACATATATCTAAATATGAAAAATATCTTTTTGCTTTTCATAGAAACGGATACTCGGATTCAACTTGTACGGGGAGGCCAAAATAATGTGTATATATCATGGACTGAATTCAGCCTTAAAATAGTTTCAGTACATTTTGTTAGACTCTGTACAACAAAAAACTTTTTTCTCTTTGATTTTTTTTTAGTCTAAGATGAACTTGAAACATAACTTAAGTACATATTTAAAATTGGTAAATTCGCAATCTTTGTCATATTTCAGTGCAATCGCATTACACTAGATTCTACTTACTATACTAGATTTTGGATAATCATTATGTACCTTACTTATGTACCATAACATATATAAAATGTATATAATATGTAACCTTTTAGTGAATAAAGATTTTATCTACTACTATATGTATCTATTCGATGAAAAAATCATATTCAAGATTTATTTTAATTATTACTATAAGATGTAAATAGATATCAAATCATGATTTTGATCATGATTTTATAAAAAAATCAGTTTATCATTTTTACTGAATATGACAAATAATTATTATTCACTTTATATGACTAAGTTTGAATTAGTACCTAATTTTACATTGGATGATAAATCTACATCATCAATAAATTTAAGAACTAGGTTCGTGTGGTGGAATATTTTCCATGTCTCCCAATTTTCCGTTAAATGCTTGACCTCCCTATACGACACTACATTTTCCTTTTCTTTTACTTCATCCATGAACAACCTTCTTGGTCTTCCTTATTGTGAATCAAAAATATCTTAAATATACAGTTAAATTCAGAGTTCGTCCCTGTTAGTCCCAAGTAATGGTTAGTTGATGATAGTTTGCGCAACAAAATAACATACAAAATCGTCCTCGCCCCGTCTGTGTCATAATTTGTTTCTCAAATTGAAATTGTATGTACACGTACCTTCAACAGCACTTTAAGCATAGATCCGAGACTGTGCTACGAAGATATGTAAATACTTATCTTATCTGGTTTTGAGGTCCAAATTGGAAGCAAGTCGAACCTGTGGGTTACCCCTAGGTTAGGTTACATTTTGTACTCTCTCTCAATTTACCATTTCTACTCGCGGGTCTGCTCAAAGAAATTTCTTGAGAAATAAGTAGTACCTATGTACTATGTTTACTTTTATAAATGTTTCATTTGTTAATTTTTAAGTGTAAATGAACCAATATAATAAAATTATATAACCCATGCTGATTGAAACCTACACATACAAAACTTTAACTTTTTTATTACTATTATTTCAATATGTAATAAAAATGGTAATGAGTTGATCAAGTTTCTTCGAAAATGAATGACGCAGAAAACTTCGTTAGTTTCACTAAGTCCTCTACTCAACCACTCGGCTATTTAAGATGTCAAACATATATCACTATAGTCACTAATAGCTATGCCCGTATACTTGGCTCCCCGTAGGAATTTTGGTATGAAACCTACCCTATATATAGTATTCTATGTATCCAGGGAAAGCCTCGGGTCTTAAACAACTTATACCCATACGAAATTTCATCTATCTAAATCGGTTTAAAGGACACCCACCTGCTAGATGGTCAGACGACCTGTGCAAGACTGTAGGAAGGGCTGCGCGTAGGTATGCCCTTCCGATCGGTCGTTTTGGAAATCCTTGGGGGAAGTCTATCTATGTCGAGCAGTGGACAATCGGTTTAGTGATCGAAGCGTTGAGAAGTAACAGACAGACAGTTTCTTTCGCATTTATAATATAATTAAAGATATGGATTGCACAGACGACCTGTGCAAGACATAAAATACTAAAATTATGAGCCCATAATTGTACATTAGGTACAATCCATTCTACTTAATTTAAGTGATGAATTGATGATACTATGCCACCTCAAATGTACAATTATTTCAATACAAATCTGTACCAAGGTCACCGGTGGTCACGATACCGTTCATTAGTCGACTTATCCCTTAATTTGTATTGCAATAGGCGCATCACGAGTCGCTCTACTGTTGCGCAACTCTGACCTGACCAATTTGAATTAGGATTATGAAAGTTAGCATTTTAATGCCACATAAAAAAGTTACTGGTAGCATCGGACACCTGCATTTAATGTTCCTAACTACATTTCTTCGACATGAAAGATAAAATTAGCTTAATAAAAACGGATAATTCACACAGCTCGAGCTAACCCTAAAAAAATCTTATAGAGTGATTTTGGTCCACTAGTTAAATTTTTAATCAAATTTAGTCCATGGTTTTGATCAAAAATTTAACTAGTTGACAAAAGTCACATGGTACTTCTTTCCACAACATCAATAAAAAATAAAAAAAAACATAAAATCAGAAAAAAAAAAACGATTTTCATTAATTATTTTTTAAAAATTATGTAAGTACTTACTTTATCACGGACTGAATTTGCTCTAAAAATTCGGCTAGTGGTAAAAAGGTCACCCTATGTTTTAGAATAGTAACTCAACGAAACTATCATCATCATCATATGATTCAAAGTCCAGAGCGGAGGTTTAAGTTCCTAGGTACTCAAAATACGACAAACAGAGACTTTAAGAGGAGCTGAAAAAAATTAAAAAATTTAGGAAATTGCCTAAGAACCTCTTTGCTAATTTGTAACAACGTCTGCTCATTTAGGGATAAAAACGTGATAGTGTGTGTGTAAGAATTTTGAGTCTCACATTTTGAAAGACATAATTATTTCTCACCTTACTACTAGGGGCAGAGGTGCGACATATACATGTCAGCTCATTTATAAACTTAGCCATAATTACAATCTGGCTTCGTCAATTAGTAACCAAGTGTCTACCTAACGTTGCATAAGTGTGTCGAGTGTCGAGCAAGTCAAATGTCGAACCCTTAATAAAGGCTTGATAGAAGGGACTTTGCTATTTAGTTGTGTAAAATACATTTGGAAATGTCATTTACAGTACAAATATTTTGAAGTGTGGTTTATCTGTCGTTTTGAACAAATTTTTCCAAAGAATGCTAATAAAAAGAAAAGTGTTGGTTCTGCTACGACTCTAGGTAGAAACATACAAAAAAAAGGTGGCGAAAAAATTTTGCATTATACACTTTATATGCTTACCTGATTTTTGGTAGTTTCATGAAAAATATATTCTTTCGATAATTCGAATAAAAAGTATATCAGCAAAAAATGTAACCTGCATTGTTTAACCCTAGAGTATCAACTACAATTTAAAATATGTTATCGTATCAAACAATTTACAATCCCAAAGAGCCAAGACGAAATGTCTAGAGGTCAGACAAAACAAAAGTATTATTTGATATAACTTCTACACTGGCAGCAAAAAACAATGGGCCACATTGAAGGAGAAAATACGTCTCAAGTGTTACACTTACAAAAAGCGTGTCATGTCTGTTTGACGGGGTCGATCCGACCCGTCAAGTATGAAACGACTCAGCACGATATATTCAAATTTCTGTCCGTATGTCATTCGATATACGTCTGCCTGACATCTTCATGACTGTAATATTCTTTTTTTTATTTATTTTGCTAAAGAAAAACAAACTTTACTACTTTAAAATATGGTTGTAAAATATTTTGAAATTTGAATATGAAAGCATGAAGGAATTCGTCAAGTGACTATCCATCACGGTTCTTAGACTACCTTCAATCTTTTGATTCAAAAACGAACTTTATTGCAAAACAATAAAGTTTAATTTTCAGTACAGAAAAGTTAACCCTTGCAACGCAATGACGGCGTCAAAATGTTTCAAGCGGTCAAGTATGATGACTCCTTGTTAGCAAGTGTACGCTCAGTGACAAGATAATACGATACTTTCGTTGGAAGGTTAAAGACTACCGACAATTTTAATTGCCCTTTGCATAACCGGATTGACAGCAACATTTTCTAGATTTTTTATGTTACGTAACTAAAAAAACCTCTAACAACATTGGGCCATAGAGAAATGGTTTTTATTCTACAATATTATTTCGGTACAAGGGTCAGGGCCTTTAGGCAAATGCAATTGTGTCCATTTTTTATCTTAATGATAATGTTTAATTTTTAGTCAATCAATACATACATATTCAAGCTAGAAAGTTGTTAAAAACTTTAGCACTTTTCAGTATCAACCATTGTCCAACTTATTCATATCTTTTAAAAATAATAATTAAAGTGTACATAACTAATTAAACAGACAAATGACACAGATTGAACCAGCCCCAAAGTAAGTTCAAGACTTGTGTTATAGGATACTATCTCAACAATACTATATTTTGTAATAAATACCTACATAAATAGATAAACATCCTAACATATATAAAAAACTAAAGTGTAATACTTATACCATAGCATACATTTTAAAAACAATTTTAAACGGCAATCAAGATATAAAACTCTTCGTTCAGAGCTGAACAAATAATGTCAAAATGACGTCACGTGCCATCGAATTACCTATAATCACACAAGAGCACGTCGGCCGACTAACAATTTGTACAAACAGACGACCAACTAGGCTAGCGTTGCCCAACTTGACATAGCTGCCAAATTGCAGGTTAGGTGTCTGTACAACGTTTTTCTCACACGGTTGAGAGCAAATGACTGGGTGCGATGATATGGCGATATCGGTTCACGGAGTAATACTAGTGTTGGTGGGACACACGGCCGAGGAAAATAGAAAACGCACGATTATGTACGCTTTTGGTTAAATATCGTAAAGGGGCTTTTGCCACAGATTACATAATAGTACTGATATTGCCTAAATTATAGTTATGTTCCTACGTAAGTTTTCAAAACTTGCAACAAAACATTTGACTGTGTAAACTTTTATGAAAACTTATTTATCTATTGTATTTTTTATAACAATAAATCTAATAATATCTTCGATTTTAATTAATTATCGAACGATCGATCGATCGAAAGAATTATCGAACAAGGATATATAGTTAGATAGTTTAGATAGATAGTTTTCAATATTGTTTAAATAAACCAAGGTATATCTAAATAAATATATAGGGACGAATTACACTGATTGAGCTAGCCCCAAAGTAAGTTCGAGACTTGTGTTATGGGATACGAACTCAACTATAATATATATATATATAACAAATACATGTATAAATAAACATCCAAAACCCAGCACAATTTGAAAAAGGCCATTTTCCAACCTGCCCTGACCGGGGATCAAACCCGGGACCTCTGAGTGGCGGACTAGCAACGTGATCACCACGCCACATTTCAAAATAGACGGAATTTATAGACACGAAACAGGCTTAGTTAACAACAATAACATTTTGGCATATTTAGCTAAGTCTATAGATGTCATATTTATGCTTGTGTAAGAAAAAGTAAATCAAGGCATCGCCCAGAAGGTTCCACCATTTTCCAGTTTCTTAGTTTTCTAATCATGAAAGCCGTATACCCCACATCGACACTCTACTATCAAGCCCAACCAATTTTCGCCTCATATTGGTAGTGTAATGCATTATCGTATTGCGCTTTCGAAATTGATTTCAATTCTGTCCTAGTACTACACGATCGTTCGTCCCTTTTATGGTCTATAATGTTAGAGAAAGACGTCTGTTCTCTGACAGGTAGGTAGGTCAAATATAATGAAAGTTAAGGGTGTAAAAATATGTGACACCAGATCAGCTTGGACATAAAAAAGTCAAATCAATCAGTGATTCGAAGTCTTTCTTTTATTTCATAATTATCTTTCTGTTTCCCCAAGGCAGTTGTCTAGCTTAAGTAGACTGAACATGAGTGTAGAATGTAAAATTTATACAGAAAAGATATGCGACAGCAATAGACTCTTGATATTTTCTGAACTTTGAACTGCACTTCGATGTTGACTATGACAATGAAAAATCTTTTTTTGACTTATTTCCAAAGCCAAGTAATTTTTTAAAGACTCAAAAGTATAACATGTAATGAATGAAACATTCCATCACATGTTTTAATTTGGATAATAATCCGAGCATTCCGTTAAAAATCAATAATTTTTAAGACTCTTTAGACAGGCTTTTTATGTCATAAGGCCCCGATCACTGTAATGATGTTAAAAATCAATATTTTTTTAAACTCTTTTACGTCGCAAGGCCCTTGCTACAAATAATGTGTCAATTTCCAACAGCCATAGTCGTGCAGGCACCAACTACTGCATTAGAGGCATTGTGGTGCATGCGCATTCCTCGACAGATTGAATGCAATTCCGCTGATTGTTACGCAATTTTTGGATTCCTCATAAATTCACCAATCTCGTGGTGATTGTGTGCCTTCTTTTTTAATTTTTTTGCCGCGTCTAATAAGTTTAAGTGGCTATGTGTGATATATCATCTCGAAAATAGAAAGTAATCTGATGCCTTGTTATTTGTACCTTTATTAGAGAGCTTAGACTAGGTTATATATCTGTTCATCGGTTCAAAATATAATATATTCGTACCTAAATCTGGGTTTGTTCGTTTGAAACAAGCAGGAGCAGGGCGCATAACCTGCTCAAACTATTGGTAGTGTAGCACTTTTTACAAATTGCACCGGTTAAAATTGACAAACCCACTTTCTGATTCACTTTAAAATTCGCGACTTTTCAGCAACTCAAATCAAAAACTTTTTTATAAATGTTAAAACTTTTTCTGTGCGATTTATATAAAATATTGACTAGATTAACGACGTCATAGTTAATTGGAGTCAAATAGCGCTCTTAATATCAGTTAACTAGACTGTTAAAACCATTACTCTTCCTCTTGACTTTGCCGTAATCGGGTAAAAATAAAGTAAATTTGAAACATATCACAAAATAGATAGATACTCGTTTATTTTATTTGTAGCACTGTCACAGAATGGACATATACTGAATGCCTAAGACGGTAGCTCACTGCGTGTCCTCAATTTGCTTCAGAAAATTTGCTCACGTACGGTGTTTCGTACGTTTTGTCATTATAGGTCTGATAGCTCCTCGCAAGGAATAGTAGCTGTACGAGTAGAGACATATTTATTGTGGTTACTTATTTGCAGGAAAAAAAGATGCGCGGTCAGTGAACTATATTCGGACGAAGTTTTAAGAGCGTTCATTCATTTATGCCACGCCATTTCCCTATTTGGGGTCGGCTCTGTATGTCTACTGCTTCCACTTCTTTCTGTCACTCAGCATATTTGCACTGGCCCCTCGTTCCTTCATATCTGTCCTTACACATTCTATCTACGTCTGCTTCGGTCTTCCTATTCCTCTGGAGCATAAAGTTCCTAAAGCCTTTTCTGCAAATCCCTGTCAACTGAACTGCAATGACACAAGATTTTTGTTTCATCAACAGTGTGATTTTTCAGAGTATTTAGACTAGTTGTTTCACGCGGCAATGCCTGCGTTTTTAGGGTTCCGTACACAAAGGTAACAGATTATGTATTTCTGGTGCCGCTATAACAACAAATACTAAAACAGAACAAAAAAATATTTAAGTGGCGCTTCCATATAACAAACGTCAATTAGACCTCTTCATAACCCGTCTGGCCAGCGAGGAGAGTGTAGGCCAAAGTCCTGTCGATCTGGCGGCTCTGGATATGAAAGTATGGATCTGGTAGTACAAATAGGGTCGTGCTCCTGCAGTGGAGACAAAAGACCTGATGATGATGATGATGATATTAAAGGTAAGTACCTACCTGCACTATATTATTCTCTGCAAAGTACATGTAGACGATACGTTCTACATAAATTCAAGTCTTTCCTAAACACAAACAAAGCCTATTTGCTCAAAAATTAAAGAAACTTCAAGCCCAATTAAATATTTGTTCCCAAATAAAACTTGGGTACTTAGTGTCGCTCCTGCTTGGGATTTCTCCGAAACTTTCTAATGAAAATAGGTAGGTTGAGCGGTAAGCCTACTTGGGGAAATTGCTCATTATTTTATTATGTTTTTAATGCTAACTTTCAAAGTCTCATTAATGAAATCATGTGGTAAATCGGAAATTTGTTGAGAAGTTCACAGATTTGATATTTATTACGATAATGTTTTCATAGAACTCTTAAATTTCAAAAATTGTCTTTTTAACCAATTTCAAAAAGGAGGAGGTGATCAATTCGAATGTATATATGTTTATTATAGGCGTTTTGTGTAGTCGGAGAAATTACGTTATGTTCTCCAACTACTCAAAACCGCTAGAACTAATTTAGAAAATTCTGTCTTTATTTAAAAGGGAATACTTGTTAGATGGTCTTATAGAAATCGGATGTGTAGTTTGGTATAGAAGTCAATTTCTAGTTTTGGAAAATTATAATTTTATCGATTAAATAAGTATTGAAGACAAAAGTCAAGTCAACTCAAACAGACCCAAAATCATCAATTTGCTTCGTATCTTTGACTGAACTTTTTTTTAAAACAATTAAAAGACCTTGTAAGTACATCCAAGTTGTAATAAGAACCTTCCCACTTCATCGCAGCCGGTTAAAAGCCGCTAATACCCGATATTTTCATAACAAGCCGGGGTGTGACGATCGAGGGTGGATCGGAGGGTGGCAGATGTGCCGTAATCGAATGGACAAACAATCGATATGTTGTACTTACCAGTTGCATGCTTGTAATGGGGCGATTTGAATCGATTGTTTAATATATTCAGGCTAGGAATCTTCGTAAATATTTTAACAGAAAGAATAGACAACTAGTTGTTAATTAGTTATTTTATTTCTTGAGACTTAGTAGATTGGTAATCCATAAAGTTAAAATTCTGCAAAAATAGGAACTGTATATATATTATATATTCCATTACATATTGGAATCTGTTGAATTGGGAATTGATAAAAGAATTCTGTAGAATTTGGTTTTTCTTTTTCCCCAAATAATATAAAAAAAATAGCAATATAACTTTTTGAGTATGACTGGAGTGGAGAATAGCTTTTGATAGAGATCTGTGGAAAGAAAATTCAGATGTTGGCCCAGCAGTGAAAGAGTATTATATCAGCATCAGGTATATTACTTTAGACCATCTCATTTTTGGACGAGAATAATTTTATGACGACACGCGATTTAGACCATGAGCGATTTACACGGGTTGCTATTTATTCTACTTGCATTTAAGACTATTCGCGACTAACTCGGTCTTTTTTGCCTCTTTTTACTCAACACATACTTGGCCAAAGCAATCAGAGGACTTAACTTACACTCTTCTCGCTGGCTAGACGAGTTAGAGAGGAAGTGAAAGAGTATCACATCTTTTTAATTTTCTGTATTTTAACCCCCGATGCAAAAAGAGGGGTGTTATAACTTGGACGTATCTGCGTATCTGTCTGACTCATCGTATGAATGGAGCGATTTTTTTTTGTTTGTAAGCTCAATTCAATTCAATTCAAATATATCTTTATTATCATAGGATATTTATAATATCTCTTAATAATCGTCATTATTTTGTTGCACAATTGTTGACGTCAAATGATTACTTACAGCTAAGTTACTACCGCTTCCAAAGCGCTAGTGCAGAAGAAGCGGTAACAAACTGCACTGCAGCTGATGTGATCGAGGTGGTTCTCTCTTTCTAAGCTACTGTTGTGTAGGAAGGTTATTTAGGATTTTTATCTCTATTTCTTGTCGTTATCAATAATTTGTCTCTTCTGTTATTAGAACCATTTTTTTCAAAGTTAAATAAGAAATAAAATAAGAAACAAAGAATAATTCAAGTACAATCCAGTCGTAGCCGAAATCACATTATCATATTATTACAAATAAGCATTGTCCGTGTGTTTGTGCTCGGTGTCGCGTCGCTGATTGGCCACGTACCACGTCATTACTGTCGGCCTGTACGCGGACAAACGACGACAAAAGTGTTATTGGTTTTTATAGGATAACTTTTACGGCTTCCTGGGCCAAAAGTGTCTTTTTATAACTTATATATGGAAAAATAGCCACAGCCTGGCTAAATGTAAATGTAAATTTGTTTACATGTCATTTTCATCATAATCATCCGCAGCCTTGATCCTCCCACTATTGGGAAAAGGCCTCTCTCAATGCCATTTATTATAGTCCTGAGCTAAACTCAGTCATTTTTGCACACAGTTAATTGTATGCTAGCATTATTTATTATTATTTTTTTATATTAATTTTGATTTACCTAATTATCTTGAATCATAAAAATTTTGTGCCATAATAGGAATTGCTATAATAATTGAATTTTCCAATTTATGATGCTATAAAGTCTCATGTCCTAGGTGTTGCATTCTTTAATGTATGTTAGTCCGAATGTTAATTTGTAATAAGATTTTTAGCTTAAAACACTAGGTTAAAATTAGGAGTTTAGGTTTAGTTCGTTAGGTTTCCTGTGACCAAGACACGAGCGAGTGAGCGACTCAAGCTTAGGGCGAAAGTAACACAAACACAAAAACCACTTTGCCTTGGAGTGTAGATTAGGTTCGTTAGGTTTTCTGTATTATAGCAAACTAATTTATTGCCTTTTTCCATAATTATCATATTTTATGTTCGAAATTAGGACACGTGATAATTATGGAAAAAAAAAAAGAATAGACATTTTGAATACATACAGCAAAAAAGTTATAGCACGTTGTATTTTAGGATTGCGACTTTCGGGCACGTTATGTTATGCTTTATTATGTTAGAGCTAGGCATCATTCGGACATATGATTAGTAAGGAAAAAAATATTATAAGATCTTAAATTATGGATAAAATATGTATGAGATAAAATAGAGAACCCATCTGAGGATGCATCTGATGTTACCATGTTTTCAGTCAGGAATACTTACTTATCATGTATTCACCTACCTGTCATATATATAGGTAGGTCCCTATATCAAAGAAGGAGTTTGGCCTCGACTGTACTCACGTTTTCCATTGACTTTCATATAGTACTGTGTTTTATGTACGGACAATGATGAGACAATAGCCACTGCTTCTCAAAATCAAATGCAAAAAGGAATATAATAATATAAGAAAACCTAATGTTACATTTTTATGCTGACTTTTTCAAAGTCATAACATACCACATCCTTGTTGAGCGAGGATGTGGTGTGTTTTAGGTACCAATAGGATTTCGATGTCAACAGAAACCCATTTAATATTAGACCCAAGTTTTACTTGTGCAGTCACTAGGTCCATCATTTCAGCCGCATAACGTCCACAGCAGGATATAGGCCTCTTCCAAGGATTTCCAAAATTACCGATCTAAAGCAGCGCCTTTCAGAGATCTTGGACAGGTCGTCAGATCACCTTGTGAGTGGGTGTCCTACGCTTTGCTTGCTAGTATGTAAGATATCTATATTCTGGGTCTATTTTGGATCAACAATTTTTTTGTATTACTAATTTAATTTGGTGCACAAAATTTGTCGCTCAATTTTCGTATTTTACCTAACGTAATAAGTAAAGAATATTTTCCACTTTCTCAAGTTTTATCGTCGTATATGTATTTACAATTTAGTCATTAGGGTCTTAAGTGTAACGCCTAATCATACTTACTTAAGCCATGAGGACTAATGAGTAGGCAATACATTTTCTGCGTTTTCGTTTTGTGCGAAATAAAAATTAGTAATGATGAATAAGTATTAGAAGCTCCCTATATTTTATTCAAATAGTCCTGTTTAATGAAATATCCTGGGCTAATGGTTGGGAACCACTATGTCACGTGATTTAGTGAATTACCGCGATCGCTGCCACCGCAGCGACGTATCCAATGCCAATTGCTATTTTTCCGCTGCAATCTTACGCATTATTGTTTTACTGATTCGTTCAATTGGATTCGCAGTGTATAATCTATGTTTATATTTCTTGGTATCAATAATTTGTAGTATTTTGGACGGAAAGTTTAAAAAAATAAAAATGATTGGGTTAACTAAAATTAATCTTAAATTTAAAAAAAAGTGAAAAATGCGCGTAAATACCTTAAGCGCCATAAAATATACTGAAACTATTTTAAGGGTAGATAAATGATACATTTCATAAAACTAAACAAATTTGAAAAGTGTCCTTTTTGTACTTTTTTGTGCACTGCTCAAAGCATTTATGAGTTTACTTATGTATGGATAAGTAGTTAAGTTATTTTTGTCAGAATAAGCCACCAACACCAACCAAACAAACATTGTATAAGAAGGGTATTGGCCAAATCTTTGATTGATTACTTGATAGTACTAGTTAACTCCTAAATAATTAAGACATGTGATTAACGCTTTCTAAAATTAACAACAAAATTAATTAAAATTTTAATTTCTCGTCCATCCGTTGACATATTGCAGTGCAAGTTGTACTTCTGTACTTGTAGTTCAAGAGAGAGGGTTATATTTTGTGTTAAAAAAAAACAAAATTAAAATACTTTGTTATGAATAAACACTAATTTCACTAAACTAGAACCATATTATTAAATTTATAAGCGAATTTGCCTCTACGGCGCAGCGCGCTTGAATTTTATTAGTATTTGTTCTAACACACACAAAAACACAGTTCCATCACTAATGTATAAGTAATAAAAATATATATGGAATCACGCATGACTAGAGGGCTGGCCTTTATCTGGCTCAAAAGATAATCATTGCCATATAACGTGCAATGCTGCCAGCTTTCTGAACACGTTACCACAGGGAAGCTATTTGCCAGGGCTTTTTTATTTATAATTAATTTAAGTTATTACTTTAGTTTAATTTACTTTTCTTGTTTATTTTTTTTTGTTGAAAATCTAAATAAAAAAATGTAAGTTCATCAAAAAATCCGTTCTTGGTTAAAAAAAAATATTCTAATGTTGTTTATTTAATCGCAGTTGTGTCTTTCGCAGCCGTGTATGTCCCTCGTTTACTATTGAGGTTATTTTTATAACCATTTAGCCATTAGCGTCTGGCTCTTAGACTACGCCGGTTCAGTAAAAGTTGTTTATCATCACCAACTGAACCACGTCGTGACCAGATCTTCACTATCTCCGACCTGTCCCAAGTACACTACACATGCAATGAAGGTGTATGATAGAAAAGAAACACCTGACGGACACACTTGCCGGTTTACGAGATACATTTTAAGATAATTGTTGCGTGATTTTTGAGCAATTTAGGCGATGCTAGCCAAAATCAATTTTTTGAAGTGAAAACTTCTTTAGCGGCGTTGTGCACTTTTTTTGGAATGGGTAAAAAATGTTAAACTCGCGTCAGGACACGTGACCTGATCGAAAATTCGTAAGACGGATGGAGAGTAGACAGCTGGCGCGGCGAAGGAGAGGGAGTATCCCCCTCTCTTTCTACGGCGCGGCGAAAATGTATGCCTGCGCCTGCTGTTTCGTATATCAAAAATGCACAACGTTAATATTCAAGTTTTCACTTCTGCCGGCACTCCCAGAGTGCAACCCGTCGTTTTTTTTCCATATTATCATCCGAGCGTATTCGGATCCTCAGCAGTAACGCTTCAGAGCCTGGGATCCGCTACCTAACCTATGTGATTTGACGAGGATACTGGTTTTTAATACAGAGCGACGACTGCCGTCTGACCTCCGCAACCCAAAGGGTAGACCAGAAACAATGTTTGGGAAAGATTTAAGCAAACGGGTTATTTTTTATTCGCCACTATAGCTGAACGTTACATGGCGTTCGGGCCAACACTTTATACGTATTTTTTCCTACATATAAGCTTTAAATTGAATTGTTTGTTTAAATTGAAATAGCATTTGGGTCTTGTCTTGTTTATCTTATTATGATATTCGTAGGCTCTGTGTACCTAAGTACACCGTACTAAGTAGGTAAGTAAGCATGTTTATTGTCCGTCGGAAATAAATGTTCTTATGATATACAATGCAACTAAACGGAATATTCCAATCTTAAAATCAATGTTGTTTGTTTTTCGTGTGTGCACTGCGTGTATAAATTACCTAACCACCCAATTAACTAATCCCAGGTTACAAAGCAAATAATCATTATCTACTATTTTACTCATTTCAGGTTCCCGCACATTGCATATGACAGGACGTCGAAACCCCAACCGTCAAGCCCTCCGGTCGTGTCATTGAGCAATCTCGGGTTGTGTATGAAACAGAAAATGATTTGAGAATAAATTGAATAAAAATGTTATCACAGATTAAAAAAAATACTCTAAAAGAGCATTTTTCTACACACTTATAATAGCACTGCCTTCGTAGTGAGATGAAAACGTGACTTATTATAGTGTGAGCCCTTTTTGATCGAGCAAGCGACGCGAGCGATGTTGTAAAGGATGAATATTTTTTAATTCCTATATTTAAAATCCGTCAAAATTGCCGATGAGTAAGAGGTCGCAGATTCAATCAAAGTCCGTAATACAAACTTCTTTCTCGTATTATAAACATAAACTTTTAAAAGAAGTTAAAACCACAGATATAGATATACATAGATAACGCGAGTATCAAGATTTGTATGGAAACCAAGCGTGCCAACTTTTTTAATGCCTACTGTGACGTCACAGGCAAATTTAGTGACGGGAAATTCAAACCGATTTAAAGAAACCACTCGCTACGATTTAAACGATTTATTGAAGACACACGCCGCCGCCCTGATTTTCTCGCTCATATCTCTCGTGATTTTATATCTGTGGTCTCGCTCGCTCACTCCGCGCTCGCTTACCATACGCAATCATCAGTACTGCGAGTAGTTTCAGTGTGAACGTGCTTTAAAATAACTTCACGTTCACGTAAATATTCAAGTCAGTTTACTAAAATATAATGTTTGTTGATATTTTATTAAAGCACGAGGGATTATAGACATGTGTGGTAAATTTAAGATACAGTAGTTTTAGATAACCTAAAATCTCTAATCGATTAACATTCAAGTTAATCGATTTGTGATAAAAATCACAATCGATTTTATGACTGACGAATGATATGAAATTGGGTAAACAAATGATTCTAAACGGAAAATTGTTTGATAATAAAGAATCAGTATTTTAATTGAATTTTAAAAATAAAACTATTATTAAATAATCGGCCAAGTGCGAGTCGAATTCGCGAACGAATATCTATAAAAAAACACGTTTGAAAAAGAGTGGCATCGTAGCACTCGAACGGATGGACCGATTTCAATGAGTTTTTTTTACGTTAAAGCAACTTCCCTTGCGGTCGTTCTTAGCCATGTCAGGCTTGTCTCACTCCGCGTAGAGGTATCGAAAATATACTTACGCGCTACGACCGCTTCAATGGGGGAAATTCAGTTAGGACGACTCACTAACGAGCAGTGAGCGCGGTTTTGTTCACCAACGTGTGACGATGAACGTCATGGAAAGAAAAACAAAAATCGCAAAAAAATACGGTGCAGTGTTTAATTGCTTAAACGCAGATTGTGAATCTCAACTTTTTTCCTTCAATGAAGCTGCTATTTTCAAAATGTATCGAACAAATACTGTATTTAGTCGGAAACCAGTCTTTCCGTCCTGTGGCCGCAATCCATTTTTCCTTTATGATTGGATCACGTGGGAAACTATAAAAAAAGTATTTTTCAAACACAATAGAAATTTATAAACATACTAAACGTATACTAGTAGTTCGCCACGAACTTAGACCTCGCGATTATTATTTCAGAATAATGTACCTGATTTAGATGAATTTTATTATCGGTGCAGGTTTACCGATATGCGAATTCATGGTTGTGACCAAATTTCCAAAATAGTTGCCAATCACAGCCCTTTCTTCAAATGACTTTCGATCTAGCTCTGAAATGTCAGGAGCACCTTCCAACCATACAATCCCATGGATATGAGGTCTACCGTGATGCTGAAATTCAGTTCTGTACCAGTAGTCTTTCACCGAAAAACGACCCATCATTTTTCAAATGACAAAGTCAGCTCGTAGTTGGAAAAACCAGGTTTAAATGTTTATTTGTATTGCCATGGCTCTATGCCGTTGCTCATTGGTTTCTTACTTTCTTCGTATAGCTACTTCGCTGGCTTTGATTGCTGTTGATCTCTTGTTAGTTCGTAGCATAATTACTAATATTAATACAGAAGCACAGACAAGCTGCAATAGCGACTGAACGAAAGTTCGCTGAACAAAATTGCTAAATTTAATAAACAAGCCAACAATCAATCAAAATAAGCAAAAACTGAAAAAAAAAATCGTAAAATAAGCAAAACTCTTCTATTTTAAGTCGGTTAAATATGATAAAATTTATAGAACTACTTATAAAACTCAAAATAATAACCATGATAGTTATTCAGAGAAATTACTTCGAGGACCCCAGGGAAGATATGTATTTTTAAGAAAGTTGTTCAGTAGCCCGGACTGAATTCACCGTTAAATAGTTTGAGTATATTTTGTAAGAGGATTTGTATTGTATATTCGTCACGGCTTAGTCAGCTAGACTTTGCGAGTCACCCTAAACCCGTTTAAGTATAACATATAAAAAAGTTGTTCAGACAAAAAAGTTGTTCAAATAAAAAAATATCGTTTTCATAATGGCAACAAAAAAGTCTAATGACATTTTTGAAAATATTTCAAAATGGCGGATATATGACAGTTTTAAAATTTAAAACCCCCATATATCCGCCATTTTGAAAAATTTCGAAAAACTGGCTCGACAAAAAAATTCTATTTAGTTGCTGAACCTGCTTACAAAATTTTATGAGAATCGGTTAAGAAATGCGACCTGTAGGCGAGAACAGACAGACAGACAGACAGACAGACAGACAGACAGACAGACAGACGGACAAAAGAATTTTTGGCTAGTCTCGAAACTGAGACGCTTCGCTCGCTTCGCTCGCTCGGTCAATCATAGTATGTTCAAAGAATAAACGTGAGCGACCATATTACATACATGAACTCTGAAAATATTACCCTCGTTTTCTAAAGTGTAAATTAGGAAATGAGCTTGTTTATATCAATACCTATTAAATTGGCTTTTTAATAATAGTTAATATCATTCGTCAGTCCAATATCGATTAAAATCGATTATTGGTATATGTTGTAGAACGAACAACACTAGTCGCTAAATTTAACTGACGAATGAGAAGTTGACGGTACCACGACGTTGTAGCGATGCGCGACAGTATCGCTTGTTTCGATATTCATTGCTTCTTAACACACAACGTCGGATCAAACGGTCAAAGCAAACGCGGCAATGTAATGTGAATGTAGTTTTTTAACCTTTATCTATACTTATTTAGGTACAATCTTGGAATCACATCTTGGAAAACTTAAAAAATTGTTTTAAAATGAATTTACGCATAACATAATTTTAAAATAACTCATCTGTGATAGGAAATATGTCCTTGACTTTGGGCGCTTGCAATTTTAGGGCTGTTGCAGTTTATTATCACGTAACGAGGCATTTTTTTTATTTTTCGCTGCCGTCCTGCTGCAATTACAGACGCGCGCGGACTGTCAGTAGCGGCGGCCAACCTAGACGCTTTGTCTGAGAACTTACACGCGAAGTAGATGCATTTAAGTCGTCTATGTATATCCATGTCTGTGGTTAAAACTATGTAATTAATAACACAAAATTAGCATTGTCAATTTCATTAAAATTGACTTTAATCTTTTATGTCAACCGAGGACTTCTGAAGCAGAAATGTGGCTATGAGCTTGTTCATAAGCGGAGCGGGTGCTGCATTCCTGTATTTTTATCCATCCAACACAAACCTCCAAAGACGATCACTTCTTATTTTATAAATGCTTAGATAATAATGAATTCATCAATTTACGAATAACTAGACAATTAAAAATATTTCACATTATGATAGTTCTGTTATCTAAATACTTTGTCATTTTCTGTTTTCTATTAATTTTTCACTCAATCCTCAAGCAAACCTAAGTTGCTTTAGGTACAGATCGATTTAGTTAAAAACCACTTTTCTAATTCGCAGTAATTTTATTTACACGATTTTATACTAAAACAATTTAAGGTTTTAGCATTGAAATAAATAAAGCCTTATTTGGTTTGTGATTAAACGAAAAAACGAAACGTTACAAATTCGTGGTTTCTGGGGAGTTACTCCAAAAGTGGTACGCAAGACGGAAGTTACTGCGTATCAGTATTTCAGTTTCAAGCAATATTAAGCCTTAACATACGATAATAAAATCTGATTTGGTTTGAAATAGAAATAGGACGTCACTATCGTACGACTAACGTATATATATTTTTATAGTAATCCCCCTGCATAGATTTATTTTACTCTTGTGGGTTTCCGCTCCTCCTCTCACTAAGTCCGCACCGAAACCTTCCCTGTGATCTCTCACCCGTGTAATCCCCGCTAATATTATTTAGAGTAGACAATCGTTTCCCTGCGGCAGGACAGCTTTGCCTTTTAATCAGCTGGCAAACATTGCGCTGCATATTGAGGAGGTATGTGCAATTGTGTTAGAGCAGTCATGTGGCGGGCTCGGCTCAGCGGATTGGTATGTCGCAGCCCTTTGATATTAGCTGGTTTGATTGTTATTGGAATGGCTACATTTGCTATTGTAGATGATTAGGTAGATATTATATTCATGTATATCGATCGTTATATATTTAAATGTCAATTGTATAAAATAGCAAAACTAATGGTACAGGTATGGCCAAGGCAAACCAACGGGGTTTTCGGGGTTCAAACCTACCTGAAATAAAGTGACTGCGTTTTTTAAAAATCCTGGCCACAAAAACGTATATTTCATAAAGTATAAACAGGTATTACTTAGTGGTAATTACCACAAAGTTCTTCCATTTAATGTTAATCATAAAATATAATTACCAATTACAATTCTAGCGTTGGTTTTGCCATGGGTCGACACTTATTTCATCATTTTCTTGGGTAAATAATCGAAATCTTTTAACTGCTAATACATGAAGACTTTTTACCTACCGGACAAATTTTTAAAGCAAGTTCTGTCCATGATACTGAACTACTCTGCATAAAAACAATAACGAAAAACGAAAAAAATATTGCATGTGGTTTCCGGCAGAGTAGAATAGGGCCACTCCAAGTCCTCTCGTGGATAACGTAGAAGGCGACTTAGGGAATATAACACCAATAAGACTACTCCAAATCATCTGGCCAGCGTGAAGAGTGTAGGCCAAGTCCTCTGGCTGCTATATAAGTATGGCTCTGACAGTACAGAGAGGGTCTTGCTGCTGCAGTGTAGATAAAAATTCCTGATGATGATGATGAGATAAAATAACCTTCCTAGACAAATAAGCGCTTAGTTAAATGGATTTTGTATGGGAGGACATTATTTTTAAATCTTTTTTTCTTAATTTTTATAGAAAGTACTGCATCTTGAATGCCTAAAAATGTAGTTCAGTATCATGAATTGAACTTGCTCCAAAATTTTTGATGGTGCATAAACGTGGCCCCTGTATATATATATATATATATATATATATATAGCTGACTATCAAGTGTCAATCGTCAACCGAACTGACACCAGAAAGGCGAAAAAGAAACCGGATGCGAGTCATCGGAAGTCAGCAGTATCGATCAATGGCTATGAAACTTTTTGTAAGCCTTAAAGCGGGAACTTTGAGATCCCACGATAAATGTAGACCCACTGGTTTAACACGAAGTGTAGATATAGTCCTTGAGGCGTAAGCTTAGCTTTGCATTAGTGGACCGCCAAAAGTAGAGTCAGTCATTTTAAGTATTAAAAAGAAAGTCTCGACACTCTCAACTAACTCATCTTGTATGGTATCGTTGAAGATTGTGAGCTTGTGAACATCATTTTTCTCTATCTCTGCTAAATGGTTATATATGCACACAGTACTAGTATATATAACGAAATTTAAAGGAAAACTATAAAAGCTCAGTAGGGTTTACAAATATAGGCTACCAATTGTAAAATTTATTTGGAAAAGGAAATTTATACAAATTTCGACGCCTAATATTAGTTTTTAGACATTTTTAGTGGCGTGAAGTCAAAGTCAGCATTACAGAACCCTCGCTGCGCGTGGCTCGACACGAACTTTTTTTGCTAATGAGCTTATTCAATGAGTTTGCCTTTGATATAGTTTTAGTAGATGTACAATTGTACAAGACCATAATTTTACATAAAGCAGTTTCCTAGGACCATTCTAGCCATAAGCAAGCGACATCTCAGCTAATTGCGGCGATGTTGCCGCCACAATAAATCGCGCGATAGTTGTCAAGACATTTATATCAGAAGCCGCGTGGGCGACAGCAGTTCTTGTCGTGTGACCTTATAGGCTTCTAGTGTCTACAACATAGACCCTCGACTGTTAAATAGTGACCATTTTAGCCTGAGTTGTCCAGCCTGTAGAGTCTATCTAAATAATTTATTAAGGCGAAAATTTGTAAGAATAATGTTTAGATTAGTACAAATGCTTTTCTTTTACGTAAGATTATAAGTCAATTATAAAAGTGGACCGGCGCTTGAGATAGATCTCGAGCGACCCGGTTTTTTTTAACATTTTCTATGCTTGCATGCTACACCTACCTGCTACCTAATTACAAATTTGACATCATTCTAAATTAATAATTATAACATAACAATTAATTCTCAATTTACATATCTAATTTTAATATCAGTATAATTGTTAGTTGACGTTTTTGGAGAAGATGCTACAGTACATTTTGTTGCCGCTTCTTCTGTACTAGCGCTGAGGAAGTAGCAATAAACTTAGCTGTAAGTAAATGATCTGACGTCAACAACTATCTATTATGAAATGGAAAGAAAAATTGATCAAGCGATACAAATATCCCAAGATGAAATGATTTTTGCGACTTTTGGATAGAAAGGGACGTAAGTACTTGTAACATAAGTTAAATAAAAAACTAGATGCCCCATATCAGCTACTTTACCAAAGGATGCGACCTTTCTGACAACCAGACCGCGACATCCTAATCGCATGCTCATCGCCCACCAGTCTAACCTGACCCCTCCCAACACCCAGCACCCCCCGCTCTGACCCACAAACCCATCACCCCAGAGAAGAGAGGAGGTCCCAATTATCTGGTCATCATTGCGTAAATTGGAAGTCTTGGAGTGAACGTGATTGCCAATACTTCGTGTCTTGCCAGTTGCGAAATTTTGAAGACGCATTTGTCAAATTGTTAGTACATAATTAACTGTAACAGAAGCCTTGTCTGTTTTTGTCAGTTTCACAAGTCACGATTTGAGTGGTAATAGATTCACTGCTCGTTTCTTATGGTTACATGTACATGGGCTAACAAAATGTGCTGAAACTATAGGTATTTTAAGGGTGAAATCGTCAAATACTTTTTCTGTTAATTTAAGACTTAGTATTTCATTATTCCTATACTAATATACAGGTATTCCAAGTTGATAGTATTCTGAGTTAGAAATTTATTTATTTATTCATTCATTCATCAATGTTCATAAAATACAAATTGTACAGAACAATAGAGAACTGAACGCTAAAACACGCTTTAGGTTACAAAAAGAATTTACTTGTGGGTTACAAGTTAAAATTTGAGTGTGGATATGAAAACACAAGTAAATAAAAAACTTAGGCACTTAATTTGTCTTAAAAGTTAAGTTTAATAAGAGGCATACTTTTAAGAAATATCTTTAATCTAAAATCAAAAGTGAAATCAAAATTAGGTACCTAAAAAAATCGCCAAAAATGTTCCAGCAAACATTTTGCTAACTTTCTTAAACATATCAGCAATAAAACTGTCAAACTCCCGCCAATTTTCGTCAAAAGATTCCTATAACCTGCTTAAAGTGAAGGGAAATCTTTCAGAGGGGAGATCGGGAAAAACCGGAAAAACCCAAGAATATAAGGTCGCGCTCCTCGAGACATCAATTTAGAAGAAATTACCGGCTAATCTGTCACATCTAGGTGCTTGGGGAGCGTAATCTGGTATTTTTTCTTTTTTCCCGGGAAAATCCGGCTTTGCGTCGGGACAAACGACGATCTTGTTAATTTAGTAGGAGGGGAACGTTTTATTCGTTTCTGTCGTGGTATTCGGGTTTTTTTGGCATCTTGGGATGTTCAATGAAAGTCATTTGTTACTAGATTGCAGTTTTGAGTTTTTTAAACTTACGATGACAATGATAAACAGTAATAATTCTTAACGATGCTTGTTCTTCCTACTTTTCACATCAGTGTATTTGGAATTTTCTGTCTTATTAACAGATACCTACTTAAATTAACCCTAAACAAAATATACGAAAAGAAACTATATATCAAACACCACTATTAAGAGATTATAGCTATTTCAATGAGATATTGTCCAGTGTCCTTTTTTGGCAACTTACTCCAGGTTCTGAAACCTATGGCGACATAAAAAAATCTAGTAGTATTTCCGGATTTATGTATGTGGCTTTCTCGAAATACTTTTTATAAAGTAAGTCTTTATCAACTATATTTATATTTTAATGACAATTAAACTTCAATACCTGCTTCCTACACAGAAAAAGCAGCTTAACATTTCACTTAAACAGGGCAACGTTTAAAAAGACAAAGTATCGCGCTCCCCTCTCGCCAAATCTTTTATCGCAAGCCCCCGGGACCTTTTTTTACTTTCCCCTCCCTACAGTAATTGGTTCATTGTTTTACGTCACCGGGTATTTGATGATTGCTCTTTCACTGCCCTTTTGTATTTTTGATTAAGAGCAAAAAAGTTGCCATGATCGGTAAAATGTTGGAATAAAAACGGAAATCTATCGTTTTTCTTTATTGAGGGGTGACTGGGTGACTTTAGAGTAACTGATTAGTCCTTTTTTTATCTTGCCCTAAATCATTTAGGGAGAAAGATTTTCAGCGTAGTCCCCGTAAACAAAAACTGTGTCTTTTTATTTTTAGTCATTAAGTACATCAATTAGTAGATTATTTACAGTAGTCTTGAAGCAAGAAAAATTTTATTTTTATCAGCATAAAATAAATAAATAATCATGCATCAATTTTGAATACCTTCATTTTTTTATTCGAGATAATGTCTTATTGCTTTGTATAATAAAAATTTTTCAAAACTAAAAACTTACTTCACCAAAATACACAACACAACCGTTTTGATAACATTTCTATGGGGCCACTCGACAAGTATAGACAAGTATACAAGTATAGAGTAAAGACTTGTAATACAATACACGACAAGTATAGAGTAAAGACTTTCAAACAAAAAAAAAAAATATTATTCATATCTGTCAGGATGTCTTCGAATAATCGGTGAACATACATAAAAAAAATATAAAAAAAGATCGTGAAAAATTGATAACCTCTTCCATTTTTAAATTTGGTTAAAAATGTATAACATTACAATGTTGCGCTTGAACTGTAGTTCACTGTATCTACTTATTTGTTATTAAAATGCCAATGACCAACAAAAAAGAAAAGAAACCTAATGCAATATCCTCAGTGTCTAGATTACGTAGCAAATTACCGAGATTGTACAAAACAAAGATCTTTTGTGCAACTCCCGTCACATGTGCCTACTGGGGACGCAGGCGCATGCGAAAGCGAGACTATCTCTCACATCAACACGCAATCTAACAAAAATCGTCCTTATTACAACGGATTACAAAAAACTAAAGTGCAATTATTAAATTTGCATCTAAGAGTTCGTATTACTTTATACTTTGATTTTAAATCGACTGTATTGTCTTAAACATAGAATTCAAATTCAATTAAACTTAGATGGTTGATAATCAAAAACAGTTTTATAAGAAATCGCAATAGGACCACAATAAACTTTATTACTAACACCGTAAGGCACATTCGAATGTAATAGAATGTGATTTGGTGCAAGGAGATATGCGCCTACGCATGTCATCGCATCGCAACTATCTTGCCCAGGGCACGGGCCCATGGGTGCTTTACTTTGCTTATGCTTTATGATTTAAATGCGTATTTAAAGCCAACCGTTGGCTTTATGTTGTGGTAAATGTGGCTATCTTTATAATATATTGGCGTTATTAAAATCATGACGAGATGCTATTGCATCTATCTATATTCTTATATTACATACAGAGATTATTGATTAATCGTCAATTTAGTTTACTTATTTTTAAATTAATTGTAATGTAGAACTTTTTGTAGTTACTTTAAAAATATTTTTAATAAATAAATAATCAAATTAAAGAGTTTACAGAGACATAAGTTTTTAAGGTATTGTTTGGTTTCACGTGGATTTCACAATTTTACTGAAATTGGTGTTTTAGTATTTCTGTCTCCCCTTCAAATAAAGGTGTTCCAGTAGGTAAATTTTTAGGTGTTGTTTAATTTCACGTGGATTTTAGAATTTTACTGAAACCTGTATTTTCATATTTCTATCTCCCCTTAAAATATAAGTATATGAACACGACTCTTAACCAACTGTAGCAATAAAGACCTAGAAAACTCAACAAAATAAGCCATCACCATCAGGGATCAATATAAGCCGCATATTTCGATATCATAAAGCCGCTCATTAACCGTCTCGTTACGATACTGTCGTCTCGGTTTACTGCCCTTAATGACACCGTCCGTTCCCAGAAGTTGACAGAGATGGCGACTGCCCCACAATAAAACCATAAAGCTTGTTTAATTGTTACCATAAACATCGCGGAGAAACCACAAATTAAAAAGATTGCCAGAAGGAGAACTGAAATGAAAATAGCTTTCTATAACTACAATAAGCAATGTGTCTATTCTATAGCATTGTCAAAGAACTGAACAAATTCAGGTGAGACGTCTTATAGGTAGTTCGTTTTTTGATATTTCCACATAAAATATAAAAACTTCATATTTTTTCAAGATTTAATGTATCCTATGTTTCTATTACATATATAAGTCATCTACATGCCAAATCTCCTCCCAAGCATTTAGCCTGTTTTGTGTAATTCACACAAACATCTATACTTTCACATTTATACTTAACATTAGTAGAATTAGGGTTGCAGGATTAGTAGTTGTTTGTGGCAGTTCACGACAGTGTTTTATAATTATAATATAGGTACTTCAAATTTATAGAACTGTAATGAAATACAGAAATAAAGCGCTGCCTGATAACATAAAAATCTTTTCCGATCGAACACCATTCCAGAAAAAGCAAATGCAGAAATTGAAAGAAGAATTAGAAAGACGCAGTACTGCAGGAGAGACTAATTTAGCCATAAAGTTTGTTAAAGGAATTCCAAAAATCATTCACACAACTGAAGAAAAACAAGGAGAAAAGACATCACCGCCAAAAAACTAAAAGCCTCGGCGGGGAAGGTAACTCACAATCTCGCCAAAAACTACTCAGAAATAAAGTGCACTAAAAAGAATTTAAAGTTTTTTTACATCAACGCACGTAGTCTAGTTAAACGGGGTAAATTCGATGAGTTAAAGTGTATAATTGCTGAAATCCAACCAAATATAATTGTAGTGACCGAAACGTGGATAAAAAATGAAACTGATGTTCAAAAACTCCAAATTCCAAACTACACCCACTACAATAACTTCAGAAAGAATAGGAAAGGAGGAGGTGCTTCAATCTACGTACACAATAACCTTCAGCATAGTATGCTTGAAGAGCACTGTATAGCAAATGACATTCATTATCTTTGGATCCGTCTTGAAAAACAATCTCTGGATATTGCTGCTATATATAACCCCGACGGAAACAAGGCGGATTGTTTTCTGGAGTCATTTTCGCAGCAGATAAAACGTAGTAAGAGAGCAATCATCTTTGGTGATTTCAATTATGATTTACTAGCGCCAGATAAAGAAACTCGAAAATATAAAGACGCCTTAAAAGAAAACGATTATAGAGTTTTGAATAAAATCTGCCGGGAATATTGTACTCGTGTGACATCCACGACAAACACCATTATTGATCACGTTTGCACCAATCTGAAAACTAACAATTTCAACTTTTATCTAATAGAATCATCAATGTCTGACCACAAACAGATTTACCTAGAGATTGAAAACTACCAACCTAGGCCAATACAAAAAATTCAATACAAAGCTGTAAACTACAAAAAGCTTTATGAAACTATAGAGAAAGATTTAATAAGCGGCCAAGTGCGAGTCGGACTCGCCCATGAAGGGTTCCGTAGTAGCAAATAACATAATATACAAGTCTTGTAGTATGTTTTTTTAAAAATTTTATATTTGAGTTGATTGAATGAAAGGTAAATTGCCGTTTATGATTTATGACGTATTAAAAAAAAAAACTACTTACTAGATATCGTTCAAACTAATTTTCGCTGGTAGTTTTTATGGTAATGAACATCATGTATTTTTTTTTAGTTTTATAATTCCCTTATTTTAGAAGTTACGGGGGGGGGGGGGGGACACACTTTTTTCCACTATGGAAGTGTCTCCCGCGCAAAGTATTCGGTTTAGAAAAAAATTATATGAGAAACCTCAATATCATTTTTGAAGACCTATCCATAGATACCCGACACGTACGGGTTTGATGAAAAATAAATTTTTGAGTTTCAGTTCTAAGTATGGGGAACCCCCAAAATTTATTGTTTTTTTTCTATTTTTGTGTCAAAACCTTAATGCGGTTTACATAATACATCTACTTACCAAGTTTCAACAGTATTGGTCTTATAGTTTCTGAAAAAAGTGGCTGTGACATACGGACGGACAGACAGACAGACATGACGAATCTATAAGGGTTCCGTTTTTGCCATTTGGCTACGGAACCCTAAAAAGTGATAAAATTTACGAATATGATATACTGGAACAAAAAATATTGACTTGCCTATCTGAATGTGAAATTACAAAATCAAAATTACAAAATCCACCGCGACAGGACTGGATAAATAAAGATATAATAAAAGACATAAATAAAAGAAATGAAATATGGCAAAATTACAAAACAAATAAACAAAATATGAGTTTAGAAAAAGAATTTAAAGATGCTAGAAACAAAGTACGCAAAAACATACAGAAAACTAAAAAATCGTACTACTTTAGGTATTTCAAGGACCATACCAGCAAACCGAAGAAGATGTGGAAAGCCATTCAAGAGTTAGCTAATAATAAAAAAAGAGACCCTACCAAGCCGAATAAACTTATCATGAATTCGGACACAATTTCGGAGGAACAAGAAATCTGTGAATGTTTCAATCATTACTTCTCTACCATCGGCTCAACTCTTGCTAGCCGAATACCAACTAATCGATTAATAGTCAGCAACACTTCCCGACCACCTAATAAAGCAAGAACTACTGAGTTTACGAACTTTGCACCGGCAACCACAGATGAAATTAGTCGAATAATTGATGATCTGGACTCCAATACGAGTTCGGGTATTGATGGAATTAGCACAAAAATAATTAAATGTTTGAAAAAAATAATCATCAACCCTAAGTGGGTTGATGATTATTTTTTTCTGATCTCAGACTGTATAAATAATTGTTTGGAACGGGGAGTTTTCCCAGATTCCCTAAAACTCGCCAAAGTTACACCAATTTACAAGTCCGGTAGTAAATCTGATCCCTGCAACTATCGCCCAATTTCGGTTCTGCCTGTAATTTCAAAAAATTTTGAAAGAATTATCTATTTGCGTCTTGAAAAATATTTAAGTTCAATGGATTTTTTGTACAAAAAGCAGTACGGTTTTAGACCCAAATCAAACACACTCTCGGCTACAGTAGACCTTGTAACCAAAATAAAAAACAAAATTGACGAAAAACAAATAGTTCTCGGTATATTCATCGATTTAAAAAAGGCGTTTGACACCATTAGCCACAAGCTACTCCTTCAAAAACTATCTGATATTGGTATTACTGGGAAGGCATACAATATATTAAAATCATATTTCGAAAACCGTAGACAAATAGTCAAAATAGGGCAACATCAAAGTTCTACCAGTCAAATCAATATCGGTATTCCCCAAGGTTCCATTTTGGGTCCACTCTTGTTTTTAGTATATGTCAACAACATACAACACGTAGGCCTAAATGCTGATATCTCTCTCTATGCAGACGACACAAGTTTATTTTATTACGGTCATTCAATTAAAAGTATAATATCAAAAGCCCAAAAAGACTTAGACAAACTGAATGAATGGTTCTTATCAAATTTACTTACAATAAACACCGAAAAAACAAATTTTGTCATATTTGCAGCAAAAAATAAGAAAATCAATGAAGTAATACAACTCAAGATAAACAATGATGAACTGAAACAAAAAACTAGTGAAAAATATCTTGGACTAAATCTGGACCACTACCTTAACTGGAAACAACACATAAATAAAATCAAAACTAAACTGACATCAGTAACCGGTATCCTGCGCGGTGTAACAAACTGCCTTCCGCATAAAATAAAATACCTTATTTATAATTCTCTCATAAAACCACATGTAGACTACTTGATCGAGATTTGGGGTACGGCAACCAAAACCAACCTAAAAACGTTACAAATAGCCCAAAATAAAGTAATAAAATGTCTATTTAATTACGACTATCATACACCTACTGTTAGTATATACAAAGATACTAAAATAATGACGATTAGGCAAACGTATATATACTACACGTGCTTGTTGATATATAAAATTATAAATAATCACATACACACACAAATATCCTTTCGTAGAAAGAGTCAAATCCAAAGAATGAAACTACGCAACGCAAATCATTTAATACTACGCACGCCGAGAACAAATTATGGGAGAATGAACATTCAATACGAAGGTGCAAAAATGTATAATATACTACCAACAGAAATAAAAGATGCTAAATCAGTAGCCATTTTCAAAAAGAAACTAAAGACATACATACATGATTTCTATAATTAATTTAATCAGATGGACAGACAGACATGACATGATAAAATTATAAACCTCCTGGAAATAACTATTTTTATAAATTTAAATTATTATAAATCCCCAACAAAACACGTTGCGTGGTTTTCAAAAAAGAAAAAACAAAATAATAAGGACAACAATAATAATCACATGCATTTACAAAATTTATTTAGCAAATTAAAAAGAAAAATAAAACATATATCAATTATTACATTTATAAATAAATAAAAAAACCATAATGTTCAAAAACTTCATAAATATATACTATCTCAAAAATTCAAACTTTAAATTGCATCGCTGACACATCTAGAATAAACATTCATAATCCGTGTTGCCGGGCGAGATCGTACTGCACAGCCGATAGACGTCGTCACTCTTATAGTCCTACCCACCTAATAAGTATTAATATTTTATCGGACTTTGTATAAGCTATTAGTTTTCATTTTTATTGTTTGTAAGCATGCTTAATGTACCAAATGTGTTAATATTGTGTTTTCTCAGTAAGTGAATTATTATGTAATTCTTATGAGAAATAAAGTTATTCTAAACCTTAAACTCTAATAACGTTTTTATAAAAATAGATGTACCTTACTTTATTCTACAAATATTGAGGACACTTAGTTTCAGCAAGGATTCAGAAGGCATAGTAGATAGTCGCATCTGTCTAGCTTTTTAATTGTTGTTATAAACATATCAAAGTAAAACTCCAATACATCGTCAATATTGCATACGACTCCAATACCCATGCAACAGAGCCTTAAGTCGCATAAGAATTGTTTAAGTGAGATGCTTCTAAGTTGGTTTGAGGTCAGATTGGCTCGTTAGAGTGACAGCATCCCTTTTGAGTTTAGTATGAATAAAGATCACAGGTTAAGCGTCGGTTTTATAGATTTTCGAGTGTTATGGATGGGCCAGTAGGTAGCTACCGTTCGGTACTTTGCAAGGGTGGATCCAGCTTCTTCTCGTCAAGTGGGTCACATATTTACTTATACATTGCAGTCTATGTGTTACAGACTTTCTCTGTTTCTGTTGTGGTTGCTCTTGTAGGGCTTTGCTCACCAAAGGCTTTATCTATATGTTACCAATGTCGTTTCTCTGTTTCTCTCTTTTAGTTTTTTATTATTTTATCTTTCCGTGACTTTAACTGAAAAGTATTATTATCCCACATGAATAAGTGGCTTTGTTCGTACTTGCGAGCGAAAGGTTGAAAATCCCTAAGTACGTTTTACTAGATTTTTATAACTTAAAAAAAAATTGGTTGTTTGTAAAGTAGGTTTACGATCGAGATGTTTACGTGATAACGTCGTTTCACGGAATAACTGGCAGCGCTCGAGATGAGACGGGAGATCGGTCCGTCTCTCTCTCTCGTTATACCTGCGATCGCGCTCGTGAGGTTTTGGTGTGACACAAGTTTCTGAACATGTCACCCGACTAAAACGATTTTAAAGACGTTATCACGTCAAAACGAACAGCAAACTCGTAATTCGGGTTCGTTTACTCCATTTTAGACTCGCTAATCTTCTTTCCGGTCGCATCCTTAGCCGTTCCGCCTCGGAGCTCGGGCTGCACTTTTCCTCTTTTTCATCTGCAAATATAATACGCATGTCAAAGATGTCGAAGATCAAGCAAAATTGAGAAAAATTAACCGTCTTGCTATCTAATCTACTAATATCACGGGAGAAATTAAACGCACCAAAGTCATAACAAAATCTTAATTCCTCAAGAGTTCCTGTCCCCCATGCCTTCCCCCTGGATGCGTTCTCGGTACATTGAAGAATAACCAATGAATTGAAAGGAATCCGTGAGCTATGGAGGTTGACAGGGATTTGTTGGTCTTTGAGATGTAAATTATTGAGTAGGCTGCCTACTTTATGTCTTTATGGACAAGGAAGATTTGCCGTTATATCTCTAGGCTAGGGTATCTTCTGTAAGTAAAGGGAATTCATCCATAATGTCTCATTGTGTCAATGTTTCATTATTCCAAATATTTGGGCAATCAGCAACAACAGCAATATCAACAAGTAATCAACTTATTTTCGGAAGAAGGCATCACAAAATATAGTCCTAAGAATGTTTTTATATTATAAAATAAATAACAACAGATTGGGTCCGTGTAGGTTGGCGATGAAAAAGAGGCCACCCTTCAAAGGCGGTAGGCAGACGAGCCAAGAGCATATAGGTGCGAAAAGAACTGGAAAACTATCGTCACTGATAGAAGTTTGCAGAAACTAGAGGGGATTACTTTCGCCATCCTTCTTTAGGGAAAATATCTGAATTTATTTTGAGCCCTCGATACGAGAAGAAAAAGACTTTAGCCGTCAATGGGAAACAACAGGCTATTAAAAAATGAGATAAAAAGTGTATTACTGCCACGGCAGTATTTTCTGCTAGATGTCAAGTTTACGACAGAAACCCATCAGCGTTTTTTGGGTCTATCTCGTCTGATGATATACATACGATGAGAACTGGCAAACTGTTGTCACTGAAAGAAGATTGCGGAAACTAGAGGCTATTAAAAAATTAGATGATTACTTCTACTAATATATTTCTGCTTGTGGAATAAGAAATGGTTAGGTTAGGTAATACTTTAATTCTTTCTGGCATTTAAAAGCAGACGGTTTTGTAATATCAAAAAGGAAGCGGAAAACTGGATACGAGTATAATATAAATAATTAAATTTTCTACAGACTACCAGAAAGCAATTTATACAGTTCTATAATTGGATACAATCGCCTCGATTTTACTCTATTATGTAACTAAAACTGACATTTCCTAGGTCACCTATTATATTACCACTCAAGGTCTTCGATCCAATTTAGAGATTCATCTAGTTAGACTTGATTTATCATCATCAAATAAATCATTGATTGATTATGAGTATTGGTATAATATTAACACTTTATCATGGCCTTTTTATGAAGAGGTTTTTCAACTGTGCTTTTATTATAACTAGATCCGTGTTGGCAAAAAAGTTTGAGGTCTTAATACTAATTTAAGTATTGTGTGAAACTGCCTGCGGCTTCATCCGCGTGACATTACTATGCTTCAACAGGTTCTTTTTCTAATTAAATATTTGGAATACTATTAATTTAAAAAATGTAATACATACAGAACCTGTGTATGTAATAATTTAGTGTTAAAAAACAGCTTATTAAATCTCATCCTACTAATCCTACTATCCTACTAATATTATAAATGCGCAAGTGAGTTCGTATATTTGTTTGTTTGTTACCACTTCACGCTTCAACCACTGAACCTGTGTAAATGAAATTTGATATGGATATAGTTTGATATCCGAGGAAGGACATAGGATAGTTTTACTCCCGAAATTCTCACGGGGAGCGAAACCTACGGGCTCAGCTAGTATTTAATATAGTTCCTTAAAAACATTAGATAAGTCTGTCTGCACTGAGCCAATGTATTCTGCGACAGAGCAAAGTAATGCATAGTTATACGTCTGTTTGACCATCGGGATCTTCACAACACATTAGTGCGTTACTAAAGAGATTTATGTTGAAGTATCAGCGCGGGAAATTATTGGATATTTATACTAATTTTCACTGGTATGTTCATTTTTGCTATTCTAGCTGTTATGCACATCATCATCATATCAGTCACAGGAAGACCACTGCTGGACAGAGGCCTCCCCCAAGGATTTCCAAAACGTCTGATCGGAAGCGACCTGCATCCAGCGCCTTCCTGCAACTTTGGACAGGTCGTATGACCATTTAGCAGGAGATATCAACATATACAAGTGTGTGTAAGATTGTATGTTCAGGTTTGATTGAGTTGAAATGTTGAATACGTATGTTCCTACATTAATTATTATGTATGTCGTGTGTGTGTCTAATTGGCCAACACTAGTGTCAGATTTTTATCTAAAGGCATCTGACATAGCTTGACGACTGCCATACAGTTATGACAGCCGGGACCAAAGACTTCTACGCGTTTTTCGAAGCACGGAGGAGCTCGAGAATTTTTTATGCCACTTGTGGTCACCCATCCAAGTGCGGTCCACGCCTGGTGTAGTTTTACTTGCGAAAGCGCTAATAATGCGCACTCCCGCCGGGCCACTGAGCACATTACATATTATGTTTAATGATAGGATGACAATTGAATAATAATTTTATAATAGACTTGGTCTGATAAAATAGAGGTAGGCGAGTTTTCACTTTCTACAGAGCTGCGTTCGTGACATAAAATAGGTAATGTTCTTGAACACTTTTAACATGTCATGATGTGTTTCAATTCACATCTCCAAAAGTACTTCAGATATTGTCTCTTATGATTGACACTCGGAAACGTGCGATCACGACGCTATAATTAGACACTGTATGTTTGTCTGTGCCTCTAATCGGGCATCATGCGGTGTAAAGAGGTTCTATTGGTTGGTCAAACAGACTGCGTCCCACGGGAGCTTGCTCAGTTTTGTTAGCGGGTGTAAAGTAGCAAAAGTATAGAAGTGAAGATTCATTTTGCTTAATTTTTGGGCAGTATTATAGGTAACTCTGCTAAAATTGCGTACTATAGATGAGGCCTCAATGCTTTTGATAAACAATTGTTATACTTAATAATTTTTCAAAACTAAAAACCGACTTCTCCCTAAACTATCGCCGATTGCTCAACCGATTTGATAAAATTTCGATGGGACCACCTGAAAAGTAAGCCCTTTCAAACAAGAAAAAAATCAAATCGGTCAAAGGCGCCTTGGAATAATCGGTGAATGTAGGTACATAAAAAAAGATCGCAATTGATAACCTCCTCCTTTTTGGAAGTCAATAAAAGTAAAATTAATATAGAGAATCACACATAAATTATGTACGGGACGTGAAGCTTTTCTTAGCACATTTGCCAAAAGAGGCCTGTTTTTCGCAAATTTGCTAAGAAAAGCTTCACGTTCTCACTTTAAACTGTAAACAGTAGTTCATAAAATAGTTTGAAGGGTTATATAGGGCCCTATGAGACCAAAATTTTAGGTCATGTCTCCGTTTCCTTTCAAATCGAGTTATTTCAAATGGGACAGCATTAGACCCCAGAAAAATTATGTAACCCGAGTTGAGTTAATATTTTTGTAAATAAGGATCATCTTTAGACATAATCATGACGGTAAAAGGACAATCTAAGCTTAGTTTCTGTGTTCTAGATACTTTGGTTAAGGCGTTTTAAGATTATGGCCTATAATTGATACTAATCTGCTTTATTTTCAGATTTAGCGTTATTTCGATAAAATGAAAAATCTCCTCATTCTTACATACGAGTAAGTCGTATTTACAACCTACATTTCTAGAATATTTCGATAAGACAGAAACTGACTGGATTTCATCTTTATTTTTACTTTTTGCATTAGCCCATTTTTACATGAGTAAAAATATTTAAGAAGTAAATACCTTTGACACCTATACTAAAATTATTATGTTATTTTTCCTTTAAAAAAAGCAGCAATGTGATTAGGCCGTACTTTTGACATCTGTTTTATGTAATCTATTTTTTCTGCACCATTTTTTTCGGTACGATAAAGACTTTAACGAATTTAAAACAGTAGCACATTTTGAAAATAATAATACATAGACCCAAAATGTTTCCAGCATTATCATCAAGTAAGTAATTAATTAGTCTACATATAACGACTGTTCATCTTTATGTCAGCCACACATCTGCTGTACATAATTACATAAATAAATACTGCTCTGTTTATTGTGTCACAAGTTTATTCATCCACGACCACTTTAATGGGAACTATAGCCCTCCCTTAGACAGTACACAAACCTACATAATAATGTATGTACTTATTCCTTATTACGTTGATCGTCTTGCTTGTGTGACTTATTATTATAAACGTCTTGTCATTGCATTGTTACACACCATCATTATAAATTCAACACCTGTTTTTTGTAGTAAATTTAGTGTGAATATCAAAATCCAAGTTCAACCGACATTTTTAAGTAAAAATCTTCAGACGAATTCGAAACAAATACGATTTTCGGTTTCGTCAGCATATAATTCTCAATTTAATCAAGGAACAGTTATTTATATATCCACAGAGTAAATATCTATGCTTAGCTTACAGAATTTACTAATACTAATAGAGATAAAAAAGTGTTTTATTGCCACGTCATCATTGTCTGCGAGATGTCAAGTTTACGACAGGAACCCTATAATGGGACTAATCATACCATTATCTCCTTCCTTCTTCTCAAACTATATCCATACCAAAATTCATCTAAATAGGTGAAGAAATAACAAAGAAACAAATATTGCAAACTCACTTTCACATTTATAAGTTGGGAAGTTTGGATTGGAATATTTCGTGGATATCTAACGAGAGACAAATGGGACCCATTCTGTGTAAATCTTATACCTTTTTGTATGTATATATGTAAATATATATATTTATTTATAAATTTCTGTGATCTCGAAAACGGCTCTAACGATTTCGCTGAAAATTTGTATATGGGGGTTTTCGGGGGTAAACAATCCATCTAGATTAGTTTTATGTTATGGAAAATGCGTGTTTTCGAGTTTTCATATGTTTTTTTTTCCACACAGAATATGGTCGCTAATTTCGTCGCGCCGCGACCGCCTTGATTTAGCTCAGTGGTTAAGGATAGCGACCGCTAGAAAGAGTGTTACGGGTTCGAATCCCACTCGGTGACTTACTTTTTTTTAATGTTTTTATTTTGCATTGTATTATGTTGTCATATGTATCAATGTTTGAGATGTAACCGAGCAAAGCTCGGTCGCCCAGGTACTGAAATCTAAACAAAGTAACCTGATAGAATGAACTCGTAAAATTTCTCGTAAATGAAACCGAATAAAATACCTAGTATACCAAAGCCATGTGTAAAGGTCTGACTAAACTGGGCGTCGATGTCCTTGTCACTTCGTCACGACATATGGGACCCATTCGGTGTAAATAGAGCCGGGAACAATGGCGCCGGTCGCCAGATGTTGGTAATGTGGGTTTGTATGTTTTCTGCTATTGGTGACATTTTAATATATGGTATAAATGTGGCGCGAGGCGTTTACTTAAAGAGGTATAATCACAAGGGCCTTCTTTAATAACTATATTTAAGCATATATTGTATTTATAAAGTACTTAAAGTATATATTTTATTTTATTTCAAAGCTTTCATTTTGAAAAAATACGTTGATATTGAAAGTTTATACAGCTTTAATACCTAGTAAGTAATTTGGGATTACATAAAATGACACTTATATTACTTATAATAAAGGCGAAAGTATGGGTGTGTGTGTTTGTTACTTCTGGACGCGCACGGTTGGACCAATTTTGATAAAATTTGATATGCAGGAAGCTGACACCCTGGATTAACACATAGGCTATACCACATGGCACAGCTAGTTAAAAATAAATGATTCAGTATTGGAAACGTGTTAGGAAACGTAGTTCAAATTTATTTTGAAAACAATTGCAATTCCGCATCGTATTTTATTATTTTATTTTATACGTATAATTTTTCCAACTCATACCCAACATAGTACAATTAGCTACGAAAAAAGGGCACGCTTATGTTGGGCATAAGAGCAAAAAAAGAAACAGTAGTAGTACGTACTTATTCCCTGACAATTTTACCCTAGTTTTTCTATGCCAATGAAAATGTCGGAAAGGCTTTTGTAATAAATACCGCAGAACCCATTTTGAGCTATTAAAATGCATCACAGTATCAAGTACAACCTGCATAGATTACAAAATCCCATAAATCCCATGAAGCCTTCGTGATCCAGACCACCCCAGAGCTTCCGGCACGCGAAGGCTGCACTTTGTATACAACTTCCGGTGGCGCCACTTCCGTTCGGACAACTTGGCCGGAACTGAGCCGTTCTGGCTCTATGTCACCTTAAGTAGAGTTGTGATTACTTGTAATTTATTGACGCGTAATTACAGCTTTATTGGGGGGTTGCTTTTAATTATGTGGTAAATGGTCAAGAGGTGTGGGGGTTGTGTAAACTTTTATTTCATACCCGGTAAGGGGCCATTAACATATACGTCAAAGCAATTTATTAATTAAACTTTATTCTACCTTTAGTCAACCTGCAGGTGGTGCTGATAAAAGCAAATTTTGGACGAAAGTACTAATTAGAAGAAACTTTACAATATACACATATATAAGATATATAATAAAAACCTAAACCTACATAAAATACAAAAAATAGGTTATATTTATACACCCTACATAGACTACACAAATGTTTTTAATACTCTATGGCAGTTTCTGAAATATGCGCGTACAGCACTCTTAAACGCTTGGCGACTAGGGGCTTCGCAGATACCGGATTCGCGGAAGGGCGTTTCAAAGCTTCACGAAATAACGAATATACAAAAAAAAAGTATTTCAACTAGGCACTCGCAAAGCTTTCTGGGGTAATTAATATGCATATTTTAATTAGGAGATATGGGTAGTAAATGATGTCGATTTTTTCGTATTTCTTTTCATGGGCTTTGTCTGCTTTGAGCTGCAAGACCCTAATTGCTCTGTCTGTCCCATTAGGGATAAAGATATGTATGTACTAGCTGTTTTCCGCGACTTCGTCAGCGTGGACTTTAGTTTATGATAATCGTTATTTTTATATTTTCCAAAAAACCGGCGGACATACCCGTAATAAATGGAATCACGTGCTATACTAGATCACTATAGTATAATGATAATTAAATAACAGTAAAAAAAACAAGAAAAAATTTCAACATTTCCATACAAATTGCCCGAGCGGCAGCAAACTTTAGTAAAAAAGTGAAGATTAAAAAAAATACATTTATTTTAGTTTTATACTGTAGTTATCTAGTATAGTCCGTGGTTCGTTTAATTACGGGTATATCCCTTCCACGTTGTATGTAAGTACAGCTAAAAAGGGCGAAGTCATGACTGGAAGCTAGTTACACTATAAATCCACAACATCGTGATTATTTACACAACCCTTCTTATTAACACCATTTAATAACCGCGAAATAAACCCACAGATAAAATCAGGGTGTAACAAAATATAGCTCATATCCAACGGCGTTTAGTCGGCGTGCGATACGATCGCGATTAGTCGCATGCGATTGTCGCAAGCCTGAAATATGGTAGGTTCGCGTGTCGCTAAGTGCCAAGGCGAGGGCGGTACATGCAAATGACGTTACAAGTTGATTTTCAAAAACTTGCTGTTGTACGAGTGTTTTGATTTTGATTTTACTCAGTAACAAAGTGGGTAAAGTTTACAGGGTTTGTATTACAAATTATTAATAAATCGGTTGCCGTATGGTTTCCGGCATAGTAGAATAGGACCACTCTAAGTCCTCCCGTGGGTGTCGCAGACGGCGACTTAGGACAAGTTAAATAAATAAATATATAAAAGCTAATAAACGTCAATGAGACCTCTCTAACCCGTCTGGCCAGCGAGGAGAGTGTAGACCAAGTCTTTTGGCTATACTCTGGCCAAATATGGCTTTGGTAGTACAGAGAGGGTCGTGCTTCTGCAGTGGAGAAAAAAAAACTCGTTGACAATGACGATGACGACATAGGATTTTAACTAGGTTAACAAGGTACCTACCTAGTTTATTTTGTTGCAGAAGGTTAAAACATTATATATTGACCAAGCGAAGATTTCTAAGGAAGACAATCCGCAGTGTTTGCGTCTGTGGCATCGTAGCACTCGAACGGATGGACCGATTTCGAAGCAGTTTTTAAGCAAGTTCCCTTGCGGCGCTGTGGATCCTAAATTGATGGAAATCGGTTCAGCCGTGTAAAAGTTTAACGTTTGAAATCTTAGCAAAAATAGATGGTGGAACGGATATCAAGTCGTATCGGTAGTTCCGCTACTCATCACTAAATGTCGTTCTAGTTGGAGGTTTTCGAAATAAACTTGTTCGGATTGTGTCTGCATGTTTTGTTCAACAATTTATTTAGGATAAATAATAAATAAAGAAGTAGGTATATAGGGACAAATTACGCTGATTGAGCTAGCCTAAAAGTACTTATGTTCGAGGCTTGTGTTGTGGGTAACTCAACGATACTATATTTTATTTCAAATACATATATAGATAAAATAAACATCCAAGACCCAGGACAATATAAAAAGGCCATTTTCTAACTTGCCCTGATCGGGGATCGACCCGGAACCTCTGGGTGGCGGTCTAGCTTGGTGACCACTACGCCACGGATGTCGTCAAACTAACAAGAACTTCCGACCAAAGGTATTCTATTTGGCATAACTTGTGGCCATCGTATAATAGGAAAGTTCAAGTAAGTTAATGGTGTTGCCAACAAAGTTTTTCTTTTTTACAATCTGACTGCAGCTGACTCATTGAAATGACGTTCAATATTTATAACACTGACTTTTTCTCACGACAATGCGCGAGTCTTGACCTCTATTCACATCATCCTTTCAGAAATTCAAACAAACATTGCTTCACACAACTTAACTCAAATTCAACTTTAAATCTATATCCCTAAGTGTGATAATCGAGTGTGAGTGTTGAATGTGTGTATGCCATATTGTGACAGCATTGTTTATAATATAAATAAATGTAGATCGAGAATAGATATTGTCGTTGCGATGCCCTAAACAAACGACAGACGACCGTTAGGAGAGGACAGCACTTGAAAACATAAGGGCGCGTCTATGCTAAAGTAGAGAGTAGGTAATTAGCAGATTTGAGTGTTAGGGTAATAACAAAAAAATTTTTTTTGTGTATGTTATTGCTTTAAACATTATTTAATTTTCATACATTTTTGCTTTACGTTCGGAAACTCGGGGTTTTCAAGCATGTAGGACACTAGTAGAATATATTTCAGCCATGAAATCATGACGAAAAAAGTAGCTTTTTTTTGTTTCTGTTGCACGTATCAGATTCTTGTAATTTTCTATTTAAATTAATGTTTGCCTTCTCGTAAAAGTTTGCTAATTATATAGTTTTTAAAACAGTAATTTGCAATTAATTCTGATTCTAATCAGCTGATTCGAGTTTCCATAACGTAAGTAAACAGCTTTTTTCTTGTGTGTTCTGTGGTATGTGTTATGTATTGAACGTGTAGAGGTGACTTCTTTCCACAAAAATTTATTGATTTGCATATCTTAGCACTAAGTTTACCATGAAAGCATTGTTTTTTTATATTTTAATTATATAACGAGTAAGTAACAAAATATACTGAAACTATTTGAAGAAAAAAGTTGTTCATTATAATGGATAACTAAAACTGCCCATAAATTATCACAGTATATTTTTTTCGAAGTTATATTTATAATAATATGTGTATAAGTAAAAGTATCACAATCATAATTTAGTCATGAAAGAATACTAGACTTAACCATTAACAACCTTGTCAACAATTTCCCTTTCAATTTTTCACTCAGCCTATTACCGTAGATTTAATCGCTCGTGTACACGCAGCCTATAGCGTACAACAAAAGTGAGCCTTAATTAGATGCTTATCAGACCTCCCACGTCGCGCCGACGCGACAAATGTTGCGACATGACTGACTCAGCGCGACGTGGCGACAAACGTGGGTGTGCAAAACGCTTTAGTTTATGGTTCTGTGATAAAATATACTAATGTTACGATGGGACGAAAATCTTTGTCAGCACCGAAGATGCAGAAAAGGTTTCATCACAACAATTTAAAGAGAATCTGTCTGATATTAGATTATAACATATAAATTAATAGAGCAACCGAAAGTGCGGTTTTTTAAAGTGAAAACAACTTGCATTTACTATAAAAAAAAAAATTGAGCGAATGTCTCGAAATGATTTTGTTTTTAGCCAACCACAAAATGTGTAACCTCTTCGACAAATTATAAATTTTAACAAAATATCATTACCAATATAATTCAAATGCTATAATTATAGGTACAGATGGTTTTCCGTGGTGTATAAGAAGTCCGTCAAAACAGCGAGGTCGTTTGTTCTGATTAATGATGGTCTTTGTTCGTTTGTCAGCCACTTACTCATTAATTGGGATGTTATTACGCACCAAGGAAACGGTGATCGTTACGAAATCTCAGGGTGATACAGTTCACACAACCTTATTTTGTTTATTTTTTTACACATGCTTTTTAGGGTTCCGTACCCAAAGGGAAAAACGGGAATAAACCCTATTATTAAGACTCTGCTGTCCGTCGTCTGTCACCAGGCTGTATCTTAAATTGTCTAGCTATCACGCTTCATGAACCGTGATAGCTAGACCATTTCTGAAATCTGTTGCCGAAACAACAAATATTAAAAAGAGAATAAAATAAATATTTAAATGGGGCTCCCATCCAATAAACGTGATTTTTTTATAGATTAGATTAGAAGCTGTCGTGCGCGAGTCAAACTCACACTTAAAAAGTTACTACAAGCTTATATACACTTTATATTTTATAACAGAATTTCCAAAAGCGATTTCACCCACCTCAAAATGACAAATCAATTGAAAAAAATGTAAATCTGTAACGATGTTTCAAAAAAATAACACCATCCTGCACGTTATTATACCACGTTTCTTCATCATTCCGTTTACCTTTCACAGTTTATTTCTTCACACATTTTTAAATTCTTAAAAAAATCTTTCCTTGTCATTCTGTCGCATTTTTCTACCATCTATCATACATAGCAACTTGCATAATCATAGGCTATCTTACTGAGTGAGTAATACTGTCTTTTATTTCATACTATAGTCTCATGTATACTCTTACCTCTACACCTCCTTCGCAGGGAGAAATTAAAATAAAATATTGTTTTATTTTAATTGAATAATATATTTTTATAATCAAAATACTAAAATAAAAATAAAACTACGTCATATTGTTGTAAATACCTAGCTGTTAAAAAGCTAAATACCTATTAACTATAAAATTATATGCCAACAAATACTAAAATACTTATGTACTGTATACCTACAATATGTATTATATATGACATATACCTTAAATAAAATATACCGTCAATAAAATGTACCGTGCACGGTTTGGTACCTACCTACATTGATTAACATTACATTATAAAAATAAAATAAAGGAATCTCTCTCTTGACGGATCTCGTCTCTAATCCACTTTCTGTGGCATTTCTTATAGAAATGGAAAATCACCACACATAATCCCAAGAAAATAATGACGAAAATATTTGTCAACATAATGTTGGTGATTCCCATATGTTGCTCCAACGTGGCCTGGTTAAAAGCTCCACCACCAGCTGCATTTTGCGCAAAAACAATTTCTTCTTTTGATTGCGTGGACCCCATTTTTATTTTTACACACGTGAACAGATACAGTTCAGGCAGGGTCGCCATGTAGGGTTGGGTGTTGGGAGATGAATTGATACAACGAATGATAGATTAATACTGACTTTTATTTCATACTATTGTCTCATATATACTCTTACCTCTACACGTACGAAGATAAAGTCTTTTGGTTTGACATAGAAATAGGACGTCACTATCGTACAACTAACGTATTATTTGATGGAGTAACCCCTCAGTATTAGCAATTAACGCAATCGATTAGAAAAAGATCCGTAATGGGCGTTTTGGATCTTGCGGCTCTATGCAGACGGAGCCCGGAGCTATGAGATCCAAAGGCCACTTTTGGCGTGCGATGATGAGCAAGAAAGTGGAAAAGGAAATCAAAAGCAGAGTGTAAGAATATCCCTAATTGCTTCGATTCTTACAAACCTTTTTGCTTTATCAACACTTACGTATTGTAGATTTTATACATAAAAACAGATACATTTTCACGTCTTTATCCCTGAAGGGGTAGACAGAGCCTAAGGCCGTAAGACCCAACGGCCAACCTTAGCGTGACGGTTGGCGTTAAGATGAAAACGAAATCAAAATAGAAGTTGCTAGCCGCATCGCCTGATTATATGATTCAAATCTCGCCCATTCTCTGGATAATTTTTTGCGATCTGTGCGGGAAAAGAAGCAGCTTGTACATTCATAGTTTTTTCCTTTTACCCAAACCAGCATGGGCAATTTAGAGCAGATTCTATATGTTAAGATACAAACTTTGTCGACAACTTATTTACTCTTCGATGCCACCATGATCTGTTGCGGTTTCAACGGTAGCTTCCCAGCAAAGCCAGACGCTCCAAGAACCCTCGGTTGACAAAACAGCTTACCACCTATAAACGTTTATTAGGATAATAAACGCGGCGTTTATCGCGCGATGTGGGTGGTCCCTTAGCTCATGTGAACAAACAGGCGACAGAAATAGCGAGTGTTTGGGTTTCAACTTATGATCGTTCGTGGGTGTCCGACTGTCCGTTTCATAACTTAAGAAAGTCTATCGATAAAACGGATATTTGATTTAGGCAATATTTACCTATTATTTACCTATTATTACCAGCCATGCTGGTTTGGAGAAAATAAAGAACGTAGAACCAGCTGCATTGGTCGAAAATGCGACTAGCAACCCATTACATATTATTTATTTATGTTTTTCCACTTTCTCGCCCATCATCATGCTAAAAGTGGCCTTTGAGTCTTGCGGCCCTGGTAATGTAAAATGATTGGGCTGTGTCTTCTTAAAAGAAATCATCATTATCATAATGAGGTATTTTAGTCTCCCCTGCAAGAGCACGACCCTTTATGTTCTACTAAAATTTGGTTAGAATAGTCAGAGGATTTGGCTCACACTATCCACTAGAAGAAATAAATGGAAGAACACCATCGACAAGTAAATATAAATGAAAACGAATGTCTGTCTAGAGATGCGAGACCCAAAATGCTGTATATCTTTATATTATGTATTTAGTTTAGGAAATAAGGGATAATACATGATCGCGTATATTATATACTATAATGTATTGCGGATTTTATTCTATGGTCTATTGACGAAGCTTGTTGTAAACGTGTCATTGTATTCTAGCGTCAATTAATATGAAAATAAATACATACCTCAGAAATTAATTATAATATTTATAATATCACTACAAACACATTTACGCGCGAGATTTAAATCATGTTAATAGGCGATACGGTTAGCAATCCATCACTATTTTGATTCCTTTTTCTATCTTAACGCCCACTATCACGCTAAGCGTGGCCTTTGGGTCTTACGGGCTCTTTGTTCCCCGTCAGGGATAAAAACGTGATATTGTATCTGGCGTTACCTTATTTGTAGTTGAAAAACATGACCTCCTTTTTATTCAGGTCCCTTTAGTCTCAACAAAAGGTGCAAACCCCAAGCAATACCTAAAAAGTGATAAACGAGGGGCCTTAAGCAAGCTTTTGACAGAGCTTTTTCCATGGAATTTTTTATTTGTGCAAATATCTCAAAAACTGTAATTGTCGGCTCGTGATGGGAAACTGTTCCCTTGAAGTAATTACTCAGTTAATTCAAAAGCTCCGAAGGGTATAAGCTTGAAATGGTGTCATACATTAACAATGACAAGGATTTCCATTGTTAAAATGGAAAAGACATGGCAGTATATGGTAATAAGCCTTGTTTCTTTTTACCGAATCACCCTGTGTCTATATTATTTTTGGGTAAAGTAAAATTGCGCATACGTTGGCCACTTTCCAGAGCTTTGTGAGCTTTATACAAAAGCGTTACGAAAGCGCGCATAAATGAATAATAGGCAGGTACCTTAATTTTGCCCTTATTTGACATATTTGCCCATGGCGTTTTAAAAATCTGGTCAATCGTTAAGTAAATTAGTGAAAGTTAAAATCTTTCTTTTAATTGTATAGGCCTTTAGTTTAGCAGTGGACTGATATCATCATCATCCCAGCCTTTCTTTTGCCCACTGCTGGGCCTAGGCCTCTTTCCGGCAACGCCATCCATCTCGGTCCTATGCTGCTTTCATCCAGGATATACATAAGAAAATTATACGAACATTCTTAAAAATAATTATTAAGATGCTTTAACTTTGACACTATTCAAATCCACAAACATCAACTAAAGTATCTCTATAAAGCTATTTAAAGGTAAGGGTCGCTTTAATACAGCCTTATCAACTCCATTACACGCCATAACACGCCGTAAAGACAAAATAAATAGAGAACAGATGGAGCACTTCACGCAATGCACAAACTAACTTACGTACTTATACATAGAGTTCTTATATATGTTAGCCTAGGAGCTGAGAGCAGAAGTAGAAATCACAAAAAAATAAATTACAGGTACTATGAAGTACATCACAATATACATCTGGTACTAGACCTATGTCTTAACTTCTAAACTCATCATTTAATTACGCATTTATTACGCAAACGGGAAAATATTCCCCGTGAAATGTAATTGTCCAGAGCGGGGGGCACTGGAGTACTGTGATACAGGCCCTGCCTTCATCAGGCTCCAGTCTTCTCCAATCTGCACTATAAAACCCTGCATTTATTGTTTTTATTGTAATAATTTACATGTTTGTGTAGATTGTTGGCGAAAATAAACTAATTTTTATCTTATCTTTATCTTGCTGAATATTGTCTCGCAAATTCGCATATTGAGGACCTTTATGCTATATCAGCTATTAGAGTTTTCTGATTTTAATCGACCTTGCTACAAGTATAAACCTACATAAACTTTATTTAGTGATATTTTAGATATAATGTCTTTACACTATCGGGTGATCCTTCTCTTTTTTTGTGAATGTATGCTATAAAACGTGTCGTGTCGATCCATGAGAAGATACAGTTGGCACCCAATTCCGAAGTAGGGATATTTCGGAGATCTTATCGCTTTTATTGGACGGTAATAATATGGAGTCGTTTTAATATTACGAGTTTTATGCCTACTTATCGGATTAGGTTTGTTTTGGCGATATTAAAAAGGTCATTTTTACTTTGATTAAATATATATGTACTTGCATTTGTTATTAAATTAAATCGTTCTGAATCAAATATTTAAAAAAAAGTTTAAAATATTTAAGTAGCATTTCTTCATCGCAGTCTACTAAAAATGGTCATTTTTACTTTGATTAGATATAGATAAATTTCATAAGTTAAATTGTATTGTATTGTATTGTAAAAATGCTTACATTTGTTATTAAATCAAATCGTTCTGAGTTAAATATTTGAAGAAAGCTTTAAAATATTTAAGTAGCTTTTCTTCATCGCATTCTAGTAAAAAAAAAATTTGGAATTTAAAATGTAGTAATTGGTAACATAAAAATATAGGTAGGTAAGTACTTTAATTATTGTGTTCTTACATCTATATTTTATCATTTCAAAGAGGTAGAGCGTGTTTATAAAATAATGCCAAAGCCATGGAACTTATTACAACTTAGGAGTTTATACAGCATTTCTTACATATAACAGATTTTAAAAAAATGACACTATCATGTGTATTGAACATTAAAAAAAATATTTAATCTTAAAAGCTTAGCTCTATATTTTCACTGGCCAAGTCCCTGCTCTGGCCAAGTATAGCTCTTGTATTACAGAGAGGGTCGTGCTCCTGCAGTGGAGACAAAAAACCCGATGATGATAATATTTTCACTAAAAATATTTAAATGATAATTCGTCCAAAAATAGTATATTTTACGTGCTTTTCCTTAAATCCAGTATGATTTACAGCCGATAGTATCGCTGTAATGACAGCAATCAACACATTTTCGAGTCAACACTAGGTAACAAATGACACGGCGTTATCTACCATCTTTACGGCACATTACGAGTGGGGGCGGGCTGGGGCCTACTTTCCATTTTGTTAATACTAGTGGCTCTGTCAAATGTAGAACTACTTTTTTTTTAAATCCGATTTTTAAAGATTTTAACACCCATATTTCCACTATTTAGAAATTTTTTGAATAACTGCATTTATGTTTTCAACCCCCATATACCCACCATTAAAAAAAATCGAAACACTGAATCGACAGAACGCTACCTGAGTGGACGTATTACGCTTTTTAAAAACGAAAAATGTGATTGCCCGCCAAGATACATACCAATCAAGACTGTTGCAAAAGTATGATTTTATACGGGTTAAAGCGTAGTAAAATCAATATGCACCTTGAATTACGATTGAAGCCATAGAATTGATTTTAGGATATAGACCGCTCTTCCCCCGATATAGTCCGCACTTTCCCTGGTAAACAAAAATACTACCTTCTCAATTAGACCTCATTTTGACAGAAATACACTCATTTTAAAGGATTTAATTATTTATATACATGAAGCGCGGTCATTAGTTTTTGAATAAAAATATTTGAGTTGTCAGTAACAAATTCTATATACCTAGAAATAAAAATATTTTAAAAAACCTTTCAAGGACATCAAAAAACCATTCGCTTTTACCCCAACATATCTTAAATACTTAAAATAATAAATAGGTAAGTAAAGCCTATTAGGTAAGTAGTCAAGAAAAAGTGAACAACTAATTCCTTCTTATTGACATGGGTATTTCATTCATCATCATTATAATTTCAGCCGCATAACGTCCACTGCTGGACATAGGCCTCCCCCAAGAATTTCCAAAATGACCGATCTAGAGCGGCTTGCATCCAGCGACTTCTAGCGACCTTGGTCAGGGCGTCAGACCATCTTGTGGGTGGGTGTCCTACTACAGAATTAATAATATTACATACCTACAGAACGGAAACTCGCAACGCAATCTGGCATCCCCGCAACACCTCCTCCGCTTTTGAGCCTTGTTGGGCCGCCCTGTCGCCTGTAAAACAGGGTTGTTACTAGTCGCACGTTAACGTTACGCGAGTCACTTAGGATTATTAAATCATAATGGTAAGAAACTGCGCATATTATCATTGTTTATCCACGGAAAACAATAAAGAACGAACATTTTATAGATTTCCGAGTGATAAAAACATTTAAGTAAAGCAACAAATTCTGTGGTGCGACCCTGATTGTTTATCGCACACATATTGTTTCGTTTGTAGTAGTACTAGGTATTTTTGTTACTCCGTTTCTATGAAATGCCATACCTGTGGTCCTACGCTTCACTTGTCAGTACGTGATCGCCATTCGAGGACCTTTTTACATAGGTATTTAAAAACAAAATATGATTAAAGATGGAGCTTCAATCGCTGACAAAGACAACCTACTTACTCATTGAAAGAAAGTGACAAAAACCACACACAAAAAACTGTCGCCACAAAACCGTCACCGTTCATTATTCACGGCATGATCCCGTTGAATAGCGTCCATCTCTCCCTCTCATTGGCTGACGCGACGTAATGTCGCCCATTTGTCACCAACTGCCAGCCAATCACGACGCCCCTTTTAAAAGTAGAACACAATTGAAATTGTCATTCGAGTGTCGCATTATGTACTTGCCACTTTTGTTCAGTTTTATGTGCATGTAAGTATCACATATATCTGAGGTAGTTTGTGTTGAATTATAATTCTTCTTGTAATTTTTCGGTGGAGTTAAGTAGAGATACTTATCTCCATTCCTCTTTTCTGCCATCTTTCTCATCATCTGTCCTGGTAGGATCCAACTTCTAACTTTTCTTTAACTTGTTCCTTCCCCTTATCCTTGTCTCTCTTCTATCTTTCCATCTACTATTATTCTGCAGAGATTGTCATGTCTTTTAAGATATCCAATCATTCATATATTTATTTTCCTCTTTACTGCGAACAATAAAATAACCGACACATATATGGAGATAAATGAAAGTAATTATTTATATCTACAAAAGTTGGCTTTATCGCTCAACAATCCATTCCAGCCAACTTGGGTGTATAGATTACAATACGACAACCCTGAAATTTGTGAAATGAATTTCTTTATAATTAATAATATTATACACAAATATTACAATGTTATGAATAAGTATAATTTTTACACTCATCAAGCAGAATGAAACAACAAAAAGGACAAAATTTCGCCCCAAATCAAGCGTGACTTTTAACAAAAGGCCGCGTATGGGCTGCGCATGCGCAATCGTCGGCAACCCAGCTGAATTGGGTATAGCGCTACAGAATTTCCGATTATAGAGTATGAAGGTGTCTTTTTTACGCAGTTGGTTATCGGCCCAGTGTGTTGATTGCCCCAGGTTGCTGGAATAACATGGCTGTATCATTGTTATACAAAAGCGCAGCTGTTCTGTTCCCTAGGGGTAAAAAAGATGTTTTGTGTTTTTTTCATGGCAACGTGCAAGCCCCTTTTAAGCGGTCACGGGGACATGCATCTTTTTGAATGATACATTGAACATATTTAATCTAAATGTATTTCATAAAATTGACTATCCTGTAATTTTGAGAAAGTTATTTTTTGTCGTACGAGTAGAAACTAATGAGCTTTAAAACTCATGACATTAAATTAAATTTGATCACATTAATAAAATTTTGAAATGTGATGTTTTCACTAATGCTATTTATTAAATATAATTGATGATATGAGTTATTAAATTAATAACTCTCTCTCTTGAAAAAAATGGCGGGAAAGAGTAAAAAAAGGAGGTGCAAAGTGTTGTGGCATGGACAATTAGGCGATCAAACTTTGGTTGATTAATTAGAGAATGGACATAACATGACACTTAAGATAGGTAATTCAATTGAATATGAATAAGAGTTTTATTTAACTTTTTAAATAAGGCAAAAAGAGTATGTAAGTATTATATTTAGCAGCATGGTTAAGTTATTTTATAAGTAGGCATAAGGAAGAGAAAATAAGGTCACATCTTTTATTGCAAAGTGCTTAATTTTGATTTGTAAAATTTCAAAAAAAGGAAGAGGTTGTCAATTCATCTGAATCTTTTTTTTATGTTTGTATGTACACATATGTTATTCGAAGGGGTCTTGACCGATTATGAATATTTCTTTTTTTAAACATTTTCTAGTGGTCCTATTATAGAAATTTTATCAAATTCGGTTGTGTAGTTTGAGGTTAAGTCAGATTTTAGTTTTAAAAATTATACAAGCAGCAGTTTAATGTGCAACCCATGCTGAGATTGGGCGGATCGCAAGCTTTTCAATCCAAAGCACTCAAGTTCTTTAAGTCTTTTATTCCCAACCCTTTCACAATGTCACCCAGCCCTGCACCCGTCCGCCATCTTGGTTTATTCGCCATATTTAATTCTTTTTATTAAATCCTTTTTCAAGACGGACGCAGCAGATGTGCCTGCTTTAGCCCAGGGTGAGGTTGTACTGTGTTTAAGTGGATATTATTTTTGGAGTGCCCAGGTATGTTTTGATATGTTTTATTAATGACTTTGTATCGTGTTTTGTAAACTGCGTGCAATTTCGTTTTTATTTTGTACCCTCTAGGTACGTATATGTCATCTCAAGAGTTTCTTTATTTGATGAGACCATATCTATATGCGGATTTGATCGACTCGACTTTGAGAACCACTTATCCATAAAACCTAAACTACTTCCTGTGTCTGATAGATTTTAACATATTTTTGGGTGAAATTCAACAAGAGATTTTTAATTGTCATTTCAGTGGGATTTTTTTATAACAATGCTATCTATATATATTGCGTAGCAAATAAAACTTTAGCCTTAGGTATGTGTAACATGCGCGGGAGTGGACATCAAATATCATCAAAACTTACTGAAATATTTAAGGTTGATTTTTTGTGAATCCACTGAAATGAAAAGTGTCCACCGAAATGAAAAAAATGTCCACCGAAATGATAATTACGCCACTGGAATGATAAAACTGTGCACTGGAATGAAATTAGTCCACCGAAATGATACAGCTAAGAACAATCGTCTGCGAAGTAAGGGTTCCTTTCTGTATATTTGTTAGGTTTGATTACCACATTCTTAAGTCTCGAACTTAGGTACTTTGGGCCAAACTCATTCTGTATGATTTGTCCTATATGTAAAATACATTTAACTCGAATTTCACACGGACGAAGTCTCGGGCAACAGCTAGTGTTACTTCTACATTAGTAGTATTAAGTGAATATGGCAACCCCCCTATAATACATCTAAAATATAGGACCTACGCTCTAGGCAAAAGTACATTACAAAACTGAAATGATTTAATATTTGACACAAGGATCTCTAAAACTTTATGGATTTATCATTTTAGTGGTACATTTCATTCCCGTTGACTGTTATCGGTATTATAGTCCACCGAATCCACTGAAATGATAACACCGAGATGATAAAAAAAGGTTTGTTTTACATTTAACTCCGAATTAAAATTATTATTAAAATTTCAACACTACTCAAACAAAACAGTACTTAGGGCGAATTTAAAACACAATTTTGAAATAAATTAAAATGAACCTAGCACGAGTATTATGGGCCACCGAAATGAAACCATTTTTGTCCCCATACCACCGAAATGATAAACTTACTTTTTGGTGGGGACCCACAATGACGTTGCGACCGGTGCGTGTACTTCGCGAGCTTGAGACGGACGGATCCGTAGTGAGGAAAGGCAGAGGGGGCGCAACAACGCAATGTTGACAGGATTATTCTATTAAAACTTACTGTCCTCTGAAATGATAACTTTTTCCGGACAAAAGTTGACTGCTTGTCAAATGTATCAGAAAGAAGATAAACAAACAAAAATTGTTATAATTGATATGCTATATTATAATTTAACAATACTGAAATCAATTTTAATCCTAATAATGGATGTATTTGCAGGGGAAGATATTTTATGAGCGGAGTTAGGTTCAGGAAGGGCCACCGTGATGATAAAATGACATTTTGTCATTTTTTATTTAATATAATAGAGGCCATTTCTCAATGTTTTTTTTTGCCATGGTCGAGAAATTCTTACTTTACTAAGAAAAAAATTAGAAAATCATAAACTAGTACATTGCACTACCGTTCTCAGGTTTGCCGTGTATTTTTTCTGCTTGGGCAATTCACCCTTTTATTTAGGAAATAAAAAGAAAGTATCGTCTAAGTACTATAGTTACTATATAAAAAAGGACATTGTATATGGATTTTTGTTATATAGTATCGTTGACTAAGTATCCCATAACACAAGTCTCGAACTTACTTTCCTGTCCCCCCCCCTGCCCAATCAATGTTATTTGAACAAAAATATTTAAAAAAAAATTGTTTACATTTAAACCACTATCCGACTAAATCAAGTTGACGTCTATTAATATGCCTCATGTCTCATCTGAAAATGTCAACTTGATTTGGACCGATATGGTTTAAACCTAGTAACAAAGTTGGCCTGTAATTCACCAAGTTAAAACGACCAAATCCGTGGAATATGACGCGAATAATATTACGTCATCTCGACCCGCAAGTGTGGAACAAAAAGTTTGGAAAATAGGGACGTGGACTGGGTCAAAAATATTTATTTAGTCCGTCAACTAGATTATCCAAAACTAAAATACTTTTTAATAAAATATTTTTTTGTCCACATGCCTATTATGATAAATTTCTAAAAATTTCTAAAAATAAATAGATTTCGTTATTCATTAATTATATTTTAATAGGTAGTTGAAAGGACAGTCGTGACCAAAAATGTTAATTCAAACGGCTGAAACGATTAGCGCATGCAAAAAACGAAACGCTAAGTTCAAATGCGAGGTTCCACTTACATTGATTAACGGAATATACCTCAATCTATCATAATATTGACGTAACTAATGGTTTTGTGCAGTATACATGTAATACACGGGACAGCTGATACAACTGTATGTTAAATAGTTTGACGGGAAGGCATGTAAATGTAAGTATTTTGTCTTATGTAATAATTAACATAATCACGAGAGCCTTTCTATAAGTGTCATAGATAGAACATAGGTATAAAAACACTTACCTATTTTATATTTATATGTAGATAACTAGATTATATAAGTTACGCGATATAAGAATGTAAATTAAAAAATCATTATTACATACTTAAGTCACAGTTGTTATATAGACAGTTGTTATATAGAAAGAAAAAAAAACATAAAATGTTGAATCTATTAATGTTTTTATCAAAACCTAAAAATATGGCAGGTTTCTATACACTTTACATTAATAGAAATAAAAAAAGTATTTTCCACTACCGTAAAGACAATTTAATCTAATTTTTAAGCCTTTCTAATGGATAAAATTATTAAAGGGAAAAAAATTAAGTATCATAATGGCTCTTTTGTCCTAGCAAAGTTCATAAAGCAACATGGTGTATAAAGCTAGTATATAGGTGTATATATCTATCTTTACATTGTCGAGTTAGGGTTAGTACCGTCAACACACCCACATCAAAATTTCAGCTGGTGGCGCCCGCACATAAATCAGAGGGTGGTGCTACAACCCTGGATACTTGGAAACAAAAATGTTATATGATTATAAAATTTGATTTATTGTTTTTGTTGTGTTCACGGCAAACTATGCTTCCGGTTTCCTCACCTACGAGTGTCGTAAGAAAGCTACTTACAGAGAATATCAATATACTGTTGCGTTCACCGAAGGCCTCTCTTAGAGTAGAGGTGACCTCATTAGATGGTAAATAAGTATAAATTAGTCGCATTGCATACAGAATGCTGTTACCATTTCTCTGTTATATATACTTCCCGTCGTCACCTCTAACGACACCTGTGGGGGATTAAAGTGGTGGTAAAAAATTGTGCTCTACTCTGCCGTAACGCCGTGGCAAATTTGCGACTTAAAAAAACTGAGTGTTGTAAAAAAGTTACAAAAATAGAAGCTCCCAATAAAATCCCCCAAAAAATTAATGATGGAAAAACCTTACACTTTTTTTCGCCTAGCCCCAATCTGTCAAGTTCGCATCGTTCTAAAAGGACCTTCGTTCCAAAAATAAAACTTTATAAAAATTTTATGATTTTAGAGGTTCACGGTCATAATTACTGTTACGGGACTTTACTTTATAAACATTTTACAAAATCGTTATTGCAAGTTACAAAACAGTTATGAAATTGACTGTACCCGCACGACAGTTTCCAGCCGAGAGAGGCCGCCTGTGTATTTGGGTGTGTGTGTCAGTGTTGGTGTAACCTATGTGTGCTTTGACCGGGACCTCACTGACCTATTTAGGAAGATGAGAAGGATGGAGTAGCTATGTAAGTAAGTAGGTACCTATAGTGTTAGTTTGCGAAGGGAAGTTTGTTGTGGTCGATGTAAAGGTAACTTACTTATTTTGTATGGCAAGAGGTATTTTTTCTCAATTTATCAAAATAAGTGAAGTTATTGTTCTTATTTTCATTAGTTTTTACGGGGTGTTACATGTTCTTGAACTCATTTCCATAAAAACGATTATAAACAAAAACATTCTGCTTTCCATACAAATGGATTTTGTATGGGAGAATTTTTTAACGATTTTAATAACTTTTTTATAAGTATTCAGTATCAATGACTGAACTTGCTCCAACAATTTGGCTAGTGGGTTAAAGGCACTCTGTATAAACTGAAAAATAACTGTAAATTCACTTATAAACCGCCTGTCGTACTAAATAATTAAGTTGCCTTCTTAGGTTCTCTTAAAAGCTAAAAAAGATGTCTAAAGGTTGATATTGATCGATATAAGAACTAACTCCGGAAACTTCTAAATTTATTACAACTTTTTTTATCCCCAATATTTTTTTTTTACAATTGGCGGACTTTAACGCTAAGAGCGTTCTCTCCTAATCAACCATAGGGGGATAAATTCCATCTGTCTATTATGAAATCATTATCTGACCAAATCATGGTGACATTTTCAGATGCGACAATTGTGGTGAATTGTAAATTAATATTTTGAATAAGTCAACCCTCCGAATGTTCTATGTAGATAGGTGGATAATTACGCACAATATACCAGTCTTGAGCTAACCCGCTTGTTTCAATGACGCGCTCTTCCAATAACATTACAACAATATCATAATACTAGATGTCAACTTGAGTTGTTCGGGTAATTATTTAAACCTAGTAACAAGGTTAGTCCTGTTTTTATCATAAGACTGCATATTTTCTTCACGCTGCCGCTGTCTCTCACCGCTTGATTTTCGCGCTTTTCACTTGGACCCAACCAAATTGGGCACGCACAGCCCAATATCATTAATGATGGTTAATGCCTAATGATTGATGACTCTCATTGTCTAACTAGCGGTCGAGATTTCTTAATTCGCCATTATTGGCCAATTCGCCCGTAGCCTGCAGATGTGTGTAATAAACCCGAATTAGACGCAATTTCGAACACGAATTTTATCTACAAAGCCTGAGTTGAACTACACCTACCAGCTGTCGAATATCTATCTATACATAATAGATATATAATAAAAAGTAAAAAAAGTGTTTGTTCATTAAATATATTTCCAAAAAAATATTGGAGGGGCTGGATATATAGTACTGGAGTAAGAATAAAAAAAAGTCTGTCTTTTTGTCTGTGTGTCTGTTTGTACCGCTAATCTCCGAAAATACTGGACGGATTCGAATGAAACTTTTTGTTATATAGCTGTTAAGCCTAGGCAACAAATAGAGTATAAATGATTAGAATATGGAACATCTGATGCAGAACTATACTGGTTCAGCTAAACTATAAGAAATATAAAAATGACGCCTCAACAAAAGTTGTTCAGCCTGGTGAGAGTTTTCTAGAGACATAAAGTCCACGCGAACGAAGTCGCGGGCTTCGGCTAGTTAAAACTTAAATCCCATGCTAATGATATTATTTTGGGATCTAAAACTATGTGAAGCATTAATTATTATTATTTTGTAAATATTTTTCAAAGGGGATTAACAAAATTCAATCCAAAATTCTAAATGTTTATTCAGTAATTAGACCTTTACAAGCACTTTTACACGTCAGTAAGTATTAATATAATAATTCACATCACGTGATGTGTATATAAAAATTTAATTTATTTTTAAAGAATATCTGCTTAGAGACGCAAGACTTAAAATGCTCTGTCTGCCCCATTAGGGATAAAGACGATTTATGTACAATAAAGAATTTACAATACAATACAATACAATACAAAGACGTGATAGTATGTATGTATGTATGTATAGGCCTTTGTTCAGCTGTCAACCGGTTTGGTAACGTTCTGTTCTGTTCTAAGTCCGCCCAGCCAGCAGTTACGCTGCAAGAGCTTATGAATGACGCTCGCAAACCAAAGCTGGTATGTGTGCCGTCCTCAGTTCCTCAAACTTGGCGATGCCAAACCTCGTTATACCACTCTCTTAGTTCGAGAAACCAGTTGGACTTGTAGATAGGGATATAGGAGTGTAGGAGATATTCGCAGTCAGGGATGGGAGATAGAGGGAGTTGGTAGAACCGACCGAATACCTGCATCAAATCAGTATCAGCCACTCGATTCTTTTTTTTCAGAGTAAGAGTACAAAAGGTTAAAGGTTAAGACGACATATGAGTGCTTTACGTATTGGCAGATTCAGTACTATGGAGACTGACATCAGAAAGAACTTCAGTATTATTTAGCAAACTTGTTTTCGTTTAAAAATTGTTCACTAGAAAAATAGGTATCTTCTCTTGTAATCTAATCACCATACGATAAAGATGACTGATATAAAATAATTAAATATACATTTTAACTGTATCACAATAATAATTATAATCATATAGCAATCCAAAACGAATGGCAGACTTAATTGAGTTATATATAAATGACAATGATCTAACTTGCTTACACATAATGAGCTACCCGTGACAGAATCATTATGTATAATGTATGTAATGCGTTAAATATAGAACCTCTATGTTTAGAGATAATGGTAGTCATTCGGATGACAGAAAAATTAATGGATGCAAATTAAGTCATTTTTTTATTCGCGCTTCTTTTTAGAAATAAGCTTTAGTTATATGCCTACCTTTGCTAGATTTGTGATAAGTAGAAACCTTTTTGTAACGAACAAATAAAGTTTTTGTAATCCTCATTCTCATTCTTATTTCATACATTTTCTATGGGATTTAAACAAAAAAATAGAATTTTCCAAATCGATCCAGGCGTCTTTAAATAATCAGCGGTGAACATACACAAAAAAGAAAAAAGATTTCGGGAAAATATCGCTCAGTAACCGTTGCCAAGGAAAATGTAACATGTTAAAAAAGTCGCATCAAAATCATACCCAGTTTTTGTGATTACCATGTACTTATGTAAGTTATAATATTTTTTCAATAAGCCCCTACCGTCCTACTGCTGGGCAAATTTCTCTTCCATTTATCTCTATCCAGAGCGGCCTTAGACCAATCACGCTAGAAAGTGTCCAAGTCATCGCGCCAACGCTTCCTAGGCTTATCCCTGTGACGCCTACTGTTTTTGGGCATCCACGGGATTATTCAGGGGACATTTTGCTAACGTGATCCGCCCATCCCACTTCAATTTGGCAGTTTCGTAACCTACATAGCAGGGACGTGCATTACCGATTATTGCAGGATAGACTAATTGTGGGGCCTTTGCCCAGCAGTGGGACAAAAAAAAACTCTCTGACTAAACTGACCCTATTAGTGTGTTTACATCCCGAGAGCCACATAAACGCGTCATATTGATTAATACTATTAAATGTTCTTTTTAGCTTACCGCTTGTTTGAATGAAATCCAAAATAGGCTGGCATCGGCCATTTATGATTATTGCTCTTTTGTCCTCAAAATTTAGCAATCAAACACCTGGCGCACAACTTTTACATGAAAAACTTTCCATTGCATAATATGTTCAATGCATATAAAGCGGTAATAAAGTTTTTCTCCTAATTTCATTTAATATCGCAAACAAAGTTCAGATTCAGAGCAGATCGTAATCATTTGTATTGTAATGCAACAATGCAAATAATTATCATTGGACAAGAAAAAATATCAAATATATACGACTAACACAAAAGTTTACGTAATTTCATTTTATCCTCGAACATCTTCTGCGTATTTAAATTGGTAGCGTAACACAAGCGAGAACCAATAACTTTCTATTTTTCATCACGTCAATGCATTAGGGAACAAATGAAAAGGCTCGAAATCGATATCATTCCTTATTGGTCAAAAGTGAAAAGAGATAAAAAACGTTGATTATTGAGATAGAACTAGCTTAAAGATAAGGGCCATTTTTGAAAATAAGCGTTTCACTAACCTAATTGTTTTTTCCATACAAAAATTAGCTTTGTTTATGACTGACGCGTTTTAAAAATGGCATGCATTAGCTCTTGTCTTAGATATTGGTTATGTGTGCGGAAATTTCGCGTGTGTGTGCGTCGATGAAATACGTAGACGATCAGACTACAGACGCAAATTCCTATCAGTGCACTGTGAATGTGTGTAAATCGAGACACTATGGAGAATTGTCTTCTAGGTAGCTGCCTAGAGTACTGCAATATATATACGTATACCTACCCTAAGTAAGCGAGTACGTAGCCAGCATATTGCGCGATGGACAGGAAAGCGCGCGTTTATTTGAAAATAGGGCCTATTATAATTTATTTTTAAATAAAAAAATGCGCATATATTAGGGAACCTCCGGGTAGGCAATGTCTTTGTGTCTCTATGGAAAGCACGTGCCTGCTACATAGGCGATGCCAGTTTTAGAACGGAGTGTGACATTTGGGACTATACAGTCTTTTCACTTCTAGTACACTTCTTTCCATGGCTATTTAACTAACTGTGACAAGTCGATAAAGTAAAGAAAATATTTTATTTCGAACACAACACGATCATATTACATTTGCATGATTTGCATTTATGTGTTACCTAGTACCAGAAATATAAAACTTGAAACTAGTGTTAGTAGATAAACTATAACCAATGTGATCTAATAAAGTTTTTTTTTACTATATTATAATATTTATATCTCTTTTTTAACAACCATAATATTATTAAGTAATTTTTTATAGGCAGTCGATGTTTGATTTTTTTGAAGTAAATATTTGTGTACGTACTCGTATAATTTGCTTTCAGTAAAGTTAACAAAATATATTTTCATAGACAGGCTCATCCAAGCAATGCGAGCATATTCTTTACTACTGCTTTGTGATGAGTACTCTTTGCGCTATGTATGTACTTACCTATTACTTCACACGGTACGTAGAGCCTTATAATCACAAAATTACAGTACTACATTAAATGCTAGTCACAAAACTACATCATTAACTACATCGTGGTCCGTGACGACAAACTCTGATTACGCCCGACGCGTTACGTGTTATTATAAATTATAGAGTATAGCACTATTTTACTTTCAGCACAATCCAAACCTTATTTCCTAGCATTACAATTGAAAATTGATTGTCAAAATTTTAATTTTGTGTTATCCCCTATTAATGTTAATATGAACTTTATTGCGGAAGTAATAAAGGTAAAATTCGTTTGGGTAAAATTGAGATTTGAAGTACTGATCTGAATTTTACGACGTCAAAATGACACGTTATGCTCATGCGTCGGCGAGGAGGCGTCAAATATTACAGATTCGTAATTTTATGATAACTAATGGGGTTGTACGGGAAAATAAATATTGTCTATGATTATTGGGAAGTGTGTAAGAACAGTTATGTTGTTTGTGTTTAGATCGTTAGATTGTAAAAATGATTTGCTTTGCGCATGATACGATTCGTAGGACTGTGGATTACCGTGATAACACTTTTATTAGTGCCGTGTGGTTTCCGGCAGAGTAGAATAGGGCCACCCCAAGGCCTCCCGTGGATGTCGTAGAAGGCGACTTAGGAAATACAAGCAAAACATAGCTTGTGTATAAACATTAGTGAGTCCTCTCCAACCCGTCTGGCCAGCGTGGAGAATGTAGGCCAAGTCCTTTGGCTGCTCTGGCCAAGTAATGCTCTAGTAGTCTTGCTCCTGCAATGGAGACAAAATGTCATGACCGATGACAATGACGATGACGACTGTGCTCGTGTAGCTATACTGTCTCTCTCTCTCTTTCTTCTCTCTCTCTCTCTCTCTTTCTCTCTCTCGATGTATGGCGATTTGCTTTGGACAGTCGCGACGAAAAATTAACTCTGTGGATGGATCGACAAAGCGTTTTTTATGAAACACGTGAAAGAAAGGTACAGCACAGAGCGCCTCCTTTCGTCTCTAGCAAATATACAGGAGACAAAAGTACCTACTTTCACTATGTTCTACTTATTCGGTATTACCCTCTCTCTCTTACTCTCTCCTTCTCATCTCAGCTCATTCCAAGTTGCATCCTCAGCTGCTGTAATGCTCTAAAACTTGGGGTTCTGCTTTCCGGCTTTTCCTTCTCCATTTCGTATGGTCTTGAGCATTAGTTGTAAGACTATTGGCAAGAATGTCATTCGTGACGAAGTCAAGCTAGCATTTCTTGGATCTACCAAAGCTGTTGTGGCCTAGCAGAGGCGACACGACTGTAGCAATATCACATTATAGGAACTGTACCTAAATCAATAAATATATTATAACAATAAAAACTTCGTGTCTGTACATTTAATACATTTATGAATAAATGAGTGTGGGCGATTAAAAAAAAGTATCTGAACACAAAAAAGTCTGCCTGTAGGATTTATGTTCATGCTAATATTCGAAACTGCTGGTCAGATATTTACGCGGTTTTAAATAATAGATTTAGCTCAGCTAAGAGCTAGTCTTTATTTCAATAAAACAGGGAAAAAAAGGTATCGACGTCATTTTGAAATTTCACGCGAACGAAGTTGCGGGCTCCAGCTAGTATACAATGTCTTGTTATCGGTTTTAGAGCCTGTAGTGCTAAGTATATTATCCACTTATGACCTTTAATAAAATATTCTCCTTCGTTAATAAAACTTTATCGTAGCAAACATACATACATAATATCACGCCTGTTTCTCTCAGAGGGAGGCAGAGACTATGGACCTCCAATTGTTACGATCCTGAAAGACCTCTTTTGCTTCATCTACAGTCATCAATTTTTGTCAATCTCTTTTCATCCATACTTTCTACATGCGCAAACCATTTTAACATCCCTTTCTCTATTTTTGTCTCAACTTCCTTTTTTACTCCACACGTCTCCCTTATATCGTAGCCAACAAGTACTTAATGTTTTAGTAACTTTCAAAACAAATAAGGACTTGACAGACTTGACTTAAGGTTCTAAGTCCCATAGGTGGGGCAGAGGGTTGCGTCACAACAGTCTTTCTCTTTCGCGATCTGTCTTCGGCTAGTACGTGTTTTACTTCGGGCCAGGTTAACCTGATTGTCTTAATCTCCGCCGCCACTCTGTACGCCCCATCAGGTCTGCTTGGTACGGCCAAATTTTTGCTTGCCCTGAGGATCCACTCTAGGGCTTGCCTTGGAATGTGTATAGGCTCTCTCCTAAGAATATGGTCTATCCAAGTCCATTTGTGGTGCTTGATCTGCTTGTCTATTGCCATTTTTCGGCACGCCTCCCACAGGTGTTCGTTGGAGATCTTCTCAGGCTACAAAATGCCAAGTATTAAGCCGCAGGCAGCGGTTGCAGCAATACAAATAAGGACTGCCTGATAATAACTCCAAAACTAAATCACAAGCAATAACCGAAGCTATAAATTACTCAATTAACTCGAGCGCGTAATGAACTGCAAGCCAAATTCTAAATAATCAATCTAAAAAGGAAAGTACAGTTAAGGCGATAGTACGTAAACATTAAGCATAAAAAATAATGAGCACATTAAAACAAGTGAGGCGGGTTAGTGCGACCGTGGATAGGTCAGGTGGGGCCACCAAACTAGCGGGCGGTGGCGGCGACACGTGTAGTTGACTTATTAATATATTAAAATAAAAATTAGTAAACGACGACTATTAAGATGCTTTTTAAGGTTTAAAATGAATACAGAGTCAGTAAATAAAACAACATCCTGAGAATAAACGTATGTGAGTATGATTATAAGAGTCTATGAAAACCATGTTATGACAGTACTGTAATAAGAACATAACAAAATTAGTTATCTTACATAATTTTGATTTAGTCCAAACTAAAGGTAAGTAAAAAGCCTTACGATCCTTGTAACTCTTTTTCACATCTTCAACATTAATTATTCTCATTACACATGCTATTCGGTTTGGAGTAGGTAGGTCCTGACTAAGTAAAGCAGGAAAATTACCGGGATAAAATACGCCAAACTTTACTTGCGCGGGATTCAAAAACAATTAAAATTTAGAATATTTTAAATCATCAGTAATTTTACCGTAATTTATATAATATAATAATATTATATAATATCCGTTGTTTCAATGACGGCCTTACTCCACCTACCATCGTTTATTTGAGACAGGTAATATTCTAGAAATTAAGCGTAGTAAGGCATTAGGAGGGTCGAAGATGCTAATCCGGTTTCTGGAAGAAACCGAATCACGATGGCAAGGGATAGAACAAGATGGCGCAGACAGAAGGAGACTTATGCCCAGCAATAAAAGCCCGAAAGCTGACGACGATGATGATGATAATCCGTAATTTATTGGTTAAACTACGTAATTTTGAAACCCTATCCTGATTAAGTTCTTAAAAATAAGAAAAGTTAAAATTATTAACACAGGAAAATAATGGCATTAAGCGCATACCAGGCTCCAAAGCAAATACTGAGGCTTCTGCTTTGCTAAGGAACACGCTAGTCGGCTAGCATAAAGTAATCGCTTATTTCGTGGCCCTATTTAAACAAGTTGCGTATATTGAAGATCGTGACAGATGCTCGGCCACGATCGTGTGAATTTGATAGTGAAATATTACGCGGACGCCGATGCTAGTCGCTACTACAAGTATGGTTGGCAAACAAACACTACCTGATAGGTAACAAGCATGAATGAATCAATGAAAAACTTTATTACACTAATACACAAAAAGAAACAGTAAAAAATATCTTCATCATCATCTTCAGGTCTTTTTGTCTCCACTGCAGGAGCACGACCCCCCGGTCCTACCAGAGCAGCCAGAGGGCTTGGGCTACACACTCTCCTCGCTGGCCAGACGGGTAAGGGAAGTCTCATTGATGTTTATAAGGTGTAGGCTAAGTGCTGTGGCTGCTCTGGTCAAGTATAGCTCTGGTAGTACAGAGAAGGTCGTGCTCCTGCAGTGGAGACAAAAATACCTGATGATGATGATGATGAACTTTTGGACGGGTATACCGATTTTCATGAAACATAGCTAAGAAACATCAAAAGAGAACTTACTTTCATGTAGAAAAAACCGCAACAAAATCGGTTTATCCGTTCGAGCGCCACAGACAGACAGAAGGAACATCCGAATCTTGCAAATGCACACTCGCCAAAACAGCGTTAACACTGTCAAGCTGCATAGATTATACTGTTTTGCATATATTATTTAGTATTTTCATTTTTTTCTATCCGTACTTACATCTTACATGCAAATGCTGCCGAAATTTCAAAGAGTTGTCGGAGGCCATCTTACGAGTAACGCGTACGGCCAGAGTCGTGCGCAAGCGTTTTTAATTATACTAATATGTTCGGACTTTCTACTCACGCGTCGACGGTCCAATCAGAGTCAAAAATATTTTTTTAAGAAGAAACTCTTTCTAGTGAAATTCCCCTGAATGAAACATGATAAGAGCTAATAACCTACTAACATGATAAGAGCTAATAACCTACTTTGTTACAAGATGTTTTTAAAGAAAACTACTTTATTGTATACTTATTCTTTGAGGAGTTAAAAGTAAGAAAAGTTATCGTTTTTTTTCCAAACGGTTGTAAGCATGAATTGTTTGATAAAAAAACTTGAATTAATATGTAAATAAATATATAGGGAAAAATCACACTGATTGAGCTAGCCCTAAAGTAAGTTTTAACTTGTATACTGGGATATTAACTCAACAATACTAGATATATTTTATAATAAATACGTATATTAATAAACACCCAAGGCCCAGAACGATTTGATAAAGGCAATTTTTCAACTTATCCAGGCTGGGGATCGATACATGACCGCGGGATTGGCGGTCTAGCATGTTGACCATTACGCCTCGGAGGTCGTCAAAATAGGATTTACTTCAATTTAATTTTAATTGAACGTATTTTTTTTCTTTATAGTTTTTTGCATTGGTATAGTGTAAAAAGTGCAGATCCTATCTCTTTTTCTACTCTACTTGACCGTTTTTTAGTTAATCGAGACTAAGTAGGGATATAATAAGAGTTCATTCACTATTAACCCTAAAAGTTCAATCGTATCCAATACCATACAAAATATTAATGAAGATACATACATGACACATAACCCTTTCGACGCGCGTCACCTCCCCGAATAATTAAGGCTTATATTAACCCGCTAGTTAAATATTAACATTCTGCCACGGACATGTTATGAGTTCGCCGACTTCGCAATTTGCCCGTATCATGGCAAAATGCCGGATTTTATTAATTTAGTCTGAGTACTGGCGGGATTTGGGGACCTTCGGTATGGGATTTTGAATAATCTGTTTTTGTTGGCGAAACTATAATGTGAGGTTGGCTTAGATGTGCTCAGTGGTTTATTAACGGGTGAAATGTCTTGGGAAGCGTGTATAGACTTTTAATGGATAGGTAGTTTATACCTTTTAGGTAGTATACATACTTATACTTTGTAAGTACAATTATGTTTTTTCTATGTCCATTCACACCAGTACCTTTGTTGTAGCTTTTCGAATTTTTAAAAGTTTAATATATAACTAAAACTATTGTTTTACGTAGGCACTTAATATTTATTTCTTGAAAAAACTAAAGTAACGTGTAGCACTTTAGATATCTTTTACTTTCTCATCTTAGCGCTTTAAAAATTGATTTTTATGTTAAAAAATATATTTCAAAGATAGGGTTTGACAGCCAGTGTTTCTTTGCATGTTTTGATGCAATAAGGCGTCGTTAAAAAACTCACTCCACATCCTTTCAAACTACACCATGTCAGGCATGTCTTTCAAAAACAACAATTTAACCGGTTCTTAAAAAGTAATATCGCACGAGAGCCACTTACAAAACAAAGAGCCAAAAAACTAAAATGACGAGCGTAAAACGGCGCGCAATTTTGTCAAAATTCGAGCATTAATATCAATATGGAGCAAAAAAGGTCAGCCCTTTATCGGGCCGACCCCACATAACCCTTTCATCGTTACGGGAATTAAATTTCTTTTGCCGTCATTTCCCGTGCATTATCTGTGGAACCAAAATGGCGGACACAATGCTGGCTTGTTTAGTCGGCTTCATTAATGTTTGCTGAAGAATTTTATTAAAATGTAACGTCGCGCTCGAGGGTTAAAAGGATAGATTAATATTTAAATAGCGTAGATGTGCCACTTGGGTTTTGTTATGAAAATGGGATGTGGAGACCTAAAAAAGCTATTGTTTTTGTTCTTTCATTATTTTGCTAAATGTAACAAAGAATTTAAGTATGTAGATAGTATGCGAAAGGTCGACAGTAAAGTCAAAAGCTACAATAATTATATCTACTTACATACTTAATATATAAGGTCAAACAAAATATATGAAACCTATTTTAAGGGTGAATATTTATTCATATTTTGATAGGTAAATATGTAGAATTAGTTGTGCCTTTATAGTCTCCGGTTCTTTAAGTGGATTTACAGTTCGGGAGCGCCTAAAGTAAAATAAAAATAATTTAGATATATCTACAATCTATATTACTAGAAATATTGTTGTACTCTCATAGCTTATATATATGCTATATCTTTAGCTGTTAGAAAATATACTCATTGCGCAATTATTCCTCAATTTTTATCTAATAAAAAATGCGATATTTTATCTTCAATTTCACTTTTACAATCGGCAGTGCAAAACGAAATAAAACAATTATTTTTCATCATAAGTGAGTTTTCTAACAGATAGCCGCCATAAATACCCGATCCTTGTTAAACTTGTTCAACCATGAACAGAAACTTTATCAGTTTTATAATAGTGCAAAGTCATAACTTATATATGGCTTACCTCCTATGTGGTTTTCGATTTTCCACACTTGCCTTTATATTATAACTCATAAATTTATATACCTTAATCAAGATATGCAATAACGATAAAGATGCTCCAAGTACTTAAATAGATTCGATATTATTTAAACTTATTTTTTAAGTTTCAGTTGCGTATTTTTAGGGTTCCGTACCTCAAAAGGAAAAAACGGAACCCTTATAGGATCACTTTGTTGTCCGTCTGTCCGTCCGTCCGTCCGTCTGTCAAGACCCTTTTTCTCAGGAACGCGTGGAGGTATGAAGCTGAAATTTATATCAATTACTCAGGTCTACTGTCCCTTGAAGCTGTGAAAAAATCAAACTTCTAAGCCAACGCAATCAAAAGATACAGCCGTTTATGCCGCAAATTTTCGACACTTGCAAGGGAATCAAAACCTACAGGGTGCTTCCCGTGAACTCAGAATCTTGAAATTTGGTACGAAGCAACGTCTTATAGCATAGATAAAGGAAAAATTACGAAAACCATAAATTTTTAGTTACATCACATAATATATTTTTTTTTAATAATTTTAAACTTACTACCCATTTCCTCATAAACGCGTAGAGGTATTAAATTGAAATTCATACCAAATTCTCGTTTGTACGGAACCCTCGGTGCGCGAGTCCGACTCGCACTTGGCCGGTTTTTTTATAGTCTTTACACGGGTCATACAAACTTTGCGCCCTTTTTTATACCCTTAAAGTGAAATGATAGCAGAATTGACGCTCTCGTTTGAAATAAACTGTTAATAGTAAACACCGTAACAATCAACAATTTGACTTGCAACGATTTTAGAAAGACCTTCAAATCATTTCACGAATGACCGCTGAAAACATTATTGATAGTCTAGTTTTAACGCAATTTCTTTCAACGGTCGTTTATAACAAAGGTCCTTCCAGAGAGAAGAGAGAGAGAGAGAGAGTGAGAGAGAGAGAAAGAGAGAGAAAGAATCCAATAGCCAATCATTATCATATTTATTTAATGTTTTGTAGTGATACAGCAAACTGTTTGTGTTTGTGTTTTGGACTATGAGCTCATATTGTTTGTTTGTTAAATTCGAATTTCATTGATTTTTTCTTGTTGTTTCTATAGTGTTCCTTGCGTTGAGTTATCAGTATCATGAATTGAAGCTACACTAAAAATAGTTTTAGAATATGTTGTTAGGCGTTACTATACATAATTCCGTAGAGTATTAATTGTTATTATCATATATTGGCTATTATGCGATATTATTAGCATATATCGGTAGATTGGTACGCTATAATCTGAAAGCAGAATCTAAAAGCCCCTAGAGCTCAGCCAAACTTTGTAAGCTTTTTAAGCCCAAGTGCATAAAATCAATGCTGAGTAATGTTTGAGCAGCCATTAGCAGTTGGCGACTTTAAAAGACCAACAGACGAATTAAACCAATCGATTTGAGGGCCATCAAGAAAGTTTCTGTATTCGTGTTATTGTTAAGGTAATTGATCTGAAGAGCAAAGTTTTTGTTTATTGGTTAAATCCACTTGTCTGCTCCTATTATGTTATGCAACGCCTTTAAACTTTTTTACATATATATAAGACGAATGCTTTTAATTTAAATAAGTACTTACCAAATGAATTATAAATAATTTATTTATTTATTTTATGGTTCATGTACTTACACTTAAATAAACAAATAAAACTTTTTAAAAGTAAATATATTACTTGGATAGCACACAGGTGCTACTTATTTCTAAAGCAATTTCTTCCAGCACCTTAACAACGCCTAAATTAAAGACACTAAGGTAGGCCTTTAATTTAGGCGTTGCTTTGTTTTAAATATTACCATACATGAATAAACACAGATGATACAAAAAGGTTATACTTATATTATATAAACAAGTTGATGTTTGTTTATTTTTTTCATTTTTACGTCAAAATGAAGCAATGGATTACATCAGAGAATACCTTATAACACATCTAATCTACTTCATTGAAACTATTGAAAGTCGCGGGCTAAATTATTTAAGTTGATACTGTTAAACTTTTTTTTTTTAATATAGCGACAAAGGCAAAATAAAAAGGTTAGATTAGTTTTCAAAAGTCACCGATTTTGATAATGGGTTAAAGTCATTTTCCTACACGCGACTACCTCAAACCGAAAGAAGGAAATATCCTAATTAAATATGGATGCAACGTAATGAGTTATGCAAATATTTTAGACGTTGCCTAACGACGTCCCCCTCCTCCCCTCCACCCCTAAAGACAAGGGGGAGTACTGTAGGACGAATAATTTGGAGTATTTGATCAGCGATCCTTAATAATTTGGGGTTGTATTTACATCCACTCATTAGGGTTGATTTTGGTTATTTAAGAAAGGGTGAATAGTTTCAAAATGATTTAAATTAATTTAACGATGAAGTACTTAGAACTTAGTTCTCAATGATGATGAAGTCAGGTCGACTATGTTTCTAGTAAAGTAGAAATGAAGTATACGAAATATTACTGATACCGATGTTAGACAACATAGCAAGAAATAGTTTTAAATTTTTACGGTCCAAAATAATGACATAGGTCATAAGAACAAAATATATTGAAACTATTTTAGATGTGAATTCAGTCCATGGCACTAAACAATTATTCCGAAGGAACACATATCGAAATATGAAAAATAATTTTTGGCCTCTCATACAAGTTGACCGATCAGCTGATTCGAGTTTGTACTATGTGCAATTTGTTTAAAATTACAAAATTTTGTGGAAATATGACATGAATAAGAAGGTTTCTTGGGTCAAAAATAAATTATTTGATACTGATAATAGAAATATCACAAAATAATGTCACTTGTCATTGATCATATCCATTTTAAAGGTGATATTTCATTTATCATTGCGGAAAAACTGATATTAAGAGCGCAATTTGACTCCAAGAAACGATGACTTTATTTTATACATATCTCATAGAAAATGTTTGTTTTGACGATTAAAAAAAAGTATCTGATTTGAATTGTTCGAAACTACCTTATTAAGGTTGCGTATTATTAATAAGTTTAAGCCAAAAAGTAACTACCAATATTTTGGCCCTACATTTTGCTTTATATTTTACATAAAATAAAAGTACGCGAAACCACTTTACAATATAAACGCATTTTAAAAATCTTAGAAGTTTGAAGATTTTTGCAGACGCTCCCCTAATGCGACTTGCAAAGAAAAATGCGTGTTCTAAAGTCATTATTATAATGAGTCGCCAGTTGGTCCGAGTTTGTACTTTGTTCACGATAAATCTGTTTTTTCTTTATTTATACTTACATAGGTATTATGTATCTACGAGATTCTGTTTACCAGTTGGTTTGTATTTTATTTTAATTTATCAAATAACTTATTGTTCTAAAGTGAAAATTGATCTTTTAAGCATTTCTCACAGTCCTTTAATAAGTTGATAAAATGACAGTTATATAAATCATTGCTTATCAAACTGGTAGGTAACAGAGAATTTGATTCATTTTACACAACCGAGGTGAAATGCCAATCAGCTAGAGATTTTGAATAACAACGGATTATACAATTCAACTGCGACATATACATAGTACATTTTTAGGGGTCTGTAGTAAAACAAGAAACTTTTATTATAGTTTCGCCATCTCTGTCTGAATGTCCGTCCAGGATTTTACTCAGCGGCAGCAGTATGTACTAAAGAGCTGTAATTTGGTATGAGCGAGTATGTATATTAATCATGGCAAAAAAGTGGTAAAGTAAAATTTTAAAGTACTCCCTCTCTATCTGCTAAACGGTAATAAAAAAAATACAGCTGTAGTATATAAAACGAAGTTTAAAGGTAAACTATCAGACCTAAGTAGGGTTAACAAATTCAAAAGATACAGGCAATCAACTCAATGCACTCGAAAAAGGAAAATTTCATACAAATTCAATAGAAAATTAGCTTTTAGACGTTTTAGTGGCACGAACTTAAAGTTGGCATTCGCGACTACGGAACCCTACACTGCGCGTGGCCCGACACGCACTTGACAAATTAATATAATTTCAGCTTTGATTCCATAATCTATTTGATCAAAGATTCTGTACAAATTTACTGACTGAAGACATCTAGACACACTGAATGCTAACTTCTCCTATATGTGTATACTTATAGTATTATAGTACTACAGGGATCAAATCGGTTGAAGTGTAAACAGACTGTGTTGGCTTTGGGAACCGTGTGGACTGTGGACGGTACAGTTTGGGATATCCGGGTTTTGCTGACGGTACCGTGTTGATCTAAATAAGAACATTTATGCAAATGTTATTGACAAACATTTGCCTCTGGGTTTATTAACATATACCTGTATTGTAATATGACGTTTGTAATGGCTTATCTTCTCTCTCTTTTTATTTAAAACCACTTTTAGGACACACAAATAAGTAAAGAAAAACAATCAATTCACGTCAGCAGCCGTAAAATATTAAGCTTTTATTATTATTGTGTAGCTGAAATGTTTATAAATTTATAATATTCACGTTGCGGAATTTTTAAAATAGAAGCATTAAATATAAAATAGAACTGTTTCTTTGTTAAGACAAAGAAACATGTGATATGAAGATGTGCTCTCATTTTGCTATTCTATCTAACCATCATCGCGCTACATATGGTATGAAACGTAATCACATAGCGTTGTTAATCACCCCTGCACTGCATTTCGGCACTAGGATTACAAAATGGCAGAATGGCAGTTACGCCATCGCGAGCCAGTGCGAACAAATAATAATTAAAAACAAAAATAAAACTGCAACCCATAAACTAATACTCCAAACCACCGCAACTTTAACCACTTTACAATAGAGCCGGAAATGGAACTTTAGGGAGTTGATGAATGTAATAATATAGAGTGGTTTTTGGAGTATTTGAATAGATGTATATAGAGTGGCTGTGCCCCCGTGGACGTCTGTATTGACAAGCGCACTTAGTGAGCGGATTACACTGCGAGAGTACTGTCATATTTTTTGATAGTTTAATGCAATAGAGGACAATGGTCAAAAATAATTGGTACCTTAGCTCCAATTCATTAATTGCATCTCATAAATAGCAACATTAGTTCACTAAGAGTCACTGTCTTAAAAATAGCTACGTAGTATTTTGCAATAATTTTGCAATAAAATTTTATTTTTGGAACATATTCTTTACATTGAATCTTTTGTTTGAAAACTATGATTATGAAAGTGGAATATAATATTTGATTGGCCAAGAGATATCTCTTCTTCCAAATATGTACTCTTATGTTAGTAGGCTCCTATTCTATGCAAAAACTATTTTTAACATACATTTCAGGATGGTATAAAAATGAAGCGCAAAATTATAAAATAGTTGGCTTAGGTTTTCATATTTTTCTAAAAAAAAGGACAAATTAAAAGAAGCATGGGTCAAGTTGTCGTGTGGTTTCCGAAAGAGTAGATTAGGCTGCAAGTCCTCCCGTGGATGTCGTAGAAGGCGACTTTGGTAATAGAAGCTAAACAAAGCATATAAACCCGTCTGGCCAGCAAATAGAGTGTTGGTTAAAGTCTTCTGGCTGCTCTGGCCAAGTTGGCTCTGGTGGTGCAGAGAGGGTCGTGCTCCTGTAGTGGAGACAAAAGGATCTGTTAAATTGAAATTACTTGTGTTAGTTTAGATTGTAAATACGTTTTCTTTTCGGTACTTTTAATAAAAGTTTCGCATGCAAATAGAATTATAACATAATTATGCAAAGCGATTGCATGAAGTCATCCCCGATGACATGGCGGCTCCGAATTCGATTCCTGGCGTGGGATCCCGTCACCCCTGTGTGGGGATTTACTTTCAATTATGTGCGTCCTCATATTGTAATTGTGAATATTAGTTTAAAGGGTATAGAGGTAAATAGACGATGTTTTCTGTTGGGACCTAGGGACTATGTAATTAAATGTTTTTAGTAGCGAAAATCAGCAAACCAAACTTGGCATCTTCTCGGGAGAAAATAATAGTAAAAAAGTTTTATTAGCATTTATATGTGAGCTAAAGGATATATTTATAACGATAGACAGAGACAAGAAGAAGACTAAGGGGGAGCCCCTTGCCCAGTTATGGGACTTCACACAACAGCAATAGGGTTAGTAAAGAAAAATGTGGGCTAAAAGCGAATCCAACTTGAATAAAGCTTTAGGCTCATGTATAGATGTATCTATCTAATATTTTAGACTAAGCAAGAAAATAAGATAATACATTGGAGAGACAAAAATTCTCTTCACCGCGCTTTCTCAATTAGATATGACTATGACTATTATAGATCTGGCTCTACAAAATCCAAGGGTCTATCTATTCAATTCTGTAGAAACATCTTTCCGTGTATTTTTCTTTAAAACACTTCTCAAAACTACAGATGCATTACTAAGATGATCGCGTCAGACATGCACCTTTTACGAATCCGACTGCCGCTCCAAAGCAAACAAAATTAAACTTTAACGGTAAGTGTTAAAAGTTGCTTTTGCTTGTGAGAAGTAAATCGTATTATGATCCGTGGTAAGTAATCCCGGATCACTCGAGACACGATCAAGAAGCCGTCTCTGTAAATATGTATCTAGAGATGTTTTGATATATCTGTGTATCTTTCGTGAATTATCTAAAAATTAAAAATAAAAACTAAATCAAAATCCTGAGATAAGGGATATTAAAACCTATATTTAATAAACCACGTTCTTTCTCTTTTGTCTTGCCTGTTTGTTGAGGTTTAGATTTTCAGATTTTTATATTATTTACTTTTTTCTAAATATTTTTCTGGAATATCTACTCATCAAGTAGAGGATAACCCACATCTTCGTCCACCAAGTCTTGAGCTCTAAAAAGAGAAAAATAGTTCAAAAATATCCATTATCATCACATCACACCCAAAATTACTCTAATGCAAACCAAAACTACGTTTGTTTAATTTAAAGTTTTTTCGCAGCAACAGTGCCAACTCTATATGCTATGGGTTTTTTAGTAACCATAACCATATATGTACTTTCGTTTTTTGTCACTTTAGTGGGTTTTCTCTTTAGCTTTCGCTCAGAGCTTAGAGTGAGTTGAGTGACATTTTGCTATCAGGCAAAATTTAGCTAAGCAGATATTAGCATTTCATATCTTTACATTGAATCTTTTGTTTGAAAACTATGATTATGAAAGTTGAATATAATATTTGATTGGCCAAGAGATATCTCTTCTTCCAAAAATGTATTCTTATGTTAGTAGGCTCCTATTCTATGCAAAAACTATTTTTAACATACATTTCAGGATGGTATAAAAATGAAGCGCAAAATTATAAAATAGATGGCTTAGGTTTTCATATTTTTCTAAAAAAAGGACAAATTAAAAGAAGCATGGGCAAGCATACTTATGTTTTTGTCACTTTAGTGGGTTTTCTCTTAAGTTTTCGCTCAGAGCTTAGAGTGAGTTGAGCGACAGTTTGCTATCAGGCAAAATTTTGCTAAGCAGATATTAGCAACCGATTATTTAAAATAAGGTTTTCTGATCAGATTATGAGATATCATCTCTATATAATAATATTTTAAACGCGGTTTTACTCACGTGGTGTAATCGGAAAACTAGACTAGTTTTGATCGGTGTTTCAAATATTTAGTTATGACATCTCACGTTAGTTTTAATAATGTTATATCATCTCTATCTAGATATTGAGTACTTCTTGCGCTCCCAGTGACGTACTTGAGGCAGTGAGATTATCATGTGACGTATCCGTGACTTAACCGTGGTTAAATTTAACCGGCGCCAGGCGGGACGTCAGCAAATAGTATGTACTAACTGCACCATCATAAGCACTTCTGGAGTACCTATAGAAGTAGGTAGATTACTTTGTAAGCGAGCGAAGTTCTCTGAGTTAATGTCTGTGATGATCGTTTATATGTACTTACGAGTGTGTTGACATTATTTATGACAAAAATTGCACTGCTTATATTTTTAGCATATGTCCTGAAATTTATTTATTTATAAAACCTTTACTGATCCACAATATTGACGCTAAGAGCGTTATTTCCCAGACAACCACAAGCATACACTATGATTGTCACAAGAGCGCAGATCGCGCAGCGCGCATCGCGCAGAGCGCAGATTATATAAATTATTATTATTTTAAGTGATAATATATTAATCCTTCATTTAAAACTTAAAAGTCATTGAACTAAACTAAATAAAATAAATTAAACTGGTAGTTAAAACAAAAAATAATAATTAGATAAATCTGTTTTTTTGCCAAAAAATATATGGTTCATTGTTTTTATCAAAACGTGCAGCAAACATCCATATATCACCCTATGTAACATTATCTTAGCACATGAATATCGACAAAAAACACCCTTTTAATCAAGCCACCCTAATGAAATCCGGCCGCCATTACTGGATTAAAAATAATAACGACCCGAACCTGGGCCTGATTGGTGGGGTCGCATTGTCAGGGTCCACTGGTCAACACGGGTTTGTGATTTAAATATTTTGAGTTACAAATATTATTCATCTCATTTTTAGGGTTCCGTAGTAAACAAGGACCGCTTAAAGTTTCGCCATGTGTGTCTGACGGTTTGTTTTTGACTCCCGCCGTAAAGGGTGGTTGGTGTTCTTGATGTGTGTAATATTTGTGGCATCTAAACTTAAAACAAAAAGTAATTAATCGACTATATGTTTAAAAAAAAACTAATATAACAAAAGAAAACTTTTGATTTTATTTTCATAAGTAGTGTTTTGTTAAAAATATTTTTAATACCTAATGGTGGAATCAGAATTTAAATTATGACATTAAACGCAGATCGATTGCAACGCAAAATTATAAGAATTTTTTTTAGGAAAAACTGGCCAAGTACGAGTCGGACTCGCACACTAAGGGTTCCGCACCATCTGTAAAATTTCACGTTTGTTGTTTGGGTGTCCCACTTAAATATTTATTTTATTCTGGTTTTAGTATTTGTTGTAATAGCGCGAACAGGTCAACAGAAATACATCACCTGTGAAAATTTACTGTCTATCTATCACGGTTCATGAGATACAAATTGGTGACAGACAGACAGGCACACAGACAGAGACCAGATGGACAGTGGAATCTTATTATTAGGATCCCGTTTTTGCCCTTTGGTAAAAACGAAACCCTAAAAACTAGGTATATGTTTTGTAAATTTAAAGTCTAAAAAAATATAGGTACCTACTCGAGAAATAACCACAACTACATATATGTCTATAAATCTACATTTCTGTCACATAGCTGTAGTTATCATGTTCTGAACATGCCCTTAAAATAATTATAGCCAGTATTTTTGTTACGTCTATTTTTACACTACATAAATCGGTCGCTTTACGGGCTGTATATCGATGCAGACATTACGAGGTTATTGTTACATTACCAGTAGTTTGTGGCAAACATCTGACGGTGGTCCCTGATGACCACTAGCGTAACTAAACAAAAAAGCCCAAATCCAAATAGTCGTATGTCTCATACTTCAACATACACTTACGACATTTCGCGTTTGAGGGTCAAAAAGTTTTAAAGGCTTGTACACATCGGCGGCGAGGTAAAGGCGTGTGTGTTAAAGTGATTAGGAGTCGGCGGGGACCTCCGCTGCGTGGCGCTACAGTCGTAAGTGATGTGCTTTATTTGTTTTAGGATATGTGGATGTTAGTTAAAGGATTAGTATGTAGCGACTTAAAAGACATAATGCTCCTGTCTATTTCCTCTCGACAGATTTGTTGCGGACTGTGGTTTATTTTAAATTGTATTTGGAACATTCGATAGATTTTTTTTTTTACACTTTCTGATAGGTAATTCAAAAGTAATTACACGTTTATGTAGATACAGTCTGTCAATAGGGTCGACTATTATTAATTACAGTTTAGCCAAGAGTATCTTTAGGCACTGACTTTTAAAAGAGTCAGGAAAGGAACCTTCTGATCATTACAAATTAATTAATTAATTTAAGTCAATACTTATCAACTAAACTATGATAACTAGTAACAACTTACCATATTTTAACTTTTTAAATCCAAATGTTCCTAACTTTACCCAACTCTACAATTTACGAGTATTATTGCATTCAAAAGCGACAAAATTGTCTTATTTATATTGCTATTATAGCTGCGTCTACTTTTCAAACATCGCTAAAACAAGATTACATTAAACTTATGTGAGTATCTATGAAAACTATTCCCACCCGAGGATCTTAAGACCTGTGTCCATAACAGACGCAAACATTGACAGAGCGAACCCCGGTAGCTTTTAAACAGTTTGCTCCAACCTTGCTAATAGATGTCCCGTCTCACGTCAGCACCGACTTTTTTAAGGATTTTTTGTTTCAGTTGACGATAGTGTGCAACATTCTTTACTTTGATGGGATGTGATACCGGCACTATTTACTTTTTAGATAGCCAAATGTTATTTGAGTCTTTTTCCTTGCCATTTAGATTCCATAGCTTGGTTACTTTTTTTGGTCAGAATTAATTACATTTAGATTTCATGTTGTTTTATTATCAACTGTAAATAAATGCTAACACAATTAATGAATTAATAGAATTTAATATTATCAATAATTAGGTACAGTAATTTCTTAAGATAGGTTATTGACAGAATTAATATAATTAGAAAATAATAAAGGAAGTAATAGAAGATCCATAAAAATTGTTGATTAATTAATCATTTTAACTCTTTAGTTTTAACTCTAAGTCTGCATTCGCAACTATACAGAACCTGTCACCTCACTGCACATATCCTTAAACTAAAATTTAATATTATTTTTTTACTAAGTATTTATTTTTATATTTAAAAGATATTATATGTACAAAGGTGTGTATTCGTGATTTTATTAAGTGTACGGTATCTATCTAACCGTTCTTAAAAGATTAAGTTTTCATAACCCAAAATTAAACAAACAATAGAAGCAAATTGTTCCTATGTAAATTGGTCGTAAGTTATTACTTTAACAGGGCGTTTTAAAATTTACGATCTATTCTGTTTAGCAAGCCACTAAGTTTCGGATATCATCCTTCATTCCCATGACGATGGTCTCGATAGATACGTCTATGGTCTAAATTACACATCTATTCAATTTTTTATCTTACACACCTTAAAGTTGAGGTAACGACTTACGATCTTATGATTTTGATGAAAAAAGTTTTTTTAATCAAAAAGTTTTAAAACGATTTTTCACATCTCTTGTTTTAAAATGCATCTTAGTGGTATTTAGAAAAAGTTAAATTTTAGTTAGCAATTAAAATTCCTCAGTGAAATTATGTCGTAAACTAAAACAAAACAATACCACACATGTTACTACGTAAGTAACTGGACATTTTAATTATTTTTCTCATGTTGTATACTTTTTGACAGAAACTATTCTTGTTTCGCTTTGATTAAGTGTTAGTAGTTCTATATAACAAGATTAAATGAACTCTTGGCTATAAACATTTTGTTTTATACTTTACAGTAGCAACTGTTGTTTTAATGGGATGCCTAATTATTATTTTGGTTGAATTGCTTATTTTTTTAGGCTTTAAAACATATTGAATTGCTTGGCTAAGTTTGGTTAGTATAAGGCGAATAGGGGTGACGACAGGGTCAGAAAAGTATGATTGTAATTAGTCCGTTTATTAAATTATCCAATAATAATTGACCCATATTTTTCAGTTTACAAAAAAAAAGTAAAAATTTACAAAGATACGAAGCATCAAAGTTCTGGAGTGGGGGCTTGCGAAGTCACTGCTAAGTAAAAATCGTACCTATCCGTGACGTCATGGGAAATTTAAATACGCTGTATATTCGTAAATTTTTGTTTCTCAGAAAAAAGAAAAAGTACGTGTACAATATTTTTTCATAATATAACCGATGGGCTAGAAATATGTTTCTATTCGTCTTACCTATTCTTTAAATCTTTAAATAATTGTAAATTAAAAAATATATCTAAAAAACTAAAAAAAAACTATAAATACGACATTTTTCGAAATTCACATCCATAAACCTTAACCCTTTCCTGCCGTTTTTGTCCTCTAATAAAAGGATTTGGTCATTTTAGTGCACCGAAAAATAAATAAAAATCAGGCAACTAACTATAACCTTTACCTATTCGTCATAAAGTGGTGTTTTGTGTGTGCTCAGTTGTAATGCTAAAAAAACCCAGTGAATCACTTTGCCGCATAAAACTCACGAATTAAAAAGGACAACATTGGACAAAGAAGCCATTTTGCATTCTACTGTGACAGTCTTCCTTGTGGTGCCGCTTTGAAGAGTTTAAAAACTTGAGAGATGACATAACCTAATATGATATAGGTAAATATTTTCGTAACTTAACGTCCTTGATTTTTCCTTACCTATTAAAAATAGGTAATACAATAACTTTGTTTGTTGGGACATTTGTTTTTATTATTAGATAGACTTAACGTATTTTCTAAAAAGTTACTTTAAATTTTGTTATACGTGGATGAGAGCATATAAATTAAATGTAAGTACTTACTATGTGTAGATAGTATATTTATCTGTTTTGAGGTAATTTGATTTAGTAGACTAAAATCCTGCTAAATATTTAGCAGTAAAAAGTAGCACAAGTCTTCAAAAAAACTATCTTACTTATTTTATGAAATTAGATACCTACTACTTATTCAATGCGATGGATAATGATAATTCAACGTAGAGTGATTATTATATAGGAGTAGCGTGCATTTCACACAGATACATAGAATTTGTCTACCTTCTGCCACCCTAATTTAATATCGGATACTACCGAAAAATGTATTTTGCTTGATTTATTTGTATTTGCAACTATATAGTTCTTAATTTTTTGGATTGATTGAATACAGTCAAATAGTTTTTACATGGCGCCTCTAAATATCATTAGCTCTGTGAAAAATGCATCAATACTTCTTTGTGCTTCGTGTAAATTCGGGCGAGTGTGTCGCCGCACTGGTTTTAACACTGCATCGCTAATTGGACACTTAAGGCGGAGGGTTAAAACAGTTTTTATCCGGGTCCCGAGGACCCCGGCACGCAGACGACGGTTAAAACACGTACGATACTCCTACCAAACATGGTTTACATATAGCATTAGATACTAAGATTATATATCAAAAGTTTTACTAATTATTATGATTTTCAGTATTTATTATTTAAATTGTTTTTTAAAGCCGAATGATATAAAAGAAGGTGCTTCTCTATATGTACTCGTATATTATGTATGTCAGTTCTACCTACTGGGACCTGCTGTAATATGGTTTGATGGATTTTAAGAATTGGGTGTCATTAGATTAGTATTCTTTCGGAGTATCATAGCTATATAACGTTACCCGTATGTTTACATTTTTCATTTCTTTTTTAGGATCAGTCAGCTTTTTTTGGTTTAGATTAATTAAGGTACTTGTATTGTAAATAGCTAGCAGATGGTTTCTTTTAATTACTTTGTTTTAGATACATATCTAAAATTATGAAGTAAATAAGTTTCCAGTACAAAAAACCTCAAGGTTTCACTAGTTCCAAACAATAACAAATGTTCCGAAATATTTTATCATAATATTTGTTGTTCATAATCTATTTTACATTGATCTATTATTATTGCTTCTTAGACCGTTTCAGAGTAGAGTGATAATGAACATATCACATTCTTTGCGACAATTGACGACAATGGAACAAAACCATTTGTTATAAAAACAGCCTAAATGTGTACTTTATTTCAAATACATTAGAATAGGTTTTCGAATATCTGATATTATTTTTTTACGTAACTGATATGACACAAAAATTAGCACGCACTGGCCGCTAATGAAAAAAATATATTTTCAAATTTGGAGTTGTCGAAATTCATGACAATGTCGAATGTCGCTTGTTTGGCGTTTCAATAACAATGATGTCTTTGTCACGATTGTGTGGTTATTTAATTTTGGCCACGATTGTGCCGTGACAATGGCACAAACGTACTGTACTCGTATTAACTTATCTAAACAGTCTTTTTCTATATTATGTATTGAGATATCTGCTCGTGCTCTCGTGACCTTAATATTTTTCACCCGCTAAAACTAAGACCGCTATCTTTTAATGTGATTCTGAGCATTTAGCTCAATAATTGTGTAAATTACATTTGTGTCTTGGGTATACTTACCGAAGTAGTATTGACTCATTGACATTATATAGTAAGACCAGTTGTTTCAATAACGGCAGTGTCTTTTTTTGATAATTGATTATCGTTGTCCTTCAAAACTATAGCGCCAGATTCAGTATCACTCTCATACATTCAATCGATTGACATACGTCATAAACAAAAGCATTCATTTTATTCATTATGGCGCGCCAGCGGGAATTTTCCAATCCGTATTTAATTTTCAGATAGTGGTAATCTAGTTACTTACCGATGAAAAATTATTCATTTATATTTTTTCTTGTTTTTTGAATTTAGTGCAGTATCATAAGAAACACCAAGGAAATTTTGATTATGTTAACAGTGTTTTCTTTTATCAATTGTGGGTGTACTAAGCGCGTAAATGCTAGCAAGCGACTGATGAACAATTGAACAGTGATAGCATATGATGAACATAACAAAACTGTGACATGTGGCATCTACTTTAGTACGTAAATACATAGTAGCTCGTTGTATTGACTGTTATATTTCTAAACATCATTATTTATTGTTACTACAGTGCAAGGGATTTAAATATATCCAGCCGAAAAGCGGACTCGGGCTCTGAAGCATCCCAACGAAAGACAAACCTGCTTAAATAAGACATCATCATCATCATTTCAGCTGCATAACATCCACTGCTGGTCATAGGCCTCTGCCATGGATTTCCAAAATGACCGATCTAGAAAAGCCTCATCCAGCCATCATCAGGAGCACAGCCCACACATAAGACACGTTGATAAGACATATAGGTATCGATAAAAATAATATATTTCTGAAGGTAATCTAAGTTCACTAGCACAAGATCTCTCAAACCATAATTTATATCATAAACATAGAGACATACGAGTATAACAGCTAATCCACTCAACAAAAGACGTTAACAAAATTGCAAATGACTGAAACCCCATAATTCTCGAATTGCATGTCAACCACCGATAACAAAACATCCAGTTTAACTTGACCTCTCTATCTTTAACCTCTTAAAAATTTCGAGAAGGAATTTTGGTTTGTAAGGTATTTACGGCTCAAGTTGTGATGGTTAGGGTGAGTTTAATAGAGTGGGATGTTTCGAGTTACGGGTTATAATGATAAGGCGAGATGGTTTGATTTGGTGTAGAGGGATACTGTTTGGCTGAATTAATGTTCACACGCATTCAGGTGTTGCTTGCGTGACAGTTCGTTCACCTTTTCTATTTAAAATAATACAGTACCTGGGTGACCGAGCTTTGCTTGGTTACATCTCAAACATTAACTACATTTTTTAAACTTGTCTAAAAACAATATAAAATAAAAAATTAAATATAAACTTGGTCATAAAAAAAAACAAAAGTAAGTCACCGAGTGGGATTCGAACCCGTAACACTCTTTCTAGGGGTCTGCATCCTAAACTGCTGAGCCAAAGCGGACAGCGGCCGATGCGACGAAATTAGCGACCATATTCTGCGTGAAAAGAAAAACGCATGAAAACTCAAAAAGAAGCGTTTTCCCAAACATAAGACTAATCAAGATCGATTGTTTACCCCCGAAAACCCCCATATACCAATTTTCTGCGAAATCGTTACAGCCGTTTTCGAGATCACAGAAATTTATAAATATATATACGATACATACTATCACAACATATATGGTATAATTGATTTTGGAAAATGGAACACCTGATGTAGAACCATAATGGTCCAGCTAAACTATAAGAAATATAAAAATGACGCCTTAGCAAAAGTTTTTCAACCTGATGAGCATTTTCCGGAGTCATAAAGAATAATATGTCGCGGGCTTTAACTAGTATAAACTAACAACTATTCATACTCGTACCTATTTGAACCCCAACTGCCTTCGTCTAGGTACCTATACGTTTGTCATTATAGCGGGTACCACTAATAGGTAACCCGATAAGCTGGTGCAAATTGCGCTGCATAATAAATGCTCGTTAGGGTTCGCGGCATTACGTATGTATGTGTGATTTGGTCTATAGTGGAGTTTAGTTAGGTAATGTTGTTTTGCGACTACTTGCGACTTAGACGAGTTCTGAGTTGCGTTTTAGACGAGTTTCTACATATAGAATCGGATTCCTTGAAGATGGGCCAAAAAAGTTTTTAAAGATACATACATACATACATACATACTATCACGTCTTTATCCCTAATGGGGCAGACAGAGCATTTTGGGTCTTGCGGCTCTATGCAGAGCCCAGGGCCGCAAGACTCAAAAGCCACTTTTAGCGTCATGGTGGGCGAGAAGATGGAAAAGCAATCAATACAGTGATGGGTTGCTAGCCGCATCGCCTGTTAACATGATTCGCATTTTTGCCCATTCCCTCGATCGGCTTTTACGATCTGCGCGGGAAGAGAAGCAGCTGGTACATTCTAAGTTTTTTTATTTCTCCCAGACCAGCATGGGAGCTGATCTTTCTCCGTAAAGAAGCCGATATAGCATTTTTTGGGTCTTGGGGCTTGGGACTTGGGACTCAAATGCCACTTTTGGCATGATGGTGGGCGAGAAGGAGGAAAAAGAAATCAAATTAGTGATCGGTTGCTGGCTGTATCTCTATTGACATGATTCAGATTTTTGCCTACTTCCTCGATTGGCTTTTACGATCAGAACTATATTCTAAGGTTTTTCTTTTCTACCAGACCAGCATGGAAGAGATCTTCTTCTTATTAAAGAGGAAGCTTTTGTCTGTAGAGCAACAATGCTTACCAACTCTTTCTGTCTTGTAGGTTAAAACATTGATTTGATACATGAGTACCCAAATACATAAAATCACGTCTTTATTCCAATGGTGCACACAGATTGTCACACATCAAGAACCATCAAAGAAGATCAGACATTGAATTGATTTGGACGATTAATGTTAGGACACCTTATTAGAATTGATGAATTTTTAAAAGTACTTTTAGAGTAAAAAATAGACCGCATAAGAAGCAAAGGCAGACCTAGAGGTAATTTTATGAAACAACTAACAGATCAAGAAGGAAGAGATATAGGTATCATAAATAACCTAACATAAATATAAATGTATCTGAGCTGCAAACTTCCCTTCTTATAAACAAAGCCCTTCAACCCCTTGTTTGATTGCTGCGTCACCCCCAATTTGCAAAACAAATTAGCGTCTCCTTGGTTACTGTCGTGTAATTAAGAGGGATGACATGGTAATGCTTAATGATAATAGACCTTCGGCGATATTTCGCAATAAATTAATAAATGGATACTAAAATGTAATAATGTCTACTCTGATCCGCAAGACTAAAACCCATAAATGGATAAAATAATGTCTGCTCTGTCTGCTTAGATAAGAGACTAAAAACCAGCCAAGTATGCAAGTCGGATTTACGCACGAAGGGTTCCGTACCATTATCTATAAAAAAATTAAGCAGGTAACTTACCTACCCTTATAAAAAATTTTGCAAATATAAATTTCCCTGAGACTATTTCTGAATTTTTCTTGCATAAACTTCAAAAATCGTAAGACCGTAGTTTCACAATTTCAAAGTTGATAATTTGGCAATGTCAAAGTACCCGCTCTATCTAGTAGTTTGTCTTAAATAACGTGTTTCACTTGAGGCCAAGCAGATAAGTCGCATAGTTAACGATACTAATTTAACGTAAATATTTCACTCGATTAATTTTTATAAGCCTTTACCCATAACCTCCGTTAAATCAAACCCTAAAATAATTCGGATTTCCCCTGTGGCGGAGATGGCAATCTCCGTAGACATTACCGCCGTATCTTGGGGACCAGGTGCGAGTTCCCAAGACTATCTGCGCCTAAATCGACGTTTTAGACAGTGCATGTTACAAGTCATTTGAACGCTCACTTAAGTACTTTCCTAAAACTGGGGTTTTAGGCTCTTATCTAAGGCTCTTACTGTGAGCGACAGTATACAGGTCAGTTCAAACATAGAGATTCTTATAAATAAATTTCAGGTTCTATACAGAACTTGTATGTAACTCATTTAGATCTCAATTATTTTTTCGCTAAAGTGAACAGCTACACAATTTAATAATATTGAACTTGGCTCCTATTTCTATGCTTAAGTATGTTTTGAATGTTAGATTACTTACGCACAAAAGAGGTAAAATTAAATGACAATATATTTTTTTAAGTATATTGCACGCACGTTGCACTTGGGGCCCTTTTTTTTAAACAAAAATATTAGTATACCTTTACTTATTACAACTTAGTTATATTACCCTTTTCCGGACAAATTTTATGTCTAACTCTTTTTCTCTTCAAGCCTCACGGCTCTGGAATGCTTTACCCGTTGACATCAAAGAAATTTCTACCAAATTCTCGTTTAAAAGAAAAGTTTACGCCCACCTCTTAAACTCCCTTCCTTCATAAAGTCATTATTATTTTGTTCTTCTCTTCTTAACTATTTATATGTTAGTATAAGTAAATGTATATGTGTGTAGTTATTTATTGTGATATTTATATATCATAGGTATATAATGTAATTGTATATTATATAGTATTATTTTATATGTGTTAGTATATTGTATTGCTTTTTGTGCCGCATAATTTTTTCTGTTTATCTCTATGGTTGACTGGGAGAAAAGGCTTTTAGCATTAAGTCCGCAATTTGTTAAAAGTATATTTGTACTTTGGAACAATAAAGTTTGATAAATAAATAAATAAAACTTATAAAATAAAAAATAAATAATAAGGGTAGTAAGTATAGAAATTTATGCAAAATAAACTTGTAACAGACAACTTCATGCATGGCGCGCGTGGACCGTCATGCACTTCTTGTCTCCACACTTGTCTCCTTTGGTTTGGGTTGACTGGAAGAGGTCGCTTAAAGGGATAAGTCCGTAGTACCTATCCTAAGGTCAATTTCCGTGCGGTTTTTGGCAGAGTAGAATGAGACACACCAAGTCTTTGCGTAGATGTCGTAGGAAATACAAATTATAGACATCAATGAAACCTTTTCAACCCGGCTGGCCAGCGTGGAGAGTTTAGGCCAAATCCCCTGGCTGCAATGGAGTTACGTCGGTGGAGACTGAAAGAAACACTTGATGACGAAATGATGATTTTTGAAGTGAAAACTTCTTTAGCGGCGTTGTGCACTTTTTTTGGAATGGGTAAAAAATGTTAAACTCGCGTCAGGACACGTGACCTGATCGAAAATTCGTAAGACGGGCGCCGGGCGCTTGCGCGAATGTTCGTGTGTGTTTATGTTACAGCGTGCTACGCGCATCCAAGGATGGTGACAGCTGATGGCTCGACCGTCTGTGTAGTGGCTATACTGCTGTTTTCACTTCTGCCGGCACTCCCAGAGTGCAACCCGTCGTTTTTTTTAAAATAAATATATAACGGACATATTCACACAGATTGAGCTAGCCCTAAACTAAGTCCAAGAATTGTCTTATGAATCTAAAGATAAATATCCAAGAACTAGGCCAATCTGAAAAACATCATTTTCCATCTTGACCTGACAGGGGATCGAACCCGGGACCTCCAGTGTGACAGCCTGGCATGATAACCACTAGGCTACCGAGGTCTTCAAATAATGATAAAGTTCAGTTATTTATTACACGTATGCAGGGCTATTTACTCAATTACGAGTATGGATTCTATCGATCAGCATATTACTTCAAAGATTCCTCTTTCGTCCCCCATTTGTCACAGATCGCTGGATGAATTAATAAGCGTGGTAATTGAGATGTTTGGACCCCTCGTTAGCAGAATTCGCATTCACCCGGCCGGGCTCTGAGACGCCATTTTATATTAGCTAGGAAGGGTTGGGGGTTGGGGTAAATATGGTTATGTAAGTAACGTTAATTAATTTTAACAGAACTCAGTTGTCAGATGTTTCGTACTGTCATTGCTTGAACATACATATGTTTTATGTTAAGTAACACGAAGATGATGAATTTCGGTAACGGGGTAGGCGTTAGCAAAATTCATTATCTTCGTGTAATAACTTTAGTGAATAAGACCTGTACAAATATTTTAAAATTAATCACCCATGTTATGATTCTCCACTGACACCGTTATTCATTAGATATTGTCACATCTTTATCTTTAACAGGTACGGTAGACATAGTATATAACGTAAGTACCACTTTTAGTAATGTAAAACGAAATGAAAATCTTTCACTATACTTAATACGAAATTATTTTGCACATCATACAAATACCAACCGTAACCATGATTTGGTTATTAAGGGAAGTAAATAACTGGCCGATTGCTTGTCAATATTTCGGAAAGGATCCCTTAATCAAAAACCGTGTTCACAAGCTCACAATACTTTTAAAAGACATATTTAAATAAATTGATAACGCACACGAAAAAAAATATTCCTACTTTACAGGTATAGAGCTAATCTAACATTGTTATTTCTAAATTTTATAGTACTACTTTTTTAGTATTATTAATATACATATCTATGCCATATTACAGCTTGATGTACTTACTTATAGTCTGTGACTAGGACCGCGGACAGACAGACAAAAAAATAAAATAATAAATGACAGACAGACAGATAGACAGGCTGACAAACAGATAGACAGGCATAGCGAAACTACAAGCCTTGTTTTCTACGAAACCCTAAAAAGTACCTATTTTCATTTAGCAACTCTTGGATTGCTTAACTACCCAGTTACTTAGTAGAAGTAGATGTATCTGTACGTATGCAACCCGTCACAGCATCAAGTTTCCATTTGAATCGAACATTGTAAATAATAATTTCAATTATGTACTGTCAATGTTGCGCGGATAACCTCGCGCACGGTCAGCAGAATAATTCTTGCTGTGATTGGGTTGCACCTGTTACGTTGCCAACTACACAGGTGGGGTACGGTTTGCAGATTAATTGTATTCATGCGCTTAACACCTAATCACTTTCCTTCAACCACGTTAATCACAGACACAATTTACAATTGTTTTTTCGCCGGATCCGGTCAAAAAGTAGTATAAAGATTAAAGTACTTACCTCAGTAAAAGACATGTTCTAGATTGTTAAAGAAACATAAAAATATATTAGACATATTTTGATACTAGTAACAACAAATACATTTTTAAAATGTAGGGATGTATAGTATGGCTAGCCTAGCCATATCGTTCAGGCTTCTTTTTACTAATATTACAGAAGAGAAGAGAAGATTTCTTTGAAAAAAAGACTTTAGTCATGAGTTACGTCACGTCACAACTGCGAAAAACTTGATTGTGTTTATACTTTTGTGTTTATATTACTTTTTTAATCTCTGATAACTATTATCAGTCCACTGTTGGATGAAAGGCCTCTTCCAGTTAATGGAAGTTTGGACCATAATCATCACGCTGGCTAGGCTACTAGGCTACTATGATTCATACGAGTCACGTGTTTTAGAGCGCGCATTGCCAGCTCGACGTTGCGTGATCACGCGAGGCTCGACCATGTGGAACCATCGTTAGCGTGCTAGTCTATGTGCGATGACCTAGGCTTCTATGTTTTTAGCTAGTGTATTAAATAAAGTAATGTTTTTGTATACGGTACAGCGAGTAAGCGTAAAGGCGTGTAGAGCGCGCATCGCGAGCACGACGTCGCGTGATCGCGCGCGTCATTACCGCGCGGCACGATCGTGTGGGGCCGGCGTTAGCGTGATAGCCTACCTGTGTGCGATGACTTAAGCTTCTATGTTTTTAGCAAGTGTATTAAATAAAGTATTGTTTTTGTATACGGTACAGCGAATAAGCGTAAAGGCGTGTAGAGCGCGCATCGCAAACACGACGTCGCGTGATCGCGCGCGTCAATACCGCGCAGCACGACCGTGTGGAGCCGGCGTTAGCGTGCTAATTTATGTGCTTCTTACATTATATACTTATATAAATAGGGTTCTTACAGTTTGTTTTAACCCCCAAAGCAAAAAGAGAGGTATTTACAAGTTTGACGCCAATGCCTGTCTGCCTGTGGCGTCGTAGCTTTCAAACGGATGAACCGATTTCGATGTGTTTTTTTACGTGAAAGCATATATCTTTGCAGTGGTTTATGGCTATGTTCGATAAAAATTGGTTTAAAAGTTATTGGGGATTAACGCTTGAAAATCAGAAGTTCTTTATTAGCCAGTGTATCAAGTAATGTTTTTGTGTACGGTACAGCAAGTAAGCGTAAAGGCGTGTAGAGCGCGCATCGCGAGCACGACGTCGCGTGATCGCGCGCGTCATTACCACGCGGCACGACCGTGTGGAGCCCGCGTTAGCGTGCTAGCTTACCCATGTGCTATAGCTTTTGTAACTATCCTTCGGGAACCAGAAATAATAACAAGGTGTAGCAATTGTAACTTTCTGGTGTCATAAGCATCTTTTTTAGGGTTCCGTAGTGAACAAGGAACTCTTATAGTTTCGCCATGTCTGTCTATCGATCTTAGAGACAATTGGTAATAGAAAACTGTGATTTAATGGCATAGGTATGTATGTCCATGATGGGCACAATGTAGTAAAATAAATTTAAAAAAAAAATAGTTTTATTACCCATTACTGCTTTGTTTTCAAAGACGTGAAGTGACTGACAATAATAAAATATATTTTTTCACGTTTCCTTTTCTTATTTTCTTTTTACAACATTAAACATTTATTGAAAGTATTACTGTGGATAGCTCTATAAGATATACGCTATAATAATACAAACAATACAGCGAGCACGTCGTGCCTTGCATCATTTGAATAGGTATTAAAAAACAAAGATCTGAAACCCTTAGTACTTAGAAGCTAACAAAGAATCTATGTAAAATGAAGGTATATTCACAAACAAATAAACAAAACTTTAAAAAACCCTATGAAAGTCAAATTACCACTCGACAAACTAAACCAAGGATGCTTAAAAGGCTGTCATTTTGCCATGCACCATGTTATTACCCACTCACGACCCCACTGGTATGCTTTATTAAAAAAAAAACACCCACTTTTGGTCGAGTGACAGTTGACAATGGAAGGGTTAACAATAGAGGAGGGTTAATTGCTATGGGTGCGTATAAAGGATGAATGGATTCAAAATGGCGCTCCGATTTCGGATGGATTAGTATTTTTTAATTTTGATTTATGTAGGAGGATCATTGATTATGTATTTAATTCTTAATATCAAGATACCAACTTGTATTTAATACATACCGAAGTATCCATTATATTAATGTTAATAAAATATTCATAAAAGAGAGTTTGTATAAGTATGTATTTACTTCAAATTTTCGGTGGATACTTATATATGAATAGGTACGTACGTACGCGCGATTATTTTACGTAGATACCATTTATTAGATTTAACCGCTCTGAATTATAAATAAAGATAATTTCAAAACCTAAAAACTGACCAACGACCAAAAAAATAACTATTAACTACTTCGCAAGTATGCCGATTAAAACAAAAAAAGAATTTTCTAAATTGGTCTTGGTTACTTTAAGTAATTGGGGAATATCCGTCAAGCTATGTCAGATGCCTTTGGGCAGCTTGAAAAATCTGACACCAGTGTTGGCCACTTACACACACGAGAAACAAGCAAAACTTCACCGACAAGAGCGCAGCTCTTAATATAAGAAGAAGAAGAATTAATTACGTAAATACGTTCAAAAATGATTCCCTTTTTTAGCTAGCCTGTAGCTGTTTAATATTAATAAGTTTCTTTTTGTGTTATTATAACATTCATAAGTACAAAACGACACTGGGTAAGCAAGCATACAATTTTTCCCGCGCTCGCACAATTCAATAACAATTTATTTTCAATATGCATAATAAAAGTCACGTCGGGACATCGCGTGATGATAATTCGAGTCATGAATCGAGTTCGGAATGAGAATTATCGGATATTATCGAGTATTTATTGTACATTTGCGGTTTGTCATCGTCATTAGCGGTTTTTTAGCGGCATTTGGCGATGACATGCGGCTCGTGCATGTAACAGTTACGGTGGTTTTGGATTATTTTGTATCATTGCATGGTAATAACATATAAGGTAGGTATTGAAATAACGCTAATGGGAAAATTCATATTATTAGGAAGTATCTAAATGATTTATCATTTCGTTTACCAATTTCAACTACCAATTTTCAAACAATGTTATGTGTGGAGTTGAAATTGCATTGATGTTGAAACGTTCTTGGGTAGAAAGTTATGTAAAAGTCTGTGTGATAGTTAGATGTTAGCATAATATGATAGGTACTAAAACTAAGTAAATACATACATTTTATTAAAATTAGACTTAAAGGAGCCTAACATTTCTAAGGAGTTATATACTTCCGCCTTGGAAGGCCGTTTAATATATCTACATAGAAGTAAAGCGCAATAGTTTAAAAAATCAATATGTAAGTACTTACAGGTATACATACCTACTTTAAAGTACCTTTGTGTCTTTCCAACAATCGATCCGCTATTTTTTAACAAGTCAAATCAGATACTTTTTTCTAAACGTCAAATCAAACATTTTCATTGGGATTTGCACAGATTTGTATGAAATACAGGCAGATGACGTCATCATTTCAGTCAAACGTGCTCTTAATATCACTTTTTCTGCAATAATAAATCTAAAATTACATTGAAAATGGATATCATCATGACAAGTGACATTATTTTTTGCCATTTTATTTCCTTAACAGGAATAAATAATTTATTGTTGAGCCAGAAAAATACCCAATTAAAAAGCACGTTGATGAAAGCTTTGCAGGTAAGTACAAATTTGAAAGTCCTGGATATTCATACACATGATGAATAACTTCATTAATTGAATGTGTAAACATTAAAAACAAAAGTGTCGGTAATTGTCCACACTGGCCGGCGGCGTCGCGCGTCGCCTGTTATCGCGGTTATTATGCAAATTAGCTAAAATTGCCGTGCGATCGCGGGTAATTGTTTGGCGCAGTGTAGGACGCACCTTAATCATGGTGGTTGGTCCATTATTTAGGTTTTAATTGTTGCGTTTCATAGCTTTAGATTGTAAAGGGTTTATTAAGTATGTTTAGTCATTAAACTACCTATTCATTTTAATGTTAGCCAGTTATGTCCCACTGGACAAAGGCTTCCCTATTGATTAAGCTGGGTAAAAATATACTAACTTATTTGTATTTCTGACAAAGTATGTAACTGATACATTGTCAACTAAATTATATTATTAATGTATTTCCTTTAAGAATCACGGGTCTTTTCACCCCGGTCCTTCGGGAGGCTTGCGTGGGGTTATGATTATGCATCAATTATTATAATATTGCAACCAATGTTAAGTAAAAAAAGACCGCAAAAAGTTTATCATTAGCAAATACGAAGGCACAAATTACTAATAAATTACTTACGAAATTTATCTAACAAAATATACTGTAACCATAGTCATAATCAGGTCCTTTTAGTCTCCATTACAGGAGCACGACCTTCTATGTAGTACTAGAGCCACACTTGGCCAGATCAGCAAGAGGACTTGGCCTATCTCTCCACGCTGGCCAGATTGGTTAGAGAGGTCTCATGATGTTTATCAGCTTTGTTTAGCTTGTATTTCCTAAGTAGCCTTTTACGACATTCACGGACAGACTTGGAGTGGTCCTATTCTACTCTGCCGGAAACCACATGGCGAAATCTTTGGTAGTATACTACTTAATAAATATTTATAAAGATCTAACAAAATATACTGAAACTATTTTAACTTTCCCCAAGGAACATATACCTAGGGAAATATTAAAAGTATCCAAATTTTTGACCTCCACCGATCAGCTGATCAGAGTTTTTATGGAAAGCCTAAAATATTTTTCATATTTCAACATACATTTCTTGGGGAAAGTTTTTCACTATAGCGGACTGAATGACCTTATATAGGGTCTTCTGATAATAAAATTATCTACTTCAAAATAGTTGAAAATATTTTAGTGATTTATTTTCTTAAGCTTTCGACATAGAAGGGAAAAAGGGTTGCGAGAAGATGACAACACTAAGAAAAAAGAATGATTGCTAGTAGCCATTGTGCTACACGTTACCAAAATCGAGTGACTGCCGAACTCAGAACTACTAGTAGTTAAAATGTATTTTAATTAAAAGTACATTGTTCTGCTAATTTAAACAAAAGTTTGGTAACAACTAAAACAAATCGCTTTTTTTCAGTGTGTACAATATATGTAACAAAAACCCTGTCCGATTGAGTATGTTACAAAAATCGGCAGCTCCATTCAAAATTAAATACCTACCGTTCCAAAATGTACGGAGCTGCAGATTTTTTTTTGTGATTTCAGGAATGGGAAATACGATAAATGGAACATACTCAAGCTACCCAACATTACCTTCACGGATCGGACAGAGTTTTTTAACATATTGTATTTTAATCTGCCGCTACCACATAATAAAATATGTCAGTATTTCTATATGAATTGAATTTTAGTAAAAAATGTGTAAACATTTGATTACGTTTGTTACGAGCACAGAGTACATAACTGAGTTTAAACACCGTGGCACAAGTTGGACGGCTAACTGTGAGTTCCCGACGAATTTAACCCTCCCAAATGTGCTCTTGTTTTGTCAAGGATAAACATTTTGTCTAGATATGATTTAGGTCATAAAATACAATATTCTTTTTTTACGAGTAGTGAATTGGCTCCAAATTAATAGAATTTATAAATTAGGTGGTGAGTTTACAACGCCATAGTTCGACCTCCGGCGTGGCGTAATATTTAACACGCTAGTCTGTCACTCCAGAGGTTCTGGGTTCGATCTTATGATTATGTTCTTGTTCTAGGTATACCTATATAAAATTCTATCTTTGTTTTCAAACCTTTTCATAGTAGTATTTATTATGTAGTAAGAACTTATTTATGCTTAACCTCAGACGAAGACTTTCTCTTTGCATTTTGAAAAACCTTCAAGGAGGCCTGCAGTGGACTTCTTGTGACTGAAAAATTATAAAACACTTTTCGTAAAAATACTAGCACATCCAGCAGATTTAAATCTTAACCCTTAAACGCGACCCTGCTAATAAAGTCAGCAATTTAACCGTGCATCTTTTTCTATTTGCAATCGAAGGGGGTGAGGGGTTAGTCGAGTATATCGTGACCAACATGGCTTCCTGATTTTAATAATTGAGTAATATTTCGCTTAAATGTAAAAAGTATCAAACAAAATATACTTAAATATTTTGAGAGTGAATTTAGTCGATGATACTATAGAAGTGGTACTTGCCTCAAGGAACAAGCACATACAAAATACGAAATATACCTAATTAGGCCTCCCACACAAGTTGCTGATTCGAGTAAGTATCCAAAGCAAAAAATATTTTTCATATTATATTACCTATTATACAAATATTGTGCCTTGAGGACAGCTGTTCAGTATCATAATATATTCGACTGAATAGTTGATTAATTAATTAATTAATTCTCACCGTTGAAATAGTTCAGTTTAATTTTTTCGACGTTACAATATACTTATTAACAATTTCAAAACATATTCGATCGTTTTGCTTTTATACATATTCTTAGCGACGTGGTTTGTCTGACAAATGTATAGAGCCTATGCAGGAACCCGTACACCTACAAATTGTTAGTTTACTAACATGTAAATTATTATAAATATTTGTTTACTTATAACAACGCCGACTCTACCTAATATCACAAACGCAGATATCGTTTAAAGATAATTGCGCTTCTCTGGAATACTCTAAAAAGTTGTTTGCTATATTAAATTAAAGGGTGCTCCAATTTACAACTTTCTTTTGCACAATTCCGTTTAGAAAAATATCATCATCATCAGGTCTTTTAAGTCTCTACTGCTGAAGCACGACCCTCTCTGTACTACCATAGCCATACTACACAAGAGAAACCAGAGGATTTAGCCTACGCTATCTATTTCTTAAAATATATACTATTTTATTTACTAAAACTGAAAATGGTCTTGTTTTTCTTTCAAATAAGTTTTTCTTTTCTTTTTGTGTACTAAAGTAAATAAACATCTAAAAATACGTATAAATCCACTCTTACAATATATCACTAGGGGTGTCCCTTATCGCACATAAGGCGCGGTTCACACGCGCGGCGACATCGCGACACGAGTGCGACAATTAATCACCTGTCGCTGTCGCTGTCGCCGGCAAATTGCTTATTGTGGCGCAAATTGGCTGGCACCGCGATTTTACCCGCTTCATTACCGACGGTAGTGAATGTGAATATGGCATATTCATGTAAACATAAAAGTAGGTGCCTATAGGTACTTACTTATATAAGTAAAATAATTCTTTTATTATTTTTTGGCCTTTATTTTTATTATTTATTACTCGCTGTCAAAGTGACAAAACCAAATTTAGCAAAAATAATAAATATATACTTATCTTATTTAAATGATTATAAGCCATGTTAAATCAAGCTATACGTTAATTTTCACATAAACGATATCTTAAAGAATTCGGCAGTTAAAATTACTCGAAATTGTTATTTCTCAATTAAATAAATTTTCAGAGTAAAGACAAAATTATGTCAAATTGATTGCCGTCGAAAATGACGGCAGCGCCTTATCTAAAAATCGGTTACTTTTATGTAAGTATAATTATTTTTAATTAATATAATTAATAATTATTATTTTAGATGAATAATTTCAATGAAACCCTCGTTGTTTTAATTTAGAACACAGTGTTTTCACGTGTTTGAAAAAAATATTTTTTTAAATCAATCACAGGATTATAAACCTAATTGGAGTAACATAAGATGAGTTTTAGAATGTTCATTATTAAATTACGAAGGCCCCAGATGGTATCTTTAAGTGAAGACAATAAATTAAGAGGATATTGAATTCAATTATTAAGTGCACGTTTGGACGATATCTGATTTAGCCGAACGTGACGACACGGCAAATTACATGATTGTTATTTTTTATTAATAGGTTATACATGGTGAGTTTTTACCCAACAGCCAAATTTTTTTAAAAGTTTAATCCATGATACTGAAATGAATGAACATTAAATATTAACTTTCTATAAAAATTACTAAAAATAAAAAATATCTTACAAAACACGTTTGGCCGAGCGCAGATTTTTTGGGAAACTGAATACTTTTTGATGTTGGTTTTTATGGAAAACACTTGCACAAAATCTTTGCTTGATAGTTAATAGTTACCCTGTATAAAGTATCTATTTCACGTGTGCGGGGGACTTTTTCGGGCCCTGGTAGACTTGGTAGACCCAAAAAATGCTGTATTGGCGCTAAGGAAGATCATGACAGTGCGAAAGAGAAAGTAAAAGCCGAAAAGCGAACAATAAGCTTCACAGCAATACAGCTGATGATGCAACTGAAATCAGAGAGAAGAAGGAACTGGAACAGAAAGCTGAAGTGAGAGAGAAAGAGAGAGAGAGTAGTACTTACCGAGTATGTAGAACAAAATGAAAGCAGGTACTTTTGTCCCCCATTTACTTGTTAGTTAAGGGAGAGACGAAATAAGCTGTGCTGTACCTTTCTATCATGTGCAATACATTACATTAGACGCCCGCTCCGGGCGTCCGACATTCAAAGGGTTAATCAAAAACGCTTTATCAATCCATCCACAGAGATAATTTTTTGTCGCAACTGTCCAAAGCAAAACGCCATACATCTGTCTGGATTTAAAAAACGAACGTTCGTTGATACACATTTGAACTGACCAATCTAAGCGGACCTTTTTCACCTTCCATTTCTAAAGTTATTAGGGGTCTTCTGTGATTGGTTGGCGCCGACAGCGCCGCGGGCGGCAGATGACCGCAGTTTGATTTATGGCGGGTACAGTCGGCCGCATTTACATTCGTAAATATGATCTGTAATTATGCGCCTTGTTTAGGCCACGGGCGGTTTGGGCCTTGCGAGGCCGCAGCCTTCTGTGTTACGGATTCGGGTAGGTGGCTACACATCATTTAAGGAAAAGATTTCGAGAAAGTAGGTAAATTCTTGTTTTAGTAGTAAAATTAAACAATTGGTAGGTATTTACCTACAATTACAATACTACAATTACAATAAGCACTCTCTCCTAGATAAATAGGTAAATAGTCATCATGCCAGACTATCACACTGGAGGTCCCCGGTCAGGTCAAGATGGAAAATGATTTTTTTCAGATTGACTTGGGTCTATCGTGGAGTTAGTATCCCACAACACAAGTCTCAAGACTTGTGTTATGGGATACTAACTTATTTTGGGGCTACCTTAATCTGTCTATATTATTGTAAAGTTTCATTAAAATCCATTCAGTAGTTTTTACGTGAAAGACTAACAAACATCCATTCATACTTACAAACTTTCGCGTTTATAATATTAGTAGGATATTTCGAGAAAGTAGGGGTAATTCTTGACTGAAACAATTGGTAGGTAAATAAGCATTCGACTACCTCTATGGCTTAGTGGTCATAATGCCAGGATGTCACACCGCAGGTTCCTGGTTTGATCCCCGGTCTGGTCAAGATGGAAAATAAATCTTTTTCAGATTGACTTGGGTTTTGGATGTTTATCTATATGTATTTGTTATAAAATATATTATTGTTTAATTCGTATCCCATAACAAATTCTCGAACATACTTTGGGGCTAGCTTAATCTGTGTAAGTTGTCCATGTGTATTTATTTATTATTATTTATAAAGGAAAAGAAAAAAACTAAAACGTAAAAGTCAATCAACTGAAATGGGCGAAATGCGGTGCTATAGCAACTGCCCCACTAATGAAAAAATGTATAAAAGAATGCTATCTACTTAAAATGGTAAAATGCAATGTTACCTAAGTATTTATTTTTACCGATGTCCCGTTTGTTATGTGCTCTAAACATAAAACTAAACTCAATGTTTTACTACTTAAATGTATGTAACAATTAAGCTTCACTTGGCTTGATAATACTTAAACAGAATAAAAAGTCCCACAAAAAACGTCAATACATCGACACAAACAATAATTTACTCCTCACCATAAAAGGAACATCAATAAAAGAACCAATTTCATCCCATATTGTTTGTCAAAAATTCGATTATGTCCGGTGTTCGATGACAACACGAAACAAAAACGAATAAAGCGTTGATAGGAACGTCCTTCGATTAAATGAGGATATAACGGAACGTTTCCAAACATGTTCCAAACTTAAATAAACTTTTTTCTGGCGCTTCATTTGAAAAGAGTCAGTATTGGGCTTAGCACTGCCTGCGCCCCTGTGCAAGACAATAACTGCGCCTTATAGGTATGTTATTACGTAGATTTTCTAAATTTGTTATACAAAATATATAGTTAGTAATCAAAGCTTATATAAATTATATAAAGTGCTAGCCGAAGCTCGCGACTTCGTTGGCGTGGATTTTATGTCTCTGAAAATGCTCATCAGGCTGAACAACTTTCGCTAAGGCTTCATTTTTATAAGTATTTATTATAGTTTAGCTGGATCATTATAGTTCTGCATCAGGTGTTCCATTTCTCAAAATCATTTATACCCTATATGTTGCCCAGGCTTAACAGCTGTAAAACAAAAAAAGTTTCGTTTGAATCCGTATTATTTCCGGAGATTAGCGTGTACAAACAGACAAACAGACACACATACACACAGACAAATTGACAGACATTTTTTCTTAAAGGCTTACTCTTTTACTATGTATCTATCGCCCCCAATAGTTTTTTTGGAAATATGTTTAATGTACAGACACACTTTTTTATTGTTTTATATATATATATGTTACGGCTAAAACCCCCTTTATTATATGTATAGATTTGAATGTCAAATAACAAATTTAACTCCTGCCTTTATTATAGATAAGTAAGAACGTTTCTTACATAAAACTAGCTTACCATACAGTAGTTCCATACTTATCAAGTCTACAAAGTATCTAAACATCTTCTTAGTGATGTAATCTTAATACTTTTTATCAAACTAAAGTCACATTTTGTCAATTTGTGAATAATTATTTTTTTCTAAATCTGCTGATGATAATAAGACGTGTGACGTGTACCTAAAGTTTAGATACAACGAAAAGGACATACCTAAAAGAAATGACGCTATAACCAGAGCCCTATGTCTTTTCCCCTGATTATTTGTACCCTGGGCATCAACCCAACTGCAGCCTACCCTAACCCGCGGATGAACGAGGCGTGACATTCGAAATTTTCGGTGTTGTCAGCAGAAAAAAGGAAATAGAGCGGTGTTGTCAGCCTCAAAAAGGGGATAGTGTTGTTGGTGTAATATTAATGCGTCTAACGGATCCCTTTGTGAGGGGATGCAGCAGTCATGTTCCAATAGGTTAATGATATTGGAGCAAAAAGGATTGTTATTAAATTTTCAACCTTTTTATGTCTTTTTTCTAACGTTTCCGCTTGTAATTTATTTTGTATTGATGTTTATGGGACAGGATGATGGGTTTTGTTCTGTTAATCAAAATGTTTTATTAAATTTAATTTAATTATCTATTTAGGTATCATCATTACCTAGGTATCTATATCTACCTTGCTTGGTATATAAGGTACGCCACTCAAGTAAAAGTAATTATCCCATTTTATGTCTAAACAAAAAGATTACCTAGGTACCAATAAAAAGTAATTTTTTACATTTGCCGTGTTCCTTGAATTTTATTATTCTTACAGTATTGTAATACGTTGACAGTGTTTTTTATAAATTTCGTTTATCATATAATGAATGTAAGTATTAGACGCATAGAAACTAGCATATAACTATGGAGGTGAAGAGGGTGACAGCTACAGTTTAATTTTATTAAACTACATTAATTTATTTCAAAGACTAAGTGAAAATCCAAAAAAAGTCAGTATGTAATCTATTAAAAAAAAACTCAGACAATATTCAAACGACCTTCCGTTTCGTCCAGTACACGCTGGGTATTTTATCGAGTCATTACTGTTAAACATTATGATTTACGGCGATGGCCACGTTCCGCTCAGGTGGCGGACGCGAGCGCATCTGCTGATTGTTAATAACCTATTGTTGTTCGCCTGTGTGCGAACGATATGTTCCGTTTTTGAAATTTACTTTTTTTTAGCAAGATGTGTGGAATAAAAATGACCCATCCAAATATGCTTTGTCATCTTTTGCCAGGGATGTAATCAGGAAGGTAAGTTTGCCAAAGTTGGATAATATTTTTTTATTGGATCTTCATTGATTTTGGTTAGGTAATACATTTATATAGGTACCTAATGCCTCAAGTGTATACCGAACAAACCATTTTGTAAAGTAAAAACGTCATACAATCATAATGAATCAAAGCCCTGTTTTAACTGTTCAGCTAATAGAAAAAAAAATACCTAAGTACTACTTCAGTAGGTAGATTTCAATCAATAGTTAGGCACGTATAAGTACGTCAAAGTCGGATTAGTGTCTAGGTGTATTTAAAATTAGGATCACTATACCTACCTATTATTGTAAACAAATTATAGATACCCCACAGCTTTAACCTTAAAATTCCAGTAAAGTTTCAAAATACACCAGTGTTAATCCCTTTAATTTCTTTCAATCACTGTATAATTGCCTAAATAATTTCTTCATTGTATCCCCGGTTTAAGTATTTGCCATCAAGCCTGTGACACAAATTAACTAGAATATAGAAATGTAGGTCTATTAAACTCAAGAGCAATTAATTAGGGAGCAGAATATTAGAGTACTTACTTAATTAGTTATCTATTTATTCTAAGTAGTGATGGAATGGCTTTCATAAGACATTTATGTAAAAGCTAAGGTAATATCAGAAAAAAAAAATTTGATTAGTAAGTACGTGAAGTCAGGTGCCAGGCTATATGATCTTTTTCTTCTAAAGATGAGTGAATTGGACGATTGACTTGACGATGATTTTATGGCATGACGAACGAAAAAATATTTTTGGTCCATCGATTAGAATATAAATAAGTATTGTACACGTATTTTTTCTTTTCTTTGAGAAAACAAAAATGACAAAGATACAGCGTATATAAATTTCGGTGGCTGACTACGATTTTACTTAGCGGTGACGTCGCAATCCCTCACTCCGGAACTTTGACGCTCCGTATATTTGTGAATTTTTACTTTTGTGGTAAACTGAAAACAACGGGTCCATTATTTTTTGGTTAATCTATAAGGCGGACTCGTCGTCACCCCTAATAGTAGATGTAAAAAATTCTGAAATGACGGGAAAATAATATGAATCTCCTTAATTGTCTATTCTTTACATTTTTCAATTTGTATCTCTCATAAACGAATCGAATCTGTTTCGCGCTAACGCGGTTAGTTCCGCACTTTACCGCGACGTCGCCACTGTAGGGACCTAGACACGAACCAATCGGTTTTATTGGTCCGTTTTATGGTTTGAGTCTGTCGAGAGAAAAACCATAAAAGGAATCAAGATTTAAGTTGGCTGCCGAAGCGCTTTTACATTAAAGCTATGCAAATTAAAACATAATCTTTTGTTTCAGGTCCATGTCATGAGGTCATGATCAAGGAAAATGAAGTAACCAAAATAAGATTCCCAAAGACAAAATTATACAGATACCTATGCCTAGTTAATAATGAGTTATCTGTGAGTGAGTAAAACAATTAAATTTTTCCAAGTCTATACAACGTAGAATGGATATACGCGTAATAAATCGAACCACATGATATACTAAATCAGTACATTATACCTAATGAAAATATAATAACACGCAAATTAAAAAAATCCACATTCCGATACAAATTTCCCGGGCGGCTACGAAGTTGTATGGAAATGCCGATTTTTTTTTCAGTTTTTGAATTTTATTTTTATTTAATTATACCTACTATTATATAGTGGTCTAGTATAGCCGATCATTCGATTTATTACGGGTATGTCCCTTCCACGTTGTATACCTATACATGGAAAATTCACCGGTCGCATGTAAGTGCATAAAGGTATAGGTACTAATTACTTTTGTACAATAAGCGGACTCTACGCGCTCGATATAAGATTGACTGGTAGAGATGCTATACATATCTCTCAATCTACCTTATATCGAGTATGTTGACGATATGTAGCTCAAGTAAAAATAATTTTTGATGGGTAGATAGGCGTAGAGCGAATTTAAAAAGAAAAAAGAAAATTGGTGTTATCTTGTAACACCAATTTTCTTTTTAAATTCGATCGTTAGCATGAACCATATCGTCAAAATGTATCAAATTAGGGGTTTGTGGAGATACTAATTATAAGGTCTAACAAAACAACTATTTGAAAGGTGAATTAGTCCATGATTCTAACAACTTTTCCTTAGAAACATATATTAAAGTATAACAATAATTTTAGCCTTTCACACAAACTTGGATCAGCTGATCGGTCAATTTGTAAGAAAGGCTTAAAATATTTATCATGTTCCAATAAATAAATATTTCTGGGGAAAAGTTGTTCAAAATGATGGACTGAATTCACCCTTTAAATAGTTTCAGTATATTTTGTTAGACGTTATACATATAGGTAGATCTACCTAGTTCTATCTAGTAATTTGAACCAGATCCACCCTTGAAGTAAAGTCATGTAAAATGCCTTTGATAGGTACTTAGCACCCTTACATTTAAAAGCCTAATTAAAATTACTTGATTTCCATTTGTGTCACACGACAACTCATTCAGTTTTCAAATTCAACCCAACGCAAAATTAGAATTGTTCTAATTTCAAAATATTGTTGCTATTTTTCGTCGCTGCGTCGAGGTGTCGGCGCGGCGCTGCGATCAATACTGCCCGCCCCCGCCCCGTGACACCCGGCGACCCGCGACACGAGAAAAATCGGTTACCAGGATTATTGTGTAGTAAAATAGGCCACGAGCCCACGATGCAGAATCATTATTTAAAGCTGTAGATCACAATGTTAAATCAGAATTAGAAAGGATGGAGGTAATAAAAATTAACACATTTAGTAGGTACTTATTGCAAACTTAGATATTAATAGCAAAAATATATAAATACTTAAAGTAAATACCCTAATACATGGTTTTACTTAGGTCCTACCTATCTATCTTACAAATTCCATACCAATATATTCGCAGGCATTTAATTGTACCTCTACTATTAAAATATTGCTTCGTTTACAGTATGTCTACAGAAATATTTAAGGGACTGCACTAAGCAAGACATAATACAATAATTTATATACCAAAGTCTTTTAAGCCGTAAGCGCAGAACATAAGTAATTATAAACTAGTGTTCACTGCGAACTTGATCTCGCGAATATTGTTCCAAAATACGAGTATACGTAAATTTACTGAACTAATTTTATTTTTATTTTATATCTTCAAAACTGAAACAATTTTGGTATCCAATATACCTACTACCATTGTAAGTAATGTTATGTTTCATCCAATTCTGACGGTTCGAAAGTTATAGAGCAATATTTTTTTTTAAGTCAGTTGTTTAATTGCCCTTGATACGCTCCTGTAAAATTCTAGTTCCTAAGAAAGCCACCAAAAAAAAGTAAAATTGTGACAATTCAAAATTAGAGCAGCGTAGCCCCGCCCACCGAGCGACAAAAACGACCAATCGGCAATGTCGCATAGCCGCGACACTCTCGACCAATGGCGTGCGTCGCCGGCGCCCAATGACATCGGTGACACAGGACAAATGTGAGGTCAACGCCCTCCGGTCACGTGGTTAGCTGTTTTGAAGTGCAATGACTTTTTTAATTGAAATAAGAGTAGACGTTATATTCTTTTAATAAGATATTTAATTTTGATGATTGGTTCGGTTTTGATGTTTGTTTAGTTAAGTTAGATTAATAGATTTTTTAAACAGTTTTTGATTCATTCATCACAGCGACCATCCATGTTTGTAAATAAAGGGTATCTATCTACTTGGGTACCTATGTTAAAAAAATCATAATATCTTTCTTCATGTAGAATTGTTGGTAGGTATATGATTGACTTACCTAAATTTTCCCCTCACTTTTCGGCTTATTCTTTTCCAGTTTGCATAGTCTCTATGTCTCTAATTGGAATTTTACGTTATTAATATTTATATATTAGAATAAAAAAAAGATACTGTAGTGACTATTAAGTTCTAGTAAAACATAAAGATGGTTACAAAGCTATTTATAATATCTAAACCTAAAGATGTATCTATTAGAATCTAATAAGAATTATAATTGACCGAGCGAGCGAAGCGAGCGAAGCGTCTCAGTTTCGAGATTAGCCAAAAATTATTTTGTCCGTATGTCTGTCTGTCTGTCTGTTCTCGCCTACAGGTCACATTTCTTAACCGATTCTCATGAAATTTTGTAAGCAGATTCAGCAACTAAACAAAATTTTTTTGTCGAGCCAGTTTTTCGAAATTTTTCAAAATGGCGGATATATGGATGTTTAAAATTTTAAAAGTGTCATATATCCGCCATTTCCAAAGATTTTCAAAAATGTCATTAGACTTTTTTGTTGCCATTATAGAAACGCTTTTTTTTTATTTGAACAACTTTTTTGTCTGAACAACTTTTTTATACGTTATACTTGAACGGATTTAGGATGACTCGCGAAGTCTAGCTGACTGAGCCGTGACGAATATACAATACAAATCTTCTTACAAAATATACTGAAACTATTTAAGGGTGAATTCAGTCTGGGTTACTGAACAACTTTCTTAAAAATTAATATCTTACTACAGACACAGATCGTGTTATACCGGCGCAGGCAGCCAATTCGGCAACCAGCGCCGGCAGCGGAGGCACTCCATTTGGAATAATATTCGCGAGGTCCAAGTTCGTGGCGAACTACTAGTTATATGGACTAGGTAAGTATTGTTAAAAGATGAATTACTTACTTATACTCCGTCTTCAATAAAAAGAACCTAGATACCGATTACCGACCTCCTAAGTCTTCTGTATAACTAATAGATACCTATGTTGTATCGTAAATTAATTGAAAGGACTTTACTAGTAATCATTAGAATATCATCCAAAAAAGGAAATTTCTTTGTTTTGGTTATGGTCACTTATGGTAGTCTTTGTTTTTAATTTAAAAAAAGTTTAAATTGTAGTACGGTGGCAAACTATCGAGATATTTGGTAGGTGACGATGTAGAACAGTACCTTGTCCAGCAGTGGGACAGTAATAGGTAAATTAATAACACAATTAAGCCTCGAACTTATCTTTGGGGCTAGCTCAATCTATCTTATTTGTCCGTATATATTTATTTGTTTATTCATTTGATTATTTTTAACTATCTTATTGGTCCGTATAGGTATATTTGTTTGTTTATTCATTTGATTAATTTAAAAAAGTGTTACCAACACCAAGCGCAAGGTTCGAATCAGGCGTTCAGTCTCAAATCACAATTTTTTTAACCACTCGTCCTCTTCAATAAATAAAAGGACAAAAATGTCCTGTCAATGGCTTCGATTCAAACCCAAACCCCTATAAACCAAAGCCATAAACCCGATGACGACGTTATTAGAAGTTTGATTAGAAGACACCGCCAGATTGCAGTTATAAAGGGTTGTAGCCTAGGAGCGGTACACAATTGACGGGATCTCTACCTATTTTTAACCGACTTCAAAAAAGGAGGAGTCTCTATTCATCAGAATTATTATGAAGGTAGGTATCATAGATACTTAAGAATTAAGAAAAACAAGTACTGACGTAGTAGGTTTGTTTACCGGCTACTCGAAGACGCGTATTAGTCTAGAAGAAAAATCTGAAAAGCCTTCTCCTTTTCATGTTGAACGGCATTTAATGTAACAGTTTGACACCGGGGCCCGGTATCAGACAAATTTCATCCCCCCCCCCCCCCCTACCTGCACCAATACTTAATATTTTTACTTCCTTGAGACCATATTTACTGAACAAATTTCTCAAACTACTTTAGGTCGTTTAGTATTTTTTTTTATTCTCCAACATGCTCTGCAATATAGGCATTATTGTAGTAAGAAGAAGACACGAATTTGTGATTCTTGGCTCGTGCATTATTTTACCGAACTAGGCCAGGAAAGTATGTATTTAAGATTTGTTAGAGTAATTAAAAAATATGACGTATACTGTGACTGTCACTGGTATTTAAGTTTAGTCTTTTAAGTTGGTTTTTGTTTTGAATAAATATCAATAATTGAACTAGTTTAGCAATAAGTTGATATAAAACCTCAGCCGGTCTTACCTATTACAAAACGCAAATAAACTTAAATTGTCCCTACTTGGTTTAATGTTTAAGTTTAAAGTTCAAAGCTTAAGTTAATTAAACCATTAGCTATTCACCCTTTTGTGTGGGTCGATTTTTTAGATAAAATTTGTATACATGTTAATATTCAATGGTTTAAAAAAAAACGACGGGTTGCACTCTGCGAGTGCCGGCAGAAGTGAAAATTTGAATATTAACGTTGTGCATTTTTGATATTTTGGAATGGTTAGGGAATAATTTTACACGAATTGCTTTAATTATCAGTATAAAATATTTCAAATCTTTTCTGAACCACAGTCTGTCACAAATGTCACAAGCATGACCAAATTCATTTTCAAATACACAGCAGTATGGCCACTACACCATCCATGGATGCGCGTAGCACGCTGTAACATAAACACACACGAACATTCGCGTAAGCGCCCTGCGCCGTCTTACGAATTTGCGATCAGGCCACGTGTCCTGACGCGAGTTTAAGATTTTTTGCCCATTCCAAAAAAGTGCACAAAGCCGCTAAAGAAGTTTTCAATTCAAAAAAAAAAAAACATTTCTTAAATCTGCCATATCCACCAAACATCGATTTAGCGCCATCTGGTGTCAAATTGGCACTTGGTGACTCAGCATCTTCGCCTACGTGATTGGCTTGTTGAAAGCTGGTTTGTAGACACATGAAACTTCGAAATAAAAATAAAAAAATTATAATACTAAAAACAGACTTCACCCCCAAACTATACAACTGATTTTTATAATATTTTTACTTGACAAGTAAGTTTTATAAATAAAAAAAGTATGCCTATGCCTTTCAAACCAATTTTTTTTTTCCAAATCGGTCCAGATATCTTTTAATAATCGGTGAACACCACTCATAAAAAAAGATTGCGACAAAGAACCTCTTACTTTTTGTAAGTCAGCCAAAAATATTATTTATTAAGACATACCTAATGTTTTTGAAAGTTTATCATTTTCAAAATTATTTTACAAGCAGACTTATTGATAGTTATTTGGACGATTAAATGCTGTGAAAACTATTTTCGCTGTTTTGTACCAGACTTAAATGTTATAACGAATCACCCCGACATTTTCACACGTACGACACATGTTATTCAAAAATAATCACTTTTTTATGAAAAAAAAAAATCCTTTGTTCGCTCCAGTTCCCGCCCGTTACAAAACGATGACATTGCTATTTTTTTCCAAATCCATATTAAAAAATACCCTCTTATATTACAGCCTTTAATTTGAAGTCAATAAGATTGAAAATTGAATGAACAATATTTTGGATTCGGAATAGCACTCGAGTTTGAAGAACCGTTATAAAAAAAGAATAAAGGGCATGTCCTCACATCACATGTGACAAAAAAGGGACGGTATTTTAATTTTGCATGAAATGACTTTTTCGTTTGACAGACTTATATGGACAGACCTGTGTGACACAGCCTTAATCATTTTGATTTGGACCAGAGATCCGCTGATTTATTTTTAAAACTTAGTTTTTTATGAGCTTACGTGTATTTGTTTAGATCACATCTTGTAACCGCATTTTGAAGCATATAAGCATATAAACATATTAATTTCAATTCGGTTTACTTAAAATGTTGGATGCACATGTAAACCTACTTAGTTATTTAAATTTAGGCAAGATCAAGTTAAGATTAAGTTTTAATTAGAAAGAGAAGTTCGATATAGACGGGTGACGTCAAAGTACCTACATTTGCCTTAAAATCGTTAAACCTTGTTCGTTTTTCAACCAACTTTTATTCTGCTTTTACTGTTAGTACTTTACTTTTGAATATTTATGGATAAACTGATCAGATAACAAATATTTTTTCATGCATATTCCCTATTTCTTATTGGAATAAATGACCTATTTATGATACAAAACTAGGTAAGTACCTTATTTATCTACTTACAAGCAAGTATTAACAAAATACTTACGTAATAACAATTTTACTTTTAACATTACACACGCGTCAACTTTACCCACATACCTTTCATAGTCATGTCAAGGTCACAACACAATACAATCCGACTGTCACAGCATCTCACCGAAGGCGTTAAGAGCACATAAGTGGTAAGTAAGTGGCAAGCGGCGAGTCAAAGCGCCGCCTCATCAACCGCCATGATGCGACGAAACGACGCTTTTTGTTACGTCTATAGTTATTGTAGTCATTGTCACATATGACCAGTGATGTTATATTTTCTCAAGATGTTGCTTTTCATTCAGATATTTGGTTTACCTAACCAAATATTTAAATATTTATCATCATACCAGCCGCATAACTTCCACTGCAGCTGCTGGACATAGGCCTCTCCCAAGGATTTCCAAAATGACCGACTTTGGTCAGGTCGTCAGACCACCTTTTGGATGTGTGTCCTACGCTTCGCTTGCCGGTACGTGGTCGCCATTCGAAAACCGATTCATCGTGTTATGTCACCCGCCCACTGCCATTTCAACGAGCTAATCCGCTGGGCTATGTCAGTAACCTTAGTACTCCTACGAATTTTCTCATTTCTGATTCGATCACGTAGAGAAATAACAATTAATTTTTTTGGCTGTACGTATTTGATGATGTTTTAATTACCTACTGAAGTCATGTCAAGGTCACATACAAACGCAAAATTACACAAGATAAGAAGTCAGAGTCGAGTCAGAGCGCCGGCTCATCAACTGCCATGATGCGACGGCACGACGCTTTGTGTTACGTCTATAGATAATGTAGTTATTGTCACATATGACCAACGATGTTATATTTTCTCAAGATGTCGCTTTTATCTTTTTGTTATACGTATTTGATGACGTTTTAATTAATGAAGATATGTCAAGGTCACATACAAATGCAAAATTACATAAGATAGGAAGAGGACATAAGTAAGTGGTAAGCGGCGAGTCAAAGCGCCGCCTCATCAACCGCCATGATGCGACGAAACGACGCTTTTTGTTACGTCTATAGTTATTGTAGTCATTGTCACATAAGATGTCGCTTTTACTTTAAAAATTTTATCATCATCATCATATCAGCCGCATAACGTCCACTGCTGGACATAGGTCTCTACCAAGGATTTCCAAAATGTCCGAGCGGCTTGCATCCAGCGCCTTCCAGCGACTTTGGTCAGGTCGTCAGATCACCTTGTGAATGTGTGTCCTAAGCTTTACTTAGGTTTCGCCTAAGTTTATTCCCATACAAATTTTAAGCTGTGTTATGTTTTTTAAGGGGTGATTTGGTATATCATTTTGGACAACATTTCCCAATCTGAAACTAAAGAATCAAGTGATCTAGTTAGTTACTATTGGAAGTGATTTTACTTATTGAAAAAGCACCTTGTAGCCCTTGGATGTATAATAATCAATGTATATGTCGCAGTTGAATTGTATAATCCTTTGTTATTCAAAAACTCTAGCAGTTTGGCAATACAGCTCGGTTTTGTAAAACAGCTGAAAATAGTTCAGCTCGATTGTCAATGAGTTACGTAATTACGTTTATCAAATCAGCTAGCATTGAGATGCCATAGGGTTACCATTATTGAATAAAACTATGTTACCAATCAAAATAATATATGAGGGGACAATAGCTGTTTTTTTATTATTTTACATTACTCATAGAATGGAAATAAAACCTCAATTCAACTCCCTACGAAATAATTCTTTAACATCATAAAACACCAATTAAGAATGATAATCAGCTCGATACAATTGGATATTAAAATTTTGTAAACCCTAGAATTCAATGGCGTAACGATTTCTTACGGCCAATAGATCCACGTAAATTTTCCATCTTGCTGAAGGCGGGCGTCGAAATAACAATATGACAACCAAGCTAAAGGTCTGCTTTATTCTATTCACTCTTTTGCAGCCCGAAATCACAAACGATGCCCCCAATGTCTCTTGATGAAAACAGCTTAGTCCCGGAACGCGGCGAAGAATTTACTTTATGGGAGGCCATATTTGTTGTTATGACACTGACATTTCACAAGCCACAAGTGGCAGAACTCTGAACTAATCGCTCTACAATCTTACGTTAGCTAGTTTGATAAACGTAACACATTGGACGATCTAGCTGAACTATTTTCAGCTGTATTACAAAACCGAGCTGCAATGCCAAACAGCTAGAGTTTTTGAATAACAGCGGTTTAGACAATCCAACTGCGACATATATATAATATAAGAGCACTCTTTTGTCTTCAGCGCTGCTGATGCCACATCTTCGGATTTCTGTATCAGCGAGAGTAATTATCGATGATGATCGAGGATTCGGGTTTAATTGCTGCTCGGAGATCAAGTTCAGTGTCATTGAAATAAATAGCGATGTCGTAAGGATCTACTTCAGGTTTTACAAAGAGATCAAAGAATATATTTGAAGCCATCTTATAATACCCAGTTATTATATGTAAGTATTTTAAAGCAAGTAGATACATAAGTAGGTACTTACCTATCTAAGTTTTCCAGTTGTGAGTATGTTTTTCGCTCATTCTTCTGGAAAAAGCTCCCATAATTAAGTTTAGTTTCTAAATAAGTCTGTATCTATTGCATTGTAGGTTTTATAGGGAATTTGTTAGGTAATTAAAAAATTGTATGTGTATAAGTTCAGATTTTTAAAATTGAAACTGTACTAAATGTAATTCCAGAAAAAAAAAAACATTTACTAAGTGCCTTTGGAGTGGGTGGATCTGTCAAATCCGAACATGCGTTATGCGGGTTATGCCTTTTGTAATTTATAAAGGTTTTTTATTTAGCATAAAATATAGGAACGAAATTAAATAATCGCTTGAATATAGGTTGTCTTTTAAAACGAATTCTAAAACTAAAAATGTAATCCGTCGAAAATTCAAATTCAAAAATGGAACTCGGCTGGCGTCACCACAGTTCATTACTAATCAGCGTTTAACCACCCACCGCTTAAATTAACCGTCTCGGACGGACGTCGCGCGTCGGTGTCAACTTGTCACCTGTCACTGTAAACTCACGTTAAAAGCGCCAGCCGCCTTTCACTCGGTGTTGGGTGACCGGCCTTTCACGTTTGTTTTTTTAATTTGCCAATGGCTTTGATTTCGAGACATTAATGCAAGTGTGAATTTGTTTATTTGTGTTTTCATCTTTGTTCGGTGTTTATGTTTGCTTTGTTCTTATTTTGGATGTGAGTTTGAAAAATATTGTCTTTAGCCATGTTTTTCTTTTGTTATTATGTTATGTTTTTGTTAAAAGGAGATTTGAATTTTCGGAAAACTTTATTAAATTCAAAGACCTTCTAAGTAACAAGACTGACAATTAGTAAGAAAAAACATAAACCAAATTAGTATTGTTTGAAAATGTATGAAAACAAAAACGACGGGTTGCACTCTGGGAGTGCCGGCAGAAGTGAAAACTTGAATATTAACGTTGTGCATTTTTGATATTTTGGAATATTTAGGGAATAATTTTGCAGGAATTGCTTTAATTATCAGTATAAAATATTTCAAATCTTTTCTGAACCACAGTCTGTCACAAATGTCACAAGCATGACCAAATTCATTTTCAACAAAATCATTTTCAAATACACAGCAGTATGGCCACTACACAGACGGTCGAGCCATCAGCTGTCACCATCCATGGATGCGCGTTGCACGCTGTAACATAAACACACACGAAGCGCAAGCGCCCTGCGCCGTCTTACGAATTTTCGATCAGGTCACGTGTCCTGACGCGAGTTTAACATTTTTTACCCATTCCAAAAAAAGTGCACAACGCCGCTAAAGAAGTTTTCACTTCAATAAATATTTTTTTTGTAGGATTGTAGTACGTAGGTAAATTTGATGTTCCTACTAACGTTTTATACCTTATGAAAGAATATGAAAATTGGCCATTCCCCTGATCTCCCAAACTACTGAGCCTAAAATATATAGTACAAAATATAGTTCATTGCTTGTAAATTACAGGAAAACCTAAGTACCTACATAAAATAATTCTATCAATTGAAAATTATTACGGAAAATAGTTTACTAAAACAACACTAGATAGCGCTAGGAGTAGTTAACACGCGTCTTACTGTAAGGATTTCAAATGTGATTGACTTTGGCATTGTACGGTTTTATAATGCTATCTCAATTTCTGGCTTGTCTTTCTTGATTATTTCAAGCTATAAAAGTAAAATAAAAATAAAGACGCAACTAAAACAAATCCGTCAATCTCAGCCACTGACACTGCATTACACGTATAATCCGGCATTAACATTAAACAAGAATCCCATCACGCCGCCGTCACCTCGGGTCACGGCTAGAGATAGAAAGATAAAGGTTGAAAAAGATTAAAAGTTTGAAAAAGGCAATAAAAGATGCAAGCCGCGCCGGCGCCCGCGTCCCGCTGGCAAACTGCTCTTTAAACGCCCTCCCCCGCTGGCGCTGGAACGTAGATACAGCGTGTTCACTTTTGATGTTATTGTGAAATTTATTAAACTTTTAATGTCTCAAATGTTTGCACTAGACTTAAACCTTTAAGGGCAGACAGCGCAAAAAAAGTTTCTTGATCACTACATTCATAAATATCTGCCCCTTTTAAAACTTAAATCTTAAGTTTATGAATTTTAACCAAACATTATGTAAGTATATTTGATAGACAAGTTAGCGCTTTTGAAATCAATAACATTTAACTACAGCAATTTTTCCTGAATACTGTGGTTCGAAAATAGTACTTATACTACGTTTTTATCCCTCACGGGTTGACCGAGGAGCCAAAATTTCCAAAAACTACGTTTAGTGTGATGGTGAACGTGAAGGTGAAATAATTAATTTTCAACTAAATAAAAATAGGAAATTGTGTAGTACTGCTATCACTCAAAATCAAATGGCGAAACAAGCAACTACTGCTGGAATATAAATTCACCTAAATAAAAATTCTGTTCCTTATTTCAATTTACGTATACTTTTTTAAAGGCATACCTACGCATCTAATATATTTTAGATGAGTGGTATCTTTATAATAAAAGCAAAGTACCTAAATGTCAAACATTTTTCTCCGTCTGTCTCGTAATATTAATCTTCAATAAGTGCCCAATTTCGTCCTTAAGCACAAAAAATATGTAATTCAAAATTTACAACATCCTCTGTTACACTTCCAGCGCTTCAAGCAAAAAGTAAAAGTATCGAACACGAAACATCCTGTAGCTCCAACATAATCTGTTTAATCCCATATTTCGTCGCGGCTTTTGCCGTTTTTGTCACTGATGAAGTAATACTATTGTTTGCCGGCGTCCATTCGATGCGGGTGACACGTATCGATAAATCGATTCATATTATAATCGAGCCATTCTTAATCGATTAACGCTTTTTGTGAAGCCGGCCTCTTTGTCCAGCTTGGAGAGCACAAAAGAAAATTAATTTTTGAGTTTGGAATTTATTAAATGGCTTGTAATAATTTGCTAATCGGTCGATTTTAAATTCGGAATATTGTGAGAATGTGTTTTGTTATAATGTTTAGCATGCTTCATCGTAGCAAATCTTTATTAAATCTAGAGTTTACAAAATACAACTGCAATTATAAAGTGAATTTTAATTAGTTGATCAAATATACCTAATTCAGGGACGTTAGGGTTCCGTACCCAAAGGGTAAAAACGGGACCCTATTACTAAGACTCCGTTGTCCGTCCGTCTGTCTGTCCGTCTCTGTCAGCGTGTCCATCTATCTGTCCGCCTGTCTGTCACCAGGCTGAATATCATGTACCGTGCGTGATACCCTAACCTAGACAGCTGAAATTTTCACTGATGATGTATTTCGGTTGCCGCTAAAACAAAAATACTAAAATCAGAATAAAATAAATATTTAAGGGTACTTACCTGATTTTGTTGCCATTTTTCGCTCGATATTAATAACGGCAACAGTTAGACGCTTGAAATATTTACGGAATATTTAGTTGTATATTCACTTTAAAATAGATAATTAAATAAAAATAAAAAATATATATTCAAGGCTCCCATACAACAAACGTGATTTTTTATAGATAATGATACGGAAACCCTCGTGCGCGAGTCGGACTCACACTTGGCCGGTTATTTTTAATGATATCTCAAATTAAGTTATTATACTTTTTACATTGCAAAGAAACGCCTGATAGAGTATTGAGAGCAAATTAAGCGTAAACTCTATCTAAAACATTTTTATTAGGTACTAGGTGTGCCCGTGGGCTCCACTCCCCGTGGGAATTTCGGGATAAAGTACCCGAGGTCCTTTACCGGGTCTCAAACTATATCCATACCAAATTTCATCCAAATCGGTTCATTAGTTTAAGCGTGAAGAGGTAACATACAAACAAACAAATATACAAACTCACTTTCGCATTTATAAGATTAGTAGGATAAGAATTTTTTCCCTGCATGCTGGTCTGGGAGAAAAACTTTTTTAAAATGTATCAGCGCTTTTCTTTTTTAAAAAAGATTGAGGGAAAGGTGAGAATTTAAATTATGTCTATGCGACTAGCAACCCAACTCTATTTTGATTCCGTATTGCCATGACTAAGAGTGCCCTTTGGATTCTGGCCCTAGTTTCGTCTACCCTGTTATAGTGTGATATGTGTTAATGTTGGCAGGGACCTACTTAGATAAGTATATTGATTATAATCATCATTAATATTATGTCTTTTTGTCCCCACTGCAGGACCACGACCCTCTCTGTAATACCAGAGCCATACTTGGACAGAGCAGTCACAGGACTTGGCCTACACTCTCCACGCTGGCCAGACGGGTTGGAAAGGTCTTATTGATGTTTATAAGCTTTGTTTAGCTTTTATTTCTAAATCGTCTTCTACAACATCCACGGGAGGACTTGAAGTGGCCCTATTCTACTCCGCCGGAAACCACACACCAAGTATATTGATAAAAGTACCTAATTAAATGCAAGTAAATACTTAGGTAAGTAATCACGAGATCTGTCAAGTTAACTACATAGGTACCTTACAAGCTTAGATCCTAATTATAGACTGCAGCCAACATGTTGCAGTTTCAACACGATGAGTAAAGTAGATTATTGTTAAGAAGGAAGTACCTACCTAGATCTATTTAAAATACTTACAATATATAAGTATTATTAAACGGAATATATAGAACTTCGCATCGCATCAGATGAGGTTAAGCCAGCTTAGGTAATTAGGTGGTGTGTCGGGGGTGACTTATTATTAGGGGAAAATCAAGATAAATTTCGATATCACATTCAACGATTTATTACTTATCCACAACAACAAGCAGTGGCCAACACGACCAAGAGACGACTGGCGAGACGCGGGGAGTTCACCCGTCAGTCGCTTTACAAAAGTGCAAACTCTGCACATGTCGCTACAGGTGGAAAGGAAAATAAAATTACATTGGTAAGTAGGTACATATGTGTGCATAAGGACTTTTATTTGTGCCAGTTTATCCTGCTTGCAACATCCACCATAGTCTTCAAACGATTGAACTAAGTTTAATGCAATTTTCTATTATTTTTAATTTTTTTTAGTTGAGTTTTTGAGAACGAGATTTCTTTTTGAGTCGAGCTTAACCCTTAGACAGGCAGGGTACACATAGCGAACCACCGCAGAAATATTTTTTTTCTGACGAGCAGATGCTAGCTAGAAACCGCAAAATGTCATCCGTCTATTGTCTATGATACAGCTGATTTCTGAACGAAAAAAAAATACGCCTCTAGAAAAAAAACTTGACATTTCGCTTGTCAAAGTCAAAATATTGGTCGAACGGCGAATTTTTGTGCAAATTGACAGTGTTTTTTAGTATTATGGCGGAAAATAATCCCGGTAAGTGATATTATTTGTGTTTTTATAATAGCAGATAGGTTGAATTATATGTAATATGTTTCGGTTTTACATGATATTTGTTTTTCTTTGAAATATTTACGCCGAAAGTTTGTGGTCAACATGTGACCTCTGCCTATCTGGAAAAACTTATTGTGGTTATTATGTAACCACTGTCCTACAAGCGTTTATCCATATAAATAAAGGCAAAACCATATTTACACATCAAATATTTTGTATGGTAGATAGATAGGTTCTTGGATCGAAGAATAACCGATACCCAGCCTATGTCCTTCTCCATGGTCCAATATAACTCTACGTTAGATTTCATCAAAATTGGTTCAGCCATTTTAGCGTGAAAATGGATCATACATACATACATACAAAATTATATATATACACACTTTGGCATTTATAATATAAGTAAGGACACGGCAATGCCGTTTATATCCAAAATTTTGATACCTCGGGGTAACATTGATGTTTAAATAAGGTTTTATACAAAGAAACACACAAGTCTTTCCTCTTTTTATTAATAGTACCTGGGTGACCGAGCTTTGCTCGGTTACATCTCAAACATTAACTTATTTTTTTTTAAACTTGTCTAAAAACAATGCAAAATAAAAATTATATATAAACTTGAACATAAAAAAAAACAAAAGTAAGTCACCGAGTGGGATTCGAACCCGTAACACTTTTTCTAGCGGTCGGTATCCTTAACCACTGGGCTAAAATCAAGGCGGTCGGCGCGACGAAATTAGCGACCATATTCTGCGTGGAAAGAAAAACGCATGAAAACTCGAAAACACGCGTTTTTCCAAACTTAAAAATAATCTAGATCGATTATTTACCCCCGAAAACCCCCATATACAAATTTTCAGCGAAATTGTTAGAGCCGTTTTCGAGACCACAGAAATTTTTAAATATATATATATATATACATACATACAAGAATTGCTCATTTAAAGATATAAGATTAGGCTTATATGTGGATTCACCTTTATTTTTTCCATACTTACATGTTGTGACCTAACTGGGCAGTGGTCAGATCTAATCCACATCATGTATATTTAAATGGGCAGTGGTCATATCCAGACCAGAGGGTTTTTTTATAGGAAATTGTAGGAATAAAAAAAAATTAAGAAATTAGTTTTTTTATTATCATCCAATCTACCATTATCTGTATATAAAGATAAAATAATCGCCAGGCCTGGCTAAGGGTTAAACTTTTTATTTAACAGATTTGTTTATTCCTAAAATAACTGTTGTTAACTGTAAGAGATATCTCTGCATAAACTGTGTGAAACTGTATTGGTCAAATTTAAATTTAATAATTTATTCAATTCAATAATCTTGTTACAAGTTTATTTGCCAGGCAAATTAGAAAAAAAAAACCCGAATTTATAATGTAAATGCAATCAAGTGATGAGCGAAGGAACTAAATAGTAGAACTAATATCCGTAGCGCCACCTGTTATTTGCCAGAAAAACTAGAAAACCCCGACTTTCAATCGTTAGCCAATCACTTTTAAACGGGTGAACCAGTTTTCATCTTGCTTTTACGTAAAAACATCGAAATGGGACCTTCCTTTAGTTAGAGCGATATCACAGATAGACAGAAAGACATTAACATTAAACTTAATATAACACTCCTCTTTTTTGTCGGGGGTTAAAAACAGCAAAGCTTTAGTGGAGCCTGGCGCTAATACCGTAATTTTACACCTTAACTTATATTTAACCTGTAGTTAATATTAAATGAAAATGAAACGAGGCTATGAATCATTTTTACAAAAATCGTATTAGGTCCGGAAATTGTTCGAAAAACAAAGCGACGCGCGGCCCGCCCTCGACCCCGACGCGACCGTTCCCACGTTTAGTCACGGTGGCCATGACAGTGTCACACTACGGAATTTTTGTTTCTCTACAAAAATATTTAAAAAAAAAACTGTAAATGTGTGTGTTTTTTCAGAAGGCCGTGTGGTTTCCGGCAGAGTAGAATAGGGCCACTCCAAGCCCTCCCGTGGATGTCGTAAAAGGCGACTTAGGAAATACAAGCTAAACAAAGCTTATAAACATCAATGAGACCTCTTCAACTCGTCTGGCCAAGTCCTCTGGCTGCTCTGGCCAAGTATGACTCTGGTAGTACAGAGAGGGTCGTGCTCCTGCAATGGGGACAAAAATACCTGATGATGATGATAATTTCAGGATTGCCTTGGGCGTGTGCTCTCCTGGTGTTGGTTCAATCTACAAGTTACAATGAGATAAGTAGATACTTTTATTATTACCGTCCCTTTGCCTGTGAACCTAGCCTAACTAAGTAGAGTTAGGGTTTGGTTTGTAAAAAAAAGACCATAAAGATCATTCTCATTGCTCAGCTCCTGCGACCTAGCCGGGAAAAGATTCAGCACGACTTTTTCCGTTGTTTATCTTCTCCCAGATCCGCCTAGAAAATTACCAGCTCGCTTGAAAAATATACTGTCCCAGTCATTGAGCAGCGTGGTCACCCTACAGGAGCCTGTATGTGCAACATAATGCGCTGGGCGTTGTAATTTACCGTTTGACATTAGTGGGACTGGCCGTCCTTAAACAGTGGGAGGAACTAATTACGAAATAAGTAATTTTCGAGATTACCCGCACCGACGACCGAAAACAATTTGGGAAAAAGTTAACTCAAGGTTAAATTCGGGGTCCTCAATCGAGTTTACTCAGGTGTGGTAAAACTGGACCCTAAAATTCGTAAAAAAATATAAAAGTTTTTACGTATTAACGTGCCTTCCAAACGAAGAAGCACGGGATGTTTATCCCACTTGTTGAAAGTATTAAGGTGCGAATTCGCTTGCACGTTCTAATCCTTCTTCGATATAGGTCACCACAACTTCCGTACCAAACACTCAGACCAAAGAATAAAGTAAAGACGCTCTATGGCTCGCCGATTGGTTTCCGGCAGAGTAGAATATAACCACTCCAAGTCTTCCCGTGGATGTCGTATAAGGCGACTTAGGAAAGGCAAGCTAAAAAAACATCAATGTGACCTAAATTCAACCCGTCTGGCCAGCGAGGAGAGTGTAGGCCAAGTCCTCTGGCTGCTCTGGCCAAGTATGGATCAGGTAGTAGAGAGAGGGTTGTGCTCCTGCAATGGAGACAAAAAGGCCTGATGATGATGATGATGATGATGATGATGATGCTCTACGACTGAATGAATCGGTGTTGGCCAAGCGGTCTGTCAGCACAATACAGCACAATCATTTGCTGCTATTATTTTTTGTTAAAGAGTGATGGAACCGGCCATGCTGATTGTCTGTTCCTCGTTTTTTCTGTCGTTCTGAGTTCTGATTTAGGATCCGAACTTAATGACCTCTCGAGTTAAGGACTTGAACGTCAAAATTTTCTAATTGCATTTTTACGATAATACATACATACATACTATCACGTCTTTATCCCTAATGGGGCAGACAGAGCATTTTGGGTCTTGCGGCTCTATGCAGAGCCCAGGGCCGCAAGGCTCAAAAGCCACTTTTAGCGTCATGGTGGGCGAGAAGATGGAAAAGCAATCAATACAGTGACGGGTTGCTAGCCGCATCGCCTGTTAAAATGATTCGCATTTTTGCCCATTCCTTCGATCGGCTTTTACGATCTGCGCGGGAAGAGAAGCAGCTGGTACATTCTCAGTTTTTTCGTTTCTCCCAGACCAGCATGGGAATATTTTACGATAATGTACTTAAAAAACAAATATCTTCAAATTTAATGGTATATGGTACTCCGTATTTACATCATACCTCGGTTTTCTTTATCGCAGCGACTTACATTTTTAGTGAAAAGAAAGCGTAAATCTATTTTCTCAACAATTCGTGGTTTCTTCTGTGTTTCACAAATTCTTGACAACTAAGTTAGCCCTCTAAAATAAGACACAAACCTGGTCAACAACGTAAGAATCACATACTCATATAAATACATCTTTGACCCAAGGCACACTGGTATTGATAGATAGAGTACATTTCAAATGAAGCACTGTTGCTCTATATCTTCACATTAATTTCATTGGCACTCCGTCTGAATTTTTACCTCGTTCTAAACAAAACAAGCTGAAAGCATCTCCCGATGGATTTACAAGCGTTTAATTCGGCTAGATATATGGCCGATGGAGAGGTTTATGGCCTAAAGTAATGTTTAAAACGGCCCTAGTTGCGGTTACAGAATCACCACCGATATAGCTGCTTTGGTAGCGTGGCACAGAGTAATATCTTTCTACTTACTTATCTACACGCGTATTTAATTATATACTTACCTATTTACATACATTATGGGGCTCGATGGCCTGATGGGAAAAATATATTCTATTAGCGCTTTCGTAAGTTAAGAAAATCCGGCCGTGGTCAGCATAAGGATGGATGATCATAAGTTGCATACTTACAGACTTTGCGAGGCCTTCATGTTTCGGAAAGTACGTTAAGATGGTGGTCCTGGCTGTATGGCAGTCGTCAAACTAACTTTAAGTAGGTATGTTAATATTTAAGTCAGATGCCTTGAGGCAAAATATAAATGTGATATTAGTGTTGGCCACTTATACACGAAAAAGGTTAGCAGCCATTTTGAAATTATATGAGAAGACAAGGCCGGAAAACGCATGCCAGCCTCCGAAGCAACAAAACCAAAACCTAAAACACACAAATAAAAAGAAGAAAATTACATAGCTAATCCTGGTTTTACAAGTGTCCGAGTACATTAAGACATAAACCGCGCGCGCCGCTCGCTGCGCCGGCGCGCTCTCAGCGACCGCTGTCTATTTCGGGGAAAATAAATAAATATGCGCCCGCACTCGCTGGCACATACATTTAGAGAACTAGAAGTGACTTGCCTACCTTTATTGATTTGGTTGCTTCTTGGAGGGCGATCCAGCAGTTTTCTGGAACGCCACCAGTAGAATAAGAACAGGGTATATGACTCTAACAAATATAGATACTGAGAAACTATTTACTGGTGAATTCAGTCTATGACACGGAACCCCAAAGAACATGGAGGTATATCATATTATGATAAATTAATTTTTGCTCTTCATACAAACTCAGAACAGCTGATCAACTTGGGAGGCCAAAAAAATTGTGTCAGTATATTTCGTTAAATCCTGTTCATTTGCATGATGATTTCTGAATTCAAGTGTAAGCTGGAGTTAGATCTTCCCTAAGTATTTAATTTTTTTATTTTATTTTTAATGTGTGTTAACCGATTCTTCAAAGGCTCCTAGACTGATTTGGAAAATTCCTTTTTTATTTGAAAGGACGTACTTACTTGTGAGTCCAAAGACATTTTTATCAAAATCGGTTGTGTAGTTTGGAGGTGAAGTCGGTTAAGTTTTGAAAAAATATTGACTGTAAATTCTTTATTAGATGTCTTGCCCTTTTACTAGGTAGGTACTTAGGAATTGGCTGGCTATATCTTAAAGTCGTTTTGCTTTTCACTTTAGCATGTCTGCTGTTTGGAATTAATAATTAATTGAATTGCGGTAAGTAGGAATATGATATGGAGCAGCTTCCGGGAAAATTTTAAAACATTCATCTGCTTTACAATAAAAATTAAGTACAACACATGTTAGAGTTTGTACTTTATATACGAGTAATTACAACGTAGGGCAAAATCTCTAAGGGATCGCTGAACTCTAGGACACAAAACCTAATTAAAAAAAGGCCAACCATTAAAAGTTGGACAATTTACATAAGCATTAGGTAATGTCATATCTAGCAATTTTACATCATTAGCATACTACCACACGACAACTCATCCAAATATAGCGCACTTGATAACGACGTATTAGAGGAATTATGTTTTACGTCCGCCGGTAAGTGTTCCATATTTAAAATTCAAATTCAAACGTCGAACGAACGTCGTGTTTGTGGAGCGATGTAGGGAACATATTTCCTGCCAGTATCATGTGATTACACACACGTCATATAGGTTACCTATACGTCAAGAGGATTGTTGGATGATTTCGTATAATTGCTGTTCTAGATATCAAGTATATAGGATAGAACTGAAGAGAGAAAGAAAGAGGCTTTCAGTTACCCAATAGTTTTTTGTGAAACAAGGATGAATATACTTTTTTTTTAAAGTTGTTCCGTACCGTGGTCTGAATCTACGTCTATAATAGTTTCAGTATCTATAATATACCTACGTTATCTCCTTATTATGCTTGATTTAAAGGTCGTGTACCGAGCGAGGGAAGCTAGTGAAGCTTCTCAGTTTAGAGATTGGTCAAAAATGCATTAGTCCGGCTGTCCGGTTCTCAGTCTGTCCGGCTGTTCTCGCCTATTGTTGTGAAATTTTTTGAGAATGTTCGAAAATATATAGATTTTTTTTGGTAAATGAATTTTTCGAAATTTTTCAAAATGGTGATATTATGGGGGTTGAAATCTTTAAAAAAATCATATTATGTCAGCCATTTCAATTTTTTTAAAATATTATAGAACAGTTTTGTTTGTTTTTGTTTAAACAAATTTTTTATCCGATAAACTTCAACGGTTGGGCGACTCCCGAGATCTACAGCTCACAAAGCCACTAGTTTTACATTGTTATCAGAACCAGTAAGTCCATTAGATGTCTATGGTAGCAACTAGATAGCGAGCGTGCTAGTAAATTGTCACCAGTATCACGACTGCCATTGTTTCATTTGCATGCCACATAATTGCTCAAATTATGCAAAGAGACAGCCTTGTAGAACAACCTGTATGGAACATCTTACAGCTGCGTTTGTCTATGGTCAACCTTATTTCGATAGCAGTTAGGGTTAAATTAAAATTTTGATTAGATATGGCTAATGTTGTGGGCTAGTTTATAGCAATGGCATGGCCTTTTGTCACGAACTTGAAGTACAAGAGTTTTTCTATTTTTATATTCAAAACTTCTAGTTGCAAGTATGAGAAACAAACTGGAAGCCTAGTAGGTACCTATAACTACTATAAAGTATCTAATAATTCGCTCAGACACAACTAGTTCATATGAAGAACTGACAATTGGCATCAAATCTGTTTGGAGTTAAAAATTTGTTTAGTTTCATAAAAATCATTAAAATTTTTGTAATAAATAAATTACTCTTTTTATTTCAGATCAAAAGTTTAAGATCTTGCTAACTTTTAGAATAAAAATTAAATGAAAAGGTATCCTCTAAATGACTTTAGGCGTCACCAAAATCCATCAACATATTTTTTAAACTGTTATTAAAATACGCTTGATTGTACCATCAGGACATAGGCATGACTGACGCAAAATATGTTCCATTTTCAAATTTAAATTAAATCTTATTTTTTAACTTGTAGCATTAAGCTTTGAGACATAAGGTTTGAAGTCAGGTGATCGCTTTAAATTTAAAAGTAAATTGTAATTTTGTTTCTGGCCAGCAGTTTTTATATGGCCACGCCTTGTAAAGTCGGGGACTGGCCTAATGAATGCCTTTGCTTAGATGTCACGGGTAAGAAAGTTGTTATTAATTTTATTTCTTTGACAATCTATTATACTGTGCATTTTGTTTTGCTTGTTTTTCATAATAGTGATCTTTGTAACAATAACTTGGGAACTTTACATTGCGCGTTTCCGATAGATAGATACCTACTACGTGACTGGTTTTTTTCTTGACAATTATTTTTCTTTATAAGTAAATACTAGTTAAATAATACAATAAAATATTTAAATGTAAATTTTAGTGTTTTATTTTTTGGAAGATTAAAGGCTTTTTTATTTTTATTTGACTTACTAGTTAAATGAAGGCTTTGCTGATAGATAAGTACTCATACGGATAGGTTTTCATATTTATTACTTGTTCATGATCTTTCATTATGGACTCTATATAGTTTCTGCTTTTTGTTCTTTTTTTTTACTACTTAGAGACTTATGTGTTTATAAACCTCTGAAATATTAAAACGTTTCTAATTTACTGAATTTTATTAAAGCACCTACCCTATTAACTATGTATAATAAAACACAAGTAAAAAGAACTAATTCCAACCACTGTCACCAATCAATTAATGTGATACAAAGATGGCCGGCGGTCAATTTAATTTTCTCGCAGACAGAAAAAAACCTCGCGACCAAAACTCATAAGCTGTGTCCCCGCCTCTGTTTCGATTCCTGGGAATCTATTTTAACATCGCCTAAATTAAACCTTTTTTATAACCCTTGGGACCAATTTAAATAAAGTTTGCCATTGGCTATATGGCGACAGGACAAAATTGGTTTTTTGTCTTTGGACCTCGCTTTGACATGATTAAGTTTAGGATTGTTGAACACAACCAGAACACAAGCTGCATCATGATTTGGTTACGTACATTAGGGTTTCTCTGTTTTTAAAGTACCTTTATTACTACCCTTAGGTATTAAACTGTTTTAACTTTTAACAATTACATGGGTACTTACATAGGTATGTAACTTATTATGTTCAAAACGTAATAACTAATACTATACAAGTAAGTACATAATAATATGAGTAAAACATAATTGGAGTAGGTACAACACTAGTATACCTGTACAACTTTGAACTAAAATCTATTAACCTAACATGATTGTACAGGCAAACTATTTCATAGGACTCACGTAACTGGGTAACTATTGTTTCAACAACATCCTCTACCAGGTGGCAAAACCCTCTACAAAGTAAACCTCTTCCGTTTCGTGAAATATCTATTTTAAGTGTGGCAACATTGTCCACGCACCACCGCCACCGTCATGGCGACAGCGAATTTGGCGCCGACGAGCGTGACATTTTTGTAAACAATGTTGCCAGGACGTTCGGATTTCAAAAACATCGGCTGGCGTGGCGCTGTATCCGGTGACTTCAGCCGCGAAAATCGTATTTTGAAATTGGAACTTTGTATTCGAAATTTATTAATAGCCGTAGATTTGACGTCAACGATTAGTACTCAGAGAATAGAAGATTACCAAACATTTTTTAATTAGTGTTTTGAATGTCGTAAATTCAATTTTTCCGCGAAATGGCGTGGTCCACTAACTTACTTACTAATGTAACATTATTCATTTAATTTCATGATATTATATAGTAAGCACCTACTTTTATATTGAGTCAATAAAATTATTTAATGTCTAACAAAATAGTTTCCCTATTTTAAGGGGAAGATTCAGTCACTCATCGAAAAATCTATTATTTTTACTAAATACTTTTTGGAATACGAAAGCAAATTTTTCTGTTATACCTAACAAATCAATTTTCAATCAAAACAAATACACAAGGAAAATTCTGCAATATTTTTTATTTATAAATATGTGGTTGGTTTTCGATAATGTATGTGTGGTTCGGTAATATGTGGTGATGGACTGGTACTGGAATACGTTGAGGAGTATATTTATCTAGGCCAAGTAGTATCTTTCATTGACAGGCAAGAACGAGAAATCGACCGTCGCATCAACAACGCCTGGAAGAACTACTGGTCGATGAAAGAGCTGATGAAGGGCACCCTTCCACTAACACTTAAAAGAAAGCTCCTCGATGTCTGCATCCTGCCTGCCCTCACCTACGGCTCGCAGACATGGTTTCTGACCGAGTCTCAAAAGTCCAAACTCAAGGTTTGCCAACGAGCAATGGAGCGCAGCGTATTGGGCCTGCGTCTTATAGACAGAGTGCGAAATACAGAACTGCGTTCACACACGAACACGAATTGCAGATGTAGGCGTACAAACTGCCAAACTAAAATGGAACTGGGCGGGACATGTCAGTCGAATGCGACCGGAAAGGTGGGCAAAATTAACAACATTTTGGTTACCAGAGGGCCGCCGGGGCAGAGGTAGACCCAAAACCAGGTGGCGAAACGATCTGGATAGGTTTTTGCCTGGATGGGAAGAGCTTGCTGCAGACAGGGATATTTGAAAAGACAATGGGGAGCCCTTTGCCCAGCAGTGGGACATAATAAAAGGCTAGAAAAAAAAAAGTGGTTGGTTTTATGAAATAAATGAGGCGCTGAAAGGATTGTATGCAAATGACTGTAATTTGGCCTGTTAGGGATTCATTATTATAATGAGACTTGGGCTTCTGACATGGTAATCAATCGATTAATATCTACTTATTAATACATTCATAATTGATCAGTAGTTAAAATCAGTCAGTAATTAAATAATATTAAAATAATTCAATTAAAAATAAAATCCGAATAATAGGAGCGGGATGTGAAAAATTTAAGCTCTAATAATTTATCGATGGTTTTTGTCATAGATTTTTTAATTTATTTTAAATCGATCAAACAGTTTTCAAACATTTCAAGACGCCACCTCTACTTGTATTTCATGAATCCGTATCGGTTCGTGCTGACAATGGTGAGAAATGTCCGTGAGACACCATATGGAGACATGTCGACTACTTATTTTATGCAGATACGAGCCTACCTTTCTAAGTATATTATTACATTTTAAATGGATCGATAAGAAGATGTGATTGAGCGAATGCTCCTGGGTTATATGTGTATAAAAGTGAACTGTAGTATCTTCAAACATCATCATCATCAACAGGTCTTTTTAGTCTCCACTGCAGTAGCACGAGCCTCTCTCTACAACCAGAGCCATACTTAGCCAGAGCAGCCAGAGGATTTGGCCTACACTCTCCACGCTGGCCAGACGGGTCGGAGAGGTCTCATTGATGTTTATAAGCTTTGTTTAGCTTGTATTTCCTAAGTCACCTTCTACGACATCCACGGAAAGAATTGGAATTGATCCTATTCTACTCTACCGGATACCACACGGCATTAAAAGCATAATTAGCATCAAATCTATTTGCGTCACCGTCATCTGAGTAATTAAACAATAAAAGTGCATAGTAATGCAGATTAAGCTTCATTTGCATTTAATGAAGACAGATGTCGCCGTGTGATCAGCTAATTGTTGTCTGGCTACACTTATTTGTGAGATATTTATGTTCTATTCTTCTTCTTTGATGTGACGATAACTAGAAGTAACTGAAGGAATAGAGGAGCTCGGTGAAAGGCGGGAGTGCGCATTCTTCTTCTTCTTATCGTGTGTGTTAATGACTAACACTAGTGTCAGAATTTTTAAACCGCATTAAAGGCTCTGACATGGTTTTAAGTGACGACCAATGTTAAAGACAGTGACCGGGATCGAAGGCTCAACGTGCCCTCCGAAGCACGGATCATCTTACTTATCAGACAATCAGGTGATCAGCCTGCAATGTCCTAACCAAATTAGGACGACAACACAAAGTCGTTGCCCCCGCCGTGAATCGAAAAAAAAATCGCCGGGAGAGTGCGCATTGCTAGCGCTTTCGCAAGTAAAGTGACACCGACGGTGTTCATCACTTGGAAGGCTGACCACAAGTGGTATAAAAATTACTCAAGTTCTTCCATGCTTTGGAAGGCACGTATAAGCCGTTGGTCCTGTCATCATTGTATGGCAGTCGTCAAGCTGTGTCAGATGCCTAAGAGGCAGCCTGAAAAAACCTGACTCCAATGTTGGCCACTTACACACAACAAAAAAAAACAACAGTAACGCGATATACAACTTGACTCATTCCCAATCCAGTGTTTGGCTACGAGTGCTTTGATCAGAAATCGACAGTCTTAGTACGAATGATTTGTCTGTAGAGGAGGTTTCCTCGAAATTAGTTTTTACTATTCTTTTTATTTCCATTCGCTTTATAAAAAAGGGGACTTTTTTTACCAATTGAACAATTTCCTAAACAATTTTTTACATTAACATGTAAGTATTAATATTAATTTTCGATTTAAATAGGTATTTTTACCATGCAAAGTTTTTCCTAATCCCACTTGTAATTTTGCCATTTTGTAGCGTACAAATAAATGTAAAAGAGAGCTAGTCCCAGTAGTCCTACCAAGCTTGTTCCACTAGTAGAACTACTGGGATATTTCGTCCCAATAGAACTACCGATGGGAATGATCTTAATGGAAACGAATGGGAAAATTCTTAATTCCAATAGACTTACTGGACTTTTTTGGGGATTTTAGAGGGATGTGTAAGGAGTGCTGTTGGGGCTTTGTCTGGACTGGTTTTGATGTGTATTGGTTGTCGTGGAGAATCCGTTCCATTTCACGTGGTTTTTTTAGGGTTCCGTTCGTTCCTAGTTTTATACTTTCTTCAAGACCAAATGCTATGCATAAAATAACTTGCACGTAAACATATATAAATTACCATATTATATTATAATATATAAACCTACATTACCACTCACTCACTGACTGACTGATTGACATAGTTGTTTGCCCTGTTGCGGGGCTGGTGGGGTTTAGGTTGATGTGCGGTCGTATAGAGGGTGCCCCAGTGAGTACCAGAAAAATCTGACATTTGAGGATCTGCGGAAACCTGATGTGGAAGGGGTACGGCCTGCAAAAACGGTTGGGGTTAGGGGCGTGATTTTTTTTTCAGAATGTGGGGGGTTGTAAGCAATTTGACGAGCTTCATTTGTTTTTTGTTTTTTTTCGAAATTCAAGATGGCCGCCATACATGGACAATTTCCCTCCATACAAATTTCATACAAACATTCCAAGTAACTTGGCGCAGCCTGAGGCCGAAGGCCGAAGGCGAAGCGTCCTCGCGAGGCCGCAGGCCGAGCTGCGGAGCGAGGGCGAAGCCCGAGCTCTCCCTCCCCCCCCCCCCCACTTTGACCCCCCCCCCCCTACAAGTAGTTTTCACGAGGCCGTAGGCCGAGTGACGCGAGCCCGTAGGGCGAGCTGCGGGCGAGGGCGAAGCCCGAGCCACTATCACAAAGCGCAGCGTCTTTTTTTTTTTTTGGAAATCCAAGATGGCCGCCGAAAGTCAACTGCTTGCGATTTGGCTGAAAATCGATATCTATATGTAATTTGACCCCAAAAATCTAAATTCAATATTTTTTTTGGAATCCAAGATGGCGTCTGGACTTTAGAAAATTAAACTAACTTCGTTTATAACGTCTCACTGGGACTTCGTAGGGGTCTGAAATTTTGCATGTGGGGGTAAAGCACCCCGCGGTACTCGGAATTGAAATCAAATTTTAGATCCAAGATGGCCGCCCCCACACATATTTTGATTTTTCCCATACTGACTGCAGTTTTTACCCATTTTCTGAACTGGAAACATGTCTTACCCTATCTCAACAGCCGCACGAAAGACCGCGGGCTGCTTGCAGCCCGCGCAGCGCCCGAAAAGCTAGTTATAATATATAAACCTACAATACCACTGACTCACTCACTGATTGACATAGTTGTTTGCCCTGTTGCGGGGTTGGTGGGGTTTAGGTTGATGTGCGGTCGTATAGAGGGTGCTCCAGTGAGTACCAGAAAAATCTGACATTTGAGGATCTGCAGAAACCTGATGTGGAAGGGGTACGGCCTGCGAAGACGGTTGGGGTTGGGGGCGTGATTTTTTTTCCAAAATGTAGGGGGTTGTGAGCAATTTGACGAGCGTCATTTGTTTTTTTATTTTTTTCAAAATCCAAGATGGCCGCCATACATGGACAATTCCCCTCCATACAAAATTCATACAAACGGCCCCCCAAGTAACTTAATGGCGCAGCCAGAGGCCAAAGACCAAAAGCAAAGCCCTCCACCGCGAGGCCGCAGGCCGAGCTGCGGGCGAGGGCGAAGCCCGAGCCACTCCCCCCTCCCCTTGACCCCCCCCCCCCCCCTCCAAGTAATTTTCACGAGGCCGCAGGCCGAGTGATGCGAGCCCGTAGGGCGAGCTGCGGGCGAGGGCGAAGCCCGAGCCACTACCACAAGCGCCGCTTTTTTTTTAAATTTTGAAAATCCAAGATGGCCGCCGAAAGTCAACTGCTTGCGATTGGGCTGAAAATCGATATCTATATGTAATTTGACCCCAAAATCCCTAATTCAATATTTTTTTTGGGATCCAAGATGGCGTCTGGATTATAGAAAATTTAACTTATTTCGTTTATAACGTCTCACTGGGACTTCGTAGGGGTCTGTAATTTTGCATGTGGGGGTAAAGCGCCCCGCGGAACTCGGAACTGGAATCAGATTTTCGATCCAAGATGGCCGCCCCCACACATATTTTGATGTTTCCTTTACTGACTGCAGTTTTTACCTATTTTCTCAACTGGACATGTTCTTTAGCCCACCTCAACAGCCGTACGAAAAACCGCGGGCTGCTTGCAGCCCGCGCAGCGCCCGAAAAGCTAGTTATAATATATAAACCTACATTACCACTGACTGACTCACTCACTGATTGACATAGTTGTTTGCCCTGTTGCGGGGTTGATGGGGTTTAGTTTGATGTATGGTCGTATAGAGGGTGCTCCAGTGAGTACCAGAAAAATCTGACATTTGAAGATCTGCAGAAACCTGATGTGGAAGGGGTACGGCCTGCGAAGACGGTTGGGGTTAGGGGCGTGATTTTTTTTCCAAAATGTAGGGGGTTGCAAGCAATTTGACGGCCGTCATTTGTTTTTTGTTTTTTTTCGAAATTCAAGATGGCCGCCATACATGGACAATTTCGCTCCATACAAATTTCATACAAACATTCCAAGTAACTTGGCCCAGCCTGAGTCCGGAGGCCGAAGGCGAAGACTGCGGAGCGAGGGCGAAGCCCGAGCTCCCCCCCCCACCTTTGACCACCCCTCCCCCCCCAAGTAATTTTTACGAGGCCGTAGGCCGAGTGATGCGAGCCCGAAGGGCGAGCTGCGGGCGAGGGCGAAGCCCGAGCCACTATCACAAAGCGCAGCGTCTTTTTTTTTTTGGAAATCCAAGATGGCCGCCGAAAGTCAACTGCTTGCGATTTGGCTAAAAATCGATATCTATATGAAATTTGACCCCAAAAACCTAAATTGAATATTTTTTTTGGAATCCAAGATGGCGTCTGGATTTTAGAAAATTAAACTTATTTCGTTTATAACGTCTCACTGGGACTTCGTAGGGGTCTGAAATTTTGCATGTGGGGGTAAAGCGCCCCGCGAAACTCGGAACTGGAATCAGATTTTCGATCCAAGATGGCCGCCCCCACACATATTTTGATGTTTCCTTTACTGACTGCAGTTTTTACCCATTTTCTCAACTGGACATGTTCTTTAGCCCACCTCAACAGCCGCACGAAAGACCGCGGGCTGCTTGCAGCCCGCGCAGCGCCCGAAAAGCTAGTTATAATATATAAACCTACAATACCACTCACTGACTCACTCACTGATTGACATAGTTGTTTGCCCTGTTGCGGGGTTGGTGGGGTTTGGGTTGATGTGCGGTCGTATAGAGGGTGCTCCAGTGAGTACCAGAAAAATCTGACATTTGAGGATTTGCAGAAACCTGATGTGGAAGGGGTACGGCCAGCAAAAACGGTTGGGGTTAAGGGCGTGATTTTTTTTTCAGAATGTGGGGGGTTGTAAGCAATTTGACGAGCGTCATTTGTTTTTTTATTTTTTTCAAAATTCAAGATGGCCGCCATACATGGATAATTTTCCTCCATACAAACTTACCCATTTTCTGAACTGGAAACATGTCTTAGCCTACTTCAACAGCCGCACGAAAGACCGCGGGCTGCTTGCAGCCCGCGCAGCGCCCGAAAAGCTAGTTATAATATATAAACCTACATTACCACTCACTGACTGACTCATTGACATAGTTGTTTGCCCTGTTGCGGGGTTGGTGGGGCTTAGGTTGATGTGTGGTCGTATAGAGGGTACTCCAGTGAGTACCAGAAAAATCTGACATTTGAGGATCTGCGGAAATCTGATGTGGAAGGGTTATGGCCTGCAAAAACGGTTAAAGTTAGGGGCGTGATTTTTTTTCCATAATGTAGAAGATTATAAGCAATTTGACGACCGTCATTTGTTTTTTGATTTTTTTCAAAATCCAAGATGGCCGCCATACAAGGATAATTTTCCTTCATACAAACTTACCCATTTTCTGAACTGAAAACATATTTTATCCTACTTCAACAGCCGCACGAAAGACCGCGGGCTGCTTGCAGCCCGCGCAGCGCCCAAAAAGCTAGTTATATTATAATATATAAACCTACATTACCACTCACTGACTGACTCATTGACATAGTTGTTTGCCCTGTTGCGGGGTTGGTGGGGTTTAGGTTGATGTGTGGTCGTATAGAGGGTGCTAAATGGAGTACCAGAAAAATCTGACATTTGAGGATCTGCGGAAATCTGATGTGGAAGGGGTACGGCCTGCGAAAACGGTTGGAGTTAGGGGTGTGATTTTTCTTCCATAATGTATAAGATTGCAAGCAATTTGACGATGGTCATTTGTTTTTTAATTTTTTTCAAAATCCAAGATGGCCGCCATACAAGGACAATTTTCCTCCATACAAACTTACCCATTTTCTGAACTGGAAACATATCTTAGCCTACCTCAACAGCCCCACGATGAACCGCGGGCTGCTTGCAGCCCGCGCAGCGCCCGAAAAGCTAGTTATAATATATAAACCTACAATACCACTGACTCACTGACTGATTGACATAGTTGTTTGCCCTGTTGCGGTGTTGGTGGGGTTTAGGTTGATGTGCGGTCGTATAGAGGGTGCTCCAGTGAGTACCAGAAAAATCTGACATTTGAGGATTTGCGGAAACCTGATGTGGAAGGGGTACGGCCTGCGAAGATGGTTGGGGTTAGGGGTGTGATTTTTTTTCCATAATGTAGAAGATTAAAAGCAATTTGACGACCGTCATTTGTTTTTTGATATTTTTAAAAATCCAAGATGGCCGCCATACAAGGACAATTTTCCTCCATACAAACTAACCCATTTTCTGAACTGGAAACATATCTTAGCCTACCTCAACAGCCCCACGATGAACCGCGGGCTGCTTGCAGCCCGCGCAGCGCCCGAAAAGCTAGTTATAATATATAAACCTACATTACCACTGACTGACTGACTGACATAGTTGTTTGCCCTGTTGCGGGGTTGGTGGGGTTTAGGTTGATGTGCGGTCGTATAGAGGGTGCTCCAGTGAGTACCAGAAAAATCTGACATTTAAGGATCTGCAGAAACCTGATGTGGAAGGGGTACGGCCTGCGAAGACGGTTGGGGTTGGGGGCGTGATTTTTTTTCAAAATGTAGGGGGTTGTGAGCAATTTGACGAGCGTTATTTGTTTTTTTATTTTTTTCAAAATCCAAGATGGCCGCCATACATGGACAATTCCCCTCCATACAAAATTCGTACAAACGGCCCCCCAAGTAACTTGGCGCAGCCAGAGGCCAAAGACCAAAAGCAAAGCCCTCCACCGCGAGGCCGTAGGCCGAGCTGCGGGCGAGGGCGAAGCCCGAGCCACTCCCCCCCCCCTTGACCCCAAGTAATTTTCACGAGGCCGCAGGCCGAGTGATGCGAGCCCGTAGGGCGAGCTGCGGGCGAGGGCGAAGCCCGAGTCACTCCCACAAGCGCCGCTTTTTATTTAAATTTTGGAAATCCAAGATGGCCGCCGAAAGTCAACTGCTTGCGATTGGGCTGAAAATCGATATTTATATGTAATTTGACCCCAAAAACCCAAATTCAATATTTTTTTGGAATCCAAGATGGCGTCTGGATTTTAGAAAATTAAACTTATTTCGTTCATAACGTCTCACCGGGACTTCGTAGGGGTCTGAAATTTTGCATGTGGGGGTAAAGCACCCCGCGGAACTCGGAACTGGAATCAGGTTTTCGATCCAAGATGGCCACACATATTTTGATGTTTCCTTTACTGACTGCAGTTTTTACCCATTTTCTCAACTGGACATGTTCTTTAGCCCACCTCAACAGCCGCACGAAAGACCGCGGGCTGCTTGCAGCCCGCGCAGCGCCCGAAAAGCTAGTTATAATATATAAACCTACAATACCACTGACTCACTCACTGATTGACATAGTTGTTTGCCCTGTTGCGGGGTTGGTGGGGTTTAGGTTGATGTGCGGTCGTATAGAGGGTGCTCCAGTGAGTACCAGAAAAATCTGACATTTGGGGATTTGCAGAAACCTGATGTGGAAGGGGTACGGCCTGCGAAGACGGTTGGGGTTAGGGGTGTGAATTTTTTTCCATAATGTAGAAGATTATAAGCAATTTGACGACCGTCATTTGTTTTTTTATTTTTTTCAAAATCCAAGATGGCCGCCATACATGGAAAATTTTCCTCCATACAAATTTCATACAAACGGCCACCCCAACTAACTAGGCGCAGCCAGAGGCCAAAAGCCAAAAGTAAAGGCCACCCCCGCGAGGCCGCAGGCCGAGCTGCGGGCGAGGGCGAAGCCCGAGCCACTCCCCCCTCCCCCTTGGATCCCCCCTAAGTAATCTTCACGAGGCCGGAGGCCGAGCGATGCGAGCCCGAAGGGCGAGCTGCGGGCGAGGGCGAAGCCCGAGCCACTCCCATACCCCCCCCCCCTTCCCCACCCCCTTCCCCCCCCCCCCCCCCTCCCCGTTAGTAATTTCCACGAGGCCGGAGGCCGAGTGTCGCGAGCCCGTAGGGCGAGCTTCGGGCGAGGGCGAAGCCCGAGCCACTTCCCCAAGCGCAATCCAATTTTTTTTAATTTTTGAAAATCCAATATGGCCGCCGAAAGTCAACTGCTTGCGATTTGGCTGAAAATCGATATCTATATGTAGTTTGAGCCCAAAAATCCAAATTTAATATTTTTTTTGGAATTCAAGATGGCGTCTGGATTTTAGAAAATTTCACTTTTTTCGTTCATAACGTCTCACTGGGACTTCGTAGGGGTCTGAAATTTTGCATGTGGAGGTAAAGCACCCGGCGGAACTCGAAACTAAATTCAGATTTTGGATCCAAGATGGCCGCCTCCACACATATTTTCATGTTTCCTTTACTGACTGCAGTTTTTATCCATTTTCTAAACTGGAAACATTTTTTAGCCTACCTCAACAGCCGCACGAAAAACCGCGGGCTGCTTGCAGCCCGCGCAGCGCTCGAAAAGCTAGTTCATTATTTATAGCTCTAAAACTCGAATCGAGTCGACAAGCAACAAATTAAGAGACAAGTTCCCGCGGTTACAAATTGTTTATGAGATTGCCCATTGTTCCTTATCAGTTTATCAGTTCCGTACAATAGCACTGCTGTTGTGTAGGTTGTTTATACCATTGCTGTCTGAAGCGGTGGTTGCCAAGCGGTTAAGCACAGGAGTACTATTCTTCATTGACGGACTCAACGAAACACAAAATTTGTATCCACTGGCCTGAAATACATATAAGTGTAAGATAAATATCCAAGACCCAGGTCAATCTGGAAAAGTTATTTTCCATCTTTACCTGACCTCCAGTGTGACAGCGTGGCATGATAGAATGAATAGATTGTTTATTTGTTTACCTCGTCTTAGACTCAGGTGGTATGTTTACTTTCTGAGACATCTTTCGTTACACTGCTGGTAGTATAAGTACGTTAGTAGATTTTTCTCTGATAACCCCAGACGATAAAAATTAAAAACCAAACAGATGTTTCCTCTGAATCACATTTACCATTAATTGCTTGCCTGAATTGCTGAAATAAGTATTAAATCTAACAAAAGCACCAACAATCATCATGTCTTGGACACCTTGTAATTCTAAAGCAAAATAAACAGAGACGGACACCCATCCATCTCCCCCTCACTGATTAGTCCGACGGAATGCCTACGTGAAACGAAACGGAGGCCTATAATTATCTAAAGGCCGTTTTCGGAAGAAACGATGATTTAGTTAAACGTTTTTTTAAGGCCTTGTTTTGATTTGTGGCCTGGGCGCTAGCGGACACGCGGGCCATTTGTTTCGCGAGTAAAAAATGTCATTAGTCAAAGTAGATGTAAGAATTTTAAGAGTTCAAGCAAAATGGATAATGATGATGGTTTTGGAATAGGTTGCCAAGGTGTACCATAGAATTAGAAGCATGCTGCTAAAAACACCGAACAGTTAGGAGAAGTAAAAAGTAATGTGTATCATAAAATTTGAAACATGCTGCTTAAAACACAGAACAGAACACAACAAGATTTAAGTTGGGAGAAGTAAAAAGTTTAGTCCAGCAGAAAAATATTGTTGGCCTATCTGTTAGATTATAAAATCGGTTTTCATTTCTCTGAGAAAATAATTAACAAATATAGGTACATCGCATTTAAATTTCATATGACGTCACGGCTAGGTACAATTTTACTTAGGGTGACGTCGCAAGCCCCCACTCTGGAACTTTGATGCTGCGTATCTTTATGATTTTTGCTTTTGATAAACTGAAAAATGTGGGTCCATTATTTTTGATAATCTAAAATACTTTTCTGACTGAATTTATAATTTATCTGAATTTAGAGAAGAGCCAATTCGAAAATCCTTTTTTGTGTCAGTCGTATAAAAATGTCCTTTATTATTAGATTTATGAATAACTAGCCGGTGCCCGCGACTTCGTCTGCGCAGGATTATCACACAATATCTTTATGAATTGCAGCCTATGTGTTATTCTGATGTATAAGTTATATTATTGTTAAGTTTCATTAAAATCCATTTAGTAGTTTTTACGTGAAAGACTAACAAACATCCATCCATACTTACAAACTTTTGCGTTTGTAATATTAGTAGGAAGTAGGATAATTTTGACTTTGGTGGTGATTCTTCTCAGCGGTGTGTCCCGATCACAACCGAGCCGAAATAGCTGGTTGTTGTCATGTTACAATGGGGACTAATTAAGAGTCCTTGTTAATGAGATTCGGGTTCAATCCTCATTTTTGCTTTGTCTTAGCGAAGCGCAATTTGACGAACACGCTTAAATTAAGTTTTGTGTGAAGGAAGGCCCAATAAGTACTGTTTTATTTTTAACCACCGACAAAAAGACGGTTATATTACCTATATCTACGTTTGAAGCCACTGTCTATCTGTCTGTCTGTATGTCTATCTGTGGCATCGTAGCTCTCAAACCGATGGACCGCGATATTTTTTACGTGAAAGCGAGTCTCTCTGCGGTGGTTAAATAAATATAAAGAGACAAATTACACAGATTAGATTTATTATTCTTAGCTATGTTTGATGGAAATCAAAAATCGTGGGGAGTGATAGCTTGAAAGTCGGGGTTCTTTTTTAATTCGCCTGGCAAATAATTTATTTTGCAGACAATGAATTGTAAAGGTGTGAGCTGTGACTGATAAAAAAATTAAAAATACATCTTAAAAAATTACTAAAAGTAGTTTACATTCAAATTCGAATGAAAAGGGAATGGGCGAAAATGCGAATCATGTTATTAGGCGATGCAGCTAGCAACCCATCACTATATTAATTTATTTTCCATCTTCTCGCCCACCATCAAGCTAAAAGTGGCTTTTGAATCTTGCGGCCCCGGGCTCGGTTTGCTTAGTGCCCACCATATACAAAAAGCTCTGTCTGCCCCATTAGAGATAAAGACGTGATAGTATGTATAATGTATGTACATTTAAATAATAGTATTTTTTATTAAAAAGCCATTAGCTGACATGAGTACAACATAAAGTGCAGTAAATGTCTTTTATTTATTAGCATTTTATCATAAATGTAGACTGTGTAGACTTGTGTACGTACTTACATAGATATTTTTTGTTGTCAACCAAACAAGGTGTCGCTTTTTGCATTTTCCGTTTGTAAAACTGCGCGTCCATATAATGCAAAGCGATGTTTTACATTGTTTAAAAAAAATATCTATAACAACTCCGGTTTTATAACAGGTATAAAGAAGCAAAAAACACAATCAAGTAACTGCATACGTTTCAATAGAAAAACATTGCACAACATCTAGCACAGCATCTTTACCTATATCAACCAACACTGGACTAGAGGGTTTATTTAGAAAGTACTTCAAAAATAGGTTTCAAACTAATCCATGAAAAAAAATATTTTAATTAAGTTTCATCTAGAGGCCTTTCTCAATAAGGGAAGAATATACGAATAAATGACAAATTACCTAATATTTTTAGCCACAAAAGCGTCGCATCGCATCGCATCTGCTTGACTGGAGTTATAGTATGGATTGGATCCGGTGTGGAGTCACGACAGACTGATAGATGTCACTCAGTGAGGTATCTTCGACTAAGTGCCTCAGATGGCACGCTAATGAAGTCCAAGATAACTCCGTGTTTATGAAATCAGGGGAGATTAGAACCGCTTTCTTTGCTTTTTATTATAACAAGCTTTATTTAACTTGCAATGTATCTTGTATGTATGTATGTATGAATGTTTGTTTAGGTCAAATCTTGCAACCCAATTTTCAACCAGTTATCCTCAATTGATTTAGCTGAAATTTTGTATACTTGTGTAAGTTATCAAACTTTGATGATGGAGCCGGGAGATATTGGACGGAACTCAGTTATAAAACAACTTAACCTCATTGAGTAGAACTAGATGGATTCGTCTTGACAAGCACCTTATTGAGATATAAAAAGTATATGCTATTTGTGCAGTTTTATGAATGTACATACAAGTTATTTTTCTATAAAAAATATTCTTGTAGGACTTTTCTTACATTTTACAATGTAAGATTACATTGTCAAGTTAAGTAACATCATCAAGTTCAGAAGTAGGTCTGTATTAACTTATGTTCCGTTATGGAGATGGGATTATAGCATTTAAAATTAATAAATCTAAGGTTAAGTATTTAGGTAAGTATTTTTCGCGTTCTATTTTTGGGTTTGCCTAAAAAATTAATTTCTTTACAGTGGGCAGTTCGGTGACACAGCCACTTACTACAAAGTGCTGTAGCTCGGTTGCTATGTAAATATATCGATAAAACACATAATAAAGAACACCCGACGACAGTGTCCAATCTCAATTAACCCGACAGTGAGTTACTCGCGCGATATTCATTTGATGGCACTCTCGCCACCATAAACTTGATAGTGCGACACGCGAATCCTCGATACTCGATAAATCCTGAATTATATCGACAAGCTGTCTTCGTTACATCCTTATTTGCATTTAATTACTAACGCAGATAAAGTTATTGAATATGTTTTGGAATTCATGTTAAAATTAAGATTTTATATTTATTTTGAGCTTACATATTCTTTTATATAGGTACTACTTAAACTTGTTGGTTTTTATTTCCTATTTTTGCTCGAATTGGATGTGCGATCCTCTACTTTACGTTCAAAAATATTTCTTTTTTATAAAGGTTAATAGAGTAGGTACACACGTCTCATTTATTAATGCATTATATTTCGTCTAACAAAATATTTAACTATAATAAAACTTTTTAAAGGGCAAATTCCACCAATGATCTGAACAACTGTCACAAATATTAAGATTAAAAATTAAATTCGTTTCATAGAAACTCTGATAAGCTCAGAAATTCTGATAAGTACAAGAACCCAAAATACTTTGTGATTGAGTTTTCGCTACCTGGTACCTTAAAATAATTTCAATATTACTATCAGATCTCATCTATCAGAGACGTAGTTAAAGAGAATTGTAAAAGGTATTCAATCCTGTTACGTAACAAAAAAACTAAAAGTGATGTCAATCTATCGGTCGGAAAGAAGGCAGTTCACTAATTATCTCACACATAAAGCGGGCATTAAACACAATCGCACGATTTCACAGTGAATCGGACAGTCACGGGTCGCCACCTGCCCCGCATCTGCGGCCAGTTTTATTGTTCCCGATGAATCCGCCGAAAAAAGGGTTAAAAAGTTTAAAAAGTTAAAAGGCGTAGTGAAGCGACGGTAGCCACTAGTCATATCGATGTTCTTACTTTTACATACTTCTTGTCGAAAGTGTTGAGCTGACACTGGTGTCATATTTTCTAGCTTCCTAAAGACGCATATGATGTAACTCAATAATTGTCATGACTGTAGTGATAAAAAACCGCGAGGAATTGATAGCCTCTTCCTTTTTGGAAGTCGGTTAAAGATGCCCTAAGTGGCTGCTTTCATAATTTATTAGCCAAAAATTGACTTTAGGTAAATATGTATCCGATTATCCAGCTCTGGTGATGAATGTACCTAGATCAAGCAAAAAGAGGTCGGCTAGAATTGTAGCAAGGTCCATAGTTCGCCTACTTACGGTACTAAGTTCTAACAGTTTCAATAGTTATCACTACATTCATGACAATCATTGAGTTACATCATTTAGGTATGCTGTTAGGCAGCTAGAAAATCTGACACCAGCGTCTCTGGTCATCATTCTCCAGTACATGTTTGCCATTGCCAGTTACTGTTAGGTTCTGCTTCTGAGATTTGATTTTCTTGCAAAGTAAAATTAAATTGGTATTTGTTGGTATGTATAGTAATATGAGAGTATCGGTACACATCACGCCTTTATTACCTACAAGATCAACAGAAGTATATGTTAAAAAATCTGAGTCATAAAACACTCAGTTAGAACGGAGATACAAAAATTGAAGCCCCTAAAAAACCTTCAAAAAATTCCATCCTTTAAAAAAAAATAGTGACGGAAAAATTCCTTTATTGTTTTGTTTAAGGTTTTCAGTTAGATTTAATTAGTTTAAGTATTTTTATTGTAATTATTGTAAAAACTCAATATTAACTAAAATAAAAAAAATGTTGTAGTAAAAACAGGACGAAGTCACAGGACATCATTAGTCGATATCGATATCGGTAGTCCGCCTTAATAGACAGCTGCTGTCCCGACGACGGGCTGTAGTTGCAGAAACGGTACCTCACTCTTGTTAAACAATAAAATGTGTATTATATTGTATCGTAACACGTTTCATGTTATAAATGTATCCGTTACAGTATGAAGCCTCGGGCTGCGTAAGCCAAAAGCCGTTTTAAAAAGTATACTTGTTTAATTTAGCTTGGGGTGTGAAGGGTAACTTATATTGCTATACTATTGACTAACTTCCCTACTCGCCAAAAATATTTTCATCTATACGGGATTGATGTAGTCTTTACTGTAAGGCCATACATTTCAAAGGCATACTATTGTGGGGGGAAAAAATAAAAAAAACTAGCTGTGCCCGCGGGCTTCGCTCCCCGTGAGAATTTTAGGATAAATAGTACCCTATGTTCTTCATTGAGTCTCAAACTATATACATACCAAATTTCATCCAAATCGGTTCAGTGGTTGAAGCGTGAAGAGGTAACAAACAAACAAACAAATATACAAACTCACTTTCGCATTTATAATAAAGAGTGAAGAGTGAAGTGACGATTCTCGACCATTCCCCAATCAGCTTAATCAATCTACACGGGTATAGATGTAGCTTATACATTGTACGTTTTTACTTTTTCCCAGACCCAGACCAGCATGGTAGATCTAAAATAATTTACTCGTACTACAGACCTGAAATAATTTCAGTGTGTAAATATGTAATTAGCTGTGAGTGTTGTAAAAAGAAGCCAGGTTCTCGAAAAAGCTTTAAAAATTGTGTTTTACGACTATTACCCAATCGGCTTTGACAATCTACACAATCAATCTACGTGCTTGCACAATCTACGATTTTACTTATCTCCCAGACCCAGACCAACATGGAAAGTCTAAAATACCTATACTCGTACAACAGCCCCGTAATAATTTCAGTGATATTTAATTTGCTGTGAGTGTCGTTAAAAAGAAGCCAGGTTCTCGAAAAAGCTTTAAAAAATGCGTTTTACAGCTATTTTGACAGAACTCATGATGGATAGTTCTTTGAACTTTTTAAGGATTTAATTCATTAGTGGGAGGAAAAGAAATTGGATTTATTATATAATATTATTATATAATAGATAATATTTCTAAAGTAAATTAATCTTTAATTAGTTTACAATTCTTGTTACACGCTTGAATTATCAGTTTTATTGAACTAAGTATGTACGTATTTATCTGCAAATTATCAAACAAAAATCATTATTTTTAGAAAAGAAATGGTTTATTCAATTAAAAATCTACCATTCTGTTAGTATTAGGTACACCCTACATTTTACTAGCGTGTGTGTGTTTTTATAGCTATTATCTTCCTCGAAAAACTACTTGAATAAATTTCAACCTCTATTATAAAAAGTTAGCAAAACGATAAAAATCGTTATACATATGTTTTGTCTAATCGAGTCTTTATTCATCACAAATGCCATTTGAATTACAATACAATGATAAATTCCAATTACTCTAACTATTAATCTCCCAAAATCAAAATACATCTCTGTCTAAGAAGCGGTCATCTATTCACAACACAATAAATTCGGCAGAATAATTACTGAGAAACAATGACGCTGAAGTATCCCGCGACAATGGATCCAATAAATGCCAGCCCATTTACGAGAGTGTAAGATATGACAAGATATAGATCACTCACTTCGTAATAAATAAATAAATAACATAAGAAAAATTACACCGTAAAGCGAATGGTACCGGAGGCGTTACGGCCCCGCAAGAGTAGTATGGATATGCTTTATAATTGACCTTTTAACAATTTTTTTCAAATAAATAAAATTTGCACAGTTACATATCCTAATTACAAAAACAATCTAGGAAATAACAGTGTAGGTAAAAAATATTTTATCATGACTTAAATTATTAACGTTTGGACTACGTCTAGAAGTCAATATGCCGTGATAGAATTGTTTCAATTGGAAACTTGTGCACAGACTATACTACAAATATTTGAAAATGCAAAAATACTAGAAAAATTTGGAGACACTCTACGGTTGTAGAACTCGTAGGTACTTATAAAATATAGAGGAGTTTGAACGGAAAATTAAATGAAGTACCCAGCAGAGAATAACACACAATTATAACATACTAAAAAGAAACACCAAAAGGAATCTGAGAATAAAAAAAAATTAACCCAAAATTAGGCAAGAGGTTAATCGACTATCGATATAAATAATAGTAAATGAGTAGAATCAGGCCAAATTTCTTTTCAGCACTTACTTACTTTGCAGTCTAAGAAACTCCTTTTGTTATTATACATGTGTATGCATCTTATAAACAATATGAAAAATGATTTAATTTCTGTCATAAATTTTGCTAGGTATTACATTAACATTGTAGAGACTATTGCCACCTTTCAAAACTGAATAAGTGAAATTAAGAAACTTCTGTTCGAAAATATATCATAAAGTAATATACATCGAAATTTATTACTAAAATACGAAGATAATAAAAAAATCTAAGGGCAGGTCCACACAAATTTTCGTCACAAGCGCCGTGCGCAAGGGAGCGACAGGGACGGATGATTTAGAAACCCCTCGGGAGGAGCGACGCGACCCGGTATTAATATTGTGACTCTGGCGAGTATGTGTAAGGTGAACAGATAAAATTATTACAAAACAAGAACTTATGTTAGTACTGGGTTGATTGCTTTCATCCACCCAAAATTAGTTTACATCTACAAACCTATATAATAATAATGAGTCTGCAATGGCAAACCTGTCAGCGACAACTTGTGTTAATTATCAATATGGTGTAAAATACAGTTTTTATAATATTTATGGGCCCCAATTAAGACATAATGGAATAATAAGGTCAAATTAACGACAAAGATTTTATAGGCATATTTATTGTAATAATGCATCACTGACATTTAGAAATTATACATCAGACTATCTTACGTGTACCTAATCAAAATTTATGATCATTAGTTAGTCCGAGCTGAATTCTTATAAGTACTTAGTTTATTTTATACGACCACTTATTGGTAAATTGAAGATAAAACTCTCTTTGTTATAAAACTAACTTTCTTTTTTGTTTTTTACTTTCCTCTAAGAATTCTCTGTGAATCAAAATAAGTTTCCAGTTATATCTGACCAGGCGACGCATACTACAAAATTTTGATCACTCCTTTCCCGCCGTTTCGGTATCTGTCGCTTGCACCTCAAGCTAAATTGGTACCAAAATTTCAAATTCAAATCGGTTCCCATGTGCCTGAAGCGTTACTGCTTTTAACATAGTAATTGGTCCTTTGGTGATTTGTGCCATGGCCCTTTGATGTGCCTTGATTGGTCTCGATTGGTATGGTTTCGGTATCGGTATTTTGGCTGAAGAATGTCCGGTTGGGGGAGGTTATGGTTGGTTTGGTTATTGTTATTGGGTTAGGTTGACGTTGTTTACGTGGAAGTGTTTTTCATGAGATGAGTCACCAAGTCATGATTTTTCTTCTGTTAGATATTTAGGCCTCATAACTGAAAAGTCGTTTGATCAGGTATGGCCACCATAATGAAAAGGGATGTCGAACACTGGCAAAAAGAATAGTCCATCTAGAGAAAGACGACTGTAGAGGAGAACGAAGACCGAGAAAGACGTTGAGAGAATTTGTGAGGACGATAAAAACAGGGGGTTAGTAGTAAATATTGACAGAAAAAAATATTAAATAAGAAGAATATAATGAAATAAATTAAATTATCTATACGCATTATAACACTACCTATTGTGTTTAGTAAAAATGGCACTTAAGTATTACAATGTAAAGTAACTGCTCAGTATAATTTTAGACAAAATTAGAATAACATCGTATACAGAACATTTTGTATGTAAATTTATACCCCGTTGTCCCTTAACACCAACTCAAACATTGAGAAATTCCTTCTAAACAGCTTAAAGACAGTAATTTCTCGGGCATAACTCGAAAACATAAAACGACCAATTTATCATAGCACTTTTATTCTCGCATCATGTTTTATACCAAGGGTCTTTATAATTTGGTAATTTAATGTTGCGGCATGTTCAGTAGCTATTATATTCTTAAATTGTACTTAAAGGCATGTGTCATAGCCGGAGGAGAATTCTTAGATTTCATTTGAATATGTTAAAAGGTTATTATATCATTAAAATCAAGGTTTTTTGGTGAGTTTAACGGGTTGAAATGGTGACTTTTATTACTTAATTGGATGTAAGTGACGAAAAATGTATGAGTTTTGATAACGACCGCCATAATGTTGGTAGATAAGTATCGTTTGAGGCTGTTAGTGCAAGCACGTGATTTTTAATAAATTGTTGATTGTCGTTCATACTAATATTAGGAATAAAAATTGTTTAGTCCGCCCTTTACGCTAAGGTATTCGGTTGTCAAAAACGAAAAACTATTATAATCTAAACTATGTATATATAATTTGATATTTTTATGCAGTGGATTTTATTTTAGATATTATGATATTATCGATAATGAGCTTACAGCGTATAACAATATTTTTTCACACCAAAAGTAAGTTCGAAACCTGTGTTATGGGATATTAACTCAACAATAACAACGAGCGCTACGATTCCTCAGACACACTGACAGACAGACATTAGCATCAAACTTATAATACTAAACTTTTTGTCGGGAGAAAAAAAAGGCTTCTCAATAAGCTCCTAGGACTCTAAAAAAACAATACCGGATTATTGTTTAATTGTATTCGAGAAGGGTCCTGTCCCTTCCTTATTTAATTTAAAAACAAGGTATTTCTCATGGGGGTATAAGGTCGCGATAATTTAATATTTACCGAATATCGGATAATTAGATCCTGGCGTGATTTCGTACAGGAAAGCGAAATTAATATCAATGTTCTTTGCGCAGGTAGGGCGGGGCTGCGTCGATAGCTCGTGTCGATATGACGACGGTGCAAAATGCGATGTTTTTAGGGTTTCGTATCCAAAGGAAAGTAAGACTCGACTGTTCGTATGTCCGTCTGTCTGTACCAGGATATATCTCATGAACCGTAATAGCTAGACAGTGGATATTTTCGCAGTTGGTTTATTTCTGTTGCCGCTATAACAGCAAATACTAAAAACAATAAAATAAATATTTAAGTGGGGCACCGATACAACAAACGTGATTTTTTATATATACTGGTACGGAACGCTTCGTGCGTGAGTCAAACTCGCACTTGGCCGGTTATTTATTTTCTTTTCATGCCAGTTTGGTATTCACGTATATCGTGATATTAAAAATAACGTAAAATTATTAATATAATAATATGTTGTTTAGATATTCATGTTTCTTATTAACTTGTATGTTTATAAAAAATGTTTTACTTTTAGTACGAATAGATTTGTGAATTTTAACACTCAATCACTTAATGTTGGTCTAGTAGTTAACTTTAGAATAATTGGTTTAACTAATATGGATAAGTTACTTTCGTGAGAAAAATAATGAGAAAATCAAACAATTGCAGTTTCATACATTTCATTGGAGAAATTACTTTTAACGTTGTTAGTTTTATCACGATAGCGAAGGGTATCGGGTATAATAGCCGCTCAAATTATTGTTCGCCTCCTGAATGTATGTTTTGCGCCTACGCCTTTTCAGAATTTAGAACTTTTCCTAAAAATATCGATAATATAATTTTTCCCATTCCTATTTCTAAGAGAATGAAGACCTCCTGAATGTATGTTTTTAGCCTACGCCTTTCACACTTTAGAAATTCTCCCAAAAATATCGACAATATTATTTTTCCCATCCCCAATTCTAAGAAAATGAAGACAAATGCTGTAGCCTGCTAGGGGTACGGGTTCGATCTCGGGCGAGGCATGACAAACTATCTATGACATACATAATTTTGTAACTTCTCGTAATTTAGTCATGGGGGAAGTGACGGGACGCCATACGTTTTTGTTAGCTTTATTGATATTAATAAGATAGCATGGTTGTAGACACATAAAGGCCCATTTACACAGTGCAGGATTCTTGCTTGTTGAATGTAATTTATTTGTTTATCTAAACTTTACCTATTTACAAATAAAATGTACAAATGGCGGTCTTAACGCCATGTGGCGTTCTCTTATTTCAATGAACGACGTTCTTTTATTTAATTTAATCAAAGCAATTAATAAATTTGTATGGTTGATACCTATAGCGCCCACTAAGGTACTAATGAAAACCATTGGATCTGGTTCGATCCATAATCACCGTCTAGTGGATACCTAATTTTTTTGAATATTGCAGAGTATTTATAATAAAACATTATATTTTGAATCGACACGTCCAGTTAGTACGTGATGTGCTAAATTGACAAAATAAATTATTTGCTTATTAATTAATTATTATCCTAGTTGACATCACCACGTTTATAGACCACGCAAGTCATCTGTTTGGTTTAATTTAAGTGTATGCAACAAGCAAGAAATTTTTATTTAGCCTTTTATTATTTAGTAGTACTTAATGTGGATTTTCAAGTTTGTGTAGGTAATATTTATATACAGCCGTGTTGTGACGACGGCAGAGTAAAATATGACTTCTATAGGATTAAGGAATTCAAAATGCACTATATACTAAAACTAAATAACAAAATAAGAAATGGTGTAAGAATACCACGCGAAAGCAAGAAAATTCTGCGACCTCTATACAAATCAGCGCTCCGCTGAACATAATTTGTATCAGAAGACTTTTTTCTATCTTCAATTCCAATTGTTTTTAGTCATTAATTGAACTTGCTCTAAAAATTTGGCTGGTGTCTAAAAAGTCACCCTGTATATTACCGAACAACGAGTGTGTAGAGCACACAGTAGATAGAGTGCAGCAACTCGTCAAACTTTTGTAATTGAGCTGAGAACGACAGCTGATAAGCTGGTCTACACAGACATGAGAACATATAGACAGTTTGACTAAATTTTATCTATACTATAGAGGTACCAATGCATATAAATGTGTCTATTACCGAATGACAAGTGTGTAGTATAGACAGTAGATAGAGTGCAGCAACTCGTCAAACTTTTGTAATTGAGCTGAGAACGACAGCTGATAAGCTGGTCTACACAGACATGAGAACATATAGACAGTTTGACTAAATTTTATCTATACTATAGAGGTACCAATGCATATAAATGTGTCTATTACCGAATGACAAGTGTGTAGTATAGACAGTAGATAGAGTGCAGCAACTCGTCAAACTTTTGTAATTGAGGCGAGAACGACAGCTGATATGCTGGTCTACACAGATATGAGAACATATAGACAGTTTTACTAAGTTTTATCTATACTATAGGGGTACACACACATGAGAACATTTTCGCACATAAATGAAGATTTTTGTTTCTTCTTTCAACGCGGCCTTCGTCAAAATATAAAGCAATGACATGAACATTTATCTCATAAAATCTCAGTTCTATAGTTTGCCAAAGAAGATGACAGCAGTAATGCCGTCAAAGTATCTGTGCTATAAAAAATAAAAGGTTCTACACACATCTAGATTATTGTAAGTCTACAAAAGTGCTGGATAAAGTTAGAAGTAGTTTAATCAGTGGATTAGGGCGACGGTGTCGCGTCGTGCCTGGCGCCTCAAACACAATTAACACGTTATTGTTTCACTCAAGGTTCATAGCAAATGTTCATGACAGTTTCTAATTGTCACTCAATTAATTTTACCATTTCTAACTTCTTCTACGAAGAATATATATAAAAAAGTTCAATTATCTTGCCGTCATTTAAAAAAGCACTTAATAATTCACCTTAATCGAATTGACATTTATAGAGTTTATGATTATATAGTGTCCAGATGTCTACTTGTTTAGGATGGATAATGGTTTTAGCCAATAGGGTTGTGGATGGGTAAAAAATATATCTTATTTAATCCGTCAATAAGATTCATCAATATCACTGCAGGGGCACGACCTTTTCTGTACTACAAGAGCCATACTTGGCCAGAGCAACTAGAGGACTTTGCCTACACTCTGCTCGCTGGCCAGACGGGTTGGAGAGGTCTCACTGAAGTTTATAAGCTTTGTTTAGCTTGTCCTAAGTCACGTTCTACGACATCTACGGGCGGACTTCGTGTTGCCCTATTCTACTCTGCCGGAAACACACGGCTTTAATTAGATTATCAAAAAAAAAAGTTTAGCAAAGTAGTTTTTTTTTATTAGCGTCGAAGTTTTAGAGAGGGGGCGATTTACGTCACCTTCTACTGAAAATCGTACCTGGTCATGACGTCATGCTAATTTAAATGCGCTTTATTTTTATAATTATTTGCTAATTAGAATAATTGACCAAGTGCGTTTTGGGCCACGCGCAGTGTAGGGTTCCGTAGTTCCGAATGCCAACTTTGAGTTTATGCCACTAAAAACGTTTAAAAACTAATTATCTTTTTAATTTGTATGAAATTTCTTTTTCCGAGTACATTTTATAAGTTGATCGCCTATAACTTTTTAATTTGTATACCCTACTTAGCTCTGATAGTTTTCCTTTAAACTACATTATATATACTATAGCTGTGATTTTTTTCACGTGGCCATATATAACCGTTTAGCAGATAGAGGGGGGGGGGACACAAGTGTTTTTGAAAGACCTATTCAACGACACCCAACACAATGAGTTTGTCGAAAAAAAAAAATTACTACCTCTTTACTTGTATGGCAGCTAACCTAAAAAAAATATTTTTCCAGATTTTATTTTACGACTTTTCCGCCATGATTGATATACATATCCATGTCAAATTACAGCTTTCTAGTACTTGTAATTTCTGAGTAGGACCGCGGACAGACAGACAGACAGACAGACAGACAGACAGACATGGCGAAACTACTAAAAACTACTAAAAAAGTGAAAAATACTATACAATATTTTTCAATAATCTACCTGATCATATAAGCAAAAAAAGTTTGATTCGACATCCCTGTTAATGAAATATGTGAGTGTTTTGAAATAAGACAGAATTTAACCTCCAAGTAAAAATGTATCTTGTACTTAGGATCATTTTTAACAAAGAACGTATTTTTATAACTTTACACACTTTCGTCTATGCCCAGTTTGACCCTTACTTATCCATAACCAATTAGAAGTAACACATTAGCAATTAGCACACCTAGGCGGAAAGCTGCAGAATTAACGAACTAAGCCCACCTTAACGACCACGCTACCAACTTACCACGGTTTCTCATCAGAAACGCCATAAAATGTCCCACTGCCCAATTAAAGCCAACACGAACAAAAGACAAAACGTCAAAGTAATTTATGTCTGTATGTTTGTAAAGTTGTAATTATCGACGGGGATCGAACTCGCGGTTATGGCCAATAATTGGGAGCCCAACAGTGGGTAAGTATAGTGTTGTGGTTGTAATGTTGTTTTATGGCAGTCTTAAAAAATAATGAATGTCATTCGGCGTTAGTCGCGCCGAGTCGCGTAATTGAAAACGTTAGTAATGAGATGGACATGTGACGTTTGAGTCAGTTATTGGTAATGGGATATTGAAGGTTGAGGATCGTTGCTCGACCTTCATTATCCATCTTTTGTGATATTATACCTATATAACTAGCTGCGCCCCGCGGTGTTACCCGCGCCTAAAGTAGCCTATGTGTTAATCCAGGGTGTCAGCTTCCTCCCCCCCGATGTCGTTCCCATCTTGTCGCGATGGGGGGGCTCAGTACCTGCGGTTGCCTCGGCCGCAGGGAAGCTAAGAGGAACCCATTGCCCGGGTTGAGGCTTAGGCCTCCCCGGGCCCGGCGGAGGCCATTCCTGGCGGGAATGGCCTGGCTGTGAGGGAAGGGGGTGACGACGACCTCCCTACCATCACAGCCGTGGTAGGGGTCGCGGGGGAAGAGGAGTGTCGGTGTTTCGTTGCCGCTCGCCCTATCCTCCGCGACCAAGCGCGGCCGTGGCGCTTGGCACGGCATCGGTGGGGCCGCAGGGGAAGAGGAGTGTCGGTGTTACGTTGCCGCTCTCCCTATCCCCTGCGGCCGGCTGTGTGGGCCCCGGTCGCCGTCAGGTGGACTGGGGCAGGGCCTGCTTCCGCAGGCCCCAAATTATGAGGGCTGGTTGGACGGTGGAAACGGGATTCCATCGTCCAACGGACAGCCCTCCGGAGTGGAAGGCAGGCGCGTGTGCGTGTCAGCGCGTCTGTCCTTGGGCCAAGAGGCCAAGGCGGCGGTTACTCCGGCCCCTCTGATTCAGCAGAGGGTGCCGTGAGGCCGTTGGCGAGCCGGGGCCGCTTAAGTAGCGGCCGGCCGCGCCGGGGCTGTGGAGCATGAAGAAGCACACGGTCCCAGCCGATAGCGGCTGAGAGGTGACACCGCGGAGTTTTTAGTGGTAACACCACATAACCTTACCGGTGTCCCGTAACCGGTAAGGTATCCGAAGGGATTTTCTCCGCGTCAAAAAAAAAAAAAAAATGGTGTCAGCTTCCTGCGTACAAAATTTTATCAAAATTGATTAAGGGACCATGACCCACAAGCTGATCTGACGACCTGACCAAGATCGTTGGACGGTGCTGGATGCAAGCCGCTCTAGTTCGGTCATTTTGGAAATTCTTAGGAGAGGCCTATGTCCAGCAGTGGACGTTATGCGGCTGAAATGATGATGATGATGATGATTTTTAAAACCTATACTTTTATTGAAAATTTTTGCGGGTATCCCGTATGTGTATGTTCTGTGAGTACATCATACATACCTAAGCAGCTTATAAAAACTTGCACCCTGTAGTATTGTTTAAAAAATCCGCGAAAGTATGCATACATATCCCTTAAGTTCATAAATGGTAAAGGATAACCAGATAATTAAAAGTCACTGACGGCATCAAAAATAAACATTTGACATTACGATCAATCCTAATTGGTGTCATCATCCGTTGATTGGATCAATATAATCAATATTCTGATTGTTATGACAACGTCCACAAACAACTTGCCAAAATAATATTTTAATTGGTTTGACATTATGTCCGCTGATAAGTGACGTCATCTGTTTTTTTGGATGTTTGTGATGCAAAAAAGGGGGTCTCTTATTATTCTCATTAAAAAATATTTGTAATATTTGTATTTCCTAAGTCGCCTTCTACGACATCCACGAAAGGACTTGGAGTAACCCTATTCTACTCTGCCGGAAACCACACGATAATTAATATTAGTAATTACTCATAAATCAATATAAAAATTATTTAAACATAACTATGTATAACTTTTACTAATTCTGTGACATTATTATGAAATCATAAAATGTGCCACAAAATCATACAATTATTGGGCCATCCCCGCCGCACCATAACCTATAGGTACTTCATGACCTGTATGGCTTACATGACTCTGCAAAAACACTGTTCACGACTAAGGGGTGGCCCAAGGGCCACCGCTGCCGCATGAACATTCATAAAATATATGAATGTATATATTTTATGAATGTTTGGCTTTTATAGATAAATGTAATAAATACTTAAACAGATAGGGATAAATCACACTTATCGAACTAGCCCCAAAGTAAGTTCGAATTTGAGTTACTTGATAATAACTAAGCGTTAATCTATTTTACAATAAATAGGCGTAGATAAATAGGTAGGTATATAGATAACTTTGTGACGACTTTTTGAAGTGAAAACTTCTTTAGCGGCGTTGTGCACTTTTTTTGGAATGGGTAAAAAATGTAAAACTCGCGTCAGGACACGTGACCTGATCGAAAATTCGTAAGACGGATGGAGAGTAGACAGCTGGCGCGGCGTAGGAGAGGGAGTATCCCCCTCTCTTTCTACGGCGCGGCGAAAATGTATGCCTGCGCCTGCTGTTTCGTATATCAAAAATGCACAACGTTAATATTCAAGTTTTCACTTCTGCCGGCACTCCCAGAGTGCAACCCGTCGTTTTTTTTTTTTTTTATTAAAACTAACGTGAGGCACAGACATTAGGTATTAAAACGAATTAACGGGTTACTTACGTATAGAGTCAGCTAATAGCTGACATGTTTCGTTTTAGTCACATTTGCCCTGATGAGACCTCCGGATGAGGTCGAAACATGTCGGCAGTAGCTGACTTTATACGTGAGTAGCCCGATAACTAAGTTTAATAATGTTCGTGACGACCGTTTGCCAACCGTTTTTATTTACAAAATCTACACTATTCTGATCACGTTTAAAATAATGGTATCAACACCGAAGGTAAATTTGTTAAAATTACACGAAAGTCATGTCTAATAGCATCTACTTAGTAAATGCTAACAAGGTATCTGGTTCATACTTAGTAGGGAAGACACAGGAATGTAGTAATTATTCGGTTCAATTGCCAACTAGCCGATGAAGTTATGAGCTGCTGTGGTATTGGAAACATATTTCTGAGAATACTGTCGTTTTTTAGTACGTCGTGCGTAAACTCAAGTCGTAGGTAGGTCTGGTCAGTTGTATATAAATAAGAGGAGATTTAAACTAACCGTTGATAGGTAGTTTTTTTTTTCGTTGACATGTTACATCTTCTTCAGAAAATAAAGTAAAGTTTCTTCATCATCAGGTCTATTTGTCTCCACTGCAGGAGAACGACCTTTTCTATACTACCAGAGCCATGCTTGGCCACAGCACCCAGAGGACTTTAGCCTATATTCGCCTTGCTGGCCAGAAAGGTTGGAGAGGCCTCATTGATGTTTACAAGCTTTGTTTTGCTTGTACTCTATGTCGTAAGTCGCCTTCTACGGCATCCACGGGAGGACTTGCAGTGGCCCTATTCTACTCTGCCGGAAACCACAAGGCACACGAAAAGTTACTTGCCTGTTGCGTTACATTTTATTCAAGCAATAGATAGCTTGCAAGGTCTAAAGGAAACGTCAGCCATACAAATTATGAACCCAGTTTTACCTACTTATGGTATAAGAAACGGCCATCATCCATCGTATTGAGTTGATTGACCCTCTTCATAATAAGGTTTCAACTTTTTGGCTAGCTAACGTAAATAAAAAGATAAATTTATAGGGACAAATTACACAGATTGAGTTAGCCCCAAAGAGAGTTCGAGCCTGTGTTATAGAATACTAACTCAACAGATAAACATTCAAGAAACAGGACAATTTGAAAAAGGCCTTTTTCCAACTTTGCCTGACCGCGGATCGAATCCGGAACCCCTGGGTGGCGGACTACATTGGTGACCACTACGCCACGATGGTCGTCAACCTTACCTTGAGTTTTAACAACATCAGTCTATAATAACAAAGATCAAGACCGCCGTATCATACATGTACTCCTAAATTCGTTTTCAATCAAAAGAAGAGCAATCCAATCTTCTAATTCCAACAGAACAAGCGCAGTTCCGTCACTAGTGTTGTAATCATAGGCATTACGATAATTGTCCGGCGGCGCGGGGCGGGACACACGACAATCACGCGGTAATAACCGGGTTCCGGACGTGGAGGGGATTGGGGACAGGGAACTGTAAGACAAGATGTCTTTTTGTTGTCAGGCTAGAGGCAGGCAGAGGTGAGCTTGAGAAATATCGATTGTTGTTCGTCTTGAAACTTGAATTGATGGTCGATTGGTAAATCTTACAGATGAGCGTTAATGACGTCACTGACAAGTTGCAAAGGATATTTGTATTTCCCTTTTTAGCCAGTAAGTATGGTAAATAAAAAAATGCCGCAGATCGTGAAAGTCAATGGGAGGCTTGAAGTCAAAGGACGAAAAAATCGGAATCATGTTAATATTCCGATTTTTTCGTTCTGCTTTTGCCACGAAAGCTCACACGCTTACCTTACTAGCGTGATGCTACCAAAGCAACATCAGGCAAGTAGAATTATTTACAGATAAGCCAAAACTTTTGACAAAAAACGTACCTATCTAAGAAAAAATCGATACATGTATGTTCAATATTCTATCAGCTTTACCACATCACTATTCTAATGCTCACGTTCTGTCGCTGCGAGTCATGGCGGTAGGCGGTAGGTGATCATTACGCGTAAGTGTCCCATCACTACGACACATCTGTATGACTGTTCATGCCACTATAATTGTATGTAATTTTAGCGTTATTATGTATGAATAAGTTGATACATACGTATGATGGTGTCTTGTCTTTACACAAAAATATTTCAAAGATAATTACATAAGTATCTTGTTCGTCTATGAAACGTGTATTTTCATATATTTACGTAGTATAGGTAAGTAGACATGGAAATTATCTAGTAGAACTTCTTCTTCTTATCGTGTGTGTTAGTGACTAACACTAGTGTCAGAGTTTTTAAACCGCCTTGAAGGCCTTTGACATGGTTTTTAGGTAACGACCAGAGTCAAAGACAGTGACCGGGACCGACGGCTTAACGTGCCCTCCGAAGCACGAATCATCTTACTTATCAGACAATCAGGTGATCAGCCTACAATGTTCTAACCAAACTAGAACAACAACACAAAGTCGTTGTCCCCGCCGGGAATCCAACCTGCGATCTCCGGGTATGAGCTGAACGCTCTAATCTAACCACTACACCACGGAGGCAGTTAGTTAGAACTAACTAGTAAGTAGAGTAACTAGTAGAAAGTAGCCCAACGGAAACCCCATCGTGCCCTGAGCTCGTGGAAGTGGCAGTGGGCAAGACACAGGGCGAACCAACGGCCGATGGAGCAAAAAGGTTCTTGAATACCGACCGCGCTGGCAAGCAAAGCGTTGGTTAGACGAATTGACCGAGGTCGCTGGACAGCGCTAGATGCAGGCCGCTCTAGATTGGTTATTTTGGAAATCTTTGGGAGAGGCCTATGTCTAGCAGTGAACGTTATGCGGCTGAAATTATATTAATGTAATGATGATCTAAATCATACTTTAATTTTATCATTTGACGACCTCCGTGGCGTAGTGGTCAACATGCTAGTCCGCCACCCAGAGGTCCCGGGTTCGATCCCCGGTAACGGCAAGTTGGAAAATTACCTTTTTCAAATTGTCCTGGGTCTTGGATGTGTATCTATATATGTATTTGTTATAAAATATAGTATCGTTGAGTTAGTATCCCATAACACAAGTCTCGAACTTACTTTGGGGCTAGCTCAGTCAGTGTAATTTGTCCCTATATATATTTATTTATTTGATTATTTATGCACTACTTGTATCTAAGAAACTTGATTAGTAAACCTATCAATTTAGTGAAATTTTAATGAGTTCACTTTCACAGCTGTACTTATTCATTTAGAAATTACAAACTTTGTTAACCATTGAGGTCTAACGTTTGCAAAAGCAATTAATTTAAAGTAACAACTAGAAGAAAAAAAATTAGGACAACGTAGGTACCTTAAAATAATTAAACGAATACCTATGTCTCAATCAACAGAAGTAAATAAAGGTGACGTCGATAATACAAGAGCCTTGGAATGCTAGTGGCACTAAAGCCGAAATTACTTCAGAAAACAATCACCCGTTTCCCAACTATATCATTACTAAATCTAATTTAAAACCTTTCTTATGCCTCTTCAAACCAAAACAGACTTTAAAACAAACTGTTACAGTTTAAATTGGTTTTGATCAAATCGGAAAATTGTCCTTTATTGTCGCAAGAGAAGGCGTGGAAGTCCACTTACATACTAGCATTTTTGACCAACTTTATTACGTTTTACATAGACTTTATGGTCTTAAAAATAAAGGTGAAATTGGTGTTTTGTAAGGATGACTTAATATGGTTAGAAGGCGAGAGGTACTAGTACTGGTCATATGATAGTAATTTCGGTCGCCATTAGAGTACACCCAGACGTCATTATGGGGCTCACTGTGCGTGAATGTATTGTGCAATGTAATGGGCCTGTCTTTGTTCTTTTGTCTTGGTAAGCAGATTTCGTGAGGTGTCATTGAGAGATGGGTCATGGTGAAATTTGGAGCAGTTTGAACACTTTGAATGACTTATGTAAATGAAGGGACCGTTAGTAAAGTTTTGATTTCGTATTTCTTCACCAAATTTTATTACATCACCAAACACTACTAAAAATGAAATAATTATGTATACCATTTATGACTAATATTCTTAGACGAAGTAAATATTATCTCAGTAATTGTTTTACCACTGTCGATGCAGGAAAGCACCTCCACACTTTTGGCACTCCGTGCTTATTTTTACCCTTCATACGCTCGTGCCACCATTCATTATCGTTATTTATTATCACCATGAACATAATTTCTGGACATAGATCTCTCAGAAGGATATTTAAATAGGGTTTTTAGGCATTCATGATGCAGTACTAAAGTACTCAATTTAAAAATGAATGAAATGGTAAGAAAATCGGAATCGGAAGAAGAAAATATAAAATGACAAAAAAAGTGCCACTTTTCATTGATCATATCCATTTTAAAAATGATTTTAGATTTATTAATTTAAGATTTATTACAAAAAAACTGATATTAAGAATGCTATTTCACTTCAAAAAAGCACGTCACGCTTTTATATTTTGTACAAATCTTATAGTTTCAAATTTTGTTTTGACGTTAAGGAAAAAGTTTCTGATTTGACTTGTTGTCATCTACCAGATTCGATTTTTCTTTTCTAACAGTTAACAGTCCCCTCCCTTCTCACTCTAATCCACACCCCACTTTAATGAGCTAATCCGCCAACAATTTTGAATTCCAACATTCAAATTCAAATTCAATTTGTTTGTTGTTTTGTTTATTGTTTAATAAGGCATACACAACAGGTAACAATCTTTTATACTTATATCTAAGATTTCATTGACATCTTGTCCTAGACTGAAACCCAAAGGCGTGTACACACAGCATATCAGGCATGTAAACACTGTTGAGCTCGATGTATTTACCTTCATACTGGTTTATATCGTTAAAAGTTATAATAAAGAAATAACAGAAAAAAAGAAATTGTTCCTAATTAACTAATTTACTCCCTATGAAAAAGGTCAGTGGAGGGTACGCTTGATTTGATTTTTAAAAGTATTAGTGCGGGTAACCGCAAAAATGTCAATTGAATCATTAGCCTGGCTAAGCTCGTTATACAAACGACACATTCGAACGATTGGGTTATAATATGAGGTGTTGTTTTTGTAGACAGCCAACATAAATATCGTAAGACGACTTCGAGAGGGCTTCCTAGTGTTGAAATTGAGAAGGGATAACAGTGTCGAAGAATCAATCTTGAAATGTATTATTTTGTGCAAGTTAATAAGATCCTGTTGTTTACGTCGGGTTTCCAAAGAAGGGATCCGAAAATGACGCAATCTATCAGAATAAGAAGGCAGTTCCCGGCTACGGCCTATCCTAAAACACAAAAGCTTAAGAAACTTCCTTTGAACACTCTCTATTCTGTCTGCATGAACTCGATAGTTTGGCGACCATATTACAGAGCAATATTCCAAACAACTTCTTACCAAGGTATAATAGAGGTACATAAAGGTATTAGGTTTTTTAAAATCTTTGGTTGTCCTGGCTATAAATCCCAGCGTCCGCAGACCCCTGTCGACCAAATTGTCAATGTGAGTTCTAAAATTAAGTTGATCGTCGAATAGTACCCCTAAGTCTCTGACTGCCGTCACTCTATTCAGATTCTCGGAGCCGATGGTGTAGTTAAACACTAATTTATGTTTCTTCTTTTTTGTAAAAGAAATAACAGCACATTTATTAACGCTAAGTAGCATTCTATTGAATTGACACCAGTCCATTATTGTGTTCAAATCATTTTGAAGAGCGAGACAGTCATTAACGGTTTTGACAGTAGTGAAGACCTTGAGATCATCGGCGTAGAGTAAACATGGACAATCCAGTCGACAGATAAGATCGTCTATAAATGCCAGGAAAAGTAGAGGACCAATGTGTGAGCCCTGAGGTACACCGGACGTTACATAGACGGGGGAAGAAGTGTATCCCTTTAGAGTGACCAATTGAGACCTCCTCTCCAGATAAGAGCGGACCCAACGCAAAAGATTTCCGCAAAAACCAAATCGAGAGTTGAGCTTAGAGCAAAGTAAAACATGGCACAGTTTGTCGAAAGCCTTTTTATAATCTGTATAGGCGCAATCGACCTGACCACCAGTGGCAAATGACTGACACAGATAATTTTTAAATTCAAGTAAGTTCGACACTGTTGACCTATTCCTTAAGAAACCATGTTGCTTGTCAGATAGATGAGGTTTAATATGAGAATACAAATGGTCATATGTGACACTCTCAAAGAGCCTTGCAGCGATTGAAAGTAAGCTAATGGCCCTGTAGTTTGTGCAATCGGATTTATCGCCAGATTTAAAAATAGGAATTATGTGAGCAACTTTCCAGCACGACGGGAAAACGCCAGTTTTCAGTGACAAATTAAAGATTAATAGTAAAGGGGTAGCCAACTCTTCGGCGCACTCCCTAAGAAATTTTGACGGGATTCCATCCGGGCCAGCTCCTTTATTTGGATCCAACTCACGTAACTTATTTAAAACCCCGTCGCGAGTAAGGACAATATCAGAAATCTGACAGCTACCAGAGGCTACATTATCAGAGTCAAAAGATGATGCATTACTGCCTGGTTCAAAGACTGAGCCGAAGAAATCTGAAAAAAGTTCGCACACACCCTTACCGTCGGAAGCCACCCTATCGCCGTACCTCATCGTTTGAGGTATGCTGTTCGTACCCTTCTTATTGCTCACAAACCTCCAGAATGTCTTGACGTCCGTCTGAATGGAATCCTCAATAGACGATATATAAGAAGTATAGCAGGAATGAATAAGATTTTTGCATATTAATCGTAAAGAGTCAAAAGTGTCATAGTCTTTAGGGTTGCTGTACTTCTTATATCTCTTGTGGTACTTTTTCTTAGCTTTGAGCAACTTTATCAGTTTAGACGAGTACCATATTGGATATTCGCTACACCTACGCTTAGACAAAGGCGTATGGTTCCTAATAATACTGTTCAGTTCGTTGTAAAAAATTTCAATAGCTTGGTCGACACACTCACAGGACAAAACGGTTGGCCAATCTATTTTCTTAAGAGCACATCTAACCTCAGAATAGTTACACCTATGAAAGTTATAATGTTTGACTTTGTTAACCTCTAATATCTGTGAGGGTAATGAGATACTAAACTCGATGCACAAAGGAGGGTGATGCCTATCAACGCGAGAGAGAGGATCGGCATCACATACCCTTATATTATCAAAATTGCTCAGCACAAGATCCAAAAACCTACCCTTCTCGTTAGAGATATTGTTAAATTGTGATAGACTGCATAATGACAGAGTATTAAGCAAAAGTGAAGATTTTATATCATTAGGAATACTCGGTATCATTATGGCACTGGCCGGTGATGGCTCCCAAGATGTGCTAGGGGTGTTAAAGTCTCCAATTATAAAATTTAATGAGTCATCCTCAATAGAAGTAATTACTTTTTCAACATTAGAATAGAACTGTTTAAGTAAATTAATAGGAACATCAGGTGGTAAATAGCAAATGCATATATTAATTTTAGTTGTGATATAATTATTAGGCAATAGAGTAACCCATATATCCTCCACTGAGCTTTCCCATGAGTACTGTCGAACTACATTAAAGTGCTTTTTGATTGCCAACACAGCACCACCCCCATCAACCTTAGCTATACAAGTACTGTTTCTATCTCTACGGAATACATTATACCTTTGATCAAACAATTCACTATCATAAAAACTACAGTTAAGATTTGTTTCCGTTATACATATTATGTCATAATCATAGTTCAATGTATTCAAAAATAGATCAGTAAGTTTAGTTCTCAATCTATTAGCGTTCTGGTAGTAGACCAACATATGAGTATGATAAATTTTAATATGTACTAAAATTATTTTTAACAGCAAATAATGTGTATTTTTAGTTTTAGTTACCTAACCAAATTTATTTTAATAGCAAGTACTGTAATTATTTAACAGGTTATGCAAAGGTTTCTACTATTACACAGAAAAAAGAGGAAAAGACAATCTTAATTATCTAACAAAATTTTACTTATAGTGAGTAAGTACTGTATATTTTAACAGGTTATGCAAAAATTCCTTCTAGTACACAGACAAAAGAGGAAAAGGAAATCTAATTATATAACAGAATTTATCTAATGGTAAGTACGTACTGTAAGTTAACAGGATATGCAAAAAATCCTATTATTACACAGACAAAAGAGAAAAAGAAAATTTAATTATCTATCAGAATTTATCTTAATAGAAAGTAAGTACCTACTTTATATTTAGTATATTTCTGTTACACAGACAAAAGAGTATAAAAGGAAATCAAGTAATTTTATCTAAGCAAGCAGCGTCCCTAATGGCTATCGCTGGTGATGACTCACTTTTTCGAACATAAACGCGACCGAACCTTAACCACACAAACTTATAACCGCGCTCCCTGGCTAGATTTCTGGCAGCAGCATGCAGCTTCTTGCATTCCGGAGAGATGTGTTCAGACAAATAAATCTTACTTTGTTCACCACTTAAACCTAAGTTGCCAGTGTTTAATGGATTCGATTTATTGGTCTAGTTGTATCTCCTATACGCAGATAAGATTTGATCTCGGTGTCTTTCTGATGGAAGGGTGACAAGTATGTTGCGGGGTCTCTTGGAAGCAGGGTCAAGCTTAGCCACTCGACGTACAGCGAATAAGTCCTTCTCTGAGATGGGGGCCTGAATAGTCTCGCAGATTTTTTTCACTGAGATGTGCAAATTCTCATTATGCTTTTCAGGCACCATTTGAATTTCAACATTTAGGCTCCTAGAAGATTTTTCTAGGACCATTGTCCGTCTAGCCAGTTCAGATAGCCCAGAGCATAGTTTATTTTTTTCCATCTCTAAAATTGAGATTTTGTTGTTAGTGTCTGATATTTCGAACTTCATGTCTTTCTGTGCGGCAGCCAGGTAGTCTGTGGTTTCCGTGAATTCGGTTTTTAATTTGTTGATGGCCAAGGATACCTCTTTCTTTATTGTTGCATTTATGTCACAAATAATTGTCGATCTGAGGATCTCTAGTTTTGAATCAAGTAATGAACTTAGCTGGTCATAAGTTACGGCACCAGCTGTTGACGCAGGTCCAGGCAACATTGGAGTGCACGGCGGCACACGGCTCACGTCGTGTGAGGAAGTATTGTTCAGCTGCAGCTCATCGCACGACATATCTGCGGCGGAATCGCTCAGAACCTCAAATTGATTGCGTACCGGAGTGCCTTCGTTTCTTCTTCGAGTGACGTTAACGCAGGAATGGCATTTCCAACGTTTGAGTTCCTCACTCTGCGACGTAAAGAATGCCGGCTTCATATTCAGGCAGGCAAAGTGAAAAGCGCTTCTGCATGCCGCACAACTCAACAATTCTCCACGAGCAATAGTATTATTGCATGCCAAACACTGCATTTTAATTTGGGAATACAGATAACCTCAAAGCAACGATGACGTGCCGGTGCCAATAGATAAAATAATCGCAGTCACTGTCACAGGAGGACCATACGAATGTCTATAGCAACAAGGGCGCCACTCGCTTGTCAGGTTGGATCAGCGGCCGGCCATTGTCTGTGCCATAATGAGTCACTTAAAACTTGCAAGACAGATTTAACTATTCACTGAAAATACACCAAAAGTACAGAAGCTATATATGAACTGTTTTAAAAATTGGTTAGATCAAGTCTATAGCTATATTTTGATATATGCTACTTAAAGTTTTTGGAAATTAACACTGTATTTTGGAAATAAATAAGCACTGAGTCGAGCAAAACAATGTTTACTTAGAAGCAGGCGCGTTCCGAGGAATTTATTTATTTATTAAGAATTTATTTATTATTTTTAATAAAAAAAAACATATGCTCTGTGAATGATGAATTAGGTGAGTTTTCTTCTTCTACACTAACATCATAGATTTTTAGAACGGCCTAAAGCCTAAAGGCATCTAGCATACCTGAATGACTGTCGTCTAGTGAGAATACTTTTTATTAACACTAGTTAGCTAGTTTGCAAATTTCCTCACGATGTTTTCGTTCATAGAAAGCAAGTGGTGGTAGTTTAAATTGAAAATGTTCATACCTGAGTACAAACTCAAGAGGTCTAAGCCATGACTAGTGAGGATTAGAGCTCGTGCCTCTCAAACGCACAGCCAGTGCCTAAACCGCTTGGCCAGCGAGCATCTATTTTGATGTGTCTAGAGCCTAAGGAACCTTTCTTAGATCACAAATATTCCCTTCACGACCTTGCTCTTTATACGAAACCCTTACCAGAGCATTCTAACCTTACTCCGAATGGAAGTCGGCAAATCTGTAAAATTGCTCTGACATTTCCGAGGAATGTCCGCCCTTTGCGACACGCTGGTGTCGTGGGGCAATCAAACCTTGCGAGACACTAGTAGTTTTAGTTACTTTATTGTCGGAATGATTACATTACGCTTTACAATAAGATAATAATGTAAGGAGTATCCAGAACTGGAGAACATGCATGAAAAATAATAATGACTGTTGACGAAGCGAAAGAGGTTCACAAGGACCGTAACAAATGAAACGGCAGGCAGGAGGACGGTCAAAAATAAGACGATTCAAAGGAGCCCAAACTCGACAGGGTTGCGTTGTTTCATTTTAGAGTTCCTATGGCTACCTTCCGGCTTCATCATCATCATCATCATCATATCAGCCATAGGAAGTCCACTGCTGGACATAGGTCTCCCCCAAGGATTTCCAAAACGACCGATCGGAAGCGGCCTGCATCCAGCGCCTTCCTGCAACATTGCGTAGGTCGTCTGACCATCTAGCAGGTGGGTGCCCTACACTGCGCTTGCCGGTACGTGGCCGCCATTCGAGAACCTTTCTGCCCCATCGGCCATCGGATCTTCGCGCTATGTGCCCCGCCCACTGCCACTTTAATGAGTTAATCCGCTTGGCTATGTCAGTGACCTTCGTTCTTCTACGAATCTCCTCATTTCTGATTCGATCACGTAGAGAAACACCGAGCATAGTCCTCTCCATAGCCCGTTGAGCGACCTTGAGCCTTCTTATGAGACCCATAGTAAGGGACCACGTTTCTCCATTGGGGGGTTTTGCCTTCCGGCTTATTTCATTCCAAATATTTATTGTTTTCCTGTACATTTATATATCCATTATCGGATCAGCTCCACGTCATTATATTGCATTGTCACGCAATACACGTATGTCTGCAAAATTTCAGCTCAATCGGGAACCGGGAAGGGGGTCATATTTAACTTACAATATTTGATTACCGACCGACAGACAACGGGACAGGTGAAACCAAATAATAAAAAATAATAATTAAAAAAAAAGCTTGTAACAATTGTCAAATCTTTTAATCTTTTACCTTTTTATAGTAAGTAATCCTTTACCAACTTCTCTAAGTATTGAGCCTGTACTAGGGGTTGGCCTGTAATAATTAACAGCATACTTTTGTTATAAGAAATAAAGTCTTTGAACCTTTTTAAATGACGAACTCTTAGAAGAATAAGACGTGCTAGTATATAATCAGTATGATGCTAGATTAAATGGTTGTATTCGATTATATCGTCATTAACTGTGCCTTAACGTCAAAACTTTCATGTTACACTTTCTACCACCTGCCAAAGTAGTTCAGCACCAAACCCATTGCGCAATAAGATCAAATACCATTCTGCTTCAATGGCTACACAGAGGGCATTCATCAAAATTAACGCAGACATCTTTATTATGGGATCAAAATGAGAATCCGATGAATGAACTGCAATTACGCTTAAACTAGGTTAACATGATGAATTTTTAGCTGATCTAATCTTTATCGCATTGTCTTAAGAACTAGATCAGCTTGAGTATTGTATTTTTGGTAGTAAAGCTATGTTGGTTTTAAATAAATAAAAGTTGACCAAATTTTTGTATTGACTTGTGAATTGAATGTAAGTATACTATACTTTGATAATATACTAAGCCGTGTGATTTCTGGCACAGTAGAATAGGGCCGTTCCAAGTCCTCCCGTGAATGTCGTAGAAGGAGACTTAGGAAATACAAGCTAAACAAAGCTTATAATCATCAATTAGACCCTACCACAAGGCAAACAATTGTGATTTGTTTAGACGATGCGTCCATCCAATTCAGCAACCATTGACCAGGTTGGCCGTTTGACTGTTTGTTGTTGTTAGTTGTGTAATGGAAGTTCCGAAACTCCTCTTTTGTATCAAGTTTGTTAAACATCAAACCTGCCACAGTCGGGTAAATACAAGTTACATAACAAGCAAAAAGACAAAAAGCCTAACAGTCGCCCGCGGGGTTGCTTGACTGATGCGATTATAATTACGCCTGGTTTTGCTCATACCAATGATGTTTCATTTACAAAAGATACGTCATTTTGCACACATTGGAATACTTACTTTAGTTACATTAAATTTTGTTTTAAAAAGTCAAAAAAGCAAAACTTTGCTAACTAAAAATAGCATAGGAATAAAGTGTGAAGTTGAAAAAGAACTCTTAAAAAAACAAATCGCCGTTTATTTACTGAAAAATACTCAAAGCAAGCGAAAAGATAATGTACTTCAGTTCACAGAAAAATAAATAATCAAAATAAGCGAAAAATAATAGGTAAAATAAAAAATGAGTACGTAGTTCATTAAGGGTTGGAAGCTGTATTAAATATAATGCAATTTGTAAGCAAATTCTTTTCGAGCGATAGCGTGGTTTCATGGTTCCGTACATCTAAGTAAAAGCTCCATTTACCAAGACGCTTTTTACGTAGATACTTGTCCAATTTCTACCTAAAAGTGCGAAATGCATGTCGAAATTGTCAAACATATCATGATCAAATGTTAAGATAGTGCATCTTTACCAAATCTACACATTTAGGTACATTAATGTAAAAACTGTTATGATGTTAGGTTTTGATAGATGTTTAGATAGATAGTACATCATACTTAGGTACATTATACAACTTGAGCACAAATGCTGTTGACGTATCTACAGGTTTCGTAATCAAAGCTCATATCATTTGTGTTTCACGGCGTTTTAATGGTGAAGTGCAAGTTTACACCCATGACGGTACTGGGATAATGGCCGGCTATCGAGATTTTTGCAGCTAAGTACTAGTATTATACAACCATGTTGAAGCGTTGCAAATAAAATCAGTGGAAAACAGATTTGGTTTTCACCAATTTTTAGCCCCCGAAAAAAAAGAAGGTATTATAAGTTTGACATAATGTCTGTCGGTCTGTCTGTCTGACTGGCGTCGTAGCGCTCGATTGGACGGCCCGATTTCAAAGCGGTTTTTTAACGTGAAAGCAAATTCTAGCGAAAATCATTTGAGCCATTTAAAAGTTATTGGGAATTTGAAAGTCAGGGCTTTCTCTAGCAAATAATAGATGACGCTACGGATGTCCATGGTGTTCTTGGCAATCGGGGTTTTTTTAATTAGCTAGCAAAAAAGCTTGTCTCTTTAGAAAACAAATTTAACACTTTGATTTGTAGGCTTGAAAGTTAAATAAATTACGACACAATCTTTTCTAAACTATAAATATGACATCTCTCCATTTCTTTCTTCTATAAGCATATTCTGAAAATAGACCTCTCCAATGTGTCCTATAACTCTGTCTTCTTCTGCCCAAGCAGATCTTCACTCATCTATCCTCTGAATGTTGGTCTTATCCCCTATACATACCAAGTTAGAACTATGAGTCGTTTTTACAGATTTTTTTATAGTATTGCAAATAGGAATTTGATGCCATTCATAAAATTACTTTTTTAAACATCTGATTATCTAACGTAGGTTTTTAAAATAACAAATCAAAAGTACAGAACTTTTTAGCAAATATTTTTCTACAAAGCAAACTTTGAAACCAAAAAAAGCTAAACCGGAAAATTCACTAGTTCTAGTTTACCAGGTATATTTGAACCAAAAACTTTTATTTCCTGTGTGAAATATGAGAAACATAAATCTTTTTACTGCAGCCTATGGCCATCAGGAGCCATATTTTTAAATCGCGGAGTCACTAGAAAAAATATTTTTTATGTAAAAGAAAAAAAACATTTGTTTAGTGACTCCGCTGGAAAGCAAGGAGTGACATGCGCGTTTTGCTAACCTTACAGACGCCCTTTTAGAAAAATATCATCAGAAGTATTGCACTTATAGTCTTTGAATCAAAACCGTTACAGGGTGCTCATTCTACAACTTATTTATTTGGTCAAATTCGATAGCAGATAACATTCATACATCATATCCCTTCTGGCGCACGTTTTTTGTCATCTCAGAAGAAATGTGAATTTGCTATGTAAAGCTTAAGGGTCGAACCACATGCTATGTATGATGAGCGACGCATCTTGCGTCGTTTGTACATTTTCTTAGGTATAAATTGTATGAAACGCCGTATAGGCACCACAATAAATTTGACGCTTTGATGCGCTTCGACTATGCGTTAGTATGAATTGTTTACTATCGCGTATCGCGATATCGGCGTGGAGTGCTAACGCCGCAGGCGAATTCGCGCGAATTATTCATAAAGAGAGGTGTCGACGCGCGAATCGACGCTTTGTTATTCTGTTACTATTTCTGCGAACATACTTTTATTTGCCAGTGCCATACCTATCGAAATCCTAAACCTCCTAGTGAATAAATAAATAAATTTGAGAGATTGTATAGATGTTTGGATGTATGAATATTTGTCCACTTTCTCAGCAACTGAGCTTAACTGATCGGAATGAAACTTGGATTGTAGAACCTACTGAATTTTCCGGGTTCCAGTGCTGCCCTCATCAATACATATTTAAAATAAATCGTTTGTAAAGAAACGGAGATATTATTTAAAATGGTGTCTTTACCAAGCCCTAGAAAAGCCTTCATACTATTTTATGAACTACTATTAACTGCCTCCGTGGTGTAGTGGTTAGAGCACAGACATAGATATAGATATTACATCTATATCTGTGGGTTAGAGCGTGCGGCTCATACCCGGAGGTCGCGGGTTCGATTCCCAGCGGGGGCAACGACTTTGTGTTGTTGTCCTAGTTTGGTTAGGACATTGTAGGCTGATCACCTGATTGTCTGATAAGTAAGATGATCCGTGCTTCGGAGGGCACGTTAAGCCGTCGGTCCCGGTCACTGTCTTTGACTTTGGTCGTTACCTAAAACCACGTCAGAGGCCTTTAAGGCGGTTTAAAAACTCTGACACTAGTGTTAGATACTAACACACACGATAAGAAGAAGATGAACTACTGTTTATTGACCGAGCGAGCGAAGCGAGCAAGGTCTCTAAATCGAGTTGGGGGCGAAAACACATTGTATGTATGTATGTATGTATGTATGTATGTATGTATGTATGTTTGTACCGCGATAACTGCCGAGCCGATGGTCTGATTTTAATAAAATTTGGTAGGCATATAGGAAATATTAATAAAATTTTCAAGTTCGTTGGGCATCAAAATCGGTTCAGTAGTTTTTGAAATATTAATAAAAATGTCCGCGATTATGTACCAAACGCAACCATAGCGCGTTCTAACTTTGGATAGCGCCATCTAGGTGTTATTTAGGAAACTGAATTGCTAATAATAATCGCGAGGTCTAAGTTCGCGGCGAACTACTAGTAGTTTAAAGCGAGAACGTGCTTTCCTTCTCACATTGCAAAAAAACGACCACTTTTAGAGAATGTATAATGTGTGAACAGTAGTTCATAAAATAGTTTGAAGTATTATCTAGGGCCACAAGTAGACACAATACAGCAAGACGCAATTTAAAATTAAATCTCTGATTCCTTTCAAATTATTAATTTAAATGGGGACAGGACTGGACCCCAGAACATTCATGTATGGCTGATAAGTAAAATAAAAAAATTGGTTGCTTTTCTTATCTACATCGCAAAGAAATAAGTTTTCTTGCTGGCTTGTTCATATTTATAGGTAGGTGAGATATAAAATAAAATGACATAAATCGGATACTATAGGAACTTGTATATCTAAACTCACAATCCTCTATCTATTTTTGTAATATGTTAGTATAAATAAATAATAATAAAAAATGAGTAGTTGGAATTTTTAAATATAATCTTCATACATGTTGTAAGTACATAAATATCTAAGTAAGTATAAGTAAAACTATCATTAAAAATTAGTTTCCATTGTATCGACCATGTCAAATATTCAAATAACATCATTAACTCCAAAATTTGTGACCACAACTTCAAAAAACTTTAAAATGTTTTTGGTGTTCGGAGAATAATTTTTTATAATAAATGCTTGTCATTGTGTGTCATACAAAAGTGTCAATAATGTGTCGACGCCGATTCGCTAAATTGTGATATGACAAAGCTTAAGTGAGGTACAAGTCGGTATAACAGGTAGGGGTCGCGACTTTTGGGAAAATCACCGTTTGTATTGATATTTTAGGGTTCAGTACCTCAAAAGGAAAAATATTGAACCATATATACATATATTATCACTCTTGTATCTGTCTGTCCGTCTGTCTGTCACAGCCAATTTTCTTCGAGCTAGTGGACCGATTGAGGGATGTAGAATAAAAAACCTTTTTTTTGGCTCATTAGATAGATTGATATATGTATTTTTTCTTTTCTCTGATTAGTAAATAATGAAGATAAATTATACAGCGCATTTGAATTTGCGTGACGTCACGATCAACTAGGATATTTAACCAAAGGTGACGTAAATCACCCCCGATCTGAAACTTCGAAGCACTGTATCTTTGTGAATTTATACTAGTTTGCTAAACGAAAAAATGTGTCAAATTGTCCTGGATGTTGGGTATTTATCTATTTTATTTACAATAAAATATAGTATAGTTTAGTTAATATCCTTTTAACACAACTTTAAAATTACTTTGGGGCTACCTCTTTATAGAGAGATTTGACCTTAAGATGTCTCAGGAAAGTATTTCATTCTTTTCATTAATTCATTTAAATATATGAAGGTAAAGACAGATGTTACTCACCCAAAAGTAGGTATACTACCATAATCATTCATTGTCTTTAAACTTTATTTTTCTCTGTTTATATCTTTGCTGCGACATATACCTGTCTGCGCATTGACAGACACTCAGGCGCTTCTTTTGATCGCCATGATTTGACAGAGCCGGGTGTCGGACCGACAGTAAAAACTGACAAAAGACGAGTCGATAATCGCGAGGGTGTGAAGTACTAATGGGAAAGAAAGAACACGAATGTGTGGAGAAGATTTTTTTTTTTTGTAGAGTGTTGAAAATGATTAAGACAGTGTAAAATGAATAAGAAAGATTTGTTGTAAGTAGCAAAGCAAAATGAGGATTCACAAAACATGATAAATTGACAGTCGTAGGTACTTAATATTTTTTATTATCATTGAGAATGACTATAGCGAATCTCACCGTAAATTTTCGAAAAATTAGTTTTCGTATATAAATTTCGTATTGACGCGTGACGCGCACATTTCTATTAGTTATAATTTAATAAAAAAAAATGATAGTTTAATTTTGTGTACCTCCTTATACCGCCAAAACCGTTTTTTTAAGTTAGGTATTTGAAACATGATATGAAAACAGCCATCACATTCAAAAAACAAACGAAAGGAGACTCTATGACTGTCTGTGTTCTGCCTAGGCGGCTCAGCAATGCCCTAATGAACTTCCAAATGGAAGCTGTATCAAAGCCAATCAGATTTCATTTACCGACCATCACCCTAATGGTAGCTGACCGTTCCGACCACGTTAAAAGGTGTGCGTTACTTAATTTTTTTGAAACGGTCAGATGTGCAACGGGTCACTAAAAGCTGTCAAAATACGGTTGTATGAGCGTGTATTGTAAAAGCGGTGAAGTAATTTGGTATCAAGAGTAATGCTACCTATTCAATTAAATGCCTACTGATATAAAGTGGATAAATTCAAATTTATTTTGTACTAGCCGAAGCCCGCGACTTCGTTCGCGTGGACTTTATGATATGATACGGAAAATGCTAATCAGGCTGAAAAACATTTGCTAAGGCGTCATTTATATATTTCTAGTAATTTTGCTAGACCATTATGGTTCTGCATCAGGTGATCCACTTTCCAAAATCAACTATTTCCTTTTGAATCCGTCCAGTATTTCTGGAGATTTGCGTGTACAAACAGACAAACATTTATTTAATTCTTACTTTATATCGCCTAATTTTTTTCAAAAATATTAATATTAAAATATAAAAATTAGGGACGATGTAGACAATTTTTGTTTTTACTGTTTTATTATATGTTATATTGTATTCAGGTGACCTAATCATAAATAATGTATCAACAATACATAAAATTACTGTAAAAAAAACGATAGTTCGCATGTACATACGAGCTGGGCCGATGTAACCCATTCTTCTTTTCGAACACAGTAAACAGAGTTATACAGACCAGTACGTATAATTATAAGTCAAACAAAAGTAAAAATAGATATATAAAGAAATAAAGAAATGACGTTCATGGAATAAAATAGAGAATAATTGTTTTTTTATAAAAGAGAAAATAATCAAATAAATGAGAAAATTGACGAATAACATAACATGTTAAAAATGAAAGTAAAATAAGTACTCATATAGCACAAATCGACAAATTTATTAATGAAAATAATTTCTTTATACCAGTACCCTCTGCTCATAGCAGAGGGTACTGGTATAAAGAAACTCTTCCTTTACAATTAATAAAAATAAAAATAAAACCATTCTTAGGTAAGCAGTTGCATGCAGTTGTTTGTGTGCAGGAAAATTTAAAGAAGAATGTTCCTAAGCTGAAATCCTCACGAACAATTACAAATCACTGAAAACTAAGTATTTATTTAGGTAAATAAAAGTGTAGGTATCAAAAATGGACAAATAAAAAAAATGCAATTCAGTGAAGTTCGAGTCTAGGACATTTATCACGAAAGAAATCAGAAGCATGATTCTCACATTCGACAGTCGTACTCGTACCAAATACATATTTCATGACCGATCCTACCCTTATAATATAGGGTTGTCCCAATGTAGCGATTTAAACTGGAATCGAAAGACAAGACTATATTTTCTGTCATCATCATCAGGTCTTTTTGTCTCCATTGCAAAAGCACGACCCTTTCTGTACTACCAGAGCCATACTTGGTCAGACGCAGCCAGAGAACTTCGGCCTACACTCTCCACACTGGCCAGGCGGGTTGCAGAGGTCTCATTGATGTTTACAAGCTTTTTTAGCTTGTATTTCCTAAGTCATCTTCTACGACATCCACGGGAGGACTTGAAGTGGCCCTATTCTTTTCTGCCGGAAACCATACGGCATATTTTCTGTAGATGTTTAATACATTTTCCGATTCTTAGTTTTGAAAAAAAGGTCAATATTCACACAGGGTTGTCATTGGTAGTCTATTTTTAAATTTCAGAAAAGATCATAATTCTTCGCAACACCAACACTTTTCACTAAGTAGAATTTAAAGGAACAGTCCAGTAAAAAGAAAGTTATAAGTCTTTTCATCAAACTATTTTTCACAAGCGTTTAATAATGCAATTTATTGATAGTCAGTATAGTGATTTTAGATTTCTGTAAAGTATAGGGTGACCTAAGGAATATAATAATAAGGTCTATGTACTTGAAAAATAGAGACCAGAAAAAGAGTAAAATGGAACAAAATAGAAACCGAGACGGGAAGACCCGCATTTTTTTACATTTCTTTACAGGTTTACCTACTGCGATAGATGGTGCTGTTATAACATATTACATATACTCGTATCAAAATAAGCCACTCCTAAAAGTTCATTCAGTGAACAACTGAATCCATATGATTCCAAATTATAGCAACGCAACAAATAAACTATTTAACTAAGATTTATGGGTAGTAGCCCTAAGGCGGTGATCACACTAGATGAGTCGGTGGTTTTGAATCCAAGATTGTCGTTTTTAATTACGAGTCGTAATGGCTGCGCGAGAGTCGCCGATACTTATGGTAATTTATATAAAAGCCACCGCGCTCAGACTTCTTTTGTCAAAGCTTGCTAGAGTGGAGAGGGCTTCATTTACAACTGAGTATTTTACACACTTGTACTTACTACAAATGAATGGTAATATTAATAAAAAAAATATATATGCATGGGAGCATTTTGACACAGGAATTAACGTGAAACAAACCTCTTTTGTTTATTTTCGCTGAAGTTACTTATGCGTTGCAAAGAAATGGTCTTAACATGCATGGCTTATCTTCACCCAGTCCAGGTTGCTGTCAGTGGGGTGACCATCTTAGCACGTACACGACTGCACCCTTAGCTGAGCTGCTTCGGACTCCGTAGTGAAATTTCTGTTCAAGCGGTGTCTTCGTTGTATGAAAGTAAAATTTGACCCCAATTCCGGTTTTCCGTCCTTTTAATACAACCTCAACCATCTTTGACATGCTTGCCATGCAGGCCACTTGTAAACTTAAAGTAATAATCATAGCAATAATAATTTAATGACTCGTTATTTACCTCTAAATAGCTGTTTAACGTGCTACAAGAATATCGTTAAATGTCAAATCCGATCGGCCGTTAACTACAAAGTCGTTCGTCAGCGAATTGCTACATATTTTATGATTGGTCCTACGTAAAGTAATAAAAACATTAGATAACAGTGACTGTTCTGTTCATGACTCAATTTGGAAGGTCAAAGCAATTCTTGCAGCCAAAATAATGATGATCATGATAGTTCATACCTGACTATGGTTGCCTTTACATCTGAGTAAGCCCAGCTCAAGTGTGGGTGAGAAAGGAAGTAAAAATAGAGAAAAGTTGCTAGCCACATCACCTAATAACATGATTTCATGAGATTTTCGCCTATATGATTCATTTCTTTTAAAATCAATTACCTAAAGCTCGCCTTTTCCCTATTTGGAGTCGGCTGTTTGACAACACCCTCCACAGTTTTTTATCAACGACCACATCTGTACTAACCCCCCTCTCCTCCATATCCCGCTTCACACATTCCTTCTGCGTCTTTCTAGCTCGTCCTTTATCTCTGTGGCCTAGCTAACAACTTTATTTGCCAGATGTTCGGCATTCCGCCTCTTGACATGACCGTACCATGTTAAACGGTGTTTTTTTTTAAATTCTTCATAATCGGTGCAACTTTTCATCATCATCATCATCAGGTCTCTCTGTCTCCACTACATTAGTACGACCCTCTCTGCACTACCACAGCCATATTTGGCCAGAGCAGCAGGACTTGGCTTACACTCTCCTCGCTGGCCAGACGAGTTGGAAAGGTCTCATCGATGTTTTATAATATTTGTTTAGCTTGCATTTCCTAAGTCGCCTTATACGACATCCACGGGAGGACATGGAGTGGCTCTATTCTACTCTACCGGAAACCATACGGCATTAAGGTGCCTTTGAATCTCCTCTTTTATATTCCTGATCTTATCCATCTTCGTCACCCCACACATTTGCTACATGTAACTTGTGTTCTTCTTTCTTTAACGTAGTCCAACATTCCTTTCCTTACAGCAAATCACGTCTTACCACAGTCTAAAGTAAAACAGTATCAAAATCGGTTAATCTAAGTATTCAGGATGACAATGCCTACGAACGATAAACAGATCTCCTCAAGGCTCGCCCGCGCATATAAAACTACTGTAGTAGTCTAAAGTTAATTCGTATAAGTTATTAGGTATATCAGCTTATAGTTATTTACATTCTATTTTATAATAAAGGTGTCTCCACACTTAGCAGCGGGCGCGCGGCGTCAGTCAAACCCGGGATGACTTGCATCTCCAATGACGATGATATATGTCCAGGGATGCGTAATGAGGGATGTGCCTACCCGTCTCAACGTTATGTGTAGCATAGGTGCCTATGTTACACATGGCTTTGGACAAGTTAAGAAGAATGAACGTGTGTTAAACGAGTGATATCCCTCCAAAACTAACCGTTCATGTGGAATTTGACAAAAAAATCTTACTCAATCATCTTAAAAAGAAGCAATATCGATGGAAGTTAGAAGGGAAATATTCTTATTTTGTCGTAGTTGTAGGATCAATATTTTTTTTTACACAGGTACTTATGTAGCTACGTATATAATGCTCTTAGCTAAGACTCGGTCGTCGCGACCTCACAGTCTCGATCTCTGCCTCAAAACCGTGCTATCATAAAAAAATCTATTTACGTTTTTAGTTTCTAGATACATATTGATAAGGTAGGAATTGATTCTAATATAAACTTATAGTTTCTGCTTTTATTTTCTAAATATTAAGTTCGAAAGTTTATTTTCTTGTGCCGGGAGAAAAAGAACAAATTAATTCACTGCATCAAACGACCCAAGGTACACTAAAACGCAATCCAGCAATCCATAAACATAACAATACCCACTAAGTAAACGATGAAATAAAATCCATTCCCTATGGGCCCCTATCAGATCCGTTACGTCATCACTCGGGTCCAACCGCTACGGGTGAATAGTGAAAAAGACATTATTCCACATTTGAAATGCAATTTATCAAGTCTGATCCTCTCCTTTGACCCACCGTGTTATGACAAGATGAAATATATCCGTCGATGATATTCCAAATTCAAATCTTAGATACATTTGTGAGTTTTTAATGTATTTTTTCTTTTTTAGGGCGACACAATGGCCAGTGTTACGCGTAGCGATGTGACATCCGGGGACAATGTATCGATGACTGATGGACTCGGATGTCATCTTGGGGTCATATAATTTATTATATCGTAGCTACTGCGTGTCATCGTTAGAACGAAAAAGGTTAAAGTTTCTCATTGTATATTTATATAATGATTGCTGCTTAGCTATATAACATGAGTTTTATCGAATTTTCTAAACTCAAGTTACTTATGTATCTGTAAACAAAATACAAACCACAGTTTTATTACGAGGAAATAGTTGTAAGACCATTTAACTTGCACAATATTGGAGGTAATATCACACAAGTTGACGATCTAATATTGCTGACGCAGAGTATAAGCTTTCAGCGATTTACAAAACGGAAAAGAAATCTGTAAATAATATATATTTTTTTCTATTGAAATGAATTTGATTTCTAATGAAGTTTAAATTTTCTGCTTGATTTGATTTATAGATTACCTCCTCTTCTTAAAGTAATTATAGGGGTGACTTGCAACTCTATTTATTATAGACCGTCTGTCAAGGCCCTTTATCTCGCGAACTAGTGGAGTTAAAATTAAAATCATATACTCAGGTCTACAGTCCCTTGAAGATGTATAACATAATTTTTATAAGTTAACGTAAAAAAGAGATGTAAATTTTGACACTGTCAAGGGAATCAAAAGTTATAGGGTTACTTTCCGTTGTTCTAGATCTAGAACTATAAAATTTGGCAAACAATAGAAATCTTATTCTTGAAATACGGAGAAAAATCTTAAATGCATTTGTAATGAAATAAAAAAATAGGGTATTTATGCAAGAAAATGGAGTCCAATTTGAAGGAGATAACCATGTCATGTGGGGTATCATATGAAAGGGCTTCATTGGCACAAGCTTAAATAGAGTACAGAACCTCGGTGGGTAAGTCCGACTCGCACTTGTCAGATTTTTTCATACTTTTCATGATTCGGACGTCGACATAAATCGCTCTATCGTATGGGTTGCGCCGGCGCAAGCTCGGCTAAATACAAAGGGAACCGCGATCGTTTGCGGCTCGGCCTTCATTGCTCAGGATGACATTCACAAAAACAATACATTGGATAGTACACGCCGCGGAAACAGATAATAATGTGTTTAACTTCATGAAAGAAACATTTTAACTGTGACATTAGATTTACATCAACATTATTTAATAATATATTACAGTTGCCTCTACATTTTTTCGCAATATGACATAATATGTTCCGTTACATGTACTTACATTTTTAAAGCACGTTATTTAATTATTTTATAACACTTTGCACACAGGTATACTATCCACTTACAGATAAATAGTTAAATAGGTATCAAATAAAAAAATACAAAAAACGCTGAAGTTAAAAGTAGACTTGCACAAGTTTTTAATTTTCTTGGCCCTGATTTTCAGCTTTGGCCTGTAGCAATGCGAGGTGCGGATTTGCTGGTCGTTGGTCGCTGCTGTAATGTAATTATTAGATTGCAGACATTCAATATCTTCTTAAATCTGTACCACTAGTGCTGACCACTAAAAGGTATTCAAATTTACAAAGTTCCCTAATAGACATTAGGGAACTTTTTTGACATTTATCAGATTCGCCAAATTCTTGAGCAAAAAATATCTGAAAATTTCAGTTATACTGGACACACTCGTGAAATAAAAATCGAAATTGTAATTTCCTGGCAACGTCTGATCGAGGGACAACAATTTGCGGTCACCGTCTCATTACCAATACGAAACCCCAACTAAAACACCATGCCACAACATCACTACAAAAACATACCCTATCTTTGATGACATAAAGTAAAAATTCGTTTGTAAGAATTACCGGACTTATGTGCAACTGGACAGAATTAGTTTAGTCGAAATTCGTCACGTCGTCGACATCTGTCGCTATAATCGAATCGATGGATCGATTCGAACATCGGTTGCATAATTCGATACGATGACAATTCCAATCGACCATGTTTACATTGAAGTAAATTTAAAGAATCGACACCATCACTAAAATAAAAATGTTGTTTTAAAATTCATGTCATAGAATAGGAAAGTACAATAAGTTAGCCTTCTACGTAGGTATACTCTGTATAAGTGTAAAAAATAGAAAATGTAGAGAACAACACAAAATTAAAATAAAATAGTACTTATTATATATTTATTTATTCGAAAATAATCTGATTCTAAATTGACTATGACACTCCCATAGGTAACATAGATATAAAAATTAGGTGGCAACACCATTTCATGTCTAAACTATACTATAACATCTTTGAAACAATAGTAATGTTGCCATCTCCATATCACAATCTCAGTGGTTTTATGTGTGATTATACGTAATAAGAACTGGATTCGGCTAAAATTGGCTCCACGCAATTTGTCGATGACACGACGATTATCGATTTTTTGTTTACTTTTTTTAAATAATCACACGCATTGACAAAAAGCAGGCAAGTGAACGGAGACAAGGCCGTGGAAATGTTATTGATGGTATGAGCACAGATCTGCTGTATATCTCTGGTATGATGTATTAAAATGTTATCAGATAACCATCAATCCTCCTTAAGGTTGCTAAGTTACTGCTTCTCACAATCGGCTTCTTGAAACTTAGTACTAAAAGCTTAGTAAAAATATTATTAATTCATAAAAAATAAACTTCAATTATCCACAATAAATTGTGCCATTTCCACCACTTAAAGTAACGTACAGTCTATTAAACAAATTCGGGTGCAGCTTTACACCAAGCAATTGGTACCCTTGATTAATACGCCGCAAATTGAATAAGTCGCCTTTGACAGCATCAATTTTGTCGACAGTTAGGCCCGAGTTACCCCTAAAAATCCACTTAAACTGAGTCTATTTGAAATTTTGATAGACCCCGAACTCCGAACATGACACCGACACCTATTTGCGATGTAAATTGTCAAAGAGACGCGGGTAGCTCACATGGTGGTGAATAAATTCGCCTTTTTGCATTGAAATTGAACGTTTGGTTTTACGTCGGTTTTTTGAAGCATATTTTCAATATTTTTATCTTTTGAGTTCATTTACAGGGTTGGACGTGTTTTAGATATTTTTGATAATAATTATTAACTTTGTATGACTTGGTTCACATACAAAATATTGATAATTTTAATTTTATTAGCAATACAGTGAAATTTGCACGTCTTAATTATATGAAAATAGGTAACCGAGGTTTTTTTATTATTCTTTGATTATTAATACTTACAACTTAAAAAACATCTTATGTATATAAAAGAAAGTCGTGTTAGTTACACCATTTATAACTCAAAAACGGCTGGACCTTTTTAGATGAAATTTGATATGGATATAGTTTGAGACCGGTGGAAGGACATAGGATAGCTTTATCCCGAAATTGTTACTGGGACGGAGTCCACGAGCACATCTAGCTATTGTAAGGGCAAAGTTGGAAAATGGCCTCTTTCAAATTGTCCTGGGTCTTGGATGTTTATCATTATATGTATTTGTTATAATATATAGTATCGTTGAGTTAGTATTCCATAACACAAGTCTCGAACTTACTTTGGGCTAGCTCAATCGGTGTAATTTTTCCCAATATATAAAATAAAATATTAAAAAAATCTTTAGTTTTGATGTAAAATGCATAATTTTAATGATACTTAAGTGTGAATTTTTTAAATAATATAAGAAATACCCAAGTGAGCCTACAGCATATCACTTTGCATGGGCCGGATTGTCTCATACGTCAAATTGTCGCGGGCTGCGACGTTGATGGATGGACGCACCTGCGTCGAGCGAATCAACAACCCTTACTTTATAAACGGCGAGAAATGTGATTTATTACTTGCGAATATGCCGGCGGTCTCAGCACCAGCCGGCTAATGTGTTAATTTAATGCCGTGTGGTTTCAGCAGAGTAAAATAGGACCACTTCAAGTCCTTCCGTGGATGTCGTAGAAGGCGACTTAGGAAATACAAGCTAATTAAAGCTTATAACTATCAATGAGACCTCTCCAACTCGTCTGGCCAGCGTGGAGAGTGTAGGCCACGTCGTTTGGCTGCTCTGGCCAAGTAGGGCTCTGGTAGTACAGGAGGTCGTGCTTCTGCAGTGGAGACAGAAAGACCTGTTGATGATGATGAATTTGTTAATTTGGTCGAATTGATTGCACTTACATAAGCTCCTTATCACAGTTTTCTTCCAACTAAAAGTTATCTTTCGGTAAATTTTTATATTATAAAATATAGTATCGTTCAGTCAGTATCCCATAAATCATTATCCTAGTTTAAACTTACTTTAGGATTTTCGATTAGCTTATTTATTTATCTATTATCTATAAATTTATTTACTTTTAATAGAAATATTAATCAAATCCTTTGTCTACTCTGGCCAAGTATGGCTTTGGTGGTACAGAGAGGGTCGTGCGTGCACGACTCGTGCTCCTGCAGTAGAGACTTAAAAGACCTGTTGATGATGATGATGAATAATATTAATATATAGGGACCAATTACACTGATTAAGCTAGCCCCAAAGATTCGAAACTTGCGTTAAGAGATACTAACTCAACGATAGTATATTTTATAAAAAATACATATATAGATAAATATCCGAGACCCAGGATAATTTGAAAATAGCCATTTTCCAACTTGTCCTGACTGGGGATCAAACCCGGGCCCTTTGAGTAGCGACACTTATCATCTACTCGAAAAACGATATTTTCATCCGAAAACATTTGGAGCTAAAGTTACTGCTGATTCCCTCGGGACTGAAAAGTGAAAAAGAAAATCTCTCTCGGGATTAAAAACAATTTGAAACCTGAACATGAATATAATTTATGTAGGTAGAATCAAAAATAATGTTGGCAGTCCAGCAAAAAAGAAGAATTAAGTTTTAATTATTTTTATTTATCTTGCTAAATAGACTAAATTAACACACACAATATCGAAGCTACGCGAATCTGGAAAATATTTGTAAAAATATTTGGTTTTCATATGCCACAGGAAAGATGGTCTCAAATCGCTCTTTCCATAGAGTGAAACCCAGAAAAAAGACTGGATCTTTAATTTTATAAATACTGTAGGTAGTAGGTATAGAATGTACGGGATTTCGGGAACTAAATTGATCTATCTAAGTTTTATTTTCGGTTAACCTCGTTCTTTTCATCGAGAAAAGCTCGGTCATAAACACATCATTTATCGAAGAGGTGGTATGTATAAAAATATCAGGACAGGGACGTATCCAGATACCCACACAGACATAGACATACACTTCACATGTTATTTTTTATCACTGTAACATACCATCAAAAATATTCAATGTCACCTGTCGTAATCTAATAACGAGTTAATGAGAACATTCAATCGTTTGGGTGGTCCGCCGCCGTACCAAATAGCTAGCCTTTATTCCCTAGAGAATAAGGTTTAAAGTGAGAGGTAAATTCTGTAGACATAACGTACACAGTGACAATAAAATTGTCGCGTCATGTCGGACGATTGAAATAGAAATATCTTGAGAAATGTCGGCGGATCGGTCTGAGCTTCAAAGGCTTTTGTGTGACGCAGTGACGTGATATTTATTTGTATAAATACTTAAATATGGCTTAGATGTGACTGGATTTGGTATGTCTTAGTTTTCTAGTAAAAAACTGTTCCAAAATTAGACATAACAATCTATTCTCAGTCTACATTTTAATATCAGTATATTTGTAAGTTGACGTTTTACAGTTTGTTACTGCTTGTTCTGTACTTGTGCTTAGGAAGCGGCAGTAAACTTAGCTGTAAGTAAATTATGACGTCAACATTTACCTTATAAGAAAACGAAAGAAATATAAAAAAGTGACAATGAATAGATACAAATACAAATATCTACAGGGATACAAATATCTAAAGATGAATAAATGATTTTTGATTTTGACTTGACTATTACAATGGACTAGAATTTTGCCACGTTGAGGGCTCGATCGATGGCGCAATATGTTTTCATTAATGCAGAAGGTAAAGAAAATTGATGCGATAAATTGATGGGTCTGTTTTTAGTCATTGTATAATACTGATTACGTACTTTAATATGAAATAGTCAAGTAAAAACCTATTTGAAATATAGACTTGAGAAATATATAACATGCATTCAATATGACAAAACGATCTCAAAATGTAATTTATCTGGACTTCCACTTCGGACAACTGAAACAGATCAACTATTTTCACAACTTTTTTGTTGGTTGGTCCTATAGAAATAATTTATTAATTTAAATTTGTTCCCATCCACACAACATAAGACCAACTTTTTGACCATCATTTTGTTTTTCTTTACCAACATTGCAATCAGTTTTTTAATTTAGATAATTTTTACTTAGTAATCAACTGATTAAAAGATGCAATTTTAGTCGATAAACTTAAGTGATAAGAAAAATAGGTACCTACGACTGATAGTAAATATAGAAGAGGTATACCAATTGAAAGAAGAAATACATAATAGTGTAATTTAAAACAGATAATTTATCTACATAATAAAAAATAATAAGATCAATCACATCTTTTTGAGTTGAGTGAAGATTAGAGCGTGACATTCAAATGTGAATTATTCATTTAAACAAAACTAATGACGCGACACTGTCGATAATTACTGATATCGACGTTCAAGCTCGATGACATCAGCTAAAATGGGACGCACAATAGTAAATCAACGTCAAATGTCAACTTAGCCCCTTGCTATCTTCTATTATGAACCTAACCACTTTATCTTGATCCCTGAGAAGACGTGACAATTGACATTTGTCTTACAAAACAATATGGTGGTTTAAGACGCGGTGGGTCATTGTAGTTGGTTGCTATCATGACTAGTGATTCTTGTGTCGCCTACCCACTTACTGGTAATGATAATATTAATGTTATCTCAGAAAGCAATCACTTGAAAGGCTTCTTGCGATGAAAGCTGTACTCGTCTGACTTTTGAATTGCAAATTTGAGTGGTGGCAATGGATAAAATGTAGATCTTGGTACTTATTGGTATTCAAGACGCAATATTGAACACCAATACAAAATTGTTCATATTTGGTATATTTTTAGATATTTGACATCATGACCTATTAGTTGATACTTATATTTACACGCAATTCAGGCGCATATTTTAATATTGCTTGCGTAGTACATTGCCTATTACTAATGTAGATATAAGAAATACATTGCTATCCCAAAATAAAATAAAAACATTAAAATGTACTTAATTGTTATCTTTAACGAATAAATTTATTTATTTTCTACTTTAATTTATTTAGAAAGAAAACTTTATCAACCAGAACATGCCTTTTTCTCGTATAAACAAAACTTTTTATTTGATTCGGGACAAGCTAAAAGAAGAACACTTTTAATTGATCTGACTCGCACTTAACATGCATCAAATTCAAAATTCAAACCAATCTCTCCTTGGCCCCTAGAGATGACCGTAGACCGTAATGCAGCACACGATCAGTCGGTGCAATATTGAGACATAAATTTTTCATTTTGCCCGCGGCCACTTCTGATAACCCACTTGACCAGTGTCTCCCTAGGGATACATAAAGGACTTCTCTTGTATAAGGAATCGCATATTTCATAACGTGCGCGCGGAATAGTAAAGGGAAAATGGTTTATCGATATTTTTGAGGTAATATCAAAATCAAATCAGTTAATTACCTTTTACTTTTTGTGCATGTTTCTGTTTAGACATTTTAAGTTTGCTAAACGGGAAAAGATGACTAAGTAAGTAGCGAGGTATATTTTTATGGTAAAAGGGTAAAGGTTATGTTTTATTTCATAAAGTATCAAAAAACCTTTTTTTTTATTCGTGTTACTTTAAATAATAGTCATCATTCGGAATTGCCACTTACAATCAATGTAGTCTCCTGAGTAATCTGTACAAAAAATTCAACATTTACGTTTACTTGAATACCTAATTACTATATTGAAAATGTGTTAAAAATGCTACTGATACATGACTTTTTATAATAGTCAAAGCATTGACGTAGATATTACACATTTTTAGATGTAAATATCTCATTCACACACAACAATTTTTATTATCAATTTAATATAATTCTTCAAGTCATGTTGACGTTAGTGTTACACGAGTACACAGTAATCAAACGTCATTGAATCGGGTAAATAGCTAAAAGTACTCAATACTTAATGACTTCCTCGGCTGTCACTTACACTAAATACACAAAGCAACATCGTCTTTGAAGTCGACGCGGAAAATTTTGCTTTAATTGTACAATGAGTCAAAGCGGATTCGATAATTGACAACAAGGGAGGTATAAAAGGCCAACTCCACATATGATCATAAATTTGATTAAAGAATGTAATCATTTAAATTATTTTGTGTGTATTATGTTTATTAAACGTGCTTATTACATTAGAGTCTAAAACCTATTTACAAAAAATAAGACGCCATGACGGTGACCAGGTGTCCGACAAACTATAATAGAACAAAATTATAAAAAAATACATTATCACGTCTTTAACCCTAACGGAGTAGACACTAATAATAACTTAAGATTGTAAGTCCTAAGGCCACTTTATGTGAAATGGTAGCGCCGGAGGTGAAAACTGAATGAAAACAGTGAGGTAGTTAATGAAAAGGTTTTCTAATATTTGAGTAAAAGTATCTAATCTAAGAGGCTTTTATGTAGGTGATGTTTCTAATATATATCAAATTTAAATGGCAGTGTTAAGTAGAAGTTAAACATTCTGAAAATTCTTGTGAAATTTTATTTTTTGTAAAGACTTTAATTCCAAGTTAATCAGCCACGTCATGTTTATTGTAGTTAAAAGTATTAAGAAATAGTAATATCATATTACGCAGTAGGCCTGCTACAATGTCAATAAATGTCAAATGAATCATTGTTAAAATTTACTTCATTGTAAGGTTTTTGAAATTTGACGTCGTTTTGGCAATATTTTTTATGAAAGTAAAGTATCGTATAAATACATTGTTAAATTGCTTAGGTTACGCAGTAGCAAACCTTTATAGTAGGTATCGTAGTTATCCAATTATGATCTTTTTACGTGTATTGTTATGTCGAATCAGGCAAAGGTACTTTTTAAGAACCTTGAATAGTTGTAAAAGTAAAAGATATTTAAACTTTTTATTTAAAGGTTAACAAATAGCTGCCGTGTGGTTCCCGGCAAAGTATAATAGGGACACTACAAGTCCTTCCATGTCGTGATGTCATAGAAGGCGACTGAGGAAATATAAGCTAAACAAAGCTTTTAAACATAAATGAGACTTCTTTTGAGACCAGCAAGGAGAGTGTAGGCCAAGTCCTCTGGCTGCTCTGGTCAATATGGCTCCGGTAGTACAGAGATGGTCGTGCTCCTGTAGTGGAGACGAAATGATCTGATGATGATGATGAAATAGTTAGTGGGCCTCACCATATTGCGGAAAAAATTAAAATAAACATAGGACCGCTCATAACACTTATTAAAAACAACTGGTGGCGCCATCAATTTAGTCCCACTTTTTAGTCGTAAAGGTATTACTTGTTTGTTATTTGGGAGTCGATAAATTAGTTCCTAATTTTATCGATACTTAGTGACATCTCTAGCAAGACGTGTACTGTTCACACCCCCGATTTTTTCCACGATCGTCACAAAGGATAAAGGGGGCTACCGGACACAATAATAAATATTTTGACGATAACACATAAATATTCTTCCTTTATGAATAACAAAAGGGATGTGCCACGGGCAAAGGGCGGCCATTCCTCTGCTTTATGGTCATTCTGGGGTTACAAATGGTGTTCTATTTATTTGAGAAAGGGTCTACTCGTTTTACCTCGTAATGGTCACTTCAATTTCGTCTTTTCGTCCGTGGGCGATAAAAATGATATGTGGATTGGTATTATATTTATTGTTTTTTACAATTTATTTCTGGACTTTGTACGTTTACTAATATATTTCACTATGTTGCGATTTTATATTTTCCTTATCTTATCATTGACTTAAGTAGGATCTCTTATTATTTACATGCGTATAATACTCTCTAAATATATTTGTTATTAGTATCTTATCGTCCAAAGCCCAATGGCCTGTGCCTGTCGTTACTAAAAAGATGCAATTGGATATATATGTATATGTCGATATTCTAGAAGTAAGGATAAATCCACATTACAAAGCTTTTAATAATTATTCTGAAAATTCTTGCTGACATTTTTTGATAAATGCTTGCGAAGTCTCTAACAAAATGTAATAAATAATTTATCAAAGTAGGTTTATTCTTGTGCACTTGCAGCGTCGTTGACAAAACCGGAAATTGCCTGCAGGGAACTGACTGGTGTCGGCGGCGTCGGAGAGCGGTGTCGGCTCTCACGCGACACCGCAACGTCGACAAGTAAAATGCGGAGCTAATGCGGTGTGTTGCCCTTTTGAATTAATGTTATTATCATATGGTAACTAGGATAGAATACTTTCTTAAGAATACCCATACCCTAGCCTTTACATACAAATGTAGTCTATGTTTTATTTTGACGACAGGGTCCGAAAAGTATGATTGTAATTAGTTCGTCTTTTAGATTATCCAAAAATAATGGACCCGTATTTTTCAATTTACCAAAAAAATATAAATTCACAAAGATACGGAGCGTCAAAGTTCCGGAGTGGGGGCTTGCGATATCACACTTAAGTAAAAATCGTACCCAGCCTTGACGTCACGCGAAATTTATATGCGCTGTATCTTTGTATTTTTGTGTTTCTCAGAGAAAATAAAAAATACGTTCAATATTTTTCAATAATTTAACCGATGGACAAAAATATTTTTCCATTCGTCATTGCTATTTCAGTCTTGTAATAAAGTAAACTTGTGTAATGGGATACTGACTCTACGATGTTATACTTTATGATAAATATTTACAGAATACTTAGAAAAATTTGAGAAAGGCCATTTTCTAAGATGGCCTGGGGATATCTGTATTAAACGAACTTTTTAGTTCTGGAATAGTAAATATAAGAAGGCTCTTGTAGCTCCTACTGATAAAAAAGTGGCGACCTAAAAATGATTAAGCTTAACCCGACAAATATGGCGAACATCGCGATGCACCATAAACTGTGATTTGTGAACCAAGATGGATGACGTAATAAAACGAAAAATCAAAAAAAACTTCATCCCGCGGTTTATACCGAACACGCCCCCCTCTTTAACTGATGACGCGGTAAAGTTCCAGCCAGTATAACAAAACCCCTATACCTTAACTAACTGGTTGAAAAACATAGGATTTGTACAAAAATAAGGCTTTTGTAAAGCTCCCATTCCGCTGGTCTGGAGGTCATAATTGCTCTCCTCGTTAAAAATTTTTAATCAGGCACAAAAGTTTTATGAGAGCTTATGAAAAGGCTTTGTAAGTGCAATGGCAATTATGTTGTGTTAATTATTTAGATATTGTTGCTGGTTCACTGGACGCGATATTTATTTTCTAATAAAATAATGTACACAATTTTTATTTTTTCTGTACACATATATGTATAATTTAATAAAACATTATAAGCAATGATGGATGGTTACAGAAAATACCCAATCGAGAAAACATTAGAAAATGAAAAAAACGAGTTAGTCTCGAATGGTCTTAAATACTCGCTAACTTAAAAAAAAAAACAAATAAGTAAGTAAAGTTTTTATTACTTAGGTTAAGCCTTATCCAAGTAACGGGTAAAAAAAATCTAAAACAATATTAAAATAAATTATTTAAAAAAAAGCAATAGGCGACGAGCTTCCCACGTTTGCTTATTTTAAAATCCCAAACCAATGATAAATCTACAAGAAAACGGGAAATATTTAAGATTAAAGATATAGCAAAGTAAACTCGCTTTAAAAACTGGCCTGTAATTTAGCGAAGATCAAAGCGATTGGAACATACGGATCCCTCGCACGATTGACCCTGGACTGCAGTAGAACGGAGTAAAAGGGCTACTTAGCGGATTGGTCCTTTCATGTCATTCGCTTTCATACGAAAATGCTTTTTAAATTTCTATTATATGGGATGTAATGGACTTGCGCACTTTTTTAGGTCCGTGTTTGATTGAAACATATATTTTTTTCTAAATAAATTGCTATCTATGATGATTCATTATCTATTATCCCTCTTTCCTAAATTTATTTGTTTTTTACATTCTGTTGCTTTTATTTTCTTCAGTTTTTCCTATTAGTTGGTGGCAAAAGCCTCCTCTAACCACTTCCATTGTTCTCTAGCTCTTGCAACTCTTCTCCAGTTTGGACCCACAGTCAACTTAAGTTCATCCTCCAAAATTGTCTTCCTTGACTTTTTTTGCTGTCTCTGGGGTACTATGTTATAATTTCACTCGATTCACTAACCGATAATTGTATGATAGAAAACCTAATGTTACTAAATATTAAAAAAAAACTGTAAACACTTTACACCTGTGATGTTCAGGCACATATAAACAGTGAAAGTTCTGTGCCTGTAGCACACAATTCATCACCACTTAACCCCATAACGTCCACTGCTGGATATAGGCCTATCACAAAGATTTCCAAAATGACCAAAGGAATTTCTCATAGAGGAATCTAAAAACGATGTTTTTTTCTTAAAACAACAATTTAATTAATGCAATAGGAAGCAACACTTAAAAAATGCAAGCTAAACAAAGCCTATATAATTAATACATCAATGAGACCTTTTCAACCCGTCTGCGTCTGGCCAGCTTGGAGAGTTTAGGCCAAATCTCCTGGCTGTTAGGCCAAGTATGGCAAGGCGCATGCTCCTGTAGAGGAGACTAGACATGATAATGATGATAATGAATAGAACACTTGCATGATCTAAATAAAACGTTACCCATACAAATCATTTATTGCTTCAATCAACTTAATTGTACGCAACAGAAACTTGAACTGTGTAAATGGGTCTTTAGCTACCGGCCACCTACTTCTTGTCACATTACTGTCAGTCACTTGCATCACGCAAGCACACTTCCACACTGCACCACTAACACACAATTTTCAGGAAACTGAAGGTGATAATTAAAAAGTGACAGTGGTTTTTTTTTGCGTTTACGTAAGTAAGAATGTTGGCAGGCACGCGACGCTTCAGTATGCCGATTCATAATTAAATAAATTGCCTATATGGTCAACTATTGTTTATTTAGGTATATACCTACATACGTTATACTATAACTTATATAGTATTTTAATTACTTAGCATTTAATGATATAGTAAGCATGTTTCGTTCTCGTTATGCGAATGTTAAATCGAAATTCTTCGGTAAACACAATTAACAATCTCGATATTTAGTTACTTTTGAGTAGATATTAGAACTGTATTGGTTTTTCAAATCTATACATATAATAAAACAGTAAATAAAGTGTGTCTGTACATTAAATATAATATATTTCCAAAAAAAATATCGGGGGCGATGGAGACATAGTAATAGAGTAAGAATTTAAAAAAAAAGTCTGTCTGTTTGTCTGTTTGTCTGTTTGTACACGCTAATCTCTGGAAATACTGGACGGATTTGAATGAAACTTTTTTTGTTATATAGCTATTAAGTCTAGGCAACATATAGGGTATAATTGATTTTGGAAAATGGAACTCCTGATGCGGAACCATAATGTTCCAGCTAAAGTATAAGAAATGTAAAAATGACGCCTTAGCAAAAGTTTTTCAACCTGATCAGCATTTTTTGTTGAGGTATAAAAATCGAAGATCTGGAACACCTGATGCAGAACCATCATGGTCCAGCTAAACTATAAAAAATATAAAAATGACGCCTTAGCAAAAGTAGTTCAGCTTGATGAGCATTTTTTGTTGAGGTATAAAAATCAAAGATCTGGAACACCTGATGCAGAACCATAATGGTCCAGCTAAGCTATAAGAAATATAAAAATGACGCCTTAGCATAAGTTGTTTCGCAGATAAACATTTTTTGTTGACGTATAAAATTCAAAGATCTGTAAAAGAGATGTATAAAAATCGAAGAACTGGAACACCTGATGCAGAACCAAGTTAAATTTATTTGCATAAACATGTGTTGCGACAACATCTGTTGTGAAAATCTAAGAGAGTTAAAGTTGTTTAGCATAATATAATAACATAAGCTGGGAGTACCTCCACGTGGTGAAGGCGGTAACAGTTTGGGCCTAATTTTTGATATAGACTTGCCTGAACTGGCTAAAACTCCCATTTATGTATAATGTAGAATATGCCTTCGGGCTTATGTTATTTTTGATGCTTCCTTATTTCGTTTCCCGTTTATCTTCGTGACACGGCAGCCTACCCGGTAACGCAGGGGAGCAGTCACTTAGATTTGCAAAGAAAATATTTTGACTCCATTTCTCTTTATACTAATAGCCATGCCTAGAAAGAGGTCAAATCTTTCACAATATTCAAAAGCAGCTAAAAGATTGAGGATCATTAGGTCCCAAGAATCTAATGAAGAACGTCAGGCAAGACTTAATGCTGTTCGAGAACATCAGGCAGCATCTCGCTCCGCAGAATCCTCTTTGGATCGCGAAGCACGACTGAGCGCTGATTGTGAGCGTCATGCGTCGTCTCGCATTTCAGAAACTTACACACAGAGAGAATCACGATTGAGTTCTCAGCGTGTTTATCCATCTACATCTAGGTCTCTAGAGACCAGTGAGGAACGTGGAGAGCGACTGAGAACTGATCGAGATCGTCATGCATTGTCTTGCGAGTCGGAAACATTCACAGAGAGAGAATCACGCTTGAGTTCCCAGCGTATTTACGCATCTACGTCTAGGTCTCTAGAGACCAGTGAGAAACGTGGAGAGCGACTGAGAACTGATCGAGATCGTCATGCATTGTCTCGCGAGTCGGAAACATTCACCGAGAGAGAATCACGCTTGAGTTCCCAGCGTATTTACGCATCTACGTCTAGGTCTCTAGAGACCAGTGAGGAACGTGGAGAGCGAGAGAGAATTTCTGGGGTACGGCATGAAGAGACAGAAGAACAGCGCAATGACCGTTTAAATTCTGATCGTTTTCGACATTCTCTAAACCAAATGTCAATTTCATCTGAAGAATCGGATGAGTCTCAAGAAGTAGTCGTAGAGCCTGGTGATCTTCCCTGGGTGGAAAAAGAAAGGAGTGCATTTACGTATACTCATATGATTAACTACGCTACATATTCTGCCATCGGAGGTATGATCGTAAATTGTTCTTTTTGTGAAGCTTTGAAATGGCAAAAAGAAACAAATGGAATGTGTTGCTCAGGGGCTAAGTGCATATTGACATTTTAAAAAATCCTCCCGAGATACTAAGATCTCTGCTAAACGGCGACCATCCACAGTCAAAAGATTTTTTAGATAATATCCGTTTGTATAATAACGCATTTCAGATGACATCTTTTGGTGCAAAGCAGATATCAGAGGGACCGTTCATGCCAACATTCAAGGTGCAAGGCCAAGTCTACCACCTTATTGGTTCCTTATTGCCTGAAAATTACCCTAAGTTTCTCCAAATATATTTTGTATCAGATTATCAAGATCAGGCAAATATTAGAAATCAGAACTTTCCGCAACTTGACAATGGTCTGATTGCACTGCTTCAAAACATGTTGCATCAAGTGAATCCTTACGTAAGTACATAGTTTTAAGGCAGCATTAGAATCTATCCCCCCCGGACAAAGCAACAATTATAAATTTGTGATTAACGCTGATAAACGACCGGTTGCTGGACATCGTGGTAGGTATAATGCCCCAGCCACGAACGAAGTTGCAGCTGTTTTAGCTGATCAAGAATGTGAGCGACGTGATATTGTGTTACGCACTCGAGATAATCGCCTGCAGCGTATTTCTGAAACACATCGATCTTACGATGCACTTCAGTACCCCTTAATTTATTGCCAAGGAGAAGACGGTTATAACTTTGCCATTGCTCAAATCGATCCTGCCACAGGAGAGCCAAACTTAAATAAAAAAGTTTCAGCTCAACAATTTTATTCTTACCTGCTACAAGTTAGACGCAATCGCTTTATTTATTTACAAAGGTTTCGTGGTCTATTTAGTCAGTTCATTGTAGACATGTACGCTAAAATTGAAACAGGGCGATTAGTATATATTTGCACAAACCAAAGGCGTTTACGCGCTGAAGAATACGTGCATTTGCGTGATGCTATGCAGCAAGATACAGAGTTAGAAAACGCAGGCCGTTTGGTTATCCTTCCATCCACCTTCACTGGCGGTCCCCGGAACATGCACGAGCGTACCCAAGACGCTTTCTGCTACGTCAGGAAGTATGGGCGACCCGATCTTTTCATAACGTTCACGACTAATCCAAAGTGGCGTGAAATAACTCTAGAACTTTGTGCGGGACAAACGTCATTCGATCGACACGACCTGACAGCCAGAATATTCCACTTGAAATTAAAGCTAATGATGGACCTCCTGACTAAAGAAAGCATCTTTGGTACGGCTCTGTGCTACATGTACAGCGTGGAGTGGCAGAAACGTGGCTTGCCTCATGCCCACATTCTTCTCTGGTTGGTTGAAAAAGTACGTCCTAACGATATCGACAAGTTAATAAGTGCGGAGTTTCCAAATCCAGCGGAAGATCCTGTACTGTACGATATTGTTAAAACACACATGGTGCATGGCCCCTGTGGCACTATAGACAGGACCTCTTCGTGCATGCAAGAAGGTCGTTGCACGAAAAAATATCCCCGTGCATTTACAGAAGAAACTGTAACAGGTGAAAATGGATATCCATTATATCGTCGACGTTCACCAAATCAGGGTGGATTTACTGCGGAAGTCAAAGTACGTAGGCAACCGATTTTTGTCAATAATAGTTGGGTCGTCCCTTATTCGCCTATTTTATCAAAAATATTTAGTGCACACACTAACGTTGAAATTTGCAATAGTGTAGAAGCCATAAAATATATTTGTAAGTATGTAAACAAGGGGAGTGATCAAGCTACATTCGCTTTACAAGGAATTGACCGGGATGAAGTGACCAGGTATCAATCCGGTCGCTATATAAGTACCTCTGAAGCTATTTGGCGAATACTAGGATTTCCTATTCATGAACGCCACCCCACGGTCATGCATCTGGATGTTCACTTGGAAAATGGGCAGCGAATATATTTCGATCCTAGCAATGTTAGAGACCGTATAGAAAATCCACGTCATACGACGCTCTTGGCGTTTTTTAAATTGTGTCAAGACGATGACTTTGCAAAAACTTTGACTTATGACCAGGTGCCATCTTATTACACCTACAATAAACAGACAGGTACTTTCAATAGACGTCGACGTGGTCAACCGGTTGAAGGATTTCCAGGCATTTTCAAAGACGCTGCTCTGGGAAGAGTGTATACAGTGCATCCTAATAGTGGAGAATGTTATTATTTGCGCCTGTTGCTCCATATTGTTCGTGGACCAACTTCTTTCTCTATTTTAAAAACTGTTGATGGTGTAGAGCGTCCTTCGTTTCAAGCAACTTGCAGGGCACTCCATCTTCTTGACGACGATCAACACTGGGACAACACTCTCGAGGAAGCCTGTGTCAGCGATAGCCCCAGTCGTTTACGAAATTTGTTTAATGTTAGTATTTTGTGCTCTCTCGGACCCTTTAAGATTATGGGAAAAGTACAAGATATCTTTTTCTGAAGACTTTTTACGCATTTTAAGGTGTAATGGTGAAGAAGATATTAGTCCAACTGATGACAGAGTGTTAAATAGTTCCGTATGTTCTATACAAGATACTGTCTATTCAATTGGGGGCAACTCCCTAAGCGCTTACGGCCTACCTGTTCCCCAAGCAGAACCCAATCAACCACGCATGAATCGAGAGTATGTAGCTGAAACAAGCTACTGTTCCAATGAATTAACTGCTGTAGTTAATGACGGCAGGTCAAATTTTACAACGGAACAAAGGGAAATATTTGATTTGGTGGTGCAAAGTGTTTTGAACAACGAAGGGAAGCTGTTCTTCTTAGATGCTCCAGGAGGGACTGGAAAAACTTACCTGATAAGAGCAATCCTCGCTGAAATCAGGCGTCAAAATAAGATTGCTCTCGCAGTGGCATCGTCAGGTATTGCGGCCACATTACTTCCAGGCGGGAAGACGGCACATACAATGTTCAAAATCCCAATCGATTTAGATCGAACTGAAACACCGACATGCTCTGTGACCCGAAACTGTGACAAAGCGAAGGTGTTTCAGGATTGATGTCTAATCGTTTGGGATGAATGCACAATGGCCAACAAAAAGGCAGTAGAAGCTGTAGATAGAACGTTGCGAGACATTTGTCGAGATAACAGGCCTATGGGTAATGTCACATTTTTGTTTTCGGGAGATTTTCGACAAACCCTTCCAGTTATAAGTCGAGGCACTAGGGCAGATGAGATTAACTCCTCATTAAAACAATCTTATCTGTGGCCTCAAATACAAAAGCTCAGATTGACAATTAATATGAGAGCCCAGCTTGGCGGTAGTTCACATGCCCAAGAGTTTTCAAGAATATTATTAAAAGTTGGGGAAGGTCTTCTTCCTGAAGATAATGGTCAGGTGAGTCTCCCCGAAATACTTGGCAAAGTTGTTTCCTCCGAAGAAGAACTTATACGTTCAGTATTTTTAGACCTTCAGAACATAACGAACCAGGAAAATTCTTGGTTATGTGATCGAGATATATTGACACCAAAAAATGAACAAAGCGCAGCGATTAATGAAAAAATTATGGCGCAAATTATTGGGGATGAAGTGGTTTATACTTCCTTGGATAGTGTAGTTGATCAAGACGACGCCACCAATTATCCAGTTGAGTTTCTAAATTCACTTGCTGCCAGTAGTCTCCCTGCTCACAAAATAAAGCTTAAAGTCGGAGTTCCGATAATGCTGATGCGAAACTTAACTCCGCCGAAACTGTGTAACGGAACCCGACTTAAAGTCAATGCTTTGCAACGAAATATAATTGAAGCTGAGATTCTCACTGGGAGTGTTGCCGGTGAAACTGTATTTATTCAACGTATACCACTTATCCCCAACAATTTTCCGTTTCAATTTAAACGTACACAGTTCCCTGTGACCACTTGCTTTGCTATGACAATAAATAAGTCGCAGGGTCAAACGCTTAAAGCCGCTGGTGTCGACCTAAGAATTGGTTGTTTTTCGCATGGCCAACTTTATGTGGCTTTATCCAGGGTTAGTAACGCTTCAAGTCTTTTCATATTGGCTCCGGAAGGAAAGACTCCAAATATAGTTTATAAAGAAATTTTTTGAACTATGTTTACAATATGAAATAAAATATATATTTACTTCTAATATAAAGTACTACTACAAGTATTTGCTTATGTATATAATCTACGTTAGTTCGTATTTATAATAATACGCCGGTGTCAAAGTCCACGCGAACGAAGTCGCGGGCATCAGCTAGTAATAAATAAATGTATAGCTTACAGAAGTAACACTTTTTAAAATTTGAACAAAGTTCAGATTAAGTAACTCGGAACTAGGTAGGTATATAGTTCCAAGTTTCGTTTTAGACGAGTTGCCACTGTAGATATTAACATAACTGACTATATGAAAAATAAGTTTTGGCCTCCCATACAAGTTGAGCGATCAGCTGGCCCGAGTTTATGTGTAGATACATGTTCCTAAAGGAAAGTTGTTAACTTAAAATAGTTTTAGGATTTAGACCTTATATCAATTTAAAAAAACTTTTAAAAATACCTATTTATGCAGGTTTTTCCTCAAGAGAAGAATTCTATTTTCATATGAGTAGTACGTTAATAAAACCCAATGGATCTATTCGATCCATCCGGCCAGGACTGATGACGGGTTGCTAGATAATTTATTTGAGTTATAAAACATTGTACACTGTTTTATTAAATAAATCAACAGAATAAAGTTTGCTTATTAATTAAATATACTCGTAACCTAGTGCTCACACGCACGACTATAAAAATGCTATCAAAAGTACCATAAAGACATTAATTTATAACAAATTAATTATCAAATAACATAAGTAATTTTCCACTAAAACCAAATAATTCAAACACACGGAACTTAGTAAAAAATGTTCACATAATTGTGTTCACTAATTATCATGACATTATTGTAATCAACCTGTATATGATCTTCGTGACCTTCACATTGTTTTTGACAATACTTTAGTACTTAAAACATGAGACAATGAAGATAACATTTGTTGACGATGCCAGATAAGACAAAATTAACATTTTGTAGTATTAATCTGATAAAATAATTAATTTGACTGTTAGTTTGGAGGTCAATAATTAAATGATCCTCTAGCTGCTCTGGCCAAGAATGGCTCTGGTAGTACAGAGGTCGTGTTTCTCCAGTGGAGACTAAAAAGACCTGATGATCATGATGATAAATGAAATAATAAAATATATTTTTAACGATGAGATCTTGCTTACAATTTTTTATAAGCTCGAGGAAATGTGATGCGGCTAGCAACCCATTACTATTTTGATTCCTTTTTTCACCTTCTTGCCCATAACGCTAAAAGTGGCCTTGGGCATCTGCTTAGAACGGCAAGATCTAAAATGGTTTGTTTGCCCCATTAGGAAAAAAGACGTGATAGTGTACTTCTCGCATCTTATAGCAGTAAACATTTTCCTATCTTATATTCTTAAGCATATCTTTTTACATATTATATTTCTATAGCAGATATATGTTTTAGTATAAATCACACAAATTAAGTTAGCCCCAAAGCAAGTTCGAGATTTGTGTTATGGGATACTAACTCAACAATACCATATTTTAAAACGAATACATATATATAAACATCCAAGACACAGGTTAATCTAAAAAATATTATTTTTCATCTTGACCTGACCAGGGATCGAACCTCCGATGTGACAGCGTGGCACGATGACTCCAGGCCATAGAGGCAAAAAAGTTAGCTGTACAAAAAATATCTCCAACTTCCCTACTATTTCCTCATAACTTCCTCAGTTTCCTCAGCAAACAACCCATCGGCTGTCATACTGTAAAAGTCATTCGCATGGCTAGGGTGCGCGTTGGCGCGTGCCGCCAACTGGATTTGTCACGCTCTATGACAACTGAAGAAAAAATCGGGCTAGGGTTGCGACATGTCACATTTGCCGCTCTAGTTTGTTTGTTTGGTAAAGTGCACATCGTTTAAATGCGACTCGAAAATGGTATCATATCGAAACATGTTTGTGTGAAATGCGGGAATTTGCCTTAAAAAATTGCGGTTATTGGTAGATTGTGTCACTTATTTTTTTTTAAATTTTTACTGTATCTACTAATATATTTTGTTATAAATTTTTGTTATCAATCCTCTGGCTGCTCTCGCCTAATGCATGATGATGATATAAATTATTACAGGTGCAGCACTAACTGCATAAACAGAGAGTGAAACAAGGCTGCATTTTAGAAAATAAGATACCGGAACACTAAACATGTAAATATTAATGAAAACCAAAATTCTGGACGTAAAGCTAAAGAGAACAATAAAATAACTGCGAAAAGAAAACAAGGGTTAAACAAGTTAAGCTAATAAACGCTGTGATTGTGTTTATGTAACGTGTGTTTGAATACATATATATACATATTCATATTTTCATTCTCCACATCACCCGTTTGGTTGACTGGTACATAAGCCTATATAAAATAAGGCTTTGAGTCCGGAATTACACTTATTTTTGTGTAGGAAGTTAAATGAATATATGCATTTTTGGAGACAGCCCTGGCTGTTACATGGCGTGCAGTGGACGGATTCACTTGCCGTATAAGTAACCGCGATCTGCTAATAAATGCCACTCTTTACTCATCGCTGCACAGGCTTGCTACGACGAACTTGGAAAATTAAATAGGTTTTCAAATAAAGTCCTTTATTCGTGTAAGAATAAATCAAGTGGCATCTTAGCTCTTATAAAGCTACATGTCAGACAAAAAGAATTTTACTGAAATCGGTTCATCTTTTTGCGGGATAGACAAATACTAATGAATTCCAGGTATAAAAGCGTTTATAATTATAACTAAGACAAAAAATTAGTACTAGTACCTATTATGACCTAAGATTTATTCTATTGTTATTTTGTAAACGATTGCTTGTTTTCATTTTTCTTTTGGCAAATAACCATTAGTTAACTAGACATTTAAAAGTCTGTATTATCTTAACACATTGCAAGACACTTACGGCTGTGGACGTAATTCAATTGTTATTTCTAGTGTCTGGCCAAGTGTCCTGCAATGTGTTAATTATAATTTTCTGTATTCGCCGTAGCGAGGCGGCACTGGTCACAAGTGCAGTTGCATTATTCACGAGCTCGGCCGAGCGCATCGGTCGCACTTCGCCCGCGTCGACCGACACTACGTAAGTAAGTACAACGGTGATTATTTTGATTACGTAGTTAATTTTTTTTTAAATTTAGAACCAAAAATTAAACTATAGAAGAACACAAATTGCGTTAGGGTTTTGTCATTAGTATAATATATGTACTTACTTTACATATAATAAATTTAAGAACGAAGTTCCTTTTTGGACCGTACAGACTTGGCGGATTTTTCCGTCACTTTTTCCTTCACGAACATATTTAGAGGCTGGAAATTTTTGGGTTTTTTATGGGCTTCCATTTTTGTAACTTCGTTCGAGTGTTTCACTCACTTTTCTTATTCTATATTTTGTCTCGATTTTTCAGCTACAGATACAGCTACGTCCCAGCTACCTACGTTTTCTTCTAATTATTAAAGACTCTTGTCTGTAAAGCAACCAATGCCTTCCATCTTTATCTATCTAAAGTCAACTTCTTTATATCCTTGTAGGTTAAAACATTGATTTAATCTTTTAGTTTTTAAAACCTATCTCTAGGTCTTCCTTTGCCTCTTCTTCCTTCTATTTTTCCCTCTAATATTACTTTTAACCTACGATTTAAACCTACGTGAAGGATATTTTATTAAATAGCGCTACATAAAAACATTTATAAAAGCATTAATGAATATAAATGTTGGTCCAAGTCCAATGCGAGTATTCAAATGTTCTTGTTATTTTTTCTTGACCATCTGAGCACAACGGTAGTAAAAAGTTGCACCCCGATATTTCGTACATTTATTTTAATGTAAATACGCGCTGAATTTTATTTGCGTTTCTTGATTTTATAATTAAGAATAAAAATCCATTTCACACAAATAATAATTATAATGTAGTTCAAACAGGAAGGAATTTATTTACAAGAGAAAATTTCAATGAGAAGTGAAAAATATCATCATATTCAGCAGTAAAGACTACTGTCTACTGCTTTTTCTTATCGTTTTGTTTGCTCCAATTTTAAATTTTATTCTTCCAGAACCGTTGCCAGTTCTGAAAGAACATAATTTAAAATTTGAGCTATTACACCTCCCTCCGAGGCAGAGTATAGGTCAAACATGGTACAGCTGGCTAGCTACAAAGGGCTGCAGTCTACAGCTGAACATGGTTGGGGCATTTTTGACCGTAAATATAATAAGGAAAAAATTCCAACAAGTCAAATCAGATACTTTTTTCCAAACGACTTAATAAAAACTAATGACGTGCATGGAGTTAAGTATCGCTCTTTATATCAGTTTTTCCGCTAAAATCTCTTTGAAAATGTATACTATGATCAATGACAAGTGACATTATTTAGTGACGTTATATTCTATTACCATATCAAATTGTTTATTTTGAACCAGGAATCTTCCTAAGAGCCCTTTTTAATTCGAATAGCCATGATGTGAAATGGATATTATATGGAATTTTCCTTTTGCGAAATTGGACAAGATGGCATCCGACTACCGACAAAAAAATCGGTCATCTCGAAAATTATTGCAATACCACGAACAAGCCGCGACGCACAATTCTTTAAAAATACGCCAAAAAGATTTTATGACTCACTAAATTCGACTTTGGTGATATAAACTTCGACCACTTTATTATGTAACCAAAGAAATATTTTAAAACTCTATCATGTATACAATAAGGTTTAGAATAAAAAAATTAAGTGTTAAATGTATGTTTGGTGTTGTAAAAGGCTTTGACAGTTCGTGGTAGGGTTAGCAAAACGGTAGACTGGGCAATTTCGATTTGGTGTAGATAGTGTTTTTGTCAAATGTCAACTTCTGTGGTCCCCGTTTGGTTTTTTCGTGTCATTTTTGTTCAATTTTCGTTATGACTAGTTTTATTTGATCTTATCAAGGACAGGTGAATTCTTGTTCAGCAAGTAGATACGAGACCTTAACTATAAGTATTGGATCTGTTAGCTGCTATGACTTTACCTGAATTTTCTATACAACGTGGAAGGGACATACCTGTAATAAATCGAACCACGGGCTATACTAGATCACTATAGTATATTGATAATAAAATAACAGTCAAAATACAAAAAAAAGGCATACCCTTACAAGTTGCCTAGGCAGCTGCACACTTTTGTATGGAAATGCCGAAATAACTTAGGAACAGATTATCGTCTATATTAGTTTGTAGTGCTACAGTTTTCGGGTGAAGCATAGTTTAAAAAAAGTTAAGTAGTCCTTATACTGAATAATAGCTATTCCTACAAAAATAAACAATTTCAGACAGTAATATTTTCCATTACAAGAGAGATGGCGTACTAATCATTGCCAAAAATACCCTAAGAAAAATGAATTGTCTATTCAATGATAAACAGTAGTGAAAATTAATTTTCTTATTTTACGCATACATCATATCATTTTTGACAACGTTTACATCACATTTAACAAAAATATTGCGTTTCTACGAAAATTTAAAATCTATGGTTTGAAACTGCTATCAAGTAAACTGAGCAGAAGACACTCTTTAAACATTACATCAATTTATCGCACTAACTCTCTCATCAAATGGCTACGTTTCTTTCCAAATTACTTCTCTGTTCAAGTGTCTATCAAATCACTAAAATAGACACGCATCACCTTTCGTTTATACAGCTTTTTAAGTGATAGTCAAAAAGCGCAGTGCACATCAAAGTTTGAAGTAGAATTATATGGAAAGGTTTAGACTGTTTCGTGCATTTTCCAGCGAAGAAAGTATGGGCCTCGATTATCGTGACGACGACGTCGTTGTGATTCAAGAAAAAAACCTTGACTTCCGCGTGATTTTGCTGAATACGTATTATTATTAGATAAAAAGTTAATCTATTTTTTCATAATGATATTTATTTTCTTAAAAATATTTCTTTTTTCTTATGTATTTAACAATCATACTTTCTATATGCGTTTCGTGTCAATGGTTTGATGTTTATAGTTTATTGGACCAAAATTTAAATAAGATTATATTGTTTTACTTCAAATGATTAACGCAAATTATAGACTTATTGCATGATTCCAATGTTCAATGGTTCAATGCGTGTGAATATCACTCTACTATTATAATCTCCAAAGTCGAATGTCGAATATGTGTCAATGGTTAAGGCACAGGTGCAGAACACGCTAGAAGTCTAGAACTAAAGAAAATAGTGAACCATTTAATCTACCTATTTAGATGATTATTTAAATTAAAACTGTTGTGAATTGTATGTTCATACACTATCACGTATTTATCCCTTACGGTGCAGACAGTACTTTTGAATCTTCTGGCTCTTAACAGTCAGAACCCAGGGAAGCAAGAAAAAAAGGCCACTTTTGGCATAACGGTGGACAAGAAGATAAAAAAAAATACATATTTATTGGCAACTAGCCGCAAGATAAGCTGCAGTTATCAGTTTTTTTTTCTCGTAGAGCAGCATGAGAGATTTGTAAAAATATTCACTAAATGGTCCAAACCCTTAGCAAGTGTATATTTACGAGAGCAAAGTATGACACGAGGGACAGAAAGAATGTTAATTACAAGTTGGCTCGCTTTGAAAGTAACGTAAACAGGGGTCCGACTTTAGGGCGGGATTAAAAAGGACGCGTGCCGTGTGTTGTTTTTAATTTTGTAGTGACTTGGAAAGTTTTCGTGTGTGTTTGGATTTGTACCTTTATGTCGTGCGTGATTACTTTTTTTTTTAATTTAAACTTTATTAATCGACAAATAAAAATAAGGAGGTTTCCAACAAATCAGATTTTTTTGTAAACGTCAATATAAATACTTTCTATGGGATTTATATGAAATAAAAACTAATGAGGTCATCGTTTCTTGGAGTCAAATAGCGCCATTAATACCAATCAGTTTTTTTGCAATAATAAATCTAAAATCACTATGGAAATGGAAATGATTAATGACAAGTGACATTATTTTGTGATTTTTTTTATTAACAATACCAAATGATTTATTTGTGACCTAGGAAACCACCTTATTGTATACAAATGGCGGACTCAACACTAAAGCGTTTCATCACAGGTTTATTTTTGTACTTTCGGAAGGTATATAATTTGTATTTTATATTAGTTGGATTTATAGGCTGATATTTTAACCTTTAGTAAAATTTTTGGAGCGAGTTTTTCCATGCTACTGAACTATTTTCACTCAATTAAATAATTAAACATAAACCATTTAAAAATTGGCAAAAAAGACAACCTAATATTTTGCAATATCCAGCCGAAACATGAAAAATTACGTTATAGTTTTACATCTGACTGAAAATCGAATATAAAATAAGTGCTTGTACCTACTATAATCCTAGCCCACGTGTACTATAGCCGTAAGTACACAAGTTCAATGACCCCGGCTAATTCTGGCTCAGCATTACAAGGTCTATTTCTGATTATGATTACTGCACGCACACCAATGGTTATTGGTACCATCTCTTGTCAACGTAACTATTTCTTGAACTTTGGAAGTTCATAAAATTGATAGACATTGGATTGTTCCATTGTCCGTCAGTTAAGACAATATGATTCCGATTTTTTTAAATTATGTTTTGCGCATGAGCCACCAAATTAATCTAACTGGAAAATTTGTACGGAAATATATTTTATTTTTCACAAATTACACTGATTGAACTAGCCCCAAAGTAAGTTCGAGACTTGTGATAAGGGATACTAACTCAACGATACTATATTTTATAACAAATACATATATAGATAACATCCAAGATCTGGGACAATTTGAAAAAGGCAATTTTCCAACTTCCCCTGACCGCGGGGATCGAACCCGGAACCTCTGGGTGGCGGACTAGCATGGTGACCACTACGCCACGGAGGTCGTCAAATGTGTTTTGTTTCAAATCAAATTTGTTTAGATTTACGTAACTCAACAGAAAAAACAAAAACCTGTAGGATCACTCGCACTAACTCACAGTCCATCTGTCACAGCTAATTTGCTCCGTAATTATTCTATACTTACTACTCAGACTTACTATCATCATCATCATCAATAAATTTAAGAACTAGGTTCTTGTCGGTGGAGTATTTTCCATGTCTCCCTATAGTTAATTATAATAGACTCCGTACCATTAACACATGTGTTTGAGATAAAGTGGCTCAATATGCCCAAAATCTTAATTAACGATTCTTAATTTTATGTTTCTGACTCACATTTCATTTTCTCATACAAAATACAGCAATCAAAGTTTACAACAGCTTAGCGTCATGACGTAACAGGCTAGTCAGTCAGTCAATTGAAATTCGGGTGGTCTAGTTCAGGTGTTCCCAAACTTTGCAATAGGTACCTAATAAAAAAGACTGTGATTTAAAACAACTCTGAACAGATTTTTATTTCGGTATAACTCATGCGCAACTGAAAAACGTTTTTTCCTACAAAGTGTATGTAAACATCAATGTTAAGATGTTCTGTTAGGTTGACTAGTAGCAAAGGACTTAGACCTTAAGTCTCACGGGTGTAACATTTTTTGTAATAAAGTTTAGTAAATAAATAAATAATACATTAGAGTTATCTTTTTTTTACATCCATGGATGCTGAACAATATGTGAAAGAAGAAAATCCTGATAAATTAACACAATTTGGCAATGATTTTACCAGTATGGTTCTATCTCGCTGTGGGAATGCAGTTATTGCATGAGATTTATTTATTTAACTTATTTTATTACAAACGTAACCCACGAAAATTCAAATTCCAGTTTGAGAATATCTGATGTCTCTCAAATTGGCCATAACCATAACTGGTCTGCCATCAAGATAAATATAGGTTTATTGTAGTTTTGGGATTAGCTCACTTTTGTCAATTGGGATTCATTTATCCAGATTCAACGATCATTCAGCTTATTTGAGAACCGATTCATAACAGTACCTAACAGTAACCTATAAAATTAAGTATCTATGAAGGCATATTTACTTCTGGCTACCGAATATCTGGTAAAGAATAGTATCATTGCCTGTCTCTTAGTGCAGATCATATATCATAAGTCATAAGTCAATCCAACGAAATTATTTATTAATCAATTCAACGAAATAATATTAATATGAGAAACCTTTTATATGGGCCGTGACGTGACATAGTTACATGTCCCATGTACGTGAGAAACAATAATGTATAGGTAGCCTAGCCATGCCGCCTCCACAGAGCAACATCAGATGTGGTTTATGATGAATGCTCTGAAATGCAGGGCTTGACGTTGACAAACACGATATGCGTGCCAATGGTCTTATTACCAAGGATTTTCAAACCCTTCCAAAATGAACAAGAAAAAGTTAGAAAGCAGACCTCAGGCTTCACAAGGATGTAATTGAGAATGCGTTTAGATGAGAGATCATCATCATCAATGGCATATTACTGCACGAATCCTAAACATTTAATGGTTTTTTAGCCAGTCCACAGCTGGCGGAGTTAAAGTTTGGAGTTCGCTAAGTTCTCCAGAGAATTGGTACAGCGGACATTCTACGACGATACGTTGTAATGTATTTATTTTTAGCCTGCTTTTAACATTTATGTATACCCCACTTCTTTATTCTAGAAATAATGACAGGTTGCTATGAAAATGCGTCCTTTTAGAAAAGATCCCCAGTAGTAACACCCATATCAATCCCTCCATTTTATGGATAATCCTCAATTTTGTTTACAAAACGATCAGAGCTGAACATTATTAGTTTTATGAGTACAGCAAACACAAACACACGGCAAGTCCCGTCGTGTGTGGCCTCGGCTTTGATGGGGTGACTATGACCTGTTATGGTCAGTTTACGGCGTAGGAAGTTCAATATGGACGTAAAATGGATGAAATGGATGGAATATTTTACGCTTTGTGACTATTAATAGATTAGCTTTAAGAATGTGATGAGCTGGTAGCATTGTCTTATGTAACAAGTAGTTTAGAATCAATGTAATTGTTATCGACTTTTAAATAATAAATAAATAAATATATAGGGACTAATCACGCTGATTAAGCTAGCCCCAAAGTTAGTTTGAACTTGTGTTATGGGATGCAAACTCAACGATACTATATTTTTTGATACCTATATACATAAATGAAACACCGACGACCTAGGACAAATAACCGATTTGCCCTGGCTGGGGATCAAATCCTGGACCTCCGGATTAGCGGTCTGGCGTGTTGACCATTACGCCACGGCGGTCGTCAACATATTTTCCTAAAAGCCACGAAACGTAACGAATGCCATCTAACGATGGGGCTCTTAAGCCTTATAAAGCACGGAGGCAGTCAAGATGTTTTAGTTTTAACTATGTATTATTAAAAAGACTACAGTATCTATGTCAAGATGTGAGTTGAAAGATTTTCTTTTAAATCCCCTCACTTTAATTTAGTTCAGTTGTAATCCACGTTTATCCATGTCATAAAAAGAAACGCGATTTAAAAATTAAACAAATGTCGCTTGCTTCTGGAATAATGCATAATCTCAATCTGTAGGTACATAAAACAAACATACAACAACAAAGAGAAAAAGCGAAGGCGAACCGAAAAACGTCTAATTTTGTCACATTGTATAATGTCCCGTTTCCTTCATGACTGCGTCAATAAACACCGTTTGAGATATTTCAGGCCGTCTGTCCATCATCCAGTGTACATTACGACCTCACAGAGACATCCGACGACAGCCTATCAATCTTTTAATAAATACCACGAGTATTACTCCGGAATATTTTAGGTTGTTACTTTTCGAAATGCGCACGATTTCGTGTTACACAACGCAGATTACGAGTAGGTTAGGGGTAGACATAGAATGCTCCAGAAAAGCAAACTTTTCATCAAATTTGATGATTTTTAAATTTTCAAAGATTCTTTTCCATTCAACGTTGTGGAGATGGGTTTAGCCATAATTTCTCCGTCACATTAAAACTTATTTTGCCACACTTTTATCTTTGTAGCAATTACTAATAGTTGCATAGTTAACATACAGAATAAATTACATAACATAGTGTGCTGTGTACATGTTTCTTACAGTGCACTTTATTAAGTACTATATCAATAGGTAAATACTTAGTAACAGAAATCGGTAATAGTACCAAATTAATTACAACCGTATTATTTTCTCATCGGTGTAAAAATTTAAGAACATTATAGACGACCTCCGTGGCGTAGTGGTCACCATGCTATTCCGCCACCCAGAGGTCCCGGTTTCGATTCCTGGTCAGGGCAAGTTGGAAAATGGCCTTTTTCAAGTTGTTGTCTTGGATGATTCATATTAGATTTGCAAATAAATTGTAATTATATTAATTTGAAAGGAAGTATAAATTATTGAATGTTACTTTAAGGATCGAGTGTATTTTTTTTATTGTATATTTTTTATAAATTTGCATGCTATTTTAAAATGTCGGCGCCATCGCATTAGGTTTATAACCTGTAATGATAAGTGCTTGTAAGATATTGAAATAAATAAATAAAAAATAAAAATGTTTATCTATTATAGTATTTGTTACAAAATATAGTATCATTGAGTTAGTATCCCATAACACAAGTCTCGAACTTACTTTGGGGCTAGCCCAATCTGTGTAATTTGTCCCTATATATTTATTTTATTTCCACAAGTAATCATATCTACTTTAAAAATCCGGCTTCGATATCGCAACGATCAACGTATTACGCTAGGAACCAATAGTACGACGCTAGCGACTAAGCAACAGACAAAATCATAGAACATCATTTTAATTTAAACCTAAAAGCAACAGAACTAAGACATAAAACCAATGCATCAAACGCAAAATTTCGACTTGTTAGAAATATTTGTAACTTTCAAGATGCAAGACAACATTTTAACGACATTTTTATTAGTTTTTCACACGTTTGACATCAGTAACACATGTTTCATTCGGCGTAAAATGTTTTCGGGTTATGACATTACCCGAGCCGGGCTGTATCATTTTTAATAACGTTTTATAATTTTGGACGTTTGACAAGTAACAAAGACTCTTTGACAAAAAGTTAACTGCGTTGTAAAACGCGTTACGAGCAGCGTGTCACAGAAGCTAAACAGTATTAAAAGATAATAATGGACTATTTGGAAAAATGTGTGTTGCTGAAATAGTTGGTAAAAAAAATAATGCGAGGATTATAAAATCTTTACTTAGTGAATAGTGACCTGCCGCATATTATAAGTTTGCTTTTGCACGTCAGATGCCATATACATACAGCAGGGGTCTAGAACAAATCATATGGGCAGAGTATCACCCGCGGGCGTCAGAAATAAAAACGGGGTGAATATCTATATTAAATATTTTTTATAAAATGTTTAAAACTAAAAACCGACTTTTCCCCCAATCTACACATAATGATAATATTTCTATAACAAACCCTTTCAAACAAAAACTAAATAAAAATATTGTAGAGTATACCAATGCATGTTCGACAGTATTTCAGACTTGATCATTACGCTAGAGTCATTATATTCAGGTCTTCCAAAATTTTGCAAACTTGTGTAAGTAAGATGACAATAAAATACTATGGAGTTTATAAACTGTTCTGATGATGAGGCCGGGAGATATTCGACAGACCTCAGTTATAAAACAACATAACCACATTGAGTAGGACTCGTTTGATTTGTCTTGAAAAGTATGGTAGACGATGTCTAGACTCAGATCTCGGAGACGGAAGGTGATCGATGGAACTCAGTGATAAAACGACGCAATTCTATTTAGTTCAAGCTTATGCCTTGTCTTAATAAATACTTTGGCCTCAGAGTAAAAACTTGTATAGAATTTTCATGACATTATATGACACCAACAAGAGCCTGGCTCTAATGTGGACAGACAAAGAAATTCGCGTCTTTTTACCTAAGTACAAGGATTAATCTTCTATTAATGCTTCTGATTCCCATTTTCAATAAAACTGAATAAGAATGGCATTAAATCATGTGACCATTATCTTTGTCTAATCTGTATGAACACGTGATAGTAAATTCATGATGATACCCTGTATAAATCAATGTGATTTCAATTCCAAGGTGATTTGTCTCCAGCTAATGGCGTTTGGGAGACTGCCAGCCAGATCAATCAGCTGTTTATGAAAGGACAATCAGATGACAGAGTTCTAATTTGGTGTCTCGTAAACACGACAAACGACATGACGACTACACCGCAGCATTTACGATCAGCTTTAACCTTGGAGGCTATAATGTTTAATGATGATGATGATGCTGAGTAAAGAGATGATGGAATGGGGACAATTTATAGTAGCGCTGCTAAGACTAACTTGGGAGGTCTACAACAAGCTTCCTCTTTTTTGGAATGAGTTTGAACCTTTTCATGCTTGTACAGCTAAAGCAATTTTCTGTAGCTTAAGAGATAATATGTAAGTAGGTATACAAAAATATTTTCCTTTGACAAATATTCCGATGTTTGTCTAAATAGAGAGAACGATATTAAAATGTTTGCCTTATTAATTTAAGGTCAGTTTCTAGCCGTATAATACTGCTATTATATAGGACTGTTCGTTTAGTTTTTTCGTTCGAATCATTGATAGAAACATCTAAGAGAATTAAAGAACTATAATCCGTATACACGTACTTAACTGCTGTAGTATACAGTAATTTAAAAAAGTGGCTGTAATAATAAAACGCAATATTGATTAAGATTGTTTGTTGTTTGAAGATTCTGTGTGTTTACTACAACGGAGATGTAAAGATGGCTCATGTAAGCCATTTTAAAATAAGCGATAAAATTTCATTTCATGCTTGCTTCTGTTATTTTTATTTCACGAGTATCAAGGTGAATGCCATTTATACATCACCAATTCTAAAAGCACAGAAATAAATGTACATCACCAGCCAAATTGTAACAAAAATAATGAGCCAACAGATTTTAAAGGACAAGAGATTGATTATCCCGAAAGATGGACGTCAACACATTTTATTCGACAATACTTTCGTGAATCGTAAAACGCAGCATGCGACAGCTCACACTTTACAGCTAGGTATCAACGTCAATAGCTATTTTTGTCGGTTATGCGTCCTAATTTATAGTGCAATAAAGTTTTACTTGTCACTCACTAGGGATTTACGATTCCGTCCTAAATGCGGTTTTCTTCCGTCCGAGTTTCCTTGTCGTCATCAATGTAATGGCTACGACCTACGACAGAGGCGCCTCTGCACCATTCGTATTTACCCATCTGTGACGACAACGCAAATGGAACAAAGGAGTATGTCTTCTGATGTAACGTAAACAAAGTCTAATTTCCTGGACGTGTCTTCGAATTCCTTGACAATACAGAAGATTTTACTGACAATGTTAGATTTAAACAAAATGATACTCTATTTCCAAATTCATAAATTTCATTTTTAGGTGCCAATGATGTTGTAGATGTATTGTTTTTAAATGGAGATAAAGTAAATCGTACAGGCGGCGCCGTGGATGTCGTCGGGCCGCCACCGCTCATACAAACAGTGTCGAAGCGTATCGAGGAAGGATGCTTAACACTTGCACCTCTAATTATATCCGTGGAACGCGTTGGAGAAACAAATACGTCTTTCTAATGCGTGCTCTGGATTTCCTTTGCATTCCTATCTGATTTGTTGTAGAGCTAGACATGATAAACGATTTGTTGAAATGAGACAATGGTATTCGGTGTAAATAAATATTTCCGATGGATTTTCTTCGGAAAAGCAACTCGATTCTTCGATTTTATGTCTGTATTTCATATACTTAATTCACGAATAAAATATTAACAGATTAAATTTTTTCTGCGCTTTTTCAAACATACAGATATGATCTAGGGGACTTTAGTTCTTTGATAAAGCAAGAAAAGAAATATCAGCAAAAAATATATATTAAAATGGAACTGAAATGAAAGCGCGGTAAATTAAAAATAATTCCTAATGAAACTAGACAAATTTAAAGTCGTTTACACTAACCGATTTTGTGTTAAACAAACTTCTTTTGAAACATAAAACAAGTCCCAATATAGATACTATTAAAGAAGCGACAGACCACGGCAGAAGTGTCTCCGGGAACGTGTTTAACGTTTTTAAACGCGTTAAAGGGTGTGGCTTCTGTGTAAGCGAGAAAACTAATATAACTTATATATATTATGTTTATTTTTTTTCGGACAATATAATACAAAATATGACATGTACGGCACCGGTGTCAGAGAGGCAAGTGGCAATCGAAGTCACACAAGGGATCACAGAAGATAGAGTCAAAAAAACGAAAAGCCAATTTCAATACAAAATTCCTCAACCGATTTTGATAAAAATTTTATGGAACCACTTTACAAGGTTTCCCTTCAAACAAAAAAGATTTTTATTCAAATAGGTCCAGACGTCTTCGAGTAATCAATGAAATTAGATTAAAAAAAAAAAAAAAGATTTTGAAACATTTATCATTTGCCGAATCGTCGTCGTAATAATCGTCATAATCGTCTAAGAACTCTTACAGATGTGTCGTACGACGGTCGCGTTGCAGTTTTTGTCAGTTTGTGGTAGATTGACATATGCCACGCGACTGTTCGCGACAGTCTGCGACCGACGTACGACACATCTGTAAGAGTCCTAAGACAAATTTTCTTTTGTCTTGTCTTTTTTCTACAATAAAAATGGAACTTGATTCTGAAAGATTAACTTTCAAAATCGAGTCTAAGTCTGAAAAACTATACGAAACAAAACTGAAACATGCGGTGCCTTTCGGGTTACTAATATGATGTAAACCAGCAATAAGAATAGTTCTGATACAATGTGCAAATCCGCCGTACGGTTTAGGGCCGCCGAGTAGAAGTGGACCTATCCAAGTCTTCTCGTGGATGTCGTACAAGGTGACTTAGGAAATACAAGCTAAACAAAGCTTATAAACATTAACTTCTCCAACACGTCTGGCCAGCGTAGAGAGTGTTGGCCAAATCCTCTGCTGGCTTGGCTGCTCTGGCCAAGTATGGCTCCAGTAGCACACAGAGGGTCGTGCTTTTGCAGTGGCGACTAAAATGACCTGATGATGATGAAAGAACAAATCAAAACTATTACTTTTTACTTTTCTTTACCTTCGCTGCCACTGGGACAGCATCCCCAAACGTAAAAGTTTCCCAGAAGGCGATCGGGGACAGAATTGTTTATATTGCAAGACTAACAGTGTCACTGATGAGGCGTGTTCGTGCTGAAAGGCCACGAATAGACGCGTATCCTCTGTGTGTTTTGTTAGGACTGTGGGGGAAATGTTAGGACTTGTGGTGATAGTCAGAACTGTTGCCGAACATATTTTCAACTCTAGGTATTTTATTGATTCAATGACACAACTATTAAAATTTTTTGAAGATAAAGAAAACCATCACCGTGATACTCGTGTCAATGTTTATTTATAATAGGTACACACACTACATTACTAAATAAACGTTGAGGACCAGAAACCGACTTTACCCCCGAACTCACTGATTTTGATAAAAATTTTATGGGACCGACCACCAAGAATTCGGTCCAGGCGTCTTCGAATAATCAGTGAACATACATAAAAAAAAATAAAAACGCTACTGATTAATAACCTCTTTTGGAAGTCGATTAATAAAGAGAAATGGTCCGCGTTAAATTAAAAAGTATACACTGAACTGTCTACTTTATATGTAAAACTATAAATACTTATTAGACATAATAGGTGGGTTTGGTATGTATAAAAAGCATCTTAGAAAATTGCTAATATACGTACTTACCTACTAAAATTCTTTACCATTTTCTTTATGTAATCGATGGTCGATATCGCGTGCCTTTTTTTCAAATATATGAATAATAATACAATAAAAAAAGTATTTTTAAATTTAATAATAAAACGCCATATGATAATCACGAAAAGTGTTTTATCCGGTCATAATAACCATATAAATGAAATACGATCAAAGTTATTAGAAACGATGACAACTCCACAACGAAATAAAATAAGTCAACTAATAAACGTCTCACTGACACGACATCTACACGGCCCATTCCCATTTCTCTTCCAAACCATTAACTCGCCACAAATTTGTCTCCAGATTGTAAACATTACATAAATCCGGATCTGGCAACACCATTTATTGGGTGTTTAATGAAGAAGGCGACAGATTCGATGAATTGAGTTTCTTGAGAGTATCTTTACAAGATCTAAAAAGTTAAGTGTGACGGAATGATGGCTGTATTAAATAGATGAATGGTGTAAAATGTTCCGGAATATAACGATAAACAGTCGAATAAAAGGCACCGAAACAATTTTATTTAACACTTTCGATTGGAACAAACAGTCATAGAAGGACAAAAATAAGAATTAAAAATTGGAAAGAGTTTGCAACGGTACGTATCACGTAAAGGTTAAAACTATTTTCGAGATCTTCGTTCTTTGTTTTTTTATAATACATCCTGTATTAGTCTACTCGGAACTAACGGCCTCTCTCAATGGATGGAGAATTTGCCTATAGTCACCACACTGAGCAGGATTGGCGATCGTAGTAGATGATTTTGACTCCTTGTAAAGAGGACACTATGTTCCCGTTCCCTGTTAGCTATACCTCACTGAGTCTCTTACTACACCATGTCAACTTGTCATTGCCATAAACAAAGTTCAAACTAAAAGAGGAAGGAATTAATATTAGGAAAAAAATAGAAAATAAGAATAAAATAATTCATGAAGTAGCGTGAGTTTTGTGTTACGCTAAATAGGGTTCAAGTTACTCCGTCACCTATATACCTACATATAAAGCACTCCATTGTTAAACAAGTAATTAAATTTTTTTTTTTTTAAAACAAGCTTTTATCTGAAGACTCTCTTTAAGACGAATCAATCGCGCTCAAACTCGATGGAATTGCGTATTTTCATTACAGACTTCCTATGGCCATCCTCCGGCTCCATCATCAAATCAGCTCCACGTTTGTTATAATTGCAATTTACGTATGCGGACAAAATTTCAACTCAATCGGAAACCGGGAAGAGGGTCAAATTTAACTCGCAAGATTTGATTACAGACAGAGCGTGGCAACGAGGAGTGGTGAAAATAGTCTTATTAAATCCAAAATTTTCTTCAAATTTAATTTAATTTTATAAACAATTTCTTCCTGAAATTTCTTCCCACCATTAAACAAGTCCCCCACATTCGTTGTCACGCTGCCAGCACCGTATCTGTCACCCACCTCGTTTGTTTACTAATTGCATCCGATTAATGGACTGTCAGAGCCGGAGCCAGGGTTATTTGATGTTTACACGACACGAGACAAATCTGTGGTGAAGCTTTTATTGTTCGGGAAATTAATGGATGTGAAAATTGAACAAATTTTTCGAAAGTTTCGCTTATCTGCTGGTTAAAATGATCTATTTTTTTTTTAAATCACAATATGAAGAACTGCGCTCTCCTACTGCACGTCTTTTTACCAGAGTGGTCCAGATCTTTACACCTATTTGTTGTTGGCTGGTTTGCCTATATCAGATTAGAGGCATTAATTTTATGTGATATTAAATAAATTTATTTGCAAACGAACACGGTAATAAATCTGATTTTACAGGTCATTCATACCTAATTCTATTATGCAGGCGTGTTGCACCGATAACTGGCGTACAAATTTTTTGAGCATACTTCTAATTTACAACAATAAAAGATAAATTTAGTTACTAATAATACTGAATTATGTATAATGATCTCAATATGGATCTCAATACGTATTCTTCACCATCGCTCTTATAATTATTCGTCTTTCCCTGGCCAGAAAGTGGAAAAGAACGCCGTTTTTTGGTCCAGGGATTCAAAGAAAGAATTTCCGCGTAGCAATTGGGTCTGTGCGACTGTAAAAACACGAGGTGACAGCGACCAACAGCATGTGTCGCCGTAAAAACTCCCCGGCTGCTTTACTGCCGGTTATTTCGGATTAATGACAGCTCTGCGAAGACAATCGTCGTCAATGTTGCGTTTTGTTTAGATTGTCCAAGTCACTGTTATTTTTGTGAAGATGACGCGGGATTTAAACATTTTTTCTGTATAGGAATTTAGTTAATTCAAGAGTTAGCTAAATTGCTTGCTAGTAGGTGTAATTCTGCACAAACAATTTATTCTGAACTTGTTGTTTAGACATTATTTGTGTAGAAATCGAGTAAATTGATGAACTTTACATATTCCTCACGAACATTGATAGAGCAGCTCTGCAAAGATTGTGAACGACGCAGCTCTTTATATTCTCAAGATTTTGTTAATTTTGTATGAATTTTAGACATTATATTAGTAGAAATTGAATAAATTGATGGCATTTCTTATTCATAATGAAAAAATTAGGAAATCAATATTGTATAAACTATGCTTTTGCAGGCACTTAAATTTGTTGCATCAAAAACGTTTCGGAACGTCCACTGCTGGAAAGAAACGCTGTAAGTGAGAATATTAGTTCTAGTATGGGCAATAAATTTAAAGTATCCCACCAAAAAGATAAATGAAATTGGCGTTTCCATACGTGTGCACTGTGCAGCCGCTCGGGCAAATTGTATACGAATGTCAATTTCTTTTTTTACTATTATTTAATTAAATTATACTATGTACAGTAATCATATCATAATAGCCCGTTGTTCGAATTATTACGCATGTGCCCTTAGTCCCTTACACGTGAAATAAAAACACGCGGCCACCTACCTCATTGACCTACAACAGCAATTAATTCTGGATTCTAGAAACCTAATTGCATTATAATAGGTATGAACAATTTAGTATACGACTTTACTGCTTGACGACTGTCGATCAAAATAAAAACGGTAGGTCGTAAATGTCACGTTTTATTACTTAACATGCTACTTTAAAAAATCTGTCCCTTTCCCGGTGGAACGTGTTGTACTAATCATTTTAAACTCTTTAATTCACTGCAGGCATCTTTTTATTCATAATCCAGACCTTGCAGATAAAAGAAAGAATTATGATGAGCTCACTATACCCATATAAAGTCTAGCAAAATATATTAAAAGTATTTAAAGGGTGAATTCTGTACGTATTTGTATAGGAGCCCCCCTTAAATTTTTATTTTATTTCGTTTTTAGTATTCGTTGTTATAACGGCAACAGAAATACATAATTTGTGAAAATTTCAACAGTCTAGCTATCGCGGTTCTTGAGATACAGCCTGGTGACAGACAGACGGACAGACGGTCAGACAGCGAAATCTTAGTAATAGGGTCCCGTTTTTACCCTTTGGGTACGGAGCCCTTATAAAGAACGAAAGACATTTCCTTAGTTTTTTGTTACACATGATTTTAATTATAACACCAATTGTGAATAAACCATCCTATTCAGAAGCAGAAGACGTAAATTGAGCGAAAGATATTCTATTACAGAGCAAATAATCCTAACCTGTTAAATTGTTCTCATCTAAGAATATTACAACAAATCAAAATAAACTTTAATGCCTTAGTTTTAAAGTTTGTCTTGAGTCGTGGTTTATAAAGCGTGCTACAGTAGCTTTTTTTTGAGCTTTCGTCGTCTGGTTTGTCTCCTTTTTGTCACATCTCGGCTCGGAGTCAATTAGCAGTGTTTAGTTTTTATTTTGTATTTAGGGTTCCATACCGCTAAATGACAAAACGAAACCCAAATTAAATGACTGAACCAGCGAGCGATGCGGACGAAGTTCTCCGTAACTGAACTTTTTCTGCTTGAACAATCGGGCATTTGTGTGTGCTTATGTATATTTAATCGACGATAATCCGAGTAGTTTTGACCAGAAGTTCATAAAATTGTAGGCGTATATAAGTAGATAATATATTTTTATGTTCGAACATGAGTCAAATCAGTCAAGGGGTTGCCGAGATATTTGGTTCGAGAGTTCATAGTTTGGGCGAACCACTCGTATATGTATTTACAATCATCATCAGGTCTTAGGTTTTTGTTTCAACTTCAGGAGCACAATCCTTTTTATACTACTAGAGAAATCTGAGACAAACATAGCCAGAGTAACCTGAGAATTTGGCTTACACATGAATGTAGGTATTTTCTTTTCTTTATTATACATTAAAACTATTTTAACCATTAAAACCTAGATATTAAATAAAACAAACGGATGATCTAAAGAATAAAGTTTCCGTTTATGATTAAAATAAAAACAAAATGGGTTATTTTAACCATAGATACAAGACCTATTAATTAAATGTATAGTTTAAATACGTGAACGTAAGTGTATGTTTATGTACAATCGGATTGACACATTTATCGCACGGAACCCTATCCGCGAGTTTGTCTCGCACTTGTCTGTTTTTATATTTGTATGTGTAATGGGGTGTTTAACGGATTCCTCGGGAGTTTGAATGTCAAGTCCAATTAGCCGGGTAATTTATTCATTGGATTAGATTTGATGTCGTTATTTGGATCGTTTTATGATTCAGTTAGATGTTTGTTTTGGTTTTGTTTTGCGATGATTTAAAATAGGTTTATTGTGAAAATAGGTTAATTGTAAGACAGGTAGCAACTGTTATTAAACGAATGATTCGGCGCGAACTTAGACATCGTGATTATTATTCCAATTTTTTAACAAACCTCTTTATAATAAAAGTCGATTAAATGTGACAAAATTGATAGTAGCGTGATTCAGAGAAATCACTTTCGTATCAGCGACATCTAGTGACATATTTGTAAAATACTGGCTGTTGCCCGCGACTTTGTCCGCGTAGACTTTAGTAAATAAACATTTTCATTTGGTATTTAGTATTTTCGGAATGATCACACTTGGCGTGCCATAATACTCTTTGTATATACACAATACGTGCTCACCTGGTTTCGGATCTGACGTGGCTGCGCTAGTAAAACCGAGGCAATAAGTACCCATATCGGCCCGTAGCTGTAAGTGCAGTCATGTTCATTGCAAAGTGGACTTAGCTCCAACTGTCTTGCTGCGATACGCTGGCTGGGTGATCACAGAATTGAACTAAACTGAGTGGCGACCGGTAAAAGCATGGCGAAATTAATAACGTAAATGATTTTGACTTTTTCTTCATAGTTAAGTACTCAGTCATACGAATATTATTATCGTGGAGTGACTATGCTACCAATTAAAGAAGTGCAGACCTTTCTATGCAATCGACAGAAAACTCTTAGCGATATACTGTATAACTGATTTCAGGAGTGCTGTTGTATGAATACAGCAAAAAAGAAACTTCTAATACTTGCAGTAAAATTGATCGACCGTCGCAAAACGGAAGCGTTTGCGCAACCAATTTTTTTCCGGAACCGATTCACGCACGTTGGGCAGAAGAAAGTGATATTACGACACCAACAACTGCTTGGATTGTCTGTTTGACTGGTCATGCAGGAGCTCTATGGCTCAGCGGTGCATCGTTGGTCATTGAAAACCACTCTTCAGTAAACAACGATGGTGTCTTACTTTTTAAAATTGTTTACAGGCACCAGCTTTTTATGTAGATGTCGTAGAATACGACTAAGGAAATACAAGCTAAACAAAGCTTATAAAATAAGACCTCTCCAACCCGTATGGTCGGCGTGGAGAGTATAGGCACAGAATTAATAATAGTATTACATAGTATAGGCCAAATCTTTCCACGTTGGCCATCAAAAGACACAACTATATTTCAACACAAATTATTTTGTATCGAAATAAATACATGAAAAAAAAGAGTATAGGTTGCTCTGGCCAAGTATGGCTCTGATAGTATAGAGGGTCGTGCTTCTGCAGTGGAGACAAAAAGACCTAATAATGATGATGATGACGCCTTTTGAACAAAATACTTCAAATACTAGTCTATCTATTCACTATTGCACAAATCATACAATCCTTAACACACGAATCACATCAGATCCTTGAGCCAACAAGTAATTGTACGACGAAGGTCGATTTCCACCGATAACGCACGACATCTTCCAATTATTGTGCATTGTTTGATCCGCTGGCCTTTGCGTTTGGTCAGTGTAACATGTAACTAAAGATGTGGTACATTTAGTTCTTAAATATCAAACAGGTACTTAGATCTTATCAAGCTGATCTTGCAAATTATTTTTGGTTTACTGCTAACAGAAATCAATGTTTGTTGGAAGTTACTATTCATCTGTATTTCCCCAGTACAGCACGAGTATCGTTTAGATTCGCTATTATTTTAAATTTGGTCTATTTTTGTAGTCTAGAAAATGATAATTCCGTGTAGTTTTGTTTTTAAATTAAACAGTACAAAGCATCAGTTTATGTAGGTCTGTAACACATTTGCAAATTAGATACATTCTTAGGAATGAAAAGACATCAAGGAGCATTTTTATTTTACAAATTATTATCAAAATCCGGAATCGGCTATGCTTTGCGTGCGTTCTGTCAAATAGAAGTCACTCACTCACTGTATAGTCCAAGTCATTTCGGTGCCTTGCATTTTACAAGCTTTTATTTAGTTTCATCTGTCCCGTTGTCTGTCTGTCTGTAAATAAATCATGCAAGTTAAATTTGACCTACTTCCCGGTTTTACATTGAGCTGAAATTTTGCACGCGTACATATATCGCATGACAATGCTATAAAACGATAACATGACTGCTCTGATGATGGAGCCAGAACGAGGCCATGGGATCTCTGTAATCTGTAATGAAAGGATGCAACCCCATCTAGTTTTAGTTCATTTGATGCGTCTTAAAGGCACTTTAAACTTTTAAGTTTTGAGATAAAACTTAGTTTTTAAAAAAATATTCTTTAATACAACGTGGAAGGGATACGTATACTCGTAATAAATCGAACCTCTGGCTAATTATAGACTAGGGTACTATAGTTTAATGAAAAAGAATAGCAGTCAAAAAACAAAAAAAAGTTACGGTAATTAGTGTGGGAATGTCGTTCATCACCATCAGCTTTCAAAAACCCACTGCTGGGCATAAGCCTCCCTTTGTCTGCGCCATCCTGTTCTGTCCGCAGCCGCTGCTATCCATTTCTTGCCAGCGACTTGCCTGATCTCGTCGACCCTGAATGTCGTTGATTTTATTTTTTTGTTTTTTGGCTGATATTTTAATATTACTGTAATATAGAAATTAAGTATAGCTTGTGGTTCGATTTATTATAGGAATGTCCCTTCCACGTTGTATTAAATAAACCTTTTATAGTTACTTGTTAACATTAAACATTACAAACCGCTTGGCACGAGTACAGTAAGTACCTCCTTATAGCTTTTATTTAAAGACAGGATTTATCTTATAGAAACTATTGCAGATGTTGCTATATCTGAATCGGTTCACTTAGATTAATGATAGTCAATGCATATTAACTTGACCTCAGTTTCGTAGCTTCTAACATCAGAGCGTCTCCATCAAAGATTTAACTGGCTGTTACAGGCTTTTGTTGCCCAAAACGAATTCAATGCAACAATTTAATAACTTCCGGATTTAACTTAAAATTCAAAGAAATTTCTTCACTTCTCCATCAATATCCAAACACTGCAAAAACATCACCAAGAATTCTCAAAATCCTCATGACTAATGCCAACCCTACCAAATCGAAGACACTTTTCTTCCTCAAAAATATGAGTATCGGCGTGATTTCTAAATTGGTCGGGTGCGGGCCACCCGTGCGTGTGAGATTGTATTTGTTTATATTAATTTTTACAGCCACGACACAAACCAGAGCAAGAATTACTAAGCCTAATTATAGACCAGTTTTTAACCTTACCGCAGGGGTCGTTGACGTGCGCCGTTCTGAAGTATGAGTTAAGGCGTGGATACATTGTTAGATGACGTGTGACGTCTTTTGTCGTGTCGTCACGTAATTTCTTTTTTTAATTTTTAGTGTATATGTTGCCAGCACTGGTGACAGTTTTTCTTTTTTTTCAGGCTTCCTTAAGGCATCTGACATAGGTTGACAACTGCCAAACAAGGATGACGGCCAGAATCAACAGCTCAAAGATGCCTTTTAAAGCACGGAGGAGCTTGAGAATTGGTCCAGCCGTTTGGGGTAAAGAAGTAACAAACATACACTTAAACAAAAAATCACTCACAAACTTTCACCTTTATAAATTAGTGTTATAAGTTAGAAAATGTACGTAAGTTTAAATAATGATAAGAATTAAGGTGTTATTTTTAATATAGTCCATATTTACCGCCCGAACAAAAATACCCTATCCACAGACATCAGACTGAAATTTATTTTTAAAATAGACAGTTACTATTTTCAGTCTGGTGTGATGAGATATGGAACTAAAAATGCAATAAAAAACTACCTTTTAGGGAAAAATATCTGCAAGTGCTACGAGATTTCATAGAAAAAGATATCAGTGATAGATATTGGATTTATTTTCGTTTTTTCATATATATTGTAATGCCGTGTGGTTTCCGGCTGACTAGAATAGGACCACCCCCCATGGATGTCGTAGAAGGCGACTCAGGAAATACCAGTAAACATCATAAGACCTCTCCAATCTGTCTGGCCAGCGTGGAGAGTGTAGGCCGAATCCTCTGGCTGCCCTGACCAAATTTGGCTCTAGTAGTACATAGAGGGTCGTGCTTCTGCAGTGGAGACTAGAAGACCTAATGATGATATTCGTTTTGAAAATCCTTGGGAGAGGCCTATGCCCAGAAGTGGACTTCCTGTGGCTGATATGATGATGATGATGATGATAGATAATGAGTAACCTACCTAAATATTGTTCCGCATTACTGCATTCCGCCTAAAAACATATATGATTGATACAAAGGTCGTGTGTTCGTCATACTTACTTTTAGAAAAGCAGTCATGTCTTTGCTAAATGATGAACTATGCATACTCGTATTTTCAGGCAGAAGTTTTGCGCACATTTTCAAAATGTTTACATTTAAGCTTTCCCGGTCTTCTAGTATTGAATGTTCCGAAAATCTTTGCTAGTTTATATAAGCATTGATATAAAATTCTTTGAAGATTTACGTCCCGAGAATATTTTAGATACTAGTTATGTATATAATGTGTATATTTGTTTTAATTTATCAAAATGCGTACATAATACATATATAGGTATCTATTTATGTCCAGAGCGTAAAAATTAAGTAATCAACTACAAATAATTTGACTTTGATTTCCCTTACCATGAGATAAGTACATTTGAACATTGGTTCTTGCGACCATTCCAGTACTAATGTACCGTTGATTCTCCCAGTAAATAATTTTACCAGTATGAGTAATGAGTATGTATTTAAAAACTGCGATCTTATTCTACGAAAGCAAAGATAAAAAAATATAGAAAACTGAGATAATGATTTTAGATTTTTATAAAATAATACTTAGCAGACATCATCATAATACTCAACAGCTTCAAAAACGAGTGGCAGAAGGCTGCTATGGACAGGGGTCTGTGGAATAAAGAAGGGGAGGCCCTTGCCCAGCAGTGGGACACCTCAACAGGCTAAAGAAAAACACTTATAACAATCTTTCACAACCATCCAAACGGTCAAGTATTTGGGTCGACCTATAAAACAATGCCATTTGTCATGTCATCGCGTGAATACAGATGAAAACAGAAATAGATTTATCGCCTCGAATATAATTTTAGGGTTATTCCGAGTGTTTATGAATGAGGTGGGAGGGAGACGAAAGACGGGTGTTCTGCCAAATAGTTTCGGAGTTAAATTACTTTCTGCGTATTTCACTGAAATAAATAAGATACTGTATTGTTTCCAATTACTTAGGTTTGTTTATAAGACAAAATAACATCTATTCTCGAGTAAGTAACTACATAGTTGATGGTAATATATACCTTTATAGTTTATATTATACTATAAATTTACTGCGATGGTTTAAGGACCATTCTATATCTTCCTACTATAATCGTAAGAGGTGACTAAAGATTAAAAATAAACTTCTTTTGCAACAACTTTACCAAGCAAAGTTGACGTCAGACCTGTCTGTTTTATAGTTTATTCGTTTAATTGGTTGGCATGTCATAGGCGCGCTTAAAAAGTGAAATTGGCTTTTACAAAAACGCAGCATTTATTTAAAAAATTCAGTAAATTCATCATTATTTACTTAAATTTGGAAAAGACATATACAGAAGGTGAACCCCGACTCCAAGGCATCACAACTACGACCTACGTCATCTGGAATAGTATTGTTCAAGCTGGTCTGGGAGAAAAAAAGGTATACATGTACCAGCTGCTTCTCTTTCCACGTATATTAGATTTAAAGATAATGGATGAAGATCGCCGTGTGGTTTCCTGCAGAATAGAATAGCACCACTCCGAGTCTTCCGTGGATGTCGTAGAAAGCGACTCAGGAAATACAAGCTAAACAAAGCTTATATGAATGAGACCTCTCCAACCCATCTGGCCAGCGAGGAGAGGGTAGGCCAAATTCTCTGCCTGCTCTGGCCAGGTATGGCTCTAGTAGTACTGAGGGGGGCGTGCTTCTGCAGTGGAGACTAAAAAACTTGATGATGAAGCTAATGGACGAGAATTCTCATCAGGTCACCTTCACGCTAAAAGTGGCCTTGGAATCTTACGAACCTTGATGTCTCCCCCGTTTGGGATAAAGACACGATAGTCTAGGAAGTAAGTACATACAACGTGGAAGGGAAATACTCGTTATAAATCCAACCACTGGCTACACTAGATCACTATTGCATAATAAAATTAAAATAACTGTCAAACCAAAAAACTTTCGATATTCCCATACAAATTGCCCGGGCGGCTGCACTTTATGGAAATGCAAAATTTTATTTTATTCTTTTACTGTTATTTTGATTCCATTATACTATAGGTACCTACTGATAATTATTATAGCCCGGTATGTCCCTTCCACATTGTATATCCAAACTATTTGAAATACACTAGAATAGAAAATTAGTAGAAATAAGTCCTTTCAGTCAGTAACCTCTACTGAAATCCAAATCGGGACATCTGCAGCAGATACAATGTCCCATTGAGAGACATCCGGCCACAGTGGCAATTCTGGTAATTCGCCGGAACGGGCCCGCCCCGGCACGGGCGTTACGACCTTACTCGGAATGGTTACGCCGGAACGCAGTTGACAATTTATTCCCGGATTACACATCTCTACAGAGTCTGGAGGAATCAAGAAAATCTTGGCAACTATTCTGAAAAAGATTAATCTTAAGTGAATGTTTGTTAATAAATCAGGAATTAAGGCCAATGTAGACGTTGTAAGTTTCTTGCCTGTTACACACCATTTTATTAAAGCAATAAAAAAGTTTTGAGTGTTGATTGTATATGAAAAAGCAAAATAGGTTTGCAAGGATTGTAGTAAGTGTAAATTTATAGCCTACCCCCATGGGATAAATATATGTATAAAAGAGTTGCATAGCCGACGTTTTGTTTACACCATGCAAGTTATCTATTGCTTCAATAAAGTGCAACGGGTAAGAAACTTGCACTATTTAAATAGAACTTTATACTTACTTACTTTTAAGTACTGAAATTTATGTTTTGTAAATTACCAGCTCTGTTTTATTCTTCCTTATCTTACCCCACCCTAAGTGGAGTCGGGGTTCTTCATTTATTTGTCTATTTGTATAAATTCCCCACACGACATTCGAAAAAGAATGAAAAAAAAAACACTTTTGCTTACTTTTAGCTTTACTCTTGCACTAGCTAGGCTTTCTCAGAAAACAAAGGTTGTTTGCAAAAACTTCATATACATTGTTACCTTGTGAAATGTATCTGTCCGTTCCAATAAAGGATACCAGTGGGTAAATAGAGCCTATCGCTTTAGTCCGCCTTTTACATTTATAATAAAGTTAAATAAATAGGCTGCTCCAGAGTATGTAGTTCAATTTCTACAGCTCACTAGCCAAGAAGTAGCAGTGGCCCTAGAAATACTTAAATGTTTCAATAAAATCTCTTTCTTGCATACTTTGCACTGCATACTTTTGACAAGTCTATTACTTTATATCTATGTACAAATGAATATACCAAGAACAACACAAGATGACAATTTGTTCTCGGAATCAAAGTTACAGCTGATGTGGTTTCATTGGGCATTATATGGGCCTATTCATTTTACCACCCATCTCGGTCATGCATTTTCCGACGCTGCTTGCCATGCATAAACGCTATCAAAACATTATTAGCATGAATTAAAGCTACTCACATAGAGGCAGCTACTGGCCGACCTGTTTCAACATCTTCCGGAGGTTTTCATCAGGGTGAATATGACAAGAGGACGCCCGTACACGAAGACGTCTCGCGACACACTGAAAACGCACTAAGACCTGTAGTTTCTTCGCAGCTTGGTTATGAACCAGTTCCATATCGATTTGGTTTAAATAAAAAAGTCTGTAGAACATACAAGCTGTTAAGTATAACCGCGCAGATTAAGGAAATATCTCAATAGCCGAGACTTTTTCCACCTAAACGCTAAATTATCATCATATCACGCTAAACGTAGTCTTTGGGTCTCATGACTTTAGAGGTTAGATGTAAGGAAGTCCCCTGTAAGGAAGATGTTATTGTTTTGGACATATTAATTTATTTACCAGTTAGCCTGTATGCAGTGTCATTGTCCTTTTAGCTTCAAGCAAATCATTCTACAAAATCATTTCCGTGCGCAATGTACGCAGCAATCCTACAACCATATAATAAAATTTTAAAAACTACCTATCCGGCCAAGTGCTAATCACACTCGCACACTAACAGTTCCGTACCATTTTTAAAACGTTATCTATAAAAAATCACGTTTGTTGTATGGGAGCACCACTTAAATATATATTTATTTTATTCTGTTTTTAGTATTTAATGTTATTAGCGGCAACAGAAATACATCATCTGTGAAAAATTTACTATCTCGGAAATACAGCCTGGCAACAGAACGGACGGACGGACAGCGGAGGCTTAGTAATAGGGTCCCGTTTGTTCCCTTTGTGTACGGAACCCTAAAAACAATGACACGTCAACGTGCCGCCACCTGTCGGCGTTATTGCTATAATTGAGTTTTTACGGACACGGTGTACGTCTTATCTATATCTTTGCAATTGGCTGGGTTAGTTTATTTATGTGAAGTAAATTAGGCCTATTGGTACTTGAGCTAATGGCTAATGATGTACTTTCTACTGATATCTTAATCCTACTAATATTATAAATGCGAAAGTGAGTTTGTATATTTGTTTGTTACCACTTCACGCTTCAACCACTGAACCTATTTAGATGAAATTTGATATGGATATAGTTTAATACCCAGGGAAGAATAGTATTGTATAGGATAATACATATAATAGTTTTTATCCCGAAATTCCCACCAGGAGCCAAGCCTACGTACACAGCTAGTATATAAAATAAATTAAAAATGTTAAAACGATTCTTACAAAAATATTTTATTTTACGTAGGTACTTATTCTTTTTAAAAATTAAATATTTATTTCAAATGAGGCCGCTACTAGACTTGGTTTAGATTCTTAATAAACTTAAAAAAAAATCTTTGTCTATGTACTTAATAGTCTAGCCCTTAATATGATCTTTATAAGTTTTCTTTGGATATCGTAAAAGGCACCTAATAATTTTTCTAACTAAAATCCGACTTTACAATTTGTATGGGACAACCTCCCAAGTATACTCCTTCAAACAAAAAAAGATTTTTCCAAATCGGTCTAGGCGTCTTCGAATAATTGGTGAACATTCTTAAAAAAAGTTCTATTGATAACTTCCACCTTTTTTAGAAACAAGCAGTCAAGCAGTTTATCTTCGACATATCTATGACATGATTTTCATAGTTTTCATAATTTTTAATAATTTTTTTTTTACACAAGAAAAAATCGGGAGAAAATGTGCGAGCCAAGGAAAAGTGTAAGAAGATAAGTGCATTTAACGCACATTTTTGTTCAGCAGTATCCAAATAAATGCAGCAAAATGTATCTAATTATGGGACTTGACATGGCGTTGACTTCACATTTATATTAATATTGACCGACGCTTTTTAATTTAAGCAATTTTCCGACAAAAACGCAAATTGGTTTTTACGTCGCGTCACTTCTTGTCACGGCTTTTTGCACTTCAAACTCATTGAAATTAATTGGGCCCTACTTATGTCGTAAAGGCACATAAAATATAACTACTACTTAACTAGCGTATTGAATACATGTTTTTTTAACTTGACACGCTGTTTGCACATATTTTTATCTAACGGTCAAGCAAAAGCAAAGTTTATTTTTTTAATTCAGTTATTGTCAATAGATAGATACAAAAAGATTTTAGATATTAATTAGAATTTATGATTTTTTTAAATGTGCAAAACAGTGTCTCGCTACTTTACCTTAATGAAATAGGTAAGACCCAATTAATTTCAAAATGAAAAAACGGAGCATCGTAAATAAAGCTGTGACACTGGGAGCGCCCACAAAAGTAAAAACGGTCTGGACGCATTTCGTGCGTCGGCCATCTTGGTGTCAGTAACAGTGTTGCGAGTTCAAAGAGTTTTTCCATCTCAAAAATACTTTCCGTACGTGCCCAACGCGCCTAAAGAAGTTTCTACGTGTTACCTATACAACTTCATACTATTTATAAATGTCAGAAAATTGTTTATGTTTTGCTCTGCCTTAAAACTTAAGAATAAAAATTTGACAGATTGATTTGTTTGTGTAAGTTTATTTAAATTATGTCCATACAGTTGGTTCCGCTTTTCCGGATAAGAAGGATACCATATATTATGTATTACGGAAAACAATGCTTATTGGATTAAGGTTGTCAAGGAACATACTACGCTTTTAGAGTTTCATGGTCACAATACTGTAATTAGTATTACGGGACTTACCGCGATTAATATCGTTTTTTGCCGGATATTTGCGAACAGACACCGTCAGTGTTGTGTGTAAGGACTTATGCAACAAACGACGAAGAAAGAGGGTAGACCGATATGGTTACCCTTGACAGCCGAACATCCATCGCAGTTCCTCAGTCAGCCAGCGACCATGACGGCAAAAGGGCCGTCGAAATATCTGGCAAAAACGATATTAATCGCAGTAAGTCCCGTAATACTAATAACAACATACTACGCTTGAACTAGTGGGTAAAGCCTCGGGTAACAGCAACTTTTGAATTAAAACTTACCTATCCATTAATTATGATTAATGATCATTCGAATCCTCTTGTGACAAATTGCTTATAATTGTTCCTCATTTTCGTTTCTCAAAGTCGATTCTCTTTAAACTTCCCGACAAAAAGCTCAATCGATGGCAATTGAGATTTTTTCATCAAATTATTTAATTCTAATTAACCTTTATTTAAAAAATGCCAGAAACTAGACAACTGTCGCATAGCTTTCCGTACGAATTAATTGTTGGCGGCTTCCTTTGATAATAATTCAAGATGGCGGCATCAAAGGCGCCGCGCGTGTGAGGCCACCGCCAAATGTCACCACGGTTCATCAATTAACGGTAATAAAGTCTTAAATTCGTTATTGATATCGAAGATCGAGACATCGAGAAATGGGTATAGGCTGTTAACAGACAGGAGGTTCAAGTGACAAGATAACAGCGAAACTAATAACGATACCAATTCTTGTTCTAATCACTGATATACCTAGCCCTGAAAGTAGACTATCGATGGTAAAATAATATTATAGTAAAATAATTCTATAAAACAATCATGTTAAAGATGTATTTAAATCCTCTTTCGTATAACTATTGCAAGAGCATATTTTCCGTACAATAATACAGTGATTGACCTATATCTATAAGTAAGGTAGGCTACAAAATATAATTAAATTAAATAAAAAATAGTCAGTCTTTTATCTATTAAATATAAATAGAAAGTAATATTTAAAATAGTGAAGTTTTATACACTAATGTTAAAGTAAACATTTAATGTAGGAATAACAACAAATAGATTGATAGATTGAACAAAGTCGACATAAAACAACCATTTCATACAACAGGCAACTTATTTAAATATAAGTACCCAACAAATTAATTTTATATGGATATTTTTATATTTGTCAAGCCACAAGTAAGTCATTGGTACAACATACAATCATCCTATCATAGATTTTTGAAAACCATCAAAAAGTCATTTAGTTAAAACGCTCCCGCTTATGCCATAAAACCCATATTACATTACACTTCGATTGTGGAAACTAGGTTCGAGCAAGGTATAAACGAACCGAGATGAGTACAAACAACCATAACAAATTGTCTCAGATACGAAAACGCGCTATCACAAGAGTAACTATTAAATTAATAGGTGTTTTTAAACATGGTCGGAATAAAACGAGAATTTCTGATTAAGAAATGGACGCATAAAGTGTCGAAATGGTATTAATTTGATGCAATTTTGCGTCGTTTAAAATGTTTCTTTTGATGACGCCGGTTTGTAGAAACTTGTAAGAATTTGACACGCTCTGTTGAATTTTTGGTGAATTGAATAACATAGTTGCATATTTTAAAGTTCCGTTCCTTTTGCTGACGCTAAGTTTTCTGTTCCATACATTTCGACGTAAAAGACGACGCAACTAGTCTATTTTGATTAAAATTTCCACCGACACGCTCAATGTGACTTTTATGATTGTCCCCCTGGACTACGACTACCCTATCAGGGGTAAATAGTTTTGTTTTTCGTGTGTGTAAGTAGCCAACACTGGTATCAGATTTTTCAGGGCACCTAAAGGCATCTGTTGTAGCTTAACGGCTGGCATACAATGATGACAGCCGGGACCAACGTCTTATACATACGTGCCTTTCGCAAAGCACGGAGGAGCTCGAAATTTTCATGCCACAAGTGCAGACCAAGGGATAAATACAAGTTTAGTATTTATTTATTGTCATGCCAGGTCTTACAAAATGTGCTAATACCTATTATAAGAACAAATCACTACCTATGTTACAAAAAGTCGGAATTAGAAGACACAACACAATTAGACATCAGCACTAGCGGTAATTTCAAACAAAAACAACCGAGCTCCAGTTCCTTAATGACACGTTGGAAAGCTATAACGCGTTATTTAACAGCATTGTAGCGTTCTGAATAGTTCGGTAACAAAACTAATTCGGTATTGATGGCTCCCGTACGGACTTATCTGTACCGCGTTAATTATAGATTGGTGTTTACACCGCGCGACTGGCTACGAAAATGGCACTTAAACACAATCAGACGATCTCTCAGGGTCTGTATTCACAGTCCAGTTTTGAACCATATCGCTGTACCAATTTTATGTCAGTTTTATTTCATCATAGTTTAATTGTCCTTTTATCGGTGTTTCATCTTCGTCGTGTCTTCGTCGTATCATCGTCGTGTCATCGTCATATTATCGTCGTGTCATCGCCGTGTCCTCATCGTGTCATCATCGTGTCATCACCGTGTCATCTCCGTATCATCGTCGGGTCATCGTCGTGTCATCGTCATGTCATCGTCGTGTTATCACCGTGTCATCTTCGTGTCATCGTCGTGTCACCGTCGTGACATCGTCGTGCCATCGTCGTGTCATAGTTGAATCATAGTCGTTACATCGTCGCCTGTCGATGTTGTATCATCAATGTATCATTACAGTTCGCCACGTGGATTACAGTTGTAGATAGTGAAGAGTTGTACGAGTTGTAGATTTTTAGATGAGACAGTTCAATATTACTAGATATCAACTTGATTTCATCGGATAATGGTTTAAACCTAGTAACAAAGTTAGTCTGCGTTTTATAATAAGACGGATGATCTCTAGATCCGTTCTAATCCAAGTCATCCCATCATCATCTTACAATCGTCACATCGTTGTGTCTTCGCGTCATAGTCTTGTCATCGTCGTATCGTGCCGTGTAAACGCCAGTCTTCTAACAAGCGACAGATACGAATGTGTATTCACAGTCCAGTTGTGAACCGCTACACGGTGTCCAGCATGTATCAGAGAGGCAAGATTTTACGACAGCGACTGTCAGCGTTGCACCCGCGGTATGGAGCGACCGTTTCGTCAAATCATTGTATCGTGCCGTGTAAACGCCAGTGTTCCAACAAGCGACAGATACGAATGTGTATTTACAGTCCAGTTGTGAACCGCTACACGGTGTCCAGCATGTATCAGAGCGGCAAGATTTAACGACCGCAACTGTCAGCGTTGCACCCGTGGTATGGATGTGACGGCGGGCAGTGGACGCCCTCCTACCCCGCATCGCACCTCCGCGCCGCCCATATATAAACGGCGGCGAGCTGATCCTCGTCCTCTTTCGACTACTTTTGGAAGCCGGGCTGCTGTACACCAAAGCGAGTACTTCTTACTACTCTGGATCATCGAATCTCGTGGCTGCTAACCCACGATCCCTCTCTGTGACTCTTTTTAGTATTAATTAGCTAAATTGTTTGAATTTGAATTAAAAAGTTTGTTATCCTTAATATTGTTTCTTTTAAATAAATCTACAACGTCACATGGAGCGACCGTTTCGTCACATCATTGTATCGTTACGTGTAAACGCCAGTCTTCCAACAAGCGACAGATACGAATGTGTATTCACAGTCCAGTTGTGAACCGCTACACGGTGTCCAGCATGTATCAGAGCGGCAAGATTTAACGACCGCGACTGTCAGCGTTGCACCCGCGGTATGGAGCGACCGTTTCGTCATATCATTGTATCGTTACGGTCGATGCGTGTATGTATTGAAATGTCTTGGTATGGTGTACTTTGCGCCTCTCTCCTATTATGTTTTCGTTTTGGACTACCTTTGTGAATTAAAAAGAATTAATAAACCAGTACCTAACTACATAGGGAGACTACAACTAGGTTTTTTGAATGAAATTGAAACCTGGTTGACTCCAACTAACTATTCTGAGTAACCCGTTTTAATGTCTTCATGTTACGCAGGTATAATGGTGAAAAAGAATTAAATTTTTCAAAAATAAAATCCGACTTTATCGCCCAACTACACAACTGATTTTCCAGGCGTCTTCGAATAAATATAAACATGGTAAAAAAAAAAGGCGACGAATCAATAACCTCCTCCTTTTTTGTAAGTCGGTTAAAAAGCAACTTAGTTAGAGTCTATCTGAAAAACAAAAGAAAAAATAAGGGTATTTGAATCTTGACTTTGTCTTCTTCATCATCATATTAGCTACAGAAAGTCTTGTCTTAATTGCTTGGCTTAGTTTTTTGAAAGGATTCAAAATTCGTCACCCACCTCACGCGGACAGATGTCGCGGGCATACAATCGCTTGTTTGTAAGAGACCTTAGTATTATCACAATCGATAACTATAAAAGAAACCTCATCAAATAAACATAAGTATTTATAAAGAATAGGTAAGTACATACATAGCTTTAGAGCTATGAGTAACACCATATAAAGAGCAAAATGATGTTGTTTCTCGAGTACTACGCATTTAATCACACGTTGAAGAATACTATAAATCCTTAACAAGTTAAGTCGTAAACACGTCAATTTGAACATGGATTGACATCGTCAAACGCACGACCAGCGTGACTAGCGTCCACCTGGATTCGAACCTGTGCCCGATGACTTCACAGCACAACCACAGATTGACAGATAGTTTATTATGTCCTGAATTTAACAATGTCGATTAGCAATTAATAAAAATTCTCATCGATCGATTTTGTCGACCTCCTTGGCGTAGTGGTCACCATGTTAGTCCGCCACCCAGAGGTTTCGGGTTGGATTCCCGGTGAGGGTAAGTTGGAAAATGGTATTTTTTAAATTGTTCTGGGTGTTGGATGTTTATTTATAAATGTATTTGCTATAAAATATAGTATCGTTGAGTTAGTATATACATAAGTCTCGAACTTAATTTTGGGCTAGCTCAATCAGTGTAATTTGTCCCTTTATATTTATTAAATTATTTACTTGCTCACTCGTGTGTTTTCTAGAAAAACACCATTTTTATTTTTTTAAGGGCTTTTATCATAACAGACATGCCAGCCCTATACATACCCGTGACCAAGGAATTTACGTCTGAGTAGATACAAAAATGTCATAAAATATCTTGGCGATTTTCGAGCCCGGTTTCGACAGAAAAGACTGAGCAATAGATGATTTAACTTGGTTTCCTCATTAGTAAATCAACTCCATATTTCGATTAATATAATAATAATTTGGTCGTTTTACTCGCTAGTTTAAAAATACGAACACGAAAAATATGATATAATAATCTTCAACAAAAAGAAGTTACTTACCGCTTTTTGAGGGCTTCTTCTTCTTCTCATAGTGTCGTTGGCTCAATTTTTTATTTTGTTCTTCCAGAACGTTGCCACTTTTACGCGTCCCTTCAAGGCAGAGTATTATATGGGTCAAGCATGGTACAGCTGGTGGGGCACAGAGGGCATGAGAGGACTCTCATTAACTGATTTCCAAAAAGGAGGAGGTTATCAATTCGTCGCGATAATTTTTTTATGTATGTTTACCGATTATTTAAAGACGCCTAGACCAATTTGGAAAATTCTTCCCATAGAAATTTCATCAAAATGTGTTACGTAGTTTGGAGGTGAAATCGGTTTCTAGTAAAAGATTGCGTTAAGACCATTCGATACTAACTCATCCATAATGATATAGATGAATGCATATCGTACTCGTGTCTGCACTTCAATCAGCGCACACATCTCACAATTCTCAATATAATAAAATTTGTCACGATATAGATATCTTCAGTGCATCGCCCAATATAATAAAAAGATTCTTTTTTGTATAACCATTCTATTTATTTTCTTTTTTTTTTTAAATAGGTTTCTAAATATTGTAACTGAGAGCCAATTTATTTTGTGTGCATGCTGTGTTCGCTTCTAGAAGGTTGTTCAGTTTATGTTATACTTTGGCACTTACTTCAGAACATTTCTTTATATTGCAACAACCAGTTTGCGAACCAAATAAAAAAAAAATCTCAGATAATCAAACCCGAAACCGCACAAGCATATAATCCCCTCGGTTGAAACTTTTTGAGAGCTACAATGACACAATAAAAAAAATATCGTCAAAATCATACAAAGAAACTTACAAAAAGATAAGACATAGAAACGCCCCGGCCAAAAAACTAAGAGTTGACTTCCCTTGTTACTTCGATAAAATAACGCTACACTTTTTATAATAAACAAGTACATTTTTTATCTCCTTCAATGATTCACTTTTCCTCCGACCCTATAATGACATCACTATTAAAGTTCATTTGGATCCTGGAATCAATGTAATTTATAAAGAATGCAGATAAATATATGAGTCAAATGACTATACAAATTACGTCACTGATGATAATCTTGTACGGTACCGCTAGGTATAATTAATTCACCTGTAGACTGCGTAGTGCTACTCTTGATTGAGCTTGTACTATTTATAGCAATAATATTTTATTCCGATAAGCTCTATATTTAGTATTGACATGAACACGCAGAAGCTCTTAATACAAATAATATTGGGTTAACATTGAAGAAAAAAAAGTGGCCAAGTGCAAGTCGAACTCGCGCATACCATTATCTAAAAAAATCAAGTTTGTTGTATGGTTGCTCCACTTTATACTGGTAGACATAAATAATTAATACAAATATTCTACTTAGGTACTTCTTCTTATTACACCAGTTTTTGTCAATGTCAATCTAAACCACTTTTTCTTAGAGACCAATGCTGAAATCTTAAAAATTATGTTTTAAAAGATTTCAGCATTGCAATAAAAAAGAAAAAATCTTTGGAGGTCCAAGCATTGGTTTTTTAATTTAATAAAGCTTTTCTGAAACAAAGACTTTGTTACCTAGTATGTGTCAACTGTGTACTACACCGTTAATTTTGACAGTTTTACTGGTTTTTTAATTCCTTCAAATAAAAATAAAAAAAACATTAAGTGTAGCTCCTGAAAATCATATGCAAGACTACAGAATAATCACGGAAAATGCTTTTCAACCTTCAAATCGAAAAAAATATAAAATATAGCTCCTGAAAATCATAAGCAAGACTAGCAGAATATCACAGTAAACTCAAGCTTAAAATTATACTTGCGGTCAATATTCCTAGAACAGTTGAGTTATTAGCGTATAACCAAAAACGCCAGCGCCAAGCTAGCCATTAAAAAAACAATAATCAATCACAGAAATTCACGTCTAGCGAAAATAGGTAGTAATAACAGGAAACGACAATGCCTTGTTATCTCCCGAATCTAAGTCCAAAATATTTCGTGAACGTTTTAAAGGGAAACTCCGTACGATTAGAATTCCAAGGTCGCAGTCCAAGTTATAGGAATAAGCGTATTGTGAGTAATCATTTTTCAAATTACTTCAATAAAATTAAAATAACAGTTAAATCTTCTTAATTAACAACTAAATTAAAAACTAAATTAAAATCTAAATTATACTCTAAATTAAACTAAACAAATAATAATAATAAAAAAGAAAAACCTTACAAATAGAAAACGTCTTCCAGATCATTGCCCTGCGGTAGAGTGCTTAAAAGGCTGGCAGCATTGCCACGTTGGATGGCAATGCTTATTCGTTGGGCGAAATAATTGCCAGCCCTTGGGTCACCCGACACCTCGACTAATTTTTTGTTAAAAAAATTAAAAAGTTTGTGAGTTGATGGTCCCCACGGACCTAAAGTCTCAACCCCAAACGGCTCAAATATGAAGCCATTCCCTAAGCATTCATATTTGCGCCGTTTTAGGGTTTCCGCAGCGGCTGCAGCTGCGCCAGCCTTAGAGCTTGTGCCGTGAAGATGGGAGGCCGCCAGAGTGTCGACACACGTAGCGTCCCACACCAACGGCTTTCCCAACCTCCACGGCACAAGCGTCATACCATCCGGTCTCTTGCCATCATCGCGGGCCAAACCATTTGGTTCTAAAATTGCTGGCAACCCGATGGTGACAAGAGCGCGGTGTACTATATTATTTAAATTAGCATGACGTGCCATTCGGCCGGCGCTTTTCGTGCACGAGAGTCCGTGGTGACCGAACTGGTCGACAGTTTTTTTTGGCGGCTGGCAACCCAAGAGCATAAATGTCAAAATTATTGCTCCGTATTTAATATTGTAAATTTAAATATATTTATAGCTAAATCCAATAAATAATATTACTTGTTTGTAAAATATACTAGGTTTTATCGTAATTGATAATTTGTTTGTGCAATTTCAGTGTATTTTGTGAAATAATAGTGCTCTTAGCTGACGTTCAGTGGGTATAATTGTTACCGGCTTTTTACAACTTTTACAAGGTAAGAACGGTACAATAACTAATCCTTTTTACATATCTCAATAAACACCACGTCCTTTGTGCACTGTTTTTCATAATCTTGGAAAGTTTACTCATATAAAGCACATACAAATTGACACTTGTTTTGTAACAATAGGTAGGTTATGTTTTTGTTATTTCTTAGTAAGTGATCGGTTTTGTTAGCTATTCTAGCGTTTATTATCTTCCTTACACATTTTGTTAGTCCCTATATTGTAAAAATGTCCACCACAACCCGTGCAACGACAGCCAGGCAATTGGAAATTCAGCTGAAGGATGCCTTACTCCAGCTCAAGGCAGAAAAGGAAGACAATGAGAAACTATTATTGGAAAGGGAAGATAATGAACGTGAATACGAATTAATGTGTACGAAAAATATTAGACTCGAACAAAAGCTTTCTGAGAGTCTCCAATTATGCGATGAATTAAGCGAGCAACTAAACCGATTGCATTTAGAAGTAGATTCTTTCCGCCAATGCGGTGATACGTATGAGCAAACGCTCAGACGTACCTCCGAGTTAGAAAAAGAGCTGGGAGAGGCATATAGACTCATAAGTAGTTACGAGCAAGATGCCCAGTCGCGTCAGTCAGCGGAGGTGTCCAGCCTCTTTGACGAGCTCATTGATAGTGTCCCTGTGCCTCCCTCAACAAATTGCTCAGTAATTGATCTCACTAGTGAGACATCATGCAATAATAATTACTTAGATAATTCAAATGCCATGAATAGTCACAACAAAGTTAAAAAACATTTAAAAATTTGTAAAAAAATCAAGAAAACCAATAATAAATTAAAGATAAATCTCAGGAAATCATGTTTATTAAAATCCAGTTCATTAAATTGTAAATTACAAACAGAGCTAGACTTATGTAATGAAAAATTGGCGGAAAGTCAAGAGTTGTATGAGGTCAACAGGATTAGACTTGAGTCTCATATTATTAAATTGCAGGAGGACTACTCCTCATTATTTTCTAAGTATAATAATCAACAAAAACAAAATACTGAGCACATGCTGACTGTGGAGAAATTAATTAGCGACAGCAGGTACAATCAAGAAACCCTTGATTTATTAGCTAAGCAATGTACTTGCGGGCAGCTCAACCAGCCCACCATCAGTGTCCCCACACCAGAGCTCTCACCTTGTGACAGTAATTTGTGCAATAATGTGTCTGATTGCGTTGACCTCATGGAACCTTCATGTAATACAATAGTTTTTTCTGATAGTATGGGTTGCAGTATGGGTTGCATGCTTGACACACTTCTTGATAACAATTGTGTTAATCACTGCTTCCCGAATGCAACCTATACCCAAATTTTAGATAAAATTAAATTAACCAAACTAAATAGTAAATCTACTGTTGTATTACTGATAGGCAATAGTAATAGAATAGGAAAAAAAGAAATAATCAGCTGTATGGATTATTTAACTAAACTAGAAGTAGGCAAAATAATTTTATGTGCATTTCCATATATACGTTGCCAGTCTCCAACAAAAAATAGAAACATTCACTATCTCAATACTTTGATACATAATATAACATGTCGTTATAGTGATAAATTAGTGTTTTTTGACACCAATAATTTCATAGGTGAATGTGATCTGACAAAAGATAATATTTATCTTTCAAAATATTCTAGACGTAAGATTGCTACGTTAGTAGCAAATAATATTAATTTTTGGACGAGTTTACATTGTAAACGAAAACCTAGTTTTAAGACGCCTACCGATTTACCAGGAATATGTGATGGTAAATCTGTAGACTTGACGGCAGTTTTAAACTGAACATTAAGACAACGGAAAGGCCTCATGAACTAAGAATAGTACATCAAAATTTAGAAGGTTTTTCTGGCAAAGAATTATTAGTTGAATTATTTCTTGAAGAATTGGATGTTGACATTTTATGTTTGACTGAGCATTGGCTGTATGAGAGTCAGATGATGTTCAGCCTAAACAACTATAATATTGTTAGCTGCTTTAACAGGAAGTCTGCTCAGCGAGGGGGTTCCATAATTTTTGTAAAAGATTCTTTCCGTAGCAAAGAGCGGACGGATATTGTCAGACTTTCTGTTGAGCGCGTTTGTGAGGTGACCTGTGCCGAGCTAGATCATCATATAATTATTTGTGTATACAGTCCTCCTAATAGTGATTTTAAAAGTTTTCTTAAAACAATGGACCAGGTACTTAAGTCCTGTTCATCTAGTAAAAAGAATTTAATTGTTTGCGGAGATTTTAATGTTGATATCTTAGTAGATAATCCGAAAAGTACACAATTTCTAAATCTTTTTAAATGTTATGAATTAGTAAACGTATTCTTTGAGCCAACACGAATCACTGCTACATCTGCTACTTGTCTAGACAATTTTTTTAGTAATATTAAATATTCTGTTAAATCAGTCATTAATAAACTGCCTTCTGATCATTCAGGTGTATATGTAGTTTATGTCAAGGAGTCCAAAGGCAAGTCCAGCATTTTGAACAAAGATAAGACTTTTTGTAGGCCGATTACTTCTAAAAATATACAAAAACTAAAAAATAATTTAGATAACAAATTGTTGTCGGTCGTTTACACAGGAAAAAATCCTGACGACCATTACAATAAACTATTTAACGTTATTACCTCAGAATATTCAAAAACTTTGAAACAAAAACAAGTTGTAGTGCATAGAAAATTACAGTTTAGTGAGTGGGCTACTACCGGCATCTACATAAGTAGGAGCAGGCTTTATGACTTATATTCCCAAAAACAATATAATTTTAGTCCTTCTTTTCTAGAATATGTTAAAAATTATTCCAAAATATTTAAAAAAGTTTGTAGACAAGCCAAGGCAAATCGTATAAGTAGAAAAATAAATAATGCTCCTAACAAAATAAAAGAAACTTGGAATGTTATAAATAAAGAAACGGGTAAAAATAAAGCCAAAGAAAATATCTGTCAAATCAAATCTTGTGGTAAGACTATTACTAAAACTGAAGAAATAGTAAATATTTTTGATGATTTCTTTACTAACATTCCTTTGGAACTTACTTCTAATGTGAATTCTAGCCCCCAGCGTGCTGAAGCCTTGCTTAAGAATAATGTTAGGCCTTGTGATTCTAAATTTAAATTTAAGCATATTGGCCCCAAAGATATAATAGATGCATTTAAACAGTTAAATTTAAAAAAATCTGAAGACCATTGGGGCATGTCAGTTGCTGTAGTAAGCCATATCATAAATATCATAGCTGCTGATTTAGCTTTTATATTTAACGAATGTATTGATGAAGGCATATTTCCTAACCTAATGAAATGTAGTAAACTAATCCCCTTATTTAAAAAAGGAGAAAAAACAGATCCTGGCAACTACAGACCTATATCTATCCTGCCAGTTTTGAGTAAGGTGTTCGAAAAGATAATGCTCAATCAAATGCTTCTTCATTTTAAGACCTACAACCTTTTCCATAGCCAACAATTCGGCTTTACTGGCGGGAAATCGACCACCGATGCGGGAGTAGCACTTGTTACTCATATATACGATGCATGGGAGAACAAATATGATGGAATTGGATCTTTTTGTGATCTCTCCAAAGCATTTGATTGCGTAGATCATCCGACACTTTTGCTTAAATTTCGTCAATACGGTTTTGATGATAATTCAATAAAACTTATAGAATCTTATTTAACAGATAGGCATCAGACTGTTGATTTAAATGGCGTAAAATCGCACGGATCTAATGTTAAGATAGGCGTACCGCAAGGTTCAATTCTTGGACCTTTCCTTTTCTTGGTTTATGTCAATGACTTGCCTTACATGGTTGAGAAGCAGGCTGGCATAGTGCTGTTTGCTGATGACACCTCGCTTATATTCAAACTTGATCGACATAGCACAAACGCTAGCGCGGTGAACAGCACCTTGTCTTCCATTTCTGATTGGTTTTCTGCCAATAATCTCATGTTAAATGCGAAAAAGACTCAATGCGTTCGATTTTCTCTTCCCAATGTGAGACAGGGCTGCGTTGACATAATGATAGATGGTGAAAAACTCGATCTTGTTGAAAGTACTACCTTCTTAGGAATTACAATAGACTCGAAACTTCAATGGGGTGCTCATATAACTAAACTTTCAAATAGGCTTAGTTCTGCGGCTTATGCTGTTAGGAGAATAAGACAATTGACAGATGTAGCAACTGCTAGACTAGTGTACTTTAGTTACTTTCATAGTGTAATGTCTTACGGCATACTCCTGTGGGGGAATGCAGCCGATATTCAGACTATTTTTATTTTACAAAAACGGGCAATTCGTGCTATTTACGGGTTAGGATCTAGAGACTCACTCAGAGAATTATTCAAGGAAATAGATATACTTACCTTAGCATCACAGTATATATTTGAAAACATAATGTATGTAAGGAAAAATATTTCCTCATACAATAAAGTAAGCGATTTTACCGATAGAAACTTACGTAATAAGAATGACTTAGTTGCCCCGTTTTATAGGCTTAAAACAATTAATAAGACGTTTATGGGGAACTGTATACTTTTTTATAATAAATTGCCAAAATCGATCCTTGATATGCCAGACAAAAGATTCAAAACTTATGTAAAGAAAGTACTTTGTGAGAAGGCTTATTATAGGACCGATGACTACCTTAAAGACAAAAAAGTCTGGCTTGAGCTTGACGCGGGTCCCTCTAAAAGTTTGTAATATAGGTACTCGAAAATGTCATAATTTGGTACATTTTGTACAAACTGAATCTACAACTTGACATTACTTTAAAATTTTGACATTCTAAAAATTAAATTTAAATTATGATATGACATAACAAACAAAACAATGTATTCTCTGTCCACATTAACTTTAAGTATTAATTTAATTGTGAGTTGACGTCCTTGGAGAAGAGGTGCAGTGCAGTTTGTTACCGCTTCTTCTGCACTAGCGCTTTGGAAGCGGTAGTAAACTTAGCTGTAAGTAACTATTTGACGTCAACAATAGTGCAAAAAATAATGACGATTATTAAGAGATATTTTAAATATCCTATGATAATAAAGATATATTTGATTGATTGATTGAAGTGTTACCGCAGGGGCAAAGATGTGGAACGTTTGTCTTTGCTCCTAAACGTAAGCATGTCGCCAAACGAAAGGTGTGGTCATCCAGGAAAGTCCCAATGTTCCAGGAAGGCAGAACCTGCAACCACAAGCCAGACTCCCACTCAGCAGTTGCAATGAGACGAGCGCGCTCTACAGAGTTGTTGTCAGAAGATTGTAAGAGATTACTCTGTACAAGTCTGCAAAGCGGCTCGTCCCACTGTCTCTGCGAGGAAGGGTGTTCGGGAAATTTTGAATTTTGGGATGCCTCTGACCAAGCGGTTTTGGCCTCCGTCGCATAGGATATTTCCAAAGTACAATTTTTTATTATTTTGTTAAAAAGTATTTGAACACTATGGACGGAAGACAAAAAGGCAGGCAAAGCGACACTGGAAATTTTGCGGATTCCTAGTCCTCCTAACCTGACTGGCAAGGAGGCTTGAATCCAAACAGACTGTTGATTTAAATCGGTATTCAGAATAGTGGATAATGAATTTTGGATTATGCCGTCTAATTTTGAAAGTAGGTCCGGATATTTCCACAGATGGCTGCACCGTAGGTTGTAAGTAAAATTGGGAACAAAAAGGCAGTGTTTTAGTATGGTAAAAGCAAAATGAGAATGTAAAATCGAAAGTCGTTTGACAGCCAATTCGAAATTTTGAATTTTTGAGTCGATAAAATTTGGAAAAGACTCATCGAAAATTGGGGATCCTAGGAGATGAAGAGTAGATTTATCAATAATTTTGATATAAGGAGCGAGTGCATTAAATTGAGAAATTATTTTTAATTTAGATAGAAGTGGCATTTCATCATCTAGAAATAACTCACATTTAGAAAAATTTAAGTTTAGTCCGATTGACTCAAGATCAGTCTTTATAGTGCTTAAATCTGCCAAAACGGTAGGGGCATCTCCTCCTAGGGTTCCGTCATCTAAATAAAAGACGTTAAATTTGGAATTCAGTTTTTCAATTATTGGGTGGATTGCAAGGCTGAAAATGACCGGACCTAAGGGGTCGCCTTGCTGACAACCTATTTCTGAGGACAGATGGTTATTTTGGTACATTAATTTAGAATTTTGGCTGTAACATTGCCAGAGAAAATTGTAAACAGAAGGGATTTTATTTTTTACCTGTGTCAGCATGGGGCCCCTAAATACCGAATTAAAAGCATTTTTAATGTCCACCTTCAGCAGGACCCCTCCTTTCTGTGTAGTTAGAAATGTACGCAGAGAATGGACGGCGGCTTCGCAACCACCTTTAGACCCGAACCCTAGCTGTACTGGCTGAAAATAATCTCCAAGATTTGCTGCCACTGCTCTACAGCATATTTTGGCCGTAAGTCTACGAAAGGTAGTGCCTACAGCAATAGGTCTGATGCCGCCGTCCTTTTTTTTGAGAGCTATAAGGTTTGCACCATATAATATACATGTGATCGAAGTATTGACCCTACCCAACAACATGAAGTTTACCAAAGCTGTCAAGTCTTGCAGAAGTGACCCGCCAGTGTGGTTAATGTCACCGTTTAATAGGTCTTTCAGGTGTTGTGGGGTTAAACCATCTAGTCCACCAGCTGAGCCACCTCTGAAAGACATAACAGCTCTATAAACATCTTCTTCAGAAGCCTGAAGAGTTATCTCATTGCCACTGGGTGGGTCAGGTAAGCTTGAGTCAACCGCTGAAGGTGGGTGCTTTTCCTGCAGAGCGGCAAGGGTGTCTGGGTTGTTAGGTGCGATCGCGTCGTCCGAAAACAGCATTCTGGCAGCTCCTTTGATGTCACCTTCACTAATTTTAGATTCTACAAAATGTAAAAGGCTCTTATTTTTGGATTTAGAAGTTGAATTAGGCCTAAAAGTTTCTAATGACGGATTGTTACAATTTTGTTTAATTTTGGACGTTAAATTTTGGGTATCAGACGCATTTTCCCGACTTACATGGAGGGTTCTAAAAGCAAACGTCAACAATTGCTCCCAAGCCTCTGTGGTATTGTCTTGAAATTAAAATTATATTCAAATGAAATTAACAATTTTTTTTCTCCTTTTGGTAGTATTTTATAAAATTACTAGCTTTACCTGCGGGCTTCGCTCGCCGTGGGAGTTTCGGGATAAAGAGTACCCTATGTCTTTCCTCGAGTCTCAAACAATATCCCTACCAAATTTCATTCAAATCGGTTCACTAGTTTAAGTGTGAAGAGGTAACAAATAAACAAACAAACAAACTTATTTTCGCATTTTTATTATTAGTAGGATAGGATTTACTTTTACCGCAACTATACATCGAGTAGTACTTGGAAACGTTGATATTACCGACGGAAACCAGTGCGGTATTTTCTCCGAGTTCCTTTGCTCAGCTGGTAGCACGGTGGACTGCAGGTCGTGCACAATGAAAACACTTTTCTCTCTTCACTTGTTTATTCCACTAGGCTCACAATGACACTGAAGTACAATTCTACTCGAGCCTGCCTTATATTTATACATTCGAGCCACAAAAAATCTCAAACTAAAAGAGGGTAGGTGTGCCTAGATATATCCCCTCCACTTTACAATGTCGGTTACCTCACAAGGGGCGTGGCCATGGAAATCCCCAAAATTACCAAGACCTATTACAAATTCGTAAGGAAATTCCATGACCAACCACCTTAGAATACCTATTTACCTCACGTTTAGCACTATATACCTGTGCTAGACGCTACAATTTGTACCAGGGAAATAAATGTTACACCCAGTTCATAACTCATTTACTCAATATAAGTACATATACAACAGGTAGATATATCTAGGCACCCTATATTTACATCTATTTATCCTATATATACCTAGGTATGCTAAAAAGCCCTAACGTTACCGTATGGGAAAAATATCTTTATTTAATTTGCTTATCTATTTACAATATACATATAGCTAGCTATTCTGTCCGCAACATAGCTCCCCCCGTCGAAGCCTCCCGCGCAGACCTCACTCAATGGGCAGGACAGCAAGCCGCGACGCCGCCCTCCGGAACTCGCCGCTCGACGTCCTCACGGTGCAGTTGCGAACCTCGCCATCTGGGCCGGGGTGAACGGCTATAACGACCCCTCTTGGCCATACATTTCTCGGTAGATTTGGATCCACCACCACCACTAGGTCATTCACTTGTATTTTTCTTTGTTTCGTCGTAGGTGCGTCGTTGCGTGGCACCAATTGCGGGAGATACTCTTTTATCCATCTCTTCCAAAATTCATCAGCCAGCCCTTGGGCGGCTCTCCAAGTGCGCTTGTCGGCAGGCTCATACGGGCCCAGGGTAGGCAGGCCCATGGAGCTACCCAATAGAAAGTGATTGGGTGTGAGCGCTTCAGGATCGTCGATAGTTACAGGAACATAGGTCAGGGGGCGCGCGTTCACAGTGAACTCGACTTCAGCCAATAGCGTTATGAGAACCTCTTCCTTTGGGTGCTTTTCGTGTAAAACAACTTTGAGCGCGTTCTTCACTGTTCTAACCATGCGCTCCCAGCAACCTCCTTGTTCGGGCGCATTAGGTGCTATCGTTTTCCATACTAATTTCGTCACGGTGTAATCTCGAAGCGCAGGCTCCCACTCTTTCATGGCCGCGCGTAGTTCATTATCCGCACCTCGAAAATTCGTCGCATTGTCGGTGTACATAATACGCGGCCATCCACGGCGCGCCGCCATCCTTCGTAGAGCCATTATTGCTGAGTCTGTACTTAGAGATGCTACCAATTCTATGTGAATCGCTCTTGTCGTCAGGCAGGTAAACAGGGCTCCCCACCTTTTTTCATGTCGTCGTCCGATAGTAACAGTCATCGGACCGAAGTAGTCACAGCCACAACTGGAAAATGGCCTTGAATACGCGTAAAATCTCTCCTTCGGGAGGTCACCTTTCACTGGGCGCATTACTTGTGCTTTTCTAATGCGACAAATCGCGCAGCTCTTTGCCACAGCGCGCACAGTTGGGCGTAGTTTCAAAATGATGTACTTTTGTCGCAAGTCGTTTACCACTCGTTCGTTGTGACCGTGGTGAGATCGCCGATGTTCGCGAGCGACCAGCAACCGCGTAAGGGGGTGCCGTCCGTCTAAGATGATGGGAAAGTTCATTGTTAGTGTCGCGACCCCCGCGGCGCTGGCCCGGCCGGAGGCTCGCAGCAACCCTTTGCTGTCGAGAAAGGGGCTGAGCCTCCGCGCGCGGCATCGCGCAGGAATCAGTCTTCCCTCTCGTAGGGCGGCGATCTCATCGCCGAATCCTTCTAGCTGGGCTGCTCTCATAAGATATCCCTCTGCTCTCTCGACGTGCTCGTGTGTAAGCGATTGGCGTTTCTTTGTCTTGCAATTCTCGATAAACTGGTACATTCTTCCTACTGTTCTTACAAGGCGCTCATACGACGAAAAACGTGTCTTATCTATGCATGATTCATATACTTCAACATGCAACACGTACTCTCTTTCAATTTCACTATTTCCTTCTCTTTCTTGCGGCCACTCCGACTCTGAACTGTACAAGAATCGTGGACCAATAAACCATCTGTCCTTTCTACATTTTGCTTCAAAATTTAGTCGCGTTGCGTCATCCGCGACGTTTAGTTCAGTGGGTACCCATCGCCATTGGCTGGGATCCGTATTTTTCAAAATTTCGGCAACTCTATTCGCTACGAATGGCGTGTACTTTATTTCGGAGTTTCTCAACCATTTTAATACTGTCGAAGAATCTGTCCAGTATACGACACGCTCTGCCTTCCAAGTGTGCTCTTCTAACACCGCCTTTGTTAGTCGCATGCCAATCAACGCAGCTTGCATTTCCAATTTCGGCACAGTTTGGGTGCGGATTGGGCTTACTTTCGCCTTGCCTGCCGCGAGTGACATCTGTACTTCTCCATTTTCATCTATAGCTCGCCAGTAAACTGCTGCGCCGTAGGCGGACTCGCTCGCGTCGACAAACGTATGTACTTCTAAGCGAGTCACTCCCCCCGTAAGGTACTGACGGGGTAGACGAAGCTCCGCTAACTCTGACATGCCGTGCAGCCATCTTTGAAACTCGCTAGCATTTTCCGCAGGCAGCTCGTCGTCCCAATCTATTTTCAGACGCCACAGTCCTTGCAATATAATTTTCGCGCTGATCGTGTAGTAGCTTATAAGGCCTAACGGGTCGAAAATAGACATAACCGCGCTCAGTGCTTCTCGCTTGGTAGGCGCTCGTACGCAAGCTTTCACATCTTGTGGTACTCGAGACATCTTTGTGTTGAACGCTATTTCATCTCTTGTCGAGATCCAATACAGGCCCAGTGTTCTTCCGTACTGTTCGCATGCTTCACCCAACTGTTTAATCTCAACGCAAGTCGTATTACTTGTACATTCTTGCATTCTAGCCCGAACTGCCGCACTGTTAGTGGCGCAGCCCGACAGCTCGAACCCAGCATTTTTATTTATCTTTATTATTTCGTCGACGACTTGCAACGCTTCACCGTCGTTCTCAAAACTTTGCACGTAGTCATCCATAAACGTCGACTGGGTTATAGCACGCGCACCTCGCGGATACTCTTTCTCGTGTTGTATCGCGTTGTAATCTCGTACACTATGGGCCAAAAACGGCGAACTCTTAGCTCCAAAAATCATAGACGCCATCTTGTACTTCTTTGGTGGACCTTCTCTGTCGTCGCCACGCCACAAAAACATTTGAGCGGGTCTGTCTGTCGGCTCAATTCGTATTCTCAAAAACATCTCTACAATATCCATATGTACGGCTATACATCCTTCTCGGAACCTCCATAATATTCCTGGTAAACTCCTTAGTAAATCTGGGCCCTCCAACAACTCTGTGTTGAGAGACGTGACGCCGTCCATCTTGGCTGCCGCATCAAATACTAGCCGCAGCTTTTCAGGTTTATTCGGATTCGTGACCGCAAAGTGTGGTAGGTACCATAGCTTTGTACTATTCTCCTCGGTACCGTCCGCCGGAACGGCGTACCCTTTTATCAATAAATTTTCAATCTGCGCTGTGTATTTCTCTTTAAACACTGGGCATCTATCCATTTTTTTCTCAATGCCCTTTAGCCTTCTCATGGCTTGACCATAACTTGGCGGCATAACCACGTTGTCGTCTTTCCATGGTAGGGCCACCTGATAACGACCATCTACCAATTGTACATTTTTCTCAAAAATTTCTACTGCCCGCTGTTCTAACGGCGTAAGCGAGCTTTTCCTTTTTTCAATGCCTATCGCGTCAATCGCGAAATGCTTTCTTACTAATTCATTCAGCGAATCGTCAGCATCGCTCCGTCTCATTCTTTGCAAGTGACATACAATCTCGCCATCTCGCTCTATCATTCGCGGTGCCGACCCGTGGATAATCCATCCTAGCTTCGTGAATGAGGCAACGGGCTCCCCCCGCTTGCCTTCTAACAATCTCCTAGTAACTATTAAGTCCCAATAGTCCGACCCAATTAATATTTTTGGCTCCATCTCACTAGTGCATATCTCCTTTCCAATTTCTCTGAGATGAGCGCATTGTAATAATCTTTTATCTATTCTTTGGCGACTCAACGTCAAGTCTCTCATAGTGCGCGCTCGTATATCATACGCGCCCTCTGTCGTTAGGATTTGTAGACTGACGAGACGGCTGCCATGTATTTCTGCGTGGGCGTTGATACTGCGCACGGCGAATGCGGCTTCATTTCCTTCCGCACCTAAAGCTTCGGCTAGCTTTTCATCTATTATTGTTGTCGACGATCCTTCGTCCAATAACGCCACGGTGGAAAACACACCCTTAGGTCCACGCAGCTCGACTGGGCAAATCTTTAACAACACCTGTCTATTATTCACGTCGATCGAAGCCACTGTTTCGGTATTCGCCGTCTCTTTCCTTTCGTGGTGTAGCAACGCGTGGTGTGGCATCGTACATCCGCTCACTCCACATTTCTTTTGCTTGCACTTTTCATGCCGGTGCTTAGCGCTTAGGCAACGAAAACAGACTTTCTCTTGCTTGGCCCAGCTCCATCTTTCATTCACTGACATTTGCTTGAGTTTGTAACAGTTTGCTGTTAAATGTTTATTTCCACAGCAGATGCACTCCTCATCCGTCGCATATACTGGCACTGGACGGCGCACTCGGCCTGTATTTCTTTGCTCATGTTTCTTGTCAGGCGCAGTCGATAACTTCGGCGTGTTGAATGCAAAGCGTAAAGCGCGGTCTGCTTCCTCCATCAGAAATCTAGACAAAACGACAATGTCTGGCTCAGCCGTCGTGTTCGCTTGTGCGTAGTCGGTCCATTTTGACTTCACATGAGGACTTAGCTTTTCTACTATCTCTCTTGCAATCATGGGATTTTGTAAGTAGCCCCTATTATCAATCGTGTTCAATGTACACACGATGTTTTGCACTTTTATCGCGAAACTATTAAACTCGCTTGCGGTCGCCCCGGGTGGGCGCAGCTTCTTTATGTCTTCCAACGTGCGATCTATTATCACTTCCGGTCGCCCGAAGCACTGCTCTAATGTTCTCATAATCTGCTCCGGGTGGGTCGCGGTGAATAAAAGCGCAGCCACTGCTTCTTTCGCCTCGCCGCGCAAACTCGTGCGTAATCGAGCGAGGTTCTCAGCTTTTGTAAACTTGTACAGTTCCGTCGAGTCTCTCATAGCCGCCTTGTACGATAACCAATCCATCGGCGCTCCGTTGAAGATCGGTAATTCATGGGCCTGCCTAGGTGCGGGCCTCTGTCGCGTCATCTGTTCCAAAACATCTGCCAGTCGATCGATCCCTCGCTCACGGCTCGGCGTAGACTTCGGCCTCGCCTCCGGATCGCCCCTATCCAGCCCCCTTCTTGGTGAGGGCAAGCGTCCTTCACACCGTAGCGGTTCTTCCATCACAGCGTCCCGGTCCAGATCCTTTCGTCCTGCCCCTGCCTGACGAACGTCCGATAGGTACTGCGATGTTGATGGCACGTCTGCTCTTTCTCGTGGTCTCCCCTCCATACTTTGGTGAAGCCACTCGTTGATGCGCTCTTGTACATTCCCCTGTGCTTCTACAGGCGGAATTTGTCCTTCTTCTTCTCTAATTGAAGTAATCTCGACGGCTAATCTCTTTCTTATTAACTCGGCGTCTATTTCTAATTGTTTTTTCTTCAGCATGGCTAATCGCTCCTCTGCTTGTAGTTCAGCTTGCTGAATTCGAGACACTATGCTCGACGCCCCTGACCTAATCGATGCGGCTCTTCGTGGTGCGTAGTGTGTCATAGTATCTCCCTTTGTCGTGTCTTCTTGGTTTGGTTGCGTTCTGGTGGTATCAGTTTCTGCGGGTAGTCGGTGAAATCCCTCAGTGGTGGGGGGTACTGCGTCCATAGTAGCTGATGGCGAGGCTGGTGGCTCGTCGAATGTCAGCCTCCTCCTCGCGTCGTCCTGGCTGCCTTCCGTCTTCCCTGCTTGGCTCCGTGTCTTGGGCATCGTCGTTCTTCGCACTTGCAAGCCCTAACGGTCCCTACCACTAACAATCCCGGTCGGGTATACTACCGCGGTGAACCCAGCCGAGGATGGATGGTCGTGCAGGATAGGATAGGTAGGAACTACCCGATAGAGGGTTACGTGTCGATCCAGATGCTCGGGTTGACGGAGGAACGCCGCCAACCTTCGGCTGTGCCCACCAGGAGGCTCCTTCACGAACACAAACCTTATCGGCGTAGCGGACTATTCAACTTGGTAGTTGGCAGTGTAGCCCGATTCACTGCACCGCCAGTAAGGCGTTAGCCCGAGAAACCCCGGATTTGGCACCGTTAGGCCCGGAATTTCTCGAACCCGCAGGTAAACCCGCGTTGTACCACGCAACAAGAAATGCACACCCGCACAAAATCAAATGAAACAGTATGTCAAAGAAATATAACGGTTGACAGTCGTAGACACCTGTGCGGGGTGGCACTTCAATGTCACTGTGAGAGCCTTTTCTTCACCAAAACGCGCCTCCCTTCCTGGGAAAGCCTACTGCATACGCGCCTGGCCTCTTGAAATCTTCTTTCCCACTGGATCAAATCTTCAAATCTTCAAATCCGAATCGGACAGGACCACGGCTTCTTCAAATCCGGATCGGAGGACCACGAATTTCTATTACCGACGGAAACCAGTGCGGTATTTTCTCCGAGTTCCTTTGCTCAGCTGGTAGCACGGTGGACTGCAGGTCGTGCACAATGAAAACACTTTTCTCTCTTCACTTGTTTATTCCACTAGGCTCACAATGACACTGAAGTACAATTCTACTCGAGCCTGCCTTATATTTATACATTCGAGCCACAAAAAATCTCAAACTAAAAGAGGGTAGGTGTGCCTAGATATATCCCCTCCACTTTACAATGTCGGTTACCTCACAAGGGGCGTGGCCATGGAAATCCCCAAAATTACCAAGACCTATTACAAATTCGTAAGGAAATTCCATGACCAACCACCTTAGAATACCTATTTACCTCACGTTTAGCACTATATACCTGTGCTAGACGCTACAATTTGTACCAGGGAAATAAATGTTACACCCAGTTCATAACTCATTTACTCAAAATAAGTACATATACAACAGGTAGATATATCTAGGCACCCTATATTTACATCTATTTATCCTATATATACCTAGGTATGCTAAAAAGCCCTAACGTTACCGTATGGGAAAAATATCTTTATTTAATTTGCTTATCTATTTACAATATACATATAGCTAGCTATTCTGTCCGCAACAGTTGATTACTGGAATAATCCCAGTTCAGTACGAGTACAGTTCCCTACCATGCCATAAATAAAATTGGCTTTAGTTACAATACATGTAAACAACGTGTAAGTATATGAGTAATAAATCGAACGACGGGCTGTACTTGATCTCTAGGTAATAATGAAAAAGCATTACAAAAAAAGTGCAGCCGCCCGGGAAATTGGTATGGGTAAATTTGTTTTTGTTTTTTGTTTGACTGTTATTTTAATATCATTATACTTAAGTGATCTAGTATACCCCATAGTTTATGTTACTTACACGTTGTATTATTATCAATAAACATTAACAGCTGATACCTATTGTAGCTTTCGCCGAGTTTTTGCTTTGGGGCCAGTCTTCGTAATCCTTGGTTGTGAAACTATTGACAGATCACCAAGCCATCGTTTCTGCCCCAAAACATTAACATAAGTAATATACTGCAGGCCTTCTTTAAAAAAAAACCTTGATTTAATTATTTGCAAATAACAATTTTTTTACTAAAGGAAGGAAATAATTCACGCATCCTTATTGTTCATAAGTTGTATTTTAACAATAATATAATTTTTACGTCTTTATTTGCAAATCATAAAACCTGTAAGGATATGAATGCCAACTTAATGACTATCATTTAGATGCTTAATGTGCGTTCTTGTAAATAACAACGTAACTTATTAATTACCGTTAGTAAGTACATGTTTAACTACATGAGAATTATTTTAAGTCTCTTTAAAAAGAATCTCTGACAGTAGTTTCTAAGTAACTAACATTCTATTATATCTTATCTCTCGACTATCTTCTATCCCAGAATATAACATAAATAAAAATAAATGTAAATCGATGAATCAGTATCCCATAACACAAGTCAGCTAGCTCAATCAGAGTAATTTGTCCCTATTGTATATTTATTTATTAGAAAAAAATTACATCATTATTTTTTTAATAAAATGCATTATATGACTTTGGTAAAAATCGGCCCCTTAGTATCAAGGTTTTTTTCTTCAATTTCTCAACTGCAATTTGTTTCCTTAGGTATGCTAACTTCTCGCCCACCATCACGTCAAAAGTGATGGCTTTTGAGTCTTGCGGTCCTGGGCTCTGTCTGCTTAAAGCCAGAAGATCCAAAGCTCTGATTGCCCTATTTGTTTGTTTTTCGTGTGTATAAGTGGCCAGTGGTGTCAGATTTTTCAGGCTGCCTAATTGCATCTGACATAGCTTAACGACTGCCATAAAATTATGTCAGTACAGAGGCGTATAAGCCGTCCCTTTTGAAGCACGGATGAGCTCGAGAAATGTTTTATGCCACTTATGGTCACCCATCCAGGTGTGGGCCACGCCTGGTGCCGCTTTACTCCGCCCGCCGGGACACCGAGCTCCTCAAACTACCCTGCCCTGTTAGCTATAAAGACGTGATAGTGTATGTATGTACATTCTTTTTCTTTTACCCCCACATCATAGCATGGAAGGAACGAAATAATGTCGTAGTTAAAAATATCGATATATTTATAACTTGGACCACAATCGATGGCGTACAAGGTGTTATTATGTAAATGATGAGAGCTGGGTTTCGGCTGAGTCAATAGCGCTCGCTGGACGTAATCGGCGACACGTCGACTCGATAACTCAAGAGATGACCGTATCGATAAAAAATGCCTTCATGCTCGTTCTAAACATTTCTTGAACTTGAAAGTTGACCCGGGCTCTAATTTGAAAATCGGTAAATATTATTTGTATGTTTATTTATGAAAGAAATATTTTTGTGCGTGCTTTTATTTTATTCTAAAACTTGAAGTTTAATATTGTTCGATCTTATATTAGAGTTAGATTGTTAGATCACTCAGTATGTTGGTAATTTTTTTACTATTTTTTACCTTTTTGCTTTTAAACTACTATTTTAATTATACATGTGTCATTAGTAATTATAAGCCAATAATGAACTTTTCATAAAGAAGAAAATTGTAAAAACACAAATTGTATACCAAAACAATCTTTATCACACTATCGATAAAAATAAATGAAACATTTCTTAATATCGATAGTATTGTCCCCTCACTGAGATGATGACCGTCACGACTGTAGCTGCAGTGACATCGACTAAATTATAGTCGTGCTTCGATCGTGCGGGCTAAGACGGTAACTCTGTGCTATCAAGTTTAAGGCTACCATTATATCATAGGTCGTAGTCCTAGGTACGTATATTATACCTCATATAATAATTGCCTCTTGATCGAGTATAATCAAAAAGGCGGCTGTTGAAAAAAAGCTTTTGTTATTATCTAAAATACTTATATAGGGCTTTGTATTGTTTATTATTTAAGTTTCTACAATTAATGAATAACCTTTGGTTTTTGTTTCTTAAAGTGTTAGCCCAAGTGTAAGAGATTCCAAAAAATCTATGTAGAAGAAGAGAAGAAACTATTGACGCAAAAGGATTTAGGTATTTTGTAGGATTCCGTACCCAAAGGGTAAAAATGGGACCATAATACTCAGACTCAGTGACGTCTTAAGAATAGGGTCTTAGTAACAGTGGTCCATCTGTCTGTCCGTATGTCTTTCTGTCGGACACCAGGCTGTATCTCATGATTCGAACCGTGTCCAGCTAGACAGTTAAATTTTTTACAGATGATGTATATCTGTTGCTGCTGTAATCATACAAGACCCAGATCAATAAGAAAAAGATAATTTTCCATTTTGACCTTACCAGGACCTCCGGTGTGTCAGCGTGGCACAATGCCCGCTAGGCCACAGAGGCCATCAGAAAACAAGTGAGAGATATATATTAAAAAAGAAACAAGAGAAACCGTGGGACAAACAATACTCGTATTAAAATCATTGTACCATACAAGTACAATGATGCATACGTTTTTTGTCAATCGTTCTTCGATATCTGATAAGGACGTATTCGATTTTTTTCATCGTGATCGATGTTTACAATCGTAATGATGATGACAATGGAATAAGAAAAAAACTGTTGACATTGATTCAATATTGAATATTTATTCTCCATTAGATTCTCACAGCGTATTACTTCTAGTTAAGCTAGGTTTTGAGACTAGAGGAATTACCCCTTCAAGTCAACGCAGGGGTTCGAAGAATGTAGTGTTTGTGTTAATATATACAATATGTAAAAAAAAAACGACGGATTGAACTCTGGGAGTGCCGGCAGAAGTGAAAACTTGAATATTAACGTTGTGCATTTTTGATATTTTGGAATGGTTAGGGAATAATTTTGCACGAATTGCTTTAATTATCAGTATAAAATATTTCAAATCTTTTCTGAACCACAGTCTGTCACAAATGTCACAAGCATGACCAAATTCATTTTCAACAAAATCATTTTCAAATACACAGCAGTATGGCCACTACACAGACGGTCGAGCCATCAGCTGTCACCATCCATGGATGCGCGTAGCACGCTGTAACATAAACACACACGAACATTCGCGAAAGCGCCCTGCGCCGTCTTACGAATTTTCGATCAGGTCACGTGTCCTGCTGACGCGAGTTTAATATTTTTTACCCATTCCAAAAAAAGTGCACAACGCCGCTAAAGAAGTTTTCACTTCAAAAAAACCTGTCCGCTCTGTTGAGGTAAGATTTTTTTTGCGATTCCAGGCATGGAAAATACCGATAAATCGAACCTACACAAGCTACCTAACATTACCTTAAAGGATTGGACAGGGTTTTTTAACATACAGTATATATATTACTAACTGCGACCTGCGGATTATCAGATATATGCCTATGTGTTAAACCAGGTAATGAGACAAACTAAGTACAACTTGAGGTTCTTTAAAAAATAACGTGATAAGATTTCCCAGGGTTAACAAAGCGCTTAGATAGATAATATGTTTATTCACGGAAACTGCATCACTGTGCTTGTTATTATTATTATATGAAGTTACTTTAGTACATAATAACAGCGTGGTGGCGGGGCAAGATGGGGAAAATATAAAATATACAGTCGAACATAGAATTTCCCCCTCTTTGAAGTCGGTTAAAAAAATAATCAATATGTGATAGATTGCTGCAGCATTGCTTATTAACATGATTTACATTTCCGCCCAATCCCTCAATCGGCTTTTGCGAGAACAGAAGCAGCTGGTACATTCAAAGATTTTTATTTTCTCCCAAACAAGCATGTAAAAGCCAAATTGAGTTTCCTTCTTAAGTTATATTACCTACCTAAATAAAAACTTAAGGTAGGTACTACAATAGTACATTAACCCAAAAAAGTCGGTAAGATCCATCGAGACATTAATTGCGACAAAATGACGACCGATGAGGAGATATTCGATGACGGACAGACGGACAGTGCGTTCGTAATTATTGCCAATCTATGGCGGGATCTTCGCCATATCATCGGACGCAGCGCTTGACATCCATTTTATGTAGTATATACTTCAAAGGAAGATAAAACTATGGTTCCAATAAAAAAAAAATGGGTCGATATTTTAACACCCGACTTTTACTACTTATGTGTTCTAATATTCTAAACTAGCCGAAGCCCGCGACTTCATTCGCGTGGACTTTCTGACTCCGGAAAATGCTCATCAAGCTAAACAACTTTTACTAAGGAATCATTTTTATATTTCTTATAGTTCAACTTGACTATTACGGTTCCTCATCAGGTGTTCCATCTTCCTATATCAATTATACCCTATATGTTGCCCAGGAAAAAAAAGTTTCATTTGAATCCGTCCAGTATTTCCGAAGATTAGCGTGAACAAACAGACAGACATTTTTTAAATTCTTACTCTATTACTATGTCTCCATCGCGCCAAACAATTTTTTTGGAAATATATTCAATGTAGAATGTATGTAGTATGATGAATATATATAGATTTCAAACTCCATAGTAAATAAGGATGATGACATCTGTCAAGGCATTTGGCTGAAGAAGATGCTATAGGTATCGCATATCAGTTGCATAGATAATAATTTTTTTTTAATCATCTGTCGTAACAAGGTAAAAAAATATAAGTCAAATATATCAATTTAGTAATAATTTCAAACAATAATTTGTTAATTATACATCGCAATATTGCTTTGATTGATGTTATAAAGTTAAACGAGAACGTTTTACAACTGTTTTCATCAGGGCACTCTAATTGTAATTTTTAATTAAGATCGTGCAATTACAAATACTTATTATTTGGTAAACATTTTATTACATTAATTTATAAATTGTTATTCATAACAATTTTCTATAGACCAATTATACAGTATATAATGTAATATAATAATATAATTTTTATTTATAAGGTATGTACTTTCAAGAAAATAGTACCCCGTATGCCCAATGTTGTAAATGTAAACCATATGTTCTTGAGCATACAGAGTATAAAGAGCTATGGCAGATTTTTAGTTAAGTGCACTAAAAGCGTCTTAAAAACTCATTGCAACCAAAATTCATAAAATATTTTTATGTGATTTTCTATATTTTAGTCGAATTTAGATATAGCCAGGTAAAAATGTGTAAAATTGAAAATAGCTATTAAGTTGATCGGTTTTCTGTAATGTCCATTTCCTTGGTTTGACAGAAAGCCACAAGGTTGCCAGACTAAATAATTATTTTTTCCAAGATAAAATCATGAATGTTTTTTATAGATCAAGAGATTTAAATTGTTTAATAATATAAATAATACTATTTTTGCTTGTTAATATTTATTTTTATCCGGATTTAAATAACGTACTGCATTAAAAACTCCTTTCGACATTTAAAATGGGACACCTGGCGTTGCTTAACTTGCGTAATTGTTGATAATGTTTACTAGTGGACATAAAAAGCATTATGCCATCGAGCTATTTCAGTTTTATTTATTAATCAATGAATATTTGATGCAGAAATGTACTAAATAAATGGTCAATAATTACATAACCTATAAAACTTCTAAACATAATAACTCAAAAACCTGGCCTCCTATAATTACGTAATTTTTACCTTTAGAATCAGCAAAATGTGTTCTAATAAACAAGGTATATTTCATTCATAGACGCTAACTTTGGTTATTAACTAAAATGATGTATGGGAAGCTGCCATAGCTCTTTCACAGGCCCAATTTGCAGATAGTTATGTCTAAAATAGAGACCGCACCCAGGTGGAGCGGTTTACAAAACTTCATGTGAAACGTCATCTACATAATTTAACAACACCTCCGCTATTTCACATCAACTTTATTTTAAAATTGGTGAAATCATCTCAAAAACTTCTAGCCGATCAAAAATTATTTTTTTGGAAAATCTCTAATTCGATTATCTAGCGTTGTTTGTGCAATGTGCATGAAATTTATTATAAGTATATAGGCATATTATTGGTCAAAATTTATAAAAAAACTATTTGCACTCATCCACATCTTATTTTCTAGCATTGATATGCTAGAAAATAAGGAAACGAATAACTAGAAATAAGGAACAAGTATCATCTGCGACGCTCACACATACTACACCGCGGCGGCATATTTTTTGTCACAGCATCGATAACATCGCCGCAGCACAATGCTCGTAATTGACACACCATGACTGGATAAAGTCAAGGTCTTTGTCTCCCGCACCTTGCCGAGTGTCTCTGCCGTGATTGGATTTCTCGGAGTGACCAAAGATGGACAGCTTCGAGTATTGATATACGTTGTCTAAATTTGATTTTCTGATTTTAGAGTCTCAAATATCAATATTCGAATAGTCATCATGTCTTTGTCTTCACTGCAGGAGTACGACCCTATCTGTACTACTACTTATCATCATCATCATGTCAGCCCTTCTTCCGTCCACTGCTGAGCATAGGCCTCTCTTCGTCTACGCCACCAATCTCGGTCCTGTGTTGCTCTCATCCAGGTGAATCTTTATTCCACATTCCATTGTATTACTGCTACTAGAGCCATATTTGGTCTGTGCAGCCAGAGGGTTTGGCCTACACTCTCCACGCTGGCTAGACCAGGGTTGGAAAGGTTAGAAATAGATATACATATAATAAAAGCGCATTTAGTTTAGCTCGATTGCATACATATATACATACTATCACGTCTTTATCCCTAACGGGGCAGACAGAGCTCTTTGGGTCTTGCGGCTCAAAGCAAAGACAAAGCCCAGGGCCGCAAGACTCATAGACCACTTTTGGCGTGATAGTGGGTGAGAAGGTAGAAAAAGGAATCAAAATAATGATGGGTTGTTAGCTGCCTATTAAAGTTAACATTTTCATCCAGTCCCTCGATCGGCTTCTTCGATCTGCGCGGGAAGAGAAGCAGCCAGTACATTCTAAGCTTTTCCTTTTCTCCCAGACCAGCATGGAATATAGCACGATCGCATAATATGAGGTATTTTCTGTCAGAATACTTTGGCTGCCCGCCATAAGGCATTCTGCTTTTGTCCTGGACATCGATCATTGGACACATTCGATTCTGATTGAAAAATTGTATAAGTATACCAGTTATATTTTTTTCATAATAGGTTATCTAAAGTTGAAATAAATATTTTCTGAGCAATATGGTTTACTGGTCTTTTTGTCATCATCAGGTCTTTTTGTCTACACTGCAGGAGCACAACCCTCTCTGTACTACCAGAGCCATACTTGGCCATAGCACCCACAGGAATTGGCCTACACTCTCCATGCTGGCTAGACGGGTTGGAGAGGTCATTGGGTCCATCTTTTGTGGAACAAAGATTCAAACGACTTTTGTACAGTGTGGGTAAACTAAAGATCTTTCGACTGCCGTCAACACGTAGCTCCGAGTTTGTCTCGGCTGTGATTAGATTTCGGTCCAAAAATGGGCACAAATACTTATATCATTCCTAAATTGGTTTTACGACACTTAGGACTATCTAAGACATACATAAATAGGATCTTACGGAATCAACATAAGTATGATTGTTCAGTGGAAATAACTGTACACTTAACAATAATAAAATACAACTAAACACTAAACAATAACAAATTATCACACTTTCACGAGAAATAGACAATCTTTATTTTTTCATTGTCATGATTAGATTTCTTACAATGGCCAAAGATGGATATATTCAACGTGGAAGGGTCATACAAGTCATGGTATAATAAAATAAGGTATTCTCTTCCCGTGACAGCTGATGACGTAAGTGGAACTTGACTACGTCATCAGTTCGATGTGCTGCCACTGTGTGAAATTGAATTACCCGAGCGTAATGCATTTTTGAACTTTATATACCAATTTCGAATTAATAATCCATTATATCAATTTATAAAATATTGAATTGATGAATCACGCGAGAATCACGAGATATTAACTAGCTAAGTTACTTAATATTTATGAACTAATTGAGAAAGTCCTTAAATTTACTGAAAAGAACAATCAGTGGCAACACTTTCGTGACGTAGTCAAGTTCCATCTCGGGAAGAGAATACCTTATTTTATTATACCATAATACAAGCAATAAATCGAACCGCAGACTACACTAGACTACTAAAGTATAAAAAAATCGACGTTTCCATACAAAAGTGTGCAGCCGCCGCCTGGGGCATATCATCTGGGACAGTATGGGTGTATAAACATTTTTTGACTGTTATTTTATTATAATATACCCATAGTGATCTAGTATAGCCTGTGGTTCGATTTATTTCACGTTGTATACATATATTATATTTCCTAAAAATGACTATCAAGTTAAATGACGAACAGCAGTTCGTCATTTAAAGATAAAAATATACATTGAAATATACATGCTGTAGAATTGAAGCTTTTGCTATGGTTTACCAGTACGTGGGAGAACATACCATATCATACCATAGTCCCCCTTTTTTACTGGCAACGAAGCTAATCGTTAAGAGTGGATTAGGTTTAAAAGAAATTGTAGCTTTTGTGGGCTTTTTTGATCATTATATTTTGTCAAATACGGGCCTGCCATCGGACTTGTTACGATATGCTGACTGACTTTATCTGACTCTCAAGTTATTTAATAAATTATTTAAAAACGTTAATTTAAAAAATATAAATCACTTTGAAAGTGAATACTCCTGTAAGTCTCCAATTTTAGTATTTGTTGAGTTGGTATCCTATAACACAAGTTCCAAACTTACTTTGGGGCTAGCTCAATCAGTGTAATTTATCCCTATATATTTATATTTATTTTAAAAAGAGCATCCTAATCATATCCTTTCAATGACACAACAATAATAATCCTCTCAGCCACATTCATTACATCCGTGCACATCAAAACCATTTAATTGCAAGAGTTCCGTCATCCACGTACCTACTTCCGTCATTGATTGCGACCTTAGCACCCAGTTATTTAGATGTCACGACCGATTCCCGATCGAATCACGATCGCCAAAGGTCATGGCTGATGCTTAGCATTGAATATTTTTTGATACTGTCCACATGTCATAGCCAAATTCAAGTTAAAATCCCACAGTATTATAAAATCTATTCAACGAATCATCAATTTCATCAGTTGGTCTGAAAGTTTTTAGTTTATTTTTTAGACTGTGACGCGAATAAAGATGGTCTTCAACACCACTGACAGATCTTTTGTGATGACCACGCTACATCATTAATCATGGTTTTTTGTCACCTCATGACGAAATTATATTCTTTGTGCCATTGTGGGTGCTCCTGAACATGGGATCTAGTCATCGTAATTAGTTTTTAAATTGGTACCACCAAAAAAATATCAAAAGTCCCCGCAAACGTTATTATGTTAGAAATTCTTGGACCCGTCGTGATTGGATTTGACAAATTACTCTGACGAACTCCCAATTTATTTGGTCATTAGTCATTATTGTTTTTCCGTGGTCAAGTTTAGGTATTAATCATGGGTTTGGGATAAAAAATAGGTTTGCCGAACAGGTGCGAATATTACTAACTCTTTAGATAATCCTATGCCAAAGATTTTTTATGATCTGGTAAGTACGTAATGCTTACTGTCTTAGTTTTCTTTCTCTCTAACATACATACATCAAAGTGTGTCCCTGTTAGCTTGCTGCATTTATTCCGGAGTTTAATTGTGGTGGTAACCCTGGTTTTAAAACCTTACCGCGCTGAGCTTACCGCTAACCATCGAACTTACCATTTCGACAGGTCTAAATACTACTAGGCTCTGTGAGATGTACTAGACCTTGCGACGCCCCCCCAGTCGTTGAAGTTTATAGTATAAAAAAATTTTGAAACAAAAAAATTGCGCCTTAAAAATAAGGGTAACAAAAAAGTTCTACAACATTTTTGAAATTTTATTGAAATGTATGAATAGTATTTTTTTTCAACCGTTAACCCCCATATTTTCACCATTTTGATAAATTTCAAAACACTGAATCGACAAAAAGAAACTATGTAATTTTCGAACCGTCTCACAAAATCTCACGAGAATCAGTTGACAAATGCGACCTGTAGGCGAGAACAGCCGGACAGCCGGACAAAAGCATTTTTGGCCAATCTCGAAACTGTGACACATTTACTCGCTTCGCGCACTCGGTCAAAATGTAGCTGTGTTTTATCAAAACTTTCTTTTGTTTTATTAAACCTAAAAATATTGATGCAATGTCAAACAGATTAGAATCTTTATAGACACAGATGCACTTTTAAAAAACCTCAGTAGAAGTGACCATCTGTTGCAGCCTTATCAAGATCGCCTATTACATCTCGACAAATATTCATTTGATTCATTGTCTCAGTTTCATTACGGGCTTTAGAAACCTCATTGTGTAATAAGTGAGCGTCTAATGCGTCATCTTGACTGATTTTTATGACTTAAATATCGTTATCTAGATAAATAGTCTAAGCGGATGTATTATTTTTTACTATTTTAATGAAGTAAAAAGCAAATTTTAGGCGATCACTCTCAGTAGAGGTAGTTTTGGATATATTTGGAGTAGTATATAGGTACCTACTCCAAATATGTCTAAAACTACCTCTACTGACGTATTATATAGTCCACTACCTATTTCCAGTCAACTAGTATTTATTCTTTGGTCCAGCAGCGAACTGGTTTTATTTATTTATTTTATTTCAACATTTTGACTGAATGATATAAAGTAGACGTAAACTTACAGTAATAAAAAAATACAATTACTTAAAATATTATAAACAATGATCCAAATAAGTAGAATTAAGGAATACTTATACGAATCTTCCTACATATCTATGTTATTTTAAACCTCTGACAAAAAAGAGGGGTGTTATAAGTTTTTATAAGTTTGACGCCGATGTCTGTCTGTCTATGTGTCGGTCTGTGCCATCGTAGCTCTCGAACGGATGGCCTGATCGGTTGAGCCGTTCAAAATAGGCCCAGATGACTACATTGGGTCTAAAGGGCGTAGAGGTAGACACGGAGAAACTAGCAAGGCGACTTCAACAACTTCAAAAAAGAATGGCAGCAAGCTGCTTTGCGTAGAGATGAGTGGAAGAAGGAAGAGAAGGCCCATGCCCAGCTGTGAGACACATTGCCAGGCAAGAAAAAAGCTCTCTTAAAATATTACAAGAGATTGATTTGATTAAATAATATTGTACACTTTCGATTTTATGCCACCGCCTAGACTACAATAATATTACGAGTTTTATAAATCCTTGTAGCAGTGAATTTACTAGCCTCAGTTTTAGCGACGTCTATTAGTTATCTTTTGCAATACGACACAAAAGGAGAATGTCGCAATCAATGGAAAAGCATAATTCTGTACCATTATTTTGACTATCACAAATGATTTTGTGATTTAATTTATAAAGTGGTTTTAGTCTTGCAACATTTGATATCAAAAGAATTAAAAGAAATATAAGTAAGTTGCAAACTTATTTGTAGTTTTATAACTATTCCACTTTACTTCAGTGAGTACGATCTTAGGTTAGTTTTTAGTTTCATTTTCTAGGTCAATTATGTAATAATATACTCGTTATATATATTTGGATTTAATTGTCACTAGCTTTAAAACTATAGTGATCGTTATTTATATGGAAGTTGCAAAAGATCTACTTAACAAAATATATATGGTATACATATAGAAAAATAAGAATCTTCTTCTTCTTCGTCTTATATTTAAGAGATGCAGTGTCAGCTCTTGTTAATGGAGTGCTTTCTGTCTCTCTTTCTTCCGCTTAGTCCTTCACTTTCTTATATGTTTTAACATTAATAAAGGTTATTTACTCAGGGCTACTAGTAGTTGAAATGTATTTTGATTATAAGTTTGGTATCTATATATAAGTAGCAAAACTAGTTCAGCTATCACTTTTTTTCAGCTTAAGATTTTTATAATGAACTCAAACCAATTCAATTAGTAAATAGTCTACAGAGAGGATGCGTCTTATAATATCTTTTATTCCTTAAACTCGATTGAACAATCAAATGCAAAGTGTCATTGTCTGCAGTTCCGTTAAAGGTCTATAAATTTATTGATTCTCACCATAGAGCTATGGAGCTTGAGGAATGGGCATAGCCTCCAGAGACAGCTTTCAGGGCGCCACCATTATCCGCGGCCAAAGAGAAACGTCAGCGCGATTTAAATACGTCTCTTTTAATGCCGGTTGGGCCATAAAACCTCAGTGAGTAATGTGTTATAGCAGCATATGTTCAAAAATATTACAGTTTAGTTTGCAACTTAGATGAGTTGCTTTTTAAACAAGTTCCGAGTTGCGTTTTGGACGTGTTTCTAGATAGACTATTTACATTTAAGACCATTGGAGACACCCTTATTATCGGAGATTTTAATAAATTTTATTTGTAATTGATTAATGCGGTAGTTTTTGCATAGCACCCTTTTCCCAAATGACTTTACGTATTTTTTTATGCGCGCGCGATTTACCATAGTTTGTCGTTCCACTTCCCTACACTGCTTTCGCCCGCCACAATGTCAGGTGAAACAGCATTCTTTTTGGCCACGCCTACCTGTGAGTTGAAGTCCGCGACTAGTTCAATCTTAACTGGATTCAGGAACATTCGCTGTTTCCCTGGCCTCCACTATCAGCCCAGAAACAATCGGCAGTTGACGGAGCCATCCACTGTACTGTCAATCGGATCATTAAGGCGGTCACATATCAAGTGCGTACTCTTCATTAGGCACTCTTCAGCATACGTGAGCCACATCCTGACCGCACCGACGCTTAAGTGGATGGGAGATTGATGTATAATAGGCTGGAATTAAGGGCGCTTGTCCTTTCTTGATGTATTGTCAACTGAGTTTTGATTGTTAGGGGTATTGTGTGATGCAGCCTTATTTTACCGCTACTATTTCAGAATAACTGTGGTTGGTGACAGTTTGTTGAGAATCTCTTTTACTTACAATTTTAAGGTCGACTAATCTAAATTCTGCGAGTTGTTTACGTTGCATTTTCAGAAACCTTCTCGTAGATTTCGATATGACAGTGATTATAGTATGGGTACTTTCAACAACATTAACTCATGCGCGTCGCTCAAGATCAAACAAAGAAAAGATTTGTTTTGCACAAATGTTTTCATGTTTGGACTAGGTTCGTTATGGTTACTATATAGACCTAATAGTATCTTGTACCTAGTTGTATCTTGTATAAAGTACCCAGTGTTACGGTAGTAATTATATTATATTTGCCAATACCTATTTGTAAATGTATCGAGTGGGGGGGCCTGGTGACCTGTAAGACAGGTTCTTAGGATACCTAGTTCAGGCGCCAGTCCTCCACAACAACCCTGTACATCATCTGTAATGTATCTACTAATGTTTTTGTTGTTTTTACTGTTATGCCTTGCACAATGTTTATTAACTATAGTTATTAAATTAACTTTTTGTTGTTGTGGATGGAAATAAACAATATTTTTATTTATTTTTTATTAATGGTTTTCACCATGGTCAAAGCCTAGAGTTTCCTAAGACCCACATCTCTGAAGTCAGGCCTTTCTTGAGGCAATTGTCACGTCCCTGACGAGTTTATCTCGTAGAAAGCTAAAGTTGTCGAATGAGCCACACTTGTCGCTTTAAGATTATAAGTTCCAACCTAACCATAGAAGTGTTTACGACATTATTATTAAGTATTGCTGTTGATTCGACTCCAAAAGCGGAAAATGACAAAGTTATTGAAGATGGACACGTTATAAATAAAACTCATCACTGGCTACAGCCATCGAGGGCCATTGACACGCTCGAAAGTCAACGTCAAACACATCCGAGAAATATGACTAATAATCGTTCAATATCTTCATATATTGCGTATTCAAAATTGAAAAAAACCAACCTGCTATGGTCGTCTATCAACGGTTGACGTTATGTGAAATGTTTGTTGCGTGTAGGTTTTGTTTATTTGTGGCATTGTGGTCTTTATTGTGTGGGTGGTAATGACGGATGTTTGTTTGGTGGATGGGGGAGTATGTTGGTGGGTGTCGGGATGTCAAAGCGTCGCGAACGAGCGCCGACGCGGGACCGTCTCGTGCTGAGAGCAATCTCGGGGCGCTGGATAGGGATGCGGTTGGGGACCGTGGGAAGAAAGTATCGATAAAACTGACATATAAATATAATAATAAATTAAAAGCAGGTCTTTGTAAATTTACCAAACTTTTGCATCAACTTACAGACTATGACACGTGTTTGAAGTTTGAGAATGTAATTAATGAACTTTACTAAATTGGGCATGCCGTTAGTACCTAATTGTACCTCGTATACGAACCCTACAAAATTTGGTAATTATGTACGCAAGTATATTAGTATGGGGATATAAATTTTTGCATAAATTTCTCGTCTATATAATCTACCTTGGCTAAAAGTCGTACCTCCAGATGATAGACTTGATGATAAACTAGATTATTTCATTACTGTACAGTATACACGTTTAATTTCATAATCTGAACTTATCCAGGATTTCATCTATCGATATCGATAGCACCTGTGCTGTGACGACATCATTAAAGTCTCGACGGGGCGCTCGGGTCAGGAGATCGGGACAATCTGTCAAATGGAAAGAATCACACACGAACCAGGTCCATACGTACCGCCGCCCTATTAATCATATTTCGGCCTTTTTTTACCATTTCCGAACGTATGTTCTCTCGCATAATGGCTACTATTCTGACGCCGATTTCACAAAGATACCACCAATCAAATATCAACTTTATTTCTTTACATTATGAATAAATTTTGATTGGTTTTTATGCCGTGTGTGGTAGGCCAGTGAGCGGTAAAGTCTTTTAGACAATACTTGTCGCTTGATTCAAGACGTCATGTTTTCAAGATAGAATCTTGACGAAAATTTTTGTTTGACAGGGTCAAAATAGTACAAGCTCTTCAATTACATTTGACACAGTACTTCGTACAATTTGATACCAGATTGTTCAATCGGTCCTGTATGTAATATCAAGATTGGTATTGGATCTATTTGATTAATCAGAGTTTTTTTTTTTTGGTTTATCTACGGACAAGACACTTCCGCAGTTTTTGGCTCGTCATATTCATATCGAAAAATCTACGCATTGGTCGTTGTTAATACTTAATTAAACGATTTGAACAACAACTTGTACTCTAGTTAGGTACTCTATTAACACAATAAAGTAGAATTTTATTTCGAGGAAAAAATTAACCTACCTTTTTACCTACCTAATAACATTGAGGAAACTGTAGATTAGAGGCTTCTGAAAGTGCAGTAGATGTCTTTTTACAATTTGTCATAAAATAATAGACCACCAAAATATCACTCGCATAAACTTAGCCAATGCAGAAGACAATGATTTTTAACAGCTATAATAACCGAAGTCATTATGACAATGTTAATGAATGCACATCCATTTGCCGATGCGGCGCGAAGGACCATCACCTCTTATTCCATTGTGATAAGGTTGAAAATGATAATTTTAAAAAGTTATTGTTGTTTGGTAGAAATTGTTCTTGACACACATATACTGATGGCGGTTAGTAGCCGGCGGCGGACTACGTGGGTGATTCTATTGACATTTAAGCCCGGGGATCCACTATATGATAGCTCCAATAGGACAGCTTTAAGGCTAGTCTGCACAGCTATCAGCTTCCATTTGCTATTCTTATTATTCACATTTTAAGAGCTAGGGCTCATATCAGTGTCATTAGATGGAATGAGAAGCACACAATGTTGCTTTGACCGACTTCCGAAAAGGGGGAGGTTATCGTCAAAACCTTTTTTTAATGTATGGTCACTAATTACTCCATGACGCCTGGATTGATTTGGGGAATCCATTTTTTTGTTTGAAATAACATACTTGTCAGGTGATCCCATAGAAATTTTATCAAAATCGGTTGTGTAGTTTGGGGGTAAAGACAGTTTTTAGTTTTAAAAAATTATGGTAGATATATTGGAACAGTTTTTCATTGCCTTTTCGGATTTACACACTAGTAAAACTACCGACTAGTATGTAAGTTTGCTGACGATATTTTTCTTCATCGCAAGCAAGTGGTGGTAGTTGGAAATTACCGTGCATGAGTATACAAGAGGTATACAATACACAAGTCGCGCCTATACTGAGTCTCGAACTCATGACCTAACGGATATCCAGGAGACGTAATTTTGAAATCACTTGTCAAGTTGTCACATCACGAATGGTTTACTCGAGCGTTTTCAAACGGGCGCATTTTTGAATCGGTCGAATGCGAAGGAAGTGTTGATGATCACTCGTTATTTTAATATTTGTAGCTTAATTATGTCATGAATAGTCCGGTCGAAATTATTAGAAAAACAAACAATTTTCCGAAGTTTTCTGCGCAAAACGTTGTTGCGTAAACATGTATTTCGCTGACATGACGATTTCAAAAATACGATAAAATTGAACCTTACGCGCACGGTGAGTTGAAAAACTACACGTTTTGTGTTTCGAAGAGTCCCTCGATGAAAAATAGCACTCTAGGGCCTAAACCGCTTGCCCACCACTGCTTCTTTGCAGTTCATTTGAAATAAATTCTACCAGCGAACTGATACCTCATAGGAGAAATTGATTGATTACGCTTTAATTATATTTTGCATTTTTTCTTGTCTGTAAGCATTAGATAGTATATTGTATTGATTCACTTATTCGAATATAAATATTATATTGTGTTGAGCATAGGCCTCTCTTCGTCTACGCCACCCATCTCGGTCCTGAGCTGTTCTGTCTTATGCTTAGCAGTGGGAAGAAGAAGGGCTGAGATGAAGGAATGAATGATATTGTGTTGTCCGAAGTTGTTTTTGTTACTTGTTCTTTTCCTTAAGATTCCATTAAGGATAAGAAAGTGTGGTTTTCTTATCAACAGAGGTTGTTCTTAAACGCTACATGTGTTGTAAATCGCAGAGTAACTTTGAAACTTGGTATAACTTGAAACCATTATTCACCCATACGAACTTGACAATGGCAAAATAGTAGAAGTCCCCTTTTTTAGGCAAAAAATCGTTTAAATCAAAACATACATGATTTTTTTCAGAGACCAGTGCCACCCGTTTTCTTACTGCCTTAAAAGTTACCCTACATAGTGCACACCGGGCTTAAATAAAGCTTAGACGTTTCTGTCTCCGCTTGTTATTTCGCAGTCAACTTGATGTTCTCGTCATGATCTCGATATTTCTTCATTTACCTACAGCATCGACGACATTTCACTGGAATTTGTTAGGACTATATTAGGACCAATCGCGTTTTGTAATAGGGCAGTTATTGGTATTTATCTATAGGATATATCTTACTTAGTGGTCTTCGTTTTTCGTGTGTGTAACACTAACTAAGTAGCGAACACTGGTGGCAGACTCTTCAGGCTGCCTTAAGTCATGTGACATAGTTTAACGACTACCATAAACTGCCTCCGTGGTGTAGTAGTTAGAGCGTGCGACTCATACACGGAGGTCGCGGGTTCGATTCCCGGCGGGGGCAACGACTTTGTGTTGTTGTCCTAGTTTGGTTAGGACATTGTAGGCTGATCACCTGATTGTCTGATAAGTAAGATGATCCGTGCTTCGGAGGGCACGTTAAGCCGTCGGTCCCGGTCACTGTCTTTGACATTGGTCGTTACCTAAAACCATGTCAGAGGCCTTTAAGGCGGTTTAAAAACTCTGACACTAGTGTTAGTCACTAACACACACGATAAGAAGAAGACGACATACAATGATGACAGTCAGGACCAACGGCTTTTACGTACCAGCTGAAGCACGGAGGAGCTCCAGAAAATGATATGCCACTTGTGGTCACCCATCAAGGAAAGGACCATGCCCGGTGTCGCTTTACTTGCGAAAGCTCCAGTGATGCGCACTCCGCCGGTCAGACTATACCTAGCGGTTAGTCTTCCAAAAAAACGTTTTCGTAGTTTGTGTTACGAAGAAAACACAGGAAAACGCCATACCATAACTCTGAAGCTCTTGACTTCAATTGTCTTGTCTTGATTGTCCTACACACATACGAGTAGATACCACGTTCGTACACACTCGTCCGTTTGCGAAGAGAAATAAATTATATTACTAGAAAAATTAAATTATATTCAATCATATAATGAGCCTAAACCACGATTACTGAATTGAAATGCCACACAGAACTGCCTCTAGCGGCTATTTAAAAAATAGCTTTTGTATTTCCTAAAGCTATGTCAAATGTCAATGTCAAAATCATTTAACACGCTTCGTCATTGATATGCACATTTTAACTTTGTTGATTTAGACGTGTGAAGACAATTACTTTTTATTATACGTACATACATACTATCAATTCTTTGTCCTTAATGGGGCAGACGCAACATTTTGTATCTTGCGGCTCTAAGTAAACATACTGCCCAGGGCAACGAGACTAAAAAACCACTTTTAGCGTGAAGGTGGGCGAGAAGATGGAAAACCATACAATATAGTGATGGGTTGCAAGCCGCATCGCCTATTAAGATTCACTTTTTATTGATATTTATTATATAAACTAGCCGTTGGCTGCTACATTATCCGTCTGGTTCATTATTTGACAATCTTACGAGAACTTTACATATGTATTTTCGGGATAAAAAGTATCCTATGTGTAAGACTAAGAGCTATCTTTGTAACTAATATAATTTTAGTTTTTGCTTGATAGAAAGAAGAAGAAGCTTTCTTCTTCTAAAAGGAATATTTTGCTTTACATGATGTTGGGCGGGATAATAATTAAAACAATATCTAAATGTCAAGAACAAAAATGGCTGTAGGAATTATTTTTTTACGAATTTGAAAATTGAATATATAGGCAATACCATTATTAAGTATGTGTACAATTAGTATAACATTCAATGCACAAACAAATCGTGACTTTTGATTTAAAATCACCACAAAAACGGATGCTTCTTTTTTTTAAAACAAAACAATTAGCACTATAATTCCAGCCAGTACATGAAAACGTTAAAATTATGTAACAAAAAGTTAATTAATCCATTTTGCAGGTTATGGGTCATAACGCATGAGTTATCCAAACATCTTGGACCTTCGAGGCTGACCCTGGGTCTTGTCGAGATAAAATCCAATGGACTGTCATTGTGAGGTTCCCAATGTAAAAAATCATCGGTAATTGTGACATCATTGTTTCAATTCATCAGTCAATTTTTGACACGGCCTTCGAGTCGTGAGCTTTAGTAGAGCTAGGAATGTGTAGAGATGAATTTCGACTAGAATATGCAGTGAAAAATTGTACAAATTTTGTAACACATGCATTTATTTGCCTATAAATTAATTGAAAAATAAATAAATTAAATTAAGTTTTGTACTTTTGTCATTATAAACCTTTTGAATCACTTTTTGACGCCTCCCTGTCTTATTGATACAATTAAATCTAATTAAAGTTGACAAGTTATTTTCGCCGACGGCATCATATAAAGAGTCCGCTTACCCTGAACAAAAATACAATTTTCCATACAAATGTAGTTTACGTTTTATTTCGAATCGACAAGCCCGATTTCGGCAAAATTTTGTAATTTCAAAGATATTGCAATTATCTAGGGTAATAATTGGTTTCCTACAGTAAAAATATGAACTTGAAAAAGAATATATACAATGTCCTTTTTAATTAAGCACAAATATTTCAAGGGGTGGTTCAGTCCATCATTTTGAACAACTTTTCCCAATGAATGTATATCGAAATACGAAAAAAAAAATTTAGGTTTTCATACAAATCGAAGTAGTCACGTGATATCATTACTATCAAAAATGAATTTTTTTTTTCGTATTTCGGTATACATTTATTGGGAATAGTTGTTCGAAATGATGGACTGAATCACCCCTTAAAATATTTGTACTTAATTAAAAAGAACATTGTATAGTGTGTTATATCATTTTTGACCATCAGTATGGGAAACTTCTGAATCGTTACATTTTCTTTCCAGTTCATAATTTTACTGTAGGCAACCAGTTATTACCCTAGATAATTGCAATTTTTTAGGGTTCCGTAGCCAAATGGCAAAAACGGAACCCTTATAGATCCGTCATGTCTGTCTGTCTGTCCGTCCGTATGTCACAGCCACTTTTTTCCGAAACTATAAGACCTATACTGTTGAAACTTGGTAAGTAGATGTATTATGTGAACCGCATTAAGGTTTTGACACAAAAATAGAAAAAAAAACAATAAATTTTGGGGGTTCCCCATACTTAGAACTGAAACTCAAAAATTTATTTTTCATCAAACCCTAACGTGTGGGGTCTCTATGGATAGGTCTTCAAAAATGATTTTGAGGTTTCTAATATCATTTTTTTCTAAACCGAATACTTTGCGCGAGAGACACTTCCAAAGTGGAAAAAAGAGTGTCCCCCCCCGTAACTTCTAAAATAAGAGAAAGATAAAACTAAAAAAAATTATGATGTTCATTACCATAAAAACTACCAGCAAAAATTGGTTTGAACGAGATCTAGTAAGTAGTTTTTTTTTAATACGTCATAAATCATAAACGGCAATTTACCTTTTATTCAATCAACTCAAATATAAAAATTAAAAAAACATACTACAAAACTTTTATATTATGTTATTTGCTACTACGGAACCCTTCATGGGCGAGTCCGACTCGCACTTGGCCACTTATTTTAAATTACCAATTTTTACCGAAATCTGACATGTGGTTTCAAAATTAAACGTACTTAGACTACGTTTGTATGGAAAAGTCTAGGGTAAGAGGATTCTTAAGATCCACTAACTTAGTTATAATGGCCTCTAGTAACCATTTAACAAAATATATTTAAAATTTAATAAATTTATCTACGAAATTTTGACATTGACTTTGAGCAATATAATTGCTCAAAATCCTAAAAAAATAGTACGAAGTCAAGTCTGTACTTTCTGAAGTCCAAAAACGTTACCGCCTTTAGCCCAAGCCTCTGTGAGAAACATTTAATTGATTTCTGGTACCTAATGTAGGTTTTTATCATGTAACTACCGAGAAATATCACGTCAACTTCTCAAAACCTTATTTCCTTTTACATTTTCCTGTAGAAAATTCTTAAGATTTTAATAATGAGATGACAAAACTGTGTACTTGAGGCGTTTTCCTTCTCATCTATCAGATATATCTATACATAAATATATTTTTCTTTTCTAGCCTGTAGGTTTTGTGTCCCACTGCTGGGCAAAGGCCTCCCCCTTATCCTTCCACACGTCTCTATCTTCAGCGATCTTCGGCCAGTCGCTTATGAATTTATCAAGGTCATCCCGCCATCTGGTCCTCGGTCTACCCCTAGCCCTGCGTCCATCTGGAAGCCAGAATGTAGACAATCTTGCCCATCTTTCGGGGCACATTCGGCAGACATGCATAAAACAGTAAAAAAATGTGTCTGTACATTGAATAGACTTCTAAAACAAAAAAATTAGGGGCGATGCATAAATAGTAATGGAGAAGGAATTTTTCAAAAAATGTCTGCCGTTTGTCTGTTTGTACACGATAATCTCCGGAAACACTGGACGGTTCGACTGGGCAACATATAGGGTATAATTAATTTTGGAAGATAGAACACCTAATGCAGAACCATAAAGGTCTAGCTAAACTATAAGAAATACAAAAAACGACGCCTTAGAAAAAGTTGTTCAGCCTGATGAGCATTTTCTGGCAAGAGTCCACGCGAACGAAGTCGCGGGTTCCGACTAGTGTTAAATAATAAACATTAGAAGGAAATGCCGTGCTTTCATACTGCATACTAAATAGTGTAATTTCATTTTCAGTGCGTATATTTTAACATAAGTTCATCCTATCATAAGGCGAGAACGAGGGTGAGGCCGGGGAACGGGGAACATATTGTAAGTACGAGACCTTAGAAGATTCCGTTCTGTATTTTTTTTTGATAGCCTGATGTTGTGTCCCACTGCTGGGCAAAGGCCTCCCCTTCTCCTTTCCATCTATCTCATCCGTTCTGTATAATATACTTATATTAATAATTTCTGTCATTAGAATCATTTTTAAGTAAGTACCTATTTTATATATATTCTTTATTAAATTATTATCTTGATTATAATATATTCATGTCTTAGGTTTTCATGTTTTCCTGATGGCTACGTCATGTTTTATTTTATCTATTAAGAGCTCTTATAAATCACTTAGCAATATAAATATATTGTATTGCATGCTCTTACATCGTACTGGAAACGTTTTACTTGTTCGTGAAAAATAAATCAAATAGTATAATAATGTGTAAGTTATGATACGGAAGAAGCTTGTCGTTGACGTATAGCTTTTTCCGTTGAAGGTATTTATATGTAAATAAAATAAATAAGTAAATAGGGACAAATTACACTGATTGAGCTAGCCCCAAAGTAAGTTCGAGACATGTCTTATTTGCTTATGGGATACTTAACGATACAAAATTTTATAATGAATACATAAAAAGATAGAGACCGAGGTCAATGTGAAAAAGGCCATTTTCCAACTTGCCCTGACCGGGGATCAAACCCGGGACCTCTGTGTGGCAGACTAGTATGGTGAACACTACGCAAAGGAGATCGTCAAGTTATATAAATAAACTAGCTTTTCGGGCGCTGCGCGGGCTGCAAGCAGCCCGCGGTTTTTCGTGCGGCTGTTGAGGTAGGCTAAAAAATGTTTCCAGTTTAGAAAATGGGTAAAAACTGCAGTCAGTAAAGGAAACATCAAAATATGTGTGGAGGCGGCCATCTTGGATCCAAAATCTGAATCCAGTTTCGAGTTCCGCGGGGTGATTTACCCCCACATGCAAAATTTCAGACCCCTAAGAAGTCCCAGTGAGACGTTATGAACGAAAAAAGTGAAATTTTCTAAAATCCAGACGCCGTATTGAATTCCAAAAAAAAATATTAAATTTGGATTTTTGGGCTCAAACTACATATAGATATCGATTTTCAGCCAAATCGCAAGCAGTTGACTTTAGGCGGCCATCTTGGACTTTCAAAAATTAAAAAAAATTGGACTGCGCTTTGGGAGGTGGCTCGGGCTTCGCCCTCGCCCGCAGCTCGCCCTACGGGCTCGCGACACTCGGCCTCCGGCCTCGTGAAAATTACTTACGGGGAGGGGGGAAGGGGGGGGGATGTGGGAGTGGCTCGGGCTTCGCCCTCGCCTGCAGCTCGCCCTTCAGGCTCGCATCGCTCGGCCTCCGGCCTCGTGAAGATTACTTAGGGGGGATCCAAGGGGGAGGGGGGAGTGGCTCGGGCTTCGCCCTCGCCCGCAGCTCGGCCTGCGGCCTCGCGGGGGTGGCCTTTGCTTTTGGTTTTTGGCCTCTGGCTGCGCCTAGTTACTTGGGGTGGCCGTTTGTATGAAATTTGTATGGAGGAAAATTGTCCTTGTATGGCGGCCATCTTGAATTTTGGAAAAAATAAAAAAACAAGTGACGGTCGTCAAATTGCTTGCAACCCCCTACATTTTGGAAAAAAAATCACACCCCTAACCCCAACCGTCTTCGCAGGCCGTACCCCTTCCACATCAGATTTCCGCAGATCCTCAAATGTCAGATTTTTCTGGTACTCACTGGAGCAGCCTCTATACGACCGCACATCAACCTAAACCCCACCAACCCGGCAACAGGGTAAACAACTCTGTCAGTGAGTCAGTGGTAATGTAGGTTTATATATTATAACTAGCTTTCCGGGCGCTGCGCGGGCTGCAAGCAGCCCGCGGTTCATCGTGGGGCTGTTGAGTTAAGCTAAGATATGTTTCCAATTCAGAAAATGGGTAAGTTTGTATGGAGGAAAATTGTCCTTGTATGGCGGCCATCTTGAATTTTGAAAAAAAAATAAAAAACAAATGACGGTCGTCAAATTGCTTACAACCCCCTACATTTTGGAAAAAAAATCACACCCCTAACCCTAACCGTTTTCGCAGGCCGTACCCCTTCCACATCAGGTTTCTGCAAATCTTCAAATGTCAGATTTTTCTGGTACTCACTGGAGCACCCTCTATACGACCGCGCATCAACCTAAACCCTACCAACCCCGCAAAAGGGCAAACAACTCTGTCAGTGAGTGAGTGAGTGAGTGAGTGGTAATGTAGGTTTATATATTATAACTAGCTTTTCGGGCGCTGCGCGGGCTGCAAGCAGCCCGCGGTTTTTCGTGCGGCTGTTGAGGTGGGCTAATGAACATGTCCAGTTGAAAAAATAGGTAAAAACTGCAGTCAGGAAAGGAAACATCGAAATATGTGTGGGGGCGGCCATCTTGGATCCAAAATGTGATTCCAGTTCCGAGTTCCGCGGGGTGCTTTACCCCTATGTACAAAATTTCAGACCCCTACGAAGTCCCAGTAAGACGTTATGAACGAAATAATTTAAATTTTCTAAAATCCAAACGCCATCTTGGATTCCAAAAAAAAAGTTGAATTTGGATTTTTGGGGTCAAAAAACATATAAATATCGATTTTCAGCCAAATCGCAAGCAGTTGACTTACGGCGGCCATCTTGGATTTCCAAAAAAAAAAAAAGACGCTGCACTTTGTGATAGTGGCTCGGGCTTCGCCCTCGCCCGCAGCTCGCCCTACGGGCTCGCATCACTCGGCCTGCGGCCTCGTGAAAATTACGTGGAGGGGGGGGGGGGGGTCAAGGGGGGGGGGGAAGTGGCTCGGGCTTCGCCCTCGCCCGCAGCTCGGCCTGCGGCCTCGCGGTGGAGCGCTTTGCTTTTGGTCTTTGGCCTCTGGCTGCGCCAAGTTACTTGGGGGGCCGTTTGTATGAATTTTGTATGGAGGAAAATTGTCCTTGTATGGCGGCCATCTTGAATTTTGGAAAAAATAAAAAAAACAAATGACGATCGTCAAATTGCTTACAACCCCCTACATTTTGGAAAAAAAATCACACCCCTAACCCTAACCGTTTTCGCAGGCCGTACCCCTTCCACATCAGGTTTCTGCAAATCCTCAAATGTCAGATTTTTCTGGTACTCACTGGAGCACCCTCTATACGACCACACATCAACCTAAACCCCTCCCACCCGGCAACAGGGCAAACAACTCTGTCAGTGAGTGAGTCAGTCAGTGGTAATGTAGGTTTATATATTATAACTAGCTTTTCGGGCGCTGCGCGGGCTGCAAGCAGCCCGCGGTTTTTCGTGCGGCTGTTGAGGTGGGCTAATGAACATGTCCAGTTGAAAAAATAGGTAAGAACTGCAGTCAGGAAAGGAAACATCGAAATATGTGTAGGGGCGGCCATCTTGAATCAAAAATGTGATTCCAGTTTCGAGTTCCGCGGGGTGCTTTACCCCTATGTACAAAATTTCAGACCCCTACAAAGTTCAAGTGAGACGTTATAAACGAAATAAGTTTATTTTCTAAAATCCAGACGCCATCTTGGATTCCAAAAAAAATATTGAATTTAGGTTTTTGGGGTCAAATTACATACAGATATCGATTTTCAGCCAAATCGCAAGCAGTTGACTTTTGGCGGCCATCTTGGATTTTCAAAAAAAAAAAAAAAGACGCTGCGCTTTGTGATAGTGGCTCGGGCTTCGCCCTCGCCCGCAGCTCGCCCTTCGGGCTCGCACCACTCGGCCTGCGGCCTCGTGAAAATTACTTGTAAGGGGGGGGGGGGGGGGGGGTCAAAGGGGGGGGGGGGGGAGCTCGGGCTTCGCCCTCGCTCCGCAGCTCGGCCTACGGCCTCGCGGGGACGCTTCGCTGCGCTAAGTTTCTTGGGAGGCCGTTTGTACGAAATTTGTATGGAGGGGAATTGTCCATGTATGGCGGCCATCTTGGATTTTGAAAAAAATAAAAAAACGAATGACGCTCGTCAAATTGCTTACAACCCCCTACATTTTCGAAAAAAAATCACGCCCCTAACCCCAACCGTTTTCGCAGGCCGTACCCCTTCCACATCAGGTTTCCGCAGATCCTCAAATGTCAGATTTTTCTGGTACTCACTGGAGCACCCTCTATACGACCGCACATCAACCTAAACCCCACCAACCCCGCAAAAGGGCAAACAACTCTGTCAGTGAGTGAGTGAGTGAGTGAGTGGTAATGTAGGTTTATATATTATAATAAAATAAAGATTTATTTGGCAACTATTTAGCTTACAATGTTTTTGTTGCATAAACAATATAACGTATAATGATAAACAAATAAACATCTAACAAATTATACTGAAACTATTTTAAGGCTAAACGCAGTCCATGAAACTGAACAACATTCTCCAAGGAACATAAAACATATATCAAACTAAATTTTTCTGTAAAACCTGTATTTTTGTATGTACCTTCGGTGAGGATAACGCTCATCTAGCGTGTTTTGCTGAAAATTTTACCTGTTGTAAAAGTTAATGTTAATAATAATATACTCAATATGAAAAAGGATTTTTTACTCTTTTTAGCCCCTTTTGTTACTTCGAAGCCAAGGGTCTGATTTCCAGCTTATTATTTTACAAAAATAACTAGAGATAGAACTTTGTAGGAATATTTATAGACAAATCAATCGTAGGTAATCCTCTCCAACCCGTCTGGCCAGCGTGGAGAGGGTAGGCCAAGTCCTTTTTACCTATACTCTAGCCAAGTATGGCTCTAGTAGTACACAAAGGGTCCTGCTCCTGCAGTGGGGACTTAAAAGACCTGATGATGATGATGAATCGCAGATGGTGGTGACATTCAGCACAGATACTTATCGGGAAGTCATGGCATAACTCTCGTATGATTTAATGTGTGAATTCCGCATAACAACATTTCACAGGTCGCGGTGTCAAGCAACTTATCAGCTGATCGACGATTGGACCATTAATCAATTATATGTTGCTTGGTTTTATTTGTACGTTTGTATGTATCGTTTCTATATACGCAATGTATTCTGTTTTTAACCCATGACGAAAAAGAGAGGTGTTTTTATTTATTTAATCTTTATTGTTCATCGTTCAATACAAATTGTCCGAACTGCATCTGAAGTCAGGTAGACGGAAGGTGGAAACTCTACTGTCAAATCATTGTATTGTTTTCAGAATTTCACTTTATAGGTAGAGAGCCAGCTAAGGAAATAGGTTTATAGAGCAACGAAATCCCACTAGTTAGTATGCCATACTATGCCTGGCAGCCACTAAGTGGTTTTAAAATCAATTGAAGGTGTATAATTTGTAGAGCTCTGAGTTTGATATGATATAATATAGCTAATCATAATATATTTAATTTGAATATAATAATGCCAGGCGTTTTAATTGGGGAAAAGTATAGAGGTGACATCCAAAGTGTGGGAAAAAGTACCAAAGTCGTCTCATTTATAGAGGACTATAAGCCTATACTTTTTCATTACCCACGATTTTGGAAGGGGAAGGAAAGGGGGTGGTAGACCCCCCCCATCCAAATCTCCCCCCACGGGACGCTTATAGTTTTCGAGATATTAAAGTTTAAAGTTTGAGGTTATGTCAGTGTTTTGGGGTATAGGACCTCATATCGGAGCTTCATGAAATTTGATAAGCGTGCAGATATAACCAATAAAAATTTAAGTTTGAACATGAGCCAAATCGGTCAAAGGATTGCAGTGATATGGGGTTTGCTAGTTCACAGTTCAAGGTGAGCTACTGTTTATGTCAAATGATTAAATTACTTATGTTCGAACCAGGCCACAGTAAATGCAAGTTAAGTAAAAAAACACTTAAAAAAATTAAAAATAAGTGCTTAATAACTTCTCAATAAAAATAAATTAAACAGTGTCACGATGCGAAATGACTCACGCATTAATATTCAATTACTAACATTTAATAAATCGCCTTACTGAGGATAAAACTGTCTCAGCGGTCTCTCATACATATGCATGATTCCATTAATGTGAATGATATTATTTGTCGGCTTCTGCTTAGTACGTGGAGATATTTTACGTAGAAGTGGAAGAAGGAAATCTGTTTAAAGTCATCACCAATCATCATTCGAGCATGTTCCTGGATCCTCAGCTATAACGCTTTTAAGTCTGGGTGTGCTACCTAACCTACCTAGGTTAAGTAGGCAACCAGTAACTTCGTCATTCAGTTGAATGACGAAGTTGCTGGTTTTTACACTACCGTCAGACCACCGCAGCCCATAGGGTAGACCAGGACCAATCCTTAGGAGTTTTTCTTACTACTTCTTTACTTTACTTTACTTTACTTGGATGTTTATCTACATATGTATTTGTTATAAAATATAGTATCATTGAGCTATCCTATAACACAAGTCTCGAACTTACTTTGGGGCTAGCAGAATCAGTGTAATTTGTCTCTATATATTTATTTATTTGAGCAAAAGTAAACGCTAGATGGCGTGTTCGGGACCATAGCACTCCGTGCCTTCCGAAGCACAGAATCATTATTCTATCACTAGGCGAACGCCTTATCCACTGGACAATGGAGGCAGTCAAGGAAAACTGTTTAAAGACGCTAGACGTTAAGGGGCTTCCTAAATTTTCCGAGGTGCTGCCACCATTAAAAATAAACAATTTGAAAGAATATGCGGATAAATCATTTAAAATTTTGTCTTGACCAAGCCCTAGATAACTCTATAAACTATTTAATGAACTACTGTTTACAGTTTAAAGTATGAACGTGAAGCTTTTCTACGCACATTTGCGAACACCGGACACTTGTGGCTAAGGTGCGTAGAAAAGCTTCACTTTAAACTATAAACAGTACTTCATAAATAGTTTGAAGGGTTATCTACAGCTTGATCAAAACACAACTTTAAATGATTTCTCCATTTCACATTCTCCACTCCAGAATTCATGAATCCCCTAAAGAAAAACTGTTTTAAATCTAGACTCTAACCATAAAACAGTGAACTAATTTTTAAATACCTAATGATACCATTATATACGCCCTTAACAAGTAGACCTCACGCAATATGCCACTTTTTAGGCAATGGACTTCCTTTGGCAGATAATAATGATGACAATAATGTATGTAGGTATAAAATATTTTATGAGGTACTCCAGTGACAATGATGATCATTCTACTAACCGATTTAACACTAATACATTAACACATTAATCGCTTACATTAAAAATACACAGAGATTGTTTTTGAAATCCTACATCCTTATGGATGTTCCTTTCACTCTCAAAACACAATCTTAATATGCAAATACACGACAAACGGTCACGCAATTTGAATACGAAATTCCCAAAAAACAATACAGCGTTACAGAACCCTTAATCTCATCGTCCAAAATCTATAATGTCTCAGCGAAGGCCGTGTGAATTCGTTGCTCTTGCTCAACAGAAAAAAAACTATGCTCCTATTAAGAGATGGATCGGCCATTTGTAAAATTGTCTAGCTAAAGGCATTTGGACAGTTATGAAACGACTTGCGTCATTTGGTCTGGTCACATCACTTTTTACCCAATGTCCAGTACTCACGCGACCTTTCTAATACCACGCACAAATTTAAACTTGCACTCTTTGAACTTTAAATTGATTTTATTTCTTACGTCGTAGGGTTCAAATTGCTAATAAAAATATTTGATGGTGATAGAGATAAGCTGGTTTTGAAGAACGCATGACATGAGAATCACGAAGTAGATCACATACCTAATTCAAATAGCAGGTGATCAAATTCGTGATTGGGATCGGATCGATGACGGTGATGTGATGACCGTCACTGATCTGATAATTGTAGAATAGTTTTGGTTTTTATGGGTCACTAAGTTGTTAATAATATAGAGCCTTAGTGACCTGCTTCTCATAATTGTATTGTAGCATGTTTTTGTTCATATTATGTAGTTTCAAAAAGGCAAAATAAGTGTCCTTAATTTAGATTATGAACCAATTCCAAATCGAAGTCACTTCTTATATTATACTAGCTGCGCCTTTGGTGTAACCCGCGGTTAAAGTAGCCTATGTGTTAATCCAGGGTGTCAGCTTCCTGCGTACCAAATTTTATCAAAATTGGGCTAGCCGTTTGCGCGTGAATGTTTGAACAAACATACACACACACAAACTCACAAACTTTTGCCTTTATAATATTAGTGTAATTAATATTATTTATCAACTCTCAAATAGTTCAAAATCAATTGAAATTTATTCAACTCCGCACTGGCTTAGCAGAAAGATACTTATTTACTGCGCGGTACAATCTTCAATCTTACTGTGGAGATTCCACGACAGACTTGTAAGTAAATGTACAAGACAACAGTACCTACTGACTGATTGATTAACCCTATCTTAATTTGGATTATCGACTCTCAAATATTTCAAAATCAATCGAAATCAATCCCGACCCCACAGGCCTAGCAGGAAGATATTCACCGCGCAGTACAATGTTCAATCTCGCGGTGGCGGTCCCACAAAAGACTGTTTATTTGCCGGCCATGCCGCGCTGTGGTTTGGAAATTGCTTCGGCATGTAAGTCATTTTCTAACTTGGGCCCGAGACCTTTTCTAAGAGAATTTACAAGGATTTAGAAACTGTGCTGGATAAAGTTTAATCCGGTGCGCAAATTTTACGGCAACATTAATCAAAACAAAAAAAAAACTTAGGTACCTATAATATTGTATTTGGTTTGCGATATTCTGAAGCAGTTAAAATTTCCGCACTAGGTCAACGATTAAATCGGAATTCTATGTTTTCGTTTTCTTAGATAAGAAACAGTACACCAGCCGTACAATAGTAGGGGTACGGCTCAAAATATATTTGTTATTCACCAGTGGAAATAGAATACCTACTGGTACCAAGCATTATTATACAAAACATAGTTAGATGGTAGATTTTACACTAATCCTAAGAAAATCAGCTAAGTACATTTAGTTGCAAAATTGTTTATTAATTTTAATTTTTAATAAAGTAGCCTTTGTGTTAATCCAGGGTGTCAGCTTCGTGCATACCAAATTTTATCAAAATTGATCCAGCCGTTTGCGCGTGAAGAAGTAATAAACATACACACGCAAACACTTACAAACCTTCGCTTTTATAAATTTATAAATAAATACACAGGGACAAATTACACTGATTGAGCTAGCCCCAAAGTAAGTTCGAGACTTGTGTTACGGGATATTAACTCAACGATACTATATTTTATAACAAATACATATATAGATAAAGATAAACATCCAAGCCCCAGGACAATTAGAAAAAGGCCATTCTCCAACTTGCCCTGACCGGGGATCGAACCCGGAACCCCTGGGACTGGGCAGACTAGCATGGTTACCACTACGCCACGGAGGTCGTCAAAATAATATTGTTGTGATAGTGTGATTTTAAACCACTTCCAGTAAAACACGTATCCTATACATCTGGCCACAACATAACCCGGCCAAATTAAGACTCCAGTGCGACATAAACATATTGTTTCATATCAGAAGACCTCAATCCCGCAGGGTTCACCAGGGAACACTTGCCAACGGTATTATTGCAGGAAGCTTTGAGGTTTGCAGTAGGAAGAGTACATTGTAATTTTGACAGCGAATTGTAGGTATGATTAAATATTTATCATCTAAGTAGAAACCCATGCAAAAAAACTCTTGCCAAGTGGCTACTAACCCTCGACTACGACTCTACAGAAAATTTACTCAAAATAATCTCCTAAAATATGAGGCCTTTGCCCAGCAGTGTGACACATGATGGCTCAAAAGAATCATAAAAATAATGATCCCACAAATTTGGTCCCTTTAACTCTCAAATCCCTAGTCCAAAGTTTTACATTTTGCATTCTTTCATTTTGTGACGCTATTTACGACTACAAACTCTGACATACATATACACATACACACAAACACACTCAAGTTCACACTCACCAAACGTCTCACCACACTGTCTCGCTTATAGCATTAACTTTTATTACATATATCTTTTTTGTTTTTTATAATATTATTCTATTGGAACGAAGTTCCTTATCGCGCGTTGCAAGGGGAGGCTAGACGGAAAAAATTAAGACCAAAAGTTGTAACGACACTTTTTGCTATTATAGTTGTAAGCCGTTTGATGTTATTTTATTTTTATTTTTTATTAGTCTTAACGCCTTCTTCCATGTGTACTGTACCTAATATAGACTTATAACTTAGGGTGGAGGGAGCCTGGTGACTTATAATACAGGTGGGCATCTACCTAGCTCAGGCACCAGTTCCCTCCTCTATTAAGGTCACTAACCATAGTCTTAACAGTTGATACTAACCTTACATTGTACATGTACCTTTTTGGAGAGAAAAATAAACGAATTTATTATTATTATTATGTTGGTACACTTTTCAGCCACGGTTCCATAGGGACCCGGTCCTTTGAGGCGTTCATGGGGCCAAAGCCAACATGAAGAGGCCTTTTAGTACCTTTTTATCCAAAATGTGAGATGGTTGCATCTACTGAGGTCCCTTAATGTACCAATGAGATGCACTAACGGACAGTCCTCCATAGCTGCCGAACTATTGCCAGGGAGGGATTAACTTGGTTTGGGCTATGTGGATGGGATGTTAGTGGGCCGGGTAACTGGGTTATGGAGTGAGATACGGACATCTACCTAAAAATCTCTTACAATAATTTTAACCTGGTAGATGGTGACTTGCTGCTCGACGGCTACACTGCCTGTGGGCACCCTAACTAGCCATGAAAATGCGGCCAAGGCGCAACATTATTATCTCTTTATTTATTTTCAAACGTATATTAGGTTTTTTTATAACATATCTATAAAAAGTAAAATATATAAAATACACTACAAAATATAAACACATTATAAAAAACCTAATATAGCTGCCCACTGGATTATTATTATTATTATTATGATAGTATGCCATAATCGTTTTAAGGATTAGTTTTTTCCTGACTGTACGATAAAATACATAAAGAATATCATTGAACGGAAGATAGAAGAGAAAAGAGGACCAGGTAGACCAAGGCATAGCTACATGAAGCAGATGAAGGAGAAGGTAAACGTTGTGACGTACAGAGAAGTAAAACAGCTGGTGGATGAGAGAGACAAAAGAAAACTCATACTCCACCCACAAGAGCAAAGCTCTTTAATATAGATGACAAAAATTATACAAATTTTTCTTAAAATAAAAAATAAAGCGGTCCTTTTTACACAGAAAGTGTCCAACATTGCTTAGAATTTTTATGGGGTCAAATCACAGTTCTTGTCAGTCGCTTCAACCCTCGCAAACGCATCGTGACGTAAGTTCCTGCAGTCTTCCGTACGTTACGTCCTTCCGTGATCGAAAGTACTCTACCATGACCTAGGATGCTCGCGATTCATTATACGCTATTTTCTTCATTAACGCGCATTTAATTTGTATAATTACCTACTACAGTTTGTATATGCGTAGGTAATTTAGACAGGTGCAACTATACAATGTCTTTTATTAAGTACAAATAATTCAGTCCATCATTTTGAACAACGACATTTGTGACGAAAATCAAATTTTCCCTTTCCATAGTAACGATATGACGTGACTACTTGGATTGACACAAAGAGTTACAGACTAACTATTTGACGGTAAGCAACACTCAAAGAGCTAAACTTAAAGTCAATAAACACAATTATCTTCCCCAAGTCAACCATAACACTGATTTAATTTCTGCCACACAAAAAGCAAATAGCTTAGTCATTACAACTGTTCAGAATCGGCGTTGCCGCTAAAACAATTTAAAAGCCGTCGTAAAACATACCACACCGCATTTCTCTATCGTGCCGGCAGGAACGAACCTTGATAAGATGCCCGTGCGGTCAGCCGCGTATCACTTTTTCTATTACACGCTATGGGCCGCCGGCGCTCGCGTCATTGCGGCACGGACGGGAAAACCATGGAGCTGGCCCTATAGGAACGGCACATTGTGACAACTACTGTTTTTGTAATGTAGCTTTTCTTCTCACATTTGCGAAATTGGCAGTAGTTCATAAAATAGACTGAAGGGTTATCTAAGGCTTGGTCAAGACAAAATTTTAAATAATATCTCTAGTTTCTTTCAAATAATATTTTAAATGGGGGCAGTACTGGAACCCGAAAAAATTCAGGGAGGGTATAGCATGCACTCTGTCCACACAAAAAAAAAGCTGATGGTGAAAACGTTTTTCCACTCATGATTTTTTATGAAAGAAATTTAAAAAAAAGTATACCTGTAAACCTAGTCTTTTATTTTGTAATTATAAAAATCATTTGGATTAGATAACATTTACGAGTGAAAAAACGTCTATTGCTCTCTATACTTCCCTCTTTATAGGAATCCACTGCTTCCCTCGTTGCATGGCATCGGCGACAGCGTTTATCGGGCGCTGTCGTTTGGTACTAGCTTGTCACGAGATATAAACTTTATCCGGTGTTGTGTACAGTGCCAAGCTACGGGGACTGGACTAAAGACCACTCTTAAAGGAAATTATTATAATCACTACTCCTAAAATTATACTTCCGTAATATGTCGGAATTAAAAACATTATTTTACTACTTTTAAAAATAAAATGATAATTTAGTTGCAAGGGTAAGTTAGTAACATGTAGTTTAAATGTTTGTATTATATTATAATACATGAACAAAGCCCGTTCAAAAAGAAAACAATTCATACTGGTTAATTCCGTGCAATAACAATAAAATCTAAACACTAAGGTCACAACATCCACGCAAAAAGACCGTCACTTTAAAAACAGCGCTAATTAAAACAATTTACTGCGCTAATTAGAATGAAGAAGGACAAGAATAAAAGCAATGTCCGCTCCATTCGTTTCCGAGTGCCGGCCGCGTATTGTGCAACACGAGCAGTGAGCGAGACACATGCATATGTATGAGGTGACTCTAATGTACAATTTCTATGTATTATCTGTACACAGGAAGCGCTCGATTGTCTTAACGGTCACCTGTCCGTTGATTTGGTGATATCACGTAATTGCTGAGTTTTTGTCGCTGCTTTAAGATTAGTACACGACTTTAATTAACTACTATAAACGAAAATGGTCGAAGAGTTTTAATTACTTTGTTATTGTAAACAAGAGGCCATTTGTTTTGAAAACGATGTATCTGAGAGTGATAATATGACTCTTCCAATGCTGGATTTTCGTAGAAGTGAATGGGTAATAATCTGAATCATATCAATAGGCGATTCGGCTAGCAACCCATCACCATTTTGATAGCCTTTTTCTACTTTTACTCCTACCATTACGCCATAAACTTGGCCTTTTTATGTAATGGATCTTAGCTCTATTGACGTGATAATAAATCTGTAATAGGTATATCGGAGAATGATTACGATAACTATATTGATATTACTATATTAATAAATTGTAAAATACAATCAACTTAAATATAAAAACTGTAGAAAAAGATCAACCAACAACAATATTACAATCCAACAATTATTTCCAGAAATAAATGAAAAAAAAAACTTAGAAGTATATAACAATACAATTTAATTAATAATATTCCATGTTGACGCCGTTTCTTGTTCTCGACAGCATGAAGTACATACGTCATTCACAAGAGGTACTTTCATGTCATGGTCTACAAAAAAGGTAGCCTCTTCAGATGCGACGATAAAATCATCCACAGCATCAGTAATTAAAACGTTAAAAGGTTTAGTTCAATTCCACCGTCAACGTTTCACAGATTCATCATCTATTACCATAAAAAAAAATTATAGCTCTATGTCTACCAACTGCCGACAAAGTGTTTGATTTGACAGCTCAATGTGTTCCTTTAAAGCTAATTAATAAGCAGATATACCCACTTAAGATAAGAAAAAAATATTTTCATCCCGAAATTGCACCGGATACAGATTGTATCGGCATGACAAAGCGAGGCGCCATGAAGATTACGACGTCATCTTTTCTATATTCAACCTCATCATCATGGTATTAAAATTCATATTTCATTGCTGTATTATCAATATTATCAATATCTTCAATGAATAGTACAAAATCTGCTGTAAGATCAGGAGTATTAGTTTTATTTTTGTTTGACTCATCGTTCTACGTATCGATAGGGAACTTGTCGGCAGTATTAATACAGCAATCAATATTAAACTCTGTACCATGTGTTTATGGTTTATTTTTGTGTGTAGCGGTATCTGAAGTGGCTTAATCAAAATCTATTGATGTTTTACTAAAAGCTTCAGAGCTCAAGTGCAGGTATGACTTCTGTGTCTCCAAAAATAAATGAATTGCTCATTGTCAGATAAGAACTAATGTATGTTGAGGACGAACAGCTATTTGTGGACTTCAGAGAATGTATGAATGATGGGTATGCGGGAAAACATGTTGGAATTCGTCAGGACATGTTTGAAGATGGATTTTGAAAATTTGATATTACCTGCTGTTAAAAGAATGAGTTTCATTCTACACAACCAGTTGATCAGTTTAGTTGGTCGGAGTGGAAGTCCTCAACACACATGCTGTTTTTTTCCAATAGAATAGAATAGAATAGTCATTTATTCCTCCGAATATGGTGGTAACAAAATATCACAAGAGCAAACATATTCTGCCATCACAGGCGTAGGAATTTCAATAGGTACATGCACATACAATTACTAATATTATCAATTAAATTTACATTTAGAAATACATTCGAGTTTAAAATACAGAAGAATAAGTAGGTACAACAATAAAATTATTTCATTTAGCATAATATTTCATTAATTTTATAATAACATTTATTTAAGAGCCAGTCGAAAAGCTTGCATTTGAATTTATTATAAGAACGTAATTCTCTGATTTCGCGTGGCATCGCATTATATAGTTTGATTGCCATACAGAACACATTTTTTCTATGAATTTCAAGTCTCTGTCTCGGTACGTACAGTTTAGTGGGATTTCTGCCATTTTTCTTTTTCAATACTGTGTTGTGTAAAGGGAAGAGATGTGGGTACTTCTTTACAAACAGGCACATTTCAAATATGTGGAGACAAGGAAGAGGGAGTACTTTAGATTTTTAGAACAATGGTTTACAATGGTCAAAGTAATCTGCTCCGTGTATTGCTCTGATACATTTCTTTTGTAATGTCAATAGTCAATTCTATAAGAATTAGTTGCCCTTACTCCTTAATTACTTTATACATATATTATTAGTTTTGGAAATCCTTTGGAGAGGTCTCCGCCCAGCAGAGAACATGATGACAGCAGCACTAATGAACAGCAGAGATGATACATTATGTAGGTATATAGATAAAATTATAATTACTTAACAAACAAAGATAATTGCTTTGTTAGTGTTTACCAAAAGAGCGTGGGTTTAGATTAGCCATTTTTTCTATATTTTGAGACAAAATAAGAATACCATTGTTTAAATAATAATCTCATTTTAGAATATTATTTTCTTTATATTTTTATTTACATACCTTCTAAATTTAACTTGTTTCAGCACCATCAGCATAGATTTGGAAAAAAAATCTAGGTCTATGGCACCACCAGTTATTTGACTGGTAAAAAAATAATGTAGTAAACAGTTTCTTGCAAACAGAGATTACAACAGTTACAGGCAATGTCACGATAATACCCCCAATTAAACGCAATCAAGGGCAAAAGCTCGCAATCCGGGATTAGGGGAAAGACAGACAGCTTAGTGTGCTACACGATAATAGCACTGCCAATCATTGACCGATAACGTTCGTTATAGTATTATTAGGTGCTTGTCTTTCTATGCCGTTACTTTTTAGGCTTTTATTACCAATTTTAATTAATGATTCATCTATTAGACAATATGGTTAAACCACTGTCCGACGCATGATCATAATAAAAACAAAATTTTAAATAAGTAGCTTTCTTACTATTTTCGCAAATTTTATTTTCTTAATATCACCTAGACTCCTTTATTTTTTCACTTTTCTTTATATTACAGCATTTAACTAAGTTTCCTAATAATTGGCTTCATCTAAAACTTTTTATTCACAATATAAATATAAAAGTCATTTTACAATATTCATTATATTCTTAACTTAATAATTAAGTTGAGATGAATTCACACTGGCTTTTACGTGGTTGTTTTCTTAGATTATAGTTTTGGGACTTGGTCGCCCCAAAACTCACATATTCCGGTTGATATATTTCGGTATGTAGGAAAGACAATTTGTAAAGCTGAATAATTTAAGGTAGCTAAAAGAGGGAGAAACGTCGAAGAGCAGACCCAAATTTGTCAAATGTTGCCTGTAACTAGGTACACTAATCTATGTAAATACTAGCTGTGCCCGTGGGCTTTGCTCCCCGTGGGAATTTCGGGATAAAAACTATCCTATGTCCTTCCCTGGGTATCAAACTATATTCGTATTAAATTTCATCTAAATAGGTTTAGTGGTTGAAGCGTGAAGTGGTAACAAATAAACAAACAAACAAACCAATATACAAATTCGCTTTCGCATTTAGTAGGAAGTAGGATAACAAGGTAAGTAAATGAATTCAATAAAAAAATTAAGATAGAACCCATGAAATTACATGCAGTAACGCACACTACGCGCAAAAAGTCTAGCGCGCGTCGTTTGCTTTACTGTATATAATTTAATGGATTCTATTTTCACAGACTAAAAAGTGCATCACGAATAATCTGTCGTCTGCGTTGGGTCTAAACGTCTCTTTCAGAATTATATTATATAATGATTTCGTTACAACAACATAAACCTCAAGATCAAAAAATATCAATAACTGTCGCCATCCTCTGGGCTTGCTTTGTACCGTCATCAATGTCGCATGTGAGTGGCACGAGCCAGCCCTTACTAATTAGACGAACATACCGTGATTCGGGACAAAAGTGACAGACCGACAGTGTACGGGCAATGCGGCCACTTTGCGGAATCTTGGGGAAATTCTGGCATCTTGGGGTTTTGGTACTCTGATACAATCTTTGATTTTTCTTTGCCCACATTTACAACTTTTCAAAAGTTTCAATAAAAACTTAGTAACTTTTGAAGACAGATAGGGATGTTTGCACAAAATATGAAGAAATATACGCTTCCGCAAACTAAATAAAAGAGAACCTGTTTGTTCTATGTCGCGATCCCCCATTTTATTTACAATATTAATTTCGTGTGTCAACAGTAAACACTTTCGAGACAGAAAGGTTAAAGCTGTGCCGCAAGTTGAAAAAGACTAGAGGAAAGTCACAAACTTAGCGATTTGCATACAGAGGTTGCCAACATAAATTGTACGCAATATGTTAGGAAACAGGTTAGGATCTAGTTTTCCAGCCTCGGAATATTAGGAAATGTACTTTAATTATTTACCAAAATGTTTTATACTAGTATCTTCTATTTTCAATCATGAGTATGTGCGAGAAATATTCAAATAATGGCATAATAGCAAAACACGAACCTAATTCACAGTGCTTATTTATAATTTAAAAAAAAGTTTGTAACTTACGACAAATTAAAACTTGGTTCAGTCTACCTTATTTATAAGCCTGTAAAAAATAGTTTGACTGACTAACAGAGAATATTTATTTAATTGGTATTTTTTTGCAAAATATTAATATCAATATGTACTATTAACTAAACTGTTACATGTAGGTACCGTATTTTTAAAAAAGATACTTTTGTGTAGATATTTTTCTTTGGGGTTGATTCTTAAAAACAACCAAATTAAAAGCAAATGGCGATATTTTTTTCCTATTATTTTTCCAAAAATAAATAATCGTTTTACATTAATAAGATAAATAGCAATATGTTTTTTTTTTTACTTGCATTTGGACCACAGCAAAAAGATTACGCTGGGGAGCGATTATTAACTGTCGTCTAGCGCTGGGAACAGCTGATCAATCATGTGTTACAGAAAATAAGAAGAGGCTAGCAACTGCAGTCTTTTGTAATGACTGGCAAACTGTTAGAGAAACAATCTCTTAGCACATGAATCTTAACTATTAAAGGAGGTAAAATTGTAAACTTTCATACCTGGAATATATTAAAATGGCCAATTTGATTTATTGCATAAATTATAAATTAAACATATAGGTGTAAAAACTGAGATGGAAACACTGGGTTGAAACGAAGCTACAAAAATGTAAGCCTATAAAAAAACTATCAAAACTCCTCGCCCTACAAAAGTTTGTGACGGAAACATCTTACACTTTTTTCGCCTAGCCGTACCGTCCGAAAAGGAATCTCGTTTCTAAAAATCTTTCTAAATTGAAAGACCTAAAATTAAGTAATAATTCGTGAGGTTCTGATAAAGACATCTTCTGTGTAAAAAAAACCTTACTTATCTTATGACAGGGGTAAGTAACTTTGTAAAAGTAATCGCGTCTTCTTGTTTTTGTTTTTTTTTCGCGTTTTTACTAACATCGTCTCAAGATTCACTTCTTTAATTTAATACTCAATACTTATAGAAATTACCTAATATCGACCCCTTTTATGTTCATACACTTCGTTCGGAAACTTCGCGATATCATCAGACAATACTCGTTTGTGCGATTTTAAAAATAAAAAGTCCTTAGTATAATCCTCAGTATTATTAGTAGGTCTTATTTAGTTTTCATCAGTTTTTCATCAATGAAAATGCGAATACTATCTTGTATCGCAAAAAGTTACTAAATTAAATATGTCCAACACAATATTTATCTTTCGATATTACAAGCCACTGGCCAGCGAAATGTAGTAAAAGCTCATCATAAGTTTAATAAAGCTCGAGAGCCCGACAATGTCGCGTTATCATTATTACTATCACTGAATATCACCGTAATCACGGCCACAAGTGGACTAGACAACTGCGGCTTCCCACGGCTGAAAATTAGTATTAAAATCATACTTTAGTATTTTTGACTCAGTTCACTGGGCACCTTATCACTCCTTAGCACACAAAAGACCCAATCATCATCATCATCATTTAAGAGCGGTGCCCTTATTGATTTCATTTCATCATCATCATCATCAGGTCTTTTTGTCTCCACTGCAGGAGCACGAACCTCTCTGCACTACCAGAGCCATACTTGGACAGAGCAGCATTTAATTTATTGCACTTAAAATCTTAAGAATAATTTGCTCTTGATGGTAAAGTTTCTTCTATTCTGTTCTTGGTCTTTTTTATGGAAACTCTTGACATCTTGATACGACACTCCTATCAACTTTTCCAAGAGTTTACTACAAATAAAGAAAGTAATCATTTATTTGTCAAACATAGGTATTAAACAAATTATATTGCCGTTATATATAGAATGCAAAAATAGTACGTGTGGGAGGGAAAAGAAAATTAAAAACAGTGATGGGTCATCTCACATTTTTGACATGTTCAAGATTCTTGCCTATACCCTCGACCGGCTCTTACGATGTGCGTAAGAGCAAGAAGATATTTCTTTCTGCATTTTTTTTTCTTTCAAACGAGCATAGAAATCAAAACTATCTCGCCTTTATTCTTCACTAGGTCGACAGAGCAATATAAAATTGTTCTTCTTGTAGTGCTTTCCATAACTGGATCTTGGCCATCAGCTTCCCAATCTCCTCTCTATCCATTGCGAAGCGGAACAATTTCTTAAACTAAAATTTTATTTTTTGACTTTTAAGTAAAAGAATAAAATTGTTAAAGTTAAATAAAATAGTATCCAAATGTATTTACGATTTTACACACAAGACCGGCATAAGTATATACTTAAATAAATTATTTAAATGTAGGTATAAAACTGTGTCTAATGCATAAATATAAGAATTTGGTAATTATGGGACCTATGCATTTACTTGTCAGTGTAATGGAAAGTATTGATAAACGACCCTAAAAGGTATAACTTAATGACCATACGTAAGGTCGAAATTAGTCAACGGATATCAATTACTCAAAAATTTAAACGCACCGGTACAAAGTTAAGTTTTCTCCACTCATAATCCACCTGAGCCAATATGGCAATAACATTTGAGGTTAAGAATGTTTCGTGCTTATAAATTTCGTCGTAAATAATAAAAAGTGGTTTTCGACTTGTAACTAACTTCAAAAAAAAGAGGGAGGTTAACAATACAATGTCTAATATATTTTATGTAAGTATGTTCCCCCATTTACTCGGTAGGACATACTTGTCAGTTGGTCACGTAAAAATTTAATCAAAATCGGTTGTGTAGTTCGGTGTTGAAGTCTATTTCTGTTTTAAAATGTTGATGACGCGTTACTTCGGGAACCGCTTAGTAAAAACTATTAGTCCAAAACTTTAAATCACAATGTTAATTTGATTATTTGTACTTAAAGTAAAATATAAATAATTATAATCTTAATAACTTCATAATTAGTCCACACATCACAAATATATCTGACAAAAAAACATTTATGACAAGCGCAAGCGCGCAGCTACGCAAGCTCAAATTTAGTTCCGTATTCCGTTCAGATGTAAGTTTTTGACTGTTTTAATTTAAATTTCAAAAACCCTAACAAAACACCTTAATTTATTAATTATTTCTTGCAACAATGCTATAGGGACATGGGATCTTACTAGGAACTGTCGACGTCTTAAACGGTCCCAACCCAAAATTATGCATGATGATGATTGATTATAAAATCATGAACAAGCACAGCGTCAAACTGCTATTTATTAAGTCGTTTCGAAATTATTTGTTGGCATTCAAACAAATAATTATACACACACGGACACATCCGTTAGGACCGTTAAACCGGTGAAAAATTGGTGGGTGGATACAACTGTGCCTACTAATTCATAAATAACACATTTTCTTAGTAATTAAAGAAAAGTTTATTGCGTAAAGTGAGATTTATGATGAAAGTGAGTTTAAAAGCAAGGAAATACGTGTTTATTTGGGGGCTCATAATTCGAAAATCATTAAACTTTCTTGAAAATAATATGAGTAAAGTAAAAGGGTCACTATAAAGCGAATTCTTCTTGAATGTAATCTCCTTTCAATATTATTTTTCGTAAATATTTTTTGAATGCTTACTGGGTCTTGGGTGTTTATCTATATATGTATATACATACATACATAATATCACGCCTGTTTCCCACAGGGGTAGGCAGAGACTATGGACCTCCACTTGCTATGATCCTATATAATTATTTTTTATTAAACATAATATCGTTGAGTTACTATCCCATAACACAAGTCTGGAACTTACTTTGGGGCTAGCTCAATCAGTGTCATTTATCCCTTTATATTTGTTTATTTACTCTTTTAATTCAGTTGTTCCCATCGATTCAATCGTTTTAGTTTTGTTGTTCTAAAAACATAATAACCCGAAGTAAAATTAAAAGCAGTTAATAGCAGCACATAATTAGTAGAGGACCGAGCGGCTCGGCACAGAGAGCCAACATTGTAAGGAGTGCGTGGATTTACGATGGGGCGGTAAAGGTCTGTGTACAGTGGTATTTCTTTTTACCCAACTGCACCAGAAGAAGGGGTTATTTAGAAATTCAAGTGCCCGTAGGAGGGCCATCACAAGCTATCTTAAATGAAAATATGTGATAAAATAAATTGCAACACATTCGAAACCCACGCGCTTCTGAGTAGAATACCGTTTTTACAAGCTTTTACGTTTGTTTTGGGAATTCTTGGGGGAGGCAGCAGTGACTTCGGCGGCTAATTATCATAATGATGATTAAACTTTCAGTGTGTGTTTTTGTTCAGGTCAAATTTTGCTGAAACTTCTCGGCTTCCGTTCGAAAATAAATTTTGTATGCAAATTTTTTGATTTAAACTAATGTGAGACACAGACATTATTAAAATGAGTTAACGGGTTACTCACGTATAGAATCAGCTTTTTGCCGACATGTTTCGACCTCATCCGGACCGGAGGTCTTCATCAGGGCGAATGTTACTAAAGGCCCGTACACTGTGACATCAGAGTCAAAAAACGTGAGTAGAGTAACCCGTTAACTCATTTTAATAATGTTTGTTTGCTAATGACATAAGATAAAAATGCAATATTATTATGACAAGAAGCTGATCTGATGATTAAAGCCAGGGGGTGGCCAACGCCATAAACACCCTGTATTAAAACGACATAAACAAATCGTGTTTTAGCTAATTTCATTTGTCTTGATAATTGCTTTGACCCCATCACAACATCTTCCACAATTAGCTTGTTTACACACGCCCTTATGCAGTGATTGGTTTTACAACCAATTTTTTCCGTCATGTAGTTACAGACTGTCGTCAATTTTATAATCTTTCCAAGATGAATATTGTCCGCCATTTGATGTTTTATGGACATGTTTATTACGTTTTTCTTGTCATCATATAATTACCGATTTATGTTGTGGTGCGAGCGGGTTGCTTTGTATATTACTTCTCTTCTGTCTTCCCAGCAGTGGTCGTTCCGAAACGCTAGTAGTTTTTAGCTTATGCACTAAAATAATATTTTAAAAAAATGACCTTCAATAAGAGATAAATTTATCCTACATTGAATAAAAATTTTTGACTTTGACTTTGACTATTACAAGTACATTATCATCATCATCACTGCTGGATGAAACTTCTTATATCTGCGCAATATTTTTCTATCCCTTGTCATCGCCATACAGTTCCTTCCTTCTTTCCTACAAGTACGTGGGCCAACGAAATACGTGGGCCGGCCTTCTACTTATATCTGGAATTTTCTCATAAACTCAAAAACATATTAAAAACCTTTATAACATTTTTTTGTTAATATATATTTTCTCGTTACGAGAATATTCCTTGAGTTTATGAGAAAATTCAAGGTATAGGTAGTAGCCCGGTCCAAGAACCTCGTTGGCCGACTGTACCTAGTAAAGCAAAAATTGTGTCAAATAAATTGTACAGTCGAAGGCGAGAATTTCGGAGGAGGCTGATAGCTGCTGTTTCCTTTTTTTTTGATTTTTAACCTTCTTAAAGGCAAGTCAAATTGCCTGTTGTAGGCGCAGCATGCTTTAATAAGTTTAGCTTGTTTTTTTTTTAAATATTAAAGGCGCTACTCTTTCTTAGATTTTTGTCATTTTAATGCTTTCAAAAAACACACAAATACTGCTTTGTATCAATTTCCAAGCATTGGGACAATGTGTCGAGAAATAGGTACTAAATAGTAGGCAAAAAGCATTAAAAACCACCAAAAACCAACTATCAAAATGGAGTGTCATTTGTCAATCACGTTGCTTCATTTGAACCCGAGGCAGCGAGGTGAGGCACATTACGGACACTCACACGGGAGCAGAGGTGACCTCTACCCCGTTAGAGGCGAGCGTGTGGTCACCACACGTTACGATATATCCTTTACTTTTTTACCTTAAAGACTTTTGTTAGGACTATAGATAGATAGCTCTAGCTGTACTACTATTAAAATAATCGTTTTGAAACTAAATTGTTGGCAAAGTGCAAAATAAGTCTTCTTTAATTTAAATTCGAAAATCAGCGCTGTGGTTCACACGGCAGCACAAAGCTGAGTTGGGACTAATAGGTATAACTCTAGTACACAAGATTTTATCTGCCAATTAAAAATTGTCATACTTAGTGTTATTATATTATATAATATAAAATGGTGGACGCCTCAATAATCAGCAAATCAATTGTAAAAATTTACAAAATTATACGTGCCAACCAAGATGTTTGATGAAGCAAAAGTATCTTTGGTCTCGTTTCTACCGCAGGTACGTCTCCGAGCATTAATCAATTCATTATTTTAAATTATTTACAAGTGGTGATGTTGGCTAATTATTATACTTTTTGAGTCCTAATATCTATTTTAAAAGTTGGTCACCCTGATCGTGATTAAAGAGCGCGTTACATCGCCCAAAGGCAGCCTTTGATGCGGTGTCCGTGCGACATTCGGTCTAATGGCACAGAAATCATTAGTACCTAAGAGAAATGACGATGATGCATGTGCAAGACGATTAACTAGCGATGTTTTGCAATCTTGCACCTTACAGAGTAGATCTTAGGTAAATACTCGCCACTTTTTTTTACTTGACTTTACGCAAGTATGAGATAGGTAACAATACCTACATTTTTATACATACCAAATATAAAAATTCAGTCAACGAATCAAACAAAGACACAAATAGTGTTTAATTTTATTACTGTTAGAAATAGGCGAAATATAGTTATTTTTTATAAATGTTTAAATTTAGATGTTTGTCAAAGGTAGATAATTTTTCAAAACTAAGAACCGATTTCACCACTATACTACACAACCGATTTTGAAAAAAAACTATGGGATCACCTATCAAATGAAGAACATTAAAAAAAAAGAAATTTTGTTATCAGTCCCGGAGTCTTTGAATAATCGGTAACATACATAAACAAAGCTCGCGACGAATTGATAACCTCCTCCTTTTTGGAAGTCGGTTAAAAAAACAATCAAAACCATCAAATCACATTGTACTGTATAAATTGTCTGTTGGCAGAAAACTTAGGTTTTCAAATAAACTTAATGAACGTAAAAAGTGTGTTATCAACAGACAGGAAGATGCATTTGCATTAAAACGGTCACACAGTTACACCGTAGTTAGTGTCGCGACGACTGAATTCATTAGTTCAGCTCACCTGATTTTATTTAATTAAAATGTACACCGATCCCAAGTCTTGTTTATTTAATCACAAGTTAAGTTAACTCCGGTTAACTATAAAGAAAAATAACAACTAACTTATCTTGACCGAATTTTATGTCACTCGTTGACAAAATAATATTTAAAGATTTTTCACTCCGAAACTGGTATACCCTAAATGAGATAAAATACAAATAGATATTATATGAGTTTACTAATGTTATATCTTTTGGTATAAACAAATAATCCGTTTACAATTCCAACGTAGCAGAAAAAGCTCAGGTAAGTGCAGCTTTAAATATTCTACCAGTTTTTCCGAATATTTAATGACATATATTAAACTATTTACAATGCTTTTCTTTCAAAATCCTTAAATTGTCTTAAAGTCTTTTCTCTTTTACCATAACTTAACCAATAAATAAAAAACCCAAGTTTGAAACTTACCTGAGTAAGGTTAAGTTTTAAACTATTACTAAAAATAAAAACATTAATTTATATATTTATTATTATTTATTATTTATTTATTATTTTAAACTTAGGTTAACTTATCTGTGTAACCGACCATGTGACAATGACCAAGTACCTCAGAAAATGTCTCAGCAACCAGCGAACCGGCGCTGGGAACCTGGACATTTTATGATAATTACCTTTTTGCCGGGGACGAATATTTTCACGCTCTCGTGAAGTTATTAAAGGATGTTATGGAGATAGTTAGGCATTCGCTGGCGGGTGCTAGTTGCTTTTGTGTCGTAAACGAGGGACCTATAAAGCAGGCGGCAGTTTTGCTTAGGACGGTCCCACAATGACCTGATTTTCAATTGTGATTTTATACACATTGCTGCTAATGTAACGCTAAAACTTGGAGTGACCGATACTTTACAAGTAATGTATGTGAAATAGTGTGTCAAAATTCAGTATCTGTACAGGGTAACATCGCCGTGTGGTTTTCGGCAAAGTAGAATAGGACCACTCCAAATCTTCTTATAGATGTCATAGAAGGCGACTTAGGAAATACGTTAAACAAAGCTTATAAACATAATGAGACCTCTCCAACCCGTCTGGCCAGCGTAGAAAGTGCAGGTCTAGTCCTCTAGCTGCTCTGACCAAATATGGCTCTACTAGAACAGAGACGGGTCGTGCTCCTGCAGTGGAGACTACAAAGACCTGATGATGATGATGATGACAGGGAAATAAAAATTCCATCGCTACAAGAAGGAATCTTGTAGCGAACTTTTTTTAAGGATGAGTTCTGTCCATGGTACTGAAGGACATTTTCCAAGGAATATTTATAGAAATATGAAAGATAATTTTGTTGCTTTCCATTGAAACCTGAATCAGCAGATCTGTCCACTTGTGTATGGGAGGCCAACATATTTCGGTATACGTTCCTTGAGAAAAGTTATTTAGTATCATAGACTGAATACACCCTTAAAATAGTTGCAGTATATTTTTTAAGTACACGCTGTTTACATGACATCCATTCATTCATTTATTGGGCGCCATCTTTGTACTTACTGAAATTTGGAGGTAATCAGGCAAACATTTTCTAACATACTATCACGCCTTTATCCCTAATGGGGCAGACAGAGCATTTTGGGTCCTGCGGTTCTATGCAGAGCCCAGGGCCGCAAGACCCAAAAGCCACTTTTAGCGTTATGGTGGGCGAGAAGATGGAAAAGCAATCAAAACAATAGTGATGGGTTGCTAGCCGCATCGCCTGTTAACATGATTCGCATTTTTGCCCATTCCCTCGATCGGCTTTTACGATCTGCGCGGGAAGAGAAGCAGCTGGTACATTCTAAGTTTTTTTTATTTCTCCCAGACCAGCATGGGGAAAAATTCTCTAAATACCTATTATTTGTTGGTTTTTACAAAACAGTCAATGTAGGTACTTACGTACGTTCAGATTTATGTGTAAAACAAGCCTTAGATATTGTATAGAGACAATAATTACGGGAACCTTATTATTATCCTTCTATGTCTTTTTCTTCCAATTTAAGTAAGTTTAACTACTTTCCTATAATACCCATGTTCTTGGCACGCGGGTTATAAAATGTAACCTTTGCGGGACACTTACGGCTATAAACATAAAAGAACCGTTCATTTAACCGACTTCCAAAAGGGAGGAGTTTATCAATTCATCGCGATCTTTTTTTACGGATAATTCGAAGACGCCAGGACCTATTTAGAAAATTATTTTTTGTATGAGGTGGTCGTATAGAAATTTTATCAAAATGATTAACTCGTTCACGGGCACTAAGCCAGACACAATAGAAAAAACAATTGATGAATGCTATAGAAGTCCTACTGTCCGTTAACGTGTTAAGTAGTTGGGGACTGAAGTTGGTTTTTAGTTTTGAAAAATTTATAAATTGTCTGAATGCGTATTTCACAAAATGTTAATCCGAAAATAAGAAAACATAAATAGCATTAATATAAACGTAATGAATTTTTGTAACACAACCGTTGTATGTCAGTAGGTAATAGGGTCACACCCTATCACAATTTCTAATTTTTATTTACCTTATTTATTATCTTAATTTAGGTCTGTCAGTCTATCACCAGGCTGTATCTCATGTACCGTGATAACTAGACTGTTGAAATTTTCACAGATGATGTATTTCTGTTTCCGCTATAACAACAAACACTAAAAACAGAATAAAATAAATATTTAAGTGGGGCTTCCATACAACAAAGTCCGAGTCGCACTTGGCCGTTTATTTATTTAAGAGTCATCAAAATAGTGGACACTCGTGAAATACACAACTTTTCTCATAATAGCACCTAAAGCATTTTCCTTGGCCATAAATTACTCTATTACTATACTTTGCGAGCTATGATAAATACTAACCAAGCATTATTTATGTCATGTTTGATCAGATAAGGCCACTGTCCACTTCTTGGGCCCTACTTTTGGGGGCCAAATTGGGCCCATAAATCATAAGGAGATATGGACGATAGATGTAGGTCTACGTGTTAATATTTCTGAGGAAAGTTATTTATTGGACATAAGAAAGATTTCCACAAAACTCCTTTATTTCAGCAACCTGCTATACTCTAATTCTCTTCAAAAAAGTTTCTAATTCTTTGAGTGTACCTTTAACTTAACAGAATACAATTAAACAAACTTTATCTGTCTCTTAAATTTGTTTTTAATATTAGTTTAAACGTTTTCAATTGTCGATCTTTATAAACTTATTTGACATTATGATCTCGCGTGGTTTTTTATCAAATTAATGATCATTTTAATTAACTTATGGTTAGCAACAAGTAAGTATATAGCAACCTGATTCTGAAATCGAGCAATCAGCAGGTCAACTGACCTGCTTCCCAAATCAAGTAAAATTACCAATGTTTTACCCTAAGAACAGGATCTCTGAAGGGAACTTGAAAATTATTCTAAATATATTAACAGAGATGTAAATATATGACGTCTTCGAGACAAGGTGACGTCACCACTCAACAGCACGCACGTCACGACTGGGAGATGACTGTATGTAATTCCAATGAATTTACATATTTCGCACACGCCGCACAGCGCAATTCAATTCTATGAAGATAAATACGTCATTCTCGTTCATAAAGATGTGCTTCTACATAACATCGACGGGTGCCTATTGTAGACAGAGTGCGCTAATTCTTACCTATTATACAACGTGGAAGGGACATATACCCGTAATAAATCAAACCACGGGCTTTACTAGACCACTATACATATAATGAAATTAAAATAACTGCCAAAAACAAAAAAAAACGGCATTTTCATACAAAAGTGTGCAGCCCGTGCAATTTGTATGGGAATGCCGAATTTTTATTTTGTTTTTTTTTTTACTTTTATTTTATTATTATTATATTTTAGTGATCTAGCATGTGGTTCGATTTATTATGGGTAAGTTCCTTCCACATTGTATATTTATAGTTGACTTCGTTCCTGCTTCTCCTATGCCTATACATGCAGTGTATTCGGGGAAGTACTTACTAACATATTATTATTGAATATCGTACAATTTTTTTACTTGGAAGATCCATCAATAATTCCCTTACTAATCGAGCAATCAGTTTGTCAAGTTTCTATGAAAAAGTACTTTTTTACTTCGATTTCTTTACCTAGGCAAGCAGTTCAGTTTATAGATTCTACCTATACTACATGCACTGCACATGAAGTACACATTTGTTATTCCGATGTCTTAGTAGTATTTTATAAGAAGAGTCAAAAAATGCGAGCGTCGTAAGAAGACGCCAACGAGCATTTTTTACGTACTTAAACAACGTAGCATACAATACCTTTTCTACGACTATATTCACTAAATAAACAAAGAAAAATACGTTTGACAATGTTTGGTATATACTAAAAATACTAGGTATCTATGGCAAACTTTATTTTTTTAATTGACGTCTTCTTAATGACTATGTTAAAAAACGTTTTTCTTACGTTGGCATGGCAGTATGGTGGATCTAAAGAAAAAAGTTCTAGATCTATCGGTAAGCGTATCTTTTTGGCGAAATATCGATACATGTGCTGTTATGGGAAATAGATTATATTCCTGACATCATAAATTATCAATGTACTAATTAGTGTTCGTGACTATTTAAAAGTACAGAAGTAGAAAAAATACCTTGTAAGTATACATATTTTTACTAAACTTAACTTTTAGAAACATCTGATACTGATGTATTGTATTTTGATAGTTTACTTGGTCTCAATGTCCCCAACACCCAAAAGCATTGTACAAAACCATTTTGATTTACGCGCATCGAAATAACCACCCCACAGATTAACTCATGATAGATAGAAATACCGAAGTATACCGCTTTCCTAATGAAAAATAGTTTGTCATGTCTCCCCCTGCACCCCTAAGACAAAGGGGTGTAATGAACCCGTCAATACTGCTTAGCGAGTGACACCCGATAGACGGGGTGTATTGGTTCGATAAATTAATTATTTCTATTGATTGACGCTAATTTTTATATGGAGGTGTATGGCCGTTTGTTAATCAAAATTAAGCAAACTTTTGTTAGGTCTTAAAAGGAAAGTCAGATTTATTTATTAAATTTTATTTACCGCAATAGTACAAAAGGTGGAATTATTTCTAAAGAATAATCTACTAGCCAGTCTTTAGGAAAAACAGTATTATAATTTTTCCAGTCCATACTGATTATTTGACAATATTTTTCGATAACAAGTTATGTTTTTGCCGGCCTTAAAGATAAACCAGCAGCAACACCTAGTCAACAACTAAAGATTTATCAAAATTAAAATTTTGGTGTTGCCTTTCTTAGCTATCTATTGATACCCTTGCATCTCTTTACGCCTTTCGGTTCACAAAAAATGCTATCATCAAGTAACATAATTTCTATAGTCACAGTATCATATCATAAATCTGACCTACTAAAAAACCATTCTTACCAAACTAAGTTGACAAATCTCTCATCAAATCCACCATAAAAACCCGAATAACATTCAGACAGACCCATGAACTCCTGTCAAAATAACAGGCAGAAAAACGAGGCAGTGACTCAAACGGCTCATTTATAAGGACAGCATTGAACAATACATGTAATTTTCATATACAGGGTGATTGATCACCAATCGCATCGCGGCGGTTGACGCGCCAAGACATTTTGACACAACGTATTGGTAGATTTATTTCTGCCCGCCACAATAGAAGTGAAAATATGATATTAATCTAAATAGCTATTGGAGAACGGGTTATTCTGTAACTGTGTATCGAACTAGATACATTTGTATCCAGTTCATAAAATTAATTAAAGTATAAAAGCAGATGCTAATTAGAGGATCTTTAGACATTATTGCAGTTTCTAATGAAGATTATACCTTGAGGTAGCCGACAATTTATTAAACCAGATCAAAAAATATTTTTCAGTACAAATATTTCGTTACTGACTGTATGCTTGGCGATCCGACCGGAATACAATATTTAATTATTTATTCTGATCCCCAGGACGGGGTATCAGAATGGAATAGAACATTATTAAAATGAAACGGATCCACTAGGGTCAGGGATCAGATTTTGGGTATCAGACCGGAATAACTCGAGTAAATTGAGTATTTTTTTTTCGGTCGACAGAATAGGTATTTAATTCGTTTGAATACAAGCATTTTTTCTACGATTGGATATGTTTTGATGTTTGTAAGGGTAATGGACTTTAACATTTTTATTTTAACCTCAATTTCGAGTTAAAAGTTATGTTCAACATTTTTGTTATATTTCGATACACATCTTTCCAAGGAACATAATTATCTTCGTGATCTATTTTTCGGAGAAATGCTTTCTCTTCCTAGAAGACAAGTTTATCTTGTCATTTTCATCAGATAAAAATAACTATGTTCAATTTAAACTGAAAATCTTCCGTTGAAAAAGCAACTATTAAGAACATGCTATGAACAACAAGATAGGTTTCATAAACTGGATACAAGTGTGTTCAGCTCTGTATGTGAATAACCCTTCTGTAACGGAATGTTATCGAGGTGTAAATATGTTGTTATTTAGATAAATTGCTGTTTAAGTTAAAATAGTTTAGATTTATTAAGATTAATATGGTAATTTAGGAGTTACGGCACGTATCAGCACCCATCAAAATATTTTAACTTGGCTTTTGTCTGTCGAATTGTATGGGATAATGGGTAGCGGCAACTGTAAAAGATGTATTATTTTTACATCTATTAAAAATTATAGGTAAGTCGTAGTAATTATCTGTTCGGTTTCATAAGAAATGATCTTCTTAATCTTCTTAAAAAAATAACTTAAATTATTTCGTATCAAAAGAAAATTTTAAAGTAATCTCTTTTCATTTCTATAAACAGCTTCTTTATCGATTTAAAATAGTAAAGTTAAGTTTTTTTTTTATCACAGATTTTTTGATCGTATAGACAAAAAATTTCGTCGATTGATTTATTATTATTTGCCTAATGATAATTTTTCATACAGATATAATATAACATAAGACCAGTCGAAACTGAGAGATATGACTGGAAATAAAATTTAATGAAAAATTTTAACAACATCTACTGGATTTTCCTTTTTAGGCTTCATATTTTATTCTATTTCGTAAATCATTTTTTTGATGCAAAGAATAAACACCTAAGCAGATTTAGCTCTGCCTCCGTTTATGGCCTTCGGACTCACTAACGTTACCTACATAAATCCAACAATAAAAGTAAGTGAACACGTCAATATAAATCCTAACCTCGACCACTGCCTCCAAAGGTCGCAAATAACAGTACCACTCGTAAACTAGTTGGCATTAACCATAACGAATAAAGGGCCTAAAAGCGAGTCCGCCGTCCCTTGGGGCCGTTTCGACTGTCAATGGGAAAATTTAAGTCCGCCGGCCACACCCATACACTCCGAAGGGTCGACCTGCTTGCCCTCTATCTCAATTGTTACTGCCAACATTCTTTCACTCCTTTTTGTCTGCCAAAGAGTACCTAGTTAGGTGATTGGATGTTTTGTTAAATTTTCTTTGTTTTTTGCTACTGACAAATGCGTTTTTCATGGTGGTCTGGGAGAAAAGAAAATAACTTACAATGTACCAACTATCGATCGTACAAGTCGATCGACGGAATGGGTGATAATGCGATGGCTAGCCACCTTTTCCACCTGCCCAACACCATACTAAAAGTGAAGTTTTACATCCACAGAAAGAGATGTAATGGTCTTATTCCAGTCCGAAATCTACAGCAGCTCGGTTCATCTTTATTTACCTGTTAATACTTACAAATACTTAATTGTCATGTTTTACTCTTTTAAGACATAATTACTTTATTCTTTTATTTATATAAGAAACCAACAGAGTGTTACAATAATATATCTTAACTACAAGTTGAAATGATTCTTTCACCTATACTTCTATACTTTGATTATATAGTCCCTTTGATTATATAGGGACTATATAATCAAAGCTTCTATAAAAGAAAAATAAATATAGTTAAATGGATTATAGCATTTCATGCACTACAGTAATATAATAGTTTTTACTAGATTAAATTATTGATTATGTAGGTATATTAAACTATTCCTTATCTTTAAGTACACTACTCACAATGTGCTACTCACAATATAATATTTCGATAAACCGAATGAATGAGTTTGCCTTACATAATCTTTAATTTAAAGTCCTATTAATAACATCTCTTTAAATATATATCCAGAAGCTTTATATGATAAGTAGTTACATTAAAAGTAAGCTAATTTCAAATCATCTTCTGTACAATACATCACTAGCATATTTAATTACAGTTCTAAATTACAAGCAAGCTTCTGACGTCCCTCGAGGCGTTACCAAAATATGAGTATAACATTTGATTTCTTTTCTACACAGCCTAACAACAGAGCTTAATTTTATGTAAGACATATGTTCCAACCTTGTTGTTCAGTGTACCATCAGGCATCAATTTATCTTGGTCTAACGACAATACCTTGATGTACTTTATCACGCTTAAGTAACGAGCATATTGGGGTGGGTCGCGTCGCGATACGCTACCGGGTTGTCCTGAATTGCAATCTAGAATGCAGCACCAGTGCGCTGAGAGATATCAATTTAATTGATTTTTTTTGTTGTTTTTGACATATAATATTATTTTAAAATATACGCCAAATAACATTACAATCTAGCTTAATTACAGGGTATAGATTGATTCTATTCATTGACCTAGTTTTTTTATTATACTGTGTCCATCGGCATTTTTCTGACTACTTGGTTCACGAGTCATGGTAATGAAACAAAATTGTAGAAATCATAGCAAAGCATAGAATCAGAATCAAAAATAATTTATTGCACAACTCTGTTTATAAAGATGTTACATAATGAGATAAGTATGTTATACATATGTCTGATAAAGCACAAAAGGTGATTGCAGCTAAATAATTTCGGCAAATTTTGAAGTGACCAAAATCCGACCCGCCGAACATCATCTAAACTCATTGCAACGACGCGGATTACGCTAGCTTTTTGCATAATAGCCCATATAGACCCGACCCGTTATGGCCCGCCCAAAAATGCCCACTCTTTTAGCTTCGCTAGAAACACTACTACCGCCCAAATTTCCTTGACCTTCCCTGCTGTTGCTTCAATTCTGTCAAACAGTGAACTATAAAGAAATCTTTTTGTTTTGAGGGTCAGCATAAAATGGTGGTGTAATAGTGGCAACGGGCATATTTGTCATCTGTCAATTTGCCTTCTATTTTCGTTATGAAAGGTTTAACTAAGCGTGTTGTCGCTTGTTTTGTCATCATTACTTTCAGCTGATGATTATTATTGACAGCTGCGGTTGCAAGTTCAAATATTTTGGTGCTCCGTGTTTTTGATGGTTTATTTTCGGTAATGGCGTTTAGAAATAATGTAACTGAGTAGATATAGCATTTGTTTTTTTGTAACACGTGTCTTTTCAAATTTTACATGGTGAGGCGTAGGAAGTTTCTCATTTTAATAAATCATAAAAAAGTACTCCATTTATTCTTTTAATTTAGATATTTATTTATCGTCGTCACTTTATTAGCCTGCGCTGTATTTTAGTAGACCAAGGGCCTTATCAACGTTTTATATGTATAAGGTCTAAAATATACTGAAATTATTTTAAGGGTGTATTCAGTCCATGATACTAAACAACGTTCCCCAAGGAACACGTGTCGAAATATGAATAGTAATTTTTGGCCTCAAATATAAGTTGACCTATCAGCTAATCTAAGCCTAAAAAAAATTATGATTCGACATGTGTTCCTTGGGGAAAGTTGTTTACTATCACAGACTGAATTCACCCCTAAAATTGTATCGGTATATTTTGTTAGTCCATACAGCTAAAACCGAAAAGCAAAGGCAAAGGCAAAGAACAAATATTCATAAAAATATCATCGGCGAAATGAACATTCGGAGTTTTCACGGTAGGCCAGATTATTTCGGAATAATGCTCTAGACTCAGATCTAGATCGGCAGCTTTGTTTCTATTGGCAGCTTATAATACAGAGTATTTATCATGTTTAAAACTAATTGCATTTCTTAATGCATTCATAACTCTAAGAATGTATAAAGTAAAAAACGATAAACTTTTTCTGTAAAACGAAAGCAGATGTTTTTCTAAAAATGTAATCTCGGCAGGCTGTATAATACCTAAAGCACAGTGTAAACACAAAAACCACAGAAAATGCTTAATCGCGGGCACGTGAAAGCGGTTATTTTGCGGTCTCCCGTACACCTTGACGGGTCAGTTAGTTAATTAAACAATAAAAAACACCATCATGTTTGATTCGAGTGGAAAATAAAGTGTTCCGTATATACTTTTGTAAATACAAGTACGCCATGGGAGCCATCATTATACAAAATATCTAAAAATTTACACATTTTTCATTGATCATATCTATTTCCATTTCCAACGTAACTTTAGATTTATTTTTGCGGAAAAACTCATATTAGGAGCGCTATTTGACTATAAGTAACTATGACGTCATTAGTCTTTATTTCATACAAATCCCATAAAAATGTTTATTTTGACCTTTAGAAAAAAGTCTCTGATTTGACTTGTTGGAAACTTCGTTGTTACTTACCATCACACAAGCCACATGTCTTCTTGCTAAATAAGCAAACAAACTGGCACATAGTTGGTTTTCCTTTCAAAAAGCATAGAAGTGTTTCCTTTCAATAAATCTCAGCACAAGGGTTTCACGTCACGCTCTGCAGAACCCCACAAACCCACAAAAAGTTAATGCTCGGAACGCATTTTTCTAACTCCTGCTGTACCATTACGCTATTATTAATTGGGCGTAAGCTGGCTCCTTCGGTGGATTTAATTTGCTTGATTGAGGCAGTTAAATTTCTCAGATAGGGGTGTTTGGAGCAAAGGTTTGGTGATGGAGATGCTGCGAGCAACAATTTAAAGCAATCTTCCATTCTGGTTTGGAAGAAAAGAAAAAATATAGACTATACCAGTTTTCTCTTCTCGCGCCATATGGTAAAAGCCTATGTATAGAGTACGTAGGTCTTTTGACTTTTGACACGTCACTATTTTGATTGTCGTTTGCACCAAACATATGCACTTTATACAATAAATTTAACTCAAAACGATTAGAAATGATATATAAAGAAAAACTGGAAATACAAGCTAAACAAAACTTATAAACATCAATGAGGCTCTCCAACATGTCTGGCCAGCAAGGAGAGTGTAGGCCAAAGTCCTCTGGCTATTCTAGCCAAGTTCAGAACCTGGTGATACTTGAGTCTGACGTCATTAGGCTCTGTAGCTGTGTAGGAATAAAGTCTTGATAGTGTAGCTATGATCATGTGAGACTGGTTACATTTTATAATAATTTAGATTTTATAGAAACGTGTACTGTGTTACTATGATTTTTAAGAGTTGTAACATTTTACAATAATTAATACAAATTGTGACAGTTATGTGATAGTGTTACTATGATTATAAAGAGTTTTAGGATTTTATAGAAATCGTGACATGAGTCTTTTTTTCAATAAGGGACTATCTTTACTTACAAACTTCCAATAATATTCAATGATACACAATTTTTCCTACATCACAATTAATAACAGCTCCTATAATGAAGGTTTTGATTAAAAACTCTTTAATTTCAAAGACGTCATACCGTCGTGTCTATAATGGCGGGATTCGAACCCATTATATGGGACCAACCACCACCCTTAATCCCTATAATTAGAGTCATCCCACATCGAGTGATTGATAACGGGAACAGAACTGGACCTTAAATGGAAAGCTAATCACTTTTTACAACGAAGTTAGGAGGACATTACAATAGGTGGAATTTTAAATGTAACTTCTGTTGCTTTTAGTTGTTGTTTTTAGAAAGAAAGAAAGAAAAAAAAACCGGCCAAGTGCGAGTCGGACTCGCGCACCAAGGGTTCCGTACAAACGAGAATTTGGTATGAATTTCAATTTAATACCTCTACGCGTTTATGAGGAAATGGGTAGTAAGTTGAAAATTATTAAAAAAAAATATATTATATGATGTAACTAAAAATTTATGGTTTTCGTAATTTTTCCTTTATCTATGCTATAAGACGTTGCTTCGTCAAATTTCAAGATTCTGAGTTCACGGGAAGCACCCTGTAGGTTTTGATTCCCTTGCAAGTGTCGAAAATTTGCGGCATAAACGGCTGTATCTTTTGATTGCGTTGGCTTAGAAGTTTGATTTTTTCACAGCTTCAAAGGACAGTAGACCTGAGTAATTGATATAAATTTCAGCTTCATACCTCCACGCGTTCCTGAGAAAAAGGGTCTTGACAGACGGACGGACGGACGGACAGACGGACAACAAAGTGATCCTATAAGGGTTCCGTTTTTTCCTTTTGAGGTACGGAACCCTAAAAAACCTATTGTATTATTTGTAGTTGTATTATTGTATTATACAGTAGTTACTTTATAACTGAAACAATTTTACACCATTTCACTAGTGTTTTTTATATACATACATAAAAACTATACATCCACAGATTTCTTTAGTGATAAATAAGTGGGCAAGTGCGAGTCGGACTCGCCCATGAAGGGTTCCGTAGTAGCAAATAATATAATATAAAAGTCTTGTAGTATGTTTTTTTAAATTTTTTATTTGAGTTGATTGAATGAAAGGTAAATTGCCGTTTATGATGATGACGTATAAAAAAAACCACTTTCTAGATCTCGTTCAAACTAATTTTCGCTGGTAGTTTTCATGGTAATGAACATCATATATTTTTTTTAGAAGTTACGGGGGGGGGGGGGGAGGGGGACACACACTTTTTTCCACTTTGGAAGTGTCTCTCGCGCAAAGAATTCGGTTTAGAAAAAAATGCTATTAGAAACCTCAATATCATTTTTGAAGACCTATCCATAGATACCCCACACGTATAGGTTTGATGAAAAATAAATTTTTGATTTTTAGTTCTAAGTATGGGGAACCCCCAAAATTTACTGTTTTTTTTTTCTATTTTTGTGTCAAAACCTTAATGCGGTTCACGCAATACATCTACTTACCAAGTTTCAACAGTATAGGTCTTATAGTTTCGGAAAAAAGTGGCTGTGACATACGGACGGACAGACAGACAGACAGACATGACGAATCTATAAGGGTTCCGTTTTTGCCATTTGGCTAAGGAACCCTAAAAAGCAGCAAGTCACGTACAAAATATGTCAATGATGAAGAGAGGTAGAAAAGCCGTGAAATATTTGAACACATTAAGCAAACAAAATAAAAAGAGATATAGGTACAGGTCAAGGACTTGGCGGAAAATAGAGACACATGAAAAGCAATCCACCAACAAAAACCAGGCCTTTAAATGGAAGATGAAAGGACATTTTGATTACAAGGCCTATTCCCATCAGTGTAAGGCTAAGGTAAGGAATAAGATGAGATATAGGGTCTGTCGATGATTTCTTATATTATACTCGTACATACTTCTAAAAACCTTTGTATTTATTAGAATTATAAACATCCACATAAACATGAAAAATTACTTTAGACATTGAAAAACGTTAAAATTTTGACCATCCAATCTACCAACCTCCTAATAATAGTACTCGGTAAGAAATACTAATGGTCGCCCCTGACTCCACCCGGCAGCTCACCAACCCCTGGTAGTATTAGAAACGCCTATTGTATAAAGTGAAATTGTTAAACCGTGTAATTTTTCAAAAAGACTTCATGGGCAACCGTTGACGCCCTAATTTAGAAAAACGAAAAACAAATCTTTATACCTAATATGTATTAAATAACTAAATGTGAACTTTAGAATTAGTTCGGAATGTTAGGCTACCAAGATGACGTATAATAGAGTAACTAGAAAGGACAAGGTAAGGAATGAGGAAGGACCAAGATAGCGCCAATAACTGAAAAACTAAGAAATAATAATAAATAGGACGGTAGCATTAAATATGGAAGCGAATGGGAACAGAAATAGAGGAGGTCAAATAATAGATGGATGGGATGTGATAACAACGATATAGCTAGTAATGATATAACAGTTATAATGACAAAGGACAGAACAAAATGGAAACAACCAACTTGATATAAGGCGACCACTTAGAGTGGGGAAGATCTAAATATGAACTTAAGAATTTTAAATTTAACAAAATTAGTATTTTATGAAGCAGGGGGGGGGGTTACTCCATAAAATAATGCGTTAGTCGTACGATAGTGACGTCCTATTTCTATGTAAAACCAAATTAGACTTTATCATCATACGTTAGAGCTTAATGTTGCTTGCCACCGAAACGCGGATACGCAGTAACGTCCGTCTTGCGTACCACATTTGGAGTAACCCCCCTGTTAAGTCCATCATTATATTTACCGTATTATATTGTATTGTTTAGGTAGGTACCCACCGACGATTTGTGCGCGTTCACTAAAAGTATATTTGTAAGTTCTCTCGTTCTCACTTTAAGTGAATTTTGTTGATTCTATATATATAGCGATTTTTCCAAAAATTTCTGTTTCCCATATGACTTCTTAGGTTCACCATCTTGCTAACCTAACCATGCTTGTTTATCATTTTATGTCTTATTCCCAAGGAACTAAAAACAACTCCTTGAGAAAATATTAATAAATTATACGTATATACTTAAACTTCTTGAATTAAAACGATTGCCTACTTTTAATTCAACGTTATTTTCCCTAAATAACAATAAAATAATTATAAAAAATACAATATAATTGACACCAATAAACGGCGATTAATAAAACAGCTAAACGCCAAGCCCGCGGCAACACCGAATCGTAATAAAATATTTGAAATTTCTTGTAAATTGTCCCGGGCTGATTCGACGCGAACAAAAAATCCGTAGACTCGATTTGGTAAAAAAATAAGGGCATAATTATGGTCACAATGGCGGTTAGCGATGCGGGACAATTAGATTTTGACGGCACGGTGATAAATGGTTCTGGGTGCTTTAACGATGCAGGTGGAATGGAGTCGCTGTTGGCATTACATCTTTCAGGATTGTCGCTTTGGACAGATTTAGGTTTGTGTTTTAATGCGACTGAAAATATATATTGATAAACATACAACCAACGGAAAGTGAAACTTATAATAAATAAACCTTAAAATGATAGGGCATGGTGGTGTGGTGGTGGTATAATATGGTATTTTTATCAAAAATCAGTCAACATTTTGGATTAGTCATTTTCATAAGTTCCTCATTTCTAAAATATTACAATCGATTTGTCGTAAGATAATTATGTCATCTCGTCATGCGTATACTTTCTACAATAACGTCTCGAAATCCCTTTTTGCTTTTCACAAATATAATAACGAGAAGTTTATCTATTAGATTCTAAAACTGTAAAACAATTAATAAATAGTATCACATTTAAGTCTTTGAAGATGAATACTTTTTATAAATAAATATTTGAGATATTTTATTAAATAAACTACTTACTCCTAACATGCGACTTCATGACTTCATGATGACATAGGCGCCACCGACTCCACAGTTTTTGTGTCCACCTGATAACTGCCCGACAATGCGACCTACGTTATTATTAAAACGAACGTTTCCCTAACCGCGAATTATCAAATTTCTTCCACTTGCCCTAGTATTATCACATAAGTCCAAATGTCTCGACTGACATTTATACCAGACCGATTTGACTTGACCTCTATAAATCTGCGTAGACGCTGAGTTTAGTACCATTTATTGGAGTATAGTATAAATGATTGGGGTCTATTTATGTTGGTCGGGTAAAGTTGAGCGATTAAGCGAAAATTGCAAAAGATTACAGACTCATCTGAGTTAATCCTCTCACTTATAGTAATTACAAGTCTCCTAACTTTTAAATGTGGGCATTAATTAGAGCAACCGAGGTTTAACAACAAGCAGTTTTCAAAAAATTTACCTTTTATATTTTTTGAGCTATTATTTTCTTTTCTTTTCTTTTTTTAGTTGCAAACTGTGTTTTGGGATTTATCATCATTTTGCTGTTGATATAAGTCTTGTAATTTATCTGACGAAACCTTACATTTCATATTTTTAATAAATCTTGGATAATATTCGTTTGTATTGAAATTACTAATTCTATTGATGCATTGTCTAGGTGCACATTGTGGAATGTGATAACATTTTTCCAATTTGTAATCGTATATGAGAGATACTTATATGATTTCCATTGTCCACGTTCAAGCCCACCATCAAGTTAAGTGTGTTATTTGGATCCTTCCTTGACTCAGTTTACTACCCAATAAAGATAAAGATATTCGTATCGAAATTTATTTCTATAGTAGTGTATGTACATGTACAGTAGTAACTGTTTTTGTTCTGTGTATTTGTTCATTGTGTTTGGTTTGTATTTGGTCAAATTTATGCTTAGATAGACTTTGCCGTGTGATTTTCGGCAGAGTAGAATAGGACCACTCCTAGTCCTCCCTTAATTGTCGTAGAAGGCGACTTAGAAAATATAAGCTAAACAAAGCTTATAAACATCAAAAGGACCTCTTCAACACGTCTGGCCAACGAGGAGAGTGTAGGCCGGGACCTCTGGTTGCTCTGGCCAAGTATGGCTCGGGTGGTACAGAGATGGTCGTGCTCCTGCAGTGGAGACAAAGAAACCTGATGATGATGACACTTACATACACAATAATAATTTGGTTGAGTATTTATAGATTGTATATAGATAAGATCTGTGAGGCTTCTTTGAAATCGTTATTTATTTCCTGTTATTTTTTGTTAGGTGTTTATTAGCTAATAATAGATACCACCCGGTAGGTACTTGTCAAAAGTCTATTATTGAGTCTAATCATTCTAAGAAACAAAAATATACACTAATGAACTAGGAAACATTTTGCAATTGACATTAAAAAACACAGTTCGCCTTGCATGTCTTTGTTATGTTTTAAATATTATAATTATTATCTGACGGGTACTATACACTGATGGAAAATAAATTGAACTGAAATTGCATTACCTCATTTCGTGTTTTTACAATGCACTTAGAACTTCTTCTACGTTAAATTGAAAAGTTAACTTTAAAAGAAAAAGTGCTACAATCAAATGTTATACTGCGACGTTGCAGGGACTGGAACTTTCTCAAAGTGTCTTTCAGGCGCAGTCAGAGACATGACCCTCCCCCCTCCTCCTAAATCTGTAAAATATTCTAAGCATTTCTACCCCTATGATGCAATGCATTTCATGTTGACATATAACGGTGATTCAAATATCGACAAAAATTTGAATCCGAGGAAGAAATGTTACGCCGCGAGAGCACGAGGCTGAAAGACTTGAACAGAGTGATCACTCCTGCACTGAACATTGTACATGTAGGACACAGTCCACGAAACCAGACAGTCATATTGTTCAATAAATTGTCGAATGAACCCAAAACAGTACGAAAACTCTCAATTTTTTAATTGTAAACTAAGAGCATTATTATTGAAAAAGTGTTCTTATTCGATTGAGAACTTTTAAATTAAGTGAATTTCTACTATTACTTTATATTTGTTAGTTTAGATTTAAGTAGATATTAGGTTTGACGTTCGAACATAATGAATTATTGTTAATGAAATAAAATGAGATTTTATGAACTATAGACCATAGATAGAACAAAAAGACTTTGCTGAAAATTCTGGCAACTCTTCCTATAAGCGGTGATGCTACATCAGAGAGATCATTTACTACGTTAAGGCGTGTAAAAAAAATTTGGTTGAAAGCAAACTCCGATTTAGCTCTTTCTAAATATTCAGCCAGAGATAGCCCCAGACGTGTCAAAAAAATTGTGTGTTGTACAATAAAGTCTAATTTATTCGATATGTTTTATTATTAGCAACCCCCTCCAAATTTTCAGGCTACAACCGCGCCTATGTCTTTCAGCATTTCTTCTCAGCAGCTCTCTTCTATATCCATCTGACGGGGCAAAGAGGCCGGCAACCGTCTTCGCCAATTCTATCTCAGCATCAGTCTCGTTCCAAAATACTAGTAATATACTAACATCTGCGTTACTTACTAAATGGTCTTAATGTCTCCAAATTAGTAAGTAAACCTAGTGTTTTTTTTAACAACGTGGAAGGGATATATCTGTAATAAATTGAAGCACAGGCTGTATAATAGATTACTACCAGTACAATGATAATAAATAAAGTCAAAAACCAAAAAAAAAACGTCATTTTCATACGAAAATGTGCAGCCTCAGCAATTTTTTGACTGATATTTTATTATCATTTAGTATTGTGATCTAGTATAAGCCCGTGATTTGATTCATTACGGGTGTGTCCCTTTCACGTTGTAGATGCACCGACCTATTATTTCTATTTTTGCAATATAGCGATTGCATGTCCGTGACTGCCTTTCAGTGACTCTGTGATGCGTTCGGTACACCGTCTTAGCGATAACATGGATGTCGTGGTTCCACTCTATGGACTTTTGAGAAGTTTCATGGCCTAGCGGTACACTTTGATGCATGATATAGGTTGATGATGTTGCTATTGCTAGTGTAGTCAGACGTGGATGGGGATCCAGTCTCTATAACTAAAAGCCCATATAGACGGTGCATTTTTCTTGTCTGTTGCATACAATTAAAGTGAAGCAATAGATATGGCTGCGAACGACGCGCGCACGCCAAGCGCATGCCTAGTCCACGCCTAGCGCGCTTTTAAATTTGTTGCATATAATTTGAATACTATCACACATCAATACAACTGAAATTGCATTAACAGATAGAACTCAAATTATATGCAAAAAAATTTAAAAATTTCAAAGGGCATCTGAAAGCGTACTAACTTGCACGGTCGAAACAAAACGTCAGCCGTACAAATCATTTATTGCATCAATAAAATGGTAGATATCAACAGGCAAGCAACTTGGCCCGTAAAATGGGCCTTTTTATCACCACGTTCATCCATTTGATCTTTAGTGTCAGCAAATCTTGTAACAACTTATTTTGTCACAGGTTTTTGATGTGTTGTCTATGTATCCGTGTGTTGGCATCGTGTACTCACGACACAAAAATAAGTTTGTTTCTCGTTGTATGTGTATGTGAGTGGTCAATACTGATGTCAGATGATTGAAGCTTCTTAAAGGCATCTACTTACATTATCACATCTTTATCCAGGGCATGTTTAGGGCAAACAGAGCATTTTGGTCTTGCGCCTCTAAGCAGACAAAGCCGAAGGTCAAGGAAAGACGGGAGAGTGGATAAAGTAATCAGGATAATTATAGGTTGCTAGCTCATCAAATTTATAAAATCTTTTTTTTTAACTCGTAACAAATGTAGAAAAAACTAAGAATGTTTTTGTAAAATCAGAATTGATTTATATCTTTTTCAAAGCTAATTTCTTTAACCACAGACAATTAAAGCGTTACAATCACATCTAGCAGCAATTACCTTACTTTCCCGATCCTACCTTAACGTGCTCGAAATAAAAAGCTAATAAAATCTAAGAAGTGGCGACCGCTACTCACCACACAGTGTGACCGTCACGGACGGTAACCATTGAATAATTCATAAGCTAACGTAATTAAATGTCTTGGAGGTAAAAACTGCTGACACCATCCTGTGGGATTTGTGGGGTCTTGGATTTTATGGTCGGTGGAAATGACAAAGGTGAGTGGCCGGTGTTGTCAATTACACTCGGTGAGAGCGCACGTGGATTCATGGAGAAACGGTTGGCGATCCTGAATGGAGTAAAAGTAAAGTATGTATTAATACACTGCGACCCATCATGTTACTAGTGACTCTATGAACCCTAGACCTCGCGAGACACCCCGATTGTAATTTAACGGATAAAAAAAATTGTTTAGTAAAAATAATTGCGTCTTAATTTGGGAAACAATAAGTTTTTGTGACATTTTAAAGTAAAATTTAAAAAAGAACCAATCGATTATAAGAAGGACCACTATATTAATGGATAGGTATATAACGTTGGAAATGACAAAGGTGAGTGACCGTTGTTATTAATTATTACAGTAATGTAAACAAAACGGTTAAGACAAAAAGTATTTAAAAGAGTCCAAAACTGAAGTTCAACAAACCGTATTCATCATTATCAGATCTTTTTTACCTTCACTGCAGCAGCACGACCCTCTCTGCTCTGTACTACCAGAGCCATACATAGCCAGAGCAGCCAGAGGATTTGGCCTACACTTTCCTCGCTGAACTTTGACAAACCGTATGATGACATCAGTATAGCACCTATGTACTATTTTTACTTATAATGGTTATATTTGTAAATTTTTCAAGAGTACGTGAACCAATAAAATAAATAAATCATTTTATTTCGACAAGAAAAATTTTCAATATTCATGACCGTCCTTGAGTACAAACTCAAGAGGTACAAGTCATGCCTTGTGAAGATTGAACTCTTGTCTCACAGTCAGTGCCAAAACCGTTTGGCAACCATCTCTACATAAGACAAACAACACGATTAGTGCTTTGGTGGGCGTGTAATTGGAAAAGGCAAAGAAAATATTGACCAATTGCTATTCGCATCGAACCTTCTTACATAATTCTTCCAAATCTGAGATTGGTTGGTTCCAAATTTGAGAATTTTCAGAAAAAGCAGCTGGAATATTTTAATTTGTTTAACCAGTATAGAAGGATTTTATGGTCAGTGGGAATGACAAAGGTGAATGGCCGACGTCAATTACCCCAGCGGTGGACACGGAAATGTGAGGAAACGTTCTCCATCATAGCACGATAACATCTTTCAAATTATCTGCAATTATCAACTGTAACGAGTCTGCCTGGATAAATATCTACTTGTAGTCATGTGATGCGTAAATGGAAAAAAATATACTTCACGTAACTATAATCATGATACAGTAAGATTTTTTACAAACTTGATATATGGTACGCGATCATCATCAGGTCTTTTTGTCTCCACGGCAGGAGCACGACCCTCTCTGTACCACCAGAGTCATACTTGGCCAGAGCAGCCAGAGAATTTGGCCTACACTCACCACGCTGGCCAGACGGGTTGGAAAGGTCTCATTGATGTTTATAAGCTTTGTTTAGCTTGTATTTCCGTAGTCGCCTTCTATGACATCCACGGGAGGACTTGGAGTGGCCCTAATCTTCTCTGCCCGAAAACAAACGGCAAATTGGTACGCAATACGCAATACGGAAAATGCGAGCAACTCATCACTATTTTGATTCTTTCTTCCACCGTCCCGCTCACCATAACGCTGGAAGTGGCCTACGAGTCTTGCTGCCCTGAGTCCTGTCTGTGCTTAGAACCGTAAGACGGAAAGTGTTCTGTCTACCTACCCCAGACATATTATGATGTATGTATGAGTGCATGTCCATATCAATTTTGATCTTATAATCATAACCTCGATATTGCCTATGACTCACACGATCTCAGAATCTTCATCTCGGCCTCACTGTGACTCCGGGCTAAACCACTGCCGAGATAATTAGAAATTAAGTCGCTAGCAGTTCCAAGGAAATTTTTGGCATTTCTTCACCGCCTTCTAGGTTAGATGGGTTTACATGCTACACGATGTTTTTGAACAAATTGCAACGAATATTGTGATTGAGCAAGTAGGTATTTTGTTAATACTTGGCTTAAAAAATTATCGGCTTAGGTGAATATAGAAAAGTTTCAAAGTCAATAATTACGTATTGAATCGAATATAAGGGAACAGTGGAAGAGCAGGAAATAATGAATCCATAATTCATATATCTCATTTTTATTCTTTTTTTGTACTCGTTTTAAACATTTTTTGTAGTGTAATAATAAAAAATAATGATTTATTATTAGGTTTGATAAGTATAAATAAGTCTGTTAGGTATCCACTTCTCTTTTATAGTATCTAAACAAAGTCTGATTCTTTGATTCCCAGGTCAAAACTGCATGTCCTGCGGACTGTCGGTGCTATATATGCCATCTGTAATAAATATTTAAACTAAGTACCTAGATAACTATACTTAAAATTCATTGAGTTTTATAACAATTCTATAATACGAATCCTATTACGTCACCTTACATAACAAAGCAATTTGACTCAAACAAGGAAGTACATTTGGAGCCATTGACAAAAACGTCGAAGTCATGACCCGAGCCTCAAGGATCACCGTCAAATGCAAAAACCTTGACATAACGCGTAATTGCACTCACGACTGCGTAAATGCATCGATAAATACTTTTAGTTCCAATATTATTTACATACTTATATATCATTCCTGTTTCTGATAGGGTTAGGAAGGGACTATGGACCTCCACTTGCTACGATCCTGACATTCCTCTTTCGCTTCATTTACACTCAACAAGCTCTTATACATTTTAGAAACAAAATAAAAGTTTAGATATGCTTGTCCAACCTATCCTCCAACGAGATACGAATAAGAA